>OZ010794.1:559214294-560601627 GCA_963932465.1 Maratus speciosus | reverse complement strand
AAAATTTTTATACGGTTTCCCGGTCCTATAAGTGATATTTACTAAAAATTTACTGTGGCACTAACAAGTAAGACAAAAAAAAAGTCCCATTCATCTAACATTAAAATTGACCGAGTTGTGAAACTTTGAAATGCATGACTTATACCGCTTTTTTGCATATCAAAACAGATGATTTCGACCGTGCTTTCAGGGGTCGTGTATAAAGTACTTAAACTTATTTCAAGGTATCTGCGCTTTCAAAGAAATCGTACAAATATTACGATTAACTTTTATTAGTTAAGTTTCAGATTAGTTAAAATAATTGTATTTTAACATATGTTTTATTTTGTAAAGATTTGAGGCTATGATTTCTTTTAACTAAAATTACGTTATTTTCATAAGGTTTTATTTAACTTGCAATGATCGTCTTTCCAGTTTAAAATTTGTACTCGAACTTTAACTTATTTTCAAATGTCCGATCGAAGTTAAATTTTACATACTGGCTTAAATCCGATGACAATGCAATATTATTATGATTTTTTACTCTTATCATATTATACATACTTATATTAGAGGATAACACAAAAAATTCGTATAGATTACCGTAAAGAAGTTGGAGAAAGAGTTTTAGATTAGATAACATAAATATGCGATGGTTGTGTTTTTTAACTTTTATAATTACATTTTATGTATTTTTTAACGCTGAATCAAAAAATTACCTTCACTTTTAACCATCATGTAAATATTTTTCGCAAATCGTAAATTTCAAGGTTAAAAAATAGCGAAAAATCTGATGCTATAACATAGATGGAAGACTTTTTTATTCAGTTTAATTTTATTTAATTCAATAACTTATTAGATTTTTTGGATTATACTGGGTTTCTTACAGCTAAACAGCTCGGGAGTCCGATGAGGTTTGGAGGGGAAGGGAGGGGGGATCAATTTTAACTTTTAGCTTTTTAACTTTGAAATTTGCAATTTGAGAAAATTCCTGACGTGATGGTTTAAAATGAAGGTCTTTTTCGGATTTAGTGCTAAAAAATACATAAGAATCAATTTTCAAAAGCTAAAAAACATGCCACAACCCAAAATTTGAAAGACAATGTAATCTAATAGCATTTTACAATATGTATCATTTTGTAAGGAATTGAGGCTGTTGTTTTTCATCCTTTTATTTAACCAAAAATCTATTATTTTTATCCTCTTATAACGTTCAGTACAAATTGTACATTTTGCAGTAATATGTGAGAATGATTAAAGATTTCAAATTTATATTGTAATGCTAATTTTACTCTCAACCATTTCTTTAATATATATGACGAAATTATATTTCTACTAAATTTGTGACTAACCCCTAATATGCATCAAAAAATAAACTCCAACTTTAAACAGCTATTACTCAGTCAATTTTAATCGTAGAATAACGGGACTTTTTTTGCCTTACTTGCCAGTGTAACAGGGAAATTTTACTAAATATAACTTATAGGACCGAGGGACCGTATAAAAATTTAGATTCTGTAATTCTTTACTAAATTGTTTTTTTGCTTCAAACTTTTTTTTATCTTAACCCTGCACCTAATTTTGACCATTTTTCTAATTGGAAGTATG
Source organism: Maratus speciosus (assembly GCA_963932465.1). Classification (NCBI taxonomy): domain Eukaryota; kingdom Metazoa; phylum Arthropoda; class Arachnida; order Araneae; family Salticidae; genus Maratus; species Maratus speciosus. The sequence continues at coordinate 560,600,040 of OZ010794.1, read as the reverse complement.
CATCTAGGACTAACGGTTGCGAAAATAAAGGTCAGTCAAGTTATACGTGGATACACTGCATATGCATAATCACGGGCTTTTATAAACTCGCGTCTCTGTTAACGGGCGCCATAATGTCAACTTAAAGTATTCGAATAATATAAAAGTTATTTTTACTTAATACTTAATAAAGCTAACCGTTTACCCTTTCTGTTATGTTGAACTGAATCTAGGTTCGCCGGAATGGCCGTGCATTATTCTATATATAAAACTGCACTAATTTAATACATTTACATCACTTTATGCAAACAATCACGATGACGATCACATCACATCAAAATATACACACTCTCGAACAGGCGATAAAAGAAAAACATTATTCCTTTTCCTGACTCGCGCAAGTCCTTTCATTTCAGTTCACGGGAGATGTGACAGTAATAATGAAATGATTATTTATTTTGATAAAACTAAATATTTTACTACGAATGCGTCTAAAAGTAAATTTCTGGGTTTCGCCGACATTCAGATTAGAAACTCAAGTAAAGAGTGTGAATGTTTACATGCAAAATTGTAATAGGCAAATGTTAAATAATGTTTGGGTATCTATTTATTAATGATCTATTGCACGTTAAAATATTTTTTAAATAGTGAATATGAATATGAAAAGTATGCATGTAAATTTTGCGACCGTGAAAAAGATGTTATTAGCCCCCGGTACGATATGCTATTCCTTTCTCCCAGCTTATTTTGTCTCCAAAAAATAACGCTACCTTACAGAAGCCTGCAATAAACAAAGCAGATGTATCATTGTACGATTAAATGCTCTAAGCATCGCACATTTTCAATTTTTATACCGTCGTATTAGGAAGAAAAAAAAGTACTTTTACATGCAATTTGTTTGTCAACTGTATCTCCATTTATTTTTGAAATATTAATTATTTTTGTAGTTTTTAGCACCATTTGTTTAATTTTGGCAACTCAAGTACTCCCTTTATATAGGCAGTAAAGGGAAAATAGTTGAAAAATAGCAATTATATCTTTTTGTTGCCATTTTCTCATAACAACCGAAAGAAAATGTAATTAAAATACATGTTATTTTGAAAAAATATAAACGAACAATTTCTTTTAAAACATGGAGCTATTATAAACTATTTGTAATTTTAAGTATCTGTGGACGCTTTCAGTGTGACGTCAGTCATAACGTTTTGGTTGGAAACTGACTCCAAACAAACGGTTGCTATGCGTCATTTCTTTAAATATAAATCGTAGAAAATGTTACCAGTACATATCAAGTATTAAAACAATTAAATGTGAGATATAGATATAAGATATAGCTGCAACAGACAAACAAAATAGAAAACACAACATGGAAACCGTTTGTTTGGAGTCAGTTTCCAAACAAAACGTCATGACTGACGTTACGACTGTAATCGTCTATATCAGGCTCGGCGAACCTTTTCACGTGCGCGTGCCGAAAAATCACAAAACAATATCTATCAACAATGTAACGTGCCAAATTTATACAAAAATAACTTAGAAGAGTAAAATTTTTATACGAAGCAATGGATAAAAAATCAGTTGCTTTTGTGCATTAATAATTAAAAATTAAAAAATATTAAAAATCAAAATAAGATTTTTCTGTATGCTGAAATCAGCCAATAAATAAATTAATTTTTAACTTGTATATGGGATTCAGTTATGCGTTATGTACTGTAATAAAGGAAAAAATACGAGTTTTTTTCACTAGTTTTTAACGTATTATTGCAACAGCTCGCTTATAACTTTCCATGCTACCATTAAACAATGTACTAATAATGTATTGTTGAGATTTTTACTGTCCTATATTTGATGGAAAATGCTTCATATCTGGTTCATATTTTATTATTTTTACAAATATACGTAGCTAAATTGGATCCATTTGCCATTTTAATCCAGTCACTGTCAAACGAAATTCATTTTAAAATTACAGCTTTCTAAATTCATATACAAAAGTAAAATACATGTCGAAAACGCTGCATAACATCACAGGAAAAGAAAATTATGTGTTAATTCATGCAAAAAATAATTGCATTACTTGTGACAGTTTGCCCGTATGAAACAAAACTTTATTGTTTATAAATGAAATAAAATATGGATTTTATCTGTATAACAATTGCCATATATAATTTTTTTCACGTGCCAAACAAATTAGCTTACGTGCCAACTCTGGCACGCGTGCCATAGGTTCGCCAACCCTGGTCTATATTAATGTTGCAAAGAAATGAATGCCTATGAATCATTAGATAGCCGTTTTTTTGTCGAGTTTCTTTAATGACGGCATCTTATTGCTGCATTTGTGTATTATTTTGCGATAGTGATATCCTACGCATGCTTTACTGTAGATGTTTAAGAGTGGATCGTAAATGTGGAATTCTTAAGCGGATGCGAATGACGTCCTTTTACATGAAATAAAAGTGTGTGTTTTAAGTCTTAAACTTGAAAAATATTTTGTACTATTTATATATACATATTTTCTTTTTCATCGGGGGCGACACTAAATTCTGATAAAGCAGAATTCCTGTTTTCTAGTTTTTAGATTTCGTTGAAAACAAAAATTATAATTGCGCCATAGTGGCGCAATTTTCATTCAAAGCCTCAATTAATAACTTCATAATTCCATTAGCTAAATTGCATGTTTCTGATTACGTACAGGAATAAAGTCTAATTTTTCAATAATTTGAAAAGTTGAAATTAAACTTTAGTTAAAAATAATATTTGTTTTAAGATTTAGGCTAGCCAATATAATATTGATTGATTATTGTAGTTGAGGACCCCAGAAGCCATGAGGTATAAGTGACAAAATTGAACTAAGTGCACAGACGACCTGGAAATATTCTTTTTTCTTTTCAGGTAAAGAAATATAAGTGATTTTCTAATTATGTCTTGTGTTTTAGAGATCAACCACTTTTGCCGAATAATGATCAATATTAATTAATTATAAATGTAAAGAAAATTGCACTCTACTTTTTTCATATTTATTGCAATAAGAGTTCAAAGACCACTGTGAAACAAGAAAACAGGAATTCTGCTTTTTCAGAATTTAGTATCGCCCCCGATGAAAATATATATATATATATGCATATGAATATAGATAACATGAAACATATTTCAGTTTTAAGACTTAAAACACAATCTTTTATTTTATCACCGCCCCCTGAATACTACGCCTCAGCGTTGACACAAAAATGGCGGATTTTGTTTCACAAAAATATTCGTACCAATAATTTTTTGAAGTTTTTCCCGCGTTACTTTTTCTGAGATTAACACGTTCACGCCGGCGCGGTGGGTCACACTCGAGTGTCTCAGAGCTGGGAAGTCTCCGACTTTTTGGATACCAGTATTTTAATACAGAAAATGTTGTTTTATTTAATTAGAACAATCGGGCGATTTAAAGGAACAACATTTCCTCTAAAATAACAGTGGTGTGCAAAAAGCCGGAGACTTGACAACTCTGAGACAGTCGAGTGTGACCCACCGCGCCGGCGTGAACGTGTTAAACAAGTCAAAGAAATCTTTTATGTAATACTGGTGTCAAAATTTAAGGGACTCTACATACGTTTAAAAAAATCCGCATTCGCCAGCCGCCATTTTTGTGTCAGCGTTTAGGCCTATTATTCAGGGGTCGGTGATTTTATATAAAATGACGTCCTTCGCATCCTCTGAAGAATTCCTCACATTCGAGGCTAACGTAAAAGACAGGCTACCGCGGTGCGTCCCACATGTCTTTTTTTTACAGACCGCTAGAGTGACGTGATGCTTTTCTCGTGCACCTGCATTGGTACATTCGATCATCACGTGACTCCAGCGGTCTGTAAAAAAAGATACGCGGAATGCACCGCGGTAGCCTGTCTTTTTCGTTAGCCTCGCTCATATTCATCTGACGTCACTATCGCTGAATAATACGCAAATCCAAAAAAACAGATGTCACTCAAGAAACTCAACAAGAAAAAGTCCTTCCGGCCAGTGCCGGGAGGAAGAGGTAGCTTTCAAATTCCTTATTTTAAAAAAGCCAACTTATATTATTCAAACACACGAAGCTCAATTATTGGAAACCGAATATAGGAGATTCAATACTAATTTTTATCAATAGTAAATCATTATGAATGAGAATTTCGCGAAATTAGTCAGCTTTATAGAAGCTGCTTTTATTTAAAGTAACTTATATTTGGCTGAGATGTTGATGTATACTATCTACATGCCTTCTTACATGGAAATAGGCGAATACGTGTGTTATCGCGTGACAAATACAAGATCGTTTCAAAATGTTAGCCATACCAGAAATTCAAAGTGCTATAATTCAACCATTTTTTAAGATATAAACAAAAGAACAAATTTTCAGAAACAAAATCTGCTCCGGAATCTTTGTATCAAGGACAAACACATAAAAAAACTTTTTCATTTTCCAATTTTTTAATACCTCATTTTAAATTTTAAATTTAATTTTTTTTAAATGGCAATGCTTTTGAAACAAGATAGCGAAATTCGTTGCTGGCCAACGAACTCGGTCGAGACATTGGTATGTACTATGTACAGACCAAGTAACATCCAAATCGGTTCATAAATACGCTTGTTATCGCGTGACAAAAATCAGGTCGTTTTAAAATGTCAGCCACAATAGAAATTCAAAATGCTGTAACTCAGCCATTTTTTTAGATATAGACGAAACAAAAACTGTTTCGGAATCTTTGTATTAAGGTCAAACACATACAAAAAAATCTTTTTCATTTTCCAATTTTTTGGTATCTCATTTTAAATTTTAAATTTTTTAAATTTTTTAAATGGCCGCCATTTTGAAACAAGATGGCGGATGAAGCTGACCAACGCACTCGGTTGATACATTGGTATGTACTATGCACACACCACGGTACATCCAAATCGGTTCATAAATACGCCTGTTATCACGTGACAAATATCAGGACGTTTCAAAATGTCAGCCACAATAGAAATTCAAAATGCTATAACTCAGCCATTTTTTAAGATATAGACGAAACAAAAACTGCTCCCGAATCTTTGTATCAAGGTCAAATACATAAGAAAATAATATTTTTTCAATTTTCAATTTTTTGGTACCACATTTCAAATTTAAATTTTTCTTAAAAATTTAAATGGCTGCCATTTTTAAACGAGATGGCGGATGAAGCTGGCCAACGAACTCGGTCGAGACATTGGTATGCACTATGTACAAACGAAGTTACATCCAAATCGTTTCATAAATACGCCTTTTATCGCGTGACAAAATTAAGGACGTTTCAAAATGTCAGCCACGCTAGAAATTCAAAATGCTATAACTCAGCCATTTTTTAAGATATAGACGAAACAAAAACTGCTCCGGAATCTTTGTATAAAGGTCAAATACATAAGAAAAAATATTTTTCCATTTTCAATTCTTTGGTACCAAATTTCAAATTTCAAATTTTAAAGAAAATTTTAAATGGCCGCCATTTTGAAACAAAATGGCGGATGAAGCTGGCCAACGAACTCGGTCGAGACATTAGTATGTACCATGTACATACCGAATTACATCCAAATCGGTTCATAAATTCGAGAGTTACAGTATGACAAAGGTCAGATATATATATATATATATATATATATATCAACTTTTGAACGGAGGGTGGTTTCGGGGTCTGGGGGTCATGATCGATGAAAATATACCAAAATTTTTTGAAATCGCTTTCCTCCGAACGGCTGCAATAGGTAGCTTTTTGTAATGAAAGCTACCTAAAAATCGGCTATCTAATTATTCATATGCCTTCATTTGTTTCTAATATAGATAATTAAATTAAATATAGTTTACAATAGCTCCATGTTTTATCAAAAATCATTCATTTATATTTTTTCAAAATAGCACGTATTTTAATTTCTTTTTTTTTTTTAGTAGTTATGGGAAAATGGCAACAAAAAGATATAATTACAATTTTCCAACTATTTTTTCTTTACCTTCTACAGAAATGGAGTACTTGAGTTGTCAAAATTAAACAAATTGCGCTAAAACTACAAAAAAATTAATATCTCAAAAATAAATTGAGATGCAATTTTCAAACAAATTGCATTAAAAAGTACTTTTTTCCAATAGGACGGTATAAAGATCGAAAATGTACGATGCTTAAAAGTTTAAAAATATGCAGTATAGTATTTAACAGCACAATGATACATCTGCTTTGTTTTGCGGCTGGCTTATACAACGTAACATTATTTTTTGGAGGCGACATTTTATTAACTGGGAGAAAGAAATAGCACACCGGGGCCTAACAAGCAGCAGTTTCCTATTTCAATTCAGTCAATTATTATTGATGTTCAAATTTAACGACAATTTTCTTTGAACTCAATTTACTCCAAATCGAAATTTTGTCACTTGTACCCCTTGGCTTCTGATGTCCTCAAAAAAATTTTTTTTTACAAATTAGGGGGGGGGGGGCTCCTTCCCCCTGCTCGCTATGTTCACCAACACCCCCACGTAATCGCTTCGCGATTCTATTTGGTATCGCGAAGCAATCCCTATTTTCTAGCCAATCGCACACGTAATTGTTTCGCGCTTCCATTCTGGATCTAAATAAATAATCATATAAATATCCTCTCCTCTGAAATTTTCACTTCGCCACCTTTTCTCCGCCGACATATATGTTTAAAATTATATATATAGTGTTACGAATATTTTAAATAATTAATGTTTGTGCTTAAAAATAATGTAAATAATTCAATTAAGCTCTATTCATAAGCTAATAATAGTTTTTCTTGCATTGAAATATCTCAATTTGTTGTTTTCTGCAAGCAAGTAAACCCTATTGGATTTCACTGGGAGTCTATGGAAATTTGGCGAAATACTGGAAATAGCGCCAAATTGGCGTCACTTTTGACGACTTATTTTGGTCGCCAAATTTTGCGATATATCGCCAAGTTGGTGACAAACTTGACGACAGAGCCGCCCCCCCTTGGCAACCCCCCTTATAGCTCAGAAAGCTCTGACCAATCACATGCGTTTCGCGGTATCTACACAGATTTTCATTGGTCCATTTCCAAATCGTTAATTTTTTTATATATATACTAGGGGGTTCTACCCCCTACGAGCTACGTTTGTCAACCCCCGTTCAGACACCGCGGACTCTAAAAGCACGCTAATTTGATCGGCTTTAAAAAGATTTCGGAAGACTGAAATATAATTTAAAAAACAGTAGCAATCTCCCTATAAACGGATTTCTATTCATTTCTCTTTGTTTTGAGAATTTTAAGCCCAAATCAGCTGCAGTACTACTTGATTATCCCGTCGACCAATTTCGCCAAATTATATAAATCGCCAAACCACTCGCCAAATTATACAATTTGACATAATTTTTATTTTAATTAAAGAAAGAACGAATAAATTAGTATAACATTAATAAAAATACAAATAAAACGTCAAAATAAAAATAAATTGATGACGTAGACACGTGCAACTTGCTTAAAGTCAAGTTAATGTAACATTTACGATCAGCCATTATTGGCATTTAATCTTATAGTTTGGCGATAGATTTTTGGTCGACGGGATAACTAAGTAGTACCAGAGATACAATCGCTGGTTTCGTCTTTGATTAAGTAAAATCAGTTAAACATTTCAAAATAAGCTAATATAAAAGGAAATAAGCAAACAGAGTCTTTGTCTCCCGGTATTTTTTAACAAAGCGAAAAGAAAATTCTTTTAAATAAGACATTTTAAATTAATCGTTTTTAATCTAACGTAATTTTGACCAAACTATCCTTTCTCTTCTTAATATTCACGTGAAAATACTTTTGTTAGAAATGAAATATTATTTGCGCTGTTCTAACAAAAATAGTTGAAAAGATCCTCTCAAAATATCAAATAAATGTCTAGCGCAATTTCTAAATTTAAACTGTTTTGCAATATTATTTTGTGTTCAATTTATGTAATAACTGTAATGTGACTTAAATGTGACGTAATTTCTCCGCTATTATTAATTTAATTACTTCTAATGCATGTTAATGAATTTATTATTTTACAATATCCTTTCTCTTTTAAAATTCACGTGTAAATATAGTTTTTATGACGTAATTTTTAATAAGTTCCTGCTTTTTATACATAATTATTTAATTCTAATTCCAAATTTTTTTTCTGTTTGTAATAGTCACGTGTAAATAAATTTTTTATTTGAAGCAAACATTATTGTTTGCGCTGTTTATACAGTTGGCAACAGTTTAAATTAATACCATTTTCTAAAATATGTAAAAAATATCTCTCGAAATGCTGAAAATTTGAATTTAAAAGAGAAATAAAACCTCAAAAAATGAGCCAAATTAAAAAAAGAAATACAGTCTGCACACCGGGAACTTCAAACGTATAAAACGATCTAAAAATGATTAAATTCCCATGTATAGTTTTTGCTGCTATAAAACTTTTTTAATGGAACGATTTTGTCCAACTTTAGCATTAAATATCGCTTAAAATAATTCTTCCATTTAAAAACTATCTGCATCAGCGTGTTTATCAAACATTTCTCTATAATATCACCGATTTTCATATTTTTTTATGCAATAATTTTCTTAATATTAACAAAGAAAAACCTCCGGTCACAAAAAATTCAAAACCAGCGGCGGTGACAGCGGTAGTTACTTTTTTTTTAGAATAGAGAGATATTAGAAGGATTCAGTCAACCAGTCCGTTTAAACATTTTCATTCGTCGAATTTGACTGGTTTCGACTCGTTTCTTGTTAAAAAATATCATTTTACTTAAATTGCGTCACTTTAGGAATAAGTGTGAGATATTATTATTCTATTTCTGATACATCACTTATCATTTTTAGTTTGCAATCTAATCGATGAGCAATATTTTAGGAAATTGTTACGGCATGCAACTTGAGATCAAATTATTCAGTTATCAAGGACTACTTCTTGACAGATAGTGATATAGTTCACGAAAATCGTGTCACCAGAAACGTTTTTTTACGTTATCATATAACGTATATGATCTCCAGAGTATTCTAACTTGCTGTTATATCTATCATAAATTTAAAATTTTAATAGCCACGGACCGATATATTTTTCTAAACAGTCAAATCGTGTTCAGGACCTTCTAAAACGTATAAAACCGTCGAAAACCGGAAGTCTATATTTGTCACAAATCCGGTACTTTCTGCTTGTAAAGACAGAAGAAAATAAAAATGTCTATGCAATACTAAATAAATTCACCGTAAATTATATCAAATATCTTGAAGTGTTTAATGGTTTGATATGAAAACCAAGATGAAAATAGGAGGGTCATTCCATGCAAAATGAGCAAATCAACTGTGGCAGACATGTCACAGATTTTAATGAAAATAAGTCTATATGTAGATCATATCTACAGTACAGCCCCGATTATCCGCGGAATTGGGTAGCAAGGGCCCCGCGGATAACCCGAAAAAGACAGAAAATGGTGTGCAAGCTCGAAAAAAAGAAAATTCAACATAAAAACTATGTTTTAGTGCACAAAAACCATAATAAAATGTTTAAAATACACACATATGCCCAGTATAGCCGAAACCTTTGCTTTACGTCTAAATCACTAAAATAAAGAACAGTAAACAAAGATGGGAACAATGCCATACTATGGCATTGTTACCGTACGGCGTTGGTGTAGCCATAGATACGGTGTAGCCATAGATACCGTACAAAAAGTGTTGAGTTACACCTTTTTTAAAACAATCAGTCACTTATTTTTGCTTCTTGCTTTAAAAACACCTTTTCTACCTCAAAAATCAAGCTATTCTTGATATGCTCCCCTGAAATTTATCATAATATTCTTAGTTAATTGTTAAATATTTTAATTGCTGTGCTTACGTTTAGTTATTAAAATCAAGAAAAGACATCAAGACTTTATAACTGATATTTTAAACATAGCAACCTAATCTAGAAATATTCCTCTATTACTTTCGAATACATGAATTTTTCTGCTTATATTTATTAGTAGGGCTTACTGTATTTTCCTTGCTTAAATTTAAAAATTTGGCTCAAATTTAAAAATTTGACTTAAAAATTTTGCTTAAAAATAAAAAAAAAATTCGCTTCGCGGATAATCGGGGCTCTACTGTATTTATGAGTAAATGTAAAATAATAGATTTCAGGATTGTTTATTTAATTATTAAAATATACATTAAAAGTGAATGCACAATCGAGGTATTGTCTACATGCTTAAAATTTCAATTCTGATTATTAGCCTTAGGCATGGAAAGACTATATTAAAAATTATTTATTATTAGGATTGAATAATAAGTAACAGATTGGCGTAAGTTAGTAATTGTATTTTTATTCCGTAATGAGAAAAAAAATTATTTTTCAAAAATTTTGAAGTAAAAATGCGATATTTCTACTGATCATTTAACCCTAGATCTACCGGGAATTTTATTCAAGTTTTAATAAAACGTTCTACACCAGAATTTTTATTTAAAACTATTTAACTTATTTATTTACCTTATTTTTGTCTGGTTTATATACTTAGTTTATTTTAAAGAAATTTCTGGTTTGAATGAATATTTTGTATGTACCTGTCGGGTCCAATGGACCCGTCTGGTAGACGGAGGGTTAAGCATGAAGGACAGCTTTGACAATTTTACTTTTTTTTGGCATTATAGCTAAATGTATACATTTTAAATATCGAAAGTTTCATTCTTGCCTTTTTATTCCTTAATGAGAAAAAAAATAAACAGTTAAAAATGTTGACGTTGAGGGTAAAATGCAATACTTCTATCACTTCTTTTTAAGTGAAAAAAAAAAAACTTTAAGTTAAAATAATGCTATAAAAAGTGATAGAATATCTTTATTAAGACTTACGATCGTTTCATCGCACAATCGGCGACATTTTCAAAATCAATCATAATAGAAAATATTTTCACATTACTTAAAAACAATAATATAGTAAACAATGTCACGAGACATGAAGCATAATGAAAATATTGCAACCATAAAATAAAATAAAAATTAAATTAGCTATTTGCGAGCGTGGATTAATTTTCACATAATTTAAAAACAACAAGGTAAAACAATGTCACGAGACATCAAGCATACTGAAAAACATTGCAAAACATAAAATAAAATAAAATTAACTTGGCTATTTGCGAGTGTGGATTAACTTTTACTATTGTTTACACACTCGCAAATAGCCAAGTTAATTTTATTTTATTTTATGTTTTGCAATGTTTTTCAGTATGCTTGATGTCTCGTGACATTGTTTTACCTTGTTGTTTTTAAATTATGTGAAAATTAATCCACGCTCGCAAATAGTTAATTTAATTTTTATTTTATTTTATGGTTGCAATATTTTCATTATGCTTCATGTCTCGTGACATTGTTTACTATATTATTGTTTTTAAGTAATGTGAAAATATTTTCTATTATGATTGATTTTGAAAATGTCGCCGATTGTGCGATGAAACGATCGTAAGTCTTAATAAAGATATTCTATCACTTTTTATAGCATTATTTTAACTTAATTTGTTTATAAGTGATTATTATACATGTTTTTATAAAAAAACTTTATTATACTTTTAAATTATTTCATATTGTAGATAAAAGTGTATATTTTAAATATAGAAACTTTAATTTTTGCTTTCAGTTTATTTTTGGCTATTAATATATTTATTTTAAACTACAGTAATATATATATATATATATTCCTTTGAACAAAAAAATTATATACTTATCCTCTAAATCCATAGATGGCAGCACTGCAGCTTTTTTCCCTTTGAAATCGTGCAATATTGTAAAAAAACGCGCGCTTATTCGAAGAGTAAAGCTCTTGGAATGCAACAGATATTACTTTTTTAACCAAATTTTTGTGACGTTAGGAATCAAAAGGCAATCTTGAAATTTTTTTAGCATATCATGGACTTATTGACCTTTATGTCTGTGCAATAACTACACTGCTCAAAACAATTAAAGGATATTGCAGTTTTAGGTGGATTTTGTATCTGGTAAACTGTTTAGCTGATTGATACATGGTCGTCAGACATAGTAGGTTATATGAGAATAAATTACACATGTTTGGCAGAAAAAAATGCATTTTATTGCGCATTTGTGTACTAAAGGAAAAAAAACACAATTTGTGCATATGAGAAAAAAGAATAAGAAAAGGTGTTTTCTTCAAAGAAAATCATTTTCAGTAGGGGGTATGGTTTCCACGGGCGGCCAGCAACGTTGAACACCTTTGAGGCATGGACTCAATGAGGCTATTAATGACGAGTTGGGGTATTCTGCCCCACTCTTACAGAAGAGCTCTTTCCAGTTCTTGGAGAGTTTGTGGGGGTTGTTGGCGGCCAGAAACTCGTCTTCCTAGAGCATCCCAAACGTGCTCGATTGGATTCATGTCTGGAGAACACGCTGGCCATTCCATTCGAACGATTCCTTCCTCGAAAAGGAAATCCTCCACCAGGTTTGCACGATGTGGCCTGCAGTTATCGTCCATTAAAATGAAGTTATCTCCGATTGCTGCAGCGTAAGGGATTACAATAGGTCTGAGGATCTCATCCCTATATCGGCGACCAGTCAGAGCTCCATCTCGAATGATGTAGAGGTCAGTGCACCCGTCAATGGAGCAGTGTTGTAGTCGTAAAAAAAGCAGAGAGTATACGGTTTAGGCAGAGGGTATACGCTGGTGTCATGAATGTTCATAGGTAGGGTATACGCTAATGCTTTATTTGGAAAACAGAGGGTATACGGAACTCCTTAAAAAAATCCAGAAGGTACACGGCGTATACCCCCGTATACCCTCCACTACATTCCTGCAATGGAGATGCCACCATACACCAACACTCCTCCACCGCCAAATCTGACACTTTCGTGCACGAACGCAGGATTATTCCTACTGCCACGGTCCCTCCAGATGAAAATACGCCTATTATCCGGATGCACAGAAAAACGGGACTCGTCAGAAAACAGAATATTGCTCCATTCATTTCTCCTCCAGTTGACATGCTCGGTTGCCCACTCCCTACGGTCGCGACGATGCCTTGATGTTAATCTAACACATACCATCGGTCGGCGAGCATACAGACCTACAGCATGGAGCCGGTTTCGGACAGTCTGAGTTGAAATCGTGGTGCCTGTAGCCGAGCGAAGGTGTTGTTGGAGAAGAGTAGCGTTCATGGTTCGGTGTCTCCGAGCTGTTAACGCTAAATACCGATCTTCATTGGGCGTTGTTGCCCGTCTACGACCTTGCCCTGGTCTTCGGCTTGCACATCCACTCTCCAAAAAACGGTTCCAGATCCTGGAAATGACACTTTGTGACACTCCAATGGCTTGCGCTACTTCGGCTTGAGTTTGGCCCCCTTCTAACCTACCAACAATTCTCAAAGCTTCTGAATCTGTCAAATGACTTCGCTGAGACATCGTACTCATCGAAACAAAGCAATCACTGAATGCCGATCATCCTTGTCTTCATTCTCTTTTATCCAGTTGAAAGTCAAATTTCATTCGCTGCCGCTGAAGCGACGTTTTTGACGTCGAACTCAAAATTTGCATACTCCACAGTTTGAAAACCAGAAAAATTTGCATTTGTGATTCTCTTCTTCTATTTTCGGCAAAAAAAATTCGTTTATATCTTTATTTTATATAAAACTTCAAATATCCTTTAATTGTTTTGAGCAGTGTATAATGTCTGACCTTTCCTTCAATATTTTTTTTTTTTTTTTTTTTTTTTGCCTATCAATAAGAGGAAAAAGTACAGTTTTGTCATTTTTTTTTAATTTTTCTAATTTTTTTTAAAGGTGAAGGAAATACATGGCAACTTAAAAACTTTAGCAATTCTATCTTAATATGTAACACTACATCAAGCATCAATTTCAAAGATGTTTTTGAATTCCTTTAATTTTTATAACGTTTTTAATTTTCTCAAAATTGACAAATTTTCAATTTTTACAACAAATTTAAGATTAATCATGACGTTACCAAATTATTATTATTATTAAATAAATATGAAAATAATTTTCCAGAGATTACAATATTATAAAAAGATTTATTTTATATTAAATAGTTTTCAAGATACGGAACTTCAAACTTGCAACTTTGAACGATTGTACACATGCCATTCTATGTCACAAGTTTTTTAAATGTCCAGAACTTCCAAAAATTTTTATTTTTTTGTTGAAATATTTTGCAATGCTCTATTTGAATATGAATTGAATCTGTGTATAAAATTTTATTAAAATCGGTTACTATGCAGCCACGACTTATTTTAAATTTTTGCTCATTTTGTGTGGAATGACCCCGGATTATTATCCAATGTTTGATGATTTCTATCCTTAGATGAATTTTTCCAATGTATACTTTTTTCTGCGCTAAGTCTTACGAAAAGATGACATTATTTCGTAGAATTCTGGGACTTAATTGAGTACTTTTTGGTTGCTAGAGTGCTTTGATCCGCCTACATAGAGGTGTATTGGTGAACGCAGATTTGTGATTTTTTTTAGTAAAGAAGAACTGCAAAATCACTTAGCCTATACATAAAAAGTAAATAGGAATTTCGCTTTTCGGAAATCCATCGTTTATAACTTGAGTTCTGCTGAACGGATTTTGATGGGACTTGCTCTGTTAGCTAGATAATTTTTCAGGAAAGGTTTTAGTATATAAAATATCGTTCTACGTTGTTTAGTTATAGAAATAGGGGGGAAAGTTCTATAATCAGTTGAACCTGATTATGAAATGTTCGGCCGTTTTAAAAAGCTCTACTGCACGATTTTGATGAGACTTGCATTAATAGTTACATAATTTTTCAAGGATGGTTTTAATGTGTCGCTTATCCTTCTGTCGTTTTTTACCAAATTCTACTATAAATGATCAGCTAAAAGAGTTGGCCCTTAACAGCTCAAATTTTGTCTGACATATTAGAAAATAAATAGTGCAATGGTGTTCATATCGTTTTCAGCACATTCCAGGTAATGATCTATATTATTTTAAAACAAAACGTCAAATCCACCAATAAATTTTGGTTGATTCAAGATTCGTTTGGAGAAACCTACCAGCGAAGCGTGTGCAGCCTGACAGTGAAGATGCAAAAATATGTGAAAATATTTATGTCAGTCTTGCAATCAAAGACGATTGTTCTTTCTTTCATCCCCCCCCCCCCGGAAAAATAGAGATTAAGTTTTCTACAAGCATTATATCCAACGAATTTTCAAAGTCATTAATGTACAGTCGTGGAAGAAAAAAAGTAAACACCCCTACTAACTCCTCAACAAATTATTGTAAAAGAAAGTTACTGGTACCGAACGATTGGAAATAAAGTCTACTTTTAAATGATGTATATAAAATTTGCTTAGGGGGCCATCTACATATTAAAACAAACCCAAACTTCATTTTTTCCAATGGCAATACCCAATTTTAGACACCAAATTTCAAGTCATTTGAATGATAATTTTTTGAATTATAAACATTCAAAATTTAATGCTTCTAATGTTAAATTACATTTTCATATTTTTATTAATATTACCTGAAATTATACTCCTAATGTGGTACTTTTTTGCGTAGCAATAATACTAAAATACCCAAACATAAATAGGTTGAATTTGCAATTTTTATAATTTTATGATATGAATTATGAAATTAATATTCGAAAAAATTATGAATTGCAACCTACATTTTTGTTGATGGATTTAGATTTATTAAGCCCTGCTTTATGGAAATCCAAAATTTCACATTTTTCTTCCAAGTGGTTTTCAACTTATGCTTTAAAAACGGCAATATGATGGTTGTGATAGAAGTGACTAGATATTTTGAAATTTCTGATGCTATCCCGTAATCCAGTAGTCTTCAACGACTGCTTGAGTGGCGCTTAAGATGCCTTGATCAAGAAGGGGGCTCTCTCGGTCAACAATCGAGTACCGAATTTCAATTTGGATACATCCCCTAAAATACGCTCGTTTTAAAATAATTAATTTCTCGGAAACTTATCGTACGAATTGCATAAAAATTTGTTTTTAGGCTAATTGAAAGGTGTAGAGCTCATTTATGCTGTCAGAAATGTGTACTGCTGCTGAAAAAAACAAAGTTAGGGTTCGTTTTAATATGTAGATGTGCCCTAAGCAAATTTTATATACATCATTTAAAAGTAGACTTTATTACCAATCGTGTGGTACCAGTAATTTTCTTCTGCGATAATTTTTTGCAGAGTTAGTAGGGGATGTTTCCTTTTTTTTTTCACGACTGTACAACCTCCCATCCCTATCAAAGAAAGAAAAAAAAATCTTTTTTTTTCCCCCCCACAAAGTGAAATTTAAATTATTCTTTTAAACTACAGTTAATATTGGACTTAAAATGGACATTTTATCTCATTTACACTGAATAAAAATCCCTGCCGGCTCGGCCTACAGGCACAAGTAGATTTTGAAGTTAAGTACTAATTTCCTCAATAAAAAATAAATCAGAATAGAGATAAACACAGTTTAACAATTTTACCTGTCCACTTTTGACGAGTTTTTAATTTCATTTTTCTGTAAAGAGTTGGTTTTATCCGAATCATGTTAATACGACAATTTTTCTTCAACCCCTATTTTTTAGGCAAGATTTCGTATGAAATACTACCTATTGCATTCTCCCTTATAAAAATAGCAAATAAAGCCTTTGTGCAACAATATTAAAAAGCAGAAAAACCAACGTTTAAAATGCACAAAATTTTCATAGATTATTTGTGCATTTTAAACGTTGGTTTTTCTGCTTTTTAATTCTCCCTTATGTTGGAATTTCTGAAATTTTTTTGCAGATCTACACCGACCATGACCCCTAGAACCCAAACGAACGTTCAGTAAAAAACTATGTACTATATGTGTATATATATAACTTTTTTATGGACACGATAACTTCCGTAATTCTGCACAAATCTATTCCAAACTGATACATAAAATAAAAGGACATAAAGTCTCGGTCAAGTTCGTTAATGGGCAAAATCGGACCAAGGGGATGGAAATAGGGAGGGATTTTGTGAAAACCGAAAAAAAACCCATAACTTCTTAATTTTTGTACATATCAAATCAGTTTAAAGTTTTTATTACTTCTAAAAATAGGGCAAAAAATTTATGTATCACAGATTTCTGATATAATTAAAAATGGGCTCAAGGGGCGCAAAAAATACGGCTTTAGGGAGAAAAAAATTCATAACTTCGTCAATTCTCAAGATATCAAATTCAATTAAATTTATTATAAATCTTCTTAATGTTCTTAATGTTTCTTAATGTCTTCTTAATGTTCTAAATCTTCTACGACTTTTATGTTGACAAGTTTTTGATAGGACCAATTTGCACCAAAAAAAATTTAAAAAGATAATAAAAAAGGGGAGGGGAGTTGAATAAGAAGAAAATTCATAACTTCGTCAATTCAAAAGATATAAAATCTGCATGAATTTATTATATATATTCTTAATATTATCTAGAACACTCATAGTGACAAGTTTTTGATAGGAAAAATTCTTACAGCCAAAACAAATTAAAAATACATAGCGGTTGAAGAAAAAAATCATCGTATTAAGGGTGTATTCAAATCCAAACTGCTTATTTTCTGACTCATTTTTAAATTCATTTTTGCTCTCAAGCGCATCCAATTGGTAGATTCTCTTATTCAGAAACTATATAATGTACCGTAACGGTCGATTTTTTGATAGAGGCAAAATATATTTCAAAAAATGATGTCAAAGTGGGCATTTTGAACCGAATTTCCCCAAGCAATTGTGTTGGAAACGAAAAATATTGTCCTACTTAGAAAATAATTGTTTATAAATGAAGTTTTAATTAATTGAACGAAAAATAAAAACAAAGGTCGCTTATAAATCCCTTCAAAAAGCACGTCAACAAGTTTCATATTTTTTCTTTTAAGAATGAATCTGAAAATATGCCAGAAAATTTCGAATTGTTGAGCATGGGAAAGTATTTTTGTTAATACCGACTTAACATGATTCTGATGAAAGCATCTCTTATATAAAAATTAAATAAAAACTCGTCAAAAGCAGCAACATAAAATTGTTAAAGTGTGTTTATCTTTAATCATGATTTAGTTTTTGTTGTTGAAATTATCACTTAACTCCGAAATCTACCTGCGTCTGTAGGCCTAGCCGTCAGGGATTTTCATCCTATGAGAATATTTTTAGTAATACCATTAGTAGAGTTCCTCTTATCAAAAACTTATTACTACAAAAGGTATAGATATTACAGTAGAATCTCTTTTATCTGAAATTCTTTTAATCGAAACTCTCGGTTAACCGAAATCCATTTTTAAAGGTTTTTTTTTTACTACCACATTCCTTGTGTGCAAAATCCATTTTGAAAGTTTTTTTTTTTTTTTTTTTACTATCATATTCCTTGTGTGCAAGCGGTCATTCCCGAACTACGAGTGCATATAAATATTTTCGATCCCCTTTGTTAGAGTTCTTTTGAATTTAACTTGAACTGCTTGTAAGCAGTGGAGTGGAACAAAGGAAACGAACAAATTAGCAATTCTGAAGCTTTTGAACGTTTTCAATACAGCATCTCTGAGGAGTGTCAAAAATTTTCATCACGCCAATGATACTTTTTTATCCGCCTTATTGGCGGATTAACAAAGATGTGATTTCTTTTCTTCTATAACCCTCCCCCCCTTTTTTTTTTTTTTGCACGTGAGAGTTGGTCTTATCAAAAACTTGTCAGTATAAAAGTTGCAGATAATACTAAGAAAATTTATAATAAATTAAAGCGGATTTGATATCTAATGAAGTGACAAAGTTGTGAATTTTTTTCTTCTTAAAACCCTATTTTTTTCGGCCATTGAGGTCATTTTTAATGATATCAAAAATCTGTCATACATAAATTTTTGGCCCTTTTTCTAGAAGTAATAATAACTTTAAACTGATTCGGTATGTATCATAATTAAGAATTTATTGGGTTTTTTTTCTGTTTTCACAAAAACTCTCCCCATTTCCACCCCCTTGTTCCGGTTTTGCCCATGAACGAAATTGACCGAAATTTTCTGGCCCTTGATTTTATGGATCAGAGATTTGTGCAGAATTATGGAAGCTATCGTGTCCATAAAAAAGTTATAGATAGATAGATATATAGATAGATAAAGTTTTAAACCGGGGAGGTTTTTGGTTCTATGGGTCGTGGTCGGTGTAGATCTGCAAAAAGTTTTCAGAAATTCTAACATAGGGGAAAATGTAATAGATAGTATTTCTTACGAAATCTTTCTAAAATATTTACATACTTAATATGTGTGCAATTGAATTTTCGCGAAAAATATACAATCGTATAATCTGCTGAATTTCTGAAGAAATTAATCTATGCAAAGTTAACTTTTCTAAGTTCTGATCATTGTGTAGAAAATTTTAACACGAATCATTTTTTAAACATTTTTAAAAGATTTGTAAAATGCCTGGAAATATTCTGTATATTTTATGGGGGGAAAATTGTACTTATTAAAACATTTGTAAAATGCCTGCAAAATTTCCGTATATTTTTTGAAAAAAAAAATTGAACTTTTAAAAATTCAGATTGTATTATAGAATATTTGTAGGTGAATTATATTTATTTTACACGATTTAAAATATTTGTGAAATGTCTGCAAAAAATCTGCTAACTTTTGGAGAAAATAAAAGGATAAATCTGCAAAATATCTCAGATTTTCGTAAAATTTTGATGGCGTTTCCTTACGGGGAATTTAATGACATTTTCTTTAAAGAATCTACAGATTACTTTCAGTGGAGAAATATTTTCGACAAAATGTTAATTCAATATAAAGTAACTAATATTTTGTTATTCAAGCAGATCGAAAAAGATATAAAAAGTTCTGAATAAATTAGCTGTGAGTCATGAAAAATATTTTGAAAATATTATTATGAAAATAAAGATAAAAAATAGATTATAATGTTGTTGAACGTTTGATTGCTTCTATTTTTAGACAAATTCTTCTTCTCAATTAAGGTCTTACGAAAGGATAACCTTATGTTCTAGAACTCTGTCACTTATTATGGTACTTTTCGGTCGCTAGGGCTCTTCATAGATGTTCTTTGACCCGCCTAGCCAGGGTTGTGTCACTTATTTTGGTACTTTTCGGTTGCTAGGGCTCTTCATAGATATTCTTTGACCCGCCTAGCCAGGGTTGTACTGACGTAAGCGAATTAATGATTTGGCACATGTTTCTCTCTATTCTAAAATTAGTATGTTGTGACAATCATAAAATTTTCTTCTACATAAATTAAATCAATGGACAATATTCATCTTTTGGGTTCCAGGCTATAAAAATTTGTCTGCTTGGAAATAACATTCATAACCGTTCCATTTATGCTTATATTTTATTTTTATATGGAGTTTTAGACCTTTTCAGGGACAGGTATAGACTATACATGAATTCTTTTCTCCATTTTAATGCAATTAAATGCAATTCTTCATATAATTCATACCCTATGCTTAGTTTTGACTAATTATAGATCTAAAGTACTAGCACATTTTAACATGTTTTCATGTTAGGGCCCTGCTTTTAACTATCCGTTGGCCCCTTTTGAGCCTCCTACTATAGCTCTCTTAAAAATGGTCCGATTCTCTAGCTTTTTTTTTCTAACAACTTCTTAGGTCCTCCAACTACTAGATGAACGACAAAAAAATTTTCACACTTCAGCAACTACCAATTTTGAATATTAATCGCCTTCTTTGGGCCCTTTGTGCAGCTTTTTAAAAAATGATCCGAATTGCATGCAATTTTCTTTAACATAGTTCTAGCATCCTCCGATTATTTTAAAAACTACTAAAAAATATCTTTATTACCAACTACATGCCAGTTAAGTCCCTGGAACCTTGGGGCCTGATACCGGGCCCCTTGAAGTTTTTGCACCGTAAATTAATTTTCCTCTCCCCTCTTAATCCGATCTTCATTTTTGGAACCCTTTTTCCATTTAGTTATTTCCCGTTTCTAGATTCCAGTTAAAATGCCTTGGAACCCCTTTTCCATTTAGTTATTCGCCGTTTCTAGATTTCAGTTAAAATCCTGGGGTGGCCTAGGGTTACGTAGGGCCCGATCCGTGGCCCTTTAAACGTTTTGTGCGTCATGCATTTTTCACCTCCTACTTTTCTCGCATTCTCAATGCAAAATTTTAAAGTTGAGTCTTGGATCCCTCTACCCGGACCAACACCCTCATATTTTTACTAGGACCCTAGGGCCCTGTTTTAAGCATTTCTCTCCATTTTTTATGTTTATCTTTAAAATTTTATTATAATGATTAATTCATACCTATGCTTAATTTTGACTAATTGGAGATCTAAAGTGCTAAGAATTAAGTCTATTTAACATGTTTTCATGTTACGACCCTGCTCTTAACTATCAGTTGGCCCCCTTTAGGCCCTTTGTTATAGCTAGCTTAAAAATGGTCCGATTTACTAGTACTGAATAAAACAATTTTACAGCAAGTACAATATATATAAAACCGAATTTACATGATACATATTCCTTTTCTAGACTGTTTAATTTCGGAAAAAAATTAATATTATCAAGGTCACACTTTCCAAAGTCCTGACCTTTTTGTAGTAATAACTGAATTTTTTTTTTAATACTTGAGTTCAGATTATTATTATTATTATTATTATTATTATTATTATTTTAATATTTGAAAAAATGATTTTGTTCATCTTGTGTGATTAAAAACAATTGTCAAATGTCATCAAAAATTCTGTAGATTTTTTAAAAGTCCTCCCGGCCAGTGCCGGGAGGAAGAGGTAGCTTTCATATTCCTTATTTTAAAAAAGCCAACTTATATTATTCAAACACACGAAGCTCAATTTAGTGGAAACCGAATATAGGAGATTCAATACTAATTTTTATCAATACTAAATCATTATGAATGAGAATTTCGCGAAATTAGTCAACTTTATACAAGCTGCTTTTCTTTAAAGTAACTTATATTTGGCTGCCAAATTCGGCGATTTCTTAAAGTGCCTGTTATTTTAAGACAACATGGTAGATGAGGCTAACCAGTGAACTTGGTCGAGACCTTAGTAATTGCTGTGCGCATGCTCACTCACATCGGAATCGGTTGACATATAAAAGTGCTGTCGCAGGCAAAAAATCAGATTTTTCAAAATGTCACCCACATTAGAAATTGAAACTGCTATATCTGAGCCATTTTTTAAGATAAAGACAAACAAAAAATGCTCTTGAATCCTTATATCAAGGCCAAATACTTAAGAAAAAAAACCTTTTTCAATTTCTAATTTTTTTGCACATCACTTTAAATATAAATTTTTAATTTAATGGCCGCCATTTTGAAACAAGATGTCTGATGAAGCTGGCCAGCGAACTTGGTCGAGATATTTATGTATACTATCCACATGCCTTCTTACATCGAAATAGGTGAATACGTGTGTTATCGCGTGACAAGATCGTTTCAAAATGTTAGCCATGATTGAAATTCAAAGTGCTATAATTCAACCATTTTTTAAGATATAAACAAAAGAACAAATTTTCAGAAAAAAAACTGCTCCGGAATCTTTGTATCAAGGCTAAACACATAAAAAAATCTTTTTCATTTTCCAATTTTTTAATACCTCATTTTAAATTTTAAATTAAATTTTTTTTAATGACAACCCTTTTGAAAGAAGATGGCGAATGAAGCTGGCCAACGAACTCTGTCGAGACATTGGTATGTACTATCTACAGACCAAGTTACATCCAAATCGGTTTGTAAATACGCCTGTTATCGCGTGATAAAAATCAGGTCGTTTTAAAATGTCAGCCACAATAGAAATTCAAAATGCTATAACTCAGCCACTTTTTTAGATATACACGAAACAAAAACTGTTCCGGAATCTTTGTATTAAGGCCAAACACATACGAAAAAAATCTTTTCCATTACAAAAAGCTACCTATTGCAGCCGTTCGGAGGAAAGAGATTTCAAAAAATTTTGGGATATTTTCATCGATCATGACCCCCAGACCCCGAAACCACCCTCCGTTCAAAAGTTGATATATATATATATATATATATATATATCCATATATATATATATATATATATATATATATATATATATATATATATATATATCTGATCTTTGTCACACTGTAACTCTCGTATTTATGAACCGATTTGGATGTAACTTCGTGTATACATAGTGCATACCAATGCCTCGACCGAGTTCGTTGGCCAGCTTCATCCGCCATCTTGTTTCAAAATGGCGGCCATTTAAAATTTTTTTAAAATATAAAATTTGAAATGTGGTACCATGAAATTGAAAATTGAAAAATATTTTTTTCTTATGTGTTTGACCTTGATACAAAGATTCCGGAGCATTTTTTGTTTCGTCTATATCTTAAAAAATTCCTTCCGGCCAGTGCCGGGAGGAAGAGGTAGCTTTCATATTCCTTATTTTTAAAAAGCCAACTTATATTATTCAAACACACGAAGCTCAATTAAGTGGAAACCGAATGTAGAAAATTCAATACTAATTTTTATCAATCCTAAATCATTATGAATGTGAATTTCGCGAAATTAGTCAGCTTTATCCAAGCTGCTTTTATTTAAAGTCACTTATATTTGGCTGCCAAATTCGGCGATTTCTTAAAGTGCCTGCCATTTTAAGACAACATGGTAGATGAGGCTAACCAGTGAACTTTGTCGAGACCTTAGTAATTGCTGTGCACATGCTCACTCATATCGGAATCGGTTGATATATACGAATTCTGTCGCATGCAAAAAATCAGATTTTTCAAAATGTCACCCACTTTAGAAATTGAAACTGCTATATCTGAGCCATTTTTTAAGATAAAGACAAACAAAAAATGCTCCTAAATCCTTATATCAAGGTCAAATACTTAAGAAAGAAACCTTTTTCAATTTCTAATTTTTTTGCAAATCACTTTAAATATAATTTTTTTTAATTTAATGGCCGCCATTTTGAAACAAGAAGGCTGATGAAGCTGGCTAGCGAACTTGGTCGAGATATTGATGTATACTATCCAAATGCCTTCTTCCATCGAAATAGGCGAATACGTGTGGTATCGCGTGACAAATACAAGATCGTTTCAAAGTGTTAGCCATGGTAGAAATTCAAAGTGCTATAATTCAACCATTTTTTAAGATATAAACAAAAGAACGAATTTTCAGAAACAAAAACTGCTCCAGAATCTTTGTATCAAGGCCAAACACATAAAAAAAAAATCTTTTTCATTTTCCAATTTTTTAATACCTCATTTTAAATTTTAAATTACATTTTTTTTTAAAAATGGCAACCTTTTGAAACAAGATGGCGAATGAAGCTGGCCAACGAACTCGGTCGAGACATTGGTATGTACTATGTACAGACCAAGTTACATTCAAATCGGTTCATAAATACGCCTGTTATCGCGTGACAAAAATCAGGTCGTTTTAAAATGTCAGCCACAATAGAAATTTAAAATGTTATAACTCAGCCATTTTTTTAGATGTATACGAAACAAAACCTGTTCCGGAATCTTTGTATTAAGGTCAAACACATACAAAAAAAATCTTTTTCATTTTCCAATTTTTTGGTATCTCATTTTAAATTTAATTTTTTTTAAATTTTTTTAAATGGCCACCATTTTGAAACAAGATGGCGAATGAAGCTGGTCAACGAACTCGGTTGAGTTATTTGTGTGTACTATGTACACACCAAGGTACATCCAAATCGGTTCATAAATACGTCTGTTATCACGTGGCAAAAATCAGGACGTTTCAAAATGTCAGCCACGCTAGAAATTCAAAATGCTATAACTCAGCCATTTTTTAAGATATAGACAAAACAAAAACTGCTCCCGAATCTTTTTATCAAGGTCAAACACATAAGAAAAAAATATTTTTTCAATTTTCATTTTTTTTGCTACCACATTTCAAATTTAAATTTTTCTTAAAATTTTAAATGGCCGCCATTTTTAAACAAGATGGCGGATGAAGCTGGTCAACGAACTCGTTCGAGACATTGGTCTGTACTATGTATAAACGAAGTTACATCCAAATCGGCTCATAAATACGCCTTTTATCGCGTGACAAAATTCAGGACGTTTCAAAATGTCAGCTTCGCTAGAAATTCAAAATGCTATAACTCAGCCATTTTTTAAGATATAGACGAAACAAAAACTGCTACGGAGTCTTTGTATAAAGGTCAAATACATAAGAAAAAAATATTTTTCCATTTTCAATTTTTTGGTACCACATTTCAAATTTTAAATTTTTCTTAAAATTTTAAATGGCCGCTATTTTGAAACAAAATGGCGGATGAAGCTGGCCAACGACCTCGGTTGAGACATTGGTATGTACTATGTACACACCGAATTACATCCAAATCGGTTCATAAATACGAGAGTTACAGTGTGACATAGGTCAGATATATATATATATATATATATATATATAAATACGTTTTATTGATTCTTCCATTTCATATTATTTGTTTCTATTCTGCTTTCATTTTTATCAATTCACTTGATTTTAGCGGTTGTTCGGGTACAGGGGAAAATTAATTTTAGCTTTAGCTTATTTTTCCCACAGAAAACAACCATTTTACTTATATCATTGAATTCTGTGCCCTTGATAACGTAATTCAATGTATAAGCTTTTCAATTTTTGTCGGTGTCCACTTTTTTCTTTTTTCTTCCATAATAATTCTTATAATATATATATATATTTTTTTTAAATACTTACAGCTTTAATTCATAATAATTGACGGTGGTAGGTTATGTTTAATTAATGGTAATATATATATATATATATATATATATATATCAATTTTGAACGGAGTGTGGTTTCGGGGTCTGGGGGTCATGATCGATGAAAATATACCAAAATTTTTTCAAATCGCTTTCCTCCGAACGGCTGCAATAGGTAGCTTTTTGTAAAGAAAGCTACCTAAAATGGCTGAGTTATAGCATTTTGAATTTCTAGCGTGGCTGACATTTTGAAACGACCTGATTTTTGTAACGCGATAACAGGCGTATTTATGAACCGATTTGGATGTAACTTGGTGTGTACATAGTACATACCAATGTCTCGAGGGAGTTCGTTGGCCAGCCTCATTCGCCATCTTGTTTCAGAAGGGCTGCCATTTAAAAAAAAAAATTAAATTTTAAATTTAAAATGAGTTATCAAAAAATTGAAAAATGAAAAGATTTTTTTTATGTGTTTGACCTTGATACAAAGATTCTGGAGCAGTTTTTGTTTCTTATATATCTTAAAAAATGGTTGAATTACAGCACTTGGAATTTCTAGCATGGCTGACATTTTGAAACGATCTGATATTTGTCACGTGATAACACGCGTATCTATTAACCTATTTCGATGTAAGAAGGCATGTGGATAGTATATCGTAATTTCTCGACCAAGTTCGCTGGCCAGCTTCATCAGCCACCTTGTTTCAAAACGGAGGCCATTAAATTAAATAAAAAAATATATTTAAAGTGAGGTGCAAAAAAATTAGAAATTGAAAAAGGTTTCTTGCTTAACCATGATATAAGGATTTCGGAGCATTTTTTGTTTTGTCTTTATCTTAAAAAATGGCTCAGATATAACAGTTTCAATTTCTAATGTGGGTGACATTTTGAAAAATCTGATTTTTTGCCTGCGAACGCACTTGTATATATCAACCGATTCCTCTGTGAGAGAGCATGTGCACAGGAATTACTAAGGTCTCGACCAAGTTCACTCGTTAGCCTCATCCACCATGTTCTCTTAAAATGGCAGGAACTTCAAGATATCGCCAAATTTGGCATCCAAATATAAGTTACTTTAAATAAAAGCAGCTTGGATAAAGCTGACTAATTTCGCGAAATTCTCATTCATAATTATTTAGTATTGATAAAAATTAGTGTTGATTCTCCTATAATTGGTTTCCACTAAATTGAGCTTCTTGTGTTTGAATAATATTAGCTTGCTTTTTTAATAATAAGGAATATGAAAGCTACCTCTTCCTCCCGGCACTGGCCGGAAGGACTTTTTTTCATCCATTGAGAATATTTTAGTAATATCATCCATTATTAGAGTCCATCTTATCAAAAACTTGTTACTAGAAAAGTTATAGATAATATTAAAAAGATTTATGTAATAAATTTAAACTATGTGATGATTCATTAAATGAGCCACACACTATATTTTAAATTCTGACGTTTTTTCCATTGAGACATGCGCGCGTTTAATAATGTAACCCTAGATATAGCATCTCTGAGGGTTGTCAAAAATTTTCATTACGCCAATGGTGCTTTTTTATCGCATTAATGGCGGATTAACGGAGATGTTATTTTTTTTCTTCTACAACCCCTCCCCCCCCCCCCCCCCCACAACACACACACACACCTTTTTTTTTTTTTTTTTTTTTTTTGCTGAAAGAGTTGGTGCTATCAAAAACTTGTCTATATAAAAGTTGTAGATAATATGAAGAAGATTTATAATAAATTTAAGTGGATTCGATATCTTGTGAATTGACGAAGTTATGATTTTTTTTCTTCTTAAACCGTATTTTTTTTCGCTCCTTGAGCTTATTATTAATATCAAAAATCTGTCATACATAAATTTTTATCTCTTTGCCTAGAAGTAATAATAACTTTAAATTGATTCGATATGTATCGTAATTAAGAAGTTATGTTTTTTTATTCTGTTTTCACAAAATCCTTCCTCAATTCCATCCTTTTCCGCCCCTTGGTTTTATGTA
This sequence comes from Maratus speciosus, assembly GCA_963932465.1. Taxonomy (NCBI): domain Eukaryota; kingdom Metazoa; phylum Arthropoda; class Arachnida; order Araneae; family Salticidae; genus Maratus; species Maratus speciosus. The sequence goes on along the minus strand of OZ010794.1, from coordinate 560,572,395 downwards.
TCAATTTGGAAGAGATTTGTACAGAATTGTGGAAGTTATCGTGTCCATAAAAAAGGTATATATATATATAGATAGATAGATAGATAAAGTTTTGAACTGGGAGTGTTTTCTTTCTATGGGTCGTGATCGGTGTAGGTCTGCAAACGCTTTTCAGTAATTTCAACATAGGGGAGAATGTAACAGGTAGTATTTAATTTCTTACGAAATCTACCTAAAATTGTATTGCTTGTTATCCAACGTTTGGTGAAAATGGTATTTTAAATAAAAAAAAAGAAGGTTACAAATTATTCTTAATAGGAAAATATTTTTAGTAAAATGTCGATGATTCATGCCATGGCTTATTTTGCAAACGAAGATAAAAATTGGATTCTATGTTATCATTTGATGAAAATGGTACTGAAATAAAAGAAGACTATAAGTTATTCTTAATGGGTAAATATTTTTAGTAAAATATCGATACAATGCCGACACTAAAAGTTTGCTATTGCATTAGAGGAAAAAAGTAGTGAGTAAATTAGTTGTGAGTCATGCCATGGTTTATTATATGCGAACGAAGATATTTTTAGTAAAATGTTAATTTTATATAAAACACTAAAAAGTTACTATTGCATTAGTGGGAAGAAAAAGTAAAAAAGTACTGGGTAAATAAGCTGTGAGTCATGCTAAATATCTTGAACTGTTTAATAGCTTATTATGGAAACGGAGATAAAAATTTGATTGTTATGTTATCCAACGTTTGATGGCTTCTATCTTTAGACATATTTTCCCAAGATATAGTTTTTTTCTTCGGTTAAGGCTTACGAAAGGATAGCATTATTTCTAAGAATTCTGTCATTTGTTTGAGTACTTTTTGGTTGCTAGGGCTCTTCATAGATGCTCTTTGAACCCCCTAGACAGGATTGCACTGACGTAAGCGAATTTGTGATTTGGCACACTTTTTTTTTGGTAAAGAAGAACTGCAAAATCATGGAGCCTCTCATGAAGATATAGAAATATGTGAAATTATTTCTATCAGCCTTGCAATCAAGGACGGCTGTTCTTTTCTTTTCTTTGTTTCGAAAAAGAAAGATTATCTAAGCTTGTCGCTTCCATAATTAAGTTGTTGTTCGCCCCTGTAGCAGCACAAAAGCTTGACGCTTTTCATGCATGCCTACAAAAAAAAAAAGAGGAATTTGATTTCTGATAATTATTATCTGAAGATGATATAACAATCGGTAAACAAACTGGACTTTCTAGAACATGAAAATTTAGATAAGTAATTTTTTTCCCTTTTCCAAGCGCACGTGATTGTTTCTTCAATTCCTCGACAATCTGTAAAAAATAAAATAAGAGCAGATAGGATTATTTATTATATTCAGGTATATCATAAACAAGTGTGAACTATTAGCTATCTAAAGTAAATAAATCAGTTTCAAAGTCATTATGCCAAAGATAATAAGTAAAAACACATCTTGTCAGCTAATTTTGTGTGGCTTCTCCGATAATCTCTTGACCACTTGTTTGCTACGTATAAGAGCGCTAAAAAAATCCAGTATGAGTCAGTTTCAAATACCCTTTCCTTGAAAACATTTTTAAATCGTAACAGGGGAGGTGCTTTCTATAGTTTGCCAGTTTGGTCTCTTTTATTTATTCAGAAACTTCGAACGTATACCAAAAATTCTTACTAGTAAGTTCTGCCTTATTTTATGACAGACATTTCAGACTATTTAAAATAAAAATTCTTTCTTCAGAATTTCTGGTGTGAATTAGAATTTCTGAACTTTTTTTAAAAAGGTCAAACTGGCAACCCTAATATACAAGACCGCAAAGCGTCGACAAAGGCTAATGAGGGAGAGAGAGACAGAGAGAGAGAGAGAGAGAGAGAGAGAGAGGTGGAATTTTGCTACGGCTCCTGTCCCTGTCGAAGACACTCGCGAGCTAATGCTAAACCTATGAGAGACCATTTCGCTAATTTCTCGTTTGTATTTGCATATTTTTGAATTTTTCTTTTTGCACATGATATTTGAAATCATAATAAAGGGTACCCATTGATTAAATTATGAATTTTTGTTGCTGTTTGATTATGATATGACTTACAATTTTGGAACGTGAAAAATGTAGGTGTTTTTTCATTCAAAGCTTTGTAAAATGTTATCTATGAAAGATTCTGAAAATTAAAAAACAACGCCCCCTAGCTTAAACCTTGAACTTTTCAGATAATTTCAGATAGTTTTCAGGTACAGGCCCCTTAAGCATCGGCCAGATTTGGCCGTATTGCAATGAATAATGCCGTGGCTAATGTCATAGTATACAGATTTCTGTAGCTTCAAAACTGATGCCTTTAAAACATCTGTTTCGATCAAAATGTCAATTTTCTGTTTTTTTAAATTAATATAAAATTTCAACGTTTTTCTTTCAATTTTCTAGCTTTTTAAACATTTATATTTCTTTCAATTTTCTAGCTTTTTAAACATTTATATTTCTTTCAGTTGTCTAGTTTTTTAAACATCAGGGCTCCCACTCGGTCCGTTTTTTGAACATCACTATTTTTATAAGAAAAATCTCGTTTATAAATTTCGTAGAAATTTACCAGGAACGGCGTTTTTCCTCCAATTGTTGCTTAAACCTACTACGAAATTCTTTCTTTAATAATACAGTCGAACCTCGTTAACATGAACCTCAAGGGGAATCAAAATTTTGTTCATGTTAACAGTAATTCGTGTTATCAGTATCAAATCTTTGTATTCGTTTTTATAGGGGACTGTGAAAATAATTAATGTTAAAAGTAATTCACGTTAAGCGTGTTCATGTTAACGAGGTTTGACTGTAGTGGTGTTCAAAAAACGGACCAGTGGTAGCCTTGAAACATTTATATTTCTTTCAATTTTCTAGCTTTTTAAACATTTATATTTTCTTTCAAATTTCTAGCTTTTTAAACATTTATATTTCTTTCAATTTTATAGCTTTTTAAACATTTGTATTTCTTTCAATTTTATAACTTTTTAAACATTTATATTTCTTTCAATTTTCTAGCTTTTTAAACATTTATATTTCTTTCAATTGTTTTTTAAACATTTATATTTCTTTCAATTTTCCAGCTTTTTAAACATTTATATTTTCTTTCAATTTTCTAGCTTTTTAAACATTTATATTTCTTTCAATTTTCTAGCTTTTTAAACATTTATATTTCTTTCAATTTTCTAGCTTTTTGAACATTTATATTTCTTTCAATTTTCTAGCTTTTTAAACATTTATATTTTCTTTCAATTTTCTAGCTTTTTAAACATTTATATTTCTTTCAATTTTCTAGCTTTTTAAACATTTATATTTCTTTCAATTGTCTAGTTTTTTAAACATTTATATTCCTTTCAATTTTCTAGCTTTTTAAACATTTATATTTCTTTCAGTTGTCTAGTTTTTTAAACATCAGGGCTCCCACTCGGTCCGTTTTTTGAACATCACTATTTTTATAAGAAAAATCTCGTTTATAAATTTCGTAGAAATTTACCAGGAACGGCGTTTTTCCTCCAATTGTTGCTTAAACCTACTACGAAATTCTTTCTTTAATAATAGTGGTGTTCAAAAAACGGACCAGTGGTAGCCTTGAAACATTTATATTTCTTTCAATTTTCTAGCTTTTTAAACATTTATATTTTCTTTCAAATTTCTAGCTTTTTAAACATTTATATTTCTTTCAATTTTCTAGCTTTTTAAACATTTATATTTCTTTCAATTGTCTAGTTTTTTAAACATTTATATTTCTTTCAATTTTCCAGCTTTTTAAACATTTATATTTTCTTTCAATTTTCTAGCTTTTTAAACATTTATATTTCTTTCAATTTTCTAGCTTTTTAAACATTTATATTTCTTTCAATTTTCTAGCTTTTTAAACATTTATATTTCTTTCAATTTTCTAGCTTTTTGAACATTTATATTTCTTTCAATTTTCTAGCTTTTTAAACATTTATATTTTCTTTCAATTTTCTAGCTTTTTAAACATTTATATTTCTTTCAATTTTCTAGCTTTTTAAACATTTATATTTCTTTCAATTGTCTAGTTTTTTAAACATTTATATTCCTTTCAATTTTCTAGCTTTTTAAACATTTATATTTCTTACAAACTTTGAAAAACTAAGTTGAACGTTGTTTTATGATTTTTCTCAAAGATGATTTTTTTTTTTTTGTAAAATTCTGTTGGGAAAATTGTCACAACTCAATGAATAATAATTACTACAAACTTTCAAAATTATATTTAAAAAATATATTCAAAGGAAGTAGACCAGTGGTTCCCAACGTGGGGCGTACGCCCACATTTAACCTAAAAAATATTTTGAAGTACTCCTCCCAATCACAGGTGGAAAAATTTTGTTTTTTAATACTCAAATGTCACAGTGGTGCAGGAATTTAAGATAAAATTTATTTGTAAGTAGGGTGTCAACGATTTTAATCAGTTGATTTAAATCAGTGATTAAAATCATGATTTTAATCAACCGATTTTTTAAAAAAATCATTGATTTAAATCAAAAAAATGTTTAAAATGTCAAAAAAAGTATTAAAATCTAACATAAACTTAATTTGAAAGTTTCTACAGGTATTTTGACTTATGAATAAACAAAAAAAAGAGTTTTAAATAATTGTTTCTAAGTTTAATTCATGAGTATTGTAAAAAATTAAAAACAGTTGAGTTTATAAAAACATTGTTTTTAAGTTTTTATCCAGATTAAAACAGTTTCATTTAAAAATGATATTTAAATCAAATATAATTTGCAATGTCATAAATTCCTTTGGTAATCAGTTTATGCATTATTTTATACAAAATTACACATAGCAAGTATAATACATTTCTACAAGTAAAAGAATAAATAGTAATTAATAGCAACCTCAAGTTAAAGAAAAACGAAAGAATGACAACTTTTCAAAGCTAAATTGTAAATGAATGCATAAAAGAATAATAAATAATTGGTATAAAAATGCTATGCTCAGCAAGAGCTTCTTCGGTATAGGTTGAAAAAATGTTTTTAACGTTGTAACTCATATGTACTAAATAAAAAATAATAATTAGGTATTGAAAAGGCAGCAAAATTTTTCTTAAAAAGAAAAAAAATGAATTGAACCATTGAAAGCTAATAATCCACACTGGGAGGTAATAATGCTGTTACTTAAATATTTTGAGGATTTCAGATATAAGTGGCTAACTTAGATTTATCCTATATGAATGGGTTTAACTCATTTTCATAATTCTTTTTGTTATCATACACATACATGTGTGTAAATTTACAGTAATTTTTCTAAATACAAATGCAAAACGCGCTGCAAATAATATTTGTTAGTTTTGTTATTTGTGTTACTAACTAATGAAATTACTTATTTGCAGTTTTTATTAATCCTGTAATTACTTATAATATTTCTTCTAGGACATTTTTTTAAATGTGCCGCACCATGTCCCTTTTGAAATTGGCAAAATGCACCGTGCCTTAACCCGCGAGAACTCGCTGCATGAGATTTTCTCTCACAGTCGTACTTTTTTAAGACTCTTATTTAAATCATTTTTCATTTTAATTAAAATTTCAAAATGTTTTACAATTATTTTACCTATTTTGTGAATAAAAGTACTAAGCCAACCAAAAAAGTTGATATTATATGAATGTAAAGTAAAAGAAAAGCAATTGGGCATTCTCACTAGCGAGTTCTCCCGGGTTAAAAAAAATAGTTGAAATTCACCTGTTGTTGTAGCCAGAGATTTCTTGTAAAAAACTTCCCCATTCAACAGTATTTCTAAATTCAGGTGGCCAAGATTTTGCAAAAATATAAAACTTTATTTCTTTAGAAAATACAAGATATTATTAAAATATATTATTTAATTGTATTTTTCGATTTGTTATTCATAAAATTATTAAAAATTAAGGACACTTTTATTTATCACTAAAAATTATTCTTTTTTTTTTCTTATATCATAATTAAACACATTACTAATATATTTCCTCATGAAGTAGTACCTTTTTTTTGGAACTAGCATCCTGTCCCTTTTTCTTTTTAAAATGAACACTACATTATTATCATTTTAATAATTAAGGCTTAAAAATGCATAATATGTTCCTAATTAGAGAGTTAATTGTTTAATAATTATTAATTTGAAGTAGTGATAACTATTTAATATAAAATGCAGTTAACAATTTTAATAAATGTTAAATATCTTTAGTATTTATAAAGTTTTACATAATTATTACAATATTAATGTATATTTCATTATTGTATGATACTACCTAATGAAACTACTAATTTGCGGTTTTTATAATTTCTGTAATTACTAACTAATAATTATAATTTTATTAATTAAAGTGTAAAAACATAGATTATGTTAGCAATTAGCGGTTTAATTGTTTTGGAAACCTAAAACTCTTGGTAGCTATTCGGTATTTGAACGCTGGGAAAAAAGAAATCATAAAAATCCGATTTAACCTATTTCCTGCCGTGGTCTCCATTTGGGGATCACACGTATTTGTTATGTTGCTGCCTAGAATTTCTAACCTTGTGTTTATTTTTAAAGTTTTGTACTTGCGTCGTAGTCTACTGTTAATGTAGTACATTAACAGTACACTACGTTAGTTTAAAAGTCTACTAAGTTAGAAATTCTAGGCGACAACATAACAAATACATGTGATCCCCAAATGGGGATCATGACAGGGAATGGGTTAAATCAAAAAAATCTGATTTAAATCAAAAAAATCCGATTTTTTTTTATTTTTTTTAAACAATCATGAGTCTTTTACACCCTATTTGTAAGTAAGTAAATAAACGAGGTTTTTGGAATACGAATGTTTCGGTCCTTCCGCATTCTCGGCAGCATTTTCGCCGAAACTCAGATTTTAGGCTCAAAACTAAAACGAAACAGAATTTTCGGTCGATCTCTAATAATAACTAAATTTTTTGCGGCGCGAAATTGGCTTTATTCGTTATCGTTAGATTTTTTCCTGGCAATCCTGACTTGTGTGCGTGCGAGTAAGTGAATAGTGGTTTGAATTCGTAGCACCCTATTTGACGACTTAGCGTGCGTGTGGCGTGAAATTAACAATTAAAAATTCATTGCTTTAAAATGAAATGCATAAAAAAAATCATAATACGATTTTTGCGCATACATTTTATCAGTTCTGTATCTTTGGTCTATAGGGCTATCAGGGGCGTCGCCATGGGGGGGTATGGGGGGGAGCCTCCCCCCCAATATTTGTGAAGTTGGGAAATTTGAGCTTAGAGTTGGGAAATTCTGGATTTTTGAGACATTATGAAATTTTTATAGTTTTGGTGATTATGGGTCTGACTGAGTACTGTAACAGTAAGCAAGTTAAATTATCAAAAGAAATACAAAAAGAAATCAGCCACACTCAATCTATCATTGTATTTTTCAGTTCTACAAAAATATTATACATCTACCAGACCTAAATTTCTCTACTCCTATCCATCAATAGCTGACTACCCAGTTCCTTTATTTCCTTCAAAACTGTGTTCCTTTCTCAAAAATTTCACCCTTCCTCCCTTTCCCCTCCCAAAAGAGAATCCAGCTATTTTAATCCAAAGGGATTGCAGCTTCTTTTGAAAATTGGAGATCACTTGTAGCACAACAGAAAGGAATGTAGTCACCTACTTGAAACACAGCTGGGCAAGAAGATTTGATGAGTTTTCACAAATTGCTTTAATTTTGCGATATTTGGACAATATTTTACTCATTCTCGTGATTTTTTTGCTCCGAAAATTAGTTGACCCTTCGCTGTCAAGACAAAAGCATTATATAAGCAAATGTGAATATAAGAAGTCGTTAGTTTAGATAAATTTGCCACATTTTACCTTTATTTGTGTGCGGAAATATATACAGGGTGATTCTGAATTCATCATCAATATTTGGTGGGCAGGTAGGGAATAGGAAAAGAACACTATTTCACATAGGAAAGCATAGGCACAAACGAACGCATGACGGTGTAGAGGCCGCTTTGTGTCCGCATCTCCCATGAACGCGCATAGCTGTCTGCCGTGTGCAGCCAGTCGTCATTCGACAAGGTGACTTCGCAGAAGTAACATGAACCGGTATACGTTTCAAGAACTTGCAGATATGCATCTAACTTACGGTGCCGCAGGAGAAAGCTGTCTTAGAGCTAGGCAAATGTATGCAGAGCGCTACCCCAACCGGCGCGTGCCACAGCATCAAATGTTTTCACGTGTTCATCGACAACTGTGCGAAACTGGATCATTTGCTGGTATTAATGTTGATCGAGGCAGCCGCCGATCAACACGGACAGTTTCAGTCGAGGAAGATGTCCTACAGTCTATCGAAGAACAGCCAAGTTCTAGCACACGAGGTATTGCTCGCCAGTTTGGAGTTTCACAATCAACAGTGTGGCGGATACTAAACGAGGAACGTTTACATCCTTTTCATTTGCAAAGAGTGCAGTTACTGGAAGCAGAGGACTATCCCAAGCGTGTTACTTTTTGTCAGTGGTTCATGCAGAGAACAGCCGTTGATCCCAGTTTCCCAACGTATGTTCTTTTCACAGATGAAGCGTCCTTCACTCGTGAAGGTGTCTTCAACACACACAATTCGCATGTGTGGGCTAATCAGAATCCACATGGTACGAGAGTTAGAGCTGCGCAACAACGCTTTGCCGTCAATGTGTGGACTGGGATCGTCGGCGACTGTTTGCTGGGACCGTATTTACTACCATCCCGTTTAGATTGCGCAAACTACCTCATATTTCTCCAGACTGTGTTACCGGGTCTTATGAACAAGGTTCCTGCTGTTATTCTCCGGCGAATGTGGTTCCAGCATGACGGCGCTCCAGCACATTTCGCAAATGATGTGCGTTGTTACCTGACCAGAAAATTTGGAGCTCAATGGATTGGTCGCGGTGGACCGGTTTGTTGGTCACCACGGTCACCGGATTTATCTCCAATAGACTTCTTTGTATGGGGTGCCATGAAAAACATGGTGTACGAGACCCCTGTTGCCAGTGCTATGGACCTTGTAGCACGCATATCGGTTGCCGCCGCAAACATCCGGGAAACGCCAGGCATATTCCAGAAAGTTCGGTTGTCCATGCAACGTCGTTGTGAGGCATGTACTCTAGCAAATGGTCAGAATTTCGAGCACCTCTTGTAAGTCTGTACAAAAGATGCACAAATAAATGTTTTTTTCTCTTACCACTTTCTTGTTATGTTTTCTTTCCATCATTTAACCGGATTCATATTGCCCTACTACATGACGTCTGCGTCCATACTTTCCTATGTGAAATTGTGTTCTTTTCCTATTCCCTGCCTGCCCACCAAATATTGATGATGAATTCAGAATCACCCTGTATATGTCCTCTTCATTTATATTTATAGGTGTTTATGAAATTTTAAACCAGTGTCGTGCGTTTAAAGCTGTTCTAAAAAATGACTATAAATCTTAGCACGAAAGAACCCTTCATAATAGGATAAGAGTCTTCGTGCAAGATTTTGGAGCATCTAAAAATCCATTTGAGGATGAAAAAGGTAAAAAAATGGATGATTTGAATTTGGAACAGAAATATGACCATGAAAGCAGTCCATCAACTGAAGAAAAAAATCGACATACAGGTTCACATAAACATACTTACAGGTTGCACTTGAATAAAATTTTGAAGAAATAATGATTTCCTTATAGACAAGTTCATAAACAATTATGAATATTAGGATGTGATTGAAGAAGCTGACTTCTGGAAGAACCGTGGGAAAACGGTTTCACCAAATGGAATAGATAAAAATAATAGCATAGCAATGGACATTGATACACATAAGTTTTACAGGGAAGAGTTAGTTATAAGAAATACAAGAAAATTTAGGCAATTTAGTAATGGGCTTAAATGACAATGTTCCCTATATCAGGAGAATATTGCACCAATACATTCCATATTTAAATTACAATTGTGCAAGGCAAATTTGAGTATCACTATCTTAGAAAAGTTAATAATGTTTCCACCTGGATATGAGAAACCGGATGTACATGACTTGCAGAGTCAAATAGAAATAAACCAAATCCCAACTCACTTAACAAACCTTTTACTCATGCCATGGAATTCAAAGACTACTTGGGTCACACTGTCAAACTATATACTCGTACCTTAACATTCACAGCAGCTTATCTTTTTGGCGTTGCATCTAATGAAAGAATCTTTAGTCAGATAAAAATTTAAAAAATATATATTGCAAGCTACAATGAGGCCTGACAGACTTATGCTTTTAAAATGTGAAAGTGAAATAATGGATTTTATTAAACTGGACGATGTTAGGCTAGCTTCATCGGGGTTAGCTTCTTTGAAGACCAAAAGAATTGAAATGACTAAATGAAAACTATTTGGATGTGCCAATCCCAGAACCTTAGTCTATCCCATACATGTTAATACTTCAAAATTTGCAATCACAATGTTAAAATTAAACAACAATTCTATGCCTATAATAATGAATTCTAAAGGTTTAATTGTGTGCATTTAATTTATAATTTGTTTAATTGTGTGCATTTAAAAAGGAGCATCGCATTTTTCGATCGATAGAAGCATCGCATTTTTCAAACAAATCATTGAATTTCGACACCCATTTTCTTAGATGTCTGCAACCAAAATTCCAAACCCAAAGAGTTCAAAAGCAATACCTTTGGACAGCATACACCCAAGCCCAATAAGGAAGTGTAACCGAATGTGAAGTTTGACTAAATTTCCGTGCATTAGTTTTTCAGATATAGCTAACGCGAAAATCGTGAAAAATGATGCACAGCAGTGCCACGAAATACAAAAACTTAATAAGCACTAAATTATGTCAAGGTTTAACAGAATATGAAATTTGATCAAATTCTGTGCAACAGTTTTTGAGATATAACTATCGCTAAAATCATGTAAATCGTGAAAAATACAGCATTGCAGTGCCACTTTTGGGTAATTTACACCAAAACTAATCAGCATTAATTTTTATCAAGGTATAACTGAATCTAAAGTTTTATAAAATTCCGCAAATTAGTTCTTGAGATAGAGCACCCACAAAATTTGTGTCACATTCACACAGACAGGCATTTTCTAAAAACAGTCAAATCATGTTCAGGACCTTCTAAAACGTATCAAACCGTCGAAAACCAGTTGTAGAATTTTTTTACGAATTCAACACTTTCGTCTTGTAAAGACAGAAGAAAGTAAAACGCGTGTTTGTTTTTTTTTACTAAACAAACCAATAATTAGAATTTTTATATTTCTAGTTTCAAAATTTTTCTTTGGAAAGGAATTTTTTATGCATAAGCTTCATTATCATTATTACACACTTTGTGCATATCACTTTAGTTGAATGTTGGAGGAATTTATTTCAAGTTGGGAAATTTTCGAACTCTCCCCCCCGAAAAAATATCTGTAGCTACGCCCCTGAGGGCTATAAAATGCACTAGGTCTCAATCCTAGGTGCGAGATTAACCAAAAATGCTTCTCTTATCAGACACCCCATGCAGAAAACAGTTATTTAAAAATACTGAAATGCAAACGACAAATTTATAAAGACTGCTTGGTTTAACATTAGTTTGCGAATGTTATCGCATGACTAAGAATAAGCTCTTATTAAAAAAGATACAATGGACCGACAAATTGACGGAAATGACGACTCTAAAACGAGACTTCACCTTCTATTCGAAAGTTTGCGGATGCTGAAATTCTAAGTGTTCGCAATCTTATCGATATGAAGATGAAACTCATCTTGCAAAAGTATTTAAAAAGGCTAAGCTTCACCGACTAAGAATGGATTTCAGACACAAGCAGCAATAGTCTTTCAATTTATAAACGAAAATGATCTTGCATTGATAGAAATAGTAAATATTTTTGCACTAAAGGTGAACACTAAAGATTGCCTGGAGATTACATTCTAATACTCTTAAGCGTTAGAGAGAGCTATATGTTCTCTATCAGCAGTTTATATAAATTAAAATTTTCTTGGCTGAAAACCCTTTTCATTTCCAAGTTAAGCGTCATTAACTGAACAAAATTGTAGAAAAATTTCCTGTTATAGTAAAAACTTTTACTAAAATTCTGTGCTATTACTTAATTTCCAAAATGTCCGAAAATCGTTCTTTTATTTTAAGAAAGACCAATCAACAACGGTATAGCATGTGTTTTGAGCGCCCGGGAAAGTTGATACTATTGCACCCCTTCCTTAATGGCTACTTTAGTTTATTTCTCATGTTGCAACACTTGAAAAATTTTTCTTATATTTTTCTTAGGCAACATTATGTAGTCCCTAAAACATTTTGCCCCCAGGGCAATAGCCCTCTGCCATCCCCCCTTTTTGTTATGCCATTGCCGTTTTGTTATGCCATTGCCACGTTGAAAAACAATAGGTTACCGATACTGTTGAATTCAGAAAATTTTCTCTGGGAGGTAATTTTGAATTTTAACTCCTACTAAGCACAAAATCTCCAATCTTTCAGTGAGAGACATTTGATGCTGCGGGGACGGAGGGGTTCAACCTTTTGTTACTTCACTGCCAATTGGAATCGGTAATAAACAATAGGTTACCGTCTGTGTTAAATTCAGAAATTTTGCAGCTCCGGGGAAGGGGACAATAGGGAGTTCAGAGGGGGGGGGGGGGGAATAGATTACACTTTTTAACCATTACCAAACACAAAATCTCAAATCTTCCAGCGAGAGACATTTGATGCTGCGGGGCGAGAGAGGGTCAAACTTTTGTTACGCCATTGTCAATTAGAAACGTTGAAAGCAAAAAAATAGGTTACCGATAGTGTTGAATTCAGAAACGTTTCTCCGGGAGGAAATTTTGCAGCTCCGGGGGAGGGGACAATATGGAGTTCAGGTGGATTACACTTTTTGTCCATTATCAAACATAAAATCTCAAATCTTCCAGAGAGAGAGACGTTTCATGCTGCGGGAAGGGAGAGGGGGTCAATCCCCCCCCCCCGGCCACCTCCTGGATGCATCACTGGTTTCCGACACCGGTTTACGGAAATATTTTTTAAATAAAGGTGCCTCTGCTGTCCGTAAACTTCGGGAAAGATGATTCTCTCAATTTCGAAAGTCTACAGGTTTCTAAAGCTTCAGACTGGTTTTTCTCCTAAAGTTATCTGTAAGTAAAGAAAAGATATGGTTTAATTATATATTTAATTTCATAAAAGTTTCTATTATAGCCGAATATGTTTCTGCATTTTTATATAGCGTAACTGAAATGAATTTTTTCCGAAAGATCATCTAAATTCAATTCAGTTTATCTATTTGAAATTGGATTTTGCAAATTTGTAATAAAATCTTGCAAAACAGTCTTTATGATTTCAAACGTATACTTACAAGGGAACCAATTTTGATGAAGCTCGCACCTACCATTATTGAGACATGGTGCATTTCATAGCGCTATAGGCCAAAGTTGGAGTATCGATAAATTTTGTCTGCAAAAATCGTATTTATTAATATTATATCAATATAACTTTCTGAAAATGCAATTTTTGAGACCACTTAGCGACTATTAATAGAGAAGTTTTTTGAAAAAGTACTTTAAAATACTAATTTGTTAATAATAAGAATGAAATATTGAAAAAGTTTCCTTCAAGAACCCATAAATTTCGATTTTGAGAAATGCAACATTTTAATAGCATTTTTGGCGCCACGAAATTGGTTTTATTCGTTACCGTAAAACTTTTCCTAGCAACCGGGAAAAAAAGTAAACTTGTTTCATTCTAACACGTACATTATCCACGTACACATGGTGCAAGATGAAGCGGGTGAAAAATTCGTAGCACCATATTTAATGGCTTAACTCGTTTTTGGCTTAAAATTAACACTAAAAACTCTTTCCTTTAAAATTAAATGCATACAAAAATACATGTAATATGATTTTTTTGCAGAAAATTTTATCGATTCTCTAACTTTGGCCTATAGGACTATAAAATTCACCAAAGTCTCAATGCTGCGTTTGCCTTTCACCAAAAGTGGTAGGTTCAATCCATTTCAAGTGGTCCAGCACTCGTTGCTCGACCATTTTTAAAAAATTTGAAATTTTTTGTACAACAACCCTAACATGATGAAAGTTCAAAATGACTATTATTTTAATTTTATTAATTTTTGTTTGCGCATGGCAGCCATCTTTGTTTCATCGTCTGCAGCAATTTTCTCACATGAAGGGTTTACGGAATTGTAAATAATTCATCGTTTATTTATCCAATTCAAGTGCGGATTAAAGCAATTTGTACAGCATACATTGGGCTAAAAATAGGGTAATTGAGTAGTTTCCGAAACTAACTGCTTATTGGTGAAATTTAAGCATAAAGTTTCAGTTTTTTTTTGCAAAATTTGTCCGTTTACAAGAGGAAATTTTTCTAGCAAGGAAAACTGTGAACATGACAATTTTTTTTTTACAAATAGGCCGAAAGTACTTGTACTCACTCGCCAAGTTTCAGATCTGGGACTTGCTTTCTCTTCGCTAAAAAAAGATCCCAAATTTTTCAAAAATGTCAAAAAACGCACTTTTGAGGCTTTGATATCTCTGGTGGGGCACGAGATAAAAATTTGAAGTTCTGGTTTCTGAGAGTATTGTATGGTAGTGTTATGCACAAGAAATTTCAGGATGGAGATTTGACTACAAGCTGATATATGGCAAGGACAACATGTCAAAACAATACTGCCAAACTATTGTTTTGTTGTAGTCACAAGTAAGTATTTATCTCAGAGTGTCGTTTAAATTTTTTTAATTATCTTTAAATAATAGTAACAGAAAATAAAGCCTTTTGCAAAGCTTAGCAATTAATTAAAAACATAATTATGCCTAAGGCCTACATTTTGTATGGTTTCAGTAATTTTTGTTGTAATTTTAGTAACAAAAAGAAACCTCAGCACTTTTACATAAAGAAAAAAAAATATTTTTATACAAGACTTGAGAGAAAAACAGAATAAGGAAAGAGAAAAGCTGTTAATATTGGCATACTTGTTGAGACATGATCAAACGTGTCAAAACACATTCCTGCTTGTTGGTTTGAAAACCACAATTTCAATGCTGCTTGCCAGTTCCTGAAACTTTTTCCTACCATAAGTATTTTCCTGTAAATGAAATATTATACGATGTTACCATCAAGGCTGCGGAGTCGGAGTCGGTGTGATTTTTTGGTGAACAGAGTCGGAGTCGGAGTTGCTAAAAATAGGCCGACTCCGACTCCGACTCCAAACATTTTGTTGAACAGTTTGAAGTGAAATAAAAAATAAAACCAATTGCGCTTAGTTTTAAATTTATGAACTGAATTATTGTTTTATTTTTTAACTCTATACATTAATAAATATTTAGTTATTTTTCAGTTTGTTGACATGTTAATGAGTAAATATAAGGCAAAAGGGCGGATATGAATTTTTTTCTTACATCAGTCATTAAATTGATTCATTTACTTCTTAAGCTCATAGACGACACTATTGTACAATAATTAAATTAAAGTGAGTTTTGAAAGGTTTTGTTCTGTTTTGTTTTTTTTTTGTAAATTAAGTCCAACTCAACCCGAATCCCGTGTCCGTCCGACTACACAACCCAATGAAGGAATCTATCTCAGATAAAAACAGATGTTTCAATTTAACCTCTGTCCATCCGTGTTCGGGTCGGGTCCTGAAATTTATATTTTAAGTCAGTCCGAAACGAACCGGAAAGAAACCTGAACCATGAACCCGATCCAAAATGAAATAAAATCAAAATTTTATTGGAATTATGAAAAATAGTAATCTCTAACAGCACTTTTATCTTTTGTGTAGGAAAAGGAATATATATTTACTTATTCGACTTATAAGTTAAACGATATTATGGACTTTCTTTTGAAAAATCGGGTCAACCCGACCCGAATCCGCAATAATAATTATCAGACTGGCCCACAACGAAAATCATTTAACGTCAACTCAATCCGAACTACCGTTCGAATCGGACCCTAACGAATGCAACAATCTATACTTCAGATAACAATGGATGTTTCACTTATCCTTTGTTCAACTTATACTGCCTTATTTTTCAGTATTTCAGATAAAAGAAAATGTGTGTAAAATATGAAACTGATTAAAGCCGCTATCACTACAATATAGGACAACTCATACAGAATTTTTCTTATTAAAACAAAAAACTGCAATTTTCTTCTTAAATATTTCTTACCCAAAACTTAAACGTTCTTCTATTTCTAAGCCCCAACTAGAGTCTTCCAAAGGCCGGGTTGCACCCGACTCGAATCTGAAATTTCTGTTGAAAGTCAACCCGAAACCCGACAAAAGGAATTCGTCAACCAAATCCGAAAATGGAAAAAAAGTCGTCAATCCGACCCTAATTCCAGACGAACGAAAATTAGATCATATTTTATAGAATAAACAATTATATATATAAAAAAAAAAGACTACAATTTTAACTTTTTCGTATAAAAATGAGCTTAAATACACTCATTAATATTCAAATATATAGATTTTTCCTTTGAAAAATCAGGTCAAATCAAAAGTGTCAAAACCTAACCCGAAGCATTTAAAGTCTATCTGGTTCGGGCTAAATTTGGTTACCCTATCCGATGGAGGACCGTAATTCTAACGTACTGTAGAAAAAACAATTATTTCATGAATTTTGAGAGGAAAGTAAAGAAACTCATTTCATCCCTCAAAATGGCTGGCTTTTTTCCTTTCTTTCTTTTTTTTTTTTTTTTGTAATTCATATTTTTTAAGTTTTTTTTTTTAATTTTCTGACTTTTTTTCGTGATTATTCCTTATTCGTCAACCCCCCCCCCCCCCCCATCTCCCCGAAATCGGCATTAATGTATTTAAGATTTTATTAGTATAGTGTAGATGTAGATAATAGCATTTACGTCTACGAATGAAAGGCGATGACAACTTCCCAATCTTTCACATAAAGTGCGGCCGAGCACTGTAAAAAAAACGGACTGAAAAACGGAGATTCTACTGGCAATCTAGACGCCAGTACTATTTCCGTTTTTTTGCGGAAATTTTTCCCCATAACTTACAGAAAATTTTCCGTTTTTATTCAAAAAAACGGAAATTTTTCTGTAGATTATGGGGGAAATTTTCCGTAAAAATACGGAAATAGTACTGGCGCCTAGATTGCCAGTAGAATCTCCGTTTTTAATTTTCTTTTACTCATTCTGTTCAAAGTTCAAATTGAAAATATCTTTGTTTCTTAAGCAGGCATAATGTTCTTTTCGCGTAATTTGGTTTTAATTTGTAGCTGACAAGATAGAAATCCTTTGTTCGTATATGTAACTTCAAATTATATTTAGATAAGTGAATCTTTTTAATAACTAATTACTATTAACTAATTACTAATTACTATGAAAATAATTACTATTTTTATTTAATGTATTGCATATTCCGAATTGAAATTTATAAACGTCCATTATGATTATACGGCGATTATAAAAATAAAATATTATTTTTATCCTTCGCCCGCTACGCTGGTCGGTTTCTCTAAAAGAATCTTGAATCAAACGAAATATATTTAGCAATGATGAAAAAAAAAAAAAATTCTTAATATCTAATCAAGTATCCGTAAGTGTTATCTCATTTGTATAATCTTACCTTATCCAGTTAAAATCGATGTTGGCGACATAATAGACAAAATAGATCTAAAATCACTGAAGTACTCGTGTTTAACTATTTTTTTAGTAGGTTTGTTATCTTGAATTTCCAGATTCTACCTAAAACTGCTGCTGAAGTATGGCGAAATATCCTAAAATTTTTGTCCACCCCTTTAACACCTTTAAGGGGGGGGGGGGTGATTTATAAAATCCATGAAAGATGTGTTTAACTATTTTTTTTAATTGGTTTGCTATCCTGAATTTCTCCCTCCTACCTAAAACTGCTGCTGAGATATGGCGAAATGATTTAAAATTTGTGATCACCTCATTAAAGCCCGTTAGGTGGGAATTTCTAAAATCAATAAAATACATGTTTAAACATGTTTTAGTATATTAGTTATCCTGAAATCCATGCCTCTATCTAAAACTGCTGTAGAGATATGGCGAAATGATTTAATAGTTTCGACCCTCCGCATTAACTCCCTTAGGGTTGAAGATTTCTAAAATAGCTCAAATACGTGTTTAATTATTTTTTAATAAGTTTTGTATCCTGAATTTCTCACTTCCACCTAAGACGGTTGCTGAGATGTGACCAAATGTTCTGAAATTGTCGCCCCCCATTTTAACCCCCTTCGGCGGGATTTCTAAAATCGCTGAAATACACGTTTAATTATTTTTTTAGTAAATTTATTTTCTGGAATTTCACGATCCTACAAAAAACAGCAGCTGAGATATGGCCGAATGTTCTAAAATTTTCGAATCAAAATTTCATCAAATAAAATATATTTGATGTAACACTAAAAAATATATATTAGACGTCACATTTAAAATACTAAAAAAATCTTTAATGTGGCGTCTAATATATATTTTTTAAATGTATTTTATGGAAACAGACCTTTACATATTAAAGTGATTAAAATTGTCTTTAAAGTATGAATTAATGTCTGAAATTGGAATATAAACTGTAAATTATAAATACAGGCATTACAATCTCAAATGTAGATAACTACATTTTTATAATATGAGAATAATTCTCGGCCAATTAAGAGTAATATTCCTTTCATCTAATACATCATTCATCAAGTAAGGGGAAATTATTATTTCAAAAAACTGGTGCCAACCGAACAATTTAAATTCTTTTTTTTTTAAGCGCTACACTGTCTATACTGCTTGGCAGGAAATCCTGCCAGTCGGATTATATGGGTTATATACCTATAAATCTATAAATATAGGGTAGATGTGCCAGTAATGAACACCCTTCAGGAATTTCTCTAAAAATTGTTTTTTAACACGTTGAGGGCCACGGTGACTGACACTGAAGCGCTGAAAAATTTACAATGTTTTAAGTAATTTTTAAGAAAGTATAATCCTATAATA
This sequence comes from Maratus speciosus, assembly GCA_963932465.1. Taxonomy (NCBI): domain Eukaryota; kingdom Metazoa; phylum Arthropoda; class Arachnida; order Araneae; family Salticidae; genus Maratus; species Maratus speciosus. The sequence goes on along the minus strand of OZ010794.1, from coordinate 560,553,467 downwards.
ATTAAAAGGTAGGTAAATTTTAAATAAATTTTCAGTAATTACTTAAAACAATATATAAATTTTTAGTTTCACGTCATATTTTAGTCTTCAATCATCGGTGAATGACGCGTTTTAAACGGAAAGTTCAGTGTCAGTCACCGGTGGCTGACGTGGCGCTTAACGTGTTAAGTAATAGTTATGCGTATTATATTCCAGTTTTTTTTTTAAATATTATATTAATTTATCAACGATATTTAACCATTCCCATAGTCTCATTTCCCATATGAATCAAAATTTTACTGTAAATAGCAAAAATATATCAAAACACCTAAAATGCCATTAATGGACATCCTCTATTCCAGTAATGGACACCCCATAAAAAGTAATAAATATAATTGTTTTTGTATTACTGTATTTAGAACTAATCGAACAAAATTTTCGGCCGAAAATATAAATATTACCGAAATCCGGTTTCTGTTTCGGTCGATCCTCAATCTTAATTACTATTTAATTTTGAACATTTTTTTAAATTTGCATTATCTATATATCTCCAACAGGTAAAACCTTAAAGCGCATTTCAGTCTTTTTGAGAAACCTTGTGTGTATGCCGGAGTCGGAGTCGATTATTTCAGAAATCCAGGAGTCGGTGTCGACCATTTTTCCTACCGACTCCGCAGCCCTGGTTACCATGCATAAGCCTCAAGTAATTTTCAGAAAGTAAAGATATCCAAAGCCCTTTCAAAATTTATACCGCAGAAAATGACATTTTTGCATAAGAAGTAAGCTAGGAATTATTAATGAAGTGAGACTTGCACATAGTGATTTCAAAGTTTATTTCTATGAGCCAGCAGGGCCAAGATCTTCAATCAAGTTATCAAGAGATGACAAGACTTGGTTCCTACAAATACAATTTTGAGAAAGACCAAAATTGTGGTTTTTAAACCAACAAGAAATAATGTGTTTTGACACGTTTGATCATGTCTCAACAAATATGACAACATTAACAGCTTTTCTCTTTCCTTATTCTGTTTTTGTCTCAGGTCTTGTATAAAAATATTTTTTTCTTTATGTAAAAGTGCTGACGTTTCTTTTAGTTACTAAAATTACTTACAACAAAAAATACTGAAACCATATAAAATGTATGGTCTTGGGCATAATTATTTTTTAAATTAATTGCTAAGTTTTGCAAAGGGCTTTATTTTCTGTTACTATTATTTAAAGATAATCAAAAACATAAATTTAAGTGACACTCTGAGATAAATACTTAGCTGTGACTAAACAAAACAATAGTTTGGCAGTATTGTTTTGACATGTTGCCCTTACCATATCTCAGCTTGTAGTCAAATCTCCATCCAGAAATTTCTTGTGCATAACACTATCTTACAGTACTGTCAGAAATCCGAACTACAAATTTTTATCTCGTGCCCCACCAGAGATATCAAAGCCTCAAAAGTGCGTTTTTTGACATTTTTGAAAAAATTGTTATTTGTTTTTGCAAAGAGAAAGCAAGTCCCAGATCTGAAACTTGGCGTGCGAATACAAGTACTTTCGGCCTATTTGTAAAAAAAAATTATGTCTTGTTCACAGTTTTCCTTGCTAGAAAAATTTCCTCTTGTAAACGGACAAATTTTGGAAAAAAACTGAAACTTTATGCTTAAATTTCACCAATAAGGATTTATTTTCGGAAACTACTCTATTACCAAATTTTTAGCCCAATGTGTTCTGTACAAATTGCTTTAAACCGCACTTGAATTGGATAAATAAATGATGAATTATTTACAATTCCGTAAACCCTTCTAGTGAGAAAAATGCTGCAGACGATGAAACAAAGATGGCCGCCATGCACAAGCAAAACATAATAAAATTAAAATAATAGTCATTTTGAACTTCCATCATGTTAGGGTTGTTGTACAAAAAATTTCAGATTTTTTTAAAAATGGTCAAGCAACGAGTGCTGGACCACTTGAAATGGATTGACCCGGTACCTTTGTTAGTAAGAAAACATTTTAGCTTCTTTTAAGGGGACAAGGGACCTTCAAATTAATTTCTTTATTTTATTTTTAATTTTACTTTAAATACTATTCAAGAGCACACTATATGCATTAAAGCATTGGCATATATTTATCACACATAAATTAAAAAAAAGAAAGAAAAAAAAATGCTGTGAAAAATAAGGAATTTTCTTGAATATTTTAAGCGTTATGAAGAACTTTTCAAAATGTCTCATGCGCATTCCATATCAATTGAAATCCCCGAAATTCTTAGGTAGATTTCGTATGAAATACTACCTATTGGGATATCCCCTATGTTGGAATTTCGGAAAACTTTTTGCAGATCTGCACCGATCATGACCCCTTGAATCCAAAACGACACCCCCAGTAAAAAACTTTATCTATCTGTCTATCTATCTATCTATATATATATACATATATATATCACTTTTTATGGACACGATAACTACTATAATTCTGCACAAATCGTTTCCAAACTGATACATGAAATCAAGGGGCATAAAATCTCGGTCAAGTTCGTTAATGGATAAAATCGGACAAAGGGGTTGGAAATAGGGAGGGGTTTTATGAAAAACGAAAAAACCCCATAACTTTCTTAATTATAATACATATCGACTCAGTTTAAAGTTGTTATTACTTCTAAAAAATGGAACAAAAATTTATTTATGACAGATTTTTGATAAAACTAAAAATGGGCTCAAGGGGCGAAAAAAATAGGGTTTTGGAGAGAAAAAAATCCATAACTTCGTCTTCTCAAGATATCAAATCCAATTAAATTTACCATAAATTGTCTTAATATTATCTACAACTTTTATATTGGCAAGTTTTTGATAGGACTAATTCTTACCGCAAAAAAAAAAAATAAATAAATAAATGAAAACGAAAACAAAATGGGGGAGTTGAAAGAGAAAAACTCCATAACTTCGTCAATTCACAAGATATCAAATCCGCATTTTAATTTAATCCGCAATTTTTTTAATTTATTATATATCTTCTTAATATTATCTACAACTTTTATATTGACAAATTTTTGATAAGACCAATTCTTACAGCAAAAACAAATTAAAAATACATAGAGGTTGAAGAAAAAAATTTCGTAATAAGGAAATCCAAACTGCTTATTTTCTGATACATTTTTAAATTCATTTTTGCTTTCAAACTCATCCAATTGATAGGTTCTCTTATTCAGAAACTATATAATGGGCCGTACTAGTCGATGTTTTGATAGAGGCAGAATATATTTTTAAAAATGATGTCAAATTGGGTATTTTGAACCGAATTGCTCGAAGCGATTGTGTTGGAAACAAAAAATATGGTCCTACTGAGAATTGTTTATAAATCAAGTTCTAATTAATTGAACGAAAAATAAAAACATAATGCGCTTATAAATCTCTTAAAAAATCACGTCAGCAAGTTTCATGTTTTTCCTTTTAAAAATGAATCTGAAAATGTGTCAGAAAATTTCGAGTTGTTGGGTATGGAAAAATATTTTTTGAATTCTACCTTAACATGATTCTGATAAAACCAGCCCTTATATAAAAATGAAATTAAAAACTCGTCAAAAGCGGCCAGATAAAATTGTTAATGTGGGTTTATCTCTAATCATGATTTTGTTTTTGTTGGTGAAATTAGTACTTAACTTCGAAATCTACCTACGCCTGTAGGCCGATCCAGCAGGGATTTCTTATAGCTGTTTGTCATTATATATGTCATAAAACTATGCATCGTTTTTTTAAAAACTGAATGGAAAAGTTAAAGGTAGTTTAAGTGCAGAAATAGGATGTAAAAATGCTGAAAATTTCACAAAATTTACAAAATATATTTTTTTTTTACCTATATATTCAAATATTTAAATTCGATACACAGTTTTATTTGTATATATATAAACCAAACCTGCATAAAAAATATTGGGGATTTTACTTGATATGGAATGCACATGGGGCATTTTGAAAAGTTCTTCATAACACTTAAAACAGTCAAGAAAATTCCTTAATTTTCACATCATTGTTTTTTTTAAATTTCATGTGCGATAAATATATGTCATAATGCATATACGAGGGTGCATCACTAAGTTTTTGCCCTCACATAGAAATAATTGAGTAAAATTTATGAAAATGCTACATTGTATGAGTCCTTTTCTATATAGTCACCGTGCAGAGTAACACATTTCTGCAAACGGTATTTCAAAAAGAGTGGGGAGGATGTATTCCAGGAGGAGCGATAGTAGACCCAAAGAGGGGGAGGGACATTTTTCTAACTTTTTCCGACCGCCACATGTGACATATTACTGGAAATACCTATGACCACTTATTTGTGTTATGAACCCCCTGCCTCATTCATGCCCCCGGGTCATGAATTGTGTCCGCAAAATTTAGAAAAGTGCCCCTCAGGAGGGCAAATTGGAGGGAGGGGCTCAGGATGTGCATAACATGAATAAGTGGTCACAGGCCTTACCAACAACGTGTCACATGTGGGGGTGGGGGTCGGCAAAAGTTAGAAAAATTCCCCCTTTGGGTCTACTATCGCGCCACCTGGAATACATTCTCCCCCCTCTTTTTGAAATACCGTTTGCAGAAATGTGTTACTGTGCACGGTGACTATATAGAAAAGGACTAATACAATGTAGCAATTTCACAAATTTTACTTATTAAATTATTTCTATGTAAGGGCAAAAACTCATTCATAACCCCTCGTAGTGTGCCCTTGAACAGTATTTAAAGTGAAATTAAAAAAAAAATTAAAATTAATTTGAAGGCCCCTTGTTCCCTTAACAATACACAGTTATGGAAGACAGAAAAATTTCAGCCCAAACATAGATTTCCAGACGGATACTATATTTAACTCTTTCGATTAGTGATATTTGCAACCTTCTTCTTTTTTTTTTTTTTTTTTTTTTTTTTTTAAGTAAATAAGTAAAATAGAATGAAAAGAAAAACACTTGTGCTATCAGACAGAATTCATCGCGTCCTTCTGCATATTTCTCATTGCCATTTAGAATCTCTTGTTACATATTCGACCTACATTTAAATGAAACTTCTTCCGGATGTGATAAAAAAGAGATTTGATGATGACGGCTCATCCAAGAAGTTCATATGGTCTTCATGTGACACAGATATTTTTTAAGGGGTCAAGCACCTTCGAAATGTCAAAAATTTTAAAGAAATTTTAAAGTTTGTATATATATATATATATATATATATATATATATTTCTTTTTAAGCATTAGATCCACTTGTACAAAACTTAAAAATAACATTTATGCAACTTCTACAACAGGATAAAAAATCTATTTGAAGATGAGGACTCATACAGTCCATCCTGTAAGAAATTGTCTAGAAAAAGCCATAAATTTTATCTTTGAAGAAAGCAGTAGCTTGGACTCTTGAACTGACCGAAATAACAGGTTGGCGTTTAATCGCCAATGTGATGAATATCCCCTTTTTCAAAGTACCAAAACTCAAACAATATGCAATCTTTTTTCCATTTCTGTCTAAAGTATATATCTTTAACTACATTATCCAGAAAAATAAATGTAGTACGTACCTAATTAATATAATTAATATTTAAATTTTAAATTTAAAAATTCATCTCACTAATACGTGATTAAGGGATGCGTGCATGATAAAACTCTAAATTATACATATAGAAAACAATTTTTAAACAAAATAGAATCATAACACACCTACTTCTAAATTAAAACTAAAATGTGCACAAAATGTTTTGTTTGAAATTTATTTTTAGCACAAAACAAAATCGAGTTTTTCAAGTGAATATATATATATATATATATATATATATATATATATATATGTATATGTATATATATATATATTATATATATATATATATATATATTTGTTTATAATGTATTATTATAACATGTTGGCTATAAAGAAAGGCATATCTGGTTAACATTTTTTAAGCTGTAGCTTACATAGTTTAAAAGCAACAGTGCGCACAAACTCCAAATTTACTAATCTGTGAAAACGCTTTTTTAAGTTTCAATATCTATGGACCTTCAATTATACTCACCGTCTATACGTGATTATAGCTCAAGAAATAATGCAGATTTTTGAATGGGGTTTTTTGTATATTGTTGAGAAATACAAAAACATTCAAAATAAAACAAAAACCAAAAGCTGATTTTGTGAACATTTAACGGTCCTATGACCCCTTAAAAAGTGAAAATGGAACCTATTATAAGATCACTTCCGTGTCTATCTATCTGTCTGTCACACCCATGTTACTCGGAAACTATGGAACGTGGAAAGTTCGTATTGGCTGAAGTAATAAAGGCTATTGACCCACATATTTGCAGATTATTAACCATTCCCAAATAGATTCAAGAAAAATGTATAGGGGCTAATTAAGCTACTTGAAAAAAAAAATCTTTCCTTTGTTTCCTTTATATCCTTAAAGGACAGAGCTGGTAGACGGGAGGTGCCGGGTTCGAACCCAATCGCGCCCGTCGGCCTAATCGTTCGGAGTTTTCGTGGTTTTCTTCGAGCCGTGGATTTTCCATGCGTAAATACGGATTAGGTTCCCTTAGAAAGACCCCCACGGAGGGCACTTCCCCCCCGGGCCTATATCCCTCGTGAAGATAATCGGCCGTCAACAATCAACCCAACCCAACCTTAAAGGACAGCTGAGGTTGATTTTTAATATGGCTATTTTATACTTTTTCGATTCCGGTTACACATTGTTTTAATAAAGTTACTGTCCCTTTCGGAACCGGTTTCGAAAGTAAAAGTACCTTTATTTAAAAAATCTGTAACCTAAATCGAAAAAGTACAAAATGGACCTACTAGAGATCGACCTCAGCTATCCTAACCAAAAATAAAAATCATTAAAAAAATATTCAAATTTAAACGAGAAATTCAAAAACAACCTGCCCATAGGTTTAGTATTAGCAAGCGGGTGTTTTCAAGTGAGTGAAGAGTCCCCTTGGGGATAGGATAATCTTCTTGTGCAAGAAAATGGTTAATATAATGAAATTATAGTAGTAAATGCATACCATATAATCGAATTCTGAAATAACACAATTAATAGAAATTGAGAACATAAAATTAAAGTGAAAACGTGGGATACAGGGTTGCTCTGCACCCCACGTCCAGATGAAATGTGAAAACGAGCCCGGCCGTAGTTTAGTTTTTACACCTACCGGGCGGGACAGCTTTCGTTCGGGCCAGGTCTGAAAATTTCGGCCATTGCAGGCCTCTAGCCCAAATCCAGTAGAGCAAAAGTTACTTTCATAACCATCTGCGCCATTCGAAGGAGACCCAGTAACCGATGTTCATATCATGTATTGCACGTTTCATTGCCAAAGCAGAATTTTAGTTTGGAGTACTGTGTCATTTACAGGGGTGGTCAAAATTGTGGACACTTTGGGAAAATTATATGTTTCCTAACTTTGTATGCTTATAGAAAATGTTACGTTTCACCAAAATGCAAATTCTTATATATAATTTTAAAGAGAATTTAATACTGATTTCAATACAAAAAATAAAATTGAAATATGTGCAACACAAAAGAAAATTAAGTGACAATAATTGTTGAGATACATTAGCTACTGATAATTGCAGTGAGTTATGAGTACTTAGTAGGGTAGCTTTTATTTTTTATTACAGTACAGATTCACATCGATTTTTATTGAGCTGACGAGAGTTTTAAGCTCTTCCTTCGTTATTACACGATGCCAGGAAACAATTATAGCCTCAATTAGTTCCCTTTTAGAAGCGTAAAAATTCAACGTTAAAAGCACCAAAAATTTTAAATTTTAAGCATACCGGTTTCGGTAGCATATAGCATACCTTCCCCAGTGCTAAGGATGACGGAAATTTGCTCACATATATAGGAGAGATGGAGATTCAAGTTAAATGTTTAATGATCAATAGGAACACAGAGGATTGCAGGTAACAGCCAATAGGAAAATAGATGGGAAATGGAACCGAAGTAGTGACGGGTAAAAAAAAAAAAAAAAATTAAGAGACACAAGTTTTTATGTAATATTTCCAATAATCTGATAATGGGGGAATAGCGAATTCACAGTTAACAATATTTTTTAAATTTTTATAAATATCAAATGCTTCAAGGAAGTTAAGTTCGTGTATAGAAGTAGGTTTAGAGATTATTTTAATCGAATTGAAGTTTTTATGTATCATTTTAGGTAGCTTTCATTACAAAAAGCTACCTATTGCAGCCGTTCGGAGGAAAGCGATTTCAAAAAATTTTGGTATATTTTCATCGATCATGACCCCCAGACCCCGAAACCACCCTCCGTTCAAAATTGATATATATATATATATATATATTGTAATTCGGTGTGTACATAGTACATACCAATGTCTCGACCGAGTTCGTTGGCCAGCTTCATCCGCCGTTTTGTTTCAAAATGGCGGCCATTTAAAATTTTTAAAAAAATTTAAAATTTGAAATGTGGTACCAAAAAATTAAAAATGGACAAATATTTTTTTCTTATGTATTTGACCTTTATACAAAGATTTCGGAGGAGTTTTTGTTTCGTCTATATCTTAAAAAATGGCTGAGTTGCAGCATTTTGAATTTCTAGCGTGGCTGACATTTTGAAACGTCCTGAATTTTGTCACGCGATAAAAGGCGTATTTATGAACCGATTTGGATGTAACTTCGTTTATACATAGTACATACCAATGTCTCGACCGAGTTCGTTGGCCAGCTTCATCCGTCATCCTCTTTAAAAATGGCGGCCATTTTAATTTTTAAGAAAAATTTAAATTTTAAATGTGGTACCAAAAAATTAAAAATTGAAAAATATTTTTTTTCTTATGTGTTTGGCCTTGATAAAAAGATTCGGGAGCAGTTTTTGTTTTTCTATATCTTAAAAAATGGCTGAGTTATAGCATTTTGAATTTCTAGCGTGGCTGACATTTTGAAACGTCCTGATTTTTGTCACATGATAACGGGCGCATTTATAAACCGATTTGGATGTACCTTCGTGTGTACATAGTGCATACCAATGCCTCGACCGAGTTCGTTGGCCAGCTTCATCCGCCATCTTGTTTCAAAATGGCGGCCATTTAAAAATTTTTTTTAAATATAAAATTTGAAATGTGGTACCATGAAATTGAAAATTGAAAAAGATTTTTTTCGTATGTGTTTGACTTTAATACAAAGATTCCGGAACAGTTTTTGTTTCGTCTATATGTAAAAAAATGGCTGAGTTATAGCATTTTGAATTTCTATTGTGGCTGACATTTTAAAACGACCTGATTTTCGTCACGCGATAACAGGCGTATTTATGAACCGATTTGGATGTAACTTGGTCTGTACATAGTACATACCAATGTCTCGACCGAGTTCGTTGGCCAGCTTCATTATCTTGTTTCAAAAGGGTTGCCATTAAAAAAAAATTAAAGTTTAAAATAAGGTATTAAAAATTGAAAATGAAAAAGATTTTTTTTTTATGTGTTTGACCTTGATACAAAGATTCCGGAGCAGTTTTTGTTTCTGAAAATTTGTTCTTTTGTTTATATCTTAAAAAATGGTTGAATTATAGCACTTTGAATTTCTGGCTTGGCTAACATTTTGAAACGATCTTGTATTTGTCACGCGATAACACACGTATTCGCCTATTTCGATGTAAGAAGGCATGTGGATAGTATACCTCAATATCTCGACCAAGTTCGCTGGCCAGTTTCATCAGCCATCTTGTTTCAAAATGGCGGGCATTAAATTAAAAAAAATTATATTTAAAGTGAGGTGCAAAAAAATTAGAAATTGAAAAAGATTTCTTTCTTAAGTATTTGACCTTGTTGTAAGGATTCAGGAGCATTTTTTGTTTGTTTTTATCTTAAAAAATGGCTCAGTTATAGCAATTTCAATATCTAATGTGGGTGACATTTTGAAAAATCTGATTTTTTGCCTGCGAGAGCACTCGTATATATCAATCGATTCCGATGTGACTGTGCATGTGCACAGCAATTACTAAGGTCTCGACCAAGTTCACTGGTTAGCCTCAGCCACCATGTTGTCTTAAAATGGGAGGCACTTTAAGAAATCGCCGAATTTGGCAGCCAAATATAAGTTACTTTAAAGAAAAGCAGCTTGGATAAAGCTGACTAATTTCGCGAAATTCTCATTCATTATATTGATAAAAATTAGTATTGAGTCTCCTATATTCGGTTTCCACTAAATTGAGCTTCGTGTGTTTGAATAATATAATTTGACTTTTTTGAAATAAGGAATATGAAAGCTACCTCTTCCTCCCGGCACTGGCCGGAAGGACTTTTTTCTTATAGCATCATTCATGTCTCCATATTTAACTTTTTATTTATAAAAAAAATATTATTGCAACTTTATTTATGTAACGTACAAATGTCACATGGCATATTTAATAATTTACATGTTTTCAAAATGATTCGACAAAATAACTGTGCAGCTGTTAAGGCAAAAACATCACCTCAGTCCCCTTCATTTTGGTCCCAATTATTAGACACTGATTATGATGTTAACAGACACTTTCTTCCATAAAAGTTTATCCTACGCATAAAATATATATCCTTGATCTCCACATTTACAGCATTTAAGTGACAAAACATGTATCATAGTATATAATTGTATGTGAAAGTTAGTACGTTAATTTAAAAAATAAAAATTTTGGAATGAAATAGTCCAGTTTTCAGATATTGACCCTTATACATAGTAAAATGCAACTATACTTGCTGTAGTTAAATAATGATGAGCAGGATCCATACATGGTATGTTGCAAAAGACATTGTTTCAAATTTTTTCCATTAAAAAATAATAGAAAGAAAGAAAGAAATTACTAATCAAGAACAAAAACATTCTAAATTTGGCGTCCTAAGCTATGCTAGTGCCACTAAGTTTATAATATAAGTTTAAAAAAAAATTAAACCAACATGAATGTTTAGCTCTTAAGTGAGAGTGAAAACAAAATTTTATCACATTTTTTTCTAACATACATTTTTAAAGTTTTGACTGCTAAAAAAAAAGATTTCCGAGATACATAGATGTCCTTGACGATGAAACTCTGACTTGTTATTGCAATCCGGTGGTTGTGTTTTGGGACTAAAGAGTTTTCATTCCCACAAGATATCTTTCTGATATGCACAGGATCAATACGTGATAGGAAAAAAACAGCGACTATCAGTATAAATATAACTCAACTATCTCTATCATTTTGCCTTGAAAAATGTAATTAGTTGTAGCCAATTATTGTTATTTAACACTTTCGGACATAGTTGAAAAGTGTTTATGACTTCGGTTTGTCTGGCCGCTCGTCCTTCTATCCGTGCATTGACTGTTGTAAATATACCCGGAACACCCTGTAATTTTATTATGCTATTGTTGGTTACGGTAGCACGTTCGTCACTGAAAATGAAGTGTGTTAGCATTTAAAGTAAAGTTGGTTTACAGGGAAAAGTCAAAAGCATTCCTTCACATCACGGTCAAAGCCATAAAATCGTTTCAAGGGCATTTTAATGACGTTATACCAATAAACTAATACTAATTTCCTTAACTGAACTAAATTTTTGCATACGCTATAATATTGTTCAGATGACTTCGTTTATCAAACTTAGTTTTTAGCATTATTTATGCTGTTTTTTTCTTCAATGCCATTTTTATGTCTCATGATGCTTTTTTTCTTCTACCCCGTGCCACTTCCACCCTCCCCCGTCATGCCTTCCCCCCCGCCCCCACACACACACCGTGCCATTTTTATCGCCTGCCGTACTGAAATTTTTTTCTACGATAAACTCTAGCTTGAACTAACCCAGCTCACTTAATTGAAACTACAGGTATACACACACATTACACCCACGTTTATTTGCATATTTGACTGCATTGATGAACATTTTTATTTGTCACACCAAACGTAGAATTTCAAACAGCTGGAACCGATGCGGTATTTTTTTTTTTTTTTTTTTTTTTTTTTTTTTATCAAACCACAAAAGCTTGTAGGTGGAAAGGTTAATGTAAAAAACTTCACATTCGTTTCCCAGAAACTATTGCAAATGCCGAGTATATCAGTGGCGTATAACAATGTGAAAATTAGGAGATGATTTTAAGCAGTGATTTTCAAATAAATTGAACAGTTAGGATCATCAATGTTTAAAAAAACATTTATGACAATACAGTAGAATCTCATTACAAGGAATGTCCCTTTAACGAATTTTCCGATTTGACGAATATTATTTGGATTGTTAAAAAAAATTTATTATGCTATTTCGTTATAAAAAAAAAAATCCCTTTAACGAAATTTTCAGTATAGCGAAATTAATCATTGCTTTTCAGTGATCCGTTGTAACGAGATTTTACTGTAATTAATTACTTAAAATATTCATTAATGTCGTTATCACGAAGTCAACATTGTGCGGAATCCTAAGAAGGTGGTAGCGGTGAGCGGTATTACTTCGAAGGCATAAAAATCAATATTCGTTTAGATTGAAGACAAAAAGGTTTTATTTGCTAAGACAAACAAATTATCCCTTGGATAAATAATTAGTAGTTATATACAACACAACAATTTATAATGTTGAAATGATTAGATGCAAAGTCAAAACAAAGTTTATGAGAAGGTGGCAGCTTGTTGTATAAATCCCTTTGAGAAAAAATAGTGAATATTGCTTCACTGCAATTCAGAGGTTAGCTGATCAATGTCCTTTGAGGTTTATTAACAATCAGTAGACGATTGTTCTTTCTAGAGATAAAGATCCCTGTACTGCTATGTCACCCTGTACCAATACCGCAGTTACCTTTTATCTGCTACCGGCCTGGATACCTTCTCTTAGCCGTTTCGGCTGTTATTCCCCTCGGGTCAGTTGCCCGTGAAAACCTACAGTTCACCCCGGAGAGCTTTTCCCTCCCCTTTTCAGGTCCAAGCTGAAAGCAACTCTCTCTGGAGTCTAGAAATTTTCTAACTAACTAAAAATTATCCTCGTCTCCTATATATTCAAATTATCTTGTTCTAAAACAATAGTAAGTCTCTTAGCCACTCGCCGTCTTCTCCTAACAAAAATCTTTGACAGCTGTTCACTGAGTGGTCGGCCAGGGGGCCGCCTCCATCTTTGCACATGGAGCCTGCGAGAGGAAATCTTCTCGAGGGAAAATATGCTTGCTATTTCCCACGCGGTGCATCAAAGACACCAACGGTGGTCCCTTGCATTAGCGAACTGTCGTAGACTGTCAAACGTAGTAGATCGATGGTGATCGACTGGTTCGTTTTATCTTACCGTTCAGATTAGTGAACTTAGCTATATTTTTGCTCTGCTTTGGAAATACATTAGATTTTCCTATATAGTGAATCTGTGCCACTGAGGGTTTTCTGCAGGAATATTGTGAGACCGTCTAAGTCTTTACAACATTTTAATTATTTTAAACAGAAGTCTTTGGACAGAAGGAGCCAAATAGTAAAAACGAGGTCATTGTATCTTTTTAATATACTGAAAAATTATCAAATAAATAAACAAAATGGAAAAAATACATTGGTAGGTTTTATTTACACTTCAGTTTAGTTAAGATAAATACAGTAAAATCTCGTTACAGCGAATCAGTGAAGAGCACTGATTAATTTCGCTATACTGAAAATTTCGTTAAAGTAATTTTTTTTAAATTATGAAATAGCATAATATTTTTTTTCAACAATCGAAATAGTATTCATAAAACCGGAAAAATCGTTAAAGTAGCATTCATTGTAATGAGATTCTACAATACTAAATACGTTTTAACACTTTCCAATATTTTTGAAAAAGTCGGATGTGCCAATCCCAAAACTTTCTCCTATTTCACGCATGTTAATACTTCAAAATTCGCTATCACAACGACAAAAATAAATGACAATTTATGCCCATCATGGGGATGCTAAAGATATGAAATTACGTCCATTATTTCTTGAGATATGACTATCGCTAAAATCGTGTAAATCCTGCAAAATGCAACATGGTAGCGGAACCTGTTGGGTGATTTATACTAAAACCTAATCACCAGCAACTTATGCAAACGTCTAACTGAATCTGAAGTTTGATGAAAACCGTGGACTAGTTTTTGAGAACATGTGCAACATGTTGCATAGCAGCGCCACTTGTTGAGCGATTTACACCAAAAACTAATCAGCACCAATTTATATCAGGAACTAACTGGATCTAAATTTTTATTAAATTCCGTACATTAGTTTTTGAGATAGAGAGCCCAGAAAATTTCTGTCACATACATACAGACAGAAATTTTGTAAAAAAACATGTTTTTCGAGATCTTTGACCCCTAAAGCGTAGAGCTATTGCGGAAATCGTAAAAAAAAAACTCTACACGGCAGCGCCACCTGTTGGGTGATTTACACCAAAAACTAATTAGAACCAATTTATACCAGAGACTAACTGAATATGAAGCTTGACGAAAATTCATGCATTAGTTCTTGAGATACAGCTATTGAGGAAATCGTGAAAAATGCAGAATAGCAGCGCCACCTGTTGGGTGATTTACACTAAAACGTTATCAGCACCGAATTATATCAAGGACTAACTGAATCGAACGTTTTCTGAAATTCCGTGTATTAGTTCTTGAGATAAAGCGCCCCCAAAATTTTTGTCACATACAGGCAGACAGACTCACAGATAGACTCACAGAGTGACAGACAGACTCACAGATAGACATTTTCTAAAAATCCTCAAATCATGTTCAGGACCTTCTAAAACCTATAAATCCCTTGAAAAACCGGAAGTTGGAAATTTTCACGAATCCAATACTTTCTTCTTGTAAAGATAGAAGAAAGTAAAAATATATGCTACAACATTTTGGAACCCAGGCTGCTGCGTTAATGCATCAAAACGTCCCTCATTGCTGATGATGAGCTCTACGATTTCTACACTCTTGTATTACACTCAACCTGGTTTTTGTATGGAAAGATAGAATTTTGTAGTGGATTTTTAACACACTTCATGACAGGGCAGAGACTAACCTTTTTTTGCACCCGGGGCAAACATGGATTTTGCCCCCCCCCCTTTCTCTTCCACAAAGTATATTTACAAAGAGAATTTTACTAATTTTATAATAGACGACTTATTTTAAAATTTAAAATATGCAATCCTAAAATATGTAATACTGAACTACGTAATCTACAGTGGCGGATGCAAGGGGGAGGTCCCTCTGAACATCAACAAAAATATTCTAAAGATCATTTTTAAAATGACATATTCAGTAGAGTCCCGATTATCCAAGTCCCGCCTAACCGAGTTTCCGCTTTCACCGAGTTATTTTCTTCTGATGGGCTGATGGCTTTCGTTATTATGAAACAGCTATTATAAATGAAGTGTTAGGTGAAGATGAAAGAGCAGTCGTAAAAAGTTAGAACTCTGATTTTCTGGTCCGAATGGGAAAAAAAATTCCCATAATTTTTTTTTTGTTCATAATAATGGAAGCTATCAGTCCATCAGAAGAAAATGATCCTTTCCAAAAGGTATAATCTTCATTTGGCGCCCGGGGCACATGCCCCCTCTGCCCCCCCCCCCCCTTAGTTTCGGCCCTGCTTCATGATGTGCTAGAATTACACAAATTACGTTCACAGGTGTGTTTCCGATGACAATACAGCATTTTAATATTTTTAGTACTTAATTATAAATGAATACATTAACATTAAAAGCCTTTTTTTCCGCTAACCCGCCACCGGTGATCAATCGCTCAATATTCTCTATAACCCATACAATTGTATGGGAGTTGAAACTACAACGGGTTTAATGATGCGCCAATAAAGGCTCGGCAAAACCGGCCAAATGGCTGTGAAACTGCAACAATGAAACATTTTAAAGGGTAAGTAGTAGAAAATAAGTTACAAATAAAACTAGTATGCTGTGGCCATCACAAAACTTTTTTGTATATCAATCACGTCAATTAAATGATTTAAATAGTACAAGAAATTACATCAAATTAGCACCAATTCATATCAAAGTATGTATATCTGAATTTGAAGTTGGAGGAAAATTCGTGCATTAGTTATTGAGATAAGTCTATAGCGGAAATTCTGAAAAATGTAGCATAGCAGCGCCACCTGTTGCACGATTTACACCCAAAACTTAATCAAAACCAAATTATATCAAGGACTAACCGAATCTGAAGTTTTATGAAAATCGGTGCATTATTCTTGAGATAGAGCTAGTGCGGAAATCGTGAAAAATGCTGCATAGCAGCGCCACCTGTTGAGCGATTTACCCCCAAAAAGTAATCAGCACCAGTTTATATCAAGGTACAACTGAATCTGAAGTTTGTTGAAAATCCAAGCATTAGTTCTTGAGATAGAGCTATTGCAGAAATTACAAAAAATGCAGCATAGCAGCGCCACCTGTTGAACAATTTACACCAAAATTTATAAAACATCAACTCATGTCAAGGACTAACCGAATCTGAAGTTTGATGAAAATCCGTGCATTAGTTCTGAAGATTGAGCTATTGTGGAAATCGTGAAAAATGTTGCATAGCAGCGCCACCTGTTGAGCGATTTACACCAAAAACTAATCAGCACCAATTTATATCAGGGGCTAACTGAATATAAATTGTTTTTAAATTCCGCGGATTAGTTCTTGAGATAGAGCGCCCACAAAATTTGTGTCACATACAGACAGACTCAACGACAGACATTCTGTAAAAACATGTTTTCCGGAATCTCTGACTCATAAAACGTGTAAATCTGTCGAAAACCGAAAGTCGAAAATTTTAACGAATCCAATACTTTCTTCTTGTAACCATAGAAGAAAGTAAAAAGTAGAGCGTAATATTAAAAAAAAGTTTTTATCAATTAATAGTTTAATATTAATGAATTTACGATTATACGTTGAGAAATCAATTTGGAAATCCTAAAAAAGGTAGTTTAAATAATGTTTCATTTTTTTCCCTTCCTCTATCTTAAAAAAAAAAAAGGACAAAAATTATATATTTTTTAATAAATTCACTTGTTTGCGCTTTCTATTAAGGATTTAAAAAAAGGGAGTGAATTTTTAATAATGCAGTTCGATGCTGACACCAAATTAATGTATTATAACAGAAATTTTTAGGAAAAAACATGAATCGCAGTCAAAAAATTGGGCATGATTTTCAAGATGAACATTGGATGATTATAAAAAAGTGTTAAAAAAAACTATTTTTACTTTATGTTTATTAATTTTAAGATTCTGATCATATTCACATGATTCATATGATTCATATTTTTTTTTAAGTAGATTTCGTAAGAAATACTACCTATTGCAGTCGTTACCATGGTGCGACTTTTGAAAAAGTCCTTCATAACTTTTCGTTACAGGACCCCAGGAACCCTAAACCACCCCCACCTAAAAACTTTATATATATATATATATATGTGTGTGTGTGTTGGTGTGTATGTATGTATGTACTAAATTTTGTCCGCACGATAAAAGGCGCAATTATTCATAGATCGTCTTCAAACTCGCCAAACACATTGAGATGGCTAATAACTCAGCTGGGATTGCAAATGGGCAAAATCGGCCTAAGGGGGTGGAAATGAGGTGGGTTCAAAATTTTGAATGGTGCGACTTTTGAAAAATTCCTTCATACCTTTTCTTTATTGGACCCCAGGAACCCAAAACCAACCCCACCTAAAAAGTTTATATATATATATATGTATTTATGTATGTATGTATGTATGTATGTACTAAATTTTGTCCGCACGATAAAAGTCGCAATTATGCACGGATTGTCCTCAAACTCGCCAACAACTTTGAGATGGCTAATATCTCGGCGGGGATTGAAAATGGGCGAAATGGACCCAAGAGGGTGGAAATGGGGAGGGTTCAAAATTTTGAATACTGTCTTAACATGATTCTGATAAAATCAGCTCTTACAGAACAATGACAGGAAAAAATAAACATTTTTCGTTATAGCAGTTGCCAACAATTAAAAAAAACACAATAAAATTCTCACCACAACAATTACTTTTCTATTGCAAGATTAGCACGTAAAAAATGAAATAAATAGTTTGACGAAGTGAAAAAAAAATTGAATACGTATTACGTCATAAGTTTTTTATAGCAAGATTTCATATTGGAAAAATAATGGATATCACAGGTGAATATGTAACGCCATGCGAGTTTGAAAATACGTATTGAAGCCTGATAAAAACCTGATTATGGAAATATTGGCATATTTTAACATTTTGAGGTTATCTGAATTTGCTTTCACCATTTTTAAATATATTCCATATACGGGTATATACGTGAGTGTATACATATATACTAGAAAAATTAAATTAAAAAGTTGTCAAAAACGGCCCGGATAAAATTGTTAAACTGTGTTTATCTCTAATCTTGATTTAGCTTTTGTTGGCGAAATAAGTACTTAACTTGAAATCTACCTCCGCCAGTAGGCCGAGCCGGCAGAGATATTTTTTAATCCCAAGCCATGTTAAGGGTGTATTCCGATCCAAACTGCTTATTTTCTGATTCATTTTAAAATTCATTTTTGCTCTCAAACGCATCAAACTTGGAAATTCTTATATTTAGAAACCCTATAATGTGCGGTGCTTCTTAATATTTTGATAATTGCAGAAAATACTGTAAAAAACGCTGTCAAAATTGGCGTTTTGAACCGAATTTTCCGAAGCGGGCGATCTGGGAATGAAAAAAATGGTCATACTGAGAAAATAATTGTTTAAAAATCAAATTCTAATTAATTGAGCTGAAAATGAAATCACGCGGCATATTAAACATGTCTTCAGAAATCACCCCAGCAAGTTTCATGTTTTTACTTTTAAAAATGAGTCTGAAAATGTCTCAGAAAATTTCGAGCTGTTGAGGGTGGAAAAATATTTTTTCGAATACACCCTTAATGCATGAAAAGCTATTACCCCTCCCCCCTCCCCCCTTTTTTTGCCAATACAGCAGCGTGAAAATCCGCAACTATTATTAGTACAAGAAACGAAAAGGCTTTCGGATAAGTCACTCTAAGTATTTTTGGAAAATCCTGTTCTCAAATGGTTTGCAGTAAATGACGAATGCAATAATCAGGGAATTAAGCCCTTTAAAAAAAGTTCTACACACATTCCAATGGTTTTCTCCAAACGAAGTGTCATCCTGGGTATGACGCCAAGTTTTGCGTCTTCAAAAAGCATTGTGGAGATTAGTTAGTCACTCATTCACAAAAGATTATCTCTGCCGCAAACATTCGGACTCCTTCATTCACAAATAGGGCTGATACAGTTGAAGTAGACACATTTGGCACGTAGTAATAAGTACAGAGGTAAGTTGAATTATCTTAACGCTGAATTATTTTATCAAAGTAAAATTACGCTTCCTAATTTAAAAAATATGCATTGTAACTTGTAACACATTGTAAATGTGTCTCTCTATTCAAAAAAAAAAAAAAGTAACTAACGCTGCCATCGCCGCTGTTTAAGGTTTTTTTTGTGACCCGGGGTTTTCTTTGTTAATATTAAGAAAACTACTGCATACAAAAATATGAAAATCGGTGGTATTATAGAGAAATGTTTTATAAACACGCTGATGCAGGCAGTTTTTAAATCGAATAATTATTTTAAGAGATATTTAATGTTAAAGTGGCTCAAAATCGTTTCAGTAAAGTTTTATAGGAGCAAAAACTATACATAGGAATGTAATAATTTTTTCTCAGGATATACATTAGAAGTTCCCGGTGTGCAGACTGCATTTATTTTTTTTTTAATTTGACTACTTTTTTGAGGATTTATTTCCATTTTAAATTCAAATTTTCAGCATTTCGAAAGATATTTTTTACATCTTTTAAAAAAGGGTATTAATTTACGTTGTTGCCAATTTTAAAAACAGCGCAAAGAATAATATTTTCTTCAAGTTAAAAATTTATTTACACGTGACTATTATAAACAAGAAAAAAACTTTTAAATTAGATTTAAATTATTATGTAATAAAAGCAGGAAAATATCGAAAATTACGTCACAAAAACTATATTTACACGTGTATTTTAAAACAGAAAGAAAATTGCAAAATAATAAATTCATTAATTATCATTAAAAGTCGTAAATGGAGGAAATTGCGTCGTATTTAAGATGGTCAAACAATAATATTACCAAATAGTTTAAATTTAAAAATATATTTACACGAGGCATTTCACATTTCTAGATAATCTTTTAAACAACTGTTGCCAATTGTAAGGCAGCTCAAAGAAAAATATTTCCTTTCTAGAAACAAAATTTTTTTCACGTGAATAAGCGAAAGAAAACTTTAAAATAATAAATTTATTAATATGCGTTAAAAGCAGTAAATATCAGAAATGACGTCATAGTTGAAATGACCAAAATAATAATATTACAAAACAGTTTAAATTTAAAAATAAATTTGCGAGAGACATTTATTTTATATTTTGGATAACCTTTTCAACTACTGTTGTGAATTCTAAGACAGCGCAAATAATATTTTCTTTCTAACAACAAAAGTATTTTCACATGAATATTAAAAAGAGAAAATAAACTTATTATATATTTAATATATTTTTAAGATTAAAAGAAGCATTTATTGGAAGAGTGTTTCTTTTGTTGCCATTGATTTTCAGAAACGTTTCAGAGTAGTTTTTAAGGTGTATTAAGATATGTGCCTACTTTCGGGGCACTTTTTTTGAAAAATATTAATTTTTTTGTTAAATACATGTGTTTTTAGTTAAAACAGGGAATAAAACTATGAATTCAAATAAACGTTTAATGGCATTTTAGTTAATTTTTCAAATTTAGGCAATATTTAGACAAATTTTAGCAAAGAATTGCGTTTATACCAAACCTTCTATAACAAAATCTATTCAATATATTTCACTTTTTTTTTCAACACTATATTAGTAAATCACTTACTTGTGTTATGAATCAAAAGATTTACAATACCTCTTAAATTTACTAACATATACCAAATTTTGTATATAAAACATGATTTTTTTTAATGTGTATTTTTCAATAAAAACAGCTCCTAAATTAATATATGCATACTTAAAAGCTGTATTTTGCTTCATAACATACCAATAGGTGAGCGAGCAGAGTCTTGTGAACAAATTTTATTTCAATATCTTAAAAACTTTTTAAGAAATGAGGTTTCTTGTAAACGTAAACAATGAAATATGCAATTTTCCAGAAAACGCAAGTTAAGATTTGAATATAGCTCAAAAACTTATGTATAAAGGTTTATATTTTGGGCTATAACTTTGCTTCTAATTATCACTGAACTAAAAGTAAGGCATTTCTGGAATCCTAAATGTTTGAACTTTAATTTAAAATAATAAAAACAAAAACTAAATTTTTCGCAAAAACGGCGATTTGAGGGGCTTAATCCGTTTTCGCAACCCAGGATATAGTTTTTTCACGTGCTATCAATTCTCTAATAAACATTTTCATGTTTAACAAACATGTTTTAGAGACAAACAGGATAAATCGACAGCATTAACATTAACATTAAAATTAATATTACTTTCTTACTCTTGGATGTATAAATTCAGTTGTGCAGATGAAAATGTTTAATTGAAAAGGATAGCATCCTAAAATCCGATATTCCGGTTTGAGAAAACAATTTCTATAAAAAAAAAATATTCGGAAAGTTTCCAAAAATCATTGGCAGTAAAAAAAAAACCTTTTTTTTTTTTTTTGAACTGTTTCGTTAAATCTTGAAAATACAGTAAAACCTCCCAAAAGCGACCACGTTCCGTTCCAATAAAAAGTGGTCGCTCCGAGAGGTGGTCCCAATGGAGGTCATGTTTAAATCTAGATTTTAATTGTTCAAAAAAGGTAACAATTAACGTTACTAAAATTTATTTTTCACATTAGGAAAAAATATAAAAATTTAAGTATCAAAAAACGAAAGTTAATTACATAAGTTAATGACTGCAGGGTTTAAAAAATGAATACATTGACGTTTGCTTTGATTTTGCGGTTTTATCTTTTATAACTTTTATAACTTTTATTTCCAAGTCTTTTCAAAGTTCAATAAATAAATGCAATTTGTTTTTTTTGTTTTTTTTTTGGGGGGGGGGGGGGGACAAATATTGACGATGTCATTAATTTATCTATTTCTTTGAGAGTTTCTTGTCAGAATAGGGCCGGCGAGTTTATTGACTGTCATTCTTAATTTGTCATCAGAGTTAAATTCATTGCCTAAAAAGGCACAAAGAGGTTTAAACATTTAAAAGTTACCGGATAAAAAAAAAAAAATCTAAACTTAGTTTAGAAGTTTGATGAATAATGCGCTCTCAGGAATGATTTTTCGCATAAAATCTTCTTCAAGCGACCAGGAAAAAACTGAATTTGTTTCATTTTCTTCAAAGAAATAGGTCGCTCATGGAGGGAGTTCAACTGGGATGGTCTCTGAATGGAGGTAAAATTAGTATTGAGCTTATGGGAATAAATTTCGTTCCATGAAAAAATGGTCGTTTAGGGAGGTGGTCGCACATGGAGGTTTCGCTGTATATTGATTTCTGAGGTTTTTAACGATAAAGAACGCTTTTTGGTATCATGGGTAACTCGGAAGAGGTTATTGTATTAGTTTAGTTTGCGGTTATATTATATTTCATATATTAAGAAGCAGCTGTCTTTTTTACAGTGTAGATTACTTTATCAAATTAAAATTTTTAATAAATAAAGACACAATATTGCTTAATAGTACACAAAAGAGGAATTTTAATAAGTTAAAAGTTAATTTCTACGTTTCGAGCTGTTTCTACAGCCGTCTTCAGGAAAATAGGATGGTAAAAAGGCTCAAAGTTCAGAGAGTTGCCATCTAGTGAAAATCACTAGATGGCAACACTACCTTTTTGTATTCAAATCATTGACCAAGTTTCGATTAATTTTCTCTTGCACAAGCTTTCGTCTCTGAACTTTGAACCTTTTTACCATCATATTTTCCTGAAGACGGCTGTAGAAACAGCTCGAAACGTAGAAATTAACTTTTAACTTATTAAAGTTCCTCTTTTGTGTACCATTAAGCAATATTGTGTCTTTATTTATTATATTTTATGATGCAATTGTCCAGTATGTGTTATTAAAATTTTTAAATTACGTCTGCTAATATAAAAATGTAATTGAGGTAGTCATAAAATATATTTCAAGGGCAAGAACTCCAAATTATCTTGTAAACAATAAACACTTTTTTATGTGGTGGACCAAAGTAGTCCCGGTTGACGGTACCAAACATATCGAAATTGATATGAATCGCTGAGGTGCATTACAAGAGGCTCAATATAGCATATGGTGTGCATAAAATTTATCATTAATTTACAGGGACACACAAAAGAATTTAGCTACAGTACTTCTTATGAACAATAATTGCTGGGAGTGTGCATAGAATGTATTATTTACAGTAGAGGTCTGCACGGGCCGAAATTTCCAGGACCGGGCCCGGCCCGACTTATAGAGAAAAAAAAATCGGCCCGGCCTGGCCTGGCCCGATACAAAAATTAAAAGTTTGGCCCGGGCCCGGCCCGTAGAAAAAATAATATTGGCCCAGCCCGGCCCGATAAAAAAATTAAAAGTTCGGCCCGAGCCCGGCCCGGCTCGGAAAAAAGTTAAAATCTTGGCCCGGCCCAAGTGAACTTCTACAAAACATTGATTTTTACGTCGAATTGATTAAAAATTTGTCTCGTACGAGGAATTCTGTCAAAAAATATTTATCTTAACTTTTTTTTCATGTTTATAATCTTTATTTTTATAGACAGACAATCGTGAAGAC
This sequence comes from Maratus speciosus, assembly GCA_963932465.1. NCBI lineage: Eukaryota > Metazoa > Arthropoda > Arachnida > Araneae > Salticidae > Maratus > Maratus speciosus. The sequence goes on along the minus strand of OZ010794.1, from coordinate 560,529,791 downwards.
TTTTTATTGGTGGGGGAAAGAACCTTAAATTGCCAAGTCAAATTTCAGTATTTGCCAACTCGTTTTATAATTTTGCCAACTTACCACAGTTAGAAAATGTAATAGTTCTTATTTGTTAAAAGTTTAACAATATTCCCAATTAGTTTTGTAATTTTTTCCAAGTCTGTCAGAAATAGAAAATATATTATAGTTTTTATTGAAGTTTTAAACAAATTTGCCAACTAAGTTTAAAAATTTGCCAAATGTAATAACATTCGTGAATGTTTGAGGTGGGGGAGGCTCCCCCCCCCCCCCAAGCGAGGCCCCTGTTTATAGAAGTGCAGCAGGCTGCGATATTTCTTTTTTTAATGAATCTCTCTTTCTTGTATGTAAATGTTTCAGTTGTCATTAATATTGTTAATCCATATTCCATGCATAGAAGTGTTAAAAATCGGAAAAATGCTATACAGTAAAATCTTCTAAGATGGAATTGCATAGAAAAAAAAAATGCGTTATAGACAAGTTCCCTTCTTAGCAAGTGTAAATGTATTATATATATATATTTCTTATTTATTAGTATACTAATTTTGCATGGATCAACACATTTTTCAGTTTAAAACAGGGTTCCGTCATAGGCAGGTTCCTTTTCACACATTTTACTGTATTTTAATTTAGTTATATTTTAATATGCGTAGAAATCTACTATTCTTTAAAAATAATAAATTTTAATGCTTAAGTGTAGAATGGCGATTCAAAAATGTATGCATTTTTTGCAAAAACTTTTGGGCCAGGCTTAATTTCACTGACCTTTAAATGGACCAGGCCACGCTGAGATAATGATTTTCATACGGGCTGGCTCAAAACTAGGGCTGAAAATTTTGGGCCGTGAAGACTAAGAATGAAACCAGGCCCTGCTCTGTACAGAAAAATTAAGTTAGGCCCGGCCCGGCCCGGCCCGAGCCTTCAGAAAAAAGTATGGCCCGGGCCCGGCCCGGCCCTAGTGCCGTGAATGAAAATCAGGCTGACCCGGGTCGGGATCGGGCTTCGGGCCACGGGCCGGCCTGTGCAGATCTCTGATTTACAGGGACACGCAAAAGAATTCGGTTACAATATCGTAAATAAACAATAATTGCTGGAAGTGCGTTTTCAGCTGTTGTACGCTTTTTAAAATGTTACTAATTTTTGCCTGTTATTTGGTATGTATAAATTCTGTAATAGATCATATACGAGGCAGCACAAAATCTATAGAGTACATTTCCATTTATTGACATGAATTGCTGAAGAGAAATTTTCCGCTGTGCTATACGTTCTTTAACTCAACTAAAGTTTAGCATATTATGTAGTATATATACAAATCTGTTGATCATATACAGGGCTTCACAAAAGAATTTTCATATTTTTCCGACTACTGATAAGTATAGAGCTTCACAAAAGAATTTTAATATTTTTCCAACTACTGATGAGTATTCCTGAAATTGGTTTTCAAATGTGTTATGCGTTTTCTAAATGGTTTACTTATGCATTATCTTTCACCGTAGCTTATAAACAGAGTCATATACAGGGCAATGCAAAAAACTGGCTATTTGGCCTCCTATCGATGATATTTCTTGGAAGTGTGATTTCAGTAGGTCTAAGCGTCTTTTTGCCTAAATTAAATTTTAACGTAATATTTGACGTTTATATAGATAATATACAGGGCTTACAAAAGAATTCAAGTACATTTCCGTCTATTGCAAGAAATTGATGGTGAATTTGTAACTGTATTTTGCTTGTCATACTGTACTAAATTTTAGCATACTATGTAGAATATATACAAATCTATAGATCATATACAGCGCTGCACAAAAGAATTAAAGTTCTTTTCCGGCTGTCGACGGTAATTACTGAAATCTGGTTTTCAAATGTGCTACGTGTTTTGTAAAATGCTTTCTTGAGTATCATATATACCTTATTAAGAGGCTATTTCAGTAAGGCGTTGGATAACGGAGATCGATCTCTACATCGGCCATTTTTTACTTTTTCGATTTTGCTCTAAGGTATTTTTAATTAGGACGCTTTCACTTTCGGAACCGGTTTCGAAAGTGAAAGCATCCTCATTTAAAAAAAATCTGCAAACAAAATCGAAAAAGTAAAAAATGGTCTTTGTACAGATCGACCTCAGCTATCCAGAGCAAAAAAAAAAAAAAAAAAAAAAAAAAAAAAATCATTGAAAAAAATTGAAATTCAAAGAAGATAGCTTAAAAAATTTCTTCCATAAAATTAGCATTAGCGAGCGAGTCTTTTCGCGTGAATGTAGGTCCTCAAACGGTACAGTTTTGTTAAAGTATTCTAGATATGTTGGAAAGCGTTTCATAATCTATGCTTTACGTATGGCATTTCGTTCTTCTTATTGTATAATTCATTTTTTTTTTTTTTTTTTTTTTTTTTTTTTTAACTGCTTAAGGGGAAGAGAGACATTTAAAATCATTTTTTTATTATTTGTAAATTTCACTTTAAATATTATTCAAGATCAGTTCATAAATATCATTCATTATATGCATTATGGCATACATTTATCACAAAAAAATTATAAAAAAAAAAATTTTTGAGAAAAAAAAGAATTTTCCGTAATATTTTAGAACTTTTCAAAATACCTCATGCGAACTGCGTACACTGTAAAAAAAATTCTGTAGCTCTACAGATGTAAAATTACATGCTTACTAAGCTGTCATCTGTAACTGTACAAAAAAAGCTGCAAATCTACAAAACTAGTTTTTGTAAAGCTACAGAAATCTGTAACTTTACAAATGAATCTATTAAAATTTCAGTAATCTTACTAAAATTTTATCTGTAAACCTGGCTGTAGTTACATGAAAAGTTCTAGGCATCCCAGTTTCCTAAAAAATTCTTAGTAACCTTACAGATTTTTTGATTTTCGGCGCAAAAGTGTGTCTGTTACATGAATATTTGTTGTTGCCGTTACATAAAAAGTTCTAGGAATCCCAGTTTTCTAGAAAAACTTTAGTAACTTTACAGATTTTTTTTACAGTGTATCAATGAAAATCCCCAATATTTTTTATACAAATTTGGTTTATATATATAAACAAAACTGTGCGTCGAATTTAAGATAGTTGAATATAAAGGTAAGAAAATAAATATTTTCTAATTTTTTTGAAATTTTAAAGCTAATAATTTCAAAAAATTTAGAAAATAATTCTTTTTCTTACGTTTATATTCAAATATCTAAAATTCGATGCACAGTTTTGTTTACATTTGTAGGAAGATTATATGTAAAATGTTAATTTTTAGATGACTTGAATAACTAGAAGTTGGAATAACAACACATACACTTTAATACAATTCTATAAAGATAATTTTACACCACTTCGTTGATACCTTCTTTAAATACAATACATTTCTCACTTAAAACCCATAATATACTTCTTTCGAACAATTTGATTAGGCCTAACAGTGCCTTCCTTGGCATCTCATAAACCGATGCTTCATGAACAATATTATTCTATAGACTGACTCTTTTCTAATTTTGAATATGTCCAAACCTTGATCTCGTGATCGTGAATTTTCATAATTCGTGCTTTCAAATCATGGATAATAAAAATACCAGAGCGTCAGTTAATTTGCTGATCAAGCACGTCATAAAGAAAATAACGTATGTTTAAATTCAAATCCTACATATATATAAAATAAACTTGCATAAAAAATATTCGGGATTTCCATTGATATGGAGTTTGCATGGGACATTTTGTTAGTTCTAAAATATTACGGAAAATTCTTTTTTTTCCCCTCGAAAAAAAATAAATATATATATATTTATTTTATTTATTTTTTTTTTTTTGTGATAAATGCATGCTATAATGCATATAATGTACCCTTGAATAACACTTAAAGTGAATTTTTACAAAAAAAAAAAAAAAAAAAAAAAAAAAAAAATTATTTTAAAGGTCCATCGTTCCCTTTAAAGGGTGTATTCTAGCATCTGAGTAAATATTTTTCAAATCGGAGTCTTTGAGTCACAAGGGGTTAACCCCCAACTCCTCCGTTCGCTGCGATACAGATTTTAGTTTTATCATATTTAAGAATTCTCCTTGACTAAAATTTGATTAAAAAAGAAACCGCACAGACATCATAATATCCTTATCACCCGTAAACACTTACTAAAATTTAACATAAGAAAACACCATGTCTGAGGATGTTTGCCTATTTTTATCGAAAATTATGTAACGCAACAATCTTTCACATAAATCTAGTTATATCTTTTAACGTTATTAATCAATTTTGAGTAGTGTTATTAAAGAGGTTTGGAATCAGAAACAGAAGCCCACACGCAGGGCTGCGGAGTCGGTGGGGGAAAATGGACGACTCCCATGCCGGGAATTTTAACAGATCCGACTCCGACAACGCAGCCCTGCTTGTAAAATCGACGACTCCGACACCGACTCCGATTCCGGAAATTTTAACAGACCCGACTCTTTCGCTCAAAAATGAGCCTGACTCAGACTCCGCAGCCCTGTCCACACGTAAACATGATTGGCGATTGTCAACCATTTTTGGCGATTTATCTACCTGGCACGGATAATACGTAAGAGCCGGGAAATGTGGAAAAAAAATCTCTTCAAACGTGGAAAGTCAACTGCAAATTGTAGTTACGCGATCGCTTTCTCTTTAGTTTCTCTTTATATAACTGCAAAAGATACTTTTAAAACAACGAAAATCATATAGATCCACATGTTGTTCAAACATTTTTTTATTGGTTAGGATTTGTAAAACAATCGTCTGTTACGAAGTTTTTTTTTTTAGCCCCGGTACGGTATGCTATTTCTTTCTCCCAGCTTATTTTGTGTCCAAAAAATAACGTTAGCTTACTACGCTAGCAATAAACAAAGTAGATGTACCATTGTACAATTAAATGCTCTATAGCATTTTTTAAAATTTCTAAACATCGCACATTTTCAGTTTTTATACCATCGTATTGGGAAAAAAAAAGTACTTTTTAATGCAATTTGTTTGAAAACTGCATCTCTATTTGTTTTTGAAATATTAATTTTTTTGTAGTTTTTAGCGACATTTGTTTCATTTTGGCAACTCAAGTACGCCATTTCTGTAGAAAGTAAAAAAAAAAAAATCTGAAAAATAGCAATTATATCTTTTTGTTGCCATTTTCTCATTAAAAAGAATTAATTAAAAAAAATTAAATTGAAAAAAAATTAATTAAAATACGTGCTACTTTGAGAAAAATATAAATGAAGGATATATGATAAAACAGGGAGCTATTATAAACTATATTTAATTTTAAGTTTCTATATTAATGCAAATGACGTCATTTTACATAACATAAAAGCGTGTGCTTTAAGTCTTAAAACTGAAATATGTTTTGCAGTAGAGTCCCGATTATCCGAGTTATTTTCTTCTGATGGACTGGTGGCTTCTGTTATTATGAAACAGCCATTATAAATGAAGCGTTAGGTGAAGATGAAAGAGCTGCCGTAAAAAGTTAAATCTCTGATTTTCTGGTCACAATGGAAAAAAAAATGGCCATAATTTTTTTTAACGCTTCATTTATAATGGCTGTTTCATAATAATAGAAGCCACCAGTCCACCGGAAGAAAATTTGAAGTAATGGAAATGCCGGGGCGACACTAAATTCTGAAAAAGCAGAATTCCTGTTCTCTAGTTTTTTTTTTTTTTTTTTTTTTTTTTTTTTTTTTTTTTTTTTAAGATACGTGAAGAACTTCAAAAGTATAAATAATTTTTTTCTACCCTTCTTTTTGTTTACTTTCAAACTTATTACCTCCTCCGTAGTCGGAGTATTCTTCCACAATCGAAGTCCTATATGGATTATGAACAGGCCATTTTGCGATGCTTATTAGCGATTAATGGACGAATGTTTACTGTTGAACTAGATATTTTAAAAATAATATTTGAAAATTGTTTAACATATCACAAAACTACTATTTTGTATCCATCAAAACACGTTCTTTGTACATAAATCAAATCAGTTAAATGATTTAAATAGCCAGGAGACTGTTTAGGAAGAATTTGGGTCCTGTAAAGGATCCTTCGCAATTTTTCTTCATCTCAAAATAGGACTCTTCACATTTTTTTTTTTTTTAAATCTGAAAACATGACCCTTCACAAATTGTCTTTAATAAACTTCTCAAAAGTATTTCATACCAAACTAGTCGGATGTGCCAATCCCAAAACTTTCTTCTATCTCATACATGTTAGTACTTCAAAATTCGCTATCATAATGACAAAATTAAATGGCAACCTATGCCCATCATTGAGGATTCTAAAGGTACAAACAAATCATTAAATTTCGGCACCCACCCTTCTAGATGTCTGCAACCAAAATTCCCTACTCAAAGGGAATAAAAACGACACCTGTTGGACAGTATACATCCCAGCATAATAAGAGTCTATTTATGTGAAAGTATAACAGAAAATGAAGCTTGATTAAATTCCGTGCATTAGTTCTTGAGATAGAGCGCCCACAAAATTTTTGTCACATACAGACAGACTCAAAGACAGCCATTTTCTCAAAACAGTCAAATCGTGTTCAGGACCTTCTAAAACGTATAAATCCGTCGAAAACTGGAAGTCGAATTTTTCACGAATCCAATACTTTCTACTTGTAAAGTTAGAAGTAAGTAAAAAGAACTGTTCACAAATTTAATCCTTTTAAAATCAAATTGGATCGGTCTCAAAACAGCTGTAATCACCAAAGAATCTATTATCTAGCTTTATATATAAATATATCCAATTTTGATAAATTTATGCATATAATTTGTTCATTAAAACAGGACTTTGTTGTAATTCAGTTGTCTAAACAGTAATCTGAATATAATTCTAATTTCCGATTCACAAAATTATAAGTTGATTTTTCACAAATATAAAATGCCATTCACAATTTTCACAAGAGGGTACACGCAATTTTTATTTTTACCAGAGATCATGCTACAGTAAACCTCAATAATTTCTATCAATTACATTGCAGACGGAGTATATTTACGGTTTTTACTAAGGACCGAGCGAAACCGAATTTGGGTAATTTTCCTATTTTCGGCCGAAACCGAAAATGAAAACGAAAATGTCCCAAAAATTGTTTTTCATTAATTAACGCATACATAAATACACATAATGATTAATTAATTATACGTGTTTATTAATTATACTTAATTATACGTGTGGCCAGAGTCAGCTCTTTGTGCCTCTGACCAAAACTTTTTATTTTCATATAAAATAAATTGTAATTAATTCATCAACGACACAGAATGATTTTAATTATACAAATTTCATATAATTAGAAAATGTTTCATGTATACATTGTTATACTTGAACTTTTTCAAAGAGTACTCGAAACACTTCAACGGTTTCAAATCAAAAATTTTCTATTACTGTTAAGTCTGCAGCTTTTAATGCGCACGTGAAAAGGGTCTTCAAAGTTTAGTCACATATGTATTACTTGCTTTATAATTTGAACTCACGTCTTGAGTCAGTGATGGCTGATAATTTTAAATAGTGAATTTCATAGCAATTAATAAAGAGTGTCTCATTTGAGCCGATACAGTTCAAATCAATCAGCCATGTTAAAAATTTCCGAAAGAAGAAACGAGATTTTTGGAATACAGACAGTTTCGGTCGAGTTTCTGTGCGATGGAATTTTAGGCAACATTTTCGCCGAAAACGAATTTTCGGCGAAATTCCGATTTTGGGCCGAAAACGAACATGAAACCGAATTTTCGGTCAATCTCTAGTGTTTACAGCACGGACAGACAAACCGAAATCATAAACGCTTATTTTCAACTATATTGAAATAAAAATGATAGTAATAGAAAAAAATAAATTAGATTTGTGATTTCTGAACCAAAAGTACATTAAAACATCCATTTTCCTTTTAAAAGGTAAAATAATTTCTGTGCCATTTTAAAGGGGGGGGGGGGGATGATTTTCCTATACCCAATGAATTTTTTTCCACACCGTGCGCGCATGCTGATCAAAAGTTCTCGTATCGCCTATTGCACTAAAATACACTGGCCTCCAAAAGTTAAGGTACAGGGACTGGATGCTTTCGATTTCACACAGTTTGTCGAATATCTACCAACATTATTGACGAATTGTTCTTGAACATCTGGGATGTAAAGAACATGTTTGATTTCATATTTCTCGATGAAGATTTAGTCGGGCCGACAATTAGAGGGCTAATAATAAATTTAATAATAAAATAATATTTGCGATCAGCTATGCAACAGAAAAAGCTGGAAATGGTTTGTCACTGCGTTAAATGACTATTTGGGTCCTGTTCAACGTTTGTGTGCATTTGTGTAAGCATATCACTCATATTCGTAAAGATGTTAACGTTTTTGTGAAAATTTCAAAAGGTTTTTGTTTATAGCATACAGAGTTTTCAACCAAATTTAACACAACTTTCCGAAAACCTGGCAAAGAACAGTAGCAACAGTACACTTCAATTAAAACATGAATATATTGAATATTTGATGAGATATGAGCACTTGTATTAAATAATTTTTAACTGCGCATGCGCGGAAGATTTCAAAATTTTTATTTCATAATTTGATAGTCAGTATTTTGGGGCAACTTATCTAAAATGTCCAGTCAAATATCGAGAAATTTCACAAAGATAGGGGCGATATAGTGAGTTGCTTTCTAAAAATAGCTTTATTATAAGGGTTTTTCCACAACTTTCAGTCAACTCACTATATCTTTCTGAGTTTTCACAATATTTGACTGGACTTTTTACAGAAGTTACTCAAAATTGCTGTCTACCAAATTATGAAATAAAAATTTTGAAATCTTACACGCATGCGCAGTTAAAAATTATTTCATACAAGTGCCCATATTTCATCAAATATTCACTATATACATGTTTTAATTGCAGTATACTGTTGCTACTGTTCTTTGTCAGGTTTTCGGAAAGTTGTGTTAAATTTGGTTGAAAACTCTGTATGCTATAAACAAAAAACTTTTGAATTTTTCACAAAAACGTTAAAAATTTCTTTCTCGAATATGAGCGCTAGGCTTACAAAAATGCATACAAACGTTGAACAGAACCCAAATAGTCCTTTACCACAGTGACAAACCATTTCCAGCCTTTTCTGTTACATAGGTGATCGCAAATATTATTTTATTATTAAATTTATTATTAGCCCCCTAATTGCGCCCCCACCCCCCGCCCCCGATAAATCTTCACCGAGAAAGATAAAATCAAACATGCTCTTTACATCCTAGAAGTTTAAGAACAATTCGTCAATAATGTTGGTAGATATTCGACAAACCGTGTACAATCGAAAGCATCTAGTCCCTGTACCTAAACGCCCCACCAGTGGCCGAGAGGTTCTGCTCTCGAAGCTGGTAGACGGGAGGTGCTGGGTTCGATCCCAATCGCGCCCGTCGGCCTAATCGTTCGGAGTTTCCGTGGTTTTCTTCGAGCCGTGGATCTTCCATGCGTTAATACGGATTAGGTTCCCTTAGAAAGACCCCCACGGAGGGCACTCCCCCCGGGCCTATATCCCTCGTGTAGATAATTGGCCGTCGAAAATCAACCCAACCCTGTACCTTAACTTTTGGAGGCCAGTGTATGTACATGGCCGGCCACATAATGAGGATGACTTTCAATTAACTAGTCGGATGTGCCAATCCCAAAACTTTCGTTATTAAATCACGTACATACAGTTAAAGATCGAAGAATTCATTTTTAAATAAGCGCAAACATTGAAAATTTGTTAATCAATATCTTGAAATTTGCATTTAAAAATTTTTTGGAAAACTACGGAGATCAAATTTCTAAATTTCAGGATTTTGTTTTTTTAATTTTACTAGTTTCACTTATAAGTCAAACTTGTGAATTTCAGACACAAAATAAAAATAAAAATTTCAAAAACTCTTCTAGTTTCATTTAGAGGCCAAAAGAATGAAATTCTCGGATACAGTATAACTTCAGAAATCCGGCATCATCGGGACTGAAATTATGCCGGATTTTTGGAAATTCGGAATTTTTGAAGGAATATCAAAAGTAGTACTACTATATGCTTAATGGTGTCTTCAGCCATAATTTAATTCATTAATAAGTCGCAATTGTGTAAGAAAAAGAGAAAATAAAGTATCTAGACACACAGCAGTGTGTCAGCCAAGTTCGCCTGACATAGCCGTGTGTTATTTACACGAACCATTTCGAGCTGTTTTCGTCAAATTTCGATGTTCTACTACTGAAAATCTATGAGACCTACGTACTTGTTATACGAAATGTGTAGTAAGGCCACCCTAATTACCTAAAATGCAAAATTTTATAAATAACGCATAATTAGTTTCCGAGATAACGACATTTGAAAATGTCTGATAATCGATAATTTTACCACTGACTGACTCACTCGCTCATCAAAAAGATCTCGTATATCTATTGCAGCTACAGACTTCAAATTCGGTGCGAAGTTCGTTTTCACTATAAAACTAAGGAAAAAAAATAAAAAAAATTGTGAAAATCGATGAATTACCCACCTAGGGGCGTCCATTTTTACTTTAACATTACGTCTACTAGGCGAAATTTTAATTTGCCGTAGGAGGGGACGCTGTTCTGTCGCCAAATACCGCCAAGTTTCTCGCAAACATGGCGATATATCGCCGAATTTGGCGACCAAAATTAGTCGCCAAAAGTGACGCCACCTTGGTGATATCTCTAATATTTCGCCAAATTCCCATAGACTTCCATTGTAAACCTATCTACTTACTGGGTGTTTATCTGGGTTTACTTGCTTACAGAAAATCAACAAATTGAGATATTCTGTCCGTCACAGAGCCCGTTCTCAGACACTATACAAGCTGGAGACTTGAAATTTCGCGTACTTATAGCTGAACACCACACATCATACAACAAATCATAAAATTTTGAAAAAGTGGTACATTTAACCCTTTGGGCTCCCACATGTGTATTTTAAACAATTCTTTCTATGTGAGCCTCTAACTAGGTTGGAGGCGTGAAATTTTGCATACTTATAGCTGAATACCTCACATGAAACGACAATCTATAAAATTTTGAAAAAGTCGTACATTTAACCCTTTGGGCTCCCACATGTGTATTTTAAACAATTCCTTCTAAGTGAGCCCCTAATTAGGTTGGAGAAGTGAAATTTTGCATACTTATAGCTGAACACCTCACATCAAACGACAAATCATAAAATTTTGAAAAAGTCGTACATTTAATCCTTTGCGCTCCCACATGTGTATTTTAAACAATTCTTTCTAAGTGATCCCTAATTAGGTTGGAGACGTGAAATTTTGCATACTTATAGCTGAATACCTCACATCAAACGAGAAATCATAAACTTTTGAAAAAGTCGTACATTTAACCCTTTGGGCTCCCACATGTTTATTTTAAACAATTCTTTCAAAGTGAGACCCTATTCAGATTGGAGGCGTGAAATTTTGCATACTTATAGCGGAACACCATCATGCGACAAATCATAAAATTTTGAAGAAGTTGTACATTTCACCCTTTGGGCTTCCACATTCGTATTTTAAGCAATTCATTCTAACTGAGCCCCTTATTAAATCCCAGATTTGAAATTTTGCATACTTATAGCAGAACACCTGAGGCCAGGCGACAAATCATAAAATCTTGAAAAAGTCTTACGCTTAACCCTTTGAGCTACCACATATGTATTTTAAGCAATTCTTTCTAAGGGAGCCCCTAATTAAGTTGGAGACATGACTTTTTGTATACGTATAGCTGAATACCTCAGACCACACGACAAATCATAAAATTTTCAAAAAGTCTTATATTATTTACTCCTCCGGGCTCTAACTTGTGTATTTTAAGCAATTTTTCAAACCTCCGCCCTTTTCACCCGGGGAGCACTTTTCCAACTTTTGCCGACACCCCTTTGACCACTCTTTCATATTATGTACCATAGCCTTACATATTTTAGTTCCACTTTTTACCGCCAGGGGTGCCTACTTATCTCGGGTGCTATGGGCTCAATCCCCTCGACTAATATATCTACGGATAGTATGTAAAACGGAGTTTCGTTCGGATAGAGGTTTGTTTAGAATAGAGTGCGCACCTGGTTGCAAAATGTGAAACTAACAGATTTTTCAAAAGGATAATGTGTTTTGAGAGGAATATTAAACCAAAATATCTGTGCGATCTGTGATCACACTTACCCACTTGCTATTTTCAAAATCATCAGAGAAAAGGATATTTAGTTAATTAAATTTGAAAATCCAGGGAGGAGCAATGTCCTTTCTCTGCACTGCCTCTTTGCCGGCACCCATGGATGAATGATACATAGTGTGGCATAAGCACATAACTTTATTTTTCACTTTCAGTACAAAAAAGCAGGCCCAGCTATAGGATATTTAATTGGAAAATTTAATAGGAAAATTTAATATAGGAATTTAATAGGAATTGTTGTTTCAGAAACAATAAAAATTTCGAATCATTTCGTTTCAAAACATGCATTCAATGTAGCAGTATTAAAATATAGATTTCTGCCGCAAATTGACAGCCAAATAGTTTGTTGTAGGAAATTTAAATTAAAATTGAATGTTGCTTGGTGAATAAAATAGTCACATGTAAACACATTAAAAAGCATTAAGTAAAGTGTCTAAATATATTGTAACTTTACAAAAAGTAATGATATCTAACAAAAACATAGCTGTGAAAAAAGAGAGCCATGTTCTGTAAAGACAATGGCAAGAAAAGAAGTGATATCTAAGTGGGTGCCAAGTTCAAATAAAATTCACTCAAACTTACCTACTGAAGTATTATAGCCAGGGATGTAGTGGAGGGTATACGCGGGTATACGCCGCATACCTTCTGGATTTTTTTAAGGAACACCGTATACCCTCTGTTTCTCAAGAAAGCTATAGTAATATACACGCTAGGGTATACGCTCTGCCTTCAGCGTATACCCTCTGCTTAGAGCGCATACCCTCTGTTTTTTTTACGACTACACCACTGATTATAGCATTTTTTAAATTGTTTAGAAATAAAAATTATTGATAGCATATTAATAATAAATCTAGAACTTGGCAAGTTTTTGATAAATGTTATGTCTATCAGTTTCATGTCTTAAAAAAATGGTGATGTTGATATTAATTTCAATGACATTACAAAAAAAATTAATATAGTTATTATTATAAACAAATGACTCATGTTAAAGATTTGATAAACCAATAAATACACAGATACACTCCCGTTCGTCTTTGGTTATCACTTTAGCACCCACTCTCCAGAAACCTCAATGCAAACAGACTAAGATGCCTGACAAAGAGACAGATATACTTACGCTTGTTCTTGGTCATCACTCTAGAGACTGCACCCCTTTAACCCTTTCAGAGGCAAATAACTTTTATTCGTGAAATGCTGAAATGATTGAATCACACCAGAATTTAAAAACAAATTTATTTCAAAATGGGTAAAAGCTTCTTTTCACGTATTTAATAAAATTAAACTTTAGTCCTGAATTCTGGTGTCAATGTGGCATTTTGCAGTTAAATTAGGTGGGATATATTTTATCCCACCGCCCTTCAAGGGGAAGGAGCTCACTCAAATTAAGGCTTCCAATCATGAAATAACAAGATTTGATATAATAATGTCATTATTAAAAATAAATGACTCGTAGGTAAAAACTTCCGAAGTTCTAGATTTATTATTAATATGCTATCAATAATTTTTATTTCTAAACAATTTAAAAAATGCTATAATACTTCAGTAGATAAGTTTGAGTGAATTTTATTTGAACTTGGCACCCACTTAGATATCACTTCTTTTCTTGTCATTGTCTTTACAGAACTTGGCTCCCTTTTTTCACAGCTATGTTTTTGTTAGATAAAAAAATTACAGAAAAAATCTAATACAGCGTGAAATTATTTCTGTTCTTGTAATTTCAGAAACATCGATGTCAACTTTGTTTGCTTCAATATTTTTGGCCGTTCTCTAACAAGTTAAAAAAAAAAAAATACAAATGAAGAATGTTAATATCGGAAACACAGGCTTGTTTCTCTAAAGTATATATATTAATACTTCAGTCAAATTTATGCATTTTTCTAGCGACACCTTTTCTTCTGCCGGTTGTCCATCCTCGTCTTCTGAGCTGCTGCTAGCATTATCGGCGGTTCTATTTAGCACAGCGTCAGCGATCTCGCTGTCCGTTGAATTGTTTGTTGATGCATTTATATAAATGCTTAGCCAATCTTTTGTATCCCTTTTTTCGACACTTAATGCATTTTCAGATTTTTCAGGTTTAATCAGCTCATAAATTGCAGTCTTTTCACAGCAAATTTGAAAACCTGAAAATTCTTCCTCATCATTGATGTCGCCGTTGCCGAAAATTCGTTCCGGCTATATATTGTGACATGCATTCGCCAAGTTGTTCCCGTTGCTAAGCAACAGTGCAGCTCCCAGAAAATTTGTTCAGAAAATAATCGCCTCTCACAAATGCAAAAAAAAAAAGTCAAATATTCTTTTTTGCATTTTTACTTTCGATCTTGAAGTTTTTAATTCATAAATAATTGCTATTTTTCTTCTCTCATAACTTGAAAGCGTAAAAGAAAAAAGGAAGGGAAAAGATAGTTTTGATGCCAGATTTTTGCAGTCACACTGTATTACACCAAGACCAGTTCATAATGGGTAAGATAAAAGCAAGGAAGATGAATAAAAAAAACCTCATTGAAACTATTGGAATTTTGTAAATTTAGGAAAAAAATTAAATTAAAATAACTCTTCCAGTTTCACTTAGAGGTAAAAATATGTGTTTTGCTATGTAATATAGAATTTAAAGCAGGAAATAATTATAATTTTCTCTATGTAATATGCAATTTGGAATTGAAAAAGAATTATAATTTTCTTTTACCTAATGAAATTTTCATTAAAGCGTGCACACATGCTGATCAAAAGTTTGTATAACGTTTATTGTAGTAAAATATCTATATCCACATAAAGGGAATGATGTTCAATTAAAAAAGGAGAAGATTCAATACAGTTATTAAAAACAAACATGTCACAAGTTGGAAAATAAAGTAAACTATTAGAAATACTTTCTGTTTAATAAAATTACCGAAATTGCAAGGGTCAGGGGAAAATTCTGTTTTAAGGCTCCGCTGCACTGAAACTCCCCGATCGCGAAATCCCATGTTAGCCTATGGGAAAACTTTGAAGCGCGTTTACTCATTACTTAATATAATTATTAAAATAACGTTTTCACCATCAAAAAGTAGACGTCAGATGCTGATGATGTGCGTTTTTAAAAATTATCTCCGTAAATTTTAAGTACATGAAAAATCCCTATAAACTTTGAAATTTCCATTTGATTAAAGTTTATCATCTTCTTAAAAATACTTAAAATTTACGTAGACAATTTTTAAAAACGTACATCATCTGCATCTGACGTTTACTTTCTGATGGTGTAAACGCTATTTTAATAATTATAGTATTAGGTAATGAGTCATCGCGCTTGAAAGTTTTCCCATAGGTTAACATGGGATTTCGAGTTTTGGGAGTTTCAGTGCAGCGGCCCCTTGAGGGGTCTCAGGACTCCTAAAATTGGAGGGGAAAAAAAAGAGACCATTTTTAACATTTAACATTTTAAAATGTATATGGTTTTAAAACACAATTTTTATTGAGATGAAAGATATAAGTACGTTCTTTCATTTTACGTATTTAAAAAAATGCAAGATGCAGAATTAGCATTTACAGGGGGCTCCAAACTGTCAGATATTTGACGAGCAGAAATTGGGTATAACAGCTTGCACACTCGATTACAAATTAAATATTGTCGAATGAAAATTTTGGTGCCTACTTATACTTCAGATTGTAATTATTACCCTGACACTAAATAAATTTGTATTTAAAAGCATTTTTAAATTTTTAATTAGGGATTGACCGAATACCGAATAGTTGATTCAGTATTCGGTGGTTCGGCTTGTAAACCGAATATTCGGCTTCGGCCGAATAATTGCAGATAAGTATTTTTTAGAAGTAGAAGAATTCTCTTTTACTTAGCAGTAGAATACACTAAACAATGAGTTTCAATATTGAGTTCAGAGTTCAGCTGCACTACAAAAAACAAGTCAAAGGCCATTTTTAATTTAAAAAAAAAAAAAAAAAAACTTTTTCCTTCCTAAAATAGTCTACATAGGTGTGAAATCAAAACAACTGTCTACAACAGAGAAAAAAAAGTAAGGAAGATGCACATCTTTACCTTATCATTTAATTTTATTTACTTCTATATTAGTTTTTTTTAATTTAAATTTATTTAATGTGTATTTTCTTTAATATACACATCAAATAAGTATATCAGAGTTCATATCTGTATATCTAAGGTATATTAAAGAAAATACACACATCAAATAAGTATACCCCTATGCCTATCCTATAGCCTTTATGGCCCCACCAGTGGCCGAGAGGTTCTGCTCTCGAAGCTGGTAGATGGGAGGTGCTGGGTTCGATCCCAATCGCGCCCGTCGGCCTAATCGTTCGGAGTTTTCGTGGTTTTCTTCGAGCCGTGGATCTTCCATGCGTTAATACGGATTAGGTTCCCTTAGAAAGACCCCCACGGAGGGCACTCCCCCCGGGCCTATATCCCTCGTGTAGATAATTGGCCGTCAAAAATCAACCCAACCCAACCCTATAGCCTTTATAACCATTATATCAAAATCGCTCAAATTTCTTTTCTTCATCACCACAATGTTAAAATATTAATCAAAATATCAATATTCTACCAATAATTTGACAGAAAATAGTTAAATGTACAAATTGATATACCTTTTGTACTTTGAGAACATTTCTATTCAATATGTTTATAATTAGACTTATAGACAATCAGTAAATCAGCTTAATGACAACATTGTTTGTTTGTATTTGAATGAACTTTTGTTTTTCTGACAATCCTTTTCCTTAATAATACCCTGTATAGTTTAATACTTTCATAGGTTATTTTTGGGTATTGACTAGTGATAAAATAATAAAAAATAAGTGATGGGTTAATGAATTTGTGAGTGGAAAGAAGTCAATAATTTTTTTTGTGTATTAGTTTTATTTTAAGAATAAAAATGTAACTGAATGAAATCATTGATAATTTAATTTCAATTAAAGCTTATTAAAAAGTTAATATATGCAAAAATGCGTATTAAAAAGTTTCAAGTATTCGGTTGCCAAATACCGAAGCTTCGGTATTCGGCATTCGGCAAAATTGCTGCTTTGGTCAATCCCTATTTTTAATACGGAGTTGTATTGAGCTAATACAAAATTTTGAAATTTTCAACAGCATAATCGCCTAAAAAAATATTTGTTTGAACAATAAAAAGGAAATTAAAGTTTCAGTTTATACAGACTAACATGAAACATATATTTTGAAAATTTTATGAAAAAATATTCAGATGTTTTTGAGATATCGTACGCATTATGCCCAAAAATTTCATTTGTAGAAAAATGACTTCAAAGTTTCGGAAACGCCGCTTCAGCTATTGAGCGGGTATAATTCTCAAAGCCATAACTGATGTTCTAAGGAGAATTTCAAGGAAACAATTATATTAAAATATTCAGGAAAGATAGAATTTTAACACCTAAAGAAATTTAAATTTTGAAAATTTTGAAGCTTTAACCCCTTGGGGACGAGCGATTCGTGCCGCGTAAGGTACTCAGATCGGGGATTATTCTCACCTGGAAATTTTTATTGTAAATTTTGCCTTATTTAATCCTAGCATTTTCCCGATTCAATTAGGCAAAGCTATCTGTTTTAAAAATCCGGTGATTAAAGATTTAAGAATCTTTAAAAGACGCTCGTCCCGAAGGGGTTAAAAGTCCTGAGACCCCTTAAAGAGATTTCAGTCTTTGACTGGTACGCAGTCAATTCAGTCATATTCTTGTCATTGGAACCATGAATTTTCGTACAAGGCTGGCTTCCGTTATAAAACCAACTATACAGTTAAAGGTTGATGAATTCGATCTTCAAAATAAATGCAAAAATAGAAAATTTAACAATCAATGCATTGAAAATTGCATTAAAAAAATTACGGACGTCAGGTTTGTGAATTTCAGAAAAAATAAAAAACCATGTAGTTTCATTTAGAGATCAAAATATGTGTTGCACTATGCAATATGCAATTTTAAAGGGGGGAAGAATTATAATTTTCGCTACGTAATATGCAATTGGAAAGGGAGAAAGTATTATACTTTTCCTTTACCCAATGAAAATTTATTTAAAGCGTGCTCGCATGCTGATCAAAAGTTTTCGTAACAGCTATTGCACTAAAATATCTAGATCCACATAAGGGGGATGACGTTCAAACCAAATAAAGAAATGCGGGGTGCGGTAAGCAAAGAAGATGCTCTCTGAATCCCAGATCAAAGAGTGGCCCTTATCTCCGTTTTGTAATCGCATCAATGTCGTCAGCACGCGCACTTTATAACTGGGATTCACCCGGCTCTCTGTCCTTAGAATAAGTCTGATGCGATCGCGGGATAATACCTCCTTTTCTTTACTCCTGGATCGAACACTTTTCCTTGATTCTACTGGTGAGTTTCGGCTTTTTAATTTGCTGTTTCTGTATTATCTAGTAACTAATATGCATTGTCCTTGCAAAAACTGCATTATTCAATAACTACATGGATTTTAGGAAAATATTATACTACAGGGCATTTACCTGCAAACGAAAGCTCTGCGGATTTTAGGAAGAATATTTCGTTTAAAAGCTTTTACCTGCATGCAAAGCTCTGCAGTTTTTGGGAATTCATTCAAATGTATTTAATTTGCTGTTTATGTTTTATGTAGTAACTAATATGCATTGTCTTTGCAAAAACTCCGTTATGCAATAACTACATGGATTTTAGAAAAATATTATACTAGAGTGCATTTACCTGCAAACAAAAACTCTGTGAATTTTAGGAAGAATATTTCGTTTAAAAGCTTTTACCTGCATGCAAAGCTCTGCCAGTTTTCGGGAATTCGTTCAAACATATTTATTTACCTGCATGCAAAAGGTTTGTGGACTTTAGTGAAAATGTTTCGTTCAAATGCATTTATCTGCATCTTAAAGCTTTGCGCACTTTATGAAAAAATTTCTGTACAAATACATTTATCTGCACGCCAAAGCTTTGCGCATTTTAGAAAAATTATTTCGTTCAAATGCATTTATCTTCATACTAAAGCTTTGCGCTTTTAAGGAAAAATGTTTCATTCGAATGCATTTATCGGCATGCTAAAGCTTTGCGTGCATTTTAGGAAAAATGTTTCGTTCAAATTGATTTTTCTGTAAGACAAGATTCAGCGGATTTTTAGAAAAAAATATTTTATTCAAATGCATTTACGTGAATGCAAAGTTTTGCCTATTTTAGGGATAGGGGAATTCGTTCAAATATATCATTACATGCATGCAAAATGTTTCATTGACATGCATTTACTTGAAAAAAAAAAAAGCTCTACGAATTTTTAGGGAAATTATTTCGTTCACATGCACAAATGCATATCTGCTTGCAAAGCTCTACCGATTTTAGAAAAAAATATTTTCTTCAAATACATTTATTTACTTGCATGCAAAATTCTACGGATTTTAGAAAAAAAAAATGCTTGTACAAATCCACTGACCTGCATGCAAAGTTTACCGGTTATATATTTTTTTTAAAAATCGTTCTAGTACATTTATTTAACTGCAAGGAAGAAAATTAACGGAATTTACGAAAAATATTTTATTCGAATGCATTTACCAGCATAAAAAGTTCTACAAATTTTAAAGAGGGCGAAGAGTAGGAGGCGGGGTCGTTCAAATATGTTTAGTTACTTGCGTGCAAAATATTTCGCTCAAATGCGTTTATTTACTTGCAAACAAAAGTTCTACAGATTTTGTGAAAACTATTTCGTCCAAATGCATTTATTTACCCGTAAGCAAAATTTGACGGTTTAAAAAAAAATGCCTTGTTCGAATGCATTGAACTACATGCAAAGTTTACCGGTTGTAAAAAAATAAAAAATAAAATCCTTTAAATATATTTATTTAGCTGCAGGGAAGAAAATCAACGGATTTCACGGATGTAATTTTATTCGAATGCCTTTACCGGCATGCAAAAAGCTCTGTTGAATTTAGTGGAAAACATTTTTTTCAATTATATCAATTTATCAGTAAGCAAAAATTTTACGAATTTTAGAAAAAATATTTCGTTTAAATGCATTTATATGAGATCTGCTGACATAATAATAATTACCTAATATACATATCTACGTGCATGAAATAGTTCTGCGGATGTTCGAAAAAATATTTCGTTCAGATGCATCAACCTGCAAGCGAAAATTCTGCGGATTTTAGGAAGCATATTTTATTCAAATGTTTTTATCTGCAAGCGAAAGTTTTACGGATGTTAGGAAAAATATTTCGTTCAAATGCACTTATCTGCATGCGAAAGTTCTACATATTTTAGGGAAATATTTCGTTCTAATGCATTTACCTCCAAACGAAAGTTTTACGATTTTAGGAAAAATATTTCGTTCAAATGCATTTACTTGCATGCAAAAAAATAATATAACGTTCAAATATTTTAATTTAATTTTAATTTAACTTTAATTTAATTGCACATAAGAAACTCTGAATATTAGGAAATGTATTTTGTGCAACTGCATTTACTTTCCAATTTTTGTATGGATATGAGTTTTGAAGGTAAAGTTACCCTCCTTGCTGATGATATGGGGCTAGAAAGATGAAAATAAAAGCATTTTAGTTGCATTTTGAAAAAACTATGTATCATGTTTAGGACTCTATCAATTATGTGGAACCTCTACCACTTTTACGAATAGCAATTTTTCTCTTATTTATTCACTGAATTTCTGTAATTAAATAAAGATTATACAGTGAAACTTCCCTGTGCGACCATCTCCCTGAACGATCATTTTTTCATGGAACGAAATTTATTCCCATAGGCTCAATACTAATTTTACCTCTATTCAGAGACCCCCCCCCCCCCCAGTTGAACTCCCTCCATGAGCGACCCATTTCTTTGAAGAAAATGAAACAAATTCCGTTTTTTTCCTGGTCGCTTGAAGAAGGTTTTATTAGAATAATAATTCCAGAGAGCGCATTATTCATCAAACTTCTAAACTAAGTTTAGAATTTTTATTTATTCCGATAACTTTTAAGTACTTAAACCCCTTTGTGCCTTTTTAGGCAATGAATTTAAATCTGATGACAAAGTAAGAATGACGGTCCATAAACTTCCCTGCCCTATTCTGTCAGCTATTCTGTCTGCACTCTCAAAGAAATAGATAAATTAATGAAATCGTCATAATTTGTTCCCGTCCCCCCCCCCCTCCTAAAAAATTGCATTTATTTACTGAACTGCGAAAGGGTTTGGAAATAAAAGCTGAATATAAATGTATATTAAATTCCGTGCATTAGTTCTTGAGATAGAGCGCCCACAAAATTTGTGTCACACACAGATACACAGACAGACGGACAGACAGACAGACAGACTCACCGACAGACATTTTGTAAAAACATGTTTTTAGAAATTTAAAAAATGTAGAAAAATCGAAATTTAATCCTTGGTTGTTGCCAAAGTTAAAATGACGTCAGCGTTACCCACAGACATGTTTAGCCTTTATGATACAGAAACAAAGTGATACAAAAAACTTGGACGAAGTTTTTATTTTTTTGTTTATATTTTTATTATTTATATTATATATTTTTGTTGTATATTATTAATTATCTATAACAATGATATACAATAATGTTATATATTTATTATATATAACATATATTATTGTTATGTTACATATTTATATATTTTGTTGTATATATTGTTTAAAATATATATTTTTTGTTTATAGTTTATATTTTTGTTTTTAATTTAAAGTGTGAAGATTTTTAGTCCTATTAAAGAGCCATTCCATATAACGGGACAGCTTTTCTACATATTATTCCCGGTTTAATGCTATTTTATCCTGAAATTAAAGCAGCTATGCTTATATGAAAATCTAGGGGTTTTTGTTATTTTTTATATGTAGTTTATATTCTAACAACTTATAAGCTAATAGATATAGGTATTTATGTATGTGTCATGTGCAGGACATTTTGTCCGTTTTTTCATGGAATTGCCCTAAAAATGAATTAAATCATTTTCCAGATATTCCGTTATTCTTTATTTTCACCCTTTTTCTGCATATTTTGCCGGTTTTTCATTCATTCTAATATGAATTCTTTTCTTAAGAAAACATCGGTATTAATTAGGTCATATTATACGGCTTTAAGATTAGTAGAGTTATCTCAAAATCCGAAAAAGTCTTAATACTCTTACTTTTCTTCGAACTTAACTGATAGCGGAATCCAGCATATCGAAAAGAAGAACTGAAATTAATACGATAAAAATGTTATCAATTTAAGTTCTTTCTCCTGGCATTGCTTGTCGCTTGTCACAGCGTTATGATAAGAGGGAAGAAAACTAAAAGTTTTGCTTGTTAAAAGAAAGTGAAGGATATATCATTATCGGTCTTATTTGTCCTCTTTTCGTTCAAGTATAAAAAAAAAAAAAAAAAAAAAAAAAAAAAATTAAATTCAACCATATTCCGAAACTATTCGTGAAAGAAAAAAAGTCAAAGTATGTTTTAAAATTGAATGGACTTAGTCATAATTTGTCATGTTTAAAAAAGCTATATCTAAACTTTCTTTTTAATAAATTGTCTTCAGGATGCTTAGTTTCATTTAAAATTTCTAAAAAAAATATTCTTTAAAGTAAAAAAACACTCTTAAAAATCCTCTTGTTTTTTTTTTTTTTTTTTTTTTTTTTTTTTTTTTTTTTTTTTTTACTTTTAAATTTATTATAAATTTTGTAAGTGCAATTTTTATAAATTTCGGAGACAAAATAACAAGAAACCTTTTCTGCACACAACAGTAAAAAATATATATATTAAATCGGTCAAGTGGTTCATGATTTTTATCAAATATTAAATAAGTTTAAATTTAAAATTAATTTTTTAAACAAAACTTTTAAGTTTTTAAAAACTTTTTATCTGAAAACGTATCTTTATAGAAAAATACATTATATTAACAAAAAATCATCAAAAATATGCCTATAAATGAAGAAAATAAATTTTTTAACCTCAGACTTCCTTAAGTTGGTCGAAAAGGAATTGTTTTTCTGCTAAGTATTTTCGTAGTATCTCTGACTAGGAAAATTCTAATGTAAAAAGTAATCAAAATTTGACGTTTGTACTATATGAACATATTCACATTTATACGCATACAAAATAAAATACATTTACGTATTGCATTTGTAATTTACATTACTAATATCTATATTGCGTTTTATAAATGGAATACAATTATTATGATTCCTGCATAATTACATAGCAATAAGTAAAAAGTATAAAATAATTGTGTAATATATTAGAAATTTATTCATATATTTCACTTTACTACACGGTTTTTGTGATATTATATTGAGTTTTGCTTTTCAGAGATTTATTTAATATCTATATATTGTTTTACATATAATGCATTTCATTTTTAAAATAATGAATTTTATAGTTTTCATTTAATTTAACCTAAAAAAGAAAATGTACTGAAAAATTACCAATATTTTACATGTTTCATAGTTTTAAAGCTGTACAACTCTTTTTATTTTTTTAATTATTGGGATTTCACGTTTTATAATACAAGCTAGCCCAGCTAGACATAATAAAACTTGTCAATACTGAATCTGTCTAAAGCGTGATACGGTTTTAAATGGAAAATGTCCATGACGCCCGATGAAAAGCTGATGATTAATTCATAAGAGTGCTTATAGTTGCTAAAACGAAAATTTTCCCTGCTATCTTGTGGTTCCATTTTAGCACGTTTTACTGTAATATTTGTAACCGTTAAATAGGTTATTAATTTATTATCCCTACATTCTGATAATTCAAAATCTAATAAAACATTGGCAAATCGGAAAATACTTTAAAATAGCATCTTATGTAAACTTCGACGATAGTATTACTGGTAAACAATTTCATCATTTTTTTTTTTTTTTTTTGGCTTTACTTTACTTTACATAACGAACCGGCGTACATCATAATCTTCCTGATAGCATTATAGAAAAGATAAACGTGATACGAAGTGACTTGTGATGGAAGCATGATACAGATCTTAGGCATCCCATTTCAGATATTATTACACTACGATAACTAATAAATGCTTCTATGCAATTTTTCCTCAAAAGCTATCTTAACATTTCTTTATCGGTATTAGAAGTAAATATTTTTTAAGAATTACATTGTTGAGTGGTTCTCAACCTGCGAAATTTCTCAATAAGGTCTATAAAGATGTTGCGAATCAACAAGCGTATCATTACTTCTAAAATGCAAAATATTTCAGATATTTTTACACGGTGGTAACTGATAATAGGCTAAAAACGAACATACTAAAAGTGAAAAAAATTACATTTAAAAGCTTATAAGGGGCTGTACAAACATAACGTTATCAACTTTTTGCTAATTTTGGACCCCCTCCCCTCCTTACGATATCACACGTTATCATCCCTCGACCCCCACCCCCACCCCACACACCCACCAACCCGTAATGATATCGTTATCAATGTCTAAAAATTCTTTTGATTTTTGAATTTTTTTTCTTTTGTTTGGAGTGATATACAAATGTGGTTACATTTATTTTCTGGCATACTTTATTGATTCAAATGAAGAGAAGTCAATAAAATATCAATTTATATGTGAAGTAACTTTATATCAAATAACACTTAAAATACTAGTTACTATTTGCTTTTGTTACATAATGCATTCTACAATAATAAAGTATTATTTCACTTGCCCCCATAGACAGAACCTCTTATCAACAAAACAGATGGATAACATTCTTTCTCTTTTATTTACTAGTAAACACAAGTATAATTTCAAACATACTTCGCATATAGTTTGCCGAACAACAGATTGAATATGTATACACGTATGACAGAAGAATAGGAATGGCAAACTTTGGGGTATTCCATATTTTGGAATTAAATAATTTTATAATCATTTAATGATTTTAATAATAATGTTATATTTTCATAAAAATAGATAACAGACTGAAAAAAGATAACGTACTGTTTTAATGTAAAGACCAAGTCACAAAAAAAAAAAAAAAAAAAAAAAAAAAAAAATTTTGGTTGGATCAAAAATGATAACGATATCAAAAGACAAATCTCCCCTCCCCCTAGAGATATCTTACGATATTATGTGCCAGACACCCCCCTCCCCCCTAAAATGATCATGTTATATATGCATAGCCCCTAAATACCTTTTAATAATCCACCCATTATCCGAGAATAAATAGAAATCTTTTTACGCAGCGAAAATATGTGCAATGACTTAGCATCCCTAGAGTTAGATAGAATTTGGAACGAGATGCTTTGCAAAATAAAAAACAATAGGATAAAATAATTCATGTTCACAGATGACCATTTTTATGAAGGGGACCGGGTAAGCTCTATCTCGGCCATGTTAAAATACACCAACTTTATGTACCTTTTTCTCAGAAATGGTGAAAGATAGAGGTCTAGATTTTTTGGAGTAGTTTGAATAACACGTTTTACGTATTTTAACAGACCATTTTGTTTCTAAGTGAAACTGAAAATTAATTATTAATTATTTATTGAAAGACATTTTTTAATTAGCATTTTTGGTAAGATTTCGCTGCCTGAAATAAATAATTCTCAACAAATCGTTAAATCGCTGTGTTAAAGTATACACTATAACATAATATAAGTATTTAGAAAAATCTGAGTTCTTAAGTTTAATAGATATTGGAAAAAAGGAACACAAACCTGAAAAATCGAAGTTTTGAGAAAAAGTCAATTAAAGCTGTGAAGCAGTGTTGCCAGTGGACTACTTTTTTTTTTTAATTCTGATTTCTTGATTGGCACCACTTTTTTGAAATAGTAAAATTCGCCTTATAGAAATAAATTTTGATTTAGTTATAAGTTAAGCCTCGGCGTATTGGATTTTTTGAGGAGACGGAATTGGGACCATTTTTTTTTTCCTTTGCATTTTTTAGATACTTTTGAAAAAAACAATTTTTCGCATTGTTAAAATTTTTTGTACGATATTTGCCTATGTTTCTATGTGCGTGGGTAGTTAGTCTATCTAAAATCCAAATTGGGTAGATTTTCACTGAAAATTACAACTTCCAAGGGCCTAAAAGTGGCTGGGGGACGATAATAGGGCACCTTACGCTATAACTTTAGTTCAAGTGAATCTTTACAATAAATTAAAAATTATATATTTTATAAAATAAATGTATAATTTGAATATGTACTTACAGTATTAAATTTCTCTTTCCAGACTTCAGCGTAAAAATGGGCTACTCTTCCATATTAACGATGCGGCACCTCATCTTAAGTTCTATCGTAATTCTTTTGCTTGTTCATCGGACGGCTGCGTTACCGGTAGACGAAGCTCTAATCCGATGTTCAAATGGCTCTCACAGAAGAAATATATGTGAAAAATGTGCAAAAGTCACGCGGGACGACAGTGCGTATCTGCTGTGCTGCACACGAGAAGGAGATCAACAGTGGTGTGAAGATTTCCTAAATTTTACGTTGAGGCCATAGGACAAAGAAAGTGTTGTATGATGACTTAACCAGCTAATGTGATACATACTTGTTCATGTAAGAATAAACCATTTAATTTATGACCTCTGCACCATCACCGTACATCAGTGAAAAAGTCATTTGTATCTAAGATATTTTTCATGAAATTTATACTTTTTGCTATATCTGTCGCAGAAAAATACTTAATTTCTAAAAGTTGAAATGAAACGAAGTGATTTTCGATTGTAAAGTTCCAGTGAATAATAACTTGCATCTACGCATCCAAATGAAAAGTAATATTCGTCAAAATCGTCTGCTTGTTTTCGAAAAAAAAAATTGAGGTAAATTTTTCTGCATATTTTTCACGAAATTTATACTTTGGTCTAAATCTGTCGCAGAAAAAAAGTAATTTTTAGAAGTTGAAACGAAATGAATTGATTCTCGATTCTAAAGTTCCAGTGAATAACAACTTTCATCTATCACATCCAAATAAAAATTAGTATTTGTCAAAATCGTCTGCTTGCTCTCGAAAAAAAAAAATTGTATCAAGTGTTAACTTTTCTATTGTTTTCTAATCAATCGAACATTACTCTCAATTCAAGCTCACATTTTTAAATTTTTAATTGTATAACCATTGATGATTTTTAAAAATATTTCAGAATGTATGTGATCTACTGCAAATTTCAACTTTCTGGACATTATTAAAACTGATGAAGTATTTATTTGACGAACGTTTCTTGTAATTCAGAAAGACATTCATGTTACTGTTTTTATATTTATTTCACCTATTGTAATGATCTCAAGCTGTGTAGATATTAGTGTAGATTATATTTTTAATATGTGCGTTTTTGAATGCATATTAAGACTGAAAATTAAAACAACAAAATATTGATGGAATTATTTATATTTTTAATATTCACCAATGTGTTTTTCATTATTATTTAATTATGTACATTATATGTACGTTATCATTGTCATTGAATATTTTATTTGTCCTCGACATTTTTGCAATAAAATGTAAATTGGAAAATTGTAATCTCCTGTGATTATTAAGTTAACATTCACATAAAATTCTTTATTTATTTTTTTATTTTTTTTTTTTTTAAGAAAAAGAAACTATAAAATTTGACTAATCTATTCTATTTATTACTTGTTTCAACTTCAAAGAAGATACACAATATTTTTCTGTTTATAAAACGCATCCATCTTTTATTTTTAAGGAAAAGTATGAAAGCAAAAAAATGACATTACCAAATTCAAAAATTAATATAGTTATAGCAAAGTACTATAATAGCTTTTGAGCAGTGCACTGACATTTTACACTGTAAAAAAAGAGACAAATTGATTTTCTTAAGAAAAAGAAACTCTATAAAATTTAATCAATCTGTTCTATTTATGCTTTATTTCAACTTGAAAGAAGATATACGGTATTTCTTTGTGTATAAAACACATTCTTCTTTAATTTAACTTTTTTTTTCCTTTTTGAAGAAAAAACATGAAAGTAAAAGAATGACATTACCTAATTCAAAAATAAATATAGTTATAACAAAATACTATAATAACTTTTGAACTATGCACTGATATTTTACACTGTAAAATGCTTTTTAAACCTTTGCGATCGAAGTACTCCTCCCAAGCACAGGCATCTCTTACACGAATTTATTCGGTTGGCACTTTTTTATTTCGGTTGGCACTTCGGTATTTTTTTTAAAGCAACATTTTTACTTGTACTTTCATAACATGTGCAAGCGAAATTTACTAAAAAATGTACTTCTAAAATATAGTGGTGCGAATAGAATATAAAAATAGAGTCATGTATATAAAGTTTCAACGGTTGTTTGCGGGCACTCGACAGCAAAGTGTTTATCTAGGAAAATATAATATACCATATAATATAGGATATAAGATAACCTCTTTCGATTTACTTACAATTCTGAAAAGCATTCATTATCTTTAAAAACCTCAGAAACCAACATATTTTCGAGATTTAAAGAGGCATTTATAAAAACAAAATTTCTTTTACTGCCACTGATTTTCGAAAACGTTTCCGAGGGTAATGTTTTAGTATACCAATCAGTTTTTCCCAACCCGGAATATAAGTTTTTCGGATGCCATCCGTTTTCAAGTAAACATTTTCATGTTCAACAAACGTGTTTTACAGAGACAAACATGACAAATTAGCAGCATTAACATTAACATAAAAAATTAATATTATTTTGTTACTCTTATATTATTTTGTTACTTGTATAAATTCAATTACGAAGCTGAATATGTTTATTTGAGAATGGATAGCACCCTAAACACCTATATTCTGATTTGATAAAACTCATTAGTACAAAAAACTACGCAAAAACAACCCCGAAAATCAGTGGCAGCAAAAGAATTTTTGTTTTCATAAATGATTCTTTAATTATCGGAAATTATTTTCATTGTTATGGAACGCGCAGGGGGCATTTCGAAGATTTCTAAGACAACGCGTAAAATTCCATTTTTTTCTCAAAAATAAATTTTTTTTAATATTTTTTTTTTGTGATAAATGCATGCCATAATGCATATAATGTACCCTTGAATAATATTTAAGGTGAAATTTAAAAAAATAAAAAAAAAATTTTTAAGGTCCCTTGTCCCCTTAATGAGAATGAACTCTTTTCGGAATACTGGGCAACACGGAAGAGGTAATTGTATAATTTCGCACGTGGTTATGTTATATTTTTGTACATTAAGATACATTTATATTTTCAACATTATAGGAAATCAACATACAGTAAAACCTCCCTAAAGCGACCACGTTCCGTTCCAATAAAAATGGGTCGCTCCGGTCTCTTAATCGAGATCATGTTTAACTCTAGATTTTAATTGTTGAAAAAAGGTAACAATTAATGTTAATAAAATTCATTTTTCACATTAGGAAAATATATGAAAATTTAAGTATCATAACAAAAGTTAATTACATAAGTTAATTACCGCAGAGTTTAAAAAATGAATACATTGACGTTTGTTACGATTTTACGGTTTTATTTTTTATAAGTTTTATTTCTAAGTCCTTTCGAAGTTCAGTAAATAAATGCAATTTTTTTTTTTTTTTTTTTTTTTTGGGGGGGGGGGGGGTGGAACAAATATTGACGATGTCGTTAATTTATCTATTTCTTTGAGAGTTTCTTGACAGAATAGGGCAGGGGAGTTTATCGAACGTCATTTTTAATTTGTCATCAGAGTTAAATTCATTGCCTAAAAAGGCACAAAGTGGTTTAAACACTTAAAAAATTACCGGAATAAAATATAGTTTAAAAATTCTAAACTTATTTTAGAAGTTTGATGAATAATGCGCTCTCCGGAATTATTTTTCTAATGAAACCTTCTTCAAGCGACCAGGAAAAAAACGGCATTTGTTTCCTTTTCTTCAAAGAAGTTGGTCACTCGTGGAGGGAGTTCAACTGGGATGGTCTCCGAATGGAAGTAAAATTAGTATTGACCCTATGGGAATAAATTTCGTTCCATGAAAAAATGGTCGTTCAGGGAGCTGGTAGCTTAATGGAAGCGGTCGCACAGGGAGGTTTTACTGTACTACATAGTATGCTAATACTCTTATTAACATACTACATGATTTAGCATACTACATAGTATGCTAAAATTTCATTCAGTTAGAAACGTATAGCACAGTTGTAAATTCCCTTCCAGTAATTTCCAGAAATAAACGGAAATGGACTAGACATGCTTTGGATAGCACTATATATGATCTATAGAATGTATGCATACCAAGTAATATGCAAAAAAAAAAAAAAATGTTGAATATAATAAAAACGCGTACCACAACTGGTAACGCATTTTTCAGTAAATAGTGTTCGTAAACAGTTACTATAACCGCATTATTTTGTGTGTCCCTGTAAATGAACGATGACTGCTTTGCACACTCTATCTGTAGTAAGTAGGGTGTAAAAAAATCATGATTTTTTGCAACAAAAAAAAAATCGGATTTTTTAAATTTTAAATCGGATTTTTATGATTTTTTTCGCATCGTTCAAATACTTACCAAGAGTTTTAGGTCTCCAAAACAGTTAAACCTCTAATCTCTAACATAATCTGTGTTTTTACACTTTAAGTAATAAAATTATAACTATTAATTATTAATTATATAAATTATAAAAATTGCAAATTAGTAGTTTCATTAGTTAGTAGCATACAATAATGTTATATACTTACATTAATATTTTGTAATAATTATGTAAAACTATATTAAATACTGATGATATTTACACTTATTAAAATTATTAAACAATTAACTCTGTAATTAGGGACATAATATATATTTTTATGCTTTAATTACTAAAATGATAATTAATAATTTAGTACCCATTCTAGAAAGAAAAAGGGGCGGGATGTTAGTTCCAAAAAAGGGCACTATTTCCTAAGGAAATATTAGTTATGTGTTTAGTAATTGTATAAGAATAAAAAGTACATAGTTTCTTAGTATGATAAATAAAGTGTCATTAATTTTAATAATTTTATTAATTACAAATTGAAAAATACAATTAAATAACAAAATGTTGAAATTTTTTTCTAAAGAAATAAAGTTCTATCATTTTTGCAAGGTCTTGGGCACATAGATTTAGAAATACTGTGGAATTTGGAAATTTTTTACAAGAAATCTCTGTCTACAACTACAGGGGAATTTCATTATTTTTTTAAAAGGCAGGGTGTATTTTGCCAATTTAAAAAAAGGCAGGTTGTGACGCCCTAAAAAAATTACCTGGAAGAAACAGTAAGTAATCACAGAATTAATGAAAACTGTAAATAAGTAATTTCATCAGTTTGTAGCACAAATAACAAAACTAACAAATATTATTTGTAGCTCATTTTGCATTTGTACTGTTAATCGCCTAAATCTAAACTTACACACATGTATGCATATGCTAATCTCCCAAAAATATGAAATTCTTTAACACATCCATACACACATACCGAGTAAATATAAGGAATAGCATGTTATATCTGAAATACTCAAAGCATTAAACAGCAGCATTATTAGCACTCAGTGGGTATCCTCAGTATTCAGTATTTCAAATAGTTTTGTAGCCTTTTTAATCCCTAAAATTCTTTTTATATGGTGTATGCGAGTTCAAAAATTTAAATATATATATATATATATATATATTCAGCCTTTAATGAAGAAGCTCTTATTGTGCTTAACATTTTATGACAATTGATTCTTTTTCTCTTATACATTCTTTTACAATAGCAGTTCTGTCGATATCATTCTTTAATTCTTCTTTATCTCCAGTCTGTGCTATAAATGTATTATTGCAAAAGTAGAATAATAAAATAAGATTCTGGCTATTTTATTCTTTTACTTGCAGAAATTTATTATACTTGCTATACTTATTTTATATAAAAGAGAATAATTTGATTACTAAAAGAAAATTATGACATTGCAAGTTATATTAGATTTAAATATAATTTTTAAATGAAATCCTTTTTATGTTACCTTTAGATAAAAACTAGGCTTTTACAAACTTACTGTAATTAAACTTTTTTCAACAGTTAGGAATTAAGCTTAGAAACAACTATTTAAAGCTTTTTTGTGTATTCATAAGTCAAAATACCTGTAGAAAATTTCCAAATTATGTTCATCTTAGATTTTAATACTTTTGATGTCATTTTAAACATTTAGAAAATTTATGATTTTAATCAATAATTTAAAAAAAATTGTTGATAAAAATCACGATTTAATCGCTGATTTAAATCAGCAGATTAAAATCGTTGACACCCTAATAGTAAGTATCTAGCAGTCCACCTTCGTGATGTATACAACTTAAATATGTTTCCAATAGTGTAATATCATTACAATACACCGTAAATGATTTTTCACAATACACCGAAATATAACGGAATTCTTTTGTGTATCCCTGCATATGTATGATGAATGCTATCCACACCATATTCTACAGTAAGCATCTTGTAGTGCACCTCAGATATATCTACCCTATATATGTAAAATCCTAATTAAACGAATTTATGAAACGACTTTATGAAACGATTTTATGAAACGACTTTATGAAACGATTTTATGAAAGGACTGATTAAAGACTGATTATGTTTCATGGCTATTTCTCCTAAAATATTGAATATTATGCGGTGAAATTAACGCCAAAAATCCGTATTGATCAGCAGATCTCAAAACTGGTATTAAAATTTCAAAATTTGAATTAGTTTCCGAAATATTATTTTTTTTCTAATTTGAATTTAATTATTTTAATGATGGCAACCAAATTACTCCATTTTTGTGAAAAAAGGGAGAAAACGGGTAACGATAGGGATTATTAGATTTCTTCTTTTTCGCCAGTTTCAAATTAAAATTGAAATTATCTTTTATTTCAATCTGCTATTGCGATTAAATTATGTTTTTCAGGAAAATTTGAAAAAATAATTCATTAAATAATAATAATAATATAATAATAATAATAAATAATAATTTCTTATTTAGTTAAATTAAATTTTCATCATTTCAAGATATATTTTTTTGCATATTTTAGAAAGAGTATTATTTGAAATTGTTGCCAATCGTAGAAAATGTGCAAAGAATAATATTTCCTTACGATTAAAAATTTATTTACACAAGACTATTTAAAACAGAAAAACTTCAGAGTTAAATGATTACATGTTAAAGGCAGGAAAATATGGAAAATTACGTCATAAAAATTGTATTTACTAAACACTCTTTAACACATTCAGAATAATGTAACAAAACTTCACTGTTAGCCCTGTTATACGATATATAGATTTGTATTGTAACAAATCGAACTGATTCCCCAGAAAACTCCCTTAAATTTTCAGGTAAAAGCTTGCATAGGCACGATAATGTATTAGAGAAATAGCTCAAGATTTCAGCTAAGTCCAGTGTTTGCCGGAAGGGATAAAAAGAAACAGATCGATCTCAGCTCATCATCTGAAATTACACTATAGAGATAAGCAGATAAATAGCAGAGTGGTCCAGGAATCCGTTTGATCCCCCGAAAGTAAAACAACCTTGAAGAAGTGAGAACCTTCCCACGCGCTAAGGTGAAAGCGAAACTTATTCCCCTCAAGAAGAGGCGGACCATGGAGAACCTATAATATCAAAGCTTGAGGATGAACTAGGCCCAAGTTTCTAAGTAGCTATAAGGAGAAACCATTGTCTTAATCAGAGGATCGAGAGAAGATGAACATCTTTGATTAATGAGACATTCATTCAGAATTTAGATCTCTTAGGGAGAGGTGCAGGTGTATGAACATGGGAGAGAGGTTTTCTCTCAAAGTTGTCCAAAGGTAAAGATATCGCTCGGTATTTGATCCGAAGCGAGGAAAATCTTCCTCCAGGGCTTGGAGTGAAGGGAATTAGGCCAGCTCATTAGCTCTGCGGATTTTCTCTAAAACATAGAGAAGTAAATAGACTGCGCGTCTGTGCAAATACTTTATAGACAGACAGTGAACTTCGAATCAGATTACTTCGATTTATACTTGACTATCAATCGATCAGAAATTGTAAAACGATCCCACATATTCACGTATTTTTAAATTGTTGTGAACTACATGACATCATTAGCCAAGAAGTGTCATTTATTTTCTTATTGAATAATAAGTTATCTCTTTTAATACAATTTTGTCATCGCCTCAGAAGTCCGCTCACGCTACCCGCTGCACGAAAGAACAAAGGCATCACAGTATCTATAAACTACAGTCAAACCTCCTTGTGCGACCACCTTTCTGAACGACCATATTTTTATGGAACGAAATTTATTCCCATAGGCTCAATTCTAATTTTACCTCCATTCAGAAACCATCCCATATGAACTCCCTCCATGAGCGACCCTTTTCTTTGAAGAAAATGAAACAAATTCTGTTTTTTCCTGGTCGCTTGAAGAAGATTTTATTTGAAAAATAATTCCGAAGAGTGCATTCATCAAACTTCTAAAATAAGTTTAGAATTTTTAAACTATATTTTATTCCGGTAATTTTTTAAGTGTTTAAACCACTTTGTGCCTTTTTAGGCAACGAATTTAACTCTGATGACAAATTAAAAATGACGGTCCATAAACTCACCTGCTCTATTCTGTCAGAAAACTCTCAAAGAAATAGGTAAATTAATAAAATCGTCATTATTTTTTCCCGTCCAAAAAAATTTGCATTTATTTACTGAACTTCAAAAGGACTTGGGAAACAAAAAAAGTTATAAAAGATAAAACCGTAAAATCAAAGCAAACGTCAATGTATTCCATTTTTAAACTCTGCAGTAATTAACTTATGTAATTAACTTTTGTTTTGATACTTAAATTTTCATATTTTTTCCTAATGTGAAAAATAAATTTTAGAAACATGAATTGTTACCTTTTTCCAACAATTAAAATTTAGATTTAACCCTTAAATGCCTGGTGTTGCTTTTCGGCAACATACCCAATTTAGACTCTAAAATACTATTAGAATAATATTGAAGCTATAATGCCTAATGTTGCCAATAAAATACATTCTGAAAATATTGTTAAATCGATTTTCAACATGTAGATGACAACACTTGTGCTGTTTAGGAATAAAGATAGATTTATTTTTTCAATCGTTGCTACTTGTTCTTTTTGCTTTGTTTGGGAGCTTGCGAAATACCCTATTTTGACCTGCAGTGAGCAAGTAAAATTTATTTCTTATTATAGTTCCTAAAATTCTTGTGTGTTTAATATTATAGAATTTTGTCAAGGGAAATTATTTTTTCAATCAAACACCAGTATTGCCAATGAGTAACAAACTGTTTTTTAGCCGTAAACTATACTTAAAAGAAAATAGGATTTTTTTAAGTATTTTTCCCATGATTTATTTAAGAAATGAAAGCCGAAAAACATTATTACAATGATTTTTGAAAAATCAGGCATTTAAGGGTTAAACATAACCTCCATTAAGAGACCATCACTCGCAGCGACCAATTTTTATTGGAACGGAACGTGGTCGCTTTAGGGAGGTTTTACAGTACATGCATGAAAAAATTTAATTCAGTTAGGAAATACATACCACAGTTAAAAATTCCCCTTCAGCAGTTTACGCTAATAAGGAGAACAGTAAGTGAATTCATTGTGAAATTTTAAAGTGCATACCGAAATTTAAAACGCACTTTCCGCAGTTATTGCTCAAAAATAATACTGTAACCGAAATTCAGTGATTTATATAAATTTCAATACATTTGGAATAGCTTAAAGTCATTAAAATACACTGCAAACGATTTTTCCCCATTGAACATAATGTAACGGAATTCTTTTGAGTGTCCCTGTAAATTAATTAGTAATGCTACACACTTCGTATTGCATGTACCAAACATGCCATGGTAAACATCCTTAACATATGTCAATTGTATGAAAATCCGAGTATATTTACGGGAATTAGAACGTGTACTGGCGGACGGACGGGCAGGCAAACCGAATTGATAAAAACTTTTCAACTTTGTTGGAAAGTGTTAAAAAGATACTTTTCTCCTGCTGGCCTGTGGATCAGAAATACTGAGAAACACCTGCTAGAGTCCCGTATTCCTAATGGCATAGGACAAGCATAAGGGCAAATTTAAGAAATATAAAACAATTTAAACTGTTCCAGCCAATTTATATAACATTTTGAAACTTAATTCAATGAAAATTCGAAATATTATAAATTAATTAAATATTTATAGGAGGAAATAACAAGATCATCTGTATAAAGCATACTATGCAGATTGCTACGGTAATGCCACCAATTTCCAGCTTGTTCTCTTCCGTTCAGTGACGTAAGACCGATGTGGTCCATTGTTATAGAAAGTTAATACGTATACTTGAAACATAAGTATACTTGAAATCTACGTATATTATATTATACGTTTAACCGATATACGCTTATACGCATCATTTAATTTATACGTATTTCATACCGATTTATTGTACGTACATAAGTAAATGTATAACTGAAATACGCATCGCGTTGGGAGTTTAAAGTTTAAACCCAGTGGGACGGTAGGGCCGAAACTAAAGGGGGGGGGGGGGGGGGGCATGCGCCCCGGGCACAACAACTGCAAACGAAGGGGACGCCGGGTGAAGATTTGGTTTATCGGTTTTTTTTAATCATTTGGAAAAATGGTTATTGTCCTCGTCAGGGTAGGAAATCAAAGCATATCTGAAGGTTTTTATTGGTTTAATCATCATTTTATTCGTTTTCTGATTGGTCTATACAGTAATCTGTATTTCCCTTTACTTTCAACAGAGATGGGCAACAGAGTGTTGCCACTATGACAAAAAAGTAATAAAAACTACAGAAACAAATTGAGATACAGTTTCAAACAAATTGCATTTAAAAGTACATTTTTTTCTCTATACGACGATATAAAAAGTAGTATTGTGGGATGTTTAGAAGTTTAAGAAATAAATTTCATTTAAAATTGGCCGTCAGATTTCTTAGAAATCTGACGATGGAAAAGCCTTTTCCCGAACAGCCAATGAAATGCTTGGATGATACGTAAGTTTCAGGTGGATAATACGTACGAATCGCAGGCGATTTCTGTCGCTTGCAATTTTTACGTGTAATAATTCTATTAATGTTTAATTCATGGCTTACGTAATGTATGATCAATTCCGTGCTATTTTTTATGTCTTAAATTTTAGTCATTGAAAAAATCATTTTTTTGTTTTGTTTTTTTAATCATTTGGAAAAATGTTTATTGTCCTCGTCAGGGTAGGAAATCAAAAGCATATCTGAAGCTTTTTATTGGTTGAATCCGCATTTTATTCGTTTTCTGATTGGTCTATACAGTAATCTGTATTTCCCTTTACTTTCAACAGAGATGGATACTTCTGTTGCCACTATGACAAAAAAGTAATAAAACTACAAAAAAAAAAATAATAATAACTCAGAAACAAATTGAGATACAGCTTTCAAACAAATTGCATTTAAAAGTACATTGTTTTCTCTATACGACGGTATAAAAAGTAATATTGTGGGATGTTTAGAAGTTTAAGAAGGAAATTTCATTTAAAATTGGTCGTCAGATTTCTTAGAAATCTGCCGATGGAAAAGCCTTTTCCCGAACAGCCAATGAAATGCTTGGATAATACGTAAGTTTCAAGTGGATAATACGTAAGTTTCGGGTGGATAATACGTAAGTTTCAGGTGGATAATACGTAAGTTTCAGGCAATCTTGCAATTTTTACGTGTAATAACACTATTAATGTTTAATTCATGGCGTACGTAATGTATGATCAACTCCGTGCGATTTTTTATGCCTTAAATTTTAGTCTTTGAAAAAATCCTTTTCCAAATGGTCGTTGTAATTTGTCAAATTGCTTTATTTTTTTTTATTTTATTTTTTTAACATCCATATCTGCTCTTAAAGGGGGCGAGGTCAGGTCACCACGTGGGGCAATAAAAACTTAGCGGACAAAAATTCACAAAATAAAAAGTGAAAACTTAATAATTTTTCTGTTGTTGTTGTGAGTCGCATATAATTTTGAAAATTAGCAATAGGTTCAAAAAATATCTATACGTAACAGTCTAGAAATAGGAAGAAAGGAATAAGTGATAGTTCCACAAAACTGGTGTAGATCGTATCGGAAGATATTTTACGGTACTGGAATTCATTATTATTCCTACAGTAAATCCTGGTTTTTGAGCTATTAAGACAGTGTGACTCATATCTGTTGAGACTTAAAATGTCTCAATTGTAATAATTTGTAATACTCATACTACAACAGCACTAAAATCTGGGAAACTAAATCTTTCTATTATGGAGTTCTGTCTTAAATGAAAAAAATTCTTGGTCCTAACAAAAAGAATACCAAAAATTATACCTGCTAAGACAGAAGCCGGTATAAAGCGGAATTATTGCTGCTTTCTTTCGATTCATTTTTCCCAGTTTTTAATTAATAAATATTTGACGAATGCTGAATACGTATTTTACGTGTACACATTTTAAATTTTAAAATACAGTCAGACCTCTATTTAACGAACCTCTATTTTGCGAACTTTTACTTGGAACCAAGAACATTTTGCAAATGTCTTCGTAAAATAGCCTCCAAATAGCGAAGTGTATTCTCTATTTAACGAACTTTTCCTTGGGATCTAAATTTTTTTTTTCCCTATTTCTTAAAATATTACTGGACATTTCAAATTTATACTTTTTTTTAACACATTTTATGATGATCAATGACCATGAACAGGTATTACCAGGCACCTAACTCACTGAGAGCAGTAAAATCTCTGTGATTCTTTGCTTTCAATCCAAGAAGTGCAAACTTTCAATATCCCCTTTTAACCCTCAATGAAGCATGAAGCTACCCGGTGTACTATAGTTTCCCGTTTTCTAGTTTGTTGATCATGATCAATCGTGTTGGTAATTTCGGTTCTTGTAGCTCTAAAATGTCAAAGCGAAAGTGCTTGAGCATCAAAGAAAAAAAAAAAAAAAAAAAAAAAAAAAAGAATTCTTGGTGAGGTGGATAAAGGCGTGAAGAAGAATGCTGCTTTAAAATTTGGTATTCCTCCAAACAGCTTATCAACCATAATAAAAAATCGTGATTTTAATGTAAAATTATTTTTTTCACTGAAAATACAATGTATTTCCAGACAATTATTTTGTTTCATTCGTATTTCCCCTTGCAGATTTCTTTTTGATGAGTAAAATAAATAAAACAAGTAGATATAATTTATTAAAAAAAAATCTGACTAATTACTTTTTTTAATTATATTTAGTGTTTATGGACTTAAAATATGTTTTATGTTGTTTAAAGTATTTAAAAAGGTGACTCTCTATTTAACCACTTCACCGGCGACAGGTATGGGGAAACAATGCTTTTACCCCCGACTTATCTCGGGGCAGCCGGTGAAGTGGTTAACGAATTTTCCATATAACGAACATTTTTTCAGGATTTAGCAACTTCGTTAAATAGAGGTCCGACTCAGCTACTAGAAACCTCGTAAACTTCTCTTTCTGAATTTACTTTGCGGAAGAAGAGTGGGGGGAGCGACAAAATCCATGTTTGTCCCGGGTGAAAAAAAAGTCAGTTTCGGCCCTGAGTAGGTCGCCCAGGAATGTGTCTCTAGTCTCCTGTACATTTTACAATTGGAAATTTTTGGAGGAATACTTATGCTTTATGTTAAAATTTTATTTAATATTATCTCTCTCCTCGTTACGCTAGTTTCACCCTTAGAAACTAATAAAATTTGCGTCCTATTTTCCTTTTTCGTATTTTAAATTTATGATTAATTTAAAAGAAATAAGTAACACTAGATGGCAGCACTACAAACTGTTTTAAATACAGTAGAGTCCGGCTTAACCGACCTAATTTCTTCTGATGGACTGATGGCTTCTATCTATTATTATGAAACAGCCATT
Source organism: Maratus speciosus (assembly GCA_963932465.1). Taxonomy (NCBI): domain Eukaryota; kingdom Metazoa; phylum Arthropoda; class Arachnida; order Araneae; family Salticidae; genus Maratus; species Maratus speciosus. The sequence goes on along the minus strand of OZ010794.1, from coordinate 560,489,889 downwards.
ATAAATAAAGTGTTAGGTGAAGATAAAAGAGCAGTCGTAAAAAGTTAAAACTCTGATTTTATGGTCAGAATAGGAAAAAAATGGCCATATATATATATTTTTTAATCTAACCTAACACATCATTTATAATAGCTGTTTCATAATAATGGAAGCCATCATTACATCAGAAATGATCCATTCCAAAGGTATAAGTTCAAATGAAAAAAACAGTTTAATACTTTGAGCAGAAAGAAGAGGCTACACCTGCAATTTTCATGACACTAATAGAATCACATAGCTACCCATTTGTACTGTTTTGTTACCTCTAAAATTTAATACAAATTTTTGCCATATTTAGTCGTTGACAATTGTTAGATTTCGGCGATTGAATTAGGCAAAATTTACTGGTAAGTTTTAGTAGTAAGAAAAAAATCTTAGAAAATGGTAACTATGCTGTAGCATAATACTGCAGCAAAAAAAAAAAAAAAAAAAAAAAAAAACTGCAGCAAAATTAAAATTGACATTCAACAAAACACTATCAAGGGCTTTTTCAAATAAACAATTTCATTCTGCGTTTTTCTTAAAAGTAACGGAGATGCTTCATCGGAGATGCAACATCATTCGGACATCATTCGCAACATCATTCGGAGATGCAACATCAAAGAAATGTTGCTAGTACCATACAAAATAATAAATTAAGTTAAAATTTATGTTTCGTCCCCTTAGTTTGTGACGATTTGCGTAAATCCAATTTATCCGAGGTTTTTGCTTATCCAAGGTGAGCTTGGACCATATTAATTCGGATAACTTTACTGTAAGACTATAAGACTATACTGTAACCATATTCTTCTTATTTTTTAAAACTTGTTTTGGTAAATAGTACAATAATTATATTTCATTTATTAAGACATAGATGCGTTATCTCGGCTACCTATGACATTTCTCGAACAATAAGGATGGAAAATCTTGTGATTTTTCATACTGAACAAAAATTATCTTGACGTGAATCTTCCGCATCGTTTAGAATTCACGAAAAAAATAATCTGCAGATAATAAAATTAATTGTTTGGCTTTTTAGGTATAAAATTCCTTCATAATTTCTGCAGTTCATTGTTAATGAATTAATCGTTACTGAATTGACAAAATGATAATGAAAGAGTGAGTTCGTTTTACGAAAAATCAGTTATTCAAAACGTCAATAGATGGCAGCACTAAATAAAGTTATACATGCAAGATTCATTTAGGTAAAATATGGAGAAAAGAATATGAAAGGACCTTTTCCATAAAACTAAAAAAGTGCTGTTCAATGTTCAAAAGCGGAACTAAACGTGGCTACTTCACTCACGCGAAAACACCCTCTCGGCTCTCGCTAATGTTAATCTATGAAACAGTTCTTTTAAAATCTTTTTTTTTCATTGCATAGTTGAGGTTGATATCTACAGTCGCCGTTTTTTACTTTTTCGATTTTGCTTGTGCTTGTGTGTGTGTTTATGAAAGTACTGTAATTTTATTTATACACAAATTGGGGAAAAGAAAGAAAACAGATGCTATTTCAGAAACAAGAATGTAATCTATGTTTTTTAAAGTGGTTTACAGTACCTTAAAAAATCAGTTTGAAAGCGAATAACGTTGTTATCCCAGATCGCATGAACATTAGCAGCAAGTTTGATTTTTTTCTGCCATTATCTTGCCGTTGAATTGAAAAATTCGCAGCAAATTTCCCGCAAGGTATACCATCCTCCACTTGCGTGACTAGTTTGTTGTGAAACTGATGGCAAGACTGTCTTTAATTCACGAAAGTGACGAAAACAAAAAATCCCTCTATTGAGAGAATAAGCAATCAACACATACGCAGAAATTGCAGAAATTTTATTCGATTGGTACCGCTTTTTCAAAACGCTATAATTACCAAATATCAAAAAAAGCTCGTATTGAAAAGTATAAATATTACCTTAATTTGTTTATGGTGATGAAAACGATACACGTCATGGGCGTACCCAAGGGGGGAAGGGCTGATGGGGCTACAGCCCCCCCCCCCCCCCGAAGTTTTCTGATTTTTCGTCTTTCTTTTTTGGAATTTCTTTTAATTTTTTTCAACTATACAGCGGGCTAGCGATTCTCATTAGTCCCATATTAGTCCACATTGACAACAAAGAAGAGAAAGGGGCTGACGGGGTTATAGCCCCCCCCCCCTCCTCCTCCCGAAATAGTCGAAAAATTAAATGAAAAAGTGTTTTTTACTTACTTTTTTAAGTTAAATCTTTAATTTTTTCTGCTGCCATACAGCAAAATAGCCATTCTCGTTAACACAATATTAGTCCAAGTTATATTAGTTCAGGGGCTGATGGAATTTCAGCCTCTCGAAATGGTCGTAAATGAAATGAAAAAAATAGTGCTGAATTTTTTCTGTCTGTTTAAGATAAAATTGCATTTTCCCTCTATTGTTCAACAGACTATGCGCTTCCTTCGCTTTAGTTCCATATTAGTTCATATTGACACCAAAAAAGAGAAAGGGGGTTGATGGGGTTACAGCGCCCCCCCCCCTCTCCTCCAACCAGTAATAGGCGAAAAATTAAATGAAAAAGGGTTTTTTCCTTACTTTTTAAAGATAAATCTGTAATTTTTTTCTTCTGTCATGCAGCAAAATAGCCATTCTCGTTAACACCATATTAGCCCACATTGACATCAAAGCATACCCAAAGATAGGGATCGCGCTGATGGAATTACAGCCCCCTCCTATCTAAATAGTCGAAAATGAAATGAAAAAATAGTGCTGATTTTTTCTGTCTATTTGAGATAAATTTGCGTTTTCTCCCCTATCATTTAACAGACTAGCCGCTCCCTTCGCTGTAGTTCCATATTAGTGTACAGTGACACAACATTATACCCAAAAAGGGAGAAGGGGGCTAATGGAGTTACAGCCCTGCTCTCCCAAAAAATCAAACATGAAATGAAAAAGTGCTGATATTTTCCTTTTTGTTTCAGATAAATTTGTATTTTCCCCCTGTCATTCAACAGACTAGCCGCTCACTTCTCTTTAGTTCCATACTAGTGCACAGTGACACCACATTATACCCAAAGAAGTGAAAGGGACTAATGGAGTGCTCCCTTCTTAAATAGTCGAAAACGAAATGAAAACTAGTCGGATGTATCAATCCCAAAACTTTTTTCTATCTCATACAGGTTAATATATCAAAATTCGCTATCACACTGCCAGAATTAAATGGCAATCTATGCATCTCATGAGGATTCTAAAGATATGAAATTCCGTGCATTAGTTCTTGAGATATGACTATCGCTGAAATCGTGTAAATCCAGCAAAATGCTGCCTAGCAGCGCGACCTATTGGGTGATTTATACCAAATCCTAATCAGCAACAATTTATGTCAACGTCTGACTGAATCTGAAGTTTGGAGAAAATCCGTGCATTAGTTTTTGAGATATGACTATCACTGAAATCGTGTAAATCCAGCAAAATGCTGTCTAGCAGCGCCACCTATTGGGTGATTTATACCAAATCCTAATCAGCAACAATTTATGTCAACGTCTGACTGAATCTGAAGTTTGGAAAAAAATCCGTGCATTAGTTTTTGAGATAGAACCACAGCAAAAATCGCGAAAATTCCTGCATAGCAGCGCCACCTATTGGGTGATTAACACCAAAACCTAATTAACAACAACTTGTGTCAACATACAACTAAATCTGAAGTTAGATGAAAATTCGTCCATTAGTTCTATAGATACAGCTATTGAGGCAATCGTTAAAAAAGCAGCACATAAGCGCCACCTGTTGGGCGATTTACACCAACACATAATCAGTAGCAAGTCATATCAAGGACTAATTGAATCTGAAGTTTGGAGAAAATCCGTCCATTAGTTTTTGAGATAGAGCTACAGCGAAAATCGTGAAAATTCCTGCATAGCAGCGCCACCTATTGGGTGATTAACACCAAAACCTAATTAACAACAACTTTTGTCAACATACAACTAAATCTGAAGTTAGATGAAAATTGGTCCATTAGTTCTATTGATAGAGCTATTGAGGCAATCGTGGAAAAGGCAGCAGAGAAGCGCCACCTGTTGGGCGATTTACACCAACACCTAATCAGTAGCAAGTCATATCAAGGACTAACTTAATCTGAAGTTTGATGAAAATCCGTGCGTTAGTTCTTAAGATAGAGCTATTGGGGAAATCGTGTAAATCCTGCAAAATTCATCATAACAGCGCCACCTGTTGGGCGATTTACACCAAAATGTAATCATCATCAATTCATATCAAGGACTAACTAAATCTGAAGTTTGATCAAAATCCGTGCATTAGTTCTTGAGATAGAGCTATTGCGAAAATCGTGAAAAATGCAGCATTGCAGCGCCACCTGTTGAGCGATTTACACAAAAAACTAATCAGCATCAATTTGTATTAGACACTAACTGAATATCAATTTTTATTAAATTCTGTGCATTAGTTCTTGAGATAGAGCGCCCACAAAATTTGTGTCACATACACACAGACAGACAGACAGACAGACTCACAGAGTCACAGACAGACATTTTGTAAAAACATGTTTTTTGGAATCTCTGACCCCTAAAACGTGTAAATCCGTCGAAAACCGGAATTCGAAAATTTTCATGAATCCAATACTTTCTTCTTGTAAAGATAGAAGAAAGTAAAAAGGCTGATTTTTTTCTTCTTGTTTGAGATAAATTTGTAATTTTTCTTCTGCCATACAGCGCAATAGCCATTCTCGATAACACCATATTAGTCCACATTGACATCACAGCATACCCAAAGATGGGGAGGGGGCTGATGGAATTACAGCCCCCACCTCCCGAAATAGTCGAAAATGAAATAAAAAAAATATTTCTTTTTTCCTTTCTGTTTGAGATAAATTTGTATTTTTTCTTCTCCTATCATTCAACAGACTAGCCGCTCTCTTCTCTTTAGTTCCACATTAGTGCACAGTGACACCACATTATACCCAAAGAAGTAGAAAGGGGGTGATGGGGTTACAGCCCCCTCCCAAAATAGTCGAAAATGAAATGAAAAAAGTGCTGATATTTTTCTTTTTGTTTGAGATAAATTTGTTATGCAATTGTTTTCTGCAATACAAAGAACTAGACGTTCTGGCTAGTCTCATATCAGCGCACAGTTACACCACAGTATACCCAATGAGGGGAAGGGGATGATGGGGTTACAGCCCCCTCCCAAAATAGTCGAAAATGAAATGAAAAAAGTGCTGATATTTTCCTTTTTGTTTGAGATAAATTTGTTATGCAATTGTTTTCTGCAATACAAAGAACTAGACGTTCTGGCTAGTCTCATATCAGCGCACAGTTACACCACAGTATACCCAATGAGGGGAAGGGGCTGATGGGGGTTACAGACCCCCTTTCGAAATAATCAAAAATGCAATGAAAAAGAAAACTCCTGTTTTTTTCTTTCGTTTGAGATGAATTTTTAATTTTTTTCTGCGACGCACCTAATCTGGTTAGTCCGATATATTAGTGCACAGTGATGGCCCAGCATACACCAAAAGAGTCGATAGGTACGGGGGCTATGAGGTTACATCTCCATTCCACCTCTGAAGAGATCGCAGTGAAATGAAAAAAGGGCTGATATTCCTTTTTTTTTCAGATAAATTTGTTTTATTTTCTGACATACCACGAATTTTTTTTTTCTCGTTAATCCAATATCCTCCTCAGTCCTGCGATCAAATTTACTTGAGACCACTAAATCCATTTTCAAATGACTGAAAAATAGCTTCATTCCTGTTTTACTTGATAAATGAAAACGCATATGCTCAGTTCAAGAGACCTACAAATAAATTCGACAAATCTAAAAGTAGTTTAATTTAAGGATTTTTTAAATTTCGCTCATAGTCGGCGGGAGCCAAGATTGTCAATGCGGAAGTATGTTAATGCACAGTAACACCACAGCTAATCTCAAGTCGATTTCAGCTGAATCGGAAATCCGGTGCGGAAGAGTTGACTGTAAAAGTAGCTTATTAACTTCCATTTTTCAATCGCGCGGAGGGTTGAAGGGACTAAACCTCTTTTACCTGCCAAAATGGTTGGAGTTAAATGGTAAAAAAATTTACTTCTTACTTTTTAGATCAATTCAATTACATATATATTTTTCCTGCATCGCACTTGTCTTTCTTGTTAGTCCCATATTTGTGCATAGTGACACCTTAGCTAATCTCTTCAGAATTTTGGCTAAGTCGGAAGTCAGGCACTATATATGCGCGGAAGAGCTGACTGTGAATGATATTCATTAACTTTTGTTTTTAACACTCGATTACTTCCAGGTATCTGTAAGATACACAGTGACTTCTTGTTTGACTGCAAAGACATCTTTGGAGTTCGGAAACGTTCCTCCCCCCGCCCCCCACTTATCTTCCTATTCTGTCTTAACTTTGCAGCCAGTATTTTTCATATGGAACGGTTTAAAGTCCTTATTATTACTTGTGCAATGCACAAATAATAAACAAAGTCTTTATTTTATATATGTGTATAAAAATATTTTGTGCATACAAAAAATATTTTGTGTTTGTTACAATATTAATTTATTGTTAAATATGAACCGTAGCCAGAATTTAGTTTTGGGTGTTGGAAGAACAATTTTATAGATTTTATTAAAAAAAACAAACCCATTAACACTTTTCAACATATTTCGATGTGGGGCGGTCTCAGGATCGGACCCGTGCCCTCCCCCCTTCCCCCCAGATTTGATTCTGAGTAAAAAAAAAAAAATTCTGAAATTCACAGCAAATTTTCTGAAAGGTTACAGCAGAGGGGGGAAGGAGAGGAAATCACTTCCTGCCGCTAATTATTTTTGTTGTAGTTTGGGTCAACTCTGGTTTCATTTCAGGTCAATTTCAGGCTGAGTGCAAGTTGGGTTCGGGTTAACCAGATTTCTAAAATGTTAGATCAGTATATTATTTCAGTTTAAAATTAATAAACACAGATATTTGTAAGTGCTTTTAACGCGATCCTTTGAGGAAATTCAGGTTTCTATCAGGACGCTTTGACGAAATTTGCATTTTTGCGCGATCTTTTGACGAAATTAGCTTTTTTCCGCGACCCTTTGACGAAATTCGTATTTTTTTTCGTGATAGTTTGTCGAAATTTTTGTTTTTTCCGCGGCTTTTTGACGAAATTTGCGTTTTTTCCGCGAGTTCTTGATGAAAGTCGAGTTTTTTTTTTCGCGGATTTTTGCCGAAAGTCGCGTTTTTTTTTTTACGAAATCCTTCGTCGAAATTTGCGTTTTTTCCGCGGCTTTCTGATGAAATTCGCTTTTTTTCTCGTCTTTTTCATGAAGTTCGCGTTGGCTCTTTAACAAAATTCGCGTTTTTTTTGTTTTTTCGTTGCTGTTTGACGAAATTCGCTTCTTTCCGCAGTCTTTTGCCGAAATTCGCGTTTTTAAGCAATCCTTTGTCAAAATTTGCGTTTTTTCTGCGGACCTTTGAGAAAATTTCCGTTTTCTCTGAGGTCATTCGCCGAAATTTGCCTTTTTTTACGTAATCCTTCGTCGAAATTTGCGTTTTCTCCGCGGATTTTTGACGAAATTCGCGTTTCTTCTGTTTTTTTTTAAATGAAATTTGCGTTTTTCTGCGGCCTTTTGACGAAATTCACGTTTTCCCGTGTCTCTTTGACGAAAATCGCGTTTTTTTGCGATCCTTTTCGAAATTAGCCTTTTTTCACATCCCTTTGACGGAATGCGTGTTTTTAGCGATCTTTTTTCGAAATTCGCGTTTTTCCGCGGCCTTTTGATGAAATTCGCGTTTTATCTGCAGCCCTTTGAAGAAATTCGCGTTTTTTTTTTTTTTTTTCGAGATCCTTTTGTGGAAATTTTCTTTATTCCGCGGATTTTTGAAGAAATTAGTGGGTTTTTTTGCGGCTTTTTTCCCGAATCCTTTTGACGAAATTAACGTTTTCCTGTGGGACTTCTTTGTGATCCTGCTTTTTCTTTTTTTTTTACGATTTTTTAACGAAATGCGCTTTTTTCCCGCATCCTTTTGACAAAATTCACGTTTTTCTGTGGGACTTCTTTGTGACCCTGCTTTTTCTTTTTTTGCGATCCTTTAACGAAATTCGCTTTTTTCCGCTTCCTTTTGATGGAATGCGTGTTTTTTTAGCGATCCTTTGTCGAAATTCGCGTGTTTTCTGTGGTCATTTGCCAAAATTTGCGTTTTCTATGCAATCCTTCGTCGAAATTTGCGTTTTTTTTGCGTTATTTTCTCGTCTTTTTTCATGAAATTTGCGTTTTTCTGCGGCCTTATGACGAAATTCACGTTTTTCTGTGTCCCTTTCACGAAATTCTCATTTTTGCCGCTTCCCTTTGACGGAATGCGTGTTTTTTTTAGCGATACTTTGTCGAAATTTGCATTTCTTTTGTGGCCCTTTGACGAAATTCGCGTTTTTTTCTGTGGTCATTTGACAAAATTCGCGCTTTTTCTCGTCTTTTTGATGAAATTTGCATTTTTCTGCGGCCTTTTGACGAAATTCGCGTTTTTTGCAATCCTTTACGAAATTAGCTTCTTTTTCGCATCCCTTTGACGGAATGCGTGTTTTTAGCTATCGTTTTTTCGAAATTCGCGTTTTTTCCTTAACCTTCTGATGAAATTCGCGTTTTTCTGCAGCCTTCTGACGACATTCGGGTTTTTTCTTTGCTCCTTTGACGAAATTAGCGTTTCCTCTGGGATAATTTGACGAAATTCGCATTTCCTCCGCGATAATTTGACGAAATTCGCGTTTCTCCGCGAGCATGTGACGTAATTCGCGTTTTCTCTGCGATCATTTGACGAAATTTGACTCTTTTTTCGAGATCCTTTGACAAACTTCGCATTTTATTCGCGCCCTATGACAAAATTCCGGTTTTTTTCCTTGATCCTTTAAAGAAATTGGAGATTTTTTTTGCGAACGATTGACGAAATTGATTTTTTTATGGCGACCATTTGTCAAAAATCGCAATATTTTTTTAAGTCCGAATTTTTGGACTGATGACCGAATTTTTCAAATTTTTGGAAAATTCGGAACAAAGTCACCCCTGCACCCCCCCCCCCCCCTTTTCCCCCCTCTGGCTACGGCCTTATTGACAAAAATGATTTCTGTTTATTACACAATTCAACGTGTTTCGCAAGATTTAGAACATTATGAAAATTTAAATCAGACCCCCCCCCCCCCACCGAAATAAAATCCTGGGTACGCCACTGATACACGTACACCTTCTAACGGTGTGTTCGCATCAATAGACCTGATCAGGTCTATAGACTCCTCCGAAGGGGTTAAACTTATAGTGGGGCGTGAAAAGAAAAAGATTACTACTTTGCAGTTTTTTTATTACTTGTTTGCTGTTAGTTTGCAATAAATTTGATACAGCATGAATTTAACTTGCACGACAAGTTAGCTGCAAGTTCAAATGCGTGGTGACTTCGGCGTTTGCGTTATCTTGCTGCAGTCTTCTTATGAACTTTCAGTCTTGTCATGCTGAGCTTGCTGCAACTTTGCAAGTTTTCAAAGCAAGACTGCTGCAAATTTTCTGAAAATTAAAAATGCTATCTGGGATTGATGGGATGTCAAGAGTAATATTCTATTTGATTTTTTCTGAAGCCTTGACTAAGTCAGTGTTGGTAACATAAAGCAGCCGTGCGATATCCCTTGTCTATCCACTCCTTGAAGCTCGTTTTCAGATTACGGAAAAAAATACTCATGTCTTTCTCCCATATTTGTACAATAATATTTAAAAAAATAATACAGTGAAACCTCCCTGTGCGACTACCTCCATTAAGCGACCGCTTCTCTGAACGACCATTTTTTCATGGAACGAAATTTATTTTCATAGGCGCAATACTAATTTTACCTCTATTCAGAGAACATCTTAGTTGAACTCCCTCCATGAGCGACCCAGTTCTTTGAAGAAAATTCTGTTTTTTCCTGGTCGTTTGAAGAAGGTTTTATTAGAAAAATAATTCCGGAGAGCGCATTATTCATCAAACTTCTAAACTGAGTTTAGATTTTTTTTTTTTTATCCCGGTAACTTTTAGGTGTTTAAACCCCTTTGTGCCTTTTTAGGCAAGGATTTTAGCTCATATTAATGAATTAATGACAAATTAAGAATCACGGTCAATAAATTCCTCTGCCCTATTCTGTCGGGAAACTCTCAAAGAAATAGATACATTAATGAAATCGTCATCATTTGTTTCCGTCCAAAAAAAATTGCATTTATTTACTGAACTTCGAAAGGACTGGGAAATAAAAGTTATAAAAGATAAAACCGTAAAATCAAAGCAAACGTCAATGTATTCATTTTTTAAACTATGTAATTAACTTTTGTTTTGATACTTAAATCTTTATATTTCTTCCTAATAGGAAAAATAAATTTTAGTAACATTAATTGTAGCCTTTTTTTTTTCAAAAATTAAAATTTAGATTTAAACATGACCTCCATTAAGAGACCACCTCTCGGAGCGACCAATTTTTATTGGAACGGAACGTGGTCGCTTTAGAGAGGTTTTACTGTAAAATCTGTGTCGATTTCTACCAGGGATTCAGTATAAATAATAAATTTGCTATTTGTAAAAGATTTTCAGGCACACGAAAACCACGAAACGTCGTCAGGTGGGAATATTTATAAGTCGATAGTTATTTCTATTGTTGTTGATGGGAAATAAGGAAAAATATGCTATACGATTCAGCAGCTTTTCAACGGTCATTGTTAATAACATTTAAAAAACCATCCCTTGTCTATGAAGTATTTTTTCCAGAGTTACTGGATAACAGATCTAATGTCTTTCTGACAGATGTACAACGATATTATACATAGAATGACACTAAGTGTATAACGCTTCCGGGGTTGAACTCATCCTTTTCCTGATAATCCAAACGCGGCCACGTTAGGCTTAAGCATTCTGATGCCGTATTTGCCGACTACCTTATGGAATCTGGGTATCTATTCGTTGTGTAACATATTCTTCTTCAATTTTTCTCAAACCTTCAAAAAGTATACAATTATAATGCCTTAAGATCTAATTTAAAAATAACCAGATATCAACAACAGGGTTCCGATGTATACAAGCGATTACCGTTGCCATTCATAAGCACAAATTACAAATCCAAAAACAAATGAATGACTCTTTCAGCTATTCATTAAATGCTCTTAAAATATTTTGCAAAAGCATATTAATATTTTGAAATGCGTTTTTCACTTTTGTTTACATTTATTTACAGTTTGAATGCAGTATACACGGTTAACAATATCGCGAAAAAATACCTCTGTTTTTTAAGGCTATCTATTTTCTGACCAATGAGAACGCTTCATGGTGTTATATATCATGGTGAATATAGCTATATTCTGTGATTCATTCCCGTGAATTATTTTGTACCGGATTAATGTTTCCTTTCAAAAAACAAACGTATTTCAAATTATTTAAAGGCTTTATTATGGTTTTACAAATATTTTAAGAGCAAAATCGGATGCCGACCGTATTTTTTAATGATTCGTTCAAATGAGTCATTCAATTGCTTCTGGATTTGGATTGTGTTGTACATGTGGCATCACGAGTGAATGTTGATTTGATTTTCAATCTTAAAACGTTGAATAAAACGTGCTTTCTTTTCCGCAAAAGTTACATTTTTAGACAGATTATTCAAAATAAACATTTAAGAGATTACATTCAATTATCTAATATTCTGCTGCAATAACTTCAGTTAAAATTAGATTGGTAGCTTTATCTATCCCTATATGAAAGTAAACAAACGATTCATTCGTCTTGAACTTTTAACATATTAAAACAAACGTTTATATGCTCTGTTGCGCCATCTGTCGGTAGTTAAAAAAAAAAGATATTTTCTTTTAAATATGTTTTTTGAATTCTGAAGACATTGGGGGGAAAATGAATATTTCTTATAAAATGAAATTAGAATATCAGAAATATGTAATGCCGTATATATATCAATACATTATTATAATAAATAAATTTTTGTATTTTGTAGGGAAAATAAATTTGTAATTTAATAACAGAATTTGAGAAAATAAATTGTTAATGTAATTAAGAGTTGCAATTTACTTATGTGATAAAAGATGATTTTTAATTATCAAAATTTATTACAGGTTTCTTTTATTCATGTTTAAAAAAAATCGGGATTTTCTCTGTTCAACTTTTTAAAATTTAAGTTATATAATTATTATTTTGGCAATTAATAAAAACAAATAAACTTTCTGTTGGAATTGTCTTTTATTTTACCCCATACCATCAGATAAAATAGTTAATTGACAATATGTTTTAAAATAGCATTATTAGTACTAATTTGAATGTTTTTGTGAAATATTTCTTCAAATTTTGTGAGTGAAGTTCATTTGCATACTTTATGTCAGTATTTTACCAATTCAATTAATAATTTTCTTGCAAATTAAGTTTAAATGAAAAATGGGCTGTTTTTACTTTACCCCACCCCACCCTATCAGTCAGACAAGACAAAATTTATTATTCCACAATTCTTTTTATAATGCAATGCTATATAATTTTTTTGAAAATGCAAACACGTCATTCTGACGGGCTATATTCTAGTTGTAAAAGAATAAGAATTGTGATTTTTGCAGATTTTTGCCAGTGGCTGAATATAAACAAAAAAAAAAAAAAAAAAAAAAAAAAAAAAAAAAAAAAATATTTTAAATGGAATTTCGGAGACAGGCAGTTTCCGAAACGATGTCATGAGGGAATATTTACGATAAATACTTATTTCGAAGTAAGAAGAGATTTTTAAATAAGAAAACAATCTTGAAATGATTAAAAAAATGTCATGAACGAATGTCTACTGTGAACTTTCAGTATCAGGCTCGGGGTTTAATGAAACAAAATTTTTCGGGCTAGGGTGGGCTTGGAGTTTAAATTATCGTGCTCGAGTCCGAACTTATCTCTAATAGGGATCTCTATAAGCGTGGGCCCCGAGTACATTGACCCTGCCACAACCCATTTTTGACCAGCCATGTTTGGAGAAGAACTGGACGTTTGGTCTGTTTTGTGCTTTGTTAAATACAGCTATTTTCCTTCGGAAGGTTTTCTACAGCTCCGGGGAAAGGAGTATATGATAAAGTTCAAGTCCAAGGTGGAAGACACTTTGGTACTCTGCAGGGAAAGTCCTATAGGGGTCATCGCCTGAATTCCTCATTAGTTCTTTCTGCATACACACATTTTTAACTAATTAACTTTTATTTTCTAAGAATTACATCGATAAAAAGCTATTTCTATATTTCTCGATTCAATGAATTTTATCCTTGGTCCCAGGCCTGTGCGAAAGGGGGGTAAAAGGGAAGAGCCATGGGCGCCAAATTTACACTGTTAGACTCTTTTTTTTTTTAAATATTATGTTTATACATAACGAGAATTTTCTTCCCAATGAATATGTATATCTTTCGTTTCAAAGTTATTGCATAGTTCCTTACCCCACATCCAAAAACAAATTTCTGACTAAGGACTCCTTCCTTTTTAAAACTTGTTTTAGGTGTTTGTCTTAGTCTCTTTTGTTAACCTCCTCTTTCCTGAGTCTGGAATTTTCTTTTTGTGCTTGTTACAAAAATGTACACTCTCAAAATAGCATGTGGTTTCCTTGTTAGAATCCAAAAGGGTTGCAAAGTGTTATCTAAAATATAAATGCAATTTTCCCTTATATTATTTAGTTGTTTAGTTTTATTAATTAGCTGTTTGGAATACAATGTTTTGGAATAAATTAAACCTTTGAAAGATCCAAACTAAACGCGAAATATGTATTTCATAGTATTTATTTATTTCTGTTTTTTATCAATTTTGTGACAACTGTCACAAAGAGGAAACGGGAGAGGGGCGCCAAATGAAAACTTTGCCCCGGGCGCGGTTGTTTCTTCGCACGTTCCTGCTTGGCCCCTGGATGTTCATATAAATGGGGTATGACAATATCATTTATCTACAACGGTATTCATTTCGATGTAAAATACAATTTTCGACCTTGGTCTTGTCTACTTCACAGCCGGTCATCTGTGTAAACAAAAACCTCGGCACCGTTCGATCCGGTTTCACTTGTAGACCAAAGGAAAGTGTGAAAATTCAAGGCGAAAATATCGTCTGCAAAATAAGAAAACAAATTCTGAATTCTGTTGAGGATAAAAAAAAAGAAAGAAAATTAATAAATTAATATAAAAAAATAACCGAATTTTACTTTCACTTCCCGCTTCGTCTATTATGAATGAAACACGAAATCTTTATTTACTTACTTATTTATTTGTTTGTTTATTTATTCGAACGAGACTTCTTTTGTTTCATGAGTTCGAGGTTACGGAAAAAAAAAACAGATTTGGATTTCTTTTTGTTATTGATTTACAATTTAGTTCATTTTCATGAAGATGAATTTCAAAAGAGTTTATCCTAGATCACTGTTTTCGATCTTCTTTTTTTCTTTTATTTTTTCCTATCTCACGACACAGTTTGGCCCAGGTAAACTTCCCCGATAGATTTAAATTACAATAACAAAAGAAAAAAAAGTTAATTCTGCAGTTCTTAATGCAACCTCCAGAGCGCGCCTTAGAGTCATGCGCGGATCGGGTTTTACCGACCGGAACCAGCAAATTCCATTTTAAGTCAACCCGCAACCCGACCCGAACCCGCAAAAATAATTTTCGGCAACCCGCAACCCGACCCGAACCCGCAAAAATAATTTCAGGCAACCCGACCCGAACCCGAAGTATATCAACCCGCACCCGACCCGAACCCGCAACCCGACCCGAACCCGCAATGTAAGGAAAGCAAATCATGTTTTAATACCGTTATGAAAAATTATCTACTATCTCTAATAGAGGTCTGCACCGGTCCGGCCCTCGGGCCGCGGCGGGTCGGCAAAATTTCAAACTGGCTAGGCCGCTTTATTAGGACAGTTTTTTCAACGGGCCGGGCTGATAAACAAAATAAACGGTCCGGGCTGGCAAAAAATGAACGGCCCTACCAGGCCGGGCCGATAGCTACAATTAAGCCGATCTACCGGCCCGATATAAATATTTAGACGAAGCCGATAAAATTATAAATGGGCCTTGCCGGGCTAGGGTCGAACTTTTAAGTTTTACGCGGGATGGGACGGGGCGGGCCGTTTCCGAGCCTGGTAATTCCGGCCCGTGCAGAGCTCTAATTCTCTAATATCATTTTTATGTTTTACAGAGCAGAATGAACAAATCTATATTTTTTAATATTCAACTATAGTAAAACCTTCGACCCGACCCGATGCAGGACTCTAAATGGTATAAAACAAAAAATCTAATCTTTAAATATGCTTTAAAATTAGTTGCGGTTTCAAAAGTTCCATTTATAACGATACACCTTGTTTTACACCAGGCATGTCAAACTCGTCTAACGCCGCGGGCCAAATTAAAAATTTCATACAAAGACGCGGGCCACATCAAACTAAGTAGATAATATTATTAGAATTGCACACAGCAATATTTGTACGTACAAAACATAGCCATATTAAGCAAATATTCAAGTAAAGTTTCAAAGTTATTATTATAATTCATATTTTATCTTATTTTTCGAAAAAATACTTGACGTTACTTTTTATCAACCAAATCTACAAAGTTCAATTGGATTTTCTAAATTGTATTACCTTAAAAAAATTATTTTACACAAGCTCTATTAATCTAGCAAAGGTATAACTTTTAATCTTGCGTATTTTTTTCAAGTAAAAACTAAAACATATTTTGAAAAAAAAAAAATATTTAAGGCTGTTCTTAACTGCTCTGCTCAACAAGCGCAAAAGGTTTTGACACATTTAAAAATTAATTTTTTAACGGAAAGATATAAAATTGGGAAGCCTGACCATGGAAGCGATTTGGAATCGAAATGTTTTTTTCCATTTTTGGATCAATGAATTGTTAGTATTTGAATCCCAATGAAAAAAGGCGTGAGTAAGTTAGATAAAATTGGGACTTATCCGTTCTTCAGGATACTTATCTATTTCGGTGTAAATATACACTTTGTGTAATCCAATATGTGTTAGTTGTCATATTTTTAATCAACCACTCTTTATAACCTCCTTTGACAAAAGAAATTGTAGACTATTATATCAAATGAATAAGCAGTGGTAACACTTTAAGCTATTTAATTCACATTGTTTAAATTGTAAAAAAGAGAGAGCATTGTCATGCCTCTTCTCTGGAATGACTACATTTTCAGAATGAAAAAATATTTACATTATAAGATAATAAATCAGTAATAATAATTGTAACAGCAATATCATAATAATAATAAATCAGTTCAATGTCTATGAGTCACTCAACAAGTCATTATCTTTATCAAAGTTTTCAAGGTTAATTTCTTTTGAATAGATTTATGGCTGAGTTGAAACGACGCATTATTTATGTAACTGAGGCAATTATCTTTATCACAGTTAAATAGCTTGATTTATGTCCATCAACTCCTCCTTAATTTCTGAAGTTTCATTCTCACACAAATTTAAGTTCCTTCTATGGGTTTGAAAAACAGGTTTGGGAACTGGTTTCGTAAACAGGTCTGCTATCATCAATTTGGTTGGGCAGTACTTTAGGTTGATAGTCCCTTCTTGCTTTAGTTGTTTTATCTGGTGGAACCTAATTTCAATATGTTTAGTCTTACTTGAGTGCCTTTCTAATTCTATCATCTTGATCGTGGACTGGTTGTCTTCATATAGGTCTATAGGTAAGGTTTGCTTTAGGTTTAATTATTCCAGTAGATTGAATAGCCACTTTATTTCAATTGCTGCATTTGCTGCTGACACATACTCGGCCTCTGCCGATGATAATGCAATGCAGGATTGTTTCTTGGTCGACCATTGTATGGGATTTCTTCCTAACATGTATAGGTTCCCACTCGTTGATTTTCGTTAATCTACATCTCCTCCCCAATAAACTTCAAGTATCGGTTTCTTTTCTCCGCTCAGAACTAGACTATAATTTTTTGTAGTCTTTAAATATCTTATCACTCTCTTTACTGCATTCCAGTCTTTCATTCTTGGTGATTCATTTCTTCTGCTAAGAATGTTTACTGCTGCACAGATGTCAGGTCTGCTTATAGTTGCTAGATATAGAAGTGCTCCTATGGCTTGTCTGTAATATGTGTTGTTTGGAAAAATGTTATCCTCATCATTAAAGCGTGTGTAATTTGTTTCCATCGGTGTGCTACACGATTTTGCGTCTTGCAAATTAAATTTATTGATTAATTCTTCTATTTTCTGAGTTTGATTTATCATGTAGCTTTTATTTACTTTTTTAATGTTTATATATAGGTAGTTACTGATGTCACCTAAATCTTTTAGCTCGTATTCTTTATTTAAGCTCGCGATTACTTCCTCTATTATTTCGTCTTTTCCAGCAATTAAAATGTCGTCTACGTATGTTATTATGTATGTTGTGTTATCGCCCCTTTTTCGCGTAAAAAGGCATGAGTCAAATTTGCTCTGACTGAAATTCATCTTTTTTAGTGTTTCTGTGATTTTATTATGCCACGCTCTCGCGGCTTGTTTAAGTACGCATATCGCTTTGTTTAGCCTACATACTTTATTTTCCTCATTTGGTTTAGCGAAACCTTCTGGTTGTGACATATATATCTCCTCCTCAAGCTCTCCATGTAAGAACGCGGTGTTAATATCAATATGTTTTACATTTAAATTTTGGTGCAATGCTGTTATTAATAATGCTCTTATTGTTGTATATGACACGACTGGTGCATAAGTTTCATCATAATCCTCCCCGAATTTTTGTGAATATCCTTTTGCAACTAAACGTGCTTTATATTTTTGCATTTTTCCTGTGTTGTCGCCTTTTAGTTTGTAGGTCCATTTGCAACCTATTATTCTCCTATTTGGTGGAGGTTCTACAATTGACCAAGTTTTGTTTTTCATAAGGGAGTTCATTTCGCTTTTCATTGCATCTATCCAATTTTGTTTATCCTTAAAATTTTCCATGTTTTCGATTTCCTCATAATCTTTTGGTTCAGTAGCGTTTTCGTTCTTAACCATGTATATTAACCTATCAGGAGGTACACCTTTATTAATTCTTTCTGATCGTCTAAGTTCTGCTACTGGTTGATTGGACGTGGATGGTGTCTCATTGCTATTTGAAATTTCTATTTCTACAAAGTTTTCGTTAACCCGATTTTCATCTTGTTTTGGTTTGTTTTCTACTTTCTCGTTTCTATATTTAAATTTGTTTTCGAGAAATTTAACGGTTCTCGCGATCTTTATTTCATTTCCTCCTACATATATTCTATATCCTTTGGATTCATTATCATATCCGACGAAAATGCCCTCTATAGCTTTATCGTCTAATTTTTGTCTTCTGGCTTTACTGATATATGCGAAGGCTTTGCAGCCAAATACCCTAACGTAACTTAAGTTTGGCTGTCTGTTTGTCCACAACTCGTATGGCGTCTTTTCATTTGCTTTTGTCGGTAGTCTGTCTTGCAAATGATTTGCTGTGCAAATTGCTTCCCCCCAGAACTTTAATGGTAAATTTGATTCACTTAACATTGTCCTTGCCATTTCAACTAACGATCTATTTTTTCTCTCAGCCGCACCGTTCTGGCTTGCGCAATATGGAACTGTGTGTTGATGTTTTATCCCATTAGCCCTGAGGTAATTTTCTATTTCATCTGATGTGAATTCCCCTCCGTTATCTGTTCTAATTGCTTTCGGTTTTTCTCCAAATTTGTTGCTAATTAACGCGATGAATTCTTTAAGTTTTTCGTAAACTTTACTTTTTCTAGACAATAGGCATATGATCGTAAATCGTGAGTAGTCATCAATAAAAGTCAAAAAGTATGATTTCCCCCCTATTGTCGGTGTTTGAAAAGATCCGCACACGTCGGAGTGAATGAACTGGAGTCTTTTAGTTGCTCTATACTCTGCAATTTTTGGATAGGGTTCATCAGTTAATTTTGCCTTAATGCACGGTTCGCAATCTATGTTATGCTTACAGTTGTTTATTTGGATTCCTCTAGCTAATTCCTTTTGCGTAATTTCTTTAATTGATGTTAGATTTCTATGTCCTAACCTACGATGCCATAATTCTAGACAATTTTTGTTGTTGCAGCTTTGTGCTACGTTTGCATAGTTTTGGAATGCCAACTGAACTTCGTATAGGTTATTTACTTTTCGCGCTTCTAAGCATATTTCTCCGTTAAGTTTGAACATACATTTGTCATTTCTGAATATAATTTCACATCCATTTTGCGTCGCTTTGCTAACCGATAATAAATTTGTTTCGATTTCAGGTACTAGTAATACATCTTTAAGTGTTATTTCATGAACTTTGTTGTCTGATGTTCGCGTGTTTATATTTACGTCACCTGACCCGTAACTGATAAGTTTTTTCCCGTTTGCGATGGTTACATTTGTTTTTTCGCGTGATTTTATTTCTGTAAACATTGATTCTGAACACACGATATGGCTTGAGCTGTCACTGTCTACTATAAATGTTTTGTTTTCTATTCCTTGTGTTATAAAGACGTAATTTTTATTTTCGCTCGCCCTCCATATATTGTTTTTATTTTCAGAGTGACTGTACCTACGGTTTGATTCTGGTGTTTGTTCACTTCTAAAATTGTTTTCACTCTTTTGAAAAACTAGTGATGCAGAGTAATGTTTTTTGTTTGGTCTAATGTGTTGATTTTGTGGTGTATTTTGTGTTTTGGCTTTATTATGCCAACATTCCTGGGTATAATGGTTTCTCATCCGACAATTGGAGCAGTATTTATTACTTGTTTTGTTGTTGTAATTTTTCTGTGCTTTAAATGCTCTGGCAGGATTTTCTGTTCTCTCGTTATTATCATATCGTCGGTTATATTCGTCAATAAGTTTAGACTTAATAAATGATGGTGTGAGTTGATTTTCTTCTCTCGATTCAAGAGCAGTAATAAGAGTATCATAAGATTGGGGTAGGGAGCATAATAACAGTGCAGAAATGTGGTTATCATTCATAACTTCTCCTATGGCCGCTAATTTATCTACTAATTCCATTATTTTTGTAATATGATTAACAACGTTGCCACCTTCCGCTAATTTAATCCCGTAAAGTTTTCTTAAGAGATAAAGTTTGCTAGACAAATTATGTCGCTCATGGATTTCACGCAAAGCTTGCCAAGTTTGTCTGGCTGTCTGTAAATTTTTAACATGAGTAATCTGACTATCATCAATTGTTAGATTAATTAGAGCACGAGCTTTCTTATCACTTTTGGACCAAGCGTCCGTAATTGGATTAGGCGGTTCTTCCGTAATTACATGAAATAAGTCTTCTTTAGTTAACATCATTTCGGCCTTGAATTTCCAAATCGAGTAGTTCGTAGCTGTAAGTTTTTCAATTGCTAAATTATCTTTAGAAGCTGCCATTTTCTTAACTTTTGATTACTTACGTGTTACCATAAAAAGTTCTTCCAACTTTTCTTTTTGAAAGTTTAAAAGTTTATTTATCAAATATCTGATATTTCAGATTTCAGTGGAGGCTATTTAATTTATTTATTTTTATTCAGTGATCAGTAATCATAATCTTGTTAGTATTTGAATCCCAATGAAAAAAGGCGTGAGTAAGTTAGATAAAATTGGGACTTACCCGTTCTTCAGGATACTTATCTATTTCGGTGTAAATCCACACTTTGTGTAATCCAATATGTGTTAGTTGTCATATTTTTAATCAATCACTCTTTATAACCTCCTTTGACAAAAGAAATTGTAGACTATTATATCAAATGAATAAGCAGTGGTAACACTTTAAGCTATTTAATTCACATTGTTTAAATTGTAAAAAAGAGAGAGCATTTTCATGCCTCTTCTCTGGAATGACTACATTTTCAGAATGAAAAAATATTTACATTATAAGATAATAAATCAGTAATAATAATTGTAATAGCAATATCATAATAATAATAAATCAGTTCAATGTCTATGAGTCACTCAACAAGTCATTATCTTTATCAAAGTTTTCAAGGTTAATTTCTTTTGAATAGATTTATGGCTGAGTTGAAACGACGCATTATTTATGTAACTGAGGAAAATCTTTATCACAGTTAAATAGCTTGATTTATGTCCATCATGAATTACCTATCGAGTTATAAGCGAATTTGATCACGTGACAAACGTGTTTTTCACCCTTTCTTGAGAGGATTTTCTCCTTTCGCGCGGAAATTCGGTTCAAAGCGTCCACTTTGACACTCTTTTCTGAACGATCTATTGCGTTTGCAAAAAAAACGAAAAAAAAAAACCAGCTCAATGACATAGTTTCTGAACAGCAAAACCTGCTAGTTTCATGCAGTTCCGACCAAAAATAAATTTAAACTTATGTCAGAAAATCGCCCTTTTGGATTTGAGAACAGCCTTAATAAATTGTGTATTGTATCTATGCGCTACGCATTTTATTTCGTTTATGAAACACATTTTCTCGTTCAAATTATGTTGCTTTTACCAGAAAAATTTTGTTACCGAGCATAGTTAATATATACTTAATTGCTCTCTTTGCCTCATTGCCAACTTTTTCACTCAGTGGGAAAATTGCAACTCGTAACTGAATTAGACAAAGGTAAAATGCCAAAGGATTGGCGGGCCAGTTGTGGCCCGCGGGCCACGTGTTTGACATGCCTGTTTTATACAGTGGCCATCTGCCTTTAGTTTATCAGCAGTTATTATTTTGAAAATTTTCCCGTCTACCATACTGCATCGCGTATCACCACAATTAAATTATTCACTTGATAGACAGGAAGGACCATTTTGCGTTTAGCTGCGTATTGTATTTTTAAAATACGATAAAAATATAATGCAGTTTGTTATTTCGAAGACTGGTGAAATGATGACTAAAATCAAAACAGACAAGCACACATTTTGCTTTTGTGAAACTTTGATCTGCGGTTTATATAGGCTTTTAACGGGAAAAAATATCTTCCACATTCTTTTAAAAAAGCGGGTCAACCCGAACCCGACCCGTAAGAGTAAAAAAGCCAACCCGAAACCGACCCGAACCCGCAACAATGAAAGCCAACCCGACCCGAACCCGACCCGCACCAAAAAAAATTTAAAGTCAACCCGACCCGACCCGAACCGCAACGGGAAAATATAGCTCCAACCTGACCCGACCCGAACCGCGGGTCGGGTCGGGTTCGGGTAAAAGCGGGTAACCCGACCCGATGCAGGACTCTAGCGCGCCTTTATTTTGCTTTCTAAAAAACTGCTACATGCAAGTTTAGACCCTTCTTGGAAAACTAATGAAAAATGAAATATACTTAATTAACACTTGTTGTTATAACAAAATTATTTTTATAACGTTCCAAACATCCATGTGTTTCCATGACGGGTAAAACGCGAATATTGACATTTTTTTCACGATTTATCGGTAGTAGAATAGTTTTAGAAATCTTCGTATGAAAATTGACAAGGTGTTATTGCTGCTGTACCCAGCGCACATTGCAGTGTGCGGCACTGTAATAACCGAAAAAAAAAATATTGAAATTGCATGTATATTTGTCTTTCTTAATTACAGGAGAAAAAACAAAAATCATATGAAAAAAGTAATTCCCTCTGGCTTCGCATAGTGGTGTATATTTCCAAAATCTTTGAGAAAACTCGAAATTTTTTGGGTTTTCTGAGTTTTTTTCGAGAACAAGTTTATAGTCAGAATGGTGTTGCCAAATAACCAATGGTCTGTGCTTCATAAAACATAGAGTTCACACCCAGAAAAAGGAATTGATTAAAACTACAAAACATATTTTGTTAGGTACATTTTGGCTGTTTTAAGCAAAATTTTTAGTTGAAGTAAAAAATCGGTTTTGTTGCTTGGACAAAAAAATATTGTTAACACTTTTACAAAATTTTAACAAAATTTCATTAATTTTACTTGAATTAACAAAATATGTTTTTTTAATTTTACAATAATTTTGTAATTTAAATTTGTAATTCCAGAAAAATTTTGTTGTTTTTGCAAAATTTAAATTGTTGTGTAGTAGCAATAACTCTCTCATGTAATTTGGTTTATTCGACTTATATAGCTATAAAATTAAAGGATTAACATAATTTTTGGATAATTAAAACTTTTTAAATTGGGACGGACCAAGATAGTTTTAAAATTTCTCTCTTCTATTTAGTTGTTTTTTTAATTAGAAATTGAGCATTTAGATTTTAAATAGTTCAGAATATTTAGCAGGTAAATTACATCAAAATAATGTGTACTGTAGCATTAATTCTTTGTTGAGGTCTTAATTTTAAGAATAAGAAAAAATAATACAAGACAAAGGCTTTTTTTTTTTTTTAACCATTTTTCCAAATGGTTATTGTCTTCGTCAGAGTAGGAAATCAAAAGCATATCTGAAGCTTTTTATTGGTTTAATCCGCATTTTATTCGTGTTCTGATTGGTCTATACAGTAATATGTATTTCCCTTTACTTTCAACAGAGATGGATTACTTCTGTTGCCACTATGACAAAAAAGTAATAAAAACTACAAAAAAAAATTAATAACTCAGAAACAAATTGAGATACAGCTTTCAAACAAATTGCATTTAAAAGTACATTTTTTTCTCTATACGACGATGTAAAAAGTAATATTGTGGGATGTTTAGAAGTTTAAGAATGAAATTTCATTTAAAATAGGTCGTCAGATTTTTTGGACGATGGAAAAGCCTTTTCCCGAACAGCCAATGAAATGCTTGGATAATACGTAAGTTTCAGGTGGATAATACGTAAGTTTTAAGAAATCTGACGTGTCGCAAACGATTTTTGTCGCTTGCGATTTATACGTGCAATAACATTATTAATGTTTGATTCATGGCGTACGTAATGTAGGATCAACTCCGTGCGATTTTTTATGTCTTGAATTTTAGTCTTCAAAAAAATCATTTTCCAAATGGTCGTTGTAATTTGTTAAATTGTTTTTTTTTTTTTTTTTTGAAATAAAGTATTTGCTGTATTTAAAAAAAAACTAAGTTTGTCTGAAATATTTTATTACTGTACGGATTTTATTTATATTCTAGCCGGGTTTCGCCCGTCTAGACGGGAATCCCTGCTGCCTTCGGCTCAGTAATTCTAGGGCACCTTCAAAGAAATCACTTCATATTTATAAACTCCTCGAAAATTTCCTTCCCAATCGGTAAAGTAGTTCTCAAGGAACAAATTAAACGCAAAGAATCACGAAAAGTTCATGGAAAACAGAAAAAAAAATCTAAATCACCGGTTTTTGGGAGCTATTTTATAAATTTTTGTGAAAAATTTTTTCGACTCTCAGTTTTTTCTGAAAAAAAATAATTGCGAATTTTTAACGAAAATTTCCGGAATAAAAGAATATTTTACCTTATTTCACGAGTTCTTTTTTTTTCCGAAAATCGCGTTAAAATGGATATTTGTTTTTAAAATTCGGTATCGTCTGAAAAAGTAAAACATTACCTTTATTTTGAAGTAAATTTTTTGGTATTTGAGTTGAAAATTAATGAAGATATCCAATATGTGAGAAACAGAAAAAAATCGCAAATAGCGCGATTTTTATAATTTCTGTTAAAAAATTGTATCCACTGGCTTTATAATCCAAAAAAATTAATCGCGATTTTCCAACGAAAATTTCTGTAGGAATAAAATATTTTATCGGAAAGATGGATTTTCGCGATTTCTTTCGAAAATCTTATTAAAAATCCGAATTTTTAGAGAAGATTGAGATCGTATAAAATGGAAAAAAATTATTTCTATTATGACGTCAACTCCGTAAATTGTGGGCAATATAAAACATTTAAAGAAAACCGAAAAAAAAAACGATATTGGTCCGAATTTGGAACATTCATTCCTTTTATATTTTCATTAAAGTTTGAGTTTATTTGATAATATTAAATATACAGTAAAACCTCTCTAAAGCGGCCACGTTCCGTTCCAATAAAAAGTGGTCGTTCCGAGAGGTGGTCTCTCAATGGAGGTCATGTTTTTTAAACCTAGATTATAATTGTTGAAAAAAAGTAACAATTAATGTTATTAAAATTTATTTTTCACATTAGGAAAAAATATAAAAAAATAAGTATCAAAACAAAAGTTAATTGCATAAGTTTAAACTGCAATGTTTAAAAAATGAATACATTGACGTTTGCTTTGATTTTACGGTTTTATCTTCTTAAATTAACTTTTATTTCAAAGTCCTTTCAAAGTTCAGTAAATAAATTAATTTTTTTTTTCTTTTTGGACAGGAACAAATAATGACGATTTCGTTAATTTATCTATTTCTATGAGAGTTCCCTAACAGAATAGGGCAGGGGAGTTTATCGATCGTCATTCTTAAATTGTTATCAGAGTTAAATTCATTGCCTAAAAAGACGCAAAGGAGTTTAAACACTCAAAACCTACCGGAATATTAATTTTAAAAAAAACTAAACTTAGTTTAGAAGTTTGGTGAATAATGCGCTCTCCGGTATTATTTTTCTAATAAAACCTTCTTCAAACGACTAGAAAAAAACGGAATTTGTTTCATTTTCTTCAAAGAAATGGGTCGCTCATGGAAGGAGCTCAGCTGGGATGGTCTCTGAATGGAGGTAAAATTAGTATTGAGCCTATGGGAATAAATTTCGTTCCATGGGAAAATGGTCGTTCAGGGAGGTGGTCGCACAGGGAGGTTTCGCTGTATTTTTAAAATTAATGGATTTTATATATTTTCTTACTTTTCTTCAAGGAATCATTATAACAATATGAAATAAAACTGTTATTTTTTTATTCTTATGTATTATATATGCGTGTTTGATAAATAAAAGATGATATTAGAGAAATAAAATTATTTTTAAAATATATATTTATATATCATATACTTCATTTAAAATTCTAACAGTGATAAACAGAAAAATTGTCAAAAATGGCCTATTTAAAAAAATTGTTTTTGAATTCATTTTAAAAAGGACCTACAATTATTTGAATCATCAAAAGAATTTTTTAAATCGCTCCTTAAAATTATTATTCATTATAAACTTAATCGTAGAAAGAAAAAAAAATACTTCATAAGTTAATTCATCTTATTTTCTAATTGTATATTCATTTTAAAAGCGATACCTAAGTTTCTTATTTTATTTAAAAATCAAATTATTAAAAAGTTTTTAAAATTATTTTACAAGCTATAAAAATATCAAAAAATCTACCCATCGTTTTAGCATTAAAATTTTCCGCTAGGATATTTATTTCATTTATTTCAATACTAAAGTATATTTTAAATACACGCGCATAAGGCAATTACAAAAAAAATCTTTAAAACACTTGAAAATTCCGGGTCGGCCGATTGCTTACAGATAGCTCTATGTTTGCTGGTTTGGTTCATTTAACAAAAGTTTTTGTAATATAAACAAAACAAGTTCGTAATAATTTAAACGAACAAACCATATTTTGTTGGAAAAAGAAACAAATTGTTAAAATAACAGATAATTATATTTATTTTGAAAAACTTTCAACAAAAGAATTTTGTTAATTCAAGTAGAATTGGACCATTTTATTTGAATTAACAAAACATTTTTTTGCTGACGATACAAAAAATTTTTGTTGGAATCGCAAAAAAAAAAAAAAAAAAAAAAAAAAAATCAACAATATTTTTTTGTTGATTCAAACAAAATTTCCATTGACCCACATTTAAACAAAAGTTTTGTTGGGACAACCAAATTTTTGTTGTTTCAACAAAACTTTTTTCTGGGTGCAATATAGAGTGCGATATAGAGCGCAATTTCGTGAACTTCAGTGCAAGGTTCATTTATTGAACGAAATAATTAAAGAATAAAACAGCATTTCCCCCTCAAAGTAGCAAAAAGTAACAATTAAAATTATTCATGTTATACAGGTAGGATTACAAACCACAGTGAATTGACAAAAATATGGAAAGACCTTGCAAAACACTCTCCAGAAATTACCTGCTGGCTATAACGAAGTTTGTAGGTAGCGCTGCAGTTTTTGCATAATATAACTACCTACATAAGCTCGTCTACACGTTGAAAGCATCATCTGTGGTCGAGATAGAGTTAGTACATTTGTCAGTAAATCATATCAGAACTGAATTAAACGTGGCCAAATTTTTCTGCCTCGTATTGTGACGATTTTGTAAATCAAAACGGCTGTTTAAGGAATATTAATTTATTTATACGGACAACACAAATACATGAAGAACAATAACATTCACATGGAAAAGTTAATATTAGAATTCAAAGTCCGCAGGGCAAGGTTTATTCTCACGGATTGTTCCATCCAACGGGGTTTGACACTGGTCGACAATATAATCTTTTTTTATGCAAACCTCAGTTTGAGATGATAATTTCAGAGAAGTGTTCTCCAGTAATCCATGCAACCAGAAGCTAGCTCGCTTAAAAAAAAAAAAAATCTGTGGAGCAGATATTTCAAGAGATATTCTCTCTTTGACACTAGGAAATGATACCTAAACGTGGCTCCGTAGTGTCTTCTTTTATAGATACTAGATTTGGAATAGTTTAAAGAACTTTTGAAGTACGGATAAGTTTATGAGACTTTAAATGTATCTATAACGTCAAAGTCTAGAGTTTTAATACAGGTTATAACCTTATAACGTCACTTCAAGGGTTGTGAAGTAGGATTGGTGATATCTTGATATAATTATTGTATATATTTGTATATATTTTTTCTTTATATTTTTCTATTATTTTTCTTATTTTTTTTTTCAATATTTGTTATGCATATTTATTTTATATATATTAACGTATGGTGCCTTAAAATAGCTTTTTGGGGGAATAGGACTTTTTCCCATTCTGCTTTTCCAGACTTACGCAGGGCCGGCCCAAAGGGTGTGCGAAGTGTGCCACCGCACGGGGCGCCTAGTCGCGGGGGCGCCAACCGGCAGTAGGAGTAAAGAGCGGCGATAAATAGTTTTGAATTCTACGTTTTTTGTTTTGTTTTTCTTAAACATTTTCTATAACCAGGTGTGAATCATCTGTTGGATCTAGGTACTGCTGAGCAAGGGACCTTCTTTGTGCTTAAAGGCGCCAAACTTTCACGTGCAGCGACTTCTGTATTCTTTATTTGAGTAAAATACAAAGAACTTGCGATGAACATATCAGAGAAACGTAGGATGTTAGGATGCGTTCTTTAAAGAAATCCCTTTAAGCTAAAGGCTGAGATTACCTTCCTTGAAACTGGAAAAGGGCCACCACCTATTCAACTCTTCCGCTTCCTTATGGAGTGCTAATTTCTTTTGACTAATTAATTGCGCCGTAACTGAGGGGCGCCAAATTCAAGAAAGCTTTAAATCGAAATTATCTCACATATTTTGACGATAAACAAAAATTACAGACTTTTCCCCCCCTTGTGTATGTCTGAATGCATTCTTTAGTAATACTGTATTATGTCCGAAAAATTAAGAAAGAAAAATTTCTCTAAACGTCTAAACCCATTTTGTTCTTTACATGATTACGTACCTGAAAGGAGGATCCAAATGATTAATGGGAGAGAGGGAGGCGCCATATTTAGGGAGGATTTAAACCGGAATTATCTCGCATATTTTGAAGATAAGCAACAATTGTAGACTTTTTTTTCCCCCTTGTATGTGGTATGTGAATACATTCTTTAGTAAAATATTTTATTATATCCGAAAAATGAAGAAAGAAAAAGTTTCTCTAAATCTAAACGTCTAACCCCATTTTGTTCTTTATATGATTACGTACCTGAAAGGAGGATCCAAATGATTAATTGGAGAGAGGGGGGCGCCATATTTAGGGAGGATTTAAATCAAAATTATCTCAGATATTTTGAAGATAAACAAGAATAGTAGACTTTTTCCCCCCTTGTATGTGGTATGTGAATGCATTCTTTAGTAAAATATTTTATTATATCCGAAAAATTAAGAAAGAAAAAGTTTCTCTAAACGTCTAAACCCATTTTGTTCTTTACATGATTACGTACCTGAAAGGAGGATCCAAATGATTAATTGGAGAGAGGGAGGCGCCATATTTAAGGAGGCTTTAAATCGGAATTAATTGCCGCAAAAATTAAGAAACGTTAAAAATCCCATAAAAAATTAAAAAGTCCTTTCGGCATGTGCCGGAAGGGAAAGGTAGCTTTCATGTTCCTTGTCTCTTAAATATAGTTTATTTTACTCAAACACACGAAGCTAAAATTAGTGGAACTCTATTAGGTGATTCAATAAAAATTCCTTATTTCTTGGTTTTCAAAATTTTCAAATTTTACTCAAATTTTAAGAAGCTAAATTGCGACGAACCCGATAAAAGAATATTCGTCAATACTGAATTCGAATGAGAATTGCGCCAAATTAGTAAGCTATAGCCATGCTGGCATCATTGATGGTTGCTTAGATTTGGTCGCAAAATTTAGCGATAGAGTAAAACCTCTCTAAAGCGACAATGTTCCGTTCCAATAAAAATGGGTCGCTCCGAGAGATGGTCTCTTAATGGAGGTCATATATAAATCTAGATTTTAATTGTTGAAAAAAGGTAACAATTAATGTTACTAAAATTTATTTTTCACATTAGGAAAAAATATGAAAATTTAAGTATCAAAACAAAAGTTAATCACATAAGTTAATTATTGCAGACCTTAAAAAATGAATACGTTGATGTTTGCTTTGATTTTAAGGTTTTATTTTTTATAACTTTTATTTCCAAATCCTTTCGAAGTTCAGTAAATAAATGCATTTTTTTTCTTTTTGGACGGCAACAAATAATGACGATTTCTTTAATTTATCTATTTCTTTGAGAATTTCCGGACAGATTAGTGCAGGGGAGTTTATTGACCGTCATTCTTAATTTGTCATCAAAGTTAAATTCATTGGCTAAAATGGAACAAAGGAGTTAAAACACTTAAAAGTAACCGGAATAAAATATAAAAAAATTCTAAACCAAGTTTAGAAGTTTGATGAATGCACTCTTCGGAATTATTTTTCCTATAAAACCTTCTTTAAGCGACCAGGAAAAAATGGAATTTGTTTAATTTTTTTTCAAAGAAATTGGTCGCTCATGGGGGGAGTTCAACTGGGATGGTCTCTGAATGGAGGTAAAATTAGTATTGAACCTATGGGAATAAATTTCGTTCCATTAAAAAATAATCGTTCAGGGAGGCGGTCGCAATGGAAGTGGTCGCACAGGGAGGTTTTGCTGTATTTCGCCAACTATCGCCAAACTTGGCGAGAATTTGAAGCGAACGTTCACTAACACTCATAAATTAATACCTGATTTTCTTTAATTGTTGTCTTGTTTCAAAATGTCAACCACCCTAGAATTTCAAACTGCTATATCTTAACCATTTTTACTTTCTTCTATCTTCAATAGAAGAAAGTATTGTAATCGAAATTTTTTTCGACTTCCTGTTTTCGACGGATTTACATGTTTTAGAGTTCAGATATCCCAAAAAACATGTTTATAGAAAATGTCTATCTGTCCGTGTGTCTGTCCGTCTGTCTGTCTGAAACAATCGCCGGTAGGGGGCGCTGTAACAGCGATTTTTGTGCGATTTTGAATATTGTACCATCAAAAAGTGTATGAAGTTATGCATAGAATTGAACCAAATTTTTATTTTAAGTTTTTGGATATGGCAAGCAGGTCCTCCCTGATTTGGAAAAAATTCTCCGGTAGGGGGCGCTGTTATAGCGATTTTTGTGCGATTTTGAATATTGTACCATACAAAAGTGTATGAAGTTATGCATAGAATTGAACCAAATTTTTATTTTAAGTTTTTGGCTATGGCAAGCAGGTCCTCCCTGAATTTTCAAAAAATTCGCCGTTAGGGGATGCTGTAATAGCGATTTTTGTGCGATTTTGAATATTATACCATCGAAAAGTGGATAAAGTTATGCATAGAATTGAACCAAAATTTTTTTTTAAGTTCTTGGCTATGGGAAGGAAGTCCTCCCTTAATTTGTAAAAAAATCGCCGGTAGGGGGCGCTGTAATAACGATTTTTCTTCGATTTTTGTGCCATTTTGAATATTGTACCATCGAAAAGTATATGAAGTTATGCATAGAATTGACCCAAATGTTTTGCGTTTGTTTTTGGTCATGGCACGAAGGTCCTCCCTGAATTTGGAAAAATTCTGCCGGTAGGGGCGCTATAATTACGATGGATGTACCATTTTCATTATTGTACCATCGAAAAGTGTATCAAGGTATGCATATAATTGAACCAAATTTTTTGTGTATGTTTCTGGCTATGGCAAGCAAGTCCTCCCTGAACTTATAAAAATTTTGCCCGAAGGGGGCGCTATAATTGCGATCTCTGTGCCATTTTTATTATTGTACCATCGAACAGTGTATAAAATTATGCATACAATTGAACCAAAATTTTTGTGCATGTTTTTGGCTTTGGCCAACAGGTCCTCCTTGAATTTGGAAATATTGCGCGGTAAAGGGGCTCTGTGATAGCGATTTTTGTATACTTTTCTTGATTTTTCGTAGTTCTATTGTGCATCGCCGCTCGTGCAGCGGCAGGAGCTCGCTTCCTGCTAAGGGGCTGTGCATATATAACGTTATCAACTTTGCTGGTAAATTTGAACCCCCTCCCCCTCTTACGATATCATGCGTTATCATCCCTCGACAACCCCCTCTCCCCCCCCCCCCCCGTATTGATATCGTTATCAATGGCTAAAAATTTTTTTAAAACAATTTCTTTTGCTTGGAGTTGTATATAAATATGATTACATTTATTTTTTGCAGACTTTATTGTTTCAGGAGAAGTCAATACAATATCTCTTTATATATGAAATAACTTTATATCAAATAACACTTAAAAGAAATAGTTGCTATTTAAAAGTATTTAATAATATATTTTTGTTACATAATGCATTCAACAGTAATAATATCTTCTTGCACTTGCCCCCGCATGGAGGGGAAGGGGGGGGGGAGCAAACAGAACTTCTTATTAATAAAACAGGCAGAAAGTATTTTTTCTCTTTTATTTACTAGTAAACACAAGTATCCTTTCAAACATACTTCGCATATGGTTTTCCGAGCAGCGTATTATATATGCATACACATATGACAGAAGAATAGAAATGCCAATCGTTAAAGTATTTCATATTTCGGAATTAAATAGTTTTTTAATCATTTAAGGATTTTAATAATAGGTATTTTCATAAAAAAAGATAATAGACTAAAAAAAGATAACATACTATTTTGATGTAAAGACAAAGTTACAAATAAAATGAAAAAATTTGGGTTGTATCAAAAATGATAACGATATCAAAATACAAGTCCCCCCCCCCTCCCCCTAGCGATATCTTACTTTATCATGTGCCAGACCCCCCCTCCCCCCTAAAATGATAATGTTATATATGCATAGCCCCTAAGCCGGCTATTCGCAAACATCTGATAACAACAGAATAAGGAAAAATTAATAATTTTAACGAATATCATGATATAGATTAACTTGTTTTTAGTCCGTTTAATTGATTGGAGCAGAAATTTAAGAGGAAAAATCAAAGTTGGTATAGTATTGAACTGATAATATTGAAGTATTAACATGTGTAACTAGGTTTTGAAATATTAAGATGTATAAGATAGAAGGAAGTTTTGGGATTGGCACATCCAACTAGTTTAAATTAGAGACGAAACAAAACATACTCCGGAATCCTTGTATCAAGGCCTACCACTTAAACATAAAATAAATTTTGCTTTCTAAATTTGTTGTGTATTGTTTTTTAGTTTTAAGTATTTAAATGGACACCATTTTGAAACAAGATGACGGATGAAGTTGCCCAACGAGCTCGATCGAGACATTTGTATGTATATATATATATATATATATATATATACTAGCAGCCTTCGCCCGCTACGCTGGTCGGTTTTTCTAAAGAAACCATGAATCATACGAAATATATTTGTGAATTTGATCATGCGTTTTAAAGCAATATGGACATTTAC
This sequence comes from Maratus speciosus, assembly GCA_963932465.1. Classification (NCBI taxonomy): domain Eukaryota; kingdom Metazoa; phylum Arthropoda; class Arachnida; order Araneae; family Salticidae; genus Maratus; species Maratus speciosus. Next base: position 560,457,045 of record OZ010794.1, on the reverse strand, counting down.
CTGGTGTATTCAACCGAATTGCTAAAAGCAATATGAATGTCATTACGCTATTATATTTTTTATTCGGTCATACAAAATTTAGACTGTTAGGGACCAATATTTTTAGTTGGTTCGTTAGTGTAGGATTCGGTAAAGAACGATAGGACAATATGTAATGTACTAAAAGCGTTCATGAAAAATTAGCAATGCAAGTCTCATCCGAATCTGTTAATTGGACTTATTGAAAAGGCTGATCGTTTATAATAATTGGGTTCGCCTGATTCTAGAACTTTCATCTATAATTCTACAATCAAGCAACCTAACAACCAAGCAACACTAAGCAAATGATAAATGCTTTATACTAAAACATTCACTGAAAATTTAACTAACAGATCAAGTTCCATCGAAATCCACTTAGCAGAAACTTTTAAACTGGAAAATGTACCGAAACCTTCCCTAAAAATGACCTAATTAACAGTTTAAATCCCATAAAAATTCATTCAGCGGAACCTTTAAAAAAAGCAAATCTTTCAAAATTGGGTTCATCTGATTTAGAACTTTCTCCATAATTATTTAATTAAGCAACGTAGAACGTTATGTTTTATACTAACATCTTTTTTGAAAAAAATATCTAACTAACAATGTAAGTCCCGTCAAAATCTATTCAGCAGAACTCAAGATATAAGCGGCCGAAATGAAATTTCTCTTTGCATTATATATATATTGAGATAGTTAAATATAACTTTCATAATCGCGTTAACCTGATTATATAAATCTCTGGGAGGTAGGGGTAGGTATATACCGCATCACTTTTGAATTTTTTAAGGAGCTCAGCTTAACTTCCATAACTATAGCATATATGCTCTCTAGTATACCCTCTCTCTGTAGCGTATATATTTTCGTTACTGTACCACTGAGAACTTTTTCCGCATAGCTCCGTAACTAAACAACACAGAATTATATGATAAATATTGAAAAAATCCCTGAAATATTATCTAACTTAATGTGCATTTAATTAGTTGACTTGAAATCTTTCATAATCGAGTTCACCTAATTTTAGAACTCCCGTAGCAACTTAGAATGATGGTTTTTACATTAAACCATTTATAAACCAAATTTAATATTTGACAGTGTAAGTTCTACAAAATTCTGTTCAGTAGAATCTGAGTTATAGTCATATTTACAATATTTATTGCTCATTAAACCTTTTTTCTTTACATTTGAAATAAAATCAGTAACTCCTTTGGTATTTCCCTGTTATTCCAACACCATTGTCGCCAAGCGTAATAGTTGGCGCAAAAATTAAATGATACATTTGAAAAAAAAATAATTTTGTTGATAAAAAAAATGAGCATTTTAAAAATATAACTTTTGAAAATTACAGACTTTGACCTACCATTTTTTAAAATCAATAAAAATAATGGTACTACTTGGTTATCCCGTCGACGAAAAATCTATTGCCAAACTATAAGATTAAATGCCAATAATAGTTGATCGTAAATGTCACATTCACTTGACTTTAAGCAATTTACACGTATTTACGTCATCAAGTGATTTTTATTTCGACATTTTAAATGTATTTTTATTAATGTTATACTAATTTATTAACCATTTGGAAAAATGGTTATTGTCCTCGTCAGGGTAGGAAATAAAAAGCATATCTGAAGGTTTTTATTGGTTTAATCTGCAATTTATTCGTTTTCTGATTGGTCTATACAGTAATATGTATTTCACTTTACTTTCAACAGAGATGGACAACAGCGTGTTGCCACTATGACAAAAAAGTAATAAAAACTACAAAAAAAATTAATAACTCAGAAACAAATTGAGATACAGCTTTCAAACAAATTGCATTTAAAAGTACATATTTTCTCTATACGACGATATAAAAAGTAATATTGTGAGATGTTTAGAAGTTTAAGAAATAAATTTCATTTAAAATTGGCCGTCAGATTTCTTGGAAATCTGACGGTGGAAAAGCCTTTTCCCGAACAGTCAATGAAATGCTTGGATAATACGTAAGCTTTAGGTGGATAATACGTACGAGTCGCAGGCGATTTCTGTTGCTTGCAATTTTTACGTGTAATAACACTATTAATGTTTAATTCATGGCGTATGTGTAATGTATGATCAACTCCGTGCTATATTTTATGTCTTAAATTTTCGTCTTTGAAAAAATAATTTTCCAAATGGTTGTTGTAATTTGTTAAATTGCATTGAATATTTAATTTAAAATAAAAATTATGTCAATTTGTATAATTTGGCGAGTGGTTTGGCGATTTATATAATTTGGCGAAATTGGTCGACGGGTACCAAAATAAATACTTAAAATATAAGAATAAATAAATATTTTGCAAGTAATAAAATATAGTCAATTTAAACTGCAGTCTTGAAATTGTAAATATATTTTACTACTGAAGCATGGCGTACGTAATACGTATGTCTCACATTGCAGTAAACATTTCATTCTTTCAATGAAGACATTCATGGTTTTTTGAACAAAACATTTTTATGTGTACAATTTCTAAGTTCTGAAATAATTTTATTGCAGCTTCCTCATCATCAGATAACTGCGAAATGGTAAAATGTATATCAGTATCAGTAATAAATATTTTCTATTCAAAAAATAACAAATTAAAAAGTTTGCGAGATTATAATAAATTCCATCATTAAAAATTCCTGCATAAATATATTCACGTCCAATAATTAGCAAATGTTAATGTGGGGCACGGTTTGCAATAAAAATCGTTTGCACGATTAGAGTTGAAAAAAATGGCGCGATACCATACATTTTGGCAATGGTATCGCGACGAAAATTAGAACGAAAAATTACCACAGTTTTTTTTTGTTGTTGTTTTTTTAGTTTTAGTTTTTGAGGCGTTTGAATTTTTTTTTTCTAATTGACAAAGTTGTTTTTATTTAACCTTTTAAGTTGTTTTTAAAGGATTGGTTAAAAAATTATTCAATTTCAATTTTTTCCCTTGCTATAGTAGCAGAATGAAAAGAATGAGCTTTTAGAAATTATCACTTGAAAAATTCAGGTTTTGGCGCCAAAGATAGTGCCAAATTAGAAAAATATGAAATATATCTCGAACTATTGGGCTTAAAAGAATTTAGTTACTAGCATTCGATTCAGCATACAAAAATACACCAAAATATGTTATCAGTTGAAAAATAACTATGAAATCAGATTTTTAAGGAATTTTTTTAAAGTTCGTTCTCTTTTTTACCCCCCTTAGGGGTGGAATTTTGGAAAATCCTTTCTTAGCGACACTCTATATCATAAGAAGTATTTTTACACCGATTTTCAAGATTTTAGGTTCAGTAGTTTTGGCTGCGCGTTGATTAATACAAAATCTAGACTTTCTTTTATATATATAGATTTTTTTTTATTTCAAAATTAATGAAAAATTACCGCATGAATGGCGCTACAGCAGCACATATCAAATGCAATAAAACATATTACATCATATCGAAATGCCTAATCAGTTCCGTAACTGCTACTCTTAATAAATTCACTAGTTATTCTCCTGATGAAATTGCGAGGATAACCCTGTTTGAATCCTTGATGACTCCAATCCAAAATGCCATTAATCATATCCTTAACTCTAGTACTCAGTCTTTGGATTCGTATTAAGCCGTTTCTTAGGACATTTCTTTTAACCGATACATGAACATTTGAATCAAAATATATCAACTTTAAGGTATTAAAATCAAAATCATTTCGCTTGTCAAATAGCTTAGATATCAAATTTTCACTTTCTATGTTTAAGTTCACATCAAGAAAATTAACATTTTTACAATTCTGGGAGGAGGGTTCCAGACTCAGAGACGTAGGATAATATGTAAAATCAATTTTTTCAATATCATTATTTAATTTGACTATCGAAACATCATCTATATATCTATAGGCTAATGTATTACTGTTTAAATTATTATTTCTTTCATATATATGTAAATAGATGTCTGCCAAAATGAAACTGCATATATATATATATATGTGTGTGTTACTGTGAAAGACCGAAATTGGAGAATGTCGACTTTCACCGGTGAATGTCAACACATACCAAAAACGTTGGTGAAAGACCGAATATTTGATTATATTCTTGTATATTCGGACCATCACCGGTGAATGTCGACAAACACAGATATGTTCTGGTGGAGGTCGATAAGAGAAGTGGTGTTTAAGAGAGAGGCTACAGTCTGTCGCTAAATTCTTTGTTCTACTGCGAGTCACTCAGCTTTGTCAGTTTTATGCAAGGTTTGATGATGTGCTCAACGTTTTCTTAAATTTTATTTTTTTTTCGATACCCTAATTTATATTGAATGGATACTTGGATATGTTTCGTAGTCTTTTTTTTTTTTTTTTTTTTGAAAAATTAATCACATTATTTGAGAGTAAACGAGAAAATATTTGTTTTTATTTTATTTTTTCAGGAACAGTACTCTAAAATACTTTCTGAAGTGTTTTCTGCTAAAACTAAATGCAGTACGCATTTTCATAATACCTACTCGGTTCTGATTGGACACATGAGTTTCTCAGTTTATTTTTCTGGTATTAAATATGAATATTCTGAAGTATTTATGATATGAAGCCGATCTCCATTCATGGAATCATGAAATTGTTATTTGACTCGTTCGGTGTGAAGTGTTCCATTAACACTAGAACCGCCGGAAATTTTACTCAAGTGTTATAAAACTATTTTACACCAGAATTTTTATTGAAAACTATTTAAGTTTATTTTTTAACCTATTTCTCCGTGTTACATATTTAACTTATTTTAGAAAAAAAATTTCTGGTTCGAATCGAAATTTTTTCATATTTTACCGGTCAAAATGACCACTATGGTGGTTCTAGTGTTAACCCTTTCAAGGGCAAATAATTGTGTTTCCGTAATGTTGATTTCACACCGGAATATACAAAAAAAAAAAAAAAAAAAAAAAAAATCAAAAAAAAAAAAGGAAAAGCTATTTTACAACTTCTTTCCACCAAAGTTATAAAATAAATATGTAATTACATGTTTCTGGTGCAAATCTTGATTAAAATTAGGTGGGATATAATATATTCCACCGCCCCTCAAACGGTTAAGAGAACAAACGCATCTTTTCATTTAGTATTATTTTGCCTTAACCATTAGTTTTGTTATTATCTCCATGTAGTAATGGTAGTATTCTAATTCTAATAATATTATACATGTGAAAGTGTGAAAAGGTATGGCTGAAGTCAACATTAAAACAGATGATTAAATGCCTTTGAAATCATTATCTGTTACATTCATTTTTTTTTTTTCCTAATGTGCAAAATTTTCTCTTAAGTTAATAAAATGTACATATTTTATTTGTTTCTATGAGATAAAATAAAACTTATAAAACCTAATATTTTATCAATATTGGTATTTCAGTTCAAAAGTTATAGATCAGTATTGAAAACTAAGCATACTTTTATATTAAAAAAATACCTGAATTTTTTAATAATAATTTTCGCTTTGTTTAATGCCAGACTTTCATCGAATAAATACAATGAAAATTGCCACTTAAAAAAAAAAAAAAAGTGGTAGATATTTTGAATCCGAATTTCCGCTAAATTGCCAACTGTGTTAGCGATGACTAAAAATATTGGCCAATATAACCAAAATACCTGAAACAGTTTTTTCGGTTAATTACTTTTCTAGATTTTTATAATATTTATTAACAAATAGTAATCTTCGCCTTATTTATTATCAGAATTCTTAAGGCAAATGTGCTATTAGGAGGAAACAGTGGTTATAAAAAAAAAAAAACACAATCACTCCTTTAAATATGTAAAATTTATAAACTTAAGTAAAAATTTTATACATTATTAAAAAAAAAAAAAAAAAAAGAGAGAGAGAGAGATAGAGAGAGAGAGATGGAATTGAATGGATAATGGACACATTACTAGAATTAGGATTCTATCATTATTACATGGAGATAATAACAAAACTACTTGTTAAGACAAACTAATAAGCACTGGAAAGACATTATCACTTAAGGGGTCTCATGACTCTTAAAATTGGAAAAAATGAAAAAAAAAAGACCATTTTCAACATTTAATATCTTAAAATGTATTTGATTTTTGAGATGAAAGATGCATAAAATCGGCATAACAGGTCACGTGCACAATTACAAAATAAATTTTGCAACTAGAACGAAAAATTTGGTGCCTACTTATACTTCAGATTATAGAAATTACCCTGAACCTAAATAAATTTGTATTTAAAGCATTTTTATATTTTTAATACAAAGTTGTATTTAAAAAGTTGTATTGTACTAATGCAAAATTTAGAATATTTCAACAGCATAATCACCTAAAAAAATATTTTTTTGAACAATAAAAGGAAATTTTAGGTTCAGTTTATACAGACTAATATGAAACATATGTTTTGAAAATGTCATGAAAATAATCAGGAGTTTTTGAGATATCGTGCACATTATGCCCATAAACGTCATTTGGAGAAAAATGACTTCAAAGTTTTGGAAACGCCGCTTCAGCTATTAAGCGGGCATTATTCTAAAAACCTTAACTTCTGTTCTAAAGAGAATTTCAAGGAAAAAAATTATATCAAAATATTCGGAAAGGTTACGAGTTTAACATATAAAAATTTTAAAATATCGAAAATTTTAAAGCTTTAAGAGTCTTGAGACCCCTTAATAGGGCGTTAGGCCCCGATTGGATTAACCGTTTGAGTGCGACACGAGTCTTGTAGATATATGCCATAAATGCGAATGTGTTTGGGTTTATATATAATAAAAAAATATTTGTAAACCGACGATATATACAGAAATCGCGCGCTTCCAACTTAAAAGCACACCACACTGAGACAACAAATAGGAGCACTATCACCCTCTCCGCAATTTTAGCATAAAACAAAATGAGCGCTATCGCGCTTTTCGCGATGGTGGCACATAACAAGAGTAGCGCTGTCGCGCTTCCTGAAATTTTCGCACATAATAAGAGAAGCGCTATCGAGCTGCTTCGCACTCAACGGTTAAATAATAATTCAAAGCTTGTGTGAGATAGTTATCGCCTGTATATGTGTTTCAGAATATTCAAAATTTCATACCAGAAAAATATACGGATATACCTGTGTCGAATCCGAACCGAATGGGTATGGTGAATGTGCATGCAGCACACCTTTGGATTACAGACGACCCTTTGAGCTCTGACGGGTGAATTTCTTCCCACTTAATTTTAATCGCCAAATGTCTCATTGGCACCGGAATATTCAACCAAATTTATTTGAAAATAGATTAATGCATTTTACGTATGTATTAAAAGTCGAATCTTTTGGTTACAAAATACTGGTACCAATGTGATATTTGGGCATTTTGAAGAAATTCACGCCCAGAGCTCAAAGGGTTAAAACGTTTTTATGATTTAAAAAATAATGATCGCTCCTGAAACACGGAGAAGTAAATGCAAATTTGCGACATATTCAACATTCACCATTAGTGCATGGTGAATGTCGACATTTGCCGGTGTAAGTCAAAAATAAGGATATTTAACAAATATTTCGAACATACACCAAGCAGCTATGGGAATGTTGATATTCACCGGTGAAAGTCGACATTCTCCAGATTTCGGTCTTTCACGGTAACATATATATGTTACGGCCAAAACCCGAAATTGGCCAATTCCCGAACTGGCCAACAACGTTTTAAACTGACTGGCCAATTCGGGAATTGGCCGGCCAAAACCCGAACTGGCCAGATGCAATCGGCCAGTTTGCGAAGTGGCCATACACTATCGGCCAATTCGCGAAATTGGTATATAGAAACCGATTTGTACGTTTTATCATTTTCTAACATAGTTGAAAGTGTTCATGAATTCAATTTGTCTGGTCGTATGCATGCTCGTGCTATAACTCGGGTAAAGACTCGGATTGACTTGTAATTGTTATAATATTTAGGTTTATAAATACATTTTGGTATTACTAGTGAAGTTGTACTATTTTTGGTTAATTTGCAGGAAGACACAAAAGTATTTCATTACAATATCATCAATGGTTTTTTCAGTGCATTTTAATGTTGTTACATTATCTCAATTATAATAAAATAGGTATGCTTCATTAAGATGGACGACAAATTGTTATCTGAAGGGTATGAAATAAGTAGCAATTATAGTTTGTCTACAGAAACACTCAAATGTATTTCGTTACATTGCAGTGAATGGTGAAAGATCATTTCTAGTGCACTTAATTGATATTACACTATTTCAAATATAATAAAATTTACATGCCTAACTCATGTAGTGAGCAATATGTTTTTTTTTTATAGAGTATTGATTAAGTAGCCATTATAGTTCGTTTATAGGACTCCCAAAAGAATTCAGATAAAGAATTATGATACATGTGAAAAAATCTTTTATAAGGTATTTTAATTATGTTATACTACTTCAAATGTAATGAAACTCTTATATATTACTAATATGCTCTACAACATTTTTCTATAGTTTATTGCTTTGGTAAAATTTGTCGTTTATTTACAGAGTCCCTCAAATAATTTGTTTATTGGATTGGACAATGAATCCGATGCATCGATATTTGTCACAGAGGACAGAAATCTTCAGCAGATTAGAATATAATGCTCACAATAAACTCAATTTATCGAAATATATCAAACAGGCGGGAAATTGTCCAACATATCAGAATATAATCGTCACAGTATAGAACGTTCTTTCCTATCAAGTGTGCACGTCATTGCCACCTACCGGGTAGCCTTGAATACCCACTTCGTATATTGGCCAAGGCTTCCCGGCCAGTTCGCGAATTGGCCGGCCAAAACCCGAAATACGCTGTTCATTTCACGTATTTCGGGTTTTGGCCAGGAATCTCGGCCAGTTCCCGAATTGGCCGGCCAATTCGCGAACTGGCCAAGCTCCACGTTTTGGCCGTAACATATATATATATATATGGTAGAAAGGTAGCCCGTCAAAAATGACGGAAAATTAGATATAAAGATATATACAACTCATCTGCAAGAATATGAGTTTTTCTTGCTCTTTCCGCTGTGATAGATGAAAATAACGCATTTTAAGAACGAAACACATTTATGAAAAACTGTGTACAGTAGAAGACCACTAATCTGCACAGTTCAGTTCCAAGTGTTGTGCGGATTTGAGGCTTTTTGCGGTCATGTCTATTCAATCTTTGTTTAAATTTTTTTTATTCATATATTGGACAATTTAGATTGTTAATTCTTAAAAATAAATAAATTACACACTTGAAGTAAGGTAGGAACTATTAAACTATCGTATACGATTTAATAAAATGGTATTATGTAGTACAATACGTGCGTGCTTCACGATCTTGGTTACGAAGTTGGCGAAATTGGCTACAACTTGTCATAATCATAATTGTTTGGGCCGCTATAACAAAGACGTAACCAGTTTTTAATAAAATTTCTGATATAAAGTCGTTTTCAAAAACTTGTGTAAAATTGCCGGCCGTTCTGATGTTATGTCAGTCCTAGAAATAATATTTGTAACACTCAAGAGTTTTCATGTATATGTGGAATTTAGAAAAGCTTCTCCAAAAGAAAGGTCCTGAAATGACATTGTAATTCCTCTAACTTCAAAGTTTAATCGGATTCTGATGTGTTTACTGAAATCTAATTGCCGAAACGTCAGTGAAGGCTTACTGTGGAGACACGAAATGTTTTGGTTTCTGTTAGTCTGTCTGTCTGTTCCGCGATAACTGTCGCAAAAAACATCCGATGAGCTTGAAATTAAATAAGCATGTTGGTGAGATGCAAGGAATTAGCTCTATTGATTTTGGTTACATTTGTCCCATCTGTTCGGTAAATATGGAACATTTTATTTTGCATCATAATGCTGTTCTATGGCATTTCAGACGATTTTCAAATTTTCATTTTTCGAAAGAAAATGGCTCATTTGATTAAACGATTTAAATGGCAAATTACAGATGCGGAAATTTCCCAATAATGGTCTTTAATTATTCCTATTATTTCGAAATTTTGTCAAGACATTTGTAAGATTTTTTTTTTAAATTAGTAGTATATCTTTGGGTAAAATTTTATACATGTGTTTCAATAATATAAACCATCTTGTTTAAAAATTTACTTATTTGAAATAAACGTTTTTATTTTTTTCCTTTTCTTTCATTAGTTACCTAGAAACTGTATATTTCAAGATTTATCGTCTGCGTACGGCTAACGTAAATATTTGATTTTTAATTTAAAATTTATTATTTTTTTTTAAACTTTTGAAAAGCAAATAGATAGCAAATGTCGCCAATATCGCAACATTACCAATATCGAAAATGGCATTATAATTAGCGGAAAATAATTAGTTCCATTCTTAAAAACTCAAACAATAACTAGACCGCATGAATAAGACCATTTTTGTCAAGTGTTAATTTTTAAAGCCGCTACACTTCAGAAAATATTAATTAAAATTACTTTCCTTTTAAACAGAAAATTGCACTTTAGTTCATAAAACCTAAATGTTTAAGATGATAGCATTAAAGTAAAATCATATTCTTCTATCAGTATCGAAATGAAAGCTTGGGAACTCGAAGTATATTGAATATACGTTTGTAAATCGTAGTTTGGCAACAGGATTTTAATTCCACATTTCTTTTAGCTTTAAAGTTGTACAATTATTTTGTCATTTTTAAAAAAAGCTTTTTAAAATAGTTTTTTTACAACGTATTCTTGTAAAGTCTGGTAAGAGTCCATATCCTATTCTGTTTTCTGGCGATAAATATTTCAATCTGGTTGTTGCGATCATCAGCATTTGGGGTTGCTTTTTTAACCATTTGGAAAATGGTTATTGTCCTCGGTCAGGGTAGGAAATCAAAAACATATCTGAAGCGTTTTATTAGTTGGATCCCGCATTTTATACGTTTTCTGATTGGTCTATACAGTAATCTGTATTTTCCCTTTACTTTCAACAGAGATGGCTACTTCTGTTGCCACTATGACAAAAAAGTAATAAAAACTACAAAAAAAATTAATAACTCACAAACAAATTGAGATACAGCTTTCAAACAAATTGCATTTAGTTTAATCCGTGGCGTACGTAATGTATGACCAGCTCCATAGAAGTTTAAAAATCTACGGTACGGAAAATTGTAAAACTAAAATTTCCTTTAAAATTTGTTCATGATGTGTCCAGGAATGTTAATGTTTAATCAATGGCGTACGTAATGTATGATCAACTTCGTGCGATTTTTTATGTCTTAAATTTTAGTCTTTGAAAAAATCATTTTCCAAATGGTCGTTGTAATTTGTTAAATTGTTTTTTTATTACTTGAATGCTACTGGTGGAAAAGTAATAATTTTAGATACATATTTTTTAACCACTTGGAAAAATGGTTATTGTCCTCGGTCAGGGTAGGATATCAAAAACATATCTGAAGCGTTTTATTAGTTGAATCCCGCATTTTATTCGTTTTCTGATTGGTCTATACAATAAACAGTATTTTCCCTCTACTTTCAACAGAGATGGATACTTCTGTTGCCACTATGACAAAAAAGTAATAAAAACTACAAAAAAATTAATAACTCAGAAACAAATTGAGATACAGCTTTCAAACAAATTGCAATTAAAAATGCATTTTTTTTTCCTATACGACGATATAAAAAGTAATATTGTGGGATATTTAGAAGTTTAAGAATGAAATTTCATTTAAAATTGGTCCAGTAATATTAATGTTTAATCCATGGCGTACGTAATGTATGACCAGCTCCGTAGAAGTTTAAAAATTGACAGTACCGAAAATTGTAAAACTGAAATTTCTTTTAAAATTTGTTCATGATGGGTCCAGGAATGTTAATGTTTAATTCATGGCGTACGTAATGTATGATCAACTGCGTGCGAGTTTTTGTGTCTTAAATTTTAGTCTTTGAAAAAATCATTTTCCAAATGGTCGTTGTAATTTGTTAAATTGCTTTTTTTTTACAATTAATTTTTTTAATTTATAATTTTCTGGGGTGTTTTTAAACGATATCTTTGTGTAGATGGAATTTTGCGTAAATATATTTTTTATGCATTTTTACATATTTTAAGATGCTTATAACATTAATGTTTATAATATAATATTATGTTTTATTTTCACATTTAGAATAAATATATAGAATAGGAAATATATAAAATTATTAAAATATACATAGGTATAAAGTACTTATACTTATATATAATATGTATTTATATATGTCCATCTACATAAATCATTACATACATAATAGATATATAAATAATACCTATGGAATGTTTGTAATACAAAAATATATGTTTACAAAAATTTAAAAACCCTTTTTTTCTGCCATCGTGAAAAATATAAGGTGCTAAAACAACCTTTTGTCGCCATTTCGGATTCCTTCGCCAACCGTGCCGACCAGAACAGGATACGGAACTTCTCCCAGCCTTGGTTTTTTCATTTTACGAAGAAGATTCGTCGATTTCCACGATTCTACTTTGCCCGCCTTTTTCCATTGGTTGCAATTTCATTTTGGCAAATGTTTATATTATTTAGCACAAATTTGCCACTTTTTATGGCTGTGTTATGTCAAAACCCCTACAAATAAGAAATTCCTTATTGTTTCCTATAAAACGGGACAAAGAGTTGTTCAATTTTGATTTTAATTATTGGGAGTGAAATGTTTTGCTTAATTAATGCATGTATCTTTCTTTTAAAGCTACGTGAACGAAGTCAATGATAACAGCTGATGGTCTATAAAAAAAATTCAAATATTCCCGATTACGAAAGATTAAGCAGAAGTCCTGCTTGGAGAAATAAAGGATTAATTAATCTTTCGCAATTTGGTCTGAAACGTAGGTTTGCGTCAAAAATGAACAATGTTAGTAAAATTGTGGTTTTAATTTGAATGTGAATACTATTAAAAGGTTATCACAAAAAGTACTTCATAGAGCTAAATCACGTTTGTCATTTAGTCAAATGACACTGACACGATGATGAATGATTACACATTATGTTTAAAATTCTCCAAACATGCCTATTTTTGCGGGATTTTAGTAATCGTATGCTATCGAGTAGATTAAGATGTATTTAAATAAGATCTTAGATATAAATATTACAGAACAACAACGGAAACTATATTTCGGACAAAAAAATGTAAAAACATTAGAGTTCTAAATTAGATGATTCAGTTTACATTTCCATAAGTTCCTTATCCATCAGATGCAGGTATTTGTGGTTGGCAGGTAAGTAAATATTGCTTTTTGGATATTAGGATAACAAGAAATATTTGTCCGAACTGTTGCTTATCCTTAAAAATCACTGTCTAAACAGAAATCTAAGATATACCATAACCGTTTGTACAATCAATAGAAAATTACGAATGTAAATTTAAATAAACTAGGAGGGTTCAGGTGGGCAGGACCCCCTGGAGAAATGCACTTTTTTATCTAAAAATTTACCAGAATAAGCAGCTTATCAGAATATCATTGCATAACAACATGTTTAATTTAACACTTTTAACCCTTACCACTCCCTGGCTCCGCTGCGGAGACATCATCTTTCTTTGCAAAATTTGTTTTTGGCACCAGTAATAAAGGAAAATAAAAGTTACCTCATTTAATCAGGGCATTTTTGAAATTGTGTACTTGAAGGAAACTTCTTTTAAAAAAGTGGTGCCGCTCGAATAAAATTTGTGTAAGTGACGTCGGAGCTTTAAGGGTTAATTTCTGAAACTTTTCTAAGTATTTGTTATTCTTATAAATATTTATGTAATTTGAAAAAAAATAAATTGCGATTTGGAGGAAGTTGAATAATACGCAAAGTGTATTAAAAAGAACAAGTTGCAAATCTGACGTTGAGGCTCCTGATATGAAGATTTACTAGTAAATACAGTTATTTTGAATACTAGCCGCCCTTGGCGACCAGTTTGGTCTCCCTTGAAGCATTGTATCATGTTACTTTTATTCATAATTTAATTTACTTGTTCAATCCTTCGCCAAATCGGAAGATTCTGATAGAGCAACCAAGAACTCGGTATATTTATGTTAGCCGGACGCAGAGGATAAATCGCCAAACATCGTTCCTGTCGCATTTTTTCGTATTTTATTCATTTCATTTAAAATATAATCCTTTCACACATTTTATTTAAAATACACAACTTTAATTTAAAACTGAAACATTTAAAATTCATGTCTTTTACTTATTTTTAAAAAAAAAAGAAAGAAAAGAAAAGAAAAATATAATAATTTTTAAATGTAATAATCGAATTTATTAAGGGACACAAAAGTATCAATGGCTAGAAAACAGGAATTCTACTTTTTTAGAATTTAGTGTCGCCCCCGATGAAAAAAGAAATATACACTGTAAAAAAAAAAAAAATTCCGTTAAATTTACGGCAAAAACTGCTGACAGCAATGTTGCCAGCAGTTTTTACGTAAAAATCGCAGTAAAATTCGATGTAAATTTCATCGCACATTTTCCTTCATTTCAACGGTTATAATTGTAGTAAATTTCACAGCCATATTTCCGTAAAAATTACCACAATAAATGCTGTAATTTTAACAGCAAAGTCCCCGTAAAAAATACTGAAGGATTTGAGATCTTATCTGCAGGACACCTAATTTTAAGTTACACCTCATCCATGGCAACCCTAATGCAGTGTGCCAACACAAACTCCTCCTATTGGGCAAGGAGAAGTTTATGTTCAACGGAATTCTATTCTCGCTATATCGCAACGCGAGATTTAAGATATCCCTGGCTTCTGTATAAGCATGACAGTAGAAGCAAGCTGGAATATCTGTTTATAAGAAGCTTCTAGCTAAAAATGGTGGCATTTGATTTTTTTGTTTGTGAGTATAAAAATATCCAACTAAATTATGATTTAACCCTAGAACTACCGGAAATTTTACTCAAGTTTTATAAAAACATTCTACACCAGAATTTTTACTTAAAACTATTTAATTTGTTTATTTAACTTATTATTGTCTGATTTATACATTTAGTTTGTTTTGAAGAAATTTCTGGTTTGAATAAATATTTTGAATGTACATGTCGGGTCCAATGGACCCGTCTGGTAGACGGAAGGTTAAATCTCTCGTATCTTTCCATCGAAATCGATTTATATTTTTAGTTTGTTAGAAATTTTGTAAGAAATTATTTTAATGCTGGTAAAAATTGAGAGCAAGTAAGAAATTTGAAAGCTTCCTGCCTTAAAAATCATGTATTCCACTTACATAAAGAAAGGTCCACTAAAGAAAGATTTTAAAAGTTCCATTATTTTGATTTTTTTTTTAAATTAAAAATATATTTTTTATTAAATTTAAGTCATAAATATGTGTACATTTCTTCAATTATTGACGCCCTAAAACATGTTAACACGAACATAAATTAGCTATATATGTTTATTATTGTTATTGTATATATATATGTCACATTTTAACGAAATGACAGTATTCACTGAAATTAACTTTATTAGGTTTTATTTAAATAATCAAAAAGGTGGCAATCAATTTCCATAGCTGCTTACAGGTTAGACTTCAGATACCAAGTGGTGTAGAGGTATATCTCTGAAATTGCTCATCTCCTAGGGTTACCAGTTAAAAAGGGCCATGTGTTTCTATTAATTTAACGATAAAATGGATTAGTTGGCTACCCCGCCAAACCCGTGATTATCAGTCATTGGGCCCGTATCCAAATTGAGGGACGATTCATTACAAAAACTAATCAATAGGTCCAATCTTTATAATTTTCTTACAATTTCCCCCCTTTCCAGACAAGTCCCCGGGGATGGGCCGGCTTCCATACACGAGGGTCGCCTGGAAAGTATAAAGCATTCTTTATTAAAGGGATGTTAAAATTTTGGAAGTGAATTACTTTTAATCGAGCTGCCTGGAGATGAGTTATTTCTTTCGTATAGTTAACATGTGATATCACAACAATAATAAAAATAGTAAAAATAATACAAATAATAAGAATAATACCACTAAAATTTTCAATACCATAAACAATTGAACATGATAAAAACAGTTATATTAATAAATGCAAGACACTGGTAATATTATATGCCAAATAAAATAATCAAAATAGGAAATATATTCTAGAATTGCTAAGTCCAACATTACATATAAAATACAAACTTGAATGAAAATGTCTTGACTTCATTCAGTAGAGTGTAGACTCTCAAAATACAATTATACTATACTCATAAAGATGTAAATTCAACTATCAAATATCATCCCATAACAGTTCATATGATATCTGATACTTTACATAGATGGTGTTAACTTAAATTGATCGTTGGGCAAAAAGTACCTTAGTTTGGAGGCATGTATTACTTCATAGTCCTTCTTTGTCAACCAGTTAGGTTTATTTATTTTAAAACTTACATTAGACAACTTTTCAATAATTTGATATGGACCAGAAAAAGGCGGGCTTAACTTCCTGGTGTTCGGATAATGAAATTCTTCTGCAATTACGAGATCACCAGGTTTGAAAGGTGCTTCCACAAATTTTAGGTCATATCTGACTTTGTTTTTTAAATGGTGCTCACCAGTTCTTTGGAAAGCCTCTTTCCTGGCTTCCTCAACCGTAGGGTAATAGTTTTCATTGCCTAATACTGATGGATAAGGAAATTGGCCAAACATTAAGTATGCCGGGGGGTATTTGGTTACTGAATGCGGTGTATTATTGTACTCGTTAATCACCTCCTCCAGAATTTTGGGCCATGGAATGTTTGAAGGTGTAGCATTGATTTTAAGTCTTAGTCGAGTGCAAATGGACTGATTTACGCGTTCATTTTTCCCATTACACTGGGGCCTGTGAGATGAAGTAAGTAATTTTTTTTACATTATGTTTATGTACCCATTTACGCAGTTTAGACGCTGTAAAAGCAGGGTTTCTGTCCGTTAAAATTTTCTTGGGAAGTTGAATGCTAAAAATCTGTTTTAGAATATTAATATAAACTTCTGTTGTAACATTTTTAGAGGTAAAACCCCAAACATAACGAGTAGCGTGATCAATAGCTAAGTGCATGTATTTTTTTGTTGAATTGTAATAATTGAAGCCCCCTACTGTGTCTAATGATATTATATCAAAGGGTTGTTCTGCAGGAGGTAAGGCTTCAAGAAGGCCAAATTTAGGTTGGTGGGATTTCTTGTTTAGTTGGCAGACTTCACAATGTTTGACAAATTGCGTAATATCTTGTGTCATGCTGCTCCAGTAGTACTGTGGTGAAATTAAATTTAGCATTTTTTGAATTCCTGGATGGCCAAATTGATTATGGGTTGTTATTAGTAATTTTTCTCTTAAGGAGAAAGGTACGACAATTTTTTGAAAACCCTTTTTGTGAATTACCAAAATGTCATTAAATTTTTGAAATTTAGGTCCTGTTACATTATCTAACTCTTGGTGTTCTTTAATTTCATCTAAGGTTAATAAATGAATGTGGGGATTTACGTTTGATAAAATGGGATTTCTTGAGAGCATGTCGGCTTCAAAATTTGTGGACCCTTTATTGTATTTTACGGTATAATCGTACATGCTTAATTTTAGTGACCATCTGAATAATCTACCGGTTAAATGTTTTATCTTTTTAAGCCATACTAAAGCAGCATGATCGGTATGTATTGTGAAAGGTTTTCCATGAAGATAATAATGGAATTTGTCAAGAGCATCGATTATGGCTAGACACTCCAATTCTGTGATAGCGTAATTTCGCTCGTAGGGCCTTAGTTGCCTTGAGTGGAATGCAATGGGATGTAAATCTCCATTTTCATCCATTTGTTTCAATACAGCACCTAAAGCTTCCTTCGAGGCATCAGTAAAAACATGGCATGGGAGATTAGGATTAAATAATCTCAAAATAGGTCTAGAAATTAATGCATTTTTAAGTAGTTCAAATGATTGCTGACAGATTTCTGACCATTCCCACGGAGTGTCTTTCTTTAATAATTTATTTAGAGGGGCTCTAATTTTAGCATACTTGTCAATGAATTTATGGTATACGTTTATGGATCCGAGGAATCTTTGTAATTCTTTAACATTTTTTGGAGGAATTAAATTTTTAATGGTTTCGGTATTAGCATTGTCTGGTTTTATTTGGCCATTACTAATTTCATAGCCAAGGAAGTCAATTTGAGATTTGGCAAAATTACATTTGGAAAGTTTTAGTTTTAGATTTTCTTGACGGCAAATATTGAATATAGTTTTAAGGTGAACCAAATGCTCGGCATAGGAGTCCGAATAAACTATAAAGTCATCGAAATAATTGGTAACGAAGTTGACCTTATGTTTATTTAGGATCCTTCTGAGAGCTCTTGCGAATTGAGCCGGAGCATTTTTGTATCCGAATGGGAGGACCAACCACTCGTAAAGTCCCTGATTGGTTACAAAGGCAAGTTTTTCTGTGTCTGAAGGATGGAGGGGGACGTGCCAGTAGCCAGAGGCTAAATCTAGCGTGGAAAAATATTTGGCATTGACAAGTCTGTCTAAAAGCCAGTCTATTCGCGGCAAAGGCTCTGAATCTGTCTTCGTAATGGCATTGATTTTCCTGTAATCAATACAAAGACGCGTTTTACCTTCTCCTTTTTTATGTGCCATTGTCACGGGAGAGGAATAGGGGCTACAGGATTCCTTAATGAGTTTAGCATCCAGCAACTCCTGTACTTGTTTTTGAATTTCTGCATTATCTTTAGGTGATGTACGGTAAGGCCTAAGCGAGATAGGAAGTTCCGAGGTGAGAGTTACTCGCTGGGGTTCCCATCTGACTCTACCTACGTCGTACCGATTGCGTGCAAAAATATCTTTGAAGTCGCTCAGAAGCCCTTCCAATTGTAGGTTCTCTTCAGTAGTATAATGATTAAAAGTTATATCATCATAATCCGAGAGAGTTTGAGTATCAAGGCAACAATGTCCCTCTTGAGACAAACTTGCTTGATTTGATTTGGAAGGAAAACTAAGCGGCTTCTGGCAATTCATATCACCCGTTAAAGTTAAGGTGTGGTTGAATGAACTTTCATGAGAAATTTGACCGGAAACGTTTTGGTCATTCATAATGATGACTCCATCTTGAGTCAGAGTATTTGAGCAAAAATCCATCGAGATATGGAATTTTTGTAATTCTGGGGTTCCCAGTATCGCATATGGCAAGTAAGACCTTACTAGATATAAGGAGCTATTTTGCCTGATATTCCCTATTTGGAGGGGTACTTGAACTTTTTCGGAAATCTGTACCTGTCCCTGGGTTTGGTTAACATTAAGAGGATGGCAACTTTGAATAGACGTCATATCCAAAGCTGTAGCTAGATTTTCTGGAATGAGGGACAGAGTACTTCCGCTATCCAATAAAAAGGGTATTTGAACCTCATTATGACAAGTTTTTGGGTTTCTATGGTTTTCGTAATTTTTGCATTTGAGGTACCCGGGCACAATAAACCGTCATAAAGAATTCATGTGTATTCCTTGATCAGGGGAATACCCATGGGCGTTTTGGGGTTGAGTCTCATTACTGTGGGTTGCTAAGTTGGATGAAATTGTTGCTCCTGCATTTCCCTGAACATCATATTTATGTAGTAAAGTATGATGCTTTCGTTGGCAATTTTTACAACTCATTTTGGATGCACATTTACTTGCAAAATGGCCACTACGCAAACAATTTATACACAACTTATTCAATTGGATGGTTCTCCATCTGCTATCTACAGGCATAGTTATTAATTTTCTGCAAGTGTGGGTGGCATGCGAATCAAAGCAAACACCGCATTTACTATTTTCTAAATTTTTGTGGCCTTTCGATCTATCGGAAGAATCTCTGACATAAGTTATATTTCTTACATCTGTTTTAGTTGGGTTCTCTAAAGTTAACAAGCTTTTAGCTTGAATCTCTAAAAATTTTAGAAATTCCGTGAGATTAGGCATATTATTATGGGTAAGGGATAGTTCCCATCGCTCTTTGAGATTATCGCTTAATTTTTGAACTATGGTATAAATTATCATGTTATCCACTAAAGCATTTTGAGTAAGTTTTAAAGAATCTAGAATTCGAAGTGATTCATTGCAGGTATCTATTATATCGAAAATAGCTTTAGAGGAAGTGGAACAATTTTTCATATTTTTTAAATTGTATAACTTGCCTATTTGTGCTATGGCCAAATCCCTAATCTTATCGTAGCGAGCGCAAAGGGTGTCCCATGCATTTTTATAATTGACCTCCAAAAGAGGAAATCCGGAAATCAATTTATGGGCAGGACCCTTTACACTAGCTAAGAGATATTGCAATTTAGAAACGGCTCCCAAATCTGGATTTCGATCTATAGTTGTGGTAAAAATCTCCTTAAAAGAGAGCCACTGATCAGCTTCTCCGTAAAAGGGTTTTAATTCAAATTTGGGAAGATTGACTGTTTTTTCAAAAACATTACTTGTATTTTTATTGTTATTCTCTGAACCACCCTCGTTAATGCTTAAACTCTTAGTTAATTTATTACGTGATGTATTTATTGCGATAGTTAATGCATCCAATTTAAGGGCAATTTCATTGTATTCCTCAATTATAGCTTCCGTTTCTGTTGTATCGCTCTCAAGAACGGCGTTTTCCTGATTTTTACTTAATTCTGTACTAATATCTTGCACCTGACCATGATACAAATCTAACTCTTCTAGAGTTATCGTCTGATCATCAATTTTGGGATTTATGATATTTTTTATACGGGTAATTTTTGCTTTGAGAACAGTTTTTTGTTTCTTAATATTTTCCATTTTGAATTAATTTTAAGATAACTTTTTAATAATCTAAATATTATAACACTCTTAATATCCGTCAAAATGTTTAAACATTCTCAACATAATATAAGCATGTGCATAAAATTGATAAAAAGAATAAAATAGTTAAAAATAATTAAAGAAATAAATATAGAAAACATGAATCATTTTTTTTTTTCAATTCAAAAGATTGCAATGCTTTAAAACCATGGTTTTCATAAATACCAAAAATGAAAACATCACTGGAGATATACTACTTATTAAATCACTTACCTTAAATTATGTAATCAGAATAAAAATAAAAAATAATATGGATAATAATATTATATAAAAATAAATAACACTAGGGTACCCCATGAGCTCATACACACACACACAAAATAAAAGAAAAAAAAACATTCCGCAAAAACGGAGAAGGAAAAAATTTATATCTCTGTATTTAAGCAATTGTAGTGCGCACTTATCATGAAATAAAAAGCAATGACAGCAACGATGCTATCTTTCACTGCATGAAATTTACTTTTAGAGATGCTCTGAAGAAAATCACTATAAAATCATCAACACAACTGAAGAAGATGAATTCCACTTAGAGACTGCAGTTTTCATGTTGTGAAACTTTCACTGCACTGTTAAAACAAAATGCGGATATCACTGCTGAAATATTTGACTTTTAAAACGCAGAATATGTTGAAAATGATCTACATTTTGATCGATTTTAATTAAGATGATATTCTTCAAAATATAGTAGAAGAAATGGGAAGACACTTTCTATAATGGAATTGAAGAGTTAAAAGCATATCACTGCTGACAGATTCTTTGATGAGGCGAACTTCTTGTATTTACACTACTTGAAGGAGCATAGTGAACACTTTCCCAGCACCCAATTGGGGCCTCTTTGAATGTTCAATCGGAGCTTATCCGTATCGTGTAGCACCAAGAATTCTTTTTTTCTTTCTTTTCTTTACTTCTCATGTTTTCCCGCTGAGCAGGTAGTATTATCCTACCGACTCATAATACTGTCACATTTTAACGAAATGACAGTATTCACTGAAATTAACTTTATTAGGTTTTATTTAAATAATCAAAAAGGTGGCAATCAATTTCCATAGCTGCTTACAGGTTAGACTTCAGATACCAAGTGGTGTAGAGGTATATCTCTGAAATTGCTCATCTCCTAGGGTTACCAGTTAAAAAGGGCCATGTGTTTCTATTAATTTAACGATAAAATGGATTAGTTGGCTACCCCGCCAAACCCGTGATTATCAGTCATTGGGCCCGTATCCAAATTGAGGGACGATTCATTACAAAAACTAATCAATAGGTCCAATCTTTATAATTTTCTTACATATATACATATATGTGTGTCTAATTAAAAACGAATACCCTACTTTTGAAACTATACTTGCATTATTTTTATAATAAAAAATAAAATATCTAAAAAAGCAGTATAAAAATAATATAAAAGGCACAGTAGGTGACAGCTATGCACTTTGAGGATTAAAAAAAATAAACAAACATGTGTTATACGAAAAGAGCTTGTATTAGTATCTAGCAATAAATAAAAAGTATTACAAACAATTTCCGACAAGAAAGACGACACGTATTCAATGGCGCCGAGAGCCGTGATGGGCCCAGAATCAACCACACATCCCTCCCCCCCCCCCCCCACACACACAAACTCTCGAGAACCATAAAAAGCATGCGAATCTTCAGTGGCGTAGAAACTTTGTACAAACAGGGGAAGCCGGAGCATATTGCGGAAAGCTAGTGGCACAGATCATTTCATTCATTTTGGAGGGTTCCTTCATAGTGTTGCACGTTTCACAAACAGAAGTATAAAATAGAACTCTTTAATCCAGTTAAAATAATTTTTAATAGATATACTTGATACATAGAAACTTAATTTATGTGCGATCCCGAATACAATATTAAAATTTAAGGCTTCTCCCACTTCCATTTACCAAAAATTAAAGTGCTTTCTGTTGTTTTGCTTACAGATTCTTTACAAATCTCTTCCAAATCAATTTTAAAGGCCTCCTCTTCCTAAATATGTTATCGGTGCAGGTAATTTGTAGTAGACCTATATAAGACCCCCCTTTTTTCTGGAAATCGGGAGGGTTGTAAGCAGAAAAAGGGTGAAGGCACAAACAAGTGTGCTCACCACCTCCTCTCTCTCTTCACTTCGTTGTTCACTGTGTGAATTTAGTAGAAAAAGTATACTTTATTTTCTAATTCAGCAATGTATCGTAAACAGATGTGGTGCGAGAATTTCTCCCGGGGGAGCTGAGCCCGTCTGAAATATTCCAGGGGGAGTCACAGCTCCCCCAGCTCCCCCGGTCCCTTGCGAATCTTTAAGGAGACCAGGAAAGCCCTATCTCCGCCATGTTAAATTCACCAACTTCATATGCCTTTTTCTCAGAAATAGTGAAAGATAGAGGTCTAGATTTTTTAGAGTAGTTAGAATAACATGTTTTACGTATTTTAATGGGCCATTTTATTTCTAAGTGAAACTAAAAATTAATTATTTATTGAAAGTCATTTTTAAATTAGCATTTTTGGTAAGATTTTACTGCCTAAAATAAATAATTTACAACAAATCATTAAATCCCTGTGTTAAAATATACAATATAACATAATAAAGTATTTACAAAAATCTGAGTTCATACGTTTAATAGATATTGAAAAAAGGAACACAAACATGAAAAATCCAAGTTTTTGAGAAAAGACAGTTAAAGATTTAAATGGCCATTAACACTAGCACCGCCATTTTGACCACTACCAAATAAAAATATTTCGATTTGAACCAGAAGTTTCTTTCTAAAATAATATAAATATGTACCACCGAGAAATACGTTAAATAAATAAGTTAAATTGTTTTAAATAAAAATTCTGGTGTAAAATATTTTTATAACATTTGAATAAAATTTCCGGCGGCTCTAGTGTTAAGCGTGAAGTACTCTGAGAAAGAATGAATAATTCCAACACTTCTTTTTTTATATAAATAAACATATGTGACACATCGTTGGAAAGATTAAAGTTTAAACTACTTAATGATATAAAAAAGTAAAAATCGATCCCCCCCCCCCCCCCAGCAAATTTCGCTTACCTGGCCCCCCGACTTCGGTGACCAATTTATGGACTTTTTTTTTTTCTTTCTCTTAAATTATGGTATACATAGAAAATAAATATAAATAATAATAATATACAGTGTGTATTGTAAGAGCTGTGCCCCTTTGAGCTCCTAGGGCCCCGAAACAATGTACCTGCTGTATGTCTTTGGGCGCGCAGACGCCGGTCAGTAAAATGAACGATGTGATCTAATTGGTTGTTCGCATGAAAGAATGTTGAAATCGGAGACACTCGTTAAATCTACTGTTGTATTTGTGGTATTTTAACATACGGAAATATTACGTTGCAATCTACTGCAATAAATGCAGTAAATTTGACAATTATTTTTTACAGTGTGTATATATATATATAGATAGATAGTACAAAACATATTTCAGTTTTAAGACTTAAAACACACGCTTTTATTTTATATAAAATAACGCCATCCGCATCCGCTAAAGAATTCCACCATTCAAAAAAATCGACTATCTAATTATTTATATGTTTTCATTTGTTTATAATATTAATAAGGATACCTAAAATTAAATTTAGTTAATAATAGCTCCATGTTTTATCAGAAATCATTCATTTACATTTTTTCAAAATAGTACATATATTAAGTACATTTTTTTCAGTTTTTATGGGAAAATGGCAACAAAACGATATAATTGCTATTTTCCAGCTATTTTTCTTTTGCTTTCTACAGAAATGAAGCACTTGCGTTGCCAAAATCAAACAAATAACGCTAAAAACTACAAATAAATCAATATCTCAAAAATAAATTGAGATGCAGTTTTCCAACAAATTGCGTTAAAAAGTACTTTTTTCCCCCAATTCGGCTGCATAAAAATTGAAAAGGTGCAGTGCTTAGAAGTTAAAAAAATTGCAGTAGAGTATTCAACAGTACAATGATACATCTCCTTTGTTTTAAGGCTGGCTTATACAACGGAATGTTATTTTTTGGAGACGACACTTTATTTGCTGGGAGAAAGAGATAGCATACCGGGGGCTAAAAAACAATAAATGGTATCATAAACATTTAATTTAAACATCAAAGCTTTGTTTTAAATTACCACGCGAGACATAAAAAAAAATGCTAACTGGTGAGTTAAAAAAATGCTATTGGCGAGATTTTTACCCGGCTAGCATAAAAGACCAAGTTCTTTGCGATTACGGCAACTTTATGTTAATTTTATTCGAAAAAATAATTTTGATGGAAAATGGCTGCGCATATGAAAGGGATAATTGAAGAGCTGAGTGGAAGAACATGTTATGCTACATTTTCTTAAAAATGATTTTATCTTTTGGACGAAGGTGTTATCAGGTATTCTATCACATGGTAAAGCTAAAATGCCAAAGTTCTATTTAGCCTTGAAAATTTAAGACATTATTCATTAATATTTAATATTTTAATATTTAATAATCCAAATAATATTAATATTTTTTAATATTTAAAAATTAAATATGAATAAGTTTTTTTGATAGAGTTTAGTACCACACCTGTTAATATTTTAAACACATGGTATCAAACAGAAAATAAATCATTAAAATTGACAACAAAAACTTCCACATCAAATTTCTTCAGATGTAATTTTTGTTACTTAACATGTTCTTCCACTTAGCTCTTCAATTGTTTATGACAGTCACATGACTTGAACTATTATAACATAGTTGAAATGATGGTTATGGAACAATATTTGACGATTAATCGCCTGCGCCAAGTATCAAAATGGCCGCCTGGCATATAGAAAGAGAAGTGCTCAGCCCAGAACTGTTGATGACAGTCACATGACTTAGGCTATTATTATAGAGATTACAACAGAATTAAACAGTTAAACTTATTTAACTTAAACCAAACTCGCTGTTACGTCGATGTTACTTTTTAGTATTAAGAAAGAAAATTATTTAAATTTTTCAAATCATGCATTTATAATTTTTTTCATTATTTAATAACTAAATAATGAAAAAATATGCCTTTGTTCTGAGCTCAAAAATATCACAAAAAAGTAATGTAACTAAGAGACATTGCAAAATCAAATCTTTGTGAATTCAAACAAACAACATATTCAAACAATCATAACAACAATTCAAACAAACGATACCGCCACCATTTTACCTACTATGACATCATAAGAATATTGTCCATTGATTGTTGGAAAACTTACTTTGTGAATGATTACCTCAACGGTTTAAGATTTTTTTACGATTCACGATGAATGAATCACTCGTGTTTGTTTAGGTTTATGGAATGAGATATTAAGCTGTCAACCTAATTTTGACTGAAGTAATCCTAGGATATATGTGTACTTTTTAATCGAAATTAAAAACAATGCTTTGATCTCGAAATAAAATGTTCTAGTTTATATAATTAGTTATTTCTATTAATTATTTATTTAAGTTAATCCATTTTAGGTTAATCCATTATAGCTCAATTTTAAAAAAAGCTTGGCGCAATTCGGGCTTCAGAAAGTGAGATATGTTGCCAAAATATATAAACAGCTATGAAAACAAACCTGATGAATTTTTATTTTTGTTTATGCATGTATTTATTATTATTAATTATTTATTTAGGTAATTTTCCACTATAGGGCACTTTGCATTAAAAAAAAAAAAGCTTGGCGCATTTGGGGCATCAGAAAGTGAGATTGCCAAAATCTATAAACAGCTATGGAAACAAGGTACAGATGTCATATTCGCCCCATATTGGCGCGATTTTTTTCGGTTGCCAATTTGGCGAAAACATCAACAGCATAAACAACATAATCCGGGTTACCACATCAAGCAAAATAACGACACTTTGGCGCAAGTTAAGTACCTTTTTAGGGTTTCGTTCATCTGACGAAACCCTATTTGTCTCACTCCTTTGTCTGTCTGTCTGTCTGTCTGTCCTTCACAGAGCCCGTTCTCAGAAACTATACATGTTAGAGATTTGAAATTTTGGGTACTTATAGCTGAACACCTCACATCAAACAACAAATCATAAAATTTTGAAAAAGTTGGTAATTAACTGAATTACGGGCTAATTAACTTCTAAAATTAACCAATCCACCTTTTTAACGCAGATTCAAATGAACTTTCTCCAACGGCGCGAAAGCAGGTGTGCTCAACTTCAGACATAACGGCGTCCTTGCGGTTTTCCGTAGTGGAATATTTTAATACGAAATTTTAACTTTTTAAATGTTAAATTTTTTGATAAAATTTTTTGCCATCCGGACGGGAAATCTCTCGCAGATTTCATACATATCCAATTCAAAGCGATAACTCAATTAGAAGCTGAGATATTAATTATTATTTAATTAATCTGTTTCATTTCTATCTAATGAATCGAATAAAATGGAGGCACGTGCTTTAACCATGAAATTATTTAAATTGGGAAATCTAACAATTTGCGTGAGGTTTTATCCGCTCAATGAGACAAGTATAACTTATTCATTATAAGAAAGTTTGTAAGTATTCATACCACTATTTTCGAATAGTAATTTCTGCAAATATCTTAAATTATTGGTTGAGATCGCCACTCGATCTGGTTGAAACTTTAAAATAGTTTATAACGCATAAGAAAAATCGTAAAAAAGAATGGAGTGTGATATTTCGAGGGGAGACTAGCGTGCTTCGGCCGCTATCGTATAATTTGTATTTGTAAGGTTTGGGTAAATGGAAAGGGGGGGGGGAAATACTTTTGATTAAATATCCCAAAAGAGTTTCGTTCTGATGCACTTTTGTTATGAATAGTTTGCGCTCCCTGGTGGTGGAATGTGGAACTAACATAAAGCGATTTTGTTAAAATTAGGAAAGTTCGCATTACAGATATTATGACAAAGACTAGCGTGCTTCGCCCGCTATCGGATTATTTCAGTCCGTGCGAGGCTGATGTAAAATGAGATGCATTCTTCCAGCGAAATTGAAAAGCGTGCTTCGCCCGCTATCGCATAATTTTATTTTGTTAGGTTTGTGTCAATGGAAAAGGGGGAGAGAGGGAACTACTTTTGATTAAATATACCAGTTAGTCAACATGACAAATATTATTATGATAAAGACTAACGTGCTTCGAAAATCTAATAATTTGCGTGGGATATTTGAACAGCGCTATGAGATAAGTATAACTCATTCATCATCAGAAAGTTTACATTCATACTACTATTTTCGAATAGTAATTTCAGGAAATATCTTAAATTTTTGGTTAAGACCGCCACTCGATTTGTTTGAAACTTTAAGATAGTTTATAACACATAATAAAAAGTGTAAAAAAGAATGGAGTGTGATATTTCGAGGGGGGGGGGAGGGGAGCTAGAATTATTTTTAAAATCTTAGCGTTTGTTACCGCAGACCGCCACCATCCGGGCCCATGTATCTACGGAAAGATTGCGTAAAGGAGTTTCGTTCAGATATGCTTTTGTTAAGAATGTACAGTGCATTCCCTGGTGGTGGAATGTGGAACTAACATAAAGCGATTTTGTTGAAATTAGGAAATCTAACAAGTCGATCTGTTTGAAACTTTAAGATATTTTATAACACATAAGATAAAGTGTAAAAAAGAATGGCACGTGAAATTCCGGGGAGGGGGGGGGGGGAGGCGCTAGATTTCTGTTTAAAAAGTTAGTGTTTCTGACCGTTTTAGGTGCTTTTTTTGAGGGAGTCCTGAGATATATGTTACTTATTTAATATAAAATTGTCTAAAGTTTAGTTACCACTATTTCCGAATAGTAATTTCAGCAAATATCTTAATTTCTTATTAAGACCGCCACCACCTCGAGTAACATATCTACTTATAGGTTGTTTAACGGAGTTTCCTTCCGATACAGTTTTATTAAGAATAGAGTGCGCTCCCTGGTGGTGGAATGTGGAACTGAGATAACGCGATTTTGTTAAAATTAGGAAATATAACAAGGCGATCTGTTTGAAACTTAAAGATAGTTTATAACACATAAGAAAAAGTTTATAAAAATGGCGCGTGAAATTTCGGGTAGGGGGGGGGGGAGGGGCGCTAATTTCACTAATTGATTTATTTCTATTATATACTTATTTTACAAGGCAGTTACGTGATGTTTCATTGCAGTATACTTCTGAACGGTGTCCGATTTTTAAAAATACAGCATAAATGTTACTTATGCCAGATAAAAATGTCAGAAGTATTGATACCACTATTTTCGAATAATAATTTCAGCAAATATAATAAATTCTTGGTTAAGACCGCCACCCCCTCGACTAGCATATCTCCTGATAGGTTGTTTAACGGAGTTACGTTCAGATACAGTTTTGTTAAGAATAGAGTGCGCTCCCTCGTGGTGGAATGTGGAACTAACAGACCGCGATTTCATTTAAAGTAGGAAATCTAACAAGGTGATCTGTTTGAAACTTTAACATAGTTTATAACATATAAGAAAAAGTTTATAAATAATTGCGCGTGAAATTTCGGGCAGGTGGAGAGAGGGGGAGGGGCAAAATATTTATTTTTTGTTTCATACCATTTCAGGTGCATTTTTTTTACGGAGTCCTCAGATACATGGTACTTATTAAATATAAATATGTCAAAAGTTAAATTACCACTATTTCCGAATGGTAATTTCAACAATTATCTTAAATTCTTGCTGAAGACCGCCACCCCCTCGAGTAACATATCTACTGATAGGTTGTGTAAAGGAGTTTCGTTCAGATACGCTTTTGTTAAGAATAGAGTGCGCTCCCTGGTGGTAGAATGCGAAACTAACAGACCGCGATTTCATTTAAAGTAGGAAATCTAACAATTCGATCTGTTTTGTTATAAAGTATTTAAAGTTTAAATTATAATGAAGTATAAAGAAGAATGGCGTGTCGCATTTCGAGGGGGGAGGGTGATGGAGGGGCGCGAACAAAATTAGGAAATATAGCTGGACGATCTGTTTGAAACTTTAGTATAGCTTATAAAAAGTAACAAAAATTTTAAACATCAGGCCGCGTCAAAAATCATGGTGACCATTACCCCACTTCAACCCCCCCCCCCAAAGGGGGCACTTTTCTAAATTTGGCAGATACCCGTCATGTGATATATCGTAGCATTTCGAGGGGGGGGGGGTGGCACGAACAAAATTAGGAAATATAACAAGGTGAATCTGTTTGAAGCTTTACGATAGTTAGGAAGGGTTTGCCAAAATTTAGAAGATGTTCCATGGCCATAAATGTACTGGACGTTTTGAAAGGAATATTAAACGAAACCCTTTGTGCGATCTATGATCACACTTACCCACTTGTTCCTATATGATTTTGGCGACAGAAAAAAATCGCGCCAATATGGGGCGAATATGACATCTGTACCGGAAACAAATCTAATGAACTTTTTTTTGTTTATATGTTTATTTATTTACATAAAAAAAAGGTACTTCTTAGTTATTCCGTCGACCAATTTCGCCAAATTATATAAATATCCAAACCACTCGCTAAATTATACACATTGACACATTTTTTTATTTTAAATAACGAAAGAACAAATAAATTAGTAAAATATTAATAAAAATACAAATAAAACGTCGAATTAATGGTTTTATTGGCCATTATTGGCATTTAATATTATAATTAATTAATTAATGGCAACCATTATTGGCAATTAATCTTACTATTTGGCGACAATAATTTGGTCGGCGGGATAACTAACAAGTACCAAAAATAATTTCTAAATATATATAATATTTTTTTAATATACAAATTACGGCGCAGATGTCATATATGCACCGGGGTACCTAACTGGCGCCAAAATGGTTTTATTTTGCCTGATATGGTAACCCGGCTATTGTTTTTTATTTATTAATAAATTGTTTATTGTTTATTTACCCTTATTTTCTTTTTGGTACTTTTCGGTTAGCCAGTTGATATAATTTTTTTAAAATTATATAAACTGTTATGTTCTATAGCTATTAATTAAACTTTTATTTATTTATTGTTATTTCCTTTTCAAAATAATAGCAAATAATTTAAAAATACATATGTAACTGGTATTCGAAAGCTAGATTTTTGCCAAATTGGCGTCAGAAAAAAATCACGCCAAACCCGATACGTATATGACATTTGTGAAGAAAATTACTTCTGTTTCTTTATAAAAATGGATAAATAGATTTTTTTGGTACTTGTTAGTTATCCCGTCGACGAAATTACTGTCGCCAAATTGTAAGATTAAATGCCAATAACAGTTGATCGTAAATGTCACATTCACTTGACAACACGTGTTTACGTCATCAAATGATTTTTATTTCGACGTTTTATTTGTATTTTTATCAATGTTATACTAATTTATTTGTTTTTTAGTTATTTAAAATAAAAATTAGGTCAATTTGTATAATTTGGCGAGTGGTTTCGCGATTTATATAATTTGGCGAAATTGGTCGACGGGATAACTAACAAGTACCATTTTTTTTATATTAAATGAATTGTATGCATATGGAAAAAAATGCTTGTGAGTATGAAACAGTA
The DNA here is from genome assembly GCA_963932465.1 of Maratus speciosus. Lineage (NCBI taxonomy): Eukaryota > Metazoa > Arthropoda > Arachnida > Araneae > Salticidae > Maratus > Maratus speciosus. The sequence continues at coordinate 560,425,804 of OZ010794.1, read as the reverse complement.
AATAGGTTGTCAGAAAATACGTTGCCAAACTTCTTTCTCGACAAGAAACTTTTCTCCGCAGTATTGTACATAAGCGATGATTGCTGGAAATGCATTTTTAATTATGATATGCGCTTTTATGTTTCACTATATTTATCCATACTATACTGTGTGCATAAATGCTATATTAAAATAGCAATTAAAGCCTTTGTGCAGGAATATTAAAAAGCAGTAAACCAACGTTTAAAATGCACAAATAATGCGTGAAAAGCAGCAAACAGCTGTTTCGAATCTACAGCGAGATTCTTCTTCAGTGCAAGATAGGGAAAAAAGAACAGCGTGCTAGAAAAAGCAAGGCTGAGCAAAATGATAGACAGAGACGCGCTGCCTTATATACCGGGTAGCGCAAGATGGTCCTTAGATGGTCCTTAGAATAGATGGTCCTTAGAATAGATGGTTCTTATGTGAATATCCGCAAAGACCCTTCCACTAGTGAAATTAACTCTATTAAGCCTGCCATCAAGTCTTCTTTCATTATTCCTGCTAACTTTAAGAAGTCTCTTATTCCATCTATTGCGCATTGTGCCAGCTTTACCTAAGGTCCATAAACCTGACATTCCTTTTAGTCCTATTGTCTCTAGTATTGGTACAGCTTCTTATAAGCTTGCCAAATATTTAGTTTCTGTTTTTTCCCCACTTTTGTGCAGTAACTGTTTCACTGTTAAGAATTCTTTTGATTTTGTTAAAAAACTTCATAACTTTAACCGCAAGGTCACATGATGGTTTCTTTTGATGTTAAATCATTATTTACAAACGTTCCGGTTGAGGGGGCTTTAGATTGCCTCAAGAAGAGGCTTTGTGAATTCCATTTCTCTTATTTTGAAATCGAGGAACTTATCCTTCTCACTCGCGCTTGCTTGTCGCAAAATACTTTTGTTTTCAATGGTAATTTTTTCCGCATGATTGATGGTTTGGCTATGGGTAATCCTCTTAGTCCAATTTTATGCGATTTTTATATGCACTATTTTGAGCTCAAACTTTTTGAAATTTAAAAATTTCCGTTCTATGTTCGTTATGTTGATGATGTTTATGTCCTGGTTGAAATAAATTCGGATATTAATCATATTCTCTCTATTATGAATTCCATTGATCCCTGCATTCAACTTACCTCTGAAATTGAGACCAATAACTGTCTTTCTTTCCTCGATGTCCTTGTTATTCGTTGTGAAAATGGCTTTCAGACTACCATCTTTCGTAAACCTTTTGCTGTCAGTCTCCCACCTCACAGGCATTCTTCTCATCCCCCTAACCAGAAATTCGCTGCTTTCAATACTTTTGTTTTTCGGGCTACCAATATTTGTTCCACTCCTCAGTTACTTAGTGCTGAACTTAATTACCTCAAAGCTATTGCTGTTGATCGTGGTTATTCCTCTAATATTATTGATTCTATTTATAAGAAATTGACGAAACCCGTCCATTCTGAAAAGCATTCTAATTCCAACTCTAATACTTCAGTTATGTTACCATTTTTTCCTAAAATCAGTCAGCAAGTTGCTAAAATCTTAAGAAGGTTTGATTCTAATGTTATTTTTTCTCCTGTTAATAAAATCACTTTTTCAAATCTCAAACACCCCGTTGATCGCCTAGATAACTGGGGTATTTACCAAATCTCTTGCCAGTGTGGCCTTTCTTATATTGGCCAGACTAAACGTGCTCTTAGATTTCGTTTAAAAGAGCATGAAGGTTATGTTAAAAATCAGGAGCTCAAACGTTCTTCTATTGCTCAACATTCTTGGTCGTCTCAACATAGGTTCGATTTTTCCTCAACCACCATTATCCAAAAATGTTCTTCTAACCTTGATCTTGATTTTTGGGAAGCTTACCACATCATTAAAAATTCTCACTCTTTAGTCAATGACTTATCTAGTACTCCAGATTTTCCAAGTATTTGGAAAGCATTAATTTAATTTCTTCTTTTTTGGTTTCTTTTTCTCTCCTTCTCCGATAGATGTCGCTACTTGTCCACCCAGTCGTTTCCACTGCTTCTCTCTCATTGGTTGTTTCTGGTGCTTTCGCTACCCGCATAGGGTATATAAGGCAGCGCGTCTCTGTCTATCATTTTGTTCTTTTTAGGGTTTCGTTCATCTGACGAAACCCTATTCGTCTCACTCCTTTTTTCCCTATCTTGCACTGAAGAAGAATCTCGCTGTAGATTCGAAACAGCTGTTTGCTGCTTTTCACGCATTATTTGTGTATTTTAAACGTTGGTTTACTGCTTTTTAATATAAATGCTATAGTTCACACACAGGGCTACACAAAAGAATTCGTAGGGGTTACTGAGTATGAGAGTAAATTGCTTAAAGGTGATTTTTAAAGGAGTTATGCATTTTTACGCTGAACTGCATTTAGTTTACTAAGAAATGCGACGTCTATGGATGATAATATCTGGAAATGTGATTTCAGTAGTTTTAAGAGTGTTTTAGTTTAAATTAAATTTTAGTTAAATAGTGACGTGTAATAACGGTACTATTGGCTATGGACGGTAACTGCTGAAATCAATTTTTAAATTTTTTTATGAGTTTTCTAAAATGTTTACTTAGTTATCTTATACCTTATTTCCCTAAATAACGAAGTTTAGTTAAGCATTCAGGAAGTGTTGGAAAGTGTTTCATATTCTGTGCTTAACTCATGATTTTTCTTTCTTGTTTAGTCTTATTTTGCATTTATTTTATTCTTAATTTTTTAGTTTTATACTGCTTTATAGAAACTTTAATATTTTATGTTTAAACTTTTCGCCCTCCCCCCCCCCCCCCCTTGCATGTAGTACAAACTATAGAGCAGATAGCGCAAAATAATAGACAATTTGGTACTTTTCCGCTATAGGGGCTTTGGCGTTTTTCTTTTTTTTTTAAACTTGGTGTAATTCGGGCATCTGAAAGTGAGATTTGTTCTCAAAAATCATATAAGAAGCTATGAAAACAGACTTGATGAGCTTTTTTATTTGCTTATATATGTATTTTCATATATATACATTTGTATTGACAATGTTTTTGACAGAGTTAGTTATTCGGAGATACTGTTATGGTATGTAAAAAAACCCACTGGGCTATTTCCCATTACTTTCAATATAAATGAAGTACTTCAGTTGCCACGATTACAAAATTTGTATTAAAAACTACAAAAAAATTAGTATCTCAAAAATAAATTGAGTTATAGAAACAAACTTCATTTAAAAGCACACTTTTTTTCCTGTACGAAGGTGTAAAAATTAAAAATGCGCGATGTTTAGAAGTTTAAAAATTTGCAGTAACGAAAATTGCAAACCCGAAATTTCATTTTAAATTTCAAACCGTTGCCATTCGCAAAATGACATATGCGTTACGCACAGATATGTTTGTCCTTTATAATATAGATAGATAAATATGTATGTATCAGTCATATTTGAACGGAGGGGGGTTTCGGGGTCTGGGGGTCATGACCGGTAAAAATATACCAGAAATTTTCGGAAGTGCTTTCCTCCGGACGGCCCCGTAAGGCATGGTGACGTCACGGCGACGTCGTTGTTAAGTCACACTGTGACTTTGTGACCGTCGATGTGACGTCATAATGACTAGAATGCGAAGTCGTTATGGACGTTTTAGAGGTCGTTTGTGACGTCACAGTGTGACAAATTTGTGAAAAGTGTGTCATTTGTGACTACTTTGGCATTAATTTTGTGACGAACGTGTGACAAAAGCGGCAATGCTTTGAAGTCCCATTGTGACCAATTTGTGAAATATGTGTCATTTGTGACGAACTTGTCATAAACACTGTGATGATTTCAAATGAAAATTAAATTTCAAATTAATTGCTTAAAAGGCGCAAAGGCCAACCTAGTAAAAAAGATTCCATGCCGGGACTCGAACCCGGGCCATCAGTATCTCAGCGACGTATATCATTTTCATTATATATGAAATAGATTAACATAATTAAAGTACGCCGCAAACAATTTCCTCCTCCGCTATATCATTATGTATTGGAATTCCTTTTTAGCCCTGTAAATGAACAATAACTATTCTTTGCATCGCGTATTCTTCAGAATGCATATTTTAGTACGCTTCATAAATGCATATCAATTTTTTTCTGTTTGAAAACGTGTAAAATCATGAAAAATCCTTTTAAACGATTTTTTCCCATAGGCCGTAATGTAATGGAATACTTTTGACTGTCCCTGTAAATGAACTAAACATGCTACAAACTTCGTTACACATAGGGGCTATGGTAAACGTCAATAACATCTAAAAATTTCAGGGCAATCCGAGTATATTTACGAGAGTTAGAGCACGGACAGACGACTAGACAAACCAAAGTCATAAACACTTTTCAAATTTGTTGAAAGGTGTTAAAAAGGAAATATAAAAGTAAAATAAATGACTGCATATATGAACTATTTTTATTGTTTGAAAAACATTTTAATGTAAAAAGTAGTTATTAATCTCTTTAAAAAAATATTCAGTCCTATATTATGCATCTAAATATCAACTTTAAAAAATACATACTAAAGCAGTTTAATCTATAAACTTGCTATCAGGCATGAAAAACACTTTATTTCAATGCTTAAATATAATATTCTATTTTTTAAGGGTGTATTTCAATCCAAACTGCTTATTTTCTGATTCATTTTTAAATTCATTTTTGTTCTCAAACGGATCAAACTGAGAAATTCTCTTATTTAGAAACTACCTAATGCTTCTCAATTTTTTGATAAATGCAGAAAATATTACAAAAAAAATGCTGTCAAAGTAGGCGTTTTGAACCGATTTTTTTCGCAGCGGAAGATCTGGGAATGAAAAAAAGGGTCATACTGAGAAAATAATTATTTAAAACTCAAATTCTAATGAATTGAGGGAAAAATGAAATCACACGGCCTCTTAAACATCTCTTCAAAAATCACCTCAGCAAGTTTCATGTTTTTACTTTTAAAAATGAGTCTGAAAATATCTCAGAAAATAGATTCCACCTTCAACAGTTATCGAGCTGTTGAAGGTGGAAAAATATTTTTTCGAATGCACCCTTAATGCCAATATTTATGTGTATCGAAAGCAAGAAGTAGAAAATGAGTTTACAATCGAAGAAAATTTAATAACTGATTCTGAATGTCTATAATTAAATGTTTGATTAAAATTAATGTATCACAAATAGCAAAAAAAAAAAAAAAAAAAAAAAAACTTACATACAATTAAAAAAAAATAAATATACCAATTTGAAAAACACTAAAAATAATAATTAGTATTTTAATTGTACTATTAAACAACAACAAACTACAATAGATGAATTAAATGCATTATTAGATTTAACAATTTCTCAAAAATCTTTCCATATGTTATAAGGAATTCCTATTATTTTATAATTTTGGCAAATGTTAAACCTGAAAACATTGGTATGAAGATTTAGGATTTTAAATAATAATTTAAAATATTATTAGCAATGAAAAAAAAATCTTTCAAAAGTTTCACTACTATAATATGTAAAAAGACATTTTCCCACTATAATGTTAATTTCTAAACTGAGGCTAATTCCATGAAAACTTGTCATGTCCGTCACACAGCTGAAAATCGCTATACTTGTTGGCCACCGTTATTTTCGAAAAGTTTGCTTCACGTTATTCAATTGATGAGATATCTCCGATAAAATAAGTCACATTCTTCCGTTATAAAATACTGGTAGCTAACAAGCATAGCGATTTTCAGCTGTGTGACAGGCATGACAAATTTTCATAGAATTAGCCCTGAAACAGTTTCGTAATATCATAATATTCGAATATAATATTTAACTCCAAAACAATAATGACGATAAATACTGTTATATGAGTGTTAGTAATCAGAAAAAAAGTAAGAAGCCGAAAAAAATTCCACATCACTGTATCAATCTCAAGTAACTACAAATTAATGTTTATATTCATTCCACTATGAATGTAGGCATGAATTTCTGCGTCAGCTTTTTTTAATCTTTTTTTTTTTTTTTTGAGCGATGGCAGATTAGCACATTTTACGACATAGAATCGAATAGGAAAATTTCGCTTCAAAACAATGCCAGATCAGTCTCTTTCTATATGTATAACATAAAACTATTTAATTCATAATCATAATATACAAAACAGAAATAAAAAATTTAAATTAAATAAGACTTACCTTTTATGCTATAAATTAATAATATCCGAGTATTTTTGTTCAAAAATGGCAGATGTCTTTCTCTTACATTAAAAAAAAACATAAACAAAAGCTGACATTGTAGACTTCGTGATGGTCTTTTCCCCCGTCTATTACAAAAAGTTCTCTGTTTACCCTGCGGTTGCGGTCATATCCTACGCAGACGATCTTCAGCAGGTGATTTTACTGTTTATTTGCTTTTGTATACAACAGATTTGGAACTTTCATGCGCAATAGTTTTATGAGACAGTCTGTAATTAAAATTTTCTATTTGAAGAATTTTCCAATGCATTTTACCATTTCTTTTTTATCAGTTTCAAAAAAATTCATTTGAAAATGGAAGTTTATTAGATAAAACATTGCTTAAATTTTTAAAATGTGTAAAAATAAATTTAATGGTAATAATACCACCACCCCCCCTTTTTTAAGTAAAGTTTGTTTCACACGTAATAAATAAAAAATATCTTCTTAATATATAAAAAAAATGTTTTCGAGGATAAAAAATTTTTCTTTGTCAATCTGTCATTCTTTTCATGTTAACTTTCTGCAGAATAAAACAATTTGTAAAATAACTTTTTTAAAAGTCATATCTCTAAAACACAAATTGGAAATGTGAATAATTAATTATATCATGTGTTTTGCATAAATTTTGTATAATTTTTTTTTTCGGAAAATGCTAATTTTATTTAAAAAGGCTGAAAGAAGTAAAATGTTTAAAAAAAGCAGTTACTAAAAATAGATTAACAGGAAAAAATATGACTTGAATGCAAATTATAAAGCAATAAATGCATATATGACTAAACTCTGAAGATTCTTTCTGCGTGCTCATTAAAATCTGCAGACTTAACTGTAATAGAAAATTTTTAGTTTGAAACCACAGGAGTGTTTCGACCAGTGGTCGGCAAAAAATTTAAAAATTTTCCTCCCTGCAAACTAAATATGTAAAGTGTATAGATTTAATATTTCTAATTCTTAATATGTTATCCAAATTACTCTAGCACGTAGCATTTTTCCGAGATATACTTTTATAATAATAACAATCAGTGAAGTATTATTATATTAAATTGCAATCCTAGATAAAATTGAAATCATGAAGAAAGTATACTTTCACTGTCTTAGATATTAAATTAATAAAATATAGCATGGAAATCTAGTTTGTTGATACTTATACCGTGCATTTTCCTTTTTCTCCCTCCCCCCCCCCTTCTTTTCGTGTCCGAATTTACTATTGCTATCCACTAATATACAGTGTGTCCACGTATAACCTGACTGACCTTTATTTTCGCAACCGTTGGTCCTATTCCTTCCTATATACTTCCAATTACAAAAATGGTTTAAATAAGGGAAAGAATTATTTTTAAAGCGATTTGGGTCAAGAAAAACATTTATTAAAAAATTACGGAATTTAAATTTTTATACGGTCCCCCGGTCCTATAAGTGATATTTACTAAAAATTTACTGTGACACTAATAAGTAAGACAAAAAAAGTCCCATTCATCTAACGTTAAAATTGACCGAGTTATGAAACTTTGAAATGCATGACTTATACCACTTTTTTGCATATCAAAACAGATGATTTCGACCAAGCTTTCAGGGGTCGTGTATAAAGTACTTAAACCTATTTCAAGGTTTCAAGCCTTTGAAAGAAATCGTACAATTATTACGATTGAGTTAAATTTTATTAGTTAAGATTAGTTAAAATAATTGTATTTTAACATGTGTTTTATTTTGTAAGGATTTGAGGCTATGATTTCTTTTAACTAAAATTACGTTATTTTCATAAGGTTTTATTTAACTTGCAATGATCGTCTTTCCAGTTTAAAATTTAACTTTAACTTACTTTCAAATGTCCGATCGAAGTTAAATTTTACATACTGACTTAAATCCAATGACAATTCAATATTATTATGATTTTCGACTCTTACCGTCTTATACATACTTATATTGGAGGATAACACAAAAAAATTCGGATAGATTTCCGTCAAGAAGTTTAAGAAACTGTTTTAGATTAGATAACATAAACCTGCGATGGTTGTGTTTTTTAACTTTTATAATTACATTTTATGTATTTTTTAACGCTGAATCAAAAAATTACCTTCATGTCGAGATTTTTCGCAAATCGTAAATTTCAAGGTTAACAAATAGCGAAAAATCTGATACTATAAAATAGATGTCAGGCTTTTTTTATTCAGTTAAATTTTATTTAATTCCATAATTTATTAGATTTTTTAGTTTATACTGGGTTTCTTACAGCTAAACAGCTCAGAGGTCCGATGCGGTTGGGAGGGGAGGGTGGATCAATTTTAACTTTTAGCGTTTTAACTTGAAATTTGCGATTTGAGAAAATTCCTGGCGCGATGGTTTAAAGTGAAAGTCATTTTCGGATTCAGTGCTAAAAAATACATAAGAAACAATTTTCAAAAGCTAAAAAACATAAAACAACACAAAATTTTAAAGACAGTGTAATCTAACAGCATTTAAAAATATGTATCATTTTGTAAAGAATTGAGGCTGTTGTTTTTCATCCTTTTATTTAACCAAAAATCTCTTATTTTTATCCTCTTATAATGTTCAGTACAAATTGTACATTTTGCAGTAATACGTCAGAATGATTAAAGATTTCAAATTTATATTGCAATGCTAATTTTACTCTCAACCATTTCCTTAATATATCTGACGAAATTATATTTCTACTAAATTTGTGAATGCCCCCTAATATGCAGCAAAATATATACTCCAACTTTAAACAGCTATTACTCGGTCAATTTTAATCGTAGAATAACGGGTAAATAACGCCTTACTTGTCAGTGTAACAGGAAAAATTTACTAAATATAACTTATAGGACCGGTGGACCGTATAAAAATTTAGATTCTGTAATTCTTCACTAAATTGTTTTTTCGCGTCAAATTTCTTTTATCTTAACCCTGCACCTAATTTTGACCAGTTTTGTAATTGGAAGTATGCATCTAGGACCAACGTTTGCGAAAATAGAGGTAGGTCAGGTTATACGTGGACACACTGTATATTCATCCCTTATGCCGTTGTAACTAGGGCCTGTTTTAAATATCTCTCTTCATTTTCAAAAATTTTTGAAGTTAATATTTTTGTCACACTGTGATTTACAATATGGTGGTTTTTTTGTCACATATGTGACGTGACGTACGTTACATGCAGTGACACAACAGTGACGTTACAATTTTTTTTTTATTGCCAGAAAAATAAAATTTTACAATAAGTAACATGTTTTGAAGAATTTTTGTAATTGCTTAAAGTTTTCTAAGAAGTTCACATCTCAGTCACAATGTAACATCACTGAGTGGTGGCATTTTGGTCACAGATGTGACTTGACCACAGTGACTTACAGTGACGTCACTGTGACCATGCATGCTATGAGCGGCTGTAGTAGGTAGCTTTTTACTTTTTGTAGTGAAAGCTACCTATTAAAAAAAAATCTGACCAAAAACACCAAAATCGGGCTTCAATGTGCGATATAGAGGTTTAATGCCAAATCTTGTATACGACCAGCCGTCTGTTCAGAACACAGCGCACGCACACACATACGAACTTCTTTTCTTATTATTACGGATTAGTAAGGTGACTCAATATACATTTATTTAATCAATGATTAGTTGAAACAGCTGTATTTGCAAATCCTATGTGACTAAAATCCAAACGAACGTCCTGTTTTCGTATTCAATATCTTTTCCACACCTATTACAAATGTCAGAAAGAAATGTCAAAAGAAAAAGACAAGAAATCGAAATTTCGCACCTTGCACTTGATTAATCAGTAAGGCCTCAGGCGTAGTGGTACATTTTAGAGATGCAACGAATATTCGGCCCCTTCGGCCTGTCTGCCGAATATTCGGCTTCGGCCGAATATCAAGTCCATTATTCGGCCTTGGCCGAATAATACTGTAATAAATGTTTTTATTTTTACACAGTATAACTTTTTAATTTGACAATTTATATTCATCATATATAATGAAAATTTTATTTGAAATTAACTAACACTTTTTTTTTCCCATTAACTTTCATACTCCGAATGGGTTTTATCTACCCATTTTTATATAAGAGGCTAATTTAGGAATCATCTTAAAAATTTTTTATGCTGTATCAGTAAGTACAAAAAGTATCTGTAATAAGCTAACATAATCTGTTAAATTTAAAATTAATCTATTCAAAATTGTTTTAATACAGCTGTACAAGCTAATTCAATTTTTTTTTTTTTTAATCATAATGGGAAGTTTAACATTTAACCCTTGTTACATAAAAAAACATTTCTTTCAATAATATTTTGATTTATACCTATAAAGAACATAAATATATGATTGATTAGATATAGATGTCTTATATGTATAAGATATTTAAGTCGTATATGTTGCAATGCTTAAAGGCTTTTTTTTTTTTTTTTTTTTTTTTTTTAAGTAAAATACGCTTAAAAGTTAAATATAATTTAAGTGATTTTTTTTAAGTCTTACTATTTCTTATTAAATAATGAAAGAAATGTAAATACTAAATTCTTTTAATTAGTATGCATTTACGTTTTAGATATTTTTTCAAGAATAGCATTGTAATGCCTTAAAAAACAGTTAAAATGTTTTCAATAAACGTAGATTATGATGCAGAAATAATAATTCAGCATTCTCAGGTGATAGTCTATTTCATTTTTTTTTTTTTTTTTTTTTTTTTTTCCGTAAATGTTACCTGTTTCTGAAAATAATCTCTCACTATATACGGTACTTCCTGGTGCAGAAAGGTACTTTTAGGCTAATTGTGAAAGGTTTGGAAAGTCTTCCGAATTTTTCGCCCACCACTCCAAAGGACACTGTTGTTTTTCTAGTAGTGGCTGGGAAAGAAAATTACTAATTTCTTTTACTTCTTCACATTGAGGGGCACTTTCTATAGAGGTTTCACTGCTGACAGCAAAGAAAAAAAAAATAATAAAGATAAACAAAAATTTTGTTAATTGTGAACTTTATAAAGTCTACAATGATTTCTTTCCACCATTTTAGAGGATATTCCTTTCACCTTTTCTATCAGTGGTTTTTCTTAAGATATTAAGATTTCTTATTTTTTATTTCATCTGAAAGCTGAAACTTATGTTTCCTAGTACTTTTAAAATTTTGTCATTATTTTAAAATGTAACAACAACACACATAATATCTATTAAAATGTAACTAGAGAGTACCTGATGAGGAACTTTTGCTAAGAATTTTTTGGGGGGTCTGAATTATATTATTGAGGCAATTTTTAGGCCGAACATGGCCGAATATTTTTTCAGAGTAAAATAATGCTTTAAAAAATTAAAAATTTGTACATAAATAATTTTTTAAAAGAAAACAATATATTTTAATTGTGAAATATACAAGAATTGTGCATATAGTGCATATTATATTTTGTTTTTAGGCAAAAATAAGTTCATTATTCGGCGGCCGAATATTCGGCTGTAACTTGGCCGAATATTCGGTATTCGGTTATTCGGCCAAAACACTATTCGTTGCATCACTAGTACATTTCCCAGCGATAGGGGCAAATTAAATAAAGTTGAGTTGCTAACACGTCTATTCGTCAGGTTATTCGCCTGTATTTTTTTTTTCAGTAGACGCAGCTAAGAGTTATTAAAACCCTTTCAGGGGCGCCGTTTGCGCTTAATTTTAATGCCCAAACTGACAAATGGCACAAGGTGTTTTTTAGGCAATTTCGATCGCATAATATACTTGAAGAAAACTTTTGATTATTTTCAAATAAATTTGTGCCAATTGCAGTGCGAATTAATTACAGTGAAACCTCCCTGTGCGACCACCTCCATTAAGCGACCATTTTTTTCATGGAACGAAATTTATTCCCATAGGCTCAATACTAATTTTAACTCCATTCAGAGACCATCCCAGATGAACTTCCTCCATAAGCGTCCCATTTCGTTGAAGAAAATTCCGTTTTTTTTTTTCTAGTCGCTTGAAGAAGGTTTTATTAGAAAAATAAATCCGGGGAGCGCACTATTCATCAAACTTCTAAACTAAGTTTAGATTTTTTTTTAACCTGGTAACATTTAAGTGTTTAAACCCCTTTGTGTCGTTTTAGGCAATGAATTTAACTCTGATGACAAATTAAGAATGACGGTCAATAAACTTCCCTGCCCTATTGTGCCGGGAAACTCTCAAAGAAATAATAAATTAATGAAATCGTCATTATTTGTCCCCGTCCAAAAAAAAAAAATGCATTTATTTACTGAACTTCGAAAGGACTGGGAAATAAAAGTTTTAAAAGATAAAATTGTAATATCAAAGCAAACGTCAATGTATTCATTTTTTAAACTCTGCAGTAATTAATTTTTTTTTATACTTAAATTTTTATATTTTTTCTTAATGTGAAAATAAATTTTAGTAACATTAATTGTTACATTTTTCAACAATTAAAATCTAGAGTTAAACATGACCTCCATTAAGAGACCACCTCTCGGAGCGACCCATTTTTATTGGAACGGAACGTTGTCGCTTTAGGAGGGTTTTACTGTTTTTGACTATTTTTGGAGAAGAAATGATTTGCCCCTGAAAGGATTAATAAAAATTTGAAAAACCGTCGTCCACAAGGAATAATGCAATCCAAACACAATAAAATATCTAAAAACAGAACCTGTGTATAACGGAATAAATAATCTGAAAAAGTAATTTTGTCGGAAAACAATGCCTTAAACGAAAATAATTGTGGTCCTTAACGAGACCACTAAAGGATTCATATACGGGATACGTATGCATCGAATCATACAAGGAAGAGGGAAATAAATAGCCAAACTCAGTTATACTGATCTCGCATAATATGACAACCCAGTTTTAACGTGTAACAAGAACGAAAAATCATGCGTCCGGCATAGATTATGAAATACTTTCCAACACATTCAGAATACTGTATATCAATAATTGGAAAAACTTCAGAATTTATTTGTTAATCCCTGTATGTGATCTATAGATTGGTATTTCGACTGAGGGCCGAAACTACGAGGGGGGGGGGGTGTAGAAGGGCATGTGCCCCGGGCGCCAGAACGAAGTGGCGCCAAATGAAGATTTTGTTTGTCGATTTTTCTCACATCTATGTTTAGTATACGGTATTGTTAAAATCATCCTGTCTGTCGTATGACAAAGCATAGAAGAATCAAAAGATGATATGGCATAAGGATCCTGTATAAAGCGGAATTTTTTTCGATTCTTTTCGATTCCGTTTTCAAATTTTAATCAATCAAATTTTGACGAAGCCAAGGGCGGATCCAGCTCACCATTTAGAGGGAGGGGGGTCATGGATTTCTTTTTTTTGGATGGGAGGGGATCACATCTCGTTATGAGATTTTTTTTAATATTGAAAGTATTCCCAAATCCAAACAAACTACTTTTCTGATACTTTCGCGAAGCCATTTTCATCGCAAATACAAAAACGTTGCATTAATATTCGTAACAATATATAATTTACCGATTTTGTTCAGATACCAAGAAGTTAAAGGTTTCCCATTTTCTTATAGCAGGCAAAGATTCATTCAGAAAATGTTGTCAAAATTAGCATTTTTAGCCAAGTTTTACGAGTTGACAGCCACAGAAATGTCGTCGCAAGGGAAAAATTCAGTTTAAAAAGTCTAACAATTGTCAATGATTAAATATGGCATAAATTTGTATTCAGTTTTAGAGGTAACGAAACCGTACGCATTGGCAGCTATGTGATTCTATTAGTGTCATGTAAATTGCAGGTGTAGCCTCTTCTTTCTGCTCGAAGTATTAAATAGTTTTTTTAATCGAACTTATACCTTTGGAATGGATCATTTTCTTCTGATGGACTGATGGCTTCTATTATTATGAAACAGCCGTTATACATGAAGTGTTAGGTGAAGATAAAAGAGTAGCCGTAAAAAGTTAGAACTCTGATTTTCTGGTCAGAATGGGGGAAAAAATGACAATTTTTTTTTTTTTTTTTTTTTTTAAACTTTGTCCCTTTTTTCCCCCATTTTTTTCCCATTCTAACTCGGTTAAAATTCTCTTTGTAAATATACTTTGCGGAAGAGGGAGGGGGCACCAAAATCCATGTTTGCCCCGGGTGCAAAAAAGGCTAGTTTCGGCCCTGTTTATACTATGTACATCGTATGATAAAAGTTCGTTCAATGAAGCGCATAGCACAGTTTAAAATTCTCATTCAGCAATTTCCGTCAATAAACTGAAATATGAACTAATACTCTATATTCTTTGTATATCCCTGTACCGTATTCCCCCGCATTAGCCGGCATGCCGCAAAATTCGAGGGAGACCAGATTTTTGAATATCAGTCCCTGGTCTTTCCCGGCATGCCGGAAAAAGCGAGGGTCTTCGAAAACGGAAAGGAATGATGTTCATTAGCTGTATTCAGTAGCAGCAATTGGTCTTGGGGAGGAGAGGTACAATATACAGTTTGTCCCCACTTCTCTAATTATTTAGTTTACCTTTTTTACATATTTAAAAAAAAAAAAAAAAAACTGTTTTAGGTGTTACACAAAGCTCTCTCCTCAGAACCCATCCGATATTTACAATGTAGAACTCATAAATTATTACATGGATAGAAATATTCTTACTATATATAAAATAAGAAAAATATAATAATTATCTAAATATATAAAGAGAGAAATATGTGTTTACCTTATATCAAAAAAGTAATTTTATGTGATAATTTAAAAAACTGAAATTTAACTGAAATCCAGGGTTTTATTTAATAAGAAAGAATTAGAAACACAAAATGTACTCTATATTTTATCATTCATTATCACTACATTCTGTTTCTTCGTCAGTTAGACCAGAAATCTCGTCTTTGGTATCAGAATTGATGTTTTTTCCTTAAAATGAAAAGTGCTATTTAAAAAACCAACATAAATCAGCCACCTGTCCTCCAGTAGCGAAACGTCATATTTTCCGGCATGCCGGTAAATACGAGTTTTTCCGGCATGCTAGTACACCTCGATTTTTTCCGGCATGCCAGCTAATGCAGGAGAATACGGTATGTGATCTATAAAATTTATTACACACCAAGTAATATGCAAACAAGTAAGAAAAATCATGAGTTAAGTATAGATTATGAAACACTTTCGAACACTTCCTGAATGCTTTAAAGAAACTTCGTTATTGAGAGAAATAAGATATATAAGAGAACTAAGTAAACATTTTAGAAAACGCATGAAACATTTGAAAAACATGATTTCAGTAGTTACCGTCTATAGCCAAATATATATTCCAATTCTTTTGAACAGCCCTGTATTTGATCTGTAGGTTGATATATATACTATATAATGGAAAAGTTTAGTTTAGCAAGAAAACGCATAACAGGTTGAAATTTCTCTTTCAGCAATTTATACTAATAGATCAAAACATGCTTGTATACATTTGTGCTGACTGTAGTTAACCCAGTACCTTTAATACACGTCCCTATTTAGCTAAAGTTTAATTCAAATTAAAACACTCTTAAAACTACTGAAATCACATTTCCAGAAATTGTCGTTTATAGACGGCCATGTATCCAATTCTTTGCGTGACCCTGTATATCCTTTCATCTATGTTCTACAAACATTTCTTAGTAAACCAAATGCAGTTCCGCGTAAAAATGCATAACTCATTTAAGAACCACCTTTAAGCAATTTGCAATCATACCCAGTAACCATTACGAATTATTTTGTGTAGCTCTGTATATGAATTACAACATTTACACGCATCATATATTAGTCATAAATATAGTGAAACATAAAAGCACATAACATAATTGAAAATGCATTTCCAGCAATCATCGCTACTGTACAGTACTTCGGATACAATATAGTATCTGAAATCTTTTGTGTGTCCCTGTAAATGCTATGCACTTCGTATTACACATGAAATAAGTTATAGTAAACCAATTTCATTATACATAAAATAATTTAACATAATTAAAATACGCCGCAAACAATTCCCTCCACCCCTATATCGTTCTGTAACGGAATTATATTGTGTGGCCCTGTAAATGAATTTTATTATGTTTGAAAAATTTATTATGTTTGAAAGCATGTAACATCATTACAAACCATTTTAAACGATTTTTTCCCATAGGCCATAATGTAACGGAAAACTTTTGACTGTCCCTGTAAATGAACTAAATATGCTAGAAACATTATTTGAAATAGGGATCGTGCTATGGTAGAGGTCATTAACATCCAAAAATTTCAGAACGATCCGAGAATATTTACGAGAGTTAGAGCGCGAACAGACAGACGGCCAGACAAATCAAAGTCATAAACACTGTTGGAAAGTGTTAAAAAATGGTTAACTTTTAAAACACGTACCACAATCGAAAAGCCTTGACAGCAATTATTCTTCATAGGCGGTACGAAATACTAGAAAAATACTTTTGTGTGCCCTGTAAATAAACGATAAATCATATGCACATACCAGTTTTTACAGAAAGCGCTTGTAGTACACCTCAGTGATATATATATAATTTTCAATATGTATAAAATAGTGTAATATCTTTAAAATACAACACAAACGATTTTTTTCCCATAGGCAGTAAGGCAATGGAATTCTTTTGAGTGTCCCTGTAAGTGAACCGTAAGGGCTACACACTTCATTTTCAATACCGAACATACCATAGTAAATTCCAACAACATATATCAACTTCATGGTAATCGCACTATATTTACGCAAGTTAGAACACGGACAGACAAACTCAATTCATAAACACTTTTCAACTTTGTTAGAAAGTGTTAAAAAGGAAGGAACTGGTTGCTCCAGTATAAAAATATATAACACAAAATTCAGTTGTAACGAGGGAAAATAAGATATAATGAGTAAATACTTTACAAACTTATAAAAAATAACCAATTTCTCTTACTTCCTCTAAAGAAATGTGTTTTAGATCAATTTCATAAGAAATACAGTAGAGCACCGATTATCCGAACTCCAATTAACCTAACAGCCAATTTCTTTCAAAAAATATTTTTTAACCGAACTTCCAATTATCCGAACAGCCTCTTTCTCTCTTTTTTTTTTTTTTTTTTCTAACGAACTTGCAATTATCCAAACACCCTATTAGACCTGGATATCAGATTTTAAATGATGATGAGATTGTGGATGATATTCAAGCCGAAACAGAAATTGAAAACGAATGCTCTGAAAATGATCATGGTCCATCACATAACGAAGCCTTTGAATGTTTGGAAACAGCTATGAACTGGATCGAACCGCAGAAAAACCCTGATCTTATTAAACTATAACGTATTTAAGAAGAATTCGAAGTATGGCAGCTTTGAAAATAATGTCTTCTTTGAAGCAAGCAACAATCGAAAGTTTTTTTTTTTTTTTGCTTAAATTATAATCTCTGAAGTCCAGAAAAGGATAATAAAATGTAAACAAAAAAAAAATTAAAAAGACAAAAATAAATTTTTAAACATGCCAGCATTAACTAGTGCTGTTAGTCTAATGCGTGGATAAAGTGTGAAGATTTTAGTATAGTCAGGTACATCCGTTAAATTGTCTGTCCATTTATCCGAAATTTTGCTTATCCGAACTAACGTCGATCCCGACTTGTTCGGATAATCGGCGCTCTACTGTACTACCTATAGCAGTCGTTACCATGGTACGACTTTTGAAAAATTCCTTCATAACGTTTCATTATATGACCCAAGGAACCCCTCTGAAGAAAAATTTCAAAGACAGTCGAACATCAACTCAAAGAAGGAGGTGCTTTCTGGGATCTTTTCTTTAAATATTTAATGACTATTTACAGATCATGATTATATACATATATACAGCAAGAATTATCAAACACTTGATCCGGTTTTTCGAAATAAGGGAGGCTTAGCCTCATCAACAAACTGTAAAATATTACAGCGATCATGCTTTTTAAAATCACAACATTGCTTCGTATCGTTCCAGCCACAACAAAACGCAATCGCATTCTAAAGTAGGATGCGCGCGCATCGCGCGACCTTCGTTTCCATGGAGAGCAGAGAAAAGTTTCTCTTCACACTCCCCACCTGAACTCTTAAAGAGTTCACAAATCAGAATTCCATCATAAAATCATAAAAATTCAATTTTTCGTATCAGTGGTTCAGTAATCTAATACAATTTTTAAAATTCGAATAGAAAATACTAAATGTAAGAATTCAAACAATATCTAATTAATCACTTAATTAGTCAAATTCAAAATATCAATAAATTCTAAATAAAACACTTTAAATTACACAGTAAAAATAATGACTGTTAAATAACACACACATTTTTTTTTTTTTTTTTTTTTTTTTTTTTTGCAGTTAAATCATATACTTACTTATACCAAAATTCAAAAAGATTCTATATATAAATAACACTAAAAATTAAAAAAGAGAAAGAAAATATTTAGAGTCCTAAATGCAGAAAAAACAAACTAAATAAATGTCTATAAAAGTTTATGAATGTTCATAAAATGTCTGCAAAAAGTCACTTGTTAGTCGTTTTGTATTTCAAAGGGATACAAGTGCTGAATGGATCTTTTTAAGATTCCACTCGCTGTTTTTATTTCGTATGAACGAATATCGCCATCTCTTCCAGGAATGACAGTCTGAATCTTACCAAGTTTCCAAATAAACTTATTTTTTGCGTCATCTTGAATTAAAACAATATCGCCCACTTTCAGTGGCGTATGGGCATTAGGATTTTTCAAGGAATGGGCTGTTTTCAAATCCATCAAATATTGTTTTTTCAATTTGGTCCACAATTGTTTCAATAGTAAAGATTGATATTTTTTTCTTTTCAGGAGTGTTGATCTCTTCGAACAATCTTCAATTATTTCAAAAAAATTAATAGGAAATGAAAGTTCTTTTCCAAAATTTAAAAAGTGCATTGGAGTAAGAGGTTCTGGTTCATTGCTGTCGCTATATACATACGTCAATGGTCGCGTATTCAAAACTGCTTCCACTTCTGTCAACAGAGTCGCTAATTCATCATAACTTAAGAGTGCTCTACCAATTACTTTTCTCAAACAGTCTTTGACTGACTTTACTAGTCGCTCATAAAAACCTCCCCACCATGCAGCTCTTTCTATAATATTCTTCCATACAATTCTCTCTTTTGTAATAAAATTTAAAAATACTTTGTCTGTCAGTATGTTGTATAAATTTTCGAGTTCACCTTTGGCCTTTTTGAAGGTTTTTGCGTTATCAGAATAAATAATTTTGGGATTTCCTCGTCTAGCTGTGAATCTTCTGAATGCCATCAAAAAGGAATTTGTTGTCATATCAGACGCGAGTTCCAGGTGAATGGCTCTAGTCACACCGCAAGTAAACAGGACAATGTAAGATTTTTGCGCTTCTTTAAAATTTCTGATATAGATCGGACCGGCGAAGTCTAAACCGCAGATTGCGAATGGCGGTGCTTCACTAGCTCTGTCTTTTGGTAATGGTGCGGTGATCTGGTCTGCTGGTTTGGAGAAATATTTTTTACATATTATACATTTCTTGATAACACTCTTGACCAACTGACGACCTTTAGGTATCCAAAAACGAGATCTAATTTTTGCCAAAGTACTGGCTGTCCCTCCATGCATAATTTTCTCGTGCTCTTGACGAACTATTAGAGTAGTTAACCAAGAATGTTTGGGGAGAATTATTGGGTTTTTCTCTTCTGCGGACAGGTTAGAAAATTCGAGCCTTCCGCCCAACCTCATCAACCCGTTTTTGTCAATAAAGGGCATGAAATTTGATAAGGATGACGTCTTATGCAGTGATTTACTATTTTTTAGAGATTCTATTTCTTCCTTATAAAATTGTTTTTGTTCAGATTGTATCAAAAAATTTTCAGCTTCGAGTAATTCTTCGGTTGTTACTACGTCTTGCACTTCAATTGATTTTTTCAGCTTCATAATGAATTTCTTTACCCAAACGGTAATTCTCAAAAGTTTCTCTAAATTACTATATTTTGAAATGTTTATGGGATTTTCGAGTTTTTTGACTAAGCACTCGCTCTGAAAAACATCGTTAGGATTTTTTTTGTATTCTAATTCATCTGAGTAAGCGATTTCTTTGTTTTCTGATATTGGCCAACACTCAGGAGGTAAACATAGCCATTCTGGTCCCTGTAACCAAGTTGTATCATTGATTATCCTAGAGATTTTTGATCCTCGAGAAACTATATGAGCTGGATTGGCAGTACCAGGACAATGATACCAGTTATCAGGTGAGGTCAATTTATGGATCTCTTCAATTCTGTTTCTGACAAAGGGTTTAAACTTTTTAGGGGATCCTTTTATCCAAAAATAGGATATTTTTTAATCTGTCCAGTAATAAGTCGGTACATTCAATTTTAAAGCTTTCAAAATGTTACTACTTAGCTTGGCCGACAACAATGCGGCCATCAATTCAAGCCTTGGCAAGGTAAGCGCTTTCAGTGGAGCAACCTTGTTTTTCGAAGAAACAAAAACTGTTCGAACATTTTCGGTGGTTGTTGCTACACGTAAATAAGCAACCGTACCATAAGCCTTCATGCTCGAATCGGCAAAAATATGTAATTGTAGGTCATAATCATGCCAACTGGTGATGTCAGAAAAATAGTGTCTGGGTACTGAAAAGTTTTTCAAATGAGGGAGTTCGTTACACCAGCTACTCCAAACTATACGTAAATCTTCGGGTAAGGTGTCATCCCAATCTAGACCCAAATTCCAAATTTGTTGAATTATACATTTTAGTCTTAATGTAAATGGTCCTAGGAATCCAAGTGGATCAAAAATCCTACCTAAAACTTGTAGAATAAATCTTTTGGTGTCTATTCTTCTTGAAACGAAATCAACTAAACCTCGAACATCAAAATAAAGTAAATCTTTGGAATTATTCCAAGCGAATCCTAAAACTTTATAAGGGAGATTTTGTTCTCCAAAAGCTTCAGAATTAACTTCTGAAGTTATGCCATTTTCTTTCCATAGTTCACTAAGTGGTAAAGAGTTCGTATGCCATTTGTGTAAATGCATACTTGCATTTTCAAATATATCAATACATTGTAAACTAGTGGATAGGGCTTGATCAATATTTTCATGACTTCCTATAACGTCATCGACATATATATTTTCATTTAAAAATTTTACTGTGTCTGGATATTTTTCGGTGTATTTTTTCAAGTGGTGTTTAATTGTTGCAGCCAATAAAAAGGGACTGCTACTAATTCCAAATAACACTCTGGTGAATCTATAAATTTCAAAGGGTTTAGAATTATCAAACAAATCTTGTGAAAATAAAAATCTTGTTACATCACGATCTTTTTCATCTATAATTATTTGTAGAAAAGCTTGTTTTATATCAGTTGTAAAAGCTATGGGATTAAATCTAAACCGTAACAAAACATCAAATATTTCAGGATACAAATTTGGACCTACATGCAGGCAATTATTCAAAGACAGTGAGCCTGTGTCATGAGCAGAGGCATCGAAAACTATGCGTAATCTGCTCGTTGTCCTATCAGTTCTAATTATTTCTCGATGAGGTAAATAAAAAGTTACATTTTGTTTTTCTTCAGGCTCTGTAACTAACTCAATAATACCTTGTTTCAAATAATCTGCTAACACCTCCTTATACTCAAAAAATAATTCAGGGTTTTTAATCAATCTTTGTTTGAGTTTAAAAAATCTATATTCTGCAATTTTCCGATTGTCATTTAAACGTTCCCTTTCAAGCTTCCACGGAAATCGGACTGTATATCGCTTATCATTGTATTTAATTTCTGACTCAAACTGCTTCATAACATTGTTTTCCGAAAAATCTGAATCCTGTTTAGTATTAAAAAGGCCAGATGATTCGATATTCCAGAATTTTTCAATCTGTTCAGAAATAAAAAATTTTTCTACTATTACATTAAATGCTAAGGGCGTATAACTGTCAGTTGTTTTTCCCTGTAGACACCAACCAAAAATGGTGTCGACAGCTACTAATTTTTTATTCAAATGTTTTATATTTCCAGTAACAATCTCATAATAATAGTCAGCACCTATAAGTAATGTAATGGGTTCTTAGGATGTGGGTGTGTCCGCAAGGGTTAAATTTTCAAATTGTTTACTTTTCATCAAATCATTGATTTCAGGTGGGGGGATTTCAGTAGCTGATATTTGATTGGTGACTAGCGCTTCTATATCTAATTTTGAATTAGGTACATTTTTATTTTCAATAGTTAGTTTAACTACTTCAAAGGTTTTTTCAATGGGGTTCTCATTTCCAAATGTAAAAACCGACAATTTTTCTTTTCTTATTGCCTGTAAATTCAATTTATTTGCTATTTCTTCAGATATAAAGGTGCGCATGCTCCCACAATCTAAAAGTAACCTAATTAGAGATTGTTTTCCGTTTGATTTTATTTTTACACAACAAGTTTGTAGAAGAATTTTATTATTTTCTGTAGAGGAAATAGTCGAAATCACTTTTTCCCTAGCTTCACTTTCATTACCTTTTAATTCGGGTGTAGTTACTTCTTTTATTAATTTAGATTTTAGGCATATCGTTTGATTATGTCTGCCTGAACAGTTCTTGCAACTAGTTTTAGAGTTACAATTTTTGATAACGTGTTTCCTGCCTAAGCAAAGGTAACATCTTCCTTGAGATTTCAACAAATTTCTTTTAGTGTTTACATCAACAGCCTCACACAAATCAGATGAATGTTTACTATCGTTGCAAAAAATACAATGAGCCAGCTGTCTATCTGAAGTCGATTTATCATTCGAAATGTTCATAAATTCACAAGTAGATTTAAATTCAGATTTTGTTGTTTGACTCTTGATTTTTGTTTTATTATTTTCAAATGCTTTCATTCTCGAAAAAAATGTATGTTCTCAGCTTTTTATTTCAGCGTGCAGAAAATCTAATAATTTATGTATATCTGAATGTGTTAAATTATCTACATTTTGTCTATTATATTCCAAAGCTAATTCTGCCGGTATTAATTTTAAAATTACGGCGATAAGCATGGAGCCATAATTTGCTGGTTCGAGTCTTAATGTGGACAAACATCGAACATTTATTTCTATATCACTGTGCAATTTTTTCAATTTTTGAATTTCGTTAGCCTTATAAACAGGGGATAAATTAAGAAGCTTGTTCAGGTGATGATTAATTATCACGTCTTTTTGACCATAACGCGATTCTAAGACTTTCAATGCTGCGTCATAATTAGCTTCTGATATTTCAAAACCTTCTACAGCATTAGCCGCAGCTCCAGATAAATAACTCTTCAAATAATGAAATTTTTCAATTTTCGAAAGCGATTTATTTTCGTGAATTGTATTTTTAAAGGTATTAAAAAATGAAATAAATTGCGTACAGTCGCCATAGAATTTTTGTATATTGAGTTTTGGCAATTTAACAACTGAGTTTTCATAATTAATCACATTCGATTTTAAATCTTGACTGTTATTTAAATCAACATTAACAATTTTTTTGTTTTCGGTTAATTTTTTCTTCACCCGGAATTTTGCAACTGATATTTTATCCACGTAATCATAAACAGAATTGATTTCAGTTTCATAGTCGTCTAACCCTAAAAGGGGCTCAATTTTCTCGTCAACTGACTTCAATAATTCTGCTTTAGTATCTAAATGAATAAATAATTCTTCTAAATTATCAAAATTTATTGGACTATCCTTCATAACATTTTCTATATTATTAATCAGCTTTGTTACTGCTGTTCGCAAAACTGTACGGTTCTTTTTCAACTTTTCTAAATCAGACATTTCGAAATAAATATGAAAAACTTAATCTTACCTTTGCCGTCTTCTTATCACTTACTGTGCTCTATTTCCTTATTTGTGTTTTGAAGACATTAATAGGGTAACGAATACATTTTATTTCTTTCTTTCCGGCGTGATGCACCATGAAGAAAAATTTCAAAGACAGTCGAACATCAACTCAAAGAAGGAGGTGCTTTCTGGGATCTTTTCTTTAAATATTTAATGACTATTTACAGATCATGATTATATACATATATACAGCAAGAATTATCAAACACTTGATCCGGTTTTTCGAAATAAGGGAGGCTTAGCCTCATCAACAAACTGTAAAATATTACAGCGATCATGCTTTTTAAAATTACAACATTGCTTCGTATCGTTCCAGCCACAACAAAACGCAATCGCATTCTAAAGTAGGATGCGCGCGCATCGCGCGACCTTCGTTTCCATGGAGAGCAGAGAAAAGTTTCTCTTCACTTCTATGGTAACCACCCTTATAGGTATGGAAACGCACCAAATGCTGTTCAATAACCAATGAGATGCGTTTCATTCGGGTGTTGCCATTAAACAATTAACAAATAATCGCGATTTCTGTGCCACATACGATAGCGTAATGTACATACATAGATTATTATACCGCTGACCCCTACCTGCTCCCACCTTCCGGGCATTATGCCTAGCTTAACGAGTTTTTGTATCTGGCCGTGAGGTAATATTCGCCTGATCGCCTTATTAAGTGACCAATAAGGGCCCTTGGCGGTTTTCATTTTCGAAATTTAATGTGGCTGGCAGCCTAACTGATAAATTGTAGCTTGGCATCTTGTCTCGAAACTTGTGCACTATTGGCCGTCTTAACTAAGATCGACTGACATCAGTTTGCTTTTAACCCTTTATGAAGTGAATTATAAATTCATGAAAATTTTATCTTCTAAAGCATTTTTCGTGAATTTTTGAAACTACGTTAGAAGTTTTACATAACAACCATTTAATAAATTTTAGAAGGATTTTGGAAGTATATAGAAGGATTCATTAAATTTAAATTTATAGGGATTTTGTGCACTATTTATAACCCCACTCAAATCTTTTATTTTAAATCTTTTTCTTAGTATTTTAAAGAATTAGGAAATGTACAAACATAATGTTATTACAATAGAAACATAGAAATATTTCCGAATTGAAAAATCACCCTCCCAACGCCAAGAAAGCTGAAAGATGCAAAGGCAAAATAAATCGTCCTTTTAAAAATGTTTTTGTTTTGTGTAACCCATAATGCTTTTGGAAAAAGATAAAGTAATGCATCTATAACTCATTCTAAACTGTATTACTACTAATCGATGTATTAAATGAATTTTATAACAAGTTATTTTAATGGTCGTTACCATTTTTAAAAGTACCGTCAGTAGATAAAGGGTTAATCTTCAGACAGAAAACATTTAATAATCCTTGCATCGGAGATCGCCCCATCTCATCTTTTGTTTCCCTTTCTTAAATACAATCTTTTTCCCTTGTAAAAGAACTTCTTTAGCTGAACTTTCTCCTGATTGTTTCCGTTCCGATGGATGTGAATTGCGAATTCGTGGGTTTTTGTTATTTTGCAGCGCCATGATACTAAACGCTTGCTTCATATCACGACCAAAACTTTGATTTTAAAAGAAAAGGTATGCATCTCAACTCTTTAATGCAGGCCTCTCCAAACTTTCAGTAAACAGAGTCTAAAGTCGATTTACCCATGGATTTACTCACTGATGCATTATTCAAATTACTACAAATATTATATTGTTGGATTTTCCCGATTTTGATTAGTTGGACGATAATACTACCTGATAAATTGACAACTTGGGCTGGTTGAACAAATTGAGGAATTGTGATCATGTGATTAAAACTATGATTAAACATGTGATTCTATTGTATGAAAAAAATGATTTGTAATGAAAGGTATTTTTATGAAATACTTTTATAAATATACATATATACATAAAAGAGTTAATAATTTGAAAAAAAAAATGGAATTTTGGAATGGAATTAATTCAATATAAAATTTGGGGACCTCTGTTTTCTCAATTTCGGGCCTCTTCAATATTTTCTAAAGGAACCACATGCTTCTTGTGTCTATTCGGTGATCAGGGACTGAAAATATGCAACTGTTGTAGTGGCAGAATCTGACAACCGCAGTGGCTAATCACCAGTATTTTTGTATAGTAATCATCGTCTTATTTAAATGCAGAATTTTTGTCATAAATAGGGCGAAATTTTACTATTCGGAAATACTGGTAAAAGTTTGCCTCTGCAGTAATGAAGCCCTGAGTAGTGATTGATAGTAGTGATTGTCTTCGATTTGAAAACTGTCTGCACCAGCGTGTTTATCAAACATTTCTGTGTAAAACTACCGATTTTCATATTTTTGTATGCATTATTTTTCTTAATATTAACGAAGAAAGACCTCCGGTCACAAAAAATTCAAAACCAGCGGCGGTGACAGCGGTACTTACTTTTTTTTAGAATAGAGAGATTCAATCTTCCATAATCTTTTTAAAACAGGCTAAATTAACGGATTTTTTGAGTCTGAACGGTGTTGGCGAGCGCGGTTCGTAGGGGGCAGAGCCAAGACCCTCTATAGCCATGACTATAGGTGGTGTTGGCAGAGCCCCCTAGTAAAATAAAAAAAAATCAGTCTTTTAAATGGATTTTTATCCTTACTAAAACTTTCTGGTATAAAAAAGGGCTCCAAGAAAACAATCAAAAGGCGCCTCGTTGGACAGCTCTGCTTTAACCCTTTATCTGCTGACGGTACTTGTAAATACCATTAAAATAACTTGTTATAAAATTCATTTAATACATCAATTAGCTGTAATACAGTTTAGTATGAGTTATAGATACATTACTTTATCTTGATCCAAAAGCATTACAGATCGCACAAAACAAAACCATTTTTAAAAGGATAATTTATTTTGCCTTTGCATCTTTTCAGCTTTATTGGTGTTGGGGGAGGGGGAAGACATTTCTATTCGGAAATATTTCTATATTTCTATTGTAAGAACATTATATTTGTACATTTCCTAATTCTACACGGAAATATTTCTATATTTCTATTGTAAGAACATTATATTTGTACATTTCCTAATTCTACACGGAAATATTTCTATATTTCTATTGTAAGAACATTATATTTGTACATTTCCTAATTCTACACGGAAATATTTCTATATTTCTATTGTAAGAACATTATATTTGTACATTTCCTAATTCTACTAAATACTAAGAAAAATATTTAAAATAAAAGATTTGAGTGGGGTTATAAATATTGCACAAAATCCCTATAACTTAAAATTTAATGAATCGCTTCTAAAATCTTTCTAAAATGTATTAAATGGTTATATAAATCTTCTAATGTACCGTCAACCTTAATGTACCTTGGTCCTTGCTGGGTTACTTTGGTCCATCCCATAAAAAAAGTTTTTATTCTTTGTATTGAACAAACAATACAAGATAATTTGGAGTTTGCCCTTGAAAAATATGTTATACCCTACTATAGGGTATTTGTATAGTTTGGAGGTAAATAATTTTTTTAGTGGCAACACTGGATGTGTTTATAAACAACTGTTTTCGTGTGTAAAATTTAACTCTCCAAATTTTCTATGGTGAAACAATCTGGATAAGAGCTACGAATAAGGTAAGTGTCAAAATATTACCTTTAGTAACTTGTAACCCATGTGTGTTCATAGTTTTTCCTTTAACTTTTTATTTTGGCAGGAAATGTTTACGTTTTCATAAAGTTATCATGAAAACTAGTATTTCGGGGCTATTTTGTGCCAGGCCTTCTTTGTTCTGAAAATAGCCCCAATCCCAATTACTTAGAAATGCCTTTTATACAACCAAATCTCTTAAAACATGTTTTAAGTAACATTTTTTTTTTCAAATGTTACTGTAGCAAAATGCTACATTAATTGTTTTTGTTCCAGTTGCTAGGATAACATGACGAAAACTGTTTCTCGTTTCTTTAATATTGACAATTGGCTTATCGTGTTTAAATGTTAAAAAAAAAAAAATGTTTATCGAGTTTGCAGTGTTTATTTATTAGCAAATGCTATTGCAAGGGGGTTTCAATAAAAACGCATTCATTATTCATTTACATATGAAATGTATTCATTTTATATGAAACTAAGTGAATGAACCAAAGAAGCCCCGAGCAGGGGCTACTTTGTTCCAAAACTTTAAAAATAGTTAAAAAATAATTAAAAAAAATTTCCCCTTTAAAACCACACAGTTGCTTATAAAAGGTATATATAAATATTATACAGACATACACACAATAAATACAATAAACCCAACTGGAGTGAAAAATTAGCCAGAGCCAGGAATCGAACACGGGACCACAATACAAGACAGCTGCTCTAGCCACTGAGCTACTCCGACTGATACCTAGGTCTGCAATTTCTCACTAATAAACCAGCCTTGGACAACCTTGGATGACCGGACAACGATGAATAGATTTTACTATTAAATCGAACTACGATATATAATAATAAAACACACGTTCAATAGATGGCTGGTGACTTCCCCGACATGGTTTATTAGTGAGAAATTGCAGACCCAGGTATCAGTCGGAGTCTTGTATACTGTGGTCCGGGGTTCGATTCCTGGCTCTGGCTAATTTTTCACTCCAGTTGGGTTCATTGTATTTATTGTGTGTATGTCTGTATAATATTTATATATACCCTTAACTGTTGAATGCAGGCGTTATTTATGTGTGTATGTGTATTTTAATATATATAGTTATACGTGTGTTTTATTATAATACAGTTGCTTCATTGTTCCATGTTAATTGTTTACAACTCCATTTCGACTTTGAAAAATTTCCTATATCATTTTTTAATAATGAAAATGTGAGTGGAACCAGGAAAAAGTGGCCCAAAGTAGTCGGTTGACGGTAGTTTAAATAATTCACGAAAAATGCTTTTGAAGATAAAATTTAGATGAATTCGTAATTCAGTACATAAAGGGTTAATGTATGGACCCGAACACCAGCAAAAGCATAGCCTGACAACAAGACGCTTCTCAATGTTAATTGTTTCATACAGCAAATCGGTTAAATTATTTCTAAAAATATCGCCACATTATGAATTAAATCAAATCTCTGTTCAAATCTCTGTCATAGTTTCCCTTTTATCAAGGAAGTTTTAAGTATTTAGTCATTGTTCTTAGCGGCCAAGAATTTATACACTCATATCTTTAAATATGTATCTACGGACATCTGCTCAAATATCGTCGCGACATTTGTATCGTACGACTTGCTAGTATTGCCTTTTCTTCTTCTTTTTAGACAATGATTGTAAAACCAATATCATCTGTTAGTGACAATTTATTTTTTTTACCTTCATGAAAACAAACTTTAACCCTTAAATGCCGAGTGTTGCCAATATAGGTTTCTAAAATTCTATTAGAATAATATTGAAGCTATAATGCCTAATGTTGCCAATAAAATACATTCTGAAAATATTATTAAATCGATTTTTCACATGTAGATGGCAACACTTGTGCTGTTTAAGAATAACGATAGATTTATTTTTTCAATTGCTGCTACGTGCTCTTTTTGTTTTGTTTGGAAGCTTGCGAAATACCCTATTTTGTTCTGCAGTGAGCAAGTAAAATTTATTTCTTATTATAGTTCCTAAAATTCTTGTGTGTTTAATATTATAGAATTTTACGAAGGAAAATTATTTTTTCAATTAAAGACCAGTATTGCCGATTATTAATAAACTCTTTTTTAGCCGTGAACCATACTTAAAACAAAATATGATTTTTTAAAGTATTTTTCCCATGATTTATTTAAAAAATGAAAGTCGAAAAACATTATTACAATGATTTTTGAAAAATCAGGCATTTAAGGGTTAAAGTTAAACTCATAGTTGTTAATTTAGAAAGTTACAGAATATAGGAGACCAAAAAATAAAATATTTGCAAGACAAACCTTTTTTAAGTACATCTACAAAAATCTGTGTAAACGAAAGCTTTCCAATATACTCGAAGAGTGGATATGGCTTCAGTGTTCGTCTCGTCTGTCTGTCTGTCCGCCGAAAACATTCTTCTATTTCAATCAAATTTGTATATGATATTGATATTCATTAGTCTACTCCCTATTGAAAAGAGCGAGTGTAACTCATTTATTTCTTGCTTATGCAGCCATACTCAACTTTTTTTTTTTTTCTCGCAGGCCGCAAACATACGTTTTCGACTTTAGGCGGGTCGCAAACACACTTATAAAAGAGTTTAAAAACTGTAATTGAAATAACATGAGTAGTTTAACAATACTACAATACACCAAAGTTAATATTATCATTAGGATTGAATGCTTCTCGCGGAAGAAATATTACCCAAAACATTAACACCTCTTTTTCCAAAAAATAAGCTTTGTAGTAGATTTCTATTGCAAATGCTGTAGAAATATGCCGCGAAGTTTGCTGGTTGACAATAGTGTTGCAAAATGTTTTCGGTGCTAAAGTTCAAACCTAAAGTAGTATTAGCTATATAATGAATATGAAACGTAATGTTATAACAATGTAAGAATTTCCAAGGAGATGTTATCTAATAAATCCATGTTTTGCTTAATGAAAAAAAAAATTATAGAAATATATAATGCGAACATAATTTGGAATGATGTTTAATTATTGTTAAAGATTAAGAAATGTTAGGACACATCACTGTAGGACA
Organism: Maratus speciosus; assembly: GCA_963932465.1. NCBI lineage: Eukaryota > Metazoa > Arthropoda > Arachnida > Araneae > Salticidae > Maratus > Maratus speciosus. The sequence continues at coordinate 560,395,217 of OZ010794.1, read as the reverse complement.
AATAGGACTACATGAAAAAAGAACTTTTGGCAAAGGAAACGGCTTTTAACATAACAGTACAGATTTTTATCTTCCCATAAAAATATATAAAACAACGCTGAAGATCTTAAGTACTTTTTTGTATGCTATGCATCTCAATTAATTGTATAAATATGGATTAATGATTATGTGTCTCGGACCGCACATAAAACGTCGCCGGCCGCAAGTTGAGTATGGCTGATTTAGAGGAATACGCAAAAGAATTCAAGTTTATTACTGTCTATATGGTATTTTTTTAAAAGAGTAATTTAATAACTTTATATCATTTAAAACTAACGAAATTCAAATACCTCAATGAGATGCACAAAATCATATCCTCTATAGAAATTGATATACGTAGTTTTCACAGGAACACACAAAAATTTTTGATATTTTACAAACATCAAGTTTTAATGAAAATAATTTAAATAAGCAAAATGAAATTGATATATGTTACTGTAGATCATTACAACATTTTACTCAGGAAATTATGCCTGAAATATTTGTACTTCTATCGCAACTCCACACAAAAGAACTAAGATACATTAACTTCTATCTTCTATGGGCGGTAATTAATATTTAAAACTAGCGGTAACACATTTAAAACTAACGAAATTCAGACGTCTTAATGAGATGCACGAAATCATATCCTCTACAGAAATGGGTATATGTAATTTTTACAGGAACACGCAATTTTTTTTGGGGCATATTACAATCTTACATTAATTGTACGAATCAAGTTTTAATGACGTTAAAACCCGTTAGTACGCAGCTTTGCATATATGCAAACAATAGTGTTTTGAATTTAATAGATTTTTTTAATTCGTATATAGCTAATTCACATCAGAAAATTAAAATAACAATATTTGCTTTAATTAATAACTCACATTCCGTATCTAAATAAAGCGAAATTAACCATTGAAACTTTCTGGTGTAAGTCAGATTCTCTGAACTACGTAATTTCTAGAACGTATTCTATCATGGGAATCAAAGGGTTAAATATTAAGTTTTATAAAATAAATAATTATATAAAATAAGGTATTTGGAGACATACTTATTAAAATAATTGCTAATTTGATATATTTTAGCGTTAAACAGTCACACGACAGTAGTTTTTACTTATATTGCAGATGTGCAACTGAAAAAAAGATCGACGTTTAATATAAATGATTTTTTTTCATTATTTTTCCTGTGTAATAAACCTTTCAGAGAATCATGTATAATTTTTTCGAAACAAAATAAAAAATCGCGCATTTAAGGGTTAATTTAATTAAGCAAAATGAAACTGATATATGTTACTGTGGATCATTATAACATGTTTATACGGGAAATTATGCCTGAAATATTTGTACTTCTATTGCAACTCCACACAAAAGAACTAAGATACATTATCTTCTATCTTCTAAAATTAATTAACATATAAAACTAACGGTAACACATTTAAAACTAACGATATTCAAATACCTTAATGAGATGCACAAAATCATATCCTCTATAGAAATTGGTATACGTAATTTTCGCAGGAACACACAAAATCTTTTGGATATATTACAATCTATTGGCGACAATTTTAATGACCTTAATTTAATTAAGCAAAATGAAACTAATATATGTCACTGTAGATCATTGCAACTAGTGGTGTGGTCGTAAAAAAAGCAGAGGGCATACGCTCTAAGCAGAGGGTATACGCTCAAGGCAGAGGGTATACCCTACAGTGTATATACTATAGCTTTTTGAGAAACAGAGGATATACAGTGTTCCTTAAAAAAAATCCAGAAGGTATACGGCGTATACCACCGTATACCCTCCACTACATCCCTGATTGCAACATGTTTATACAGAAAAATATGCCTGAAATATTTTTACTTCTATTGAAACAACACACAAAATAATTAGGAGACATTACCCTCTATGGGCAGTAGTTTCGTATACGCGTTCAACTATGTTATGCATTTTCAGCTAAAGAAAATTTTAACATATTACAGGTTGAGAGTAAAATCAAAAGTTCTGATGGAGTACTGCGCAAACCTATTGGAATATTTTATGACCAATAGGCATTTATTGCTAAAATGATTTTAAATGATTTTATATATATTTTTAAAGAGGTGAAATTATATTTTTTTATGCAGAATGCTAAAACTGGCTGTCCCGAACACCAGTTTTGTTTCGCCAGAAAAACAAAATAAAATAAAATAAAATAAACAGACATAGATGAATGGAAATACATCATACACTTTTCGATTATTCAGTAATAAAAATGGAACAAAAATTGCTGTTACAACTCCCCATCCTGCGAAATCTTTCCAAATTCACGTGGTACCTGCTGGCCACAGCCAAAAACATACACATGAACTTTGGTTCAATTCTATGCATAACTTCACACACTTTTCGATTATACAATAATGAAAATGGCACAAAAATTGCTCTAACAGCTCCTTCTTCCTGCAAAATCTTCCCAAATTCACGTGGGACCTGCTGGCCATAACCAAAACCATATATATGAAATTTGGTTCAATTCTATGCATTAACTTCATGCACTTTTCGACAATACAGTAATGCAAATGGTACAAAAATTGCTATTACAGCTCCTCCTTCCTGAAAAATCCTCCCAAATTCACGTGGTACCTGCTGGCCATAGCTAAAAACATATATATGAAATTTGGTTCAATTCTATGCATTAACTTCATACACTTTTGGATTATACAATAATGAAAATGGCACAAAAATTGCTATTACAGCTCCTCCTTCCTGCGAAATCTTCCCAAATTTACGTGGGACCTGCTGGCCATATCCAAAAACATATATATGAAATTTGGTTCATTTCTATGCATTAACTTCATACACTTTTGGATTATACAATAATGAAAATGACACAAAAATTGTTATTACAGCTCCTTCTTCCTGCAAAATCTTCCCAAATTCACGTGGGACCTGCTGGCCATATCCAAAAACATATATATGAAATTTGGTTCAATTTTATGCATTAACTTCATACACTTTTGGATTGTACAATAATGAAAATGGCACAAAAATTGCTATTACAGTTCCTCCTTCCTGCGAAATCTTCCCAAATTTACGTGGGACCTGCTGGCCATACCCAAAAACATATATATGAAATTTGGTTCAATTTTATGCATTAACTTCATACACTTTTGGATTATACAATAATGAAAATGGCACAAAAATTGCTATTACAGCTCCTCCTTCCTGCGAAATCTTCCCAAATTCACGTGGGACCTGCTGGCCATAGCCAAAAACATATATATGAAATTTGGTTCAATTCTATGCATTAACTTTATACACTTTTGGATTATACAATAATGAAAATGGCACAAAAATTGCTATTACAGCTCCTCCTTCCTGCGAAATCTTCCCAAATTCACGTGGTACCTGCTGGCCATATCCAAAAACATATATATGAAATTTGGTTCAATTTTATGCATTAACTTCATACACTTTTGGATTGTACAATAATGAAAATGGCACAAAAATTGCTATTACAGCTCCTCCTTCCTGCGAAATCTTCCCAAATTCACGTGGGACCTGCTGGCCATATCCAAAAACATATATATGAAATTTGGTTCAATTTTATGCATTAACTTCATACACTTTTGGATTGTACAATAATGAAAATGGCACAAAAATTGCTATTACAGCTCCTCCTTCCTGCGAAATCTTCCCACATTTACGTGGGACCTGCTGGCCATACCCAAAAACATATATATGAAATTTGGTTCAATTTTATGCATTAACTTCATACACTTTTGGATTATACAATAATGAAAATGGCACAAAAATTGCTATTACAGCTCCTCCTTCCTGCGAAATCTTCCCAAATTCACGTGGGACCTGCTGGCCATAGCCAAAAACATATATATGAAATTTGGTTCAATTCTATGCATTAACTTCATACACTTTTGGATTATACAATAATGAAAATGGCACAAAAATTGCTATTACAGCTCCTCCTTCCTGTGAAATCTTCCCAAATTCACGTGGTACCTGCTGGCCATATCCAAAAACATATATATGAAATTTGGTTCAATTTTATGCATTAACTTCATACATTTTTGGATTATACAATAATGAAAATGGCACAAAAATTGCTATTACAGCTCCTCCTTCCTGCGAAATCTTCCCAAATTCACGTGGGACCTGCTGGCCATAGCCAAAAACATATATATGAAATTTGGTTCAATTCTATGCATTAACTTCATACACTTTTGGATTATACAATAATGAAAATGGCACAAAAATTGCTATTACAGCTCCTCCTTCCTGTGAAATCTTCCCAAATTCACGTGGTACCTGCTGGCCATATCCAAAAACATATATATGAAATTTGGTTCAATTTTATGCATTAACTTCATACACTTTTGGATTGTACAATAATGAAAATGGCACAAAAATTGCTATTACAGCTCCTCCTTCCTGTGAAATCTTCCCAAATTCACGTGGTACCTGCTGGCCATATCCAAAAACATATATATGAAATTTGGTTCAATTTTATGCATTAACTTCATACATTTTTGGATTATACAATAATGAAAATGGCACAAAAATTGCTATTACAGCTCCTCCTTCCTGCGAAATCTTCCCAAATTCACGTGGGACCTGCTGGCCATAGCCAAAAACATATATATGAAATTTGGTTCAATTCTATGCATTAACTTCATACACTTTTGGATTATACAATAATGAAAATGGCACAAAAATTGCTATTACAGCTCCTCCTTCCTGTGAAATCTTCCCAAATTCACGTGGTACCTGCTGGCCATATCCAAAAACATATATATGAAATTTGGTTCAATTTTATGCATTAACTTCATACACTTTTGGATTGTACAATAATGAAAATGGCACAAAAATTGCTATTACAGCTCCTCCTTCCTGTGAAATCTTCCCAAATTCACGTGGTACCTGCTGGCCATATCCAAAAACATATATATGAAATTTGGTTCAATTTTATGCATTAACTTCATACATTTTTGGATTATACAATAATGAAAATGGCACAAAAATTGCTATTACAGCTCCTCCTTCCTGCGAAATCTTCCCAAATTCACGTGGGACCTGCTGGCCATAGCCAAAAACATATATATGAAATTTGGTTCAATTCTATGCATTAACTTCATACACTTTTGGATTATACAATAATGAAAATGGCACAAAAATTGCTATTACAGCTCCTCCTTCCTGTGAAATCTTCCCAAATTCACGTGGTACCTGCTGGCTATATCCAAAAACATATATATGAAATTTGGTTCAATTTTATGCATTAACTTCATACACTTTTGGATTGTACAATAATGAAAATGGCACAAAAATTGCTATTACAGCTCCTCCTTCCTGTGAAATCTTCCCAAATTCACGTGGTACCTGCTGGCCATATCCAAAAACATATATATGAAATTTGGTTCAATTTTATGCATTAACTTCATACATTTTTGGATTATACAATAATGAAAATGGCACAAAAATTGCTATTACAGCTCCTCCTTCCTGCGAAATCTTCCCAAATTCACGTGGGACCTGCTGGCCATAGCCAAAAACATATATATGAAATTTGGTTCAATTCTATGCATTAACTTCATACACTTTTGGATTATACAATAATGAAAATGGCACAAAAATTGCTATTACAGCTCCTCCTTCCTGTGAAATCTTCCCAAATTCACGTGGTACCTGCTGGCCATATCCAAAAACATATATATGAAATTTGGTTCAATTTTATGCATTAACTTCATACACTTTTGGATTGTACAATAATGAAAATGGCACAAAAATTGCTATTACAGCTCCTCCTTCCTGTGAAATCTTCCCAAATTCACGTGGTACCTGCTGGCCATATCCAAAAACATATATATGAAATTTGGTTCAATTTTATGCATTAACTTCATACATTTTTGGATTATACAATAATGAAAATGGCACAAAAATTGCTATTACAGCTGCTCCTTCCTGCGAAATCTTCCCAAATTCACGTGGGACCTGCTGGCCATAGCCAAAAACATATATATGAAATTTGGTTCAATTTTATGCATTAACTTCATACACTTTTGGATTATACAATAATGAAAATGGCACAAAAATTGCTATTACAGCTCCTCCTTCCTGTGAAATCTTCCCAAATTCACGTGGTACCTGCTGGCCATATCCAAAAACATATATATGAAATTTGGTTCAATTTTATGCATTAACTTCATACACTTTTGGATTGTACAATAATGAAAATGGCACAAAAATTGCTATTACAGCTCCTCCTTCCTGCGAAATCTTCCCAAATTCACGTGGGACCTGCTGGCCATATCCAAAAACATATATATGAAATTTGGTTCAATTTTATGTATTAACTTCATACACTTTTGGATTGTACAATAATGAAAATGGCACAAAAATTGCTATTACAGCTCCTCCTTCCTGCGAAATCTTCCCACATTTACGTGGGACCTGCTGGCCATACCCAAAAACATATATATGAAATTTGGTTCAATTCTATGCATTAACTTCATACACTTTTGGATTATACAATAATGAAAATGGCACAAAAATTGCTATTACAGCTCCTCCTTCCTGTGAAATCTTCCCAAATTCACGTGGTACCTGCTGGCCATATCCAAAAACATATATATGAAATTTGGTTCAATTTTATGCATTAACTTCATACATTTTTGGATTATACAATAATGAAAATGGCACAAAAATTGCTATTACAGCTCCTCCTTCCTGCGAAATCTTCCCAAATTCACGTGGGACCTGCTGGCCATAGCCAAAAACATATATATGAAATTTGGTTCAATTCTATGCATTAACTTCATACACTTTTGGATTATACAATAATGAAAATGGCACAAAAATTGCTATTACAGCTCCTCCTTCCTGTGAAATCTTCCCAAATTCACGTGGTACCTGCTGGCCATATCCAAAAACATATATATGAAATTTGGTTCAATTTTATGCATTAACTTCATACACTTTTGGATTGTACAATAATGAAAATGGCACAAAAATTGCTATTACAGCTCCTCCTTCCTGTGAAATCTTCCCAAATTCACGTGGTACCTGCTGGCCATATCCAAAAACATATATATGAAATTTGGTTCAATTTTATGCATTAACTTCATACATTTTTGGATTATACAATAATGAAAATGGCACAAAAATTGCTATTACAGCTCCTCCTTCCTGCGAAATCTTCCCAAATTCACGTGGGACCTGCTGGCCATAGCCAAAAACATATATATGAAATTTGGTTCAATTTTATGCATTAACTTCATACACTTTTGGATTATACAATAATGAAAATGGCACAAAAATTGCTATTACAGCTCCTCCTTCCTGTGAAATCTTCCCAAATTCACGTGGTACCTGCTGGCCATATCCAAAAACATATATATGAAATTTGGTTCAATTTTATGCATTAACTTCATACACTTTTGGATTGTACAATAATGAAAATGGCACAAAAATTGCTATTACAGCTCCTCCTTCCTGTGAAATCTTCCCAAATTCACGCGGTACCTGCTGGCCATATCCAAAAACATATATATGAAATTTGGTTCAATTTTATGCATTAACTTCATACACTTTTGGATTATACAATAATGAAAATGGCACAAAAATTGCTATTACAGCTCCCCCTTCCTGCGAAATCTTCCCAAATTCACGCGGGACCTGCTGGCCATAGCCAAAAACATATATATGAAATTTGGTTCAATTTTATGCATTAACTTCATACACTTTTGGATTATACAATAATGAAAATGGCACAAAAATTGCTATTACAGCTCCTCCTTCCTGCGAAATCTTCCCAAATTCACGCGGGACCTGCTGGCCATATCCAAAAACATATATATGAAATTTGGTTCAATTTTATGCATTAACTTCATACACTTTTGGATTATACAATAAAGAAAATGGCACAAAAATTGCTATTACAGCTCCTCCTTCCTGCGAAATCTTCCCAAATTCACGCGGGACCTGCTGGCCATATCCAAAAACATATATATGAAATTTGGTTCAATTTTATGCATTAACTTCATACACTTTTGGATTATACAATAATGAAAATGGCACAAAAATTGCTATTACAGCTCCTCCTTCCTGCGAAATCTTCCCAAATTCACGCGGGACCTGCTGGCCATATCCAAAAACATATATATGAAATTTGGTTCAATTTTATGCATTAACTTCATACACTTTTGGATTATACAATAATGAAAATGGCACAAAAATTGCTATTACAGCTCCTCCTTCCTGCGAAATCTTCCCAAATTCACGCGGGACCTGCTGGCCATAGCCAAAAACATATATATGAAATTTGGTTTTGGATTATGCAATAATGAGAATAGCACAAAAATTGCTATTACAGCTCCTCCTTCCTGTGAAATCTTCCCAAATTCACGTGGTACCTGCTGGCCATATCCAAAAACATATATATGAAATTTGGTTCAATTTTATGCATTAACTTCATACATTTTTGGATTATACAATAATGAAAATGGCACAAAAATTGCTATTACAGCTCCTCCTTCCTGCGAAATCTTCCCAAATTCACGTGGGACCTGCTGGCCATAGCCAAAAACATATATATGAAATTTGGTTCAATTTTATGCATTAACTTCATACACTTTTGGATTATACAATAATGAAAATGGCACAAAAATTGCTATTACAGCTCCTCCTTCCTGTGAAATCTTCCCAAATTCACGTGGTACCTGCTGGCCATATCCAAAAACATATATATGAAATTTGGTTCAATTTTATGCATTAACTTCATACACTTTTGGATTGTACAATAATGAAAATGGCACAAAAATTGCTATTACAGCTCCTCCTTCCTGTGAAATCTTCCCAAATTCACGTGGTACCTGCTGGCCATATCCAAAAACATATATATGAAATTTGGTTCAATTTTATGCATTAACTTCATACACTTTTGGATTATACAATAATGAAAATGGCACAAAAATTGCTATTACAGCTCCTCCTTCCTGCGAAATCTTCCCAAATTCACGCGGGACCTGCTGGCCATATCCAAAAACATATATATGAAATTTGGTTCAATTTTATGCATTAACTTCATACACTTTTGGATTATACAATAATGAAAATGGCACAAAAATTGCTATTACAGCTCCTCCTTCCTGCGAAATCTTCCCAAATTCACGCGGGACCTGCTGGCCATATCCAAAAACATATATATGAAATTTGGTTCAATTTTATGCATTAACTTCATACACTTTTGGATTATACAATAATGAAAATGGCACAAAAATTGCTATTACAGCTCCTCCTTCCTGCGAAATCTTCCCAAATTCACGCGGGACCTGCTGGCCATATCCAAAAACATATATATGAAATTTGGTTCAATTTTATGCATTAACTTCATACACTTTTGGATTATACAATAATGAAAATGGCACAAAAATTGCTATTACAGCTCCTCCTTCCTGCGAAATCTTCCCAAATTCACGCGGGACCTGCTGGCCATATCCAAAAACATATATATGAAATTTGGTTCAATTTTATGCATTAACTTCATACACTTTTGGATTATACAATAATGAAAATGGCACAAAAATTGCTATTACAGCTCCTCCTTCCTGCGAAATCTTCCCAAATTCACGCGGGACCTGCTGGCCATAGCCAAAAACATATATATGAAATTTGGTTTTGGATTATGCAATAATGAGAATAGCACAAAAATTGCTATTGCAGCTCGTCCTTCCTGCGAAATCTTCCCTAATTCACGTGGGAACTGCTGGCCATAGCCAAAAACATACAATAGAACCTCGATTAACCGAGCTTCGATTAATCGAGGTTTCTGTTAATAGAGCCTATAACAAAGTCTGATTTTTTTCTTCTTTTGAATGAGCCTTGGAAATGACCACACTTTTTAGTTCACTGTCCGTGCTATCCAAAAGCACTCAACTCCCAAGAAACATTGGACCCTGAGAAGTCAACAGCGAACAATGCTTTGTTTCCAGTGGCCGTGGAAACTTTCGTAAATTTTTCAATTTGCTTTTTAAAATTTACTACTAGTTGTTAATTTCCTTTTTAAATTCGGTAAGCTGTGAAACCGAACTTTACATATATTTATTTTTATTATTTAAAAAAGGTTCTTTTTCTTTCTTTCTATTTTTTTTTTTTTTTAAGATATGTTAAATTTGCGAGCACGGCGAGTTTTTACACACAGTTTCTATTAACAAGAGATTTCCGATATCCGAGGTACGAACGCTCCCAATTAGCTTGGGTAATCGAGGTTACACTGTATATGAATTTGGTTCAATTCTAGATTCGGGATTTCTGATCCCTAAAACGTGTATATCCGTCGAAAACCGGAAGTCGAAAAAAAATTCGATTACAATACTTTCTTCTTTGGAAAGAAAGAAGTAAAAAAAAAAAAAAAAAAAAAAAAAAAAAAAAAAAAAAAAAATCAGTATGGAATATTGACATCTAAAGCCAGAAGGATACGGATTAATGATGATCTAAAGAATCACAAATCACTGGAAAGATACATTTAAATGTCTTTTAGAAATAGTCCAGGGGAAATGTACCAAAAAAAGGGGGTTACCTTGCAAAAAGTCGGGTAGAAGTTTTTTTTTTTTTTCCTGAATTGTTTATTATGGTGCCAACTTAGAAAAACCCAAGTTTTCTAACAAAATTTCTGAAGGCTAAATTTTCTGTGGCCAAAAATCAACAAAATTTTGGGACCTTTTTTGATTTTTTTTTAAATATCTCGAGACCCGTTGCCGTAGCATATTATTTGTCAGTTACAATATTAAAGAAGATAAAATTCTCTACAACTTTCACATTTACAACTTTTTCATACACTCAATAGCAAGCGCAGTACGCCATTTCAAAAATAGGATTTCAATTTTCTTGAAAACTATGAAAAACGCAGTTCTGCCCCGATTATTGAAATTTTCCACACGAATTTAATCGTGTATGTCAATTTCTATATATTGGTAGAAGTAAATTATGTGTTTCAGGACTAAAACTAGCCTTTTTTGCACTCGTGGCAAACATGAATTTTGGCGCCCTCCCTTAAAAAAAATTTACTACGAGAATTTTAATAAATCTCTAACAGCCGGATTTTGACAATTTTAAGTGTGTAATCATTAAATGCGTAAAGCAGAACTACGTAATCAGCTTTGTCAAATATTGATTCATTAAAACCTTAAAAACCGAACCGAAAGGAACCGAAATATATTCCGCTTTAAACAGGTTTACATCTTAGCAGATATGATTGCTCATTGAGTTACATAACGAGGATATGTTGTTGCTTAAGATCGACATGTTTATATGATACGAGTGAAATCGTATCATATATATATATATATATATATATATTAATCAACAAATAAAATCTTCATTTGGCGCCCGGAACACATGCCCCCCCTGCACCCCCCCCCCCCCCTAGTTTCGGCCCTTTCTGTTATTTGAATTCTCTCTTCTTCAAGTGATCAATGCGAAAACAAAAATGTTTATATGGTCTGCAATCGTAAATAAATTGGTATTTCATTTGATAAATTGTATCACTGAGATAATTAAACAGACATAGTTTCAAAACAGTACATATTACAGAAGAGCAGGGATGTTTCTACTCCCAACATTTCCCCCAATCCACATGAAAATTTCCCCAAAATTTTACAGTATGATAAAGGTAAATGCTGTATTACTGTAGGTATACAAAATTTATTTTTTCAATATTTCTCAACTTATGCGCGAGTATATATGGCAGGGGTGATTATGAGAGAAAAAAAATTTTCTAAATTTACAGCAAATTTTCTGAAAGGCCATACCGGAGGGGAAAGGGGGGGGGGATAAACTCCCAGCACTATCTTTTTTCGCGACCCTTTGACGAAATTTGCGTTTTTTAGCGATCTTTTGTAGAAATTTTCGGTTATTTCGCTATCTTTTGTCGAGTTTTGTAGTTATTTTGCCCTCTTTTGACGAAATTCGCGGTTGTTTTGCGATCGTTTCACGAAGTTTGCGGTTTTTTCGTGATCTTTTCAGAAAATTTGTGGGAGTTTTGCATTCTTTTAACGAAATTTGCTGGGTTTTTGCGATCTTTTAACGATATTTGTGGGTTTTTTGTGATGTTTTAACGAAATTTGAAGGGGTTTTGCGATCTTTTAACAAAATTTGAGGTTATTTCGCCCCTGTTGATGAAATTTCGGTTATTTCGCGATCTTTTGACGAAATTTGTGTTCATTTTGCGATCTTTTGATGAAATTTGCGAAGATTTTCGCGATCTTTTGACGAAATTTGCGGTTCTTTCGCCATTTATTGACGAAATTTGCAGTTCTTTCTCCATCTTCTGACAAAATTTGCAGTTCTTTCGCCATCTTTTGACGAAATGTGCGTTTATTTCGCGGTCTTTTGACAAAATTTGTGTTCATTTTTTGACAAAATTTGCGGTTCTTTTGAAATATTTTGACAAAATTTGCGATTTTTTTCGCGTTCCTTCGACGAAATTTGCTGTTATTTTGCGATCTTGTGGCGAAATTCGCGTTTTTTTCCCGTAATTTTTGGAGTCCAAATTTCCCGATTGATGATTTTTTTAAATTTTTGGAACCGAATGCCTTAAATTGACGGAAAATAATCACCCCTGATATACGCTACATATTATTCTGAGATCTATTTTTTGAAGGTGCCATACGGATAGTTTTATTTGTAGTGAAATTTTTCTATATCAAGGAATTATGGAATTCGTTGTTAAAATCGAAATCAATTGTATATGTTTCTGCAAAATTTCCCCAGGTGGTTAAAATTTCCCCCGATCCTAGATCGCCGGATCGGACATATTCTGCAACCCTGCAGAAGAGTAGAATATTCCACAAAGTATATTTTTCAACAACCAAAGTAAGTTTTTCTGTTTGAGCTTTAAAGCAATTAATAGATAATCTTATAGTTTTATATATTTTTGCATGCTAAAATAATATAATCTCTTGTTATATTTATTGATATAAGTGGGAAAAAATTGACAATATGTTTTAAAAGTAATCTTTTAAATAGTTTTATGAAACTAGTGATCTCAAATATTTTATTTGAGAGCAGAGTTTTGAAATTTTACAAGAGATAAAGGCATAACATTAGTTAGTGAAATAATCTATTGTCATTTTTATTGTAGCTATTTTATAAGGTAAAAATATTTCTTGCATAAAATATATTTATTTTTTGAGTCCCCCCCTTTTATGTAGAACTACAATCCTATGTTTCTATCTTTAAAACAGTAAAACATTAAAAAATATATAGTTCCAATAATTGGTAATTAAAATATACCAGTGTAGTGTGGAATAAAATATATTTTTCGCAAATTTTGATACCTGTACCATTGATACCTGGAAAAATATGTATGCATTATAAAAATTGTTAAAATTAAACACGAATTCTTTCTTAATTGAAACTATCGTGCCAATAAGTTACTAAATATTGAAGTATTATTTTAAACAATGCTTTGAAGTTAACATTGTATACACTTAAAGTTACTGTCTAAATATGAAAATTGTCTCATTCATCTTACACTTTGCCCTACTTTTAAAATTATATAAATTTATTGAATATAAATGTCTGTTGGGATGAAAGTGACGTGAGTGTGTAAATAATTTACTGCTACCAATTTTTAGAAGTCGATATACACGGTTAAATCCGCGAGGAACATTTGAATAATCGGGGCAAAACTACGTTTTTCACGGTTTATAAAAAAATTGAAAAAATTGTCTTATTTTTGAAAGGCCGTCCTGCGCTTGCAATTAAGTGTATAAAAAAGTTGTAAAAAATTTTGTCCTATTTAATATTGTAATTGGCAAATAATATGCTACGACAACGAGTCTCGAGATATTAAAAAAAAAAAAATTTAAAAAAAAGGTCCCAAAATTTTGTTGTTTTTGGGCCACAGAAAATTTAGTCTTAAGAAATTTTGTTAGAAAACTAGGGTTTTCCATGTTGGCATCATTATAAACAAGTCAGAAAAACAAAATATTCTACCCGACCTTTTGCAAGGTAAAATGTACATTTCCCTTGGACTAACATTCTATCAAAATATTTTTATTTTGTGATCGATAAAACCTATGAAGATTCAATTGATATTGTCGAAAAAATTTCGATTACAATACTTTCTTCTTTGGAAAGAAGAAAGTAAAAAAGAAAAAAAAAATCAGTAGCGAATATTGACATCTAAAGCCTGAAGGATATGTATTAATGATGATCTGAAGAATCATAAATCACTGGGAAGATACATTTAAATCTCTTTTAGAAATTCTATCAAAATATTTTTATTCTGTGATTCTTATGAAGATTAAATTGATATTGTCAAAAAAAGTTAATGACATCATGCAAGTATTAAAACTCATATCGAAACACCACTAGGAATTTTATAGCATCATTTATACAGGGAAACTAAGAATGATAAAGTGGTGATGATCATATAGTAAGTGGAGATGAATAATTTAAAAAAATAAAACTAGTTGGATGTGCCAATCCCAAAACTTTCTTCTATCTTATACATCTTAATATTTCAAAAAGTAGTTACACATGTTAATACTTCAATATTATTAGTTCAATACTATACCAACTTTCATTTTCTTCTTAAATTTCTGCTTCAGTCAATTAAACGGGCTAGAAACGAGTTAATCTATATCATGATGTTTGTTAAAATTGATAGTTTTTCCTTATTCTGTTGTTATCATCTGTTTGCGAATAGCCGGCTTAGCAGGAAGTGAGTTCCCGCAATAGAACTACGAACAGATAGAACAATAGAACTACGAAAAATCAAGAAGGCCACCATCCCCTACTTGTGTACCCCATATCTTTAAAATATCTTTAAAAGTGCAAATGTTTAAGGGTGTATTCCGATCCAAACTGCTTCTTTTTTTATTCACTTTTAAATTCATTTTTGCTCTCAAACGCATCGAACTGGGAAATTCTCTTATTTAGAAACTACATAATGTGCCGTGTTTCTCGATTTTTTGATAAATGCCGAAAATATTGTAAAAAAGGTTGTCAAAGTTGGTGTTTTAAACCGAATTTTTCGAAGCACGAGATCTGGGAATGAAAAAAGGGTCATACTGAGAAAATAATTGCTTAAATCTCAAATTCTAATGAATTGAGCGAAAAATGAAATCACACGGCCTCTTATACATCTCTTCAAAAATCCCCTCAGCAAGTTTCATGTTTTTTCTTTTAAAAATGAGTCTGAAAATGTCTCAGAAAATTTCGAACTGTTGAGGGTGGAAAAATGTTTTTTCGAATACACCCTTAACTGCATAAATTATGAATTTCGACCATTAAAATATTACAGATTGTAGAACATGACAGCAAAATGAACAACTGATCTTTTAATTACTCCTCTTAATTAAACCATTTACTTAAATAACAAGAAAGAAAAAATCATGCATCAAGCATAGATTATAAAACACTTTCCAATACATTCAGAATAATGTAACAAAACTTCACCGTTTAGTGAGTTGAAATAGAATGTCTAATTGAACCACTTGGAAACGCATAACACATTTGAAAATTCAATTTCAGCAATCCCCATCCACAGTCGGGAAATTATCCGCATTTTTTGAGCAGCTCTGTTTAAGATAAAAAGATTTGTGGGTGTCCTAAAAAGGACTGACTGCTTTTAAAATTCAATAACTTGTAAACGGTGACAGATATTTAAAAAATTCTTGCAGGAGGGTTGTGCATAAGGTCAAAAGTTTTTTTACAGTGATTTTCGATTTTAGTTCGAATTACAAACAATAGATGGCGCTGTATGCAATAGGTGCTAAATACAGGCTCGATTATTTAGCCTTTCTGTTCTTCCATACGGAAAAAGGAGATTAAAATGCATTGAATGGGTCCCGAAGGACCAAAAATCGAGCCTGTATTTAGCAACTATTGCTTACAGCGCCATCTGTTGTTTGTAATTCGAACTAAAATCGAAAGTCACTGTAAAAAAACTTTTGACCTTATGCACAATCCTCCTGCAAGAATTTTTTAAATATCTGTCACCGTTTGCAAGTTATTCAATTTTTAAATCAGTCAGTCCTTTTTAGGACACCCGGTATAAACCAGGGGCGGATCCAGAGACTCGTTTTGGGGGGGGGGGGTGGCGATACCGTATGGATGATATATAATCAACACAGTCATAGTTTCTATTGGTTAAATCATTCCTTGTAGTTAATTATTATATGAATATAAAATAATTAATACTATTTAAAATTATTACAGACTCTCGATTATCCGACGTTCAATTAACCGACTCACTCGGTTAACCAACCCTCTTATTATTAAATAGGGTGAAAAAAAAAAAATTTCGATTTTCGATGATGGGTAGTGCGGAAAAGTTGCCACTGGTGGCACTAAGTTTACACAAAAAAATTGAGATTTTTCGGACAATTCCTTCATTTGCCGCAAATGGCTTGAAGTTTTGCTCAAATGCTGATTTTTGAACTTTTTTAGCAAAAATTTTTAAAATGGTAAATTAAATTTGTTTTCGCTGAATTTACTTGAAATGTCATGTTTATTGTAGGAAATGATTAAATAAGCTCTGACTATCTATTATTTATTAGTTATGTGTATTTTGAATTAGGCGATTTTTATAGCCTTTTCGCGTATAACTGAACAAAAATTGTAAGTATTGTTTGGTTCGTTCGTCAATTTCTCTCATTTTTTTTTATTATGTTCCTCGTTCTTCCTTCGGTTTTTTGATGCATTCAGAGTCACATATTTGAATGCCGGACCACAGCATGTCTTGACAGCAATTCTGGAAGGAGAGGAGATATGAAGTAGAAGCCAATGAAAACGCAATCAGTCATCACGAGGATGAGGGGGAAATTGGAGATGGGAGTAACTGCGAGATGGGATTTTAATTATTTTTCTGCCCTAAAATACAGCTATTTGTCAGAAGATTAAAAGACTGGGAACTTTGAAACAGGCAGTTCGTCTGAATCAAAATTTGAACCAGGGCCTTCAAAAGTAGACACTCCCAAACTCATATCCCTTTATCACACAGCGTTCGCCGGATTTAGAACTGGTATATCATATAGGTAAATTGCGTTAAGAGCTTCATCTGTGCATCCGGATGCAAGAATTGTGACAATCAAGAATAAGGATCTCGTCATCGATAAAGACTTGGTCAGGAGACAAAAAAAGAAACTTGAAAAGAAGATACAGGAGGAGGAATATCTTTGAGCATGAAAAATTACAACCACATTTTTGGTGGTAGAAATAATAACACGATCTTCACAGAAAAAAGGGAACAAGCGGCACCATCGAGAGAAATACGAAGCACATATCGCTAATGGTGTGCGGAAATGTACGTGTCCATTTCCACGAGCTTATTCCTGTTTCATGGACATCAGAAATGCAAAAGACTGAAGATTTGAGTACTCTGTTAATCTAGCTCCGTTTCAGTTGGTAAAAGTCTTGGGTCAAGTGGTTCTACCATCGAGTTTAGACAGTTGATGTCGCTGTCAGAGTGGAAGCTCGTTCGTAGGAAGAATACATATCAAATGTTGCAGTCCTCTTCTTGATTTTTGCCAAAGCAGACTTTATTCTGGCTTAGAAAATTATATAATGATTTTACTATTTCTCTGCAGTGTCCAGAAAGTGATGTCAAGTGACCCAAATATTCCGAACCACGTTCAGACAACATGGTAATATTTGTTTCATCTTTCTGTCGACGGTGCTGCTAATCCCCTTTTTTCTATGAATGTCGTTTTAATTTTTTCTACTATCAAAAAAGATACTTGTTGTAATTTTTCTTCCTCCAAGATCTTCCTCCTTCAGTATCTTCTTCCCAAGTTCCTTTTTCTGCCACCTGAACAAGTCTTTATCGATGATGAGATCCTTAATCCGTGTTGTCACAATTCATGCAATTTTTGTTCACATACGCGAAAAAGCTATAAAAGTCACCTAATTCAAAATGCACATAACTATTAAATAATACATAATCAGAGCTTATTTAAACATTTCGTACACTAAACGTGACATTTCAAGTAAATTCAGCTAAAATAACTTAAATTTAACATTTTTTTAAAATTCTTGCTAAAAAAGTTCAAAAATCAGCATTTGAGCCAAACTTCAAGCCATATGCGGCAAATGAAGGAATTGTCCGAAAAATCTCAAATATTTTGTCTGAACTTAGTGCTACCAGTGACAACTTTTCCGCACTACCGATCATCGAAAGTCGGAAAAAAGTTTTTTTCGGCCCACCCTATTATATGAGCCTCCTCTCCTCAAAAATGGCTTATTGTTACTTATTATGCCGAAAAATTAAAAATGCTACCATAGAATTTATTTATTAAATGTCTTATTTTTATTCTTTTCATTTTTACTCTGGTAATTATTTATCTTATCGGTTTATTGAAAAAAGGGACTGAATAAACATCTCAAGGGGTCTTAACATCCTTGAAAAGTCAAAATGTGTCATCTAAGCGGTGCGTATACTTCTTCATAGTCTACTCATTATTAGTCCACCAAGGTTAATATTTGTTACTGAGACCTAGGTCTGTTTCCATAGCTTCTCTACAAGAGGTAGAAAGACAGCGAAAAATGGTAAACCAAACAATGAATGGTGTTTACTTGTTACTTACTTACAGTAGAGAGGCATTTTCTATTCAAATCACCTAGAAGGCCTTTCATTAAGTAAATACATAAAGGAAGGACTGGTTTACCAAGTTGGCTTTAAAAAAATTAACACACCATATGCATTTTAGCTTTTAACTGACTAAGACATAATCCTTTTTTGTTCATTCATCAAATGCCCCTTGAAAATCACCAATGTGGGTGGCAATAGCAGTACATTTTTTAAAAACATTAGTGGCTTTTTTTCAGAAAATATTAAGATGCTTAAAGTTTTAAAAGGTCCTTTCTTTTTCTTGTTTCTTCCTTTCTTTGAAAATTGCTACGAATCCCATTCTTTAATCAAACAAAAGAGCTCTCTGCAAAAATATTATACAGAAATTAGAAGTGCAGCTTTTATGAAAAGATGAAAAAGTTTCCACACTTTAAAGGGATCCGCATAACGGTGTCAATTTTCTGTTGTAGAAATTCAACAAAAGGTACACGAAGTGGCATCGACCCCCACCTCAACCCATAGTGTCAAAAATTATAGCGCCGTATGCCTTTTGATAGGACATAATCCTTTTTTGTTCATTAATTGGGGAAACGTCAGTGAGGTTTACCATTGACACCCGAAAAGTGTTTGGTTTTCGTTTGCTTGTAAGCCTGTTCCGCGAAAACTGCCGTTAAAAGCGTTGGATTTATATCTAGGGGAGGGTGGGGGAACCTCCCCGATCGCCCCCCTGGATCCGTGCCTCAGGGAATCTCCTCCTGGCGCTAAATATGCATTTTTTGCGGCTCTTTGACAAATTCGCATTTTTTCCGAGATCTCTAGACAAAATTTGCGTTTTTTCCGAGCTTCTTTGGCGAAATTCGCGATTTTTTGACGAAATTTACGTTTTTTTCTACGATCCTTTGACAAAATTTGCGTTTTTTGGGGGTCCTTTGACGAAATGAGCAATTTTTTGACGAAATTGGCGCTTTTTGCGCGATGCTTTGACGAATTTGGTGATTTTTTTTGGGAACGAATGACGAAGTTCATTTTTTTTTCGGCGACCATTTGTTGGAATTCGCGATAAGCGGCGGATTTATACTTTTGGGGGGTGGATCCGCGCCTGGTATAAACTACATGAATACAAAAGAATTATTTCAGATAGGAAATACATACCACAGCTGATAATTCCCCTTCATCAATTTCCGCTAATAAGGAGCATGGTACGTGAAATTCTGTTGAGCAGCCCTGTTTACCAGTCATACAATTTATGCGCAACGAGTAAAATGCAAAAAATGGGTTAAATTTAAAAGCGCAGGCCAAAATTGAAAACGCACTTCCAGAAATTATGGCTCAAAGACAGTACAGTAGAACCTATTTTATCCGAAACTCTTTTAACCGAAAATCTCGGTTAACCGAAATCCATTTTGAAAGCTTTTTTTTTTTTTAACCATTTGGAAAAATGGTTATTGTCCTCGTCAGGGTAGGAAATCAAAAGCATATCTGAAGGTTTTTATTGGTTTAATCTGCAATTTATTCGTTTTCTGATCGGTCTATACAGTAATATGTATTTCCCTTTACTTTCAACAGAGATGGACAACAGCGTGTTGCCACTATGGCAAAAAAGTAATAAAAACTACAAAAAAAAAATTAATAACTCAGAAACAAATTGAGATAAAGCTTTCAAACAAATTGCATTTAAAAGTACATTTTTTTCTATACGACGATATAAAAAGTAACATTGTGGGATGTTTAGAAGTTTAAGAATGAAATTTCATTTAAAATTGGCCGTCAGATTTCTTGGAAATCTGACGATGCAAAAGCATTTTCCCGAACAGCCAATGAAATGCTTGGATAATACTTAAGTTTCAAATGGATAATATGTACAAGTCGCAGGCGATATCTGTCGCTTGTAACTTTTACGTGTAATAACACTATTAATGTTTAATTCATGGCGTACGTAATGTAGGATCAACTACGTGCGATATTTTATGTCTTAAATTTTAGTCTTTGAAAAAATCATTTTCCAAATGGTCGTTGTAATTTGTTAAATTGCATTTTTTTTTCTGTTTTACTGTCACATTCCTTGTGTGCAAAATCCATTTTGAAAGCGTTTTATTTTTAACTATCATATTACTTGTGCGATTCCTTTCCGAGAACTACTCTTAAGTAGTTTCTTTCCGAAATATGAGTACATATAAATATTTTCAATCCCCTTTCTTAGAGTTCCTTCGAATTTAACTTGAGATCCCTTAAGCTGCGAAATGGAACGAAGAAAACTAACAAATCAGCAATTCTGGAGCTTTTGTATGTTTTGCAAAAGGTTTGGCATGGCTGGAGCAGCAGAAAGACTGTGATACTGGTGAACTAATAATATTAAAAAACTCCGTGAAAGAGCTTCAAAGCAAAGGCAATCGAAACTGCGACAAGCAAAACATTTTTTCAAACCCTTGTGATAAATGTAAGAGGTACTTAACTTCAAAATTAAAATCCAGGTAATTTATTTTTGTTTCTATTTTGCTATTGCTTTATTTTTATTAAGCACTTGTTATCATAATAAGAAATATTGCATTTATTTAACCTTAATCTTGAAATTGAAACATTCTCGATTATCCGAAAATTTCGATTTTCCGAAAAAGGGTCGGCCCCAATTACTTCGGATAATCAAGGTTCTACTATATTGTAATCCATTTCTTTTGTTTGTCCCTGTAAATAAACGATAAATGCTATGAATGCCCTAGTCTATAGTAATTATTGTGCAGTAAAATTCAGTGATTGATATCAATTTCAATCCATTTTAAATAGCGTAATGTCATTAAAATGCAATGTAAACGATTTTCCCCCACATAGACCGTAAAGTAACGGAACTGTTTTGAATGCCTCTGTAAATGAACTATTTTAATACTGCACACTTCATATTCAATACCGAACAAGGTAAACATCATTGACATACAGGTATATGAATTGCATGAAAATCCGAGTCTATTTATGCGAGTTAGAGCATGGACAGACAGACGGACAGACAAATCGAATTCATAAACACTTTTCAACTTTGTTGGACAGTGTTAAAAATTACTAAACTATTTATTCTGTTTTACTAAAAGTTTTGTTGATGTGTTATGCAAGTCGATAGATAATAATTAGAATAACTCTTACAGAGAATGCCAAACCACAAAGAACTTATAGTCTTCAACATTTTTTTTTTTTTTTTTACATTTTTATTAATACATGTTAAAAATTTCATTTATTTCACTTAAAAAAAGCTTAAGGCGCTCAAAAAGTAATGTATATAGCAAGCACTGTTAGTGAATGGGAAGGGTTGAACTGAAAACAAGTAAAAACAAGTAAGAAAAATCATGCGTTAAGCATAGATTATGAAACTCTTTCCAACACTTCCTGAATGCTTTAACAAAACTTCGTTATTTAGGGAAATAAGGAATATAAGAGAACTAACTAAATACTTTAGAAAACGCATAAAACATTTGAAAAACTGATATCAGCAGTTACCTTCCATAGCAAATATGTATTCCAATTCTTTTGAACAGCCCTGTATTTGATCTGTAAGTTAATATATATACTATATAATGGGAAAATTTAGTTTAGCAAGAAACCATACAACAGGTTGAAATTTCTCTTTCAGCAATTTATATTAATAGATGGAAACATACTTGTATACTTTTGTACAACCCTGTAGTTAACCTAGTACCTTTATTACTCGCCACTATTTAGCTAAAGTTTAATTCAAAGTAAAACACTCTTAAAACTACTGGAATCACATTTCCAGAAATTATCATTTATAGACGGCCATGTATCTAATTCTTTGCGTGACCCTGTATATCATTTTATGCATATTCTACAAACATTTCTTAGTAAACTAAATTAAGTTCAGCGTAAAAATGCATAACTCATTTAAAAATGCATAAAAATGCATAACTCCTTTGTGTGGCCCAGTAAATGAATAATAACTATTCCTTGCGCCGCATATTCTACAGAATGCATATTTTAGTGCACTTGATAAATGCATATCAATTTTATTATGTTTGAAAGCATGTAACATCATTAAAAATAATTGTAAACGATTTTTTCCCAAAGGCCGTAATGTAACAGAAAACTTTTGACTGTCCCTGTAAATAAACTAAACGTGCTACAAACTTCATTTGAAATAGGTTTTGTGCTACGGTAGAGGTTACTAACATCCAAAAATTTCAGATAAAAATGCATAAAAATGCATAACTCCTTTGTGTGGCCCAGTAAATGAATAATAACTATTCCTTGCGCCGCAAATTCTACAGAATGCATATTTTAGTGCACTTGATAAATGCATATCAATTTTATTATGTTTGAAAGCATGTAACATCATTAAAAATAATTGTAAACGATTTTTTCCCAAAGGCCGTAATGTAACAGAAAACTTTTGACTGTCCCTGTAAATAAACTAAACGTGCTACAAACTTCATTTGAAATAGGTTTTGTGCTACAGTAGAGGTTACTAACATCCAAAAATTTCAGAACGATCCGAGTATATTTACGGGAGTTAGAGCGCGGGCAGACGGACAGACAAACCGAAGTCCTAAACACTTTTCAACTTTGTTGGAAAGTGTTAAAAAAAGGATTACATCTGTAATGAAAGATAATTATAGCCTGTACAACAAAAGCATCATACAAGGCAATCGCAATCATGTCGGCACCTAAATCATCCCTTTCTATATTAAAAAGGACAAACGTGCCCGTGAGTACACATGACGTCATTTTGACGGTGGCATCAACAGACGATTAAATTTACCTTTTATTAATTTTTTTTTTGCGATTTTTTAAACTTCTAAATACTGCACATTTTCAATTTTGACACCGTCGAATGGGGGGGGGAAATGTACTCTTACATGCAATTTATTTGAAAAATAATCGCAATTTACACTGGTGTACAAAAATTAAGGAAAAGTCACAAAATGCTAATTTTCAAATACGCGAACACTCAAAAGGAAATAATATAATTCGAGTAATTACTATCTCTACAACACAGCTAGTCCATATAACATCTCATTCATGTCACACATGGTCACAAGTGTCACACTCACTACGGTGAACCAAAAAAATAGGAAATTCCATACATCTCATTATGAGTCTCAAATGATCACTATATGGGACTCCACTGAGAAGTCAACTTGACTGCTGCTTTGTGACGAGTCACCAGGTGACTTTGCAATGTAGTTAAATTGTGACTCTCACGTGACTGTCATTTTGAGACTCAATTTCATCGTCATCATGAACGTTGCATTATGATAAATCACCAAATAATATCATATTATAGTCACATGGAGACTTTTCCCAAAAGAGCACAGTGGTGACTTCACAGTAGTCTCTCTGTCACCTGAAAGTCATCATGTGACTTTAATGTGACATTATTTGGTAACTTATCACAATGCAGCGTTCACGACGACTTTGAAATTGAGTCTACAAATGACAATTACATGAAAGTCAAACTGTAACTACATTGTAAAGTCACATGGTGACTCGTCACAAAGCAGCTGTCACAGTGACGTCTCAGTGGAGTCACATATAGTGATCATTTGAGACTCATAATGAGATGTATGGAATTTCCTATTTTTTTGCTTCATCGTAGTGACTGTGAGAATTGTGACCATGTGTGACATGAATGAGATGTTATATGGACTAGCTGTGTTGTAGAGATAGTAATTACTCGAATTATATTATTTCCTTTTGAGTGTTCGCGTATTTGAAAATTAGCATTTTGTTACTTTTCCTTAATTTTTGATAGCCAGTGTATTTGAAAACTGCATCTCAATTTACTCAATTTTTATTGTTTTTAAATTAATTTTCAAGCATGATTTTCTTTTCAAATCTATCGCTATATCGCGTGTAGGCAGGCGATTACGAAAGATAAATTCGTTTGCACTTAAATTAATATAAATAACTCAACATTCGTTTCCGACTTATATACCATTACGAAGTTCAAACATTCATCAATCAATCAATAAAACAATAAAATATAAAGAAAACGCAAATTTAAGACATGTAATCGAATTTCGTGCTAAATCCACTGAAATGAACAGAATCAAGAACGCTGATTGTAAATAGCAATCTTTGGAAATTCCTTCGGCTGTTAACTCCTGACGCGAGGCCAATATGAAAATATCGTTTTTAATGCCTTTCAAAACTTTATTTTAACGCATTATTGTTATTTTTCATATGAATATGATTTTTAGTATTGTTAATAGGCTTCCTAAAAATTGTAAAAAATCTATCAGAGTTATCAATAAAAAAAATTATAATGAATAAATTAAATTATCTAAATAATTAAATTTTTAATTTACATAAAAATTTAATAAATTTACTTAACAGATGAATTTTAATTTCGTTGTTGAATATTAGCCGGAAACAAATGCTGAACTATTTATATTGTATTAATAGCAAACGGGGGTAATCTTTCGCAATCAGGCTGTAAGCGGTCGAGATAGATTTATATTTTTTTAAATCATACTTGAAAAATAATTTAAAAAACCATAAAAAATCAGTAAATTGAGATAAGTTTTCAAACAAATTGCATTTGAAAGAGCTCCCCCCACCTATTCGATGGTGTAAAAATTGAAACTGCACGATGCTTAGAAGTTAAAGTAGTTGCATAAAAGCAACATTAGTTGGCCAGGCGTTGCCACCGTCAATATGGCGTCAGTTGTTACTCATGGAAATGGTTTTGCTTTATAATATAGATACAGAAAAAAGTTTTACGATGGTCATAGCATACCAGTTATAGTTACATTACCTCAGTACTTTAAAGAGAGAGGGATCTTACTGTTTCAGGGGAAAGTGAACTCCTTACAGGTCATATCAATCAATACTGTTGGGGTCTGTCAACAAGCACAGTATAGATAAGAAATTCGACTAGAACTGCTGAAATGCAGATCCGTCACAGAGCCCGTTCTCAGAAACTATATTGCTGGAGACTTGAAATTTTGCATACTTATAGCTGAACACCTCACATTAAACGACAAATCCTAAAATTTTGAAAAAGTCATATATTTAATCCTCTGGGCTCTAACTTGTTCATTTTAAGATTCTTTTTTTAAACTGAGCCCTTATTTAAGTTGAAGACTTGAAATTTTGCATTCATATAGCAGAACACTTACGATCACACGAAAAATCATAAAATTTTCTAAAAGTCTTATATTATTTACCCCTCCGGCTCTAACTTGTGTATTTTAAGCAATTTTTCTAACCTCCCTCCATTGGACCCGGTGGGTACTTTTCTAACTTTTGCCGACGCCCCTTTGACCACTCTTTCATATTATGCACATAGTCTTACATATTTCAGTTCCACTTTTTACCGCCAGGGGGCGTCCAACTATCTCGGGTGCTATGGACCCGATTCCCTCGACTAATATATCTACGGGTAGGTTGTAAAACAGAGTTTCGTTCGGATAGGGGTTTGTGTAGAATAGAGTGCGCCCCCTGGTTGCGAAATGTGGAATTAACAGATTTCGCGAAAGGATAAAGTGTTTCGAAAGGAATATTAAACGAAACCCTCTGTGCGATCTGTGATCACACTTACCCACTTGTTCTTGGTTGCTTCCTCAAGACCCTGTGGTTTTTAGAAGTGTATAACCGGAAATAAGTCAATTACAGAATGATCGATTTTTTCTTCGAAAAGCATACAATTCCACTCGATTTTTTACTCTATTCATTAAATGGACAGTCCCTTACGATCCCTCTCATTGACATCTGGTCTCAACATCTGTAAAAATATTTGTACTTCGGAAATGCGCTAACGAGTAATGCTGTATTTTGCAATATCTTTAAAGCTTCATACTAACAAGGGAACCACTTTAGGTGTTGCTCGCACCTAGGAACCAGACCTGGTGCATTTTGTAGTCCAATACATAAAAATTAGACAACCGATAAAATTTCTCTGTTAAAATAATATTATATGTACTTTTTTATGCTTTTAATTTTTTATTGTTACATTTTTATTTGTTTATTTCACTCCAAAAGTGAGTTAAGTCGCCAAATATGGCGCTACAATTTTTCCGTCCGCTTTATCCAAAGAGTAGATATACAGAACATATTACTAGAATTATATCAGATTGCGATTTTTTTTTATAATTGATAGCATGAGAAACAAATATTAGTTTTTTATTTTTTTTTTCTATGCAGACGATAAATATATTAAGTAATAAATATAATTCTATAAAAGCTTCGAAAATCATTGAAAACTATTTTTTAGCGAAATACAAAATAAGCAAACTATTTTCTTTTGAAATCGAATGAAATAAAGTTTCGAATGTTTAAAATGAAATGTTGCTGTATTAAATGGTCCTTCGGTAAAAGTAATCATAAAGTAAATTAATATTTTTACACAATTTAGAAAAATTACTGTGGCGGAATAGGTCGGACATTACAAATTCTAGCTATTACAAATTCAGCTATGACATTTGGCTAGGGTTGCCGGAAAGCTCTACTTTTGAAAATAAACGCCAACTGTTTCCCCGCCAAAAATATGAATATAAAGTTGCAATTTTTTCAAAATCAAATTCGTGGGTTTTTGAAGAAATTTTCAAACTTTTTTCAATATTTTATATTTATTATTAACTAATTTTTATTTTCAAATGCTTTTCTTTAAAAAAATTCAATGTTAATAGTCCGATAAGTGGTTTCGAAAATTGCTTTTTCAGAAAGTTATGCTGCTGTAAAATCAAGAAATATTATTTTAACAGAAAAATGTTATCGATTCTCAAACTTCATAATATAGGGCTTTAAAATGCACTAGGTCTCAATGCTAGGTGCGAGCAACACCAAAAGTGGTTCCCTTGTAAGGTTTTGTAAACTATTTTTAACATGATTTTAACGAAAGATAGAAAAACAATTTTTGTTGTTTTCGTCGCAGATTACTACATAATTTGCTGCCGTTTAACTTGCGCTTTATTTTTAATTCCTATTTTCTTTGGTTTTTTATTTTTATTTTTTTTTGAAAAGATAGAAAAAAAAAAGAGGGAGCTACAGCCTCCCACCTCTTTTTGTACCCCCTGCGTACCCACGGGGCTCGATTAACCTCTGAAGCTATAGGAAGCAGCACAGTGTCATTTCGGGGATCTCTTTCATTCGAGAACAGTTTGCTAAATTCAAGACACCCGTAAACTCACGAATGCTACAAATATTATTCAAATTACGTACTACAAATATTATATTATTGGATTTTCTGGATTTTGATTGGTTGTACGATAATGCCTTATAAATTGACGACTTTGGTTCGCTGGACAAACTGAGGATCATGTGGTCAACTGATCTATTGTATGAAAAATTAATGTGTTACGAAAGATATTTATATGAAACACTTTTTAAATAATATATATATACTAGAAAAGTAGCCCGTCAAAAATGACGGAAATTTAGATATAAAGATATATACAACTCATGTGCAAGAATATGAGTTTTCTTGCTTGTTCCGCACTGATAGATGAAAATAACACGATACAGATGTCATATTCGCCCCATATTGGCGCGATTTTTTTCCGACGCCGATTTGGCGAAAACATCAACAGCGTAAACAACAAAATCCGGGTTACCATATCAAGCAAAATAGCGACACTTTGGCGCCGCTTAAGTATACGTTGCGTATATGACATTGGCGTCAGAAAAAAATCGCGCCAATATGGGGCGAATATGACATCTGTGCCAATAACACATTTTAAGAACGAAGCACATTCATGAAAAACTGTGTACAGTAGAAGACCACTAATCTGCACAGCTTGGTTCCAAGTGTTATGCAGATTTGAGGCTTTTTGCGGTCATGGCTATTCAATCTTTGTTTACATTTTTTTAATTCATATATTGGACAATTTAGATTGTTAAGCCTTAAAAATAAATAAATTTCACACTTGAAGTAAGGTAAAAACTATTAAATTATCGTATACGATTTCATGAAATGGTATTATATGGTATTATATGTGTGTGCTTCACGATCTTGGTTACGACATTGGCGAAATTGGCTGCAACTTGTCATAATCCTAATAGTGTGGGCCGCTATAACAAAAAAGTAACCAGTTTTTAGTAAAATTTCTGATATAAAGTAGTTTTCAAAAACTTGTGTAAAATTGC
The DNA here is from genome assembly GCA_963932465.1 of Maratus speciosus. Taxonomy (NCBI): domain Eukaryota; kingdom Metazoa; phylum Arthropoda; class Arachnida; order Araneae; family Salticidae; genus Maratus; species Maratus speciosus. The sequence goes on along the minus strand of OZ010794.1, from coordinate 560,366,539 downwards.
AGGCCGTTCTCATGTTATGTCAGTCCTAAGAATAATATTTCTAACACTGAAGATTTTCCATGTACATGTGGAATTTAGAAAAGCTTTTCGAAAAGAAAGGTCCTGAAATAACATTGTAATTCTTCTAACTTCAAAGTTTAATCGGGTCCTGATGTTGTTTACTGAAATCTAATAAGTACAGTTATTTTGAATATTACAACAGAATTAAAGAGTTAAACTTATTTAACTTAAACCCGCTGTTACTTCCCGATGTTATTTTTTACTATTAAGAAAGAAAATTATTTAAAATTTTCAAATCATGCATTTATAATTTTTTCCGTCTTTAATAACTAAATAATGAAATAATATGCGTTTGTTCTGAGCTTATAAATATGACAATAAAATAATGTAACTAAGAGACGTTGCAAAATTAAATCTTTGTGATATCAAACGATACCGCCACCATTTTACCTACTATGATGTCATTAGAATATTGTCCATTGATTGTTGGAGAACTTACTTTGTGAATGATTACCTCAATGATTTAAATTTTTTTTAAGTTTCACGATGAATGAATCACTTGTGTTTGCTTAGGTTTATGGAAAGAGATATTAATCTGTGAACCTAAAATCTGTGAACCTCTTTCAACTAAAGTTATCATAGGATATGCGCATTTTTAATTGAAATTAAAAATAATGCTTTGATCTCGAAATAAAAAGTTTTAGTTTGTGTAATTGGTTATTTCTATTAATTATTTATTTAGGTACTTTTCCATTATAGCGCATTTAAAAAAAAGCTTGGCGCAATTCGGGCATCAGAAAGTGAGATATGTTGCCAAAATATATAAACAACTATGAAAACAAATCTAATGAACTTTTATTTTTGTTTATATATACACTTATATACATAAAAAATCGTTTCTAAATATATATAATTTTTTTATAGATACAAATTACGGCACAGATTTCAGATATGAACCGGGATACCTAACTGGCGCCAAAATGGTGTTATTTTGCCTGCTATGGTAACCCGGCTATTGTTTTTTATTTATTAATAAATTGTTTATTTACTTTTATTTTCTGTTTTTAATTATGTAAACTGTTTTTTTATGTAGTTATTATTCAAACTTTTATTTATTTATAGTTATTTCCTTTTCAAAATGATAGCAAATAATTTAAAAATATATAAGTTCGAAAGAGAGATTTCTGCCAAATTTGCGTCAGAGAAAAATCACGCCAACCTCGATGCGTATATGACATCTGTGCAAAAAATACTTCTGTTTATTATAAAAAAATGGGTAAATAGCTTTTTTTGATATTAAATAAATTGCATACATAGGGAAAAAATTGCTTGTGAGTATGAAGCAGTAAATAGGTTGTCAGAAAATACGTTGGCAAACTTCTTTCTCGCCAAGCAACTTTTCTCCGAAGTATTGTACATAAGCAATGATTGCTAGAAATGTATTTTTAATTATGATATGCGCTTTTATTTTTCACTACATTTATGTATACTATACTGTGTGTATAAATGCTACAGTTCATATGCAGGGCTACACAAAAGAATTCGTAAGGGTTACTGAGTATGAGAGTAAATTGCTTAAAGGTGGTTTTTAAAGGAGTTATGCATTTTTACGCTAAACTGCATTTAGTTTACTAAGAAATGTTTGTAGAATATAGATAAAATGATATACAGGGTCACGCAAAGAACTGGATACATAACCGTCTATGGATGATAATATCTGGAAATGTGATTTCAGTAGTTTTAAGAGTAGTTTAAATTAAAATTTTGCTAAATAGTGGCATGTAATAACGATACTATTGGCTGTGGACGGTAACAGCTGAAATCAATTTTTAAAATTTTTTATGCGTCTTCTAACATGTTTACTTAGTTATCTTATTTCCCCAAATAACGAAGTTTTGTTGAAGCATTCAGGATGTGTTGGAAAGTGTTTCATATTCTATGCTTAGTGCATGATTTTTCTTTCTTAAATCTTATTTTGCATTTATTTTATTCTTAATTTTTTAGTCTTATACTGCTTTATAGAAAATTTGGCACAGTTGTCATATACGCCAATTTGGCAAAAACATCAACAGCATAAACAACAACATCCGGGTTACCATATCAAGAAAAATAACGACACTTTGCCGCCAGTTAAGTACCCGTTGTGTATATGACATTGGCGTCAGAAAAAAATCGCGCCAATATATGACATCTGTGCCGAAACTTTAATATTTAATTTTTAAACTCTTCACTCCACACCCCTTGCATATAGTACAAACTATAACACAAATAGCGCAAAATAATAGACAGTTTGGTACTTTTCCACTGTAGGGGCTTTGGCGTTTTTAAAAAAGAGCTTAGTGTAATTTGGGCATCAGAAAGTGAGATTTGGGTACTTTTCCGTTATATGGATACCATTGTCGCCAAGCGTAATAGTTGACGCAAAATGAAAATCACGTGAATTGAAGCATTTGAAAAATAAAAGAAAAAACATTGTTCATACTAAAGTGAGCATTTAAAAAATATAACATTTGAAAATTCCAGACTTTTACGAACTATTTCATTAAATCACAAATATATACTTAAAATAAGTGAACAAATAACTGTTATAAAATAAAGCAATAAAATAAAACTCATATTAAACTGCTGGCATAAAATTACAAATATCTTTTAGCATTTTGAAATAATTTGCGCATTACCATACATTTTGGCATGGTGTCCGTATAACGGAAAAATATCGAGATTTGTTGTCAAATCATATAAACAGCTATGAAAACAAACTTGATGAGCGTTTTTGTTTGGTTTATATGTTTATTTTATATGTATATTATTGATGTTTTTCGGTACAAATTACATCTGTTTCTGTATAAAATTAGAGAAACGGCTTTTTTATATTAAATAAATCGTATAAATATCGAAAAAAAAAAAGCGTTTGTATATAAGATGAAACAGTGGATAGGTTCCCGGAAAATATGTTGCCAAATTTCCTTTTTCGCCAAGGCACCTATACTGGAAAAGTACCTAAAGCACATTAAAATCGCGCAGTTAGGAGCTCACACAGTACAGCGTCGTCTATTGGCGGTTATTTTATTAGTATTAAATTCTCACTCATAGATTTTGAAAAATATCTTAAAAGAGCGGAGTTTAAATTGAATTTCAGTGACCTCCTTTTTGAAAGATTAATGGTTTTAAATGGGAATTACGCCTAATTAGCCAGCTATCACCAAATTGGCTAACATTTGGCGCTACTGTGGTAACCCTGCATTAGTTTTTTTCAACAATTACTCATTTCAATGAGGCGGTCCTACCGGAATCGTGAGGGACACACAGAGACTTGGATTTTATATAAATAGATATATATATATATATATACTATATACAAGAGTTAATAATTTGAAAATAAATTGGAATTTTCGAATGGAATTAATTCAAAATAAAATTTGGGGACCCTGCCCCTCTGTTTTCTCAATTTCGGACCCCTTCAAAAATTTCTAAGGGAAGCATGTGCTTCTCGTTCCTATATGGTAATCAGGCCCTGCATACCCTCATATAGATTGGACAATTAAATATAATCTTGGTCAATTAATTATAATCATAACTATTATTTATTTTCACCGCGACCATTTCAAATCACTTCTGGAATATGTTCCATCCCACATCAAAACACAAATAAAATATCTTTTGATAAAAGGTTTGGAAATTTGCATACAATTTACCTATATTATCCTTCTCTTTCAATTTGTGTTATTGAGGATAACCTAGCTGAACCAGTTCGAGGAAAGAACGCCGAGAAGGTTAAAAGTAATTATTTTTCAATGTTAATATTGTAAACAAGTCGTTAGTGAAAAGTGTTCAAACAAATCTAATGTAATCAACAAAACAAGATGGCGTTTCATGTTTATCTCGTCGGTATCTGTACAAAAGTTATGTTAATGAAGATGAAATATTTTTAAATCCAGTGAAATCGAAGCAAATGAAAGTTAATTTCCTTGTGATTTTTTTCCTCAACGCACAGCAACCATGTAAGAAATTATTTTGAAGGTAAATGCGTAAGATGTTATGAATTGTTGTTTCAGAATTTATAAGTTTTATCTGATTGCAGATATCAGTTTAATAGATTTAACCCTTTATGTACTGAATTATGAATTCATGAAAATTTTATCTTCTAAAGAATTTTTCTTGAATTGTTTAAACTGCGTTACAAGATTTACATAATCATTTAATAAATTATAGAAGGATTTTAGAAGGACTAATGATTTATAAGGATTATTTAAATTTGAATTTATAGGAATTTTGTGTAATATTTATAACCCCACTCAAATCTTTTATTTTAAATATTTTTCTTAGTATTTTGTAGAATTAGGAAATGTACAAATGTAATGTTCTTACAATAGAAATATAGAGATATTTCCGAATTGAAAAATCCCCCCCCCCCCCCCGCCGACTCCAAGAAAGCTGAAAAGATGCAAAGACAACAGAAATCATCCTTTTAAAAATATTTTTGTTTTGTGTAACCCATAATGCTTTTGGAACAAGATACAGTATAATGTATCTATAACTCATTCTAAACTGTATTACAACTAATCGATTAATTAAATGAATTTTATAACAAGTTATTTTAATGGTACTTTTAAGTACCGTCAGTAGATAAAGGGTTAAGTTAGGGAAATACATACATATATTATAGTCCTCCATCGGATCGGATTGGTTCTTTCTCTTTTCTTTTATGTAAACAGGCTTCGTAACGGATTGAGCCGCCACCAGCCCAACTTTTTTGTCTTACTTTTCCGGGTTAGTTTTTGGTTCTTGAAGGGTTTTGTCCAGGGCCGAAACTAAGGGGGGAGGGCCGAGGGGGGCATGTGCCTCGGCGCCAGAACGAAGGGGCGCCAAATGAAGGATTATACTTTTGGAAAGGATCATTTTCTTCTGATGGACTGATGGCTTCTATTATTATGAAACAGCCATTATAAATGAAGTATTAGGTGAAGATGAAAGAGCAGTCGTGAAAAGTTAGAACTCTGATTTTCTGGTCAGAATAAGGAAGAAAAATGGCCATAATTTTTTTTTTAGAACTCTGATTTTTTGGTCAGAATGGGGGATAAAAATGGCCACAATTAAAAAAAAAAAAAAAAATGGCCATTTTTTTCCCATTTTGACCAAAAAATCAGAGTTCTAACTTTTTACGACTGCTCTTTCATCTTCACCTAATACTTCATTTATAATAGCTGTTTCATAATAATGGAAGTCCATCAGAAGAAAATAACTCGGTTAAAGCGGAAACTCGGTTAAGCGGGACTCGGATAGCGGGGACTCTACTGGATATTTCATTGTAAAAATGATCTTTAGAATATTTTTGTTGGTGTTCAGAGGGGGTCATAACCCACGTGACCTCCCTCTTGGATCCGCTATTGTAGATTACGTAGTTCAGTATTACATATTTTATGATTACATATTTTAAATTTTAAAATAAGTCGGCTATTAGAAAATTAGTAAAATTCTTTTTGTAAATAAACTTTGCGGAAAAGGGGGGGGGGGGCAAAATCCATGTTTGCCCCGGGTGCAAAAAAGGCTAGTTTCGGCCCTGGTTTTGTCAATGGAAGAAGATACTGTAAAGCAGTAGTTATCATCAGAACAGCGAAATTAAGTAGCATTCGACATGTTTGGTATTTTGGACTTCCGCGAATTTTAACCGATTTTCTTAACACGAAAACCGTCCAACCCTACTCAAACTCTCAAAAAAAAAAAATAAATTAATAAAAAAAAGCAATTTAACAAATTACAACGACCATTTGGAAAATGATTTTTTCAAAGACTAAAATTTAAGACATAAAAAATCGCACGCAGTTGATCATACATTACGTACGCCATGAATTACGTAAAAATTCCAAGCGACAAAAATCGCCTGCGACTCGTACGTATTATCCACCTGAAACTTATGTATTATCCAAGCATTTCATTGGCTGTTCGGAAAAAGGCTTTTCCATCGTCAGATTTCCAAGAAATCTGACGGCCCATTTTAAATGAAATTTCATTCTTAAACTTCTAAACATCCCTCAATATTACTTTTTACACTGTCGTATAGAGAAAAAAATGTACTTTTAAATGAAATTTGTTTGAAAGCTGTATCTCAATTTGTTTCTGAGTTATTAATTTTTTAGGTAGATTTCGTAAGAAATACTACCTATTGCAGTCGTTACCATGCGGTGCGACTTTTGAAAAATTCGTTCATAACTTTTCATTATACGACCCCAGGAACCCAAAACCACCCCCACCTAAAAAGTTTATATATATATATATATATATAAATGTATGTATGTATGTATGTACTAAATTTTGTCCGCACGATAAAAGTCGCAATTATGCACGAATCGTCTTCAAACTCGCCAGCAACTTTCAGATGGTTAATATCTCGGCGGGGATTGAAAATGGGCAAAATCGGCCCAAGGGAATAGAAATGGGGAGGGTTCAAAATTTTGAATACCGTCTTAACATGATTCTGATAAAAACCAGCTCTTTCACAACAATGACAGAAAAAAATAAATATTTTTCGTTATAGCAGTTGCCAACAATTAAAAAAAGCAATAAAATTCTCACCACAACAATTGATTTCCTATTGCAAAATTTTCACGCGAAAATTAATTAAATAAAAAGTTTGACAAATTGAAAACAAATTGAATATTACGTCATAAGTTTTCTAGAGCAAGATTTCCGCCTGAAAACTCAAAATGAAATAAATAGTTTGACGAATTAAAAAAAAATCAAAATATTGCGTCATATTAGAAATATAATGGACACCAGCAGGTGAATAGGTAACGTCATGTGAGTTTGAAGAAACGTATTAAAACATGATAAAAACCAGACTATGGAAATTTTAACATATTTTAACACTTTGAGGTTCTCTGAATTTGCTTTAGCCATTTTTAAACCTATGTCATATACATGCTTGTGTGTATTCCTGTATATTAGAATTTTCACAAAATGTTTAGCTCCCTAGAGCTCATTCTTGGTGAAGGAACTGGATTTATCTCTAATCTTGGTTTAAGTTTTGTTGGTGAATTTAGTACTTAACTTCGAAATCTACCTCCGCCTGTAGGCCCGAGCCGGCAGGGAATTTTTTTTTTTTTTTTTTTTTTTTTGTAGTTTTTATTACTTTTTTGTCATAGTGGCAACAGAAGGTATCCATCTCTGTTGAAAGTAAAAGGAAATACAGATTACTGTATAGACCAATCAGAAAACAAATAAAATGATGATTAAATCAATAAAAACCTTCAGATATGCTTTTGATTTCCTACCCTGACGAGGACAATAACAATTTTTCCAAATGGTTAATAAATAAAAAACGTCAAACAACGTAAAAAAGTACAGCAGCAAGTTGTCGGATCACCCCCCCCCCCTCCTCCTCCCTCCCTCCTGTGATTAGAAGACATTTTTTCTACTATTTAAAGAAATTTCCGTCTTTTGACTGGAGATTTTCTGGAAAATTTGACTTTAGGGTTGCGAATTTTTCGTGTTTTGAGGGGTAAAGGACATACGTAAAAATTTACTTTCTAATACCAACAAGTAAGAAAAAAATCATGCGTCAAGCATAGATTATGAAATACAGTAGAACCTCGATTATCCGAAGTAATTGGGACCGACTCTCTTTCGGAAAATCGAGAATGCTTCAATTTTAAGATTAAGGAGGAATATACGCAATACTTCGTATTATGGTAACAAGTGCTTAATAAAAATAAAGCAATAGCAAAATAGAAACAAGAAAAAATTATCTGAATTTTAATTTTGAAATTAAGTACCTTTTACATATATCACAAGGGTTTGAAAAAAATGTTTTGTTTATCGCAGTTTTGATTGCCTTTACTTTGAAGCTCTATCACGGAGTTTTTTAATATTGTTAGTTCACCAGTATCGCAGTCTTTCTGCTGCTCCAGCCATGCCAAACCTTTTGCAAAACATTCAAAAGCTTCAGAATTGGAAATTTGTTCGTTTTCTTCGTTTCACTCCGCAGCTTACGGAAGCTCAGGTTAAATTCAAAGGAACTCTAAGAAAGGGGATCGAAAACATTTATATGTACTCGTAATTCGGAAAGGACGGCTTACATACAAGGAATACAGTAGTTAAGAAAAAAAAAACTTTCAAAATGGATGTGATAGTTAAAAAAAAAGCTTCAAAAATGGATTTCGGTTAATCGAGAGTTTCGGTTAAAAGAGTTTCGGTTAAAAGAGGTTCTACTGTACTTTCCAACACATCCAGAATAATGTAACAAAACCGCACCTTTTAAAAGATTAAAATATTACGTCTAATTCAACCCTATGGAAATGCATAATACATTTCAAAACACAATTTCAGCTGTTCCCATCCACAATCGGAAAATTATGGGAATTTCTTCAGCAGCCAAATGCATATGATATATAGATTTCAATCTATTAACTGCATGCATGCCAAAATTCAGTTCACTTAAGAGATACATATACTTCAGTTGAAAATTTACCTTCAGCAATTCCCTCTAATAAGGAGAACGGTACGTGAATACTTTTGTGCAGCCCTGTATTTGACGTATAGAATTTATATCTAACGAGTAACATGCAAAAAAATTAATTAAATTTAAAAGCGTATGCCGAATTTTAAACCGTACACTCCAGCAATTATTATTAAAAACAGTACTGTACTGTAACCAATTTCTTTTGTGTGTCCCTGTAAATGAATAAAAAATGCTATGAATGCGCTGTTTTAACGTGATCGTAGTGAAATTCAGTGATTTATATCAGTTTCAATACATTAAAAATAGCATAATATCATTAAAATACTCTTCAAACGATTTTTCTCCATGTACCATTATGTAAAGGAATACTTTTGAGTGCCCCTGTAAATGAACGATTAATCCTACATACTTTATATACAATACCAAACAGCTTTTGGTGACCCTAAACAACCTTTATCAATTTGATGAAAATCCAAGTATATTTACGGGAGTTAGAGTTTACGGCAGCGGACTGACGGACAGACAAACCGAATGCATAAACACTTTTCAACTTTGTTGGAATTTCTGTATTTTTGGGGAAAATGTGCAAAACATAGCGGAAATTTTCGTTTTTTAACGAAATGTAACGAAGAACATCGAGAGGGTTAAAAGTAATTATTTTTGAATGTTAATATTGTAAACAAGTCATCTTAGTGAAAAGTATTCGAACAAATCTAATGTCATCAAAGAAACAAGATGGCATTTCACTTTTATCTCGTCGGTATCTACACAAATGTTATGTTAATAAAGGTGAAATATTTTTATATCAAGGGAAATGCAAGCAAATGAAAGTTAATTTCCTTGTGATTTTTTTCCCTTTATGCAGAGTAATTGTGTGAGAAATTATTTTGAAGGTAAATAATGCGTAAGGTGTTATGAGTTGTTTCAGAATTTATAATTTTTATCTGGTAGCAGTAGTTTTATCTGATAGCTGCTAATAAATCCTTTATTAGATTTCAGGTACAGTAGCGTTCAAAAGTATTTTGACCAAGATAATAATTCACTTAATTGAAAAGAACAATAAAATACAAAAATCAATCATTTATTTTTATTTAACCTATTCAATGTTTTAATTTTCATAAATTAACAATATATATTAATAATATTAATAAAATTATATATATACTCTTATTAAATTTATTCCTATTTTTTCATTCTACTTTAAATAAATGTTAATCTTAATCATTTCTTAATTTCATAATTTAATTTAATTTCTGTTTTATGGGAATAGATGGCAGCACTAAACATTTCTTTTAATAAACCTAATTACAATATAGTTTTCCTTTTTCACACCAGATGGCACGATGACAGTAATGTTCTGATCTCACATATTTTATGACCACATGTTCTCATAGTCCTAACCTAATCTGTTTCCATCCTTACATGCTTTAACATTGTGAGTCAGCTTTATAATGTTTTGGATCCTTTTATGTAATTTAGGTATTGCGCTCTTATAATTTTTAATATCCTGTGTGAGGTGTATCATTCTTTAGATCTCTTGGTATTTTATTTTATTTTCTTTTATGATGCGCTATTTTTTTTTTTTTTTTCATTTTAGGCTTAATGCCGACAAAATTGGATGAAATAACGCATCTTCACTATGAATTAAATAACAAGCACTTCTGATGATTCTGTGGGTTATTCATAGTTTTTTTGTTTACATACTGGTTTCCTATGTTCGTATTTCGTTCATCTATTAGAATTTTACCATTTGTTCATCCATTTGTGATTTTATCTTTATTATATATATATATGTCTGTTTTTAACAATTTGACGTTTATTGCTTTTATACCGCTACTAGGTATTGCATTACACAAATGTATCATTAAAAGTTGTTATTTACATTTTAAAAGCCGATGGTACATAGAGTAGGCTGCCCCTGTCTTTATGTATGTTCAAACCCTCCGTGTCTTTAAGAGTTAATATATCGGCTAATTACCGACGCTTTTGTCAAAAACTATGTGACCTAGGGTAATCGCTATAATTTTCCTGCAAGGTTTACGTTAACGTCTACTACCTCTAATTTTTTCATAATTTTAGTTTGAGTAGATTCGGAAATAGAGGGGGCGGTGGACATATTTTTGAACTACACTTTCGACGATATATCTGCAACTATAATACCTAAAATTAAAAGAAATGTATTTTTGAGTTCAGCGTTACGAAAGCTTTCACACAGTAGCCCACACGATATACAAAGAAAAGTTTTTTTTTCAAGTAGCTTAATTAGCCCCTCTAAATTTTTCCTAAATATATTTGTGAATGTTTAATAACCTGTAAATATGTGGGTCAATAGTCTTTATTACTTCTCCAAATTTGAACTTTCCATGTTCCATAGTTTACGAGTAAAATGGCTGTGACAGACGGACAGACAGACGCAGAAGGGATCTTATAATGTTTCTGTTTTTAAGTACGGGACCCTAAAAATGCTTAAAAATGAAAGTATTGATTTATAACTAAGTTGTAAAAATATCAAAATGTTTTATTGCCATCGAAAACACTCCTTTGTACATAATTTTTATAGTTCTAGCCTATTACGAAGTGGGTAAAAAATGCCATCTTTACGTACAAAAACCAGGTTAAGTTAAAAAAAAAGTGGGTAAGTGCAATCACAGGTCGCACAGAGAGTTTCGTTTAATATTCCTTTCCAAACACTTTCATTCAAAGCGTCCTGCACATTTATCGCCATGGAACCCCTTCTAAATTATGGTAAACCGTCCATAAACTATCTTAAAATTTCAAACAGATTCGCCTTGTTATATTTGCTAATTTTGTTCGTGCCCCCCCCCCCCCAATAAAATGTGACGCGCCATTCTTTTTTATAATTTTTATCATTTGTTATAAACTATCTTAAAGTTTAAAGCAGATCGCCGTGTTAGATTTACTAATTTAAACAAAATCGCGTTCTGTTAGTTCGACATTCCACCACTAGGGAGCGCACTCTATTCTTAACAAAACTGTATCTGAACGGAACTTCGTTAAACAACCTATCAGTAGATATGTTACTCGAGAGGGTGGCGGTTTTTGACGGAGCCTCGTTTGCCCCTCCGCCCCAACAAAAATTCAACTCACCTTAAATTTATAAAATTCTTATGTGTTATAAAGTATGTCAAAGTTTAAAAGCGATCGGTTCTTTAGTTTACCTAATTTTACAAATTCCCGTCAATTGTCCGTGCGAAAAAACATCTATTCTTTTATAAGTTTAAAAATCAATTTTTTCATAAATCGGAAAGTTGTGGCCCGATTTTTTTTTTTTTTTTTTTAGATTTTATGAATCAGCGTACGAAATAGTATCCGGATGCGAAGGAACCAAATTTGTAAAATCAATAGTTAAAAAATTTTGTGATTTGAAACTCTAGTATAAAAATTTATCTCTTTTTCTGTGTCACGTGGCCTGCTTTGCAAAAAAATGCAATTCTGGAATTAATTACCAAAAAATTAATTATCTTTGCTTCCGATTGTCGAAATTAAAAATACGAGTTGGAACCCGTCGAAATTCAACGAATTAAAATGTTTAGAATGGAACTCATCGATCGAATTTATAATAAACCTACAAAAATAATTACAATAAAAAATTCATCGCTCATTGGTTGTCTAACTCTTTAATAAAATGTCTCTATGTCCAGGCAATAGAGACCGTATAGGCTCTACCTAGCAAAATTCATGGTAGTTCTGGAAAAAGGCTTACTATATGTTTTTTGGGTCGCTGAATCCGAAATTTTAACTTCCCACCAAAATTTCCCCCGGCAACCCCCCCTCCCCAAATTTTGGTAAAATGCCCCCAAAAAGATTTTTATTAAAAAAATTCAATTTTTTATTGTTTTAGGAAAAAAGTATCTAGAAACTCAGAAAGTAGACAAAATTTGCAACAAATTAGATATATGACTTAGGATGAAGGGGAAGGGGGGATCTGCCTCGAACATGCACGCGGTGCTGCGTGAACTAAGTTGTGCAATTCCACTTAACCACTCACACGTTTGCATTCACCATGTCGTCTCCCCTCCGAACTTTCTCTATAAGGTTTACTTTAAGTTTTTTGGGTCGCTGAATCCGAATTTTTAACTTCCCCCCAAAATCCCCCCCGAAAACCCCTCAAATAGTTGTTTTTAACTTAAATTTCTTATTGTTTTAGGGGAAAAGCATTACGAAATTCAGAAACTAGACAAAATTTGCAACAAATAGGATATATGACATTATGACTTAGGATGAACGGGGAGGGGGAGGGCTGCCTCTGGACATACACTGCGGCGCTACGTGCACTAAGTTATGAAGTACAGGCAATAGGGGATTTTACCTGGAAAAACTAATACTAGTTCTGGATTTCGACTTACTTTTTGTTTTTTGGGTCGCTGAATCCGAATTTGTAACTTCCCACCAAAATTTCACCCCGCAACCCCCCAAAAAATCGATTTTTTGAAAAAATTTGGTTTTTGAGAATAGCGCGCGGGGAATGTTCCGAGGCAGCCCCCTCTCTCCCCGTTTATCCTACGTCATAATGTCATATATCCTATTTGTTGCAAATTTTGTCTAGTTTCTGAATTTCGTAATGCTTTTCCCCTAAAACAATAAGAAATTTAAGTTAATAACAACTATTTTGAGGGGTTTTCGGTTAGGGGTAAGATGAGGGGTTCATCTTCCGGTCCCAGGCCCTTTTCAGGCCCATATGTCGACGCGAGGAACCACCCGTGAAGCAAGCCCCGCGACGCGTCCCGAAGGTCGCCGCCCGACAAGCTCCAACAGAGCGGAACCCCACGCAAACTCCGGTCAAACCGACACCGCTGCCCAGCGCACACGGTGACGGCTATTCCCAAGAAGAGACGAACGGCCGCTACGACAGTTCTCACCACCCAGCTAGAAAAACCAAGTGGTCCCTAACCTTGGTTACTCGAGCCGGTAGACCCCGCAAGCCATCGCAGGAACCAGACGCCTATAAAGACGCTGGGCCCACGGACTGAACCGAGGCTTCCCGACCCGAATTTAATTTATGGACAGGCCCCCAAGATCAGATACCATTTTCCGGCAGAGACATTTTTGTGGGCCAGCCGATAGGAAAGTTAGTGAGGAGCCCCTAGCTTGAAAACCAGGGAGGACGGGGAAAATCCCTCCGGCCATAAAGCGACCCAGCTCCTGGCTTTTCGCCCAAACCACCCGGCTCAACCGACGGAACCCCTCGCGGATCACGCCGGGAGCCAGTTGGCCCAGACTAGGTGCCGTTAGCGACCCCAGGCGGGCACGGAAAGCTCCACCTAGACGGAATAGACTCCGCCTCGCTAGGGGGTCGGACGGAACGGAGTCCCGCAGCCCCCACCGACTCGACTCCATCCTAGAACAGAGAAGCCAGTGGAGGCCGACAGAAGCCCGCCCGCCACTACCTTACCTCACGGCCGTCGAGGGTACCCAGGCCCGAAGGCCCCTGACCCCGTGCAGTGACCGACCGCTACCTTTGTTAGTGCGTTCGAAAGTTAGGTGGAGACACCTCTAGGTCCTCATCACCAGGCGAGGCAAACTCCGGTACCGCATAGACACGGAGGACCTGGATCGGACCAAGAGTTCACCTGAGGCACGATGAGCCGCCGCGTTACCGGCCCGTTTCCCTGCGGGAATAGCGTTCGATGGTGGACCTGCCGGCCGACCCCCTCCCATGGGTCACGGCACGACATGGAGCAACCAGAGCCATACTGGCCTCCCCACGCGACCGCTCCTTGGTCAACGGGGGCACCGCCAAACCCTACCACCCTAAGGGTCGGCTCCCAACTGCTCCAGCTGAGGTCCTCGGAGGGATGAGCCACCCAAGTCATAAAGTAACCTGGGCGCTGTCCGTAACCCTCGCCCTTCGTTTGCTCCGGGAGTCCCTGCATGGCGTTCCCGCGAGCCCCGTCGTCACTAGCGAGCACCGAGGAATTTCCTCTATAAAGCCCTCACTCATACTTCAGGCTCCCTCTTAGTCAAATGGTGGATGGGGTCCTATCGCCTTAGCTAGTCTTTGCCCGGCGACACCGTCCGGCCCTTAGACCGGCACCGGGATCGACCTATGGAGCGTCGCTATCCGGCTTGGCCAGAGAACCCGGCTGCCGGGGGTGCGCCCTCCCGCGGACGACCGAAGGGCATTGCACCCATGCACAACGTCCGTTAACCGTGGCCACCGTGCTCAACGCCTGTCGGAGATGAGCCTGTCGAGGAGGTGGCGAATCGTCCCCATCCGGCCCCCTCGCATTCGTACACAACGAACTCTGCCGAGCTTCCGGTCACCTCCCCCACTCAAGGGGTCGGGTCTGAACCAGCCGGAGGGGCGGCCACTCGGTTAGGGGTAAGTTAAAAATTCGGATTCAGCGACCCAAAATACTTAAAGTAAACCTTATAAGGAAAGTTCGGAGGGGAGATGGGAGGGCGAATGTAAAAAACGTGCGAGTAGTTAAGTGGAATTGCGCAACTTAGTCCACGCAGCACCGCGTGCATGTTCCGAGGCAGATCCCCCTTCCCCTTCATCCTAAGTCATAATGTCATATATCTAATTTGTTGCAAATTTTGTCTACTTTCTGAATTTCTAAATACTTTTCCCCTAAAACAATAAAAAAATTGATTTTTAAAATAAAAACCTTTTTTGGGGGCATTTTACCAAAATTTGTAGGGGTTGCCGGGGGAAATTTTGGTGGGAAGTTAAAAATTCAGAAATCCGAACCCAAAAAACATAAAGTAAGCCGATTTCCAGAACTACCATTAATTTTTCTAGGTAACATTTTCCTATTGCCTGGACTATAAAACATATGTTGGCGAAGAAAATGCGGCGAAGTGAAAATTTAAGAGGAGATGAGATTTATATGATAAGATTATTTACTGTAACTACAAATTAGCGACTTCATTACAAAGATAAAGGAAAAAAATCCAAATAACTTTAATAAATTTGTTACTTTTTAAATTTAACATATATATATTTTTTTAATGTATAAGATTTTTAATTTTCTCTATTAATTTATAATTTTATTTAATTTGTAATTATTCAAATAAATTATAAGTTGTACCTTTTTTTAATGATTTTATATTTAATAATTCTTATAATTATGAAGCTCTGTAAGCTCTAATGATTATGCGTTTGGAGATAAGTAAAATAAAATTGTCAGGAGTTGGGGAGGAGTGCGTTTTTACCAAGTGGAATCTAAAAACTGAATGCATAGAAAATAAGGGATCACGAAGCGATCCAGAATGGAAACGCGAAACAATTACGGCTGGAGTTTGCTAGAAAATAGGGATTCCTTCGCGATACCGAATGGAATCGCGAAGCGATTACGCGGGGGGGTTGGTGAACGTAGCGAGCAGGAGAGCGGAGCCTCCCTAGTAAATAAATAAATAAATTGCATGCATATTGTTAAATGATCATGAAAACTTCACGTGTAAGCATAACGTGATGGGAGATATTAATAATCACGGCTTCCAATATCAAGTAAGACAAGGTCCTCTACTGAAATAATAAAGGAAATAATACGTAAGATCTGAACCAGTTACTTTCTTTAGGAACATCCGTTGTCCGTTTTGTATAACGTTCCGCTTCTCTTTTCTTATCAAAGTAAAGTATTGATAAAAATGTTGCTACATTTTCAAGCAATTTTTAAAACGCTTTCGGTGTTTCGTTATCACTCTATTCTGATCTTTCAAAAAGAAAGAAAGAAAGAATAATAAAAAGATCTTAAATATAAGTATAAAAGTAAAAATAATAAACTAGAGAACAGGAATTTTGCTTTTTCAGAATTTAGTGTCGCCACCGCATTTCCATTACTTCATATTCTTCTGATGGACTGGTGGCTTATATTATTATGAAACAGCCATTATAAATGAAGCGTTAGGTGAAGATGAAAGAGCAGCCGTAAAAAGTTAGAACTCTGATTTTCTGGTCAGAATGGAAAAAAAAAAATGGGCATAATTTTTTTACGCTTCATTTATAATAGCTGTTTCATAATAATAGAAGACACCAGTCCATCAGAAGAAAATAACTCGGTTAAGCGGGACTCGGATAATCGGGACTCTATAGCAAAACATACTTCAATTTTAATACTTAAAGCACACGCTTTTATTTTATGTAAAATGACGTCATTCGCATTACTATAGATACTTAAAATTAAATATAGTTTATAATAGTTCCATGTTTTATCATAAATCCTTCATTTATATATTTCTCAAAATAGCACGTATTTAAATTTTTTTTTTCAATTTTTATGAGAAAACGGCAACAAAAAGATATAATTGCTATTTTTAAACTATTTTTTCTTTACTTTCTACAGAAATGGAGTACTTGAGCTGCCAAAATGAACCCAATGTTGCTAAAAACTACAAAAAAAAAAAAAAAAAAAATTAATATTTCTAAAACAAATGGAGATGCAGTTTTCAGACAAATTGCATTAAAAAGTACTTTTTCCCCCCAATACGACGGTATAAACATTGAAAATGTGCGATGCTTAGAAGTTTTAAAAAATGCTGTAGAGTATTTAATCGCACAATGAAACATTGGCTGGCGTTTTACGGCTGGCGTATACAAGGTAACGTTGTTTATTGGAGACAAAATAAGTTGGGAGAAAGAAATAGCATACCGGGGGCTAATAAATAAGACTAAATTCAATATATCACCTTGAGTCAATCACAAAATACACAATATGAACTTTACAAAACTCACCGTTTTACTTAAAAGGCGACAAAGATAATATAAAAACATAGATGTTACAAGTTAAAAGTATACATTTTATTTAAAAACTTTTTAGTACTTTCGGCCTGCATTTCCCGAGGCCATCATCAGAGACTATTTTTATAATTAATTGCTGTTCGTTCATACAAATACGTCACTGAAATGGTATTATGACAATAATTGTTAGGGTAGTTGAAAGTAGAAGTAGCAGTCCCTTGGATTGAACTTAAGTAGAAAAAATATCTATATTAACTGCAGTTCCAATTACAGTAGAACCTCGATTATCCGAAGTAATTGGGACCAACCCTCTTTCGGAAAATCGAAATTTTTGTATAATCCAGAATGCTTTCATTTGAAGATTAAGGAGAAATATACGCGCTATTTCTTATTATGGTAACAAGTGCTTAATAAAAATAAAGCAATAACAAAATAGAAACAAGAATAAATTAACAGAACTTTCATTTATAAATTAAGTATTCACAAGGGTTTGAAACAATGTTTTGTTTGTCGCAGTTTTGATTGCTTTTGCTTTGAAGCTCTATCACGAAATTTTTAAATATTATTAGTTCGCCAGTACCACAGTCTTTTTGCTGCTCCAGCCAAGCCAAACCTTTTGCAAAAGCTTCAGAATCGCTAATTTGTTCGTTTTCTTCTTTCGTTCCACTCCGCGGCTTACGGGAGCTCAAGTTAAATTCAAAAGAATTCTAAGAAAGGGAATCGAAAATATTTATATGTTCTTGTGGTTCGGAAAGGAGCGCTTGCACACGAGGAATATGATGGTTAAAAAAAAAAAAGCTTTCAAAATGGATTTTGCGCGCAAGGAATATTATAGTAAAAAAAAAAAAAAACTTTAAAAATGGATTTCGGTTAACCAAGAGTTTCGCTTTAAAGGGTTTCGGATAAAAGAGGTTCTACTGTATTTTATTACACTACTTTGTTCTCATACGTCACTTTCATTTCTTAATGGATAGCTGGACAGTAGAAGTAGCAGTGTTTAAGATTAAATTTGCGTAGAGGAAAATATTTAACTGTCGTACCATTAATTTTAATATGTCACTTTCATTTCTTAATGCATAGCTGGACAGTAGAAGTAGCAGTGTTTAAGATTAAATTTGCGTAGAGGAAAATATTTAACTGTCGTACCATTAATTTTAATATGTCACTTTCATTTCTTAATGCATAGCTGGACAGTAGAAGTAGCAGTGTTTAAGACTAAATTTGCGTAGAGGAAAATGTTTAACTGTCGTACCATTAATTTTAATATGTCACTTTGCTCAAGTTTTCAGGAATTACTTTAAGAATACTTAAGCATATATTAGGGATATTGTATGGTAGGGCGTCGTTACATACTTGATTGTTTTTGCACAGGGTTTCAGAATATCGCAATAGATTTTTGATCAAGCTAAAGTTATATACTCAACATCTAATTACTATGCATCCACATATCCATAGAAATTTGAATACCTTTATTTGGCATCTTATTTGCCGTATCATTCTTAAATTACAATGATCTCTTCTAGACGATTCTCGAATGCGCAAAGTAAAATTTAAAAAAAAAGCAATTTAACAAATTACAACGACCATTTGGAAAATGATTTTTTCAAAGACAAAAATTTAAGACATAAAAAATAGCACGGAGTTGGTCATACATTACGTGCGCCATGAATTAAACATTAATAGTGTTATTACACGTAAAAATACAAATAAAAATAGGCCTTTTTTAAAACAAATAAAGACTGTGATTTTGGATACAGATACATTTTGTAAAAAAAGAAAATTCAACAAATAAAAAAAAAAGTTTTTAATAATTAAATTTATTATACCATAAATTATGCTGCCAAGGCAGCAATTTGTTTTATTTTTTCAGGAGATAGGAGATTTTTTATTATTGTAAATTTAGCCAGCATCAGAAAAAATGCATTTGGTGTAAGAACTGCTTGAAGATGCGAATAAGAATTTTCTTGCAAGCTTGCACATGAGAAAAGTTTTACTGTGTTTTTTCCTCCAAGCAAATAGACTGTCCCGTTTTGCCCAATAACTCTCCTGTTGAGCAAGTCAGAGCTGCCGTAGGCGACTAGTTTTTAATTCTAACTCGCACCACTTTTATAAAACAAAAAATTTTCACACACACATTGACAACATTTGCAGGAGAAATATACAGTAAAACCTCCCTAAAGCGACCACGTTACGTTCCAATAAAAATTGGTCGCTCCGAGAGGTGGTCCCTTAATGGAGGTCATGTTTAAATCTAGATTTTAATTGTTGAAAAAAAGTAACAATTAATATTAATAAAATTTATTTTTCATATAGAGAAAAAATATGAAAATTTAAGTATCGAACTAAAAGTTAATGACATAAGTTAATTACTGCCGAGTTTAAAAAAGGAATACATTGACGTTTGTTGTGATTTTACGATTTTATCTTTTATAACTTTTATTTCCAAGTCCTTTCAACGTTCAGTAAATAAATGCGATTTTTTTAACCATTTGGAAAAATGGTTATTGCCCTCAGTCAGGGTAGGAAATCAAAAACACATCTGAAGCGTTTTATTGGTTGAATTCGCATTTTATTCGTTTTCTGATTGGTCTATCCAGTAATCTGTATTTTCACTTTACTTTCAACAGAGATGGATACTTCTGTTGCCACTATGACAAAAAAGTAATAAAAACTACAAAAAAAAATTAATAACTCGGAAACAAATTGAGATACAGCTTTCAAACAAATTGCATTTAAAAGTACATTTTTTTCTCTATACGACAGTGTAAAAAGTAATATTGTGGGATGTTTAGAAGTTTAAGAATGAAATTTCATTTAAAATGGGTCCAGGAATATTGATGTTTAATCCATGGCGTACGTAATGTATGATCAACTCCGTGAGATTTTTTATGCCTTAAATTTTATTCTTTGAAAAAATTATTTTCCGAATGGTCGTTGTAATTTGTTAAATTGCATTTTTTTTTTTTTTTTTTTAACCATTTGAAAAAATGGTTATTGTCCTCGTCAGGGTAGGAAATCAAAAGCATATCTGAAGCTTTTTATTGGTTTAATCCGCATTTTATTCGTTTTCTTATTGGTCTATACAGTAATCTGTATTTCCCTTTACTTTCAACAGAGATGGATACTTCTGTTGCCACTATGACAAAAAAGTAATAAAAACTACCAAAAAAAATAATAACTCGGAAACAAATTGAGATACAGATTTCAAACCAATTGCATTTAAAAGTACATTTTTTTCTCTAAACGACGGTGTAAAAAGTAATAGTGTGCGATGTTTAGAAGTTTAAGAATGAAATTTCATTTAAAATGGGTCCAGGAATATTAATGTTTAATCCATGGCGTACGTAATGAATGACCAGCTCCGTAGAAGTTTAAAAATTTACAGTACTAAATTTAGTTCACCTGTACAGTACATGTAGTTACTTACATGTAGTTAATAGATACAAATCTATATAACCTATACAGGGCATTCAAAGAATTCGGATAATTTTTCATTTGTAGATGGGAACAGCTGAAATTGGGTTTTGAAATGTGTTATGCGTTTCCATATGGCTGAATTAGACGTAATATTTTAATTTTTTAAACAGTGCGTTTTTTTTACATTATTCTGAATGTGTTGGAAAGTGTTTCATAATCTATGCTTGACGCATGATTTTTTCTTTCTTGTTTTTCTTACTATGAAACCCGCAAGAATTGTAACGAGTGGTTTGACTTCGTCATTAATATTAAACAAAAATATAATTTGAAGAACAAATTAAAAAAAAAAAAATTATTTCCTACATTGTTTAAGCCCGAGTAGGGACAGATATTAAGTTATTTCACTCAATTAGTTCTACATTTAATGTTAAATTTTTGTAACAAATTAGTTAAGGCAATTGAAGATTAAACTAGTCGGATATACCAATCCCAAAACTTTCTCCTATCTCATGCATGTTAATACTTGAAAATTCGCTATCACACTACCAAAATTAAACGGCAATCTATGCCCATTATGAGGATTCTATAGATATGAAATTCCGTACATTAGTTCTTGAGATATGGCTATCTCCGAAATCGTGTAAATCCAGCAAAATTCAGCCTAACAGCGCCACCTATTGGGTACTTTACACCAAAATCTATGTTAAACAAAACTACCAAGCAACCACTTAAGTCAAAGTCTAACTGAATGTGAAGTTTAGGGAAAATCCGTGCATTAGTTTTTGAGATAGAGCTATTGCAAAAATCATGAAAATGCCAGCATAGAAGCGCCACCTATTGGACGATTAACACCAAAACCTAATCAGCAACAACTTGTGTTAACATCTAACTAAATCTGAAGTTAGATGAAAATTCGTGCATTAGTTTTTGAGACAGAGCTATTGCGGAGATCGTAAAAAATGCAGCATAGCAGCGCCACCTGTTGAGCGATTTACACCAACACGTATTCAGCATCAAGTCTTATCAAGACTAACTGAATCTGAAGTTTCATGAAAATCCGTGCATTAGTTCTTGAGATAGAGCCATTGCGGAAATCGTAAAAAATGCAGCATAGCAGCGCCACCTGTTGAGCGATTTGCACCAACACGTAACCAGCATCAAGTCTTATCAAGGACTAACGGAATCTGAAGTTTCATGAAAGTCCGTACATTAGTTCTTGAGATAGAGCCATTTCGGAAATCATAAAAAATGCAGCATAGCAGCGCCACCTGTTGAGCGATTTGCACCAAAAACTAATCAGCATCAATTTGTATCAGGGACTAACTGAATATGAATTTTTATTAAATTCCGTGCATTAGTTCTTGAGATAGAGCGCCCACAAAATTTGTGTCACACACAGACACACAGACGGACAGACAGACAGACATACAGATTCACAGACAGACATTTTGTAAAAACATGTTTTTCGGGTTTTCTGACCTCTAAAACGTGTAAATCCGTCGAAAACCGGAATTCGAAAATTTTCATGAACCAATACTTTCTTCTTGTAAAGATAGAAGAAAGTAAAAATAAACATAAAATTCATACAATATGATACTCAAAACACCCTAAAAAATTAGATTCCGTTCAAATCAAATCGAAATAAATCTTAGACTGTTTTTTAAGTTTTGTATTTTGCATGCATCTATCATTTTATGCACAATTGTCATAAACATAATACAAAATCTGCAATACAAATATTTTCAATTAAAAATGGAAGAAGTCTAAGATTTATTTCGATTTGATTTGAACGGAATCCAATTTTTAGGGTGTTTTAAGTATCATATTGTATGAATTTTATTTTTATTTTTTAATCTTCATTTGGCTTAAGGGGACAGTGCAGTTTAAAATCCTTAAAAATATTTTTTTTTTTTTTTTTTGTAAATTTCACCTTAAATATTATTCAATGGTACATTATATGCATTATGGCATGCATTTATCACAAAAATGTTTTTAAAAGAAATTTATTTTTGAGAAAAAAATGGAATTTTACGCGTCGTCTTAGAAATCTTCGAAATGCCCCTGCGTCTTCCATATCAATGAAAATCCCCAATATTTTTTATAAAAGTTTTGTTTATATATAGAAATAAAATAGAGCATCGAATTTTATATATTTGAATTTAAAGGTTAAAAAAAAAATTCAAAAATTCAAAATTTCAATTTTTTTTTTTTTTTTTTTTTTTTTTGTAAATTTTATCTTAAATATTATTCAAGGGTACATTATATGCATTATGGAATGCATTTAACACAAAAAAAATTATTTTGGAGAAAAAAATTGAATTTTACTTAGAAATCTTCGAAGTTAGAAATCTTCGTCCCTGTGCGTTCCATATCAATGAAAATTCCCAATATTTTTTATAAAAGTTTGGTTTATATATAGAAATAAAATAGAGCATCGAATTTTATATATTTGAATTTAAAGGTTTAAAAAAAAATTTTTTTGAAAAATTGAAATTTTTTCGAAAAAATTTTGAAATTTTGAATTTTTTTTTTAACCTTTAAATTCAAATATATAAAATTCGATGCTCTATTTTATTTCTATATATAAACCAAACTTTTATAAAAAATATTGGGGATTTTCATTGATATGGAAGACGCAGGGGGCATTTCGAAGATTTCTGAGACGACGCGTAAATATCCATTTTTTCTCAAAAATAATTTATTTTTTATTTTTTATTTTTGTGATAAATGCATGCCAAAATGCATATAATGTACCCTTGATTAATATTTAAGGGGAAATTTACAAAAATAAAAAAAATTATTTTTAAGGATTTTAAACTCCATTGTCCCCTTAACTAATTTGTTACAAAAATTTAACATTAAATGTAGAACTAATTGAATGAAATAACTTAATATCTGCTCCTTCTCGGGCTTTAACAATGTAGGAAATAAATTTTATTTTTTCAATTTGTTCTTCAAATTATGTTTTTGTTTAATATTTCAAGTTTTTTAATAACCACAGCACTCAGACGAACTCATTTCAAAATTAATAGAGAGTATCATCATCAGGCTTTGATGTATGCGGTATTGCATCACAATCTGGGATGCAGTTTACCAATGTGTAATTCAAAATTTTTCACCACTGTAATGCAGGTTTCGGTAGTTTGGACAAAAACTTCCAATCTGAACGTAAAAAATCTATAATCAAAACATAAAAAATTAACTTCACTTAAATTTAAATATTTTTAGTTATTTCCCACTCAGAAACGCTATGAACGTAAATGTAAATTGTGTTGAATCCTTACTGCTAATATTTAACAATATTATAGCTGTGATACAGTAAAAAATAAAAAATAACAGTTTTACTTAAATTTTTAAACCTTATTCTCTCCCAAGGGGTGATGTAAACACATCAGAAAATTATTACCTAAGTTTAACTTGGGGTATAAATAGTTCTCATCGCGGAAAAAAAAAAATACATTTTAAAATTTAAGTTATGTAGTTCCCCAATAAGTTCGCTGTCTGCGTAAAAATAGCTATCCATTAGAAACTTTTTACTAAAATATAAACTTGACCAAAGCAAAAATTTATTCTGAAAATACCCTTTTTGTTTTCACTATGACGCCATATTCACTTTTCCAATTTTTGAAAGAAAAAAAAAAAAAACTAGCTCAATTTAATATTTCACGTGAAAATCTTTCAACTAAAAAGAAATAAATTATTATTACGGCTTTTGAAATTTTTGCAACAATGAAGTAAAAATGTTACATTTTCTATGAAAAATGATCGTTGATTTTCAATGAAAAAAGCGAAAATTGGAATTATTAAGAAAAATATTTGAATAATGCAAAAAAAAAAAAAAAAAAAATTGGCCCATTTTTCTCTCTGGTTTATAATTCACCCATATGCAAAAGCATTTTACCATTCGTTTTGACCCTGACGTCAGGCAAACTTTTTTACACTTTAAATTTATAATATCATTAGAATTAGTAAAGAATAAAAAATGAGTGGCATCAGGGCAATAGCGGATCTGAGGAAGGGGCGATCGCCCCCTCCCTGAGCTAATAAAGGGTTTGCAAAACGACATTATGCATCCTCACGGGAAATGACTTGGGGCGAAGCTCGAGCCCGGCGCGACCCGGGTCGGATCGTGCCAGTTTAAATCCACTAAACTCGGCCTGGGTCAGGTCTTCTTTCTTCGAGAGCCGGGCTGTGCCCTGATCTTAAACTTTTTTGCAGATTGGGTCGGGCCATACTTCATTTTCTTCTCCAGGTCGAGCCTGGCCAGGACTTCGTTTTTCCTAGAGGTCTGCACTGGCTAAAATTTCCTGGTCGGGGCTCGGCCCGGAATAAAAGGCAAACGTTCGGTCCGTGCCCGTATGATAAGCATTATTTTCCCAACTGCGACCCGTGGACCCCTCTAAATTCTTCCCCCCGTGCTTAAGTTGGTCTGGCATCTTACTTATTTGTTGTTCGTAAAACTGATGTTGTACATTTGTTTAGTGGAATCTTTAGAAATTTAATTTGATTTGATAAGTTACAGAGATGCATTTTTTAAAATCTACTTTTTTTCTTCGTACAGCTTTAAAATTATTTTCTTTTATCATCCGTTTCTTTCATTCTCAACTGATTTTCTTGCTGGATTTTCATTTTAATGTAATTGTCTAAATCATGTTTTTACTTAGTGTTTACGTACATAATTGCCTAAATAGTCATTAATATTGCTGTTTTTCTGTATTCATGAATTTCGAACATAATCTGAAAATAAAATATGAGCATAAGTAAGTGTGCTTTATGAATAATTTTAATTGCAAAATGCAGGCAGTGCTGGAGTCGATTTTTTAGCTTTTATACCGGGCCGGGCTAATAATTTTTTTGTGTGGATTGGACCTAGGCTTAGTCCTGGAAACTTCAGCCCGGTAATTGATATATCGAATCCAGCTTTATTTTTTTTTTATTCTTCTTTCAGCCATCATCCAATAGCTACTGAATATACCGGTTGTCCTAAAATGAACGGACTGAATTTAAAATTCAATAAATTGCAAATGGTGACAGATATTAAGAAAATACTTGCAGGAGGGTTATGCACGATGTCAGGAACAGGGATGATTGTGTTCCGGATTTTCCGAAAATTTAACCCTCTCGCTGCGCATCCCGCGATTTCCACGGCCAACGTAACAGTAGCATAATTTGCGCAATCCGCAATTTCTGCAGCAAATCTTTTTTTTTAATGATCTAATTCTATTTTTAAAAAACTCCTTCACAAAGATGTTGGACATATTTTAACTCTAAAATATATGCAGATTTCAAATGTGTAATAATATAAATGCGCAATTTTTAAACATATTTTGAATAACGCAGCGAGAGGGTTAATGATCACGGGAAAACGCAAATTTGGTCAAAGGGCCGCGGAAAAAACGCAAAATTCTTCAAATGATCGCGGAAAACACGAATTTCGTCAAATGATTGCGAAGAAAACGCGATTTTTGTCAAATAGCCGAGAAAAAACGCGAATTTCGTCAAAAGATCGTGAAAAGAATGCAAATTTTATCAAATATTCATGAATTTCGTTAAAGGATTGTGAAGAAAACGCTAATTCCTTCAAAGAATCGCGTGGAAAAATCGAATTTAGTCAAAGATTCGCTTTAAAAAAGCGAATTTTGTCAAAGGATCGCTGAAAAAACGCGAATTTTGTCGAATGGTTGAAGGAAAAAAACTCAAATTTTATGTAAGGGGTGCAGCATTACACTAATTTCGTCAAAGGGTTGCGGAAGAAACGCAAATTTCGTCAACGGATCGAAGAAGTGAGAATTTCATCAAAGAGTCGTGGAAAAATATGCTTTAAAAACACGAATTTCGTCAAAGAATCGTGGAGAAAACGCGAATTCCTTCAAAGGATTTCGGAAAAAAAATCGAATTTAGTCAAATAATCGCTTTAAAAACGCGAATTTTGTCAACGGATCACTGAAAAAATGCGAATTTTGTCGAGGGGTCACGGGAAAAAAGTGAATTTTATCAAAGGGCTGCAAAATTACACTAATTTTGGCAAACGGTTGCGGAAGGAACGCAAATTTGTCAAAGGGTCGAAGAAGTGCGAATTTCATCAAAAACTCGTGGAAAAAATACAGTGGTCTCTTTAGAAAATAACACCCATACATACATCTATGTTTATTATTATAGATATAGTTTTTAACCTGAAATAATATACTGAATTAACTTTTGAAAAAAACAGGTTAACCCCCAGCTTGCGGGAATCTACTATCAGCCTGAAATCGATCCGAATCGAAAACAGCTAACCCGACATGCAACAAAAATAATTAGTGCCACGAGAGAATCCCCCCATCTGCTGTAACCTTTCAGAAAATTTGCATTTAATTTCAGATTTTCTTTCCACCCGAATTATTCCTGATCAGGAGGTTTTTTTTACTTCGATTCTTGATTTTAATTTAAAATAGCAACGATAGATGGCGCTGGAAGCAATAGGTGCTAAATCGGCTCCCGGAGGGGGTAGGCCCGAAATCGGGCCCCCATTTAACGACCATTGTTTGCAGCGACATCTATCGCTGCTATTGTAAAGTAAAATCAAGAATCCCAGTAAAAAATCTAGTGACATCTTACATAACCCTCCTGCAAGGTTTTTTAAAATTGCTTTCACAAGTTGCTGAATTTTAAAAACAGTCAGTCCATTTTAGGACACCCGGTATGTTTCTTAATAAATTTCAAAGCATTCTTTCCTGAATTACAACTGATCTTAGATATGAAGAGACAAGCAGTCTTATACCAAATTAGTATTTTTTACATAATCCTGAAGATTAGTATTCCTAAATAATTATTTGGGCGTGCCCGTTATGGAGCTTTTACTGTGTATAGTTTTTATCTTCAAAATTATTTAGACTTTCTTTTCAAAAATCGAGTCAACCCGAACCCTTTTCGTAAGAGTGAAAACTCAATCCGAAACTGATCCAAACCCGAAATAATGTATGCCAATCTGCCCCAAACACAACGCGCTAGGCGCAGCTAAAAAGTAGAAGTCAACCGACCCGCAGTAGAAAAGTAGAATTCAACCGGGGCCAAACCCGACCAACAATAGAAAAGTAGAAGTCAACAGGGTCCAAATCCAACCCGCAGCAAAAAAGCAGAAGTTAACCAGGTCTGCAGCAAAAAGTAGAAGTCAACCGGACTAGCAGCAAAAAGAAAAGTTAACTGGACCCAAACCCGACCCGCAGAAAAAAATAGAAATCAACCGGACTCAAACCCGACCCGCAGCAAAAAGTAGAAGAACACGACCCGCAATGAAAAAATTAGCCCCGACCCGCGCATCAGATTGGAGTTTCCAAATTTCTAAAATCGCCCCCCCCCCCTCCTTGAGGACTCTCCAGATCCGCCCTTGCATCAGGGACAAAAAGGTGGGAAGAAAAAATGAAAAAGTTATGATCTCCATACGCTTTTCCATGTTAAATTAACATTGAGAAGTGACACTAGAAATAAATAAGTATTGCGCTTCCGCGCAATACTTAAATTTTCCATGAATAAACATATTTATTTTTCTGGAGTATAATAACTCTGCTCGCCCTTTTCGATGCCTTTGACTAGGGGAACCCATCAAATTGCTCCAGACAGGATATGCTTGAGGGCTAAAAGCGTAAAGAAAAATTCCCCTACAAAATTTCAAAACCACATAATTATCTGAAAATGCTTTGAAAAATATGGATGCAATATTCTATAAGCGGTAGCAGAAGGAGGCTTTGTTATTTTTTTTTTTCAAGGGTTCATTCTTTCAACTTCAACCTTGAGTGACTCGAAAAAAAAAAAAAAAAAAAACTCGCGGGGCAGAATATTTGCAGGAATTTTAAGGACCGCAGATTAAATTAGGTTTCTCTGAGTTCTATTTTTTGCGGAGATAACCGTGGTTTAGGACAATTCTATTTTTAAAGCACATATATATATCTAAATCAGCCATATTTAACCTGCGGCCCGCGGGCCACATATGGCCCGGCGAGCTTTCATGTGCGGCCCGAGACACCATCATTGATCCATATTTATAAAATTAATTAAGATGTGCATAAAAAATATTAAAGCCCTTCATTGTTATTTTACAGATTTTCATGCGAAAGCAAAATCTGCTCTGTTATTTTTTTATTTAATTTAAAATTATGTTAAAGTATCTTAAATGTGTGTTTTTATTCAAAAGTTCCTTTTACACTACTCCTATTTGTGATACAGTCATGTAATAATTTCGTAATGTTCAATACTTTTTCAAATATTATTCCAAATTAATTAAATTTGTACTATATTTCTACAATTTAAATAAGTTTTTCATTGAGGAAAATATGATTTTATTAGAGAAAATCTGTTTTTATTTCTTTAGAGCTTGGAAATTCTGCATTGTTATTTTATTACGTTTTATGCTTATTATATAGATAATACTACTTTTCAGAATTAAACGTTTGCAGAGGAAAAAAATTGGCACTAAAAATTTTTGACACATTTTTTTCAAACAATAAACTTCGCGGCATACATCATTTGCAATAGAAATCTACCACAAAACTTATTGTTTAAAAATAGTGTTTTTTAACCTTTTGGAAAAATGGTTATTGTCCTCTGTCAGGGTAGGAAATCAAAAACATATCTGAAGCGTTTTATTGGTTGAATCCGCATTTTATTCGTTTTCTGATTGGTCTATACAGTAATCTGTATTTTCCCTTTACTTTCAACAGAGATGGATACTTCTGTTGCCACTATGATAAAAAAGTAATAAAAACTACAAAAAAAATTTAATAACTCAGAAACAATTTGAGATACAACTTTCAAACAAATTGCATTTAAAAGTACATTTTTTTCTCTATACGACGGTGTAAAAAGTAATAGTGTGCGATGTTTAGAAGTTTAAGAATGAAATTTCATTTAAAATGGGTCCAGGAATATTAATGTTTAATCCATGGCGTACGTAATGAATGACCAGCTCCGTAGAAGTTTAAAAATTTACAGTACCGAAAAATGTGATCCATGGCGTACGTAATGTATGATCAACTCCGTGCGATTTTTTATGTCTTAAATTTTAGTCTTTGAAAAAATCCTTTTCTAAACGGTCGTTGTAATTTGTTAAATTGCATTTTTTGACATTGTTTTTATTTTTTATTTATTTATTTTTACATTTCTTCCTGAACAAACTTTCAACCCTACTATTTGATACTAACTTTCTTATATTGTTTTGTTATACTACTTATATTATCTTAATTATTTAATTACCTTCTTTTTTGCATTTTATAAGCGTGTTGCGGTCCGCCAAACGTCGCAAACATATGTCTGCGGTCCAAGAGAAAAAAAAGTTGAGTATGGCTGATCTAGATGGAAGAAAGGCTATTTTTTGTCTTTTTGAGAAAAAGCTGGTTTAAAGTTTTTTAACACTTTCCAACAAAGTTAAAAAAGTTTTTATGAATTTGGTTTCTCTGTCTGTCCGTGCTCTAACTCTCGTAAATATGATTGGATTGCCATGTAATTTTTATATGTTATTCAGGTTAGGTGCAGAATGTTTGGTATCGAATATAAGGTGTTTTTAGTGAAGTTTTTAGTTCGTTTTAATGAAGTGAAGGCATTTCTATTATTTTAACACAATCAAACTGATTGGTAAAGCTATCATACGAATTAAATATTTCCAACTGAGCGAAAAAAAATGCCCAGTCTGGGAATCGAACCCAGATCCTTGGCTTACAAGGCCAATGCTTTACCGTTTAAGCTAACTGGGCCGACAACCAGACAGCATATTTCGTTCAGATAATCATATAGGTAGTAACATCTGGTCTCTCATGTAGACAGCTCAACAGAATAAACCGCAGGTAAAGGAACTCCATATAAACGATGGATACGTAGATGAACTATTATTTTAACACAATCAAACTGATTGGTAAAGCTATCATACGAATTAAATATTTCCAATTGAGCGAAAAAAAAAATGCCCAGGCTGGGAATTGAACCCAGATCCTTGGCTTACAAGGCCAATGCTTTACCGTTTAAGCTAACTGGGCCGACAACCAGACAGCATATTTCGTTCAGATAATCATATAGGTAGTAACATCTGGTCTCTCATGTAGACAGCTCAACAGAATAAACCGCAGGTAAAGGAACTCCATATAAACGATGGATACGTAGATGAACTATTATTTTAACACAATCAAACTGATTGGTAAAGCTATCATACGAATTAAATATTTCCAATTGAGCGAAAAAAAAATGCTCAGGCTGGGAATTGAACCCAGATCCTTGGCTTACAAGGCCAATGCTTTACCGTTTAAGCTAACTGGGCCGACAACCAGACAGCATATTTCGTTCAGATAATCATATAGGTAGTAACATCTAGTCTCTCATGTAGACAGCTCAACAGAATAAACCGCAGGTAAAGGAACTCCATATAAACGATGGATACGTAGATGAACTATTATTTTAACACAATCAAACTGATTGGTAAAGCTATCATACGAATTAAATATTTCCAATTGAGCGAAAAAAAAATGCCCAGGCTGGGAATTGAACCCAGATCCTTGGCTTACAAGGCCAATGCTTTACCGTTTAAGCTAACTGGGCCGACAACCAGACAGCATATTTCGTTCAGATAATCATATAGGTAGTAACATCTGGTCTCTCATGTAGACAGCTCAACAGAATAAACCGCAGGTAAAGGAACTCCATATAAACGATGGATACGTAGATGAACTATTATTTTAACACAATCAAACTGATTGGTAAAGCTATCATACGAATTAAATATTTCCAATTGAGCGAAAAAAAAATGCCCAGGCTGGGAATTGAACCCAGATCCTTGGCTTACAAGGCCAATGCTTTACCGTTTAAGCTAACTGGGCCGACAACCAGACAGCATATTTCGTTCAGATAATCATATAGGTAGTAACATCTGGTCTCTCATGTAGACAGCTCAACAGAATAAACCGCAGGTAAAGGAACTCCATATAAACGATGGATACGTAGATGAACTATTATTTTAACACAATCAAACTGATTGGTAAAGCTATCATACGAATTAAATATTTCCAACTGAGCGAAAAAAAAATGCCCATGCTGGGAATTGAACCTAGCTCCTTGGCTTACAAGGCCAATGCTTTACCATTTAACCCTTAAATGCCTGACTTTTCAATAATCATTGTAACAATGTTTTTCGGCTTTCATTTTTTAAATAAATCATGGGAAAAATACTTCAAAATATCATATTTTGTTTTAAGTATGGTTTACGGATAAAAAACAGTTTGTTACTAATCGGCAATACTGGTCTTTAATTGAAAAAATAATTTTCCTTGATAAAATTCTCTAATATTAAACACACAAGAATTTTAGGAACTATAATAAGAAATAAATTTTACTTGCTTACTGCAGAACAAAATAGAGTATCTCGCAAGCTTCCAAACAAAACAAAAAGAACAAGTAGCAACAATTGAAAAAATAAATCTATCTTTATTCTTAAACAGCACAAGTGTTGCCATCTACATGTTGAAAATTGATTTAATAATATTTTCAGAATGTATTTTATTGGCAACATTGGGCATTATAGCTTCAGTATTATTCTAATAGTATTTTAGAGCCTAAAGTGGGTATGTTGCCGAAAAGCAACACCCGGCATTTAAGGGTTAAGCTAACTGGGCCGGCAACCAGCCAGCATATTTCGCTCAGATAATCATATAGGTAGTAACATCTGGTCTGTCATGTAGACAGCTCAATAGAATAAACCGCAGGTAAAGGAACTCCATATAAACGATGTATACGTAGATGAACTATTATTTTAACACAATCAAACTGATTTACTACGAATAAGGTTTTCTGGGCGAAATGTGCTGGCTGGTTGTCGGCCCAGTTACCTTAAACGGTAAAGCATTGGCCTTGTAAGCCAAAGATCTGGGTTCGATTCCCAGCCTGGGCATTTCTTCACTCAGTTGGAAATATTCAATTCGAAGGCATTTCTAGTTCTTTTACAGGCAGCAGTGGAAAATACATGATTTTATTGCCCACTGCGAGTGGATTTTCTGACAGGGCGAGGTTATTTTTAAGTTGTCTTTAAAAACTACAGGCTATAGAAGAAATATTTTTTACTTGTTAGCTAAATATTGTAACTCTCCAAATTACCCCGATGTAAATATGGTAATACGTTCTATCCTATATTAAGCTTTCGTATATATTTCTTAAATTTATAGGAAAAAATCTACGAAAATGTATTGTAGTAATAGTAATGAATTATTTTTGCATTTTGGATAAATTCTGTCATAACAATTTTTTACTGACTGTTGTTTCTTGTTCGCTAGTTAGATTTTCTAAAAATTCAACACCTCTGTTTATAGGGTGCACAAAAGAATTCCGTTACATTACTGTCTATGAGGAAAAATCGTCCATGGTGCAGTTTATTGATGTTACGATATTCGAAACATAATAAGATTGATATACATGTGTAAGATGGACTACAAAATGCTTTCTCAGGAATATAGAACAAGTACACTGTAAAAAAAAAAAAAAAAAAAAAAAAAAAAAAAAAAAAAAACCTTTACAGTTTTTCTGTAAAAAATCTTTACAGAAAAAAACTGTTCTTTCAAAGGCAATTTGTTTGAAAGTTATATTCAATTGCGCTGATTTCTAATGGTTTTTAAAATATTTTTTAAGCATGAATTTTTTTAAAAAATCTGTCTCTATTGCGCTCAGCCCGAGATAACTCGTTTGCACTTAAAACAATACACTGTAGAAAAAAATCTTTCAAATTAACGGAAAAAAACTGTCGATTTTGGCGCCAGTTGAAAACCGTTTAATTTACAGAAAATATCTGTAAACTGTTCCTTAAAACGTTCTTTTTTTGTAAAAATTAGAAAATCCACATTTTTTACAGATAAAAGTTGTTTTTGCTTTAAAACAGTAAAAAATATGGATTTTGTCGTTTTTACAAAAAAAAAAAAAAAAAACTGTTTTAAAGAACAGTTTACTGATATATTCTGTAAATTAAACCGTTTTCCACTGCCCCCTAAATTGACGGTTTTTCCGTTAATTTGAAAGATTTTTTTTTTTTTTTTTTTTTTTTTTTTTTTTACCATGTGGCATTTACATAGTTTGCTTACAGAGACGCACTAAGTAATTCTATTACATTACGATCAAAGAGGAAAATTGGATGATTTGCATTTTAATGATGTTATGATACTTCGAACATAATGAAAGGGTTAAAAAAAAGACACTGGGGCGCACTACAACTTGTTTTCTCTAGATTGTGGAGTGCGTTTAGCATATCCCGTTCATTTACAGAGACGCTGAAAAAAAAAAATCGGTTACATGACTGATAAGTATAAATAATTGCCGGAATTGCGTTTTTTTGCTGCGGTATAAGGTCATGTGCCTAAATGGGACGCGATTTCCCATAGTTTTGTCGCATTTAGGTTATAACTGGCATTCTATTAATACATATATATTTGATTACGCAGAAAAGTATTGAATACTATGCCTTTAGTTTAAAAGTAACCTGTTTTTACCCGACTGCCAAGAAGGGTTATGTGTTTCATGCGTATCTGGGTATGTGGATTTCTTTATACCCTCGAAATATCACAACGGCTGGATGGATTTTAATGAATGAGGTCTCTATCCATTCGTTTTAACCGTCCGATGGTTATAGGCTAAGTTTTGTTTTTATAAATTCAAAATGGCGGCCATAAAATATAAAATGGCGGTAGAAAAAGAAAAAAAAATTACGCACCCTATTGAGTGGCATGTCATTGGATATGTTCTTTCAAAATGAAGACGATGTTTCATTGACTATTTTACAGCCAGAAGCTCCGTTTAAATATTACACAACCTGGAAGTTGTGTAGGTAAGATATCTAGCTTTATTGCAATTCTAACCTTCATAGACATCTATAGGCCTCATCAAAACAGTGTTTATTAGATAGGAACTAACAATTAAACACAACTTAAAAGTCATCAATACAAGTAAATAAAAAAAAAATAGGTAAGTAATATGAAAAATAGTTTCACATTTATGAGAAATAATTAATTAGTTCGCTTTTTACGCAGTCGGGTTTTTTGATTATTTAAATTTAATTTTTACTTGTATAGCTATGGAATCCATATCTGTAGTAATAAACCCACAATATACAACTGTTGCATTTAGGTGATTTTTGTCGCATTTATAGCAGTTAAAACCAAAATGAGACGTCCAAAACCCTAAATGTGACGATGCGTTTTATTACTTGCCAATTTATCTCAGACTATTCGTATGTATGATAATTACTTATAATGAATCAAACTAAGCTAAAAATTGCTAATAGTTATAAAAATACTTTTATTTAGATCAACATACGTTTCATCTCACAAACGGCGACATTTTCAAGATCATTCTTATAGAAATATGTTCGTAAAAATTTTAAAAACAAGAACTTGTTAAATAATATCACGACGATGAAACGTATGTTTATCTAAACAAGTTAGAAACTGCGCGTCAAACGTGGCAAATGAGGTGCGTTCGTACTATAACTAGTTTATAAAAAATTTTTGCAATGCATATTGTACTGAATGTATATTTTAGTGCACTTCATAAGTGCCTATCTATTTCATTCTGTTCGAAAGTCTGTAACATCATTAAAATGCACTTGAAATAATTTTTTCCCATTGGCCGTAATGTAACGGAAAATTTTTGACTGTCCCTGAAATTAAACTATACATCTGATTTTCATAACATTTTAAATGACTCGACAAAATTTTGCAACCATTATATATTTAAAATTTCAGACCATGCGGTTGGTTAGTTTTTGCTCTATGCGGACGGACGGACAGGCGGGCAGACAAACGGACAGACTGAACGACGACTATAGGTGCTATGTATTTATATAATTATGTACGCTCCTAAAAAGGGTATTTTTATCACTATTAGCAATTTTTAGCTTAGTTTGATGGAAAATATTCATTTAACTCTTAACTGCTGTGATAGAAATTGTCGCATAGTTACTGTGAACGGTCTCCGAAATCGCTTCATGAAAGATAAATAAAAAGCTTCATTAACTCATAGGATACTGTTTTTTTACTGAACTTTATCTATAGGACTATCATAATTTAAAATCACTTATTCAGGGGTCTCTAGTGCAGTGCGTTACAGAAAAATCAGTAGTTTTTAGCGAACAGCTTTTAATACTACTTCAGTAAAATAATAAAAAAACAAGTGTGCCATTCTTCTAATCACGTGATAGGAACTTGTTCCTTTTGTGAGAATTGTGTTCTGCGCAACAATTTGCGAGTGTTAGCAACTCTGTTACAGCATTTAGCTATGCATCGCATGACATCGTGGATTTTTCCATTCACACTTGCTAGTAAATCCGAGTGCCAAAATCCAAATCAAAGAAATTCTTGCATTCTCTCATTATTACTCTCTCAATATTACTCTCAATATTGCTCTCTCATTATTAGATCTTCATGGTTTAATGTCCTGTTTATTCTTTTGGAATTACTTTTTTTTACAGCGTTATTATTAAAACAATTATTTTCTACTTTTAAATACACTTATAAAAGCATGTATATCTTACTAGAATTTATTTTTGAGTTTATTTTGTTTTTAACTTCTTGTTATTTGTACAATAATCGCCAATTACTTACATGTTTAAATAAAAAATTTTCATTCTAACTTTATGAACATTACACAACTGTTGTTGTTTCTTCCCGGAAAACACGTCTTTATGTTTTAATGATGACTTGCATGTGAAAAATGACATGAATTGATTCTTTATTTTTTAAAAGTCAACCTTAACTCATTCCGGCATCTTACGTCAAGGATTTTTAAAATATCGAAGCAGTTTCTCAATTCATCATTTCACCCTACATATAAAATAGATCAAGAAACCATAGCAACAAAGAAGGTCCTTGAAAAATCGCTTTTGATGCCACTTTCCTACTATGTTTTGTTTGAAATTCGTCAAGATGATAGACAAGAAAGAAACTATAAATGCGCCAGTGGTAATAATTATAAGCATTCGGCTGAAAAAAAAAAAACTGTTTTCTCTGTTTTATTTATTGAGCAACGAGGAAATTTTTGAAATTGCCGTGTGCTCTTTCCTTAATTTGAAACGTAATGTTCTAAATATAAACATACACGAGCGCCCGCAAGGGAAGGCAGATGCCCCTTCCTGGATTTTCAAATTTAATTAACGAGATATATTTTCTCTCTCATGATTAAATATATATATATACTAGCTGTTACCCGTGACGTCGTTCACGTAACATAAAAAGAAGAAATTATCCGATAATTAAA
The DNA here is from genome assembly GCA_963932465.1 of Maratus speciosus. NCBI lineage: Eukaryota > Metazoa > Arthropoda > Arachnida > Araneae > Salticidae > Maratus > Maratus speciosus. Next base: position 560,329,712 of record OZ010794.1, on the reverse strand, counting down.
AAAATATAATAAACCAATTCTGTATCACATTTTATAGGAAACAACCTCTCTCTCTATATATATTACACTATCGTACGTGGCACATAAATCGCAATAATTTGTTAATTGTTTAATGGCAACGCCCAAATGAAACGCATATCATTGGTGATTAAACAATTTTAATGCATCCCCATACCTGTAAGGGGGGTTATCATAGGGCACCCTGTTCTGTTGCCAAATACCGCCAAGTTTGTCGCCAAAAGTGACGCCAACTTGGCGATATCTCTAATATTTCGCCAAATTCCCATAGACTTCCATTGTAAACAAATAGGGTTTACTTGCTTACAGAAAATCAACAAATTGAGATATTTTAATGCAACAAAAACTAATATTAGCTTAAGGGATTATATTAATTATATTTAACTCTCTCGCTGCTTTTTTTTTTTAAAATCAAAATAAGTTCAAAAATTGCGCATTTTTTAATTACAGGTTTTAAATCTATATATAGCTTAGAAGCTTAGGGTTTAAATATGTAAACATGTTTTGTAAAAGGATTCAGGATCTTAGATGGGATAGGATATTAGAAATTAGGCGAAATCAAGGCTATCACTGGAGACTACTTTTCTAGTCTCGCACCACTATTGTAAAAAAATCAATTCTGTAGTATAGTTTTCTTGTAGATGTTGTTAAAGTCTATATGGAATTTTTGTATCTAAAAAGTGGTCCCAGGTGAATTAAAAAATAGTCGCCAGTGGAAAAAATAAATCCCCGAGGAAATCTCGGATTGCGCAAATTTTGCTACTTTTACGTTGCCCAAGGAAATCGCGGATTGCGCAGCGAGAGTGTTAAGGGAGTCCAAGTAAATTAAATTACGAATAAAAGTTACATGATGCAATCAATGCTTAACATGCTTTCCCAAACATAAATTTTAAGGGATACCAAACTGGTCGCCAAGGGCGGTTAGTATGAGTGATTTAAGGGTTTTTTTATTATAGGATCATTGACATAACTCAGGTTTATACGCTGAACCAGGATGTATGTTTATATCATGAAGTAATAAGAAAATGTCACAGATATCATATACGCACCGGGGTACCTAATTGTTGCCAAAATAGATTATTTTGCTTGACATGGTAAGACGGCTATTGTTGTTTATTTATTTACTTTAATTTACTTTTTAAATTATATAAATTAATGAAACTTTTTTTTTTATTTATTGTTATTTCCTTTTTAAAGTAATATAACATAATTTAAAAATATACATGTAACTGGTATTCGAAAACGATGTATTCGCTAAATTGGCGTCAAAAACAGATTGCGTCAAACCAGGTGCGCATCAGTGGCAAAAAAATTATCGGATGATACTTTTTTATATGTTTTACAATCATACTTGGCATCAAAGGTGGGCGAAGAAATGATAATCTAGAATATTATTAAGTCTTTACCACACAAAAAACAAACCTGTTTACAACAATGTATTTATTTTTGCACCAAATTTTTTCTCTAAAAAAGCAAATTGACTACGAACCCGATTACAGAACGTAACCTTTCTATTTAGTTAATTTTTTACTTTTTAAGGATGAAAATACATATTTCCTCCTAATCATTACGTCATTTTCGACATTGATAATTCTATTGTGCGTATTATTGACATTTGCTATCCATTTGCTCTCCAAAAGTTTTTATTTTTTATTTTTATATGTTAAATTTAAATTTAAATCTTTATGTTAACCGTGCGCAGACGATAAACCGTAAGCATTGATAACAATTTTCTTTAAATAATAAGAATTAATACAATAACACAATCTCATTTAATTTCAACATCAAAGCATATCCGTTTTATTTTCCATATATGACGTCACATTTGCCTTAATTCCGCGCTTACTCAAAATTCATGCACCATGTATTATTAAAAATACTTGAAAATTTCTGGTTTAAACTTTCAATTGGAAATTAAATTATTATTCTGAGTTTTTATTTTTTGGCAACGAAAAAGGAAGATGGTTAAATTTTATCGGGAAAATGACAATTCATTGTGTTTGAAAATTAATGAAATTTTGAATTATTAAGCAAAATATTTGAAAAATAAATTAAACATAGCCTATGTTGATTTCCGGATTGTAATCCATCTATATATCCAAAAAAAGAAAAGCATTAATTCATCCGTTTAGACGCAGACTTCATTCGAACTTTCGGACACACATTGACATTTATAATATTATAAGGATGACGTCACATTTGCCTTAATTCCGTGTTTACTCAAAATTCATGCACAATGTATTATTAAAAATACTTGAAAATTTCCGTTTTAATCTTTCAATTGGAAATTAAATTATTATTCTGAGTTTTTATTTTTAGGCAACGAAAAAGGAAGATGGTTAAATTTTATCGGGAAAATGTTAATTCATTGTGTATGAAAATTAATAAAATTTTGAATTATTAATCAAAATATTCGAATAAAATAAATTAAATATAGCCTATGTTCATTTCCGGGTTGTAATCCATCCATATCCAAAAAAAGAAAAGCATTAATTCATTCGTTTAGACGCAGACGTCATTCAAACTTTCGGACACACATTGACATTTATAATGTTATAGGGATATATATATATATATATAATGGTAATGAAACGAGTTTATGGAACGAATTCATGAAGCGATTTTAAGAAAACTACTGAAAAACGACTGATTATGTTTCACAGCTATTTCTCCTAAAATATGGAATGTTTGGTGCTGAAACTAACTCCGGCTATCCATATTGATCCACAGTTTTCAAAAGTGGCATTAGAATTTTTAAATTTGAATTACTTTTCAAAATATTAATTTTTTTCTAATTTTAATAGCATTTTCCTAATGATGGCAACTAAACTATTCCATTTTTCTGGAAAGAAGGGAGAAAAGGGAAAACGCAGGGATTATTAGATTTTTTCTTTTTCGTCATTCTCGAATTGAAATTGAAACTATCGTTTATGTCAATCAATAGGGAAGACAATATTGTGATTAAATTATGTTTTTCAGGAAAATGTAAAAAAAATAAAAACTTTTTTCACATTTCTATTATCAGGAATCAGTTTATTTTAGAAGCCAAAAATCGTCTGTCACCTTCAAATTCCATAGACGTAAAAAAGGGTTTTTTTTTTCAATTTTAAAGGAAAAAATGACATCAATAATCTTAAAACAGAAAGAAAATTTTTAAATAAGAATTAAATGATCACGTATTAAAAGCAGAAAATAACGAAAGTTACGTCAAAATCTTTACACGTAAATATTAAAAAAGTACTAAAAATTTAAAATTATAAAATTATAACACGCGAAACGCATACGGTAATAATTAGTCAAATGTAAAATGACCAAATATTAAATATCGGAATAGGGTCATTCCACACAAAATCACCAAAAATTTAAAAAATGTCGTGGCTGCATAGTAACCGATTTTAATAAAATTTGATACACAGATTCAATTCATATTCAAATAGAGCATTGCAAAATATTTCGACAAAAAAATAAAAAAATTTGAAAGTTCTGGACATTTAAAAAACTTGTGACATAGAATGGCATATGTACAATCCTTCAAAGTTGCAAGTTTGAAGTTCCGTATCTTGAAAACTATTAACATAAATTAAATCTTTTTATAATATTGTAATCTCTGGAAAATTATCTTCATATTTATTTAGTAATAATAATTTGGTAACGTATATGATTAATCTTAAATTTGTTGTAAAAATTGAAAAATTTTGAGAAAATTAAAAACGTTATAAAAATTAAAGGAATTCAAAAACATCTGTGAAATTGATGCCTGATGTAGTGTTACATATGAAGATCGAAATGCTAAAGTTTTTAAGTTGCCATGTATTTCCTTCACCTTTAAAAAAATTTAGAAACTTTAAAAAAAATGACAAAATCGTAATTTTTCCTCTTATTGATAGGCAAAAAAAAAGTAATGAAGGAAACGTCAGACATTACAGTTATTGCACAGACATAAAGATCAATAAGTGCATGATATGCAAAAAAAAAAAAAAAAAAAAAAAAAAAAAAAAAAAAATCAAGATTGCCTTTTCATTCCTAACGTCACAAAATTGGTTTAAAAAAGTAATATTTGTTGCATTCCAAGAGCTTTATTCTGTGAATCCGCGCGCGTTTTTTTACAATATTGCACGATTTCAAAGGAAAAAAATGTAGTGCTGCCATCTATGGATTTAGAGGATAAATATATAATTTTTTAATAATAACAACGTAATATTTATTTATTAATTAATTATTTTTTTTACTGTAGTTTAAAATAAATATATTAATAGCCAAAAGTAAACTGAAAGCAAGAATAAAAGTTTCTATATTTAAAATATACACTTTTATCTATAATATCAAATAATTTAAAAGTTTATAAAGTTTTCCTTCACTTAAAAAGACGTGATAGAAATATTGCATTTTGCCCTCAACATTTTTTACTATTTATTTTTTTTCTCATTAAAGAATAAAAAGGCAAGAATGAAACTTTCGATATTTAAAATATATACTTTTAGCTATAAGGTCAAGCAATTATAAACTTTTCAGAGCTGTCCTTCATGTGTAAAGGGCCAATAGAAATATTGCATTTTTACCTCAAAAATTTTCAAAAATAATTTTTTTCTCATTACGGAATAAAAATACAATTACTAACTTACGCCAATCTGTTAATTATTATTCGTTCCTAATTATAAATAATTTTTAATATAACCTTTCCATTCCTAAGGATAATAATCAAAATTGAAATTTTAATCATGTAGATCAGGATTGGCGAACCTTTTTGTTGCCGCGTGCCAAATTTTATCAAAAAAATACTTTACTTGACCATGACGTGCCAACTAAAAAACAAATTTAGTAGGTGGAAAAGTACTGCATTAAAATTACTTAAAATGTTCTATTAAGATGTAAAAAATATGAGGAACATAAATGTAGGTATTACACTATAATAATTATGGAAACAAATATATTTTCGAAATTAATAATTTAAAAAAATTTAATGTTATTTAATTTGATTTCTGTTGTTGCGTCTTAATATCAGATTAATTTTAATGTAAACTGAACAGGATTCACCTGACAAGCCCTTTTAGTTTGAGTTTTAATATTATTCATTGACTCATGATTCATTCAGTGATTCGAAAGCATAAATAGGCAGAAAAACTGTTAAAATAGCAAAACAGCTCTGAAATAAATTCAAAGTCGTCATAACTTTACCATCGGAATTTAGTAAATTCTAATAACCTATTCTTGTCGATAGTTTTCAAATATCGTTTTAGTTAAAAAAAAAAAAATGAGACCATAATTAATTAGATTGGAATATATTATGCCGCAATTAAAATTTTTCAATTTCCATTTAATTGAATTTAGAAAAGATCAGTCGCAATTTTGTGTAATCTCACTTTATTTTGATTTAGAGCCACAAGCAATGCCGTGCCATAATTATTTTTTCGCGTGCCAAAAGTAGCACGCGTGCCATAGGTTCGCCGTCCCTGATGTAGACTATACCTTCGATTTTGCATTCCCTTTTAATGTATATTTTAACACTTAAATAAACAATCCTGAAATCTATTATTTTACATTTACTCATAAATAGATATGGTCTACATCGGTGGTTCCCAACATGGGGCGTAGGCCCCACCGGGGGGCAATTTGACATTCTAGGGGGGCAATTTCAAATCTGTTACCACTCATTCACTATCAGTTTCTTTTGCCTTTAAATAAATGGAATACAAGTACAATTTAAAAAATCAGTTCTGTTGTTGAATTTTTAAAATGTTTCTAATTAAACGCGTAAAATAAATAACTAAACAAAAAATATTTTTATGTACTTTGTCATTTTTTTTTACTAGTATTAAAATATTGATAATTTTTCTGGTATTTATTTTACAATATTTCGTAACGCTTTTGATTATTTATTGAATGAGCTTCCTCCTGCTGTTCGATCTGCTATATGTCACAGGTAGTTTATCTTTTACATATAAACTACTTAAAAGTATAAATAAATTTGACTGTCTTGAACATATTTAACATAAAAAACATTCGAAATATCCGAACGCGGTACTACCAACTTTATAAACTGTAAATAGCATTAGAAAGGAAAATGGGTAGATATAGTAAATGTCTACGGCTTTAGTGCAGGTGTCCCACACAGTAAATAAATTTTCAAGATGATGTATACATTTATATTTTAAAGTCAGATAATACAATGACAATTAACGATATTGAAAAGAAAAAACAGCTAAAATGTGTTGTGATGGGGAATAATGACTACTTAAATTTGATAAAAATGACAATTTTGAAATGCTTCTTTATCATGCTTCCTCCGTGCTAATAGTTTAAATACCTTTTTAAAATGATAGGGGGCGTAATTTATATATTAAGGGGGGGGGGCATAGTGACTTCACAGATGCTTTGGTGGGGCGTGCCCAATAAAAGGTTGGGAAACACTGATCTACATATAGACGGATTTTCATTAAAATCTGTGACATGTCTGCCACAGCTGATTTGCTCATTTTGCATGGAATGACCCAATATTTAAAGTGTTTAAAATAATGTAAAAAGCTTTTAATGGTGAATATTAGGTAATATTTAAAAAGCTCAAATTATAATATTTCCAAATACTTTGAAGTTAAATTATGTATGTACCCGTGAATCTTAAAAGAGAAATATTCTTTAAATAAATAAATTATTACATGAGAAATGCATTTAATATGGAAAATTACGTCATATATTAAAACGACACATTTAAAACGACTTTCATTCGGATGAATTTTAATCGGACGTTACATGATATAAAAGTAGTGCAGCTAGCAAATTTCTTTACATATTACATCACTTGGTGCAGCATAAATATAGGTAATTGTATGCGCAAAATACTTTCGATTTATTTTGTACGAATTACTATTCGATAAATACTTATTACAAAATTCGGATATTCTTATTAATTAATATGAACATTATACATTATAAAAACAACATGAAAATATGCGTAATGGCGTATTAAAATAGAAAAAAGACTTCATGAATAAGCTATAGCTGTTCCTGAAATATTTAAAACTCGATCAAATCATAAAATATAAGCATAAAATTTCGAAATACGATACACAACAGTTTCTTTAACCTCAAACCTGAAGTAAGAATATTGCTCATAACGTCGTTATAAAACTCAAAAGGAGAGGGCCAACCTTGTTAATCACAGATTTTGATTCTTTTAATATATGTTGTAGGGTAAAGACCCCATAGTCTCAGGTTCAACGGATTTTATCCAACGCTCCTTAGTTCTTGAGAAACCGGGGGGTCTAATAGTAATACACAACTTAAATACTTACATTGTAACCAAAATCACAGGTTGGTCGTAGCTGAGTTGGTATGGCTGACCCCTCGGGTCCGGGTTCGATACCGGGACGCGCTACATTTGTTTTTCTCATTTTTTGTTTTATAAATATATTTGTAAGTATAACTTAATAATCTCATTGTCAATATAAATTTATAATATTGTTTATCAATTATAATTTTAACCTATTTAATTTTTTACCTTTAACTAAATAGTTGTATAAAACATCATAAAACTGTTAATTTTTTCAAAATCACTTTTAAAATGTATTTCATATATTCTTTATCGATGCAATAATATTGAGCAATTGTATCAATTCGTGATTTTAAAGAAATTTCATTTACGCATTGCTTTAACAAAGGAAGTCAATGCGATAATACTATTATTCTGTTTTTAAAGTAACCGACATAATTATATTAAAAATTAGCATCAGAATTAAATTACAACCGATTTTTTGCATATTAAGGATTTTTAAATTTGTAATACGTATGCTTGCACTTTCAATTATTTTGCTTTCCCCTTTATCTACATTGTGCTTTTATTTTTATTTTTCTTTTGAATATTCTTTTATTTTATCATAACTAGATGGCACCACAACAGGTTTTGTCACGATTTTGGAACTTTTATCATTCGATAATAGATCCAATTTCTTTTTAAACCTCTTTAATGGATGAGAAATAATAGTTTAAAAATAAAAAATGATAAATTTAGGTTGTTAACATTATAATTAATGTATGATATTAAAATTTTTTATTTAAATTATTAAGTCATAATTACAAGTATATTTATAAAACAAAAAATGAGAAAAACAAATGTAGCGCGTTCGGGTACCGAACCCGGACCCGCAGATCAGTCAGCAGACGCCGTACCAACTGAGCTACGACCAACCTATCCTTTTTGTTACAAAGTAAGTATTTAAGTTGTGTACTAATATTAGACACCCCGGTTTCTCAAGAACTAGGGAGCGTTGGATAAAATACGTTGAACCTGAGACTAAGGGATCTCTACCCTACATTATATATAAAAATAATCAAAATCTGTGATTAACAAGGTTGGCCCTCTCCTTGTCAGAAAGATCGCGATATTTTTAACCTAACCATTTTACACAAGCTGATTTTCAAATGTGTAATTGATCTTACTTATCAATCCCGAAAATAGACGTCAGTTATTACGACAGCGATGGATGAGGCCATGGTAGCCGAAAAAAAATTCCATTCAAGGGGAAAAGCATGGCAACGCGATTACAGAAGATAGCTGCCGTTATAATGATAATATCATTCAATCTCCCGTAATCTAGTAATATTTTTTAAACAGGGCGCATTAGTATGTTTTTAAAGGCTGCAGAGCCTGAAAAACATAATCAAACATTATCAAATGCCGGACGGCGTAGCTCGTAGGGGGCTGGGCCCCATAGTAATTTTTATATTCTTCTTATCTGATTTAAATAACTAAACATAAAGAGAAAAGGAAACAAAGAATTTTTCGTTCGAGGGGCCTCTAAACCACAGTGGAAAACATTTTTTAGTTCTGATATTCATCGTACTTTCATGTGTTTAAAGAATTTTTCATTCGAGGGACCTCAAACCCACAGTGGAAAACATTTTTAGTTCTGATATTCATTGTACATGTACATTCATGCGTTTAAAGAATTTTTCGTTCAAGGGACTTCTAACCCATAGTGGAAAATATTTTTTAGTTCTGTTATTCATTATATATTCATGTGTTTAAAGAATTTTTCGTTCGAGGGACCTCTAACACACAGTCGAAAAAATATTTTTTGTTCTGATATTCATTATACATTCATGTGTTTAAAAACTACCTTAACTACTTCAGGGGAGCAAAATTCCCACCCCGATTTAAAATAGTACATTTTTTCAATTCTTTATTTTGAAAAAAAGCTAGTAGAAGCTTATCTTTGGCTATGAGCAGTGATTGTTCAAATCTGGTTTTTAAATGTGCTATCCGTTTCACTTACATATCTTCTTTTCATTATTAAACGGCGAAGTTTTGTTACATTATTCTAGAAGTGATGGAAAGTGTTTCATAATCGGTGATCATACTTATTGCATGATTTTAGTTTCTTTTTTTTACTGTGACTTAAAGTGAAAAAAAAAATCAATCCATAAACAATATTCCATTCCTCTTTGTTTGAATCACTAATGGCATATAAGGCATTCTCACAATCTTTAGACCAGCGTTTCTTAAACTGTGGTCCGCGGACCCCTGGGGGTCCGCGAACATTCAGACGGGGGTCCTCAAGCTCAGTATTGAATTCAGATCTTTTTTTCTTTCGGCAGGAATTTATGTAGATGTAGTTGTGGATAAATGCAGGACTAGAACTTCTAATATAGTAATATTATTAAATTCTAGACTTTTTAAAAATTTTGTGGGAAGAAATTGGGTGTCAACACAAGCAGTTACTTTTGCATACAGAAATTAGATGGCTGTCCCGAGAGCAAGTTTTAAATCGCTAATTTGTACTGCGTGATGAAGTAAGGTTATTTTTATTGGATTCCAAATGTCATTTGAAAGAATGTTTCAATGATTTCTCCTGGCTTGTCAAGGCGGCATATGTGATGGATATTTATAATTTTCTGAATGAGCTCAATTTAAGCTTACAAGGAATATTTTCCAGGACAGACAAAGTAGATGCAACAATAAAAAAAACTGATTTATGAACAAATCGACTTGAAAATAATAATTTGGTATCATTCCCAACATTATTCCATTTCTTACAAAATCTGGCGATACAATTTTCCCTGATATTGTTTAAAATTTCGTTGTACACCTGAAGAACTTAATAGAATCTTTCCGACATTATTTTTCTCTATCACAGTCAGAAAATGAGGGGATGAGGGGTCCATTTCATTTCAAAGTTATTAGTGAAATGCGATTCTTAACAATCTTAGAGCAGAAACAACTTCAGGAATTATCATGCGATGGTTCCATAAAAATTGCTTTCCAAGTGAATAGCCTTCCTAATTTTTGGTTGTGTGTGAGAAATATGTATGCAGAACTAGAAGCATTACTATCTAGCATTTACTTCCCTTTTCTACAACACATTTGTGAGAAAAGTCTTTCTCCAGCCTTGTGCACATGAAAAACAAATATACAAATCGACTGAATGTCAAAACAGATTTGCGAATACATACTTTCGAACATTGAACCAGAAATTGCACATCTCGTAGGAAAAAACAGTAGTATACTTTTCATGGGAAATAGTAGTGTATATTTTAGCTGTCTTAAAATATGTGCCATTTTCATTATTAATGCAACTGATATTTTTAAGATCTATATTATAAAAAGAATTTTTTTTTTATCTTACATTAACAAAACTGTTGTTGGGGGTCCGCGGAATATATGTCATATCAAAAGGGGTCCGCGAGATTCCAAAGTTTAAGAAACGCTGCTTTAGACTTTTCTATATTTTTCTGTCCCTGAATAATAATTTATATTATAATACATATTCTTGGGGGGGTTTTATTTCTTATGCTAGAAAACATCCCATTGCATGATTGCATAACAATATTAAGAGATAAATAAGTTTTGGACGATGTTGGGGATCCAAATATACTACGAAATTCCTATACCGTCCCGTGTCCCTGATGCTGATTTTTAAGTTTGGAGCTGTCTGTATAAAATTGTTTCAATAAAAGTAATTCGATGTCATTTTTCCCGAAACTGGGACTATTGTTTTATATAAATATATGTAGAAAAAAATTAACCTGCACACATTTTTACGGTTGTTACTATTTTTTAAACTCTGTCCCTGGGTTTTAGATTCCTTACCGTCCCTCTTATGAAGCGATTTTCAGAAAGAATTTTTTTTTCAACTTTTTTCTCATGCAGAAGTATGCTAGAGAAAGAATGGCTAAAATTCTTTGACAGGAAATTTACTGCAGAATTTAAATCAGCATTTAAATATCAATCTCAAACATCGTGGCTTTATTGGTTAGTCTTAGCGTCCCCAAGGTTTATTCCTGCACTTTTCGAGGTAAATTATTTTTTTATTATTATTATTTAATCCAATGTAAATAACTATTTCTAAAAATCAATGAACATTGTGGCTATCACTTAGTCTTAACATGATTTGCCTAAAAATAGGTGGTAATTTTCCTTAACGTCCTATCCTTACCATCCCATTTTTTTCCCTTACCGTTCCTTTTTTCCTATACCGTCCCCTTTTTTTTCCTTACCGTCCCTTCTTTAACACAATGCTATACCAAAATTTTGCACTGAAAATACTACATTGTTATCATATCTTATTTGAATGTCCTGTGGGTACTATGCAAATTCATTATAAGTAAAAATTTAGAAGAAAATAAAAAGTTATAGTGGTAAAATGGTAAGGAAAATTAAACTCGAAAGTTTAAATTAAACCTCAGTTAAATAAAAAAAAAAAAAAAAATGCTGCTGACCATTTTTTCTTTATTTCGAATCATTAAGGCATTCGTCTATAAGTTAAAAATGTTATTTTAGTAAGTTTAATTTCACCAGATTGTTTTCCCTGTAAAGTCAAAAGATTGTGAGAATGCCTCATATAAGCTTTTAACGAGACTATAATCAACGTATAACCTTTTTTGCATATTATTATTTTGTCGCGCCGATCTGAAACAAGTTTTTTACCCTTTTTAATGAGATAGATATCATCAATAGATACAGTAATGCTTGATGACATTTGACGCGAAGAAAAAGAGGAATTAATTCGCAGAGTAAATTGCAAAATGTATAATTATCTTTCGTACAGAAAAAGCGCCTTAAAAAGGTCATTCAAAATTCTGTGTAGTAAAACTATCTTAAATGATAGACTATCGTATCCAACAACTTAATTATTGTTTTAAACTCAGTCCTTCACTGTAAAAAATGGCAAATATTTTTTAATCTAGCTCTTATCTTTCTTAAGGCTTACGAGAATATAATATAATCTTTTCCAGGTTATAACTAGAGATCGACCGAAAATTCGTTTTCGTTTTCGGCCCAAAATATGAGTTTCGCCGAAAATCTTCGTTTTCGGCGAAAGTGCTGCCGAACATTCGGGCGGACCGAAACTATCGGTATTCGAAAAATCTCGTTTCTTCCATTGGAAATTTTCAACATGATTCATTGATTTGAGATGTATCGCCTGAAATGAGACACTCCTTATTTATTGCTATGAACTTCACTGTTTATAATTATCAGTCACGACTGACTCAAGACGTGAGTGCAAATTATAAAGCAAGCAATGCATAAAAGACTAAACTTTGAAGACTTTTTCACGTATTCTTTAAAAGCTGTAGACTTAACTGTAATAGAAAATTTTTAGTGGAAACCACAGAAGTGTTTCCAATACTATTTGAGAAAATTCTAGTATAACAAATGATCATTTACAAAAATTATTATAAAAGATAAATCGAGGTATGTATACCTAAATATATTTTAATTAGATGAAATTCGTATAATTAGAAAAACATTCTGTATGGTTGATGAAGTGACTACATTTTATTTTATATGAAAATAAATTATTTTGGTCAGAGGCACAGAGAGCCAACTTGCGCCACACATATAATTAATTAATAACTATGCATATTTAATAACCACATAATATTAATTAATAATTATGTATATATTAATTACTTTTTTTTAACTTTCGTTATTTTCGTTTTTGCTTTCGGCCGAAAATAGGAAAATTACCGAAATTCGGTTTATGTTTCTGTTTCGGTCTTAAAAACCTGTTTAATCTATCCTAGTTATAACATTTTCAAACAAGTTGGAAATTGCTCGTCAAACGTGGCAAATGAGTTGCGTTCGTACTATAACTAGTTTTAAAAATATTTTTTACACCCCATATTGTACTGAATGTATATTTTTTTTGCACTTCATATAAGTGCATAGTCTGTAACATCATTAAAATGCACTTGCAATAATTTTTTCCCATTGCCTGTAATGTAACGGTAAACTTTTGACTGTCCCTGTAATTAAACTAGGCATCCAATTTTCATAAAATCTGAAATGGCTCGACAAAATTTTGCAACAATTGTATATTTAAAATTTCAGACCATTCGGAAGACTGTAACATCATTAAAATGCACTTGCAATAATTTTTCCCCGTTGGCTGTAATGTAAAGAAAAACTTTTGAATGTCCCTGTCATTGAACTATACATCCGATTTTCATAAAATTTGAAATGGCTCGACAAAATTTTGCAACAATCATATATTTAAAATTTCAGAGAATTCGGTTGGGTGGTTTTTGCTCTGTTATATGCGGACGGACAGACGGACTGAACGACGACTATAGGTGCTACGTATTTATATAATTACGAACGCACCTAAAAACGTTCTTTTATCTTCAGAAACCAAAGTAGTATTTCTCAAATAAAGGTTTCTTTTGCTGGCAGTAATTTTCGGAAACGTTTCCGAGTAGTTTTTACAGTACATTAATCAGTTTTTCCTACCCGAAATATCGGTTGTTTGGATGCTATCCGTTTTCAAATAAACGTTCTTATAGCTACGTAACTTAACACTTTCATCGCAAGGGACGAGATAACTCGTCTTCCAGGAATATTTGCTATGCGCGAGGGACGAGATAACTCGTCTTCCAGGAATATTAACTGTCAATCAAGGAAAATCAATTCGTACCGGAAAATTTTATCATTTAATTATTAGACATTGATTTCGATATCTGATGTCTAATAATTACCGGGCAGAAATTTCCAGTAAGAACTGATTTTCTCAAATAGACTTTCCGAACGACCCGATAATATATGCAATATTTAGGATTTCATTTTTTATTTTATTATTATTTTTATGATTGTAAGCACAAACAAATCATTAGAGTGAGAATTGTTATTGATTATTATTTTTCAAAGTAAAGTAAACAAGTTTTAAATGAATCTGTGTTTTGTTTCAATTTTAGCGCTGTGAGGAGCGGCTCAGGCTCTTCGCGCAGAGGATAGGACAAAGACGCGACATTGCCGCGATGGAAGTGCTAATTTATACATATAAGAATAATAAAACAATATTAATGTAATGTTAATGCAAGTGTTGGTAATTTATCACATTTGTCTGTAAAAACACATTTCTTGAACATCAAAATATTTACTTGAGAATGGATAGTATTCTAAAAACTGATTAACACACTATAAAAACTACTCGGAAACGTTTCTGAAAATCAGTGTGAGCAAAAGAAACTTTGTTTTTATTGTAATGCCTCGAAATTGACGTGAGACGGGTTGCGTGAAACGTCTACGATCAAGGCACAAAATTCATGAAAAAATATGTTTATTAAATAACAAGAGGTGAAATTAATTCTCATTAACCCAACACTTGAGTCCGTCATAATTTATGAAGAATCCGTAATTTAGAGTGGAATAGTCTCTGTTAAACAGACAAAGTCTCCACGGGTACAAATGTCTAGGTTTTCGAAGTATCACAAGGTCTGGCTCGTTGTGCTAGTTTTCCTAGTAGGAGTGAAGTGTTTTAATCACAGATAAAGTTCCTTTTTCCTGCATTGAGCAGTTCCGAAGTTTAGACTTGACTTCGTTCAAACCTTCGTTCGATATTTTGAAGTCTGTTTCTTCGGTGAGAAGTCACCGAGTATTTTTTCCACCGAGAGAACAAGTCTTTACCGACTCTTCTCTCTGAAATCTAAACCCCAACTGATCTGGTCTCCCAGTCTCTTCCAACAAAACTTTTATCCCCCCTTCTAAAAAAAGGGGGTATCCTTTTGACCATTTAACGGACCTGAGGTGGTTGCATCATCAACAAATTTTGTTCCGATAGGGTCAGCTTAATTTTCTTACGAATACGAGTGCTGCTACGTTCTCTTCTTTCGTTTTCGATCTGGGAGGTCGATCGGATAAGATCACAAGTAAAATCCATTAACAGGGAAGCTATTTCCTTCGGCGCTCTTTAGAAATATTTGACACTTTAACTTCAAATAGGCAGATCAATTCAGGTGCATCGTTTCTTTTGAATCCAGTCGAAATATTTGGGTACTTTATAATAAAAAGAGGTTAAGTTTCTAATACATGGGGGATCCCAATGGGAGATATATTTTGTTTTATGTGAGAGTTTTTCTCGTGAGAAGTGAAGTTCTCACATTATAATTGCTTTTTAAAATCCAGAAATTCCATTGGTTCCTGGGGGTATCTAAAGACAAAGAACGTTTTCCGGATTCGTGAGTAATTTGACAAGTCGTTATTGTGTATTTCCCTTCATTACTATGTTATAACCTTTCAAGATTAACCCTTTCGGGGGCAAGTAGTTGTGTTTCTGTAATGTTGAATTCACACCGGAATTTTCAAAAGATTTTATTTCAAAATAAGGAAAAGCAATTTTACAACATTTTCACCAAAATTATAAAAATTAAATTAAATGTTTCTAGTGCAATTTTTGATTAGAATTAGGTGGGATATAATATATCGCCCCTCAAGGTGTTAAGAAACATTTGCATTTATTTTTTTTACAATGTACCCTTAAAGGGAAAAAAAATGATCAATCCATAAACAATGTCCCATTTCTTTTTGTTTGAATCTCTAACGACATATAAACTTCTAACGTGAATATCATAATCAACTTTTTTTGCATATTATTATTCTGTCGTGCCGATCTGAAACAAGTTTTTTGCCCTTTCAAATGAGATAGATATCATCGATACATGCAGTAATGCTTTATGACGTTTGACGGCAAGAAAAAACAAGAATTAACTCGCAGAGTAAATTGCAAAATGCATAATTATTTATCGTATAGAAAAAGTACCCTTAAAGAGGTCGTTCAAAATCCTGCGTAGTAAAACTGTTTTAAATGATAGACTATCGCATGCAACAACTTAATAATTGTTTCAAACTCAATCCTTCACCGTAAAAAAAGACAATATATTATAATATAACCTCTTCCGTGTTATAACAATTTCGTAAAACGTTTCTTTATCTTCGTATATCTGAACAACAAACAAGTTCTTATAACAAAATCTGACGGTCTGCACGGGCCGGAATTTCCAAGACCGACCCGAACGAAAACTATCTTGGCCCGACCCATTTCAAAAACTGAAAGTTCAGCCCGGGACCGGCCCGTGCTAAAATTAGTGATAACAGACACGGTCCATGCAAAAATTAATGAAAACAGACCCGATTCAATTTCCCCAGAAAATACCGATTTTTCTTAACAGTTAATATTTTTTTTTCTGAAATACTGCATACTTATTTATGGGAAAATTTAACATTATAGATTATTATATCTTCGCAAGCCATAGAATGCAGAATAGCATCTGTACCGGTCCGCCATGTAGCTCCCAGTATGTTGAAAGAAAATGTAAGCCTGATCCTGGCCAGAACCGAGTCTGCTGAAATAATTAAGCCCTGGTTCAGACATGATGCAACAACTGCTCTACACTGGACATATTATATGTTTGTACTGATGCCAATCTAGCATCGGTTCGTGCAGCATATTCATACTTATTCTGATCTCAGTCACGTCCATTGAAAATTGTTCACATTTTACTGGCTTAGTTTGATTCTTTTAAATATTATATCAGGTCGAATTTTTTCACCGGATCAGCCTACTTTTTTTTTTTTTCATCGGCTCGACCCTCGACCCATCCCGTTAAAAAAATTGTCTTTAATCCGACCCGTTGGAAAATTTCCCTTTGTTTTTTCGGGCCGAGTACGGGTCTTGGACCAAGTCCGGAGCCACGCAGACCTTTCCCAAATCTCTAATTCAAAGATAACATGTAATTATTTTTTATATAGAATAGATTTAAATTTTTAAAAAAGCTTACGAATTCGAAGAACAAAATGACCGAAACTCCAATTTAGAGGTGGCTTGTATAACAATGCCATTAAATGTCATCTTTAAATTAAAGATTTGGTCAGATTTTGTTTGTTGCCTTTCGATTTCAAAAGTATTATATTTATTTATCATTCTATAATATTATGTTGCCTTGAGCGAAGTGATATACGTATGGAACGTATATTGTTTTCAATAAATCTCTGATTATTTTAATTGCATTTTGCTTTTGATACGTTACTGTATTGCCCATATCGTCTCCTAAATATCTATTTGATTAGTTCCTTATGTATACTAGGGGATCGTACCCGGGCTTCCCGGGTTGCAGCATATAGGTGAAAACATCTTTTTTAAATTGAAAACTAATAATTTTTCTACATGCAATATATTTTTTAGTCTACTAACAATAAAAAGACAAACCTACTAACAATAAAAAAGCATTTTTCATATGAAAAATATGAATTATACAATCAATTAAAGTTTTGAAATTTATTAAAAGCTATATTTACATACTAGTTGCATGCTAAGAGTTATTTAACTAAAGATTTTGCTACTTAGGCATCCTTTTGAATACTGATAATTTCAGAGCTTTAAGTGCGTACTTCAATTACATGTCTGTTAAATTTGTGTTTTGTTTATATTATTTTATTTATTTATTCATAGAGGAATTTTTTATGGAATATTAGCATTAAGAAAATGGTGAACTCTTTATGTTGTTTTAAAGGTAAACGGATTAACCTTTCGTAATCGAGTTCCACGCAATAGAGATAGATTTAAAAATATTTCATGCTTGAAAATTGTTTTTAAAACCATAGACAATCTGTAAACTAAAATACACTTTGCAAACAAATTCCATTTGAAAGTTTTTTATTCCTGTTTGGCTGTCTAAAATTTTAAATTGTTCAATTACAAATTTGTGTGTGTGTGTGTTTTTTATTCTTCTTTTATTTATTTATAAAGAAAGTATTACTTTCGTTGTGAAAAATTAGTCAGAAATAAATGCTGAACAATTTTTATTGCTTCATGTGAAAAATGTTTATTATTATTATGTATTCAAGCCGGCTTGTAATAAGATAAATTACAAAAAAATCATGCTTGAAAATTATTTTTTTTAAAAATCTAATGAATCAGTCAATTAAGATACAAAGAAAATAAGTTAAAACTGGTGTGAATGAATAAGAACAAAAAATCTTCTTAAAAACACCATAAAAAAAAGCGCATTTAAAATTTTTTGATGGGGTTTTTAAGAAGATTTTTTGTTCTTAATTAAGATACAGTTTTTAAACACATTGCATTTGAAAGTAGTTTTTTTTTTCCTAAACGACATTCTAAAAATTGAAAATGTACGATGTTCAGAAGATTAAAAAATTGCAGTAGCGAAAATTTCAGAATTGAAATTTGATCGTGAAGTGTTGCCATTCGCAAAATGACGTCAGCGTTATGCACAGATACGTTTGTCCTTTATAATATTGATATACGTAATTTTCATTTAGACTGCTGAAAGAATGTCTGAAACATTTACATATTTAGGAAACATTTGGAATGTACTTATTTTTAATAGTTTCTGTAGTGGATAGTCGAATTTCTATTTATGTAATTAGAAAAAAATTAGATTTATTTTAGAACATATTCAAAAAAAGGGGTACAATAAGGGGTTAAAGATGGATTTTTCAGTGTTTCACGCCGAATCTGTTTTACTAACATTTATTTTCATTTGGTTACCGTTTTTTATTTCTTATTCGCCAAATCGCTAATGTTGGTCAAAAGCCAGCGAGATCCCTGGACACATTAAATAAAAAAGTAGAGTTCTTGGGACCTGGTTTATTAACCTTTTTATACAGAACTCCTTTTTTTTTCAAACCAAGTCCAGCTGGATGGCAGAGTAGTTTCGAGTATACTTGGAAAACGCTCAATTGATCGACGTATGTTTGTTTAACAATGCATGATGGTAAAAAGCCACGCAAAAAACCTGATCCTAAGTATATAAACGGGGTAATTCACGTAATTTCTGGCAGCAGGCACACTTGTCCCAATAGGAGAAAATTTTAATTTTATTGGAAGTTGAGCTGTTGAATGACGTGTGGTCAAGATCCATACCATTCCCAGATACTCTGACGTACCCAGCCTTAACAACAAATGCCTGCAAAAAGCCCTTAGACAGCAATTTTAATCTTAAAGATCGACCGAAAATGAAATCTGAAAGTAATAGATGTACTGCTGGAAAAGAAAATTACCAGGAGCAAAATGCTTTAAGCATCAGAATTAAAGTTTAGAATAATAGTTGGGACTTTAAATTTTAAAATTTTGAATTTTAATTTTAAATTTAAGTTTTAACCCATATATACTCGTATGTGTATGCATGCATGTATTATCGGGTATATGCAAAAGTAAGTTCCGTTTTTCTTTTGTAAAAATTACATGTTTATTTAGCAAGTATATAAAAGTGGTACATTATGAGAAGTACTAGGTTGAGCAAAAAGTTCTGGGAAATTTTTGAAAGTTGCGTTGTTATGCGCAAATTAACAACAAAAACAACAAGGACTATTCTTCAAAGTAGAGACCATGATAGTCCACGAGTTTCTGCCATCGTTCTGCCAGATTCCGGATTTGCTGGAAGTACCATGGCGGCTCCTTGGAATCAAAAAATTCTTGATATGCTTCTTCAACTTCATTCGTTCAGAATCGTTAGACCTTTTCTCCAATAATGCCAGATCAACACACGCAAATCATACTGTTCAGTAGGAATTTTGGAGCCGAAATTCCTGAATTCCTATAGACAGAGCTGTCAAGTCTCCGGCTTTTTGGATACCAGTATTTTAATACAGAAAATGTAGTTTTATTTAATTACGACATTTGGGCGATTTGTAAGAACCAGATTTTCTCTAAGATAATAGTGGTGTGCAAAAAGCCGGAGACTTTGCAACTCTGTATAGATATACCACTGGTACTCTTATATACGATACAAATTCTCGTAACTATTAGATTAAAAATTTCCCAGAACTTTTTGCTCAAAATATATATACTCTCAGAAGCCACAACCTTCAAACATCTTTCACGCAATTGACGGACTCCCTGTCTGAAGAAGTCGTCGTCTTTAGAAGCGATCTATTCGTCAAGCCAATTTTTGATACTTTCATAATATGTGAATCGTACGGCTTGTAGGGCAGACTGCATCTACCGGAATAAATAGTAATACGAATGAGCAATGTCTGTCGAATATAGCGGGTAGGATAGAACTTCCCTGTCCTGCCCTTTTAAGTAGGTGACGCTTGCAGTACCATGTGGTTTTGCGTTGTCACGCTGCAAAATCAGTTTACTAGCCCCGATAAGCTACTTCTTTCTCCCAGCAATTAAGGTGTCGTCACTAAAAAAAAATACTGTATAAGCAGCTGTCTGTATAAGCCAGCCATAAAACAAAGCAGATGTATCATCGTACGGTTAAATACTCTACTACAATTTTTTAAACTTCTAAGCATCGCACATTTTCAATTTTTATACCGTCGTATTGGGGGAAAAAAGTGCTTTTAAGTGCAATCTGTTTGAAAACTGCATCTCAATTTATTTTGGAAATATTAATGTTTTTGTAGTTTTCAGCGTCATTTGTTCAATTCTGGCAATACAAGTATTCCATTTCTGTAGAAAGTAAAGGAAAAATAGTTGTAAAATAGTAATTATATCTTTTTGTTGCCATTTTCCCATAACAACTGAAAAAAATGTAATTAAAATACGTGCTATTTTGAAAAAATATAAATGAATGATTTCTGATAAAACATAGAATTGCAACCTACAATTTTTTTGATGTATTTAGATTAATTAAGTCCTACTTTATGGAAATCCAAAATTTCACATTTTTCTTCCGAATAGTTTTCAATGTATGTTTAAAGAACGGCAAAATGATGGATTAAGGGGCCATCTATGATAGAAGTGACTAGATATTTTGAAATTTCTTATGCTATCCTGTAATCTAGCAGTCTTCAATGACTGCTTGAGTAGCGCTTAAGATGCCTTGATCAAAAAGGAGGCTCTCTCGGTCAACAATCGAGTACTGAACTTCAATTTGGATACAGCTCCTAAAATAAGCTCGTTTTAAAATATTTAATTTCTCGGAAACTTATCGTACGGATTGCATAAAAATTTGTTTTTAGGCTAATTGAAGGATGTAGAGTTCATTTATGCTGTCAGAAGTATGTACTGCTATCGAAAAAAACAAAGTTATGGTTCAAAAATACATACATAATTACGTCTGTATTACTTAATAATTAACACAATTTGTATAACTACAGACATTAAAATTTTATTAAAAACAATTAAAATATAGTTAAAAAAATATATAAACGTTTCGGCTATTTTCATAGCCCTCATCAGTAAACAAGCAGAGTCACAAAACAGCAAGAGCCACAGACCAGTATCCCACTCCTTACCAGCGTGTCAATCCCACAGCAACTATATCTTTGCCTTATTACAGTAATATTTCGGAGAAAATTTCAGCCGTACTCAAGGATGTTAATGTTAGGACAGGTCATGTTCCCTTAAACCGCATTGGTAATTTTTTCAGTAGTTTTAAACATAAATATTCGAAGTTTGACCTGAATGGTGTCGTTTATGAAATTCCTTGTAAAGGTTGCAGCTCGATTTACATTGGTGAGACTGGACGCTCATTAAATGCTAGACTCAAGGAGCATAAAAACTCTTTTAATAAAGGTACTCTGAATTCAAGATTGGTTGCACATGCACTTGAGTTCGATCATGTCCCTGATTTTGAGAGTGCACGAATTGTGGAAGCCAACTGCCCCGTATATTTTAGCCGTGTCTTCCTTGAGGGTTGGAGGATTGTTTTAGCTGAATCGCCAATCAACGAAGCAACCCAAGTTCCTGCTGATTATTTTATCCTACTTAGACCGGGATTTTAACTGTTTTTTCGTTTACTGTAGCTCTTGCTGTTTTGTGACTCTGCTCGTTTACTGATGAGGGCTATGAAAATAGCCGAAACGTTTATATATATTTTTAACTATATTTTAATTGTTTTTAATAAAATTTTAATGTGTGTATGTCTGTAGTTATGCAAATTGTGTTAAAGTTATGGTTCATTTTAATATGTAGAGGGCCCTCTAAGCAAATTTTATATACATCATTTAAAAGTAGACTTTATGTCCAATCTTTCGATACCAGTAACTTTATTCTACGGTAATTTGTTGAGGAGTTAGTAGGGGGTGTTTACTTTTTTTTTCCACGACTGTATATCAGCTGCTTGAGAATCACCGGGTTAGCTGGATGCGAATTGCCCGTTGTTGCATGAACACGGAACAGCCGATGTACAACAGAACTATGAAAAATTGAGAAAAATCTCTATTACTCCTTCCGGCGGATTGTACCCAAATTCACGTGGGACCTGTTTGTTGGCCATAGCCAAAAACATAGACATGGAATTTCTTTCAATTACAGTAAATTCCCGACTATCCGGCCTAATGTGGCGGAAGGGTAGGCCGGATAACAAAAAAGCCGGATAGGTCGGAGTTCTATAAATGTTTACCTCCTTCTTGGACCCCCCCGCCCCCATTATATTAAAAACGCATGTCATATATTTTAAGATTAGATACAGTTTCAAAATAAGAAAAACATCAACGTAAAACGTAAGCCTAATTCGTAAAAAAACGAGTAAATCTTATTTTACTGTTTATTAACAAATGACTGCACAAATATAAAAAGTTATGCATAAGATAAAAGAGTCAAAGCTTAGTTTTTAGTTTTTAAAAAAGTAGTTGATAGATGACTGTCTCTGCTATTTCATTCTGTAATCCCTTCTTGCTCCTTCTTGTCGTGTGTTAGCACTTTCCTACGGACAAGAACCTGCCTGTCTCGGCCGCTCGCAACATTCATCTTTTTTTTTACTAGGCCGGATAGTACGGAGGGCCGGATAGTCGAGAGTTTACTGTATATGCATAATTTCATACACTCAAGTGGACATGCTCATTCTTCAAGCGGACACACGGGCAGACGGACAGATAGACATTTTATAGACACATGCTTTTCGAGATCTCTGACACCTAAAACGTGTAAATCCGTCGAAAACCGGAAGTCTTAAAAAATCTGGATTACAATACATTCATCTTTAGAAAGAAGAAAGTAAAAAATCCGCGAAATAAAAAAATTTTCCGTCGATTATACAGTCCACTCCCTCTAATCCGCAACTCTATAATCCACAAACGCCTATAATCCGCACTATATTTCAGATGTAAACAAACATGTAAACAAAGAGTTAAAATCTTTTTTAAGCAAGATAATTCACATTTTGACTGTAATAAATATTGACTAATCTGATGAATTCATTAAGAATTTTAATTAATTTTAAATGCACTAAAATTTTTTAATGCATTTCTGCATTAGTTTGAAAGAAATATTCTGTGCATCTTATAAATAACTATTAGACTGCTATATTCTGAACGCATTTGTTGACTATATAAAAGGTAAAATTACTTTCAAAGATGGGTTAGCTCTTTTGGATAAATGTCTTAATCTTTTATAAAAACAAACTTTTGTTATTTATCAAGAAATCCCGACTCTTGTAAAAGGATTCAAGATTAAATTGCAGAGTATAAATTAAAAGCTATAAAGCAAACCATTATTACTGCAATGTTTGAGATCTAAAAATAAGTAGAAATGTTTCTATTAATTGTGCATTAATACATATTACTTAAATGTATTTCTAATATTGGGTATAGTTCATATATATATATATATATATATATATATATAAGCAGTTTCATTTATTTCTGTGTTATTTATTTACAATGTGGTTACTATATTTGTTGATAAATTCCAAATATTAGAATGTAAACAAAAAAATGATCTATAATCCGCAAAATTCTATAATTCGCAAAACCCTTGGTCCCAACCTGTGCGGATTAGAGGGAGTGTACTGTATTTCGTTAAAACGCGAAAATTTCCACTTTCATTTTCCCATTTTTCCCAGTAAAAATTACCTGAAAGCCTCCAATCACAAGCTGCATTTTTATCAAATCACATGGGGGTTCCAACAGCTGTGCTACGTTGTACTTTATTCGTATTAGAAACTGAATTTTTACGTATGTACTGTTCCCGTCTAAGGTGCATGAATTGTTTTACTATGCGATGCTGCAAGAAGCAATGCAGCAAACAGAAAGTAAGGTCATGGTCCATGCCCTTAAATTATCACAATGAGTTATTAAATCACTCGACTGTGAAACATTACGTCTAAGACGCATGTCTTTGAAGAAGTGAAACAGAGCGACGATTTGTGACAGAATGACAACACAACAGAAGACCGGATTTTTTCTTTTTATATCTATTTTTTTAACTCACGCAATCAATCTATTTCATTTATGGCAATACGTATCAGTATAAGAATTTTGGGTTATTAGAATAGCATATCTAAACTTTTTTCAGGCATCATCATAAATTCAGAGGCTGCGCCATGGGGGGTTAAGGGGAAGTGGGAGTCTCCCCCTCCAATATTTATGAAATTGGGAAATTTGATCTTAGAGTTGGGAAATTCTAGATTTTTGAAAGAACTTTTTTCTTTTTGAAAAATAATAGTAAAATAAATATGAATGTTTTATTGTTTTGGTGACTTCTTTTCTGAGAGGTGTAACTGTAAACAAGTTAAATAACAAAAAAGAAATGCAAAACGAAAGCAGACAGACTCAGTCTGCCATTGCGTTTCACTTGTCTATGAAAATATACATCCATCAGACCTCAATTTCTCTACTCCTGTCTATCAATAGCTGACTCTGATCCATATCGTGTATTTCCTACAAAACTTTGTTCTTTACTGAACAGTTTCAAAATAACGTCCGTAAATCCTATTAAGAATCACTGACATTATTTTCGTATGAAAGACAATTATGATTCGTTCACAATAGAAGACAAAGAATTTACAACCTCATGCTAGTTGACAAAAAAGAAAAAGAAAATGGTCATTTCACGTTAGATCTCTCAAAAATTGAAAAAATGTTCCAAAAAAACATTCTACTGTCACAAACGAAAATCGGACAACAAACTATTCACGATTCTTCCGATTGGTGCTATAGCAATAGGTCGTTTGCCAGCGCGGTTATAGAAGGTTCTTAGTCGTTGCCATCAATGGCAGACATAATCCGCAAATATCACAAATTTTCTTTTAAAATGGCCAGTGGCGTAGCTACATATTCAACGCCCTGGAGCAAGTAAAGTTTGTGCGCCTTCTTGTCACTCAAAAAAGTTCTGCATAATTTTGATTTGAAGTTATACACACACATATATATATATATGTGTGTGTGTAACTAGCTGACCCGCCCGACGTTGCCCGGGCCCGTTATAATAACGTAAACAAAACTCAAGTTTGTATGATTTTATATATTCCGAAAGTAGATCAAATGAACCCGGTCTTAGGGGTGGCCCACTGCCTTCGGTAGTGTCTAGTGTGTTCCTGACAAGCCTCTTTCTGAACTAACCTGTGGCCTGGGTCCCCGCTACCAAAGGCAGTGTATAAAGAAAGGGCAGCTGACGTCACTGTTGGTCGAATTACAGTTGGTCAGCAAGAAAAACTTGTTCATTCATTATGGTTCCTACAATACACATGAACTCCAGGAATTTGATTGATCTTTAACAGACTGATTTAACAGATCTATGATATGATTGCCCAGCGTCACCAAGTTGATTCCCGCAATGACCGCTATGATAAAAACGTAGTGGTAGATTGATTAACGGAAGTGTTTGTTTGTAAACATGCCCTTTCTTTATACCAGGAGTGTTCTGTACGCGCCGGAGACAATCGAAAACCAAGTTGAATGAGTCAAACCCCGTAGTAATCGAACTCATAGAACCCGAGATAAGAATGCGAATCCTGGTGGTGAATCTATAATCTTTAAAACAGTCGTAAGCTAAGTTGAATGGACCAATTTCCGTTGAAATAGGGCCCATAACAACCGAGAAAAGAATGCGCCGTTAATGTTCAAAAATGGTGGTAACAGAAGTCTAAGACAAACTTTATAATACAGAAAGTAGCTGAATCGTAATCTAGGTTGAATGAACCAATTCCCTTTGAAATCGAGCCCCTAAGAACCCGAGGAAAGAATGCGACCCCAAGCAGTGGAAAGTGTTTGTGGCCCCCACCCCCTGTAAATTTAACAAATTACCTTTAACATTAACGTGATATTTAATTCACGGCTGCAGTGAGTAAATGTAAGTTGATGCCGAAAAAGAAGATTAATATTCGAAAAAGGTGGTAGCTGGAGTATAAGAAAATTTTTTAGTCGTTTATAAGTAGCCGGAGGACCCTCGAACTATGCTAAAGAAAATTGCAAGACAATCGGATAATTTTTAAAGAAACTGCATCAAGGACCCTAAGAAGGCGATTAATATTCAAAATTGGTGGTAGTTGAAGTGCGAGTAATTTTTTTGTTATTCATGTAGTAGCTGGGGGACGTAAGAATTTGTTAGGAAAAAAATCTTAGTGAATCGGACCATTTTTAAGGGAGCTATAATAGGGGGACCAAAAAGGGCCAACTGATAATTGAGAGCAAGGCCTAAGGGGAAAACATGTTAAAATGTCCTAGTACTTAGCACTTTAGATTTTCAGTTAGTCGAAATTAAGTATAGGGGATAAGTACTAATCAAGTACTAATCATTAGAAATTTTTTTCAAAGAAAGGCTTAAAGAGCCCTAGGGTCCCAATAAAAATATGAAGGTGTTGTCTCGGGGAGAGAAGTCCAAGACTCAATTTTGAAGTTATGCAATGAGAGTATGACACAATTAGGGGGTAAAAAAGCATGGCGCACAAAAAGTTACCCTAGGGGGCCAGTATCTTAGCTGAAATGTAGAAGCGGAAGAAAAACTAAATGAAAAAAAGAGCTGCAAAAACGAAGATCGGATTAAAAGGAGGCAATTTGTTAACAATTTAGGAACTTTAGGAACACAAAAACTTCAAGTGGCTCTGTACCAAGCCCCAGAGGTGGTACAGAACTGGAATGTTGCTGGGCAAAAGGAAATTTTTTTAGTATTTTATATAGTAGTCAAAGGACGCTAGAACAACGTCAAAGAAAATTGCAAGATAATCGGATCATTTTTAAAGAAGCTGCACCAAGGGCCCCAAGAAGGTAATTAATATTCAAATTTTGTGGTAGCTGAAGTGTAAAAAAATTTTTTGTCGTTCGTATAGTAGCTGGATTTTCTAAGATGTTGTTACAAAAAAAAGTTAGTGAATCAGACCATTTTAAAGGGAGATATAATTGGAGGTCCAAAAGGGGCCAAATGATAGTTGAGAGCAGGGCCTTAAGATGAAAACATGTTAAAAGGTTCTAGTACTTGGCGCTTTAGATCTCAATAAGTCGAAATTAAGCATGGGGTATGTATTAATCATTCGAATAAAATTTTAAAGAAGCGCGAAAAAAAGTGGGGAAAATTCTTTAAAAAGGGCACTAGGTGCCCAATAAAAGTGTGAGGGTGCTGGCCCGGGGAGAGGAGTCCAACTCTCAATTTTAAAGTTATGTATTGAGAGGTTGACAATATTAGGGCATGAAAAATGCATGACGCACAAAAATTTCAAGGGGCCCAGGGTCTTAACTGGAATGTAGAAACGGAGAATAACTAAATGGGAAAAGGGCCCCCAAAACGAAGAAGATCGGGGCAAGTTATGAGCAATTTAGGGTATAAAAACTGAAAGGTGCTCTGGGGGACCGGTCATAAACAATTAAAAATCTGAGCTCCAGGCGCATGAGGACCTGTCTTGGACTACCCTCACCCAAATTTTCAGACTTCTACGTGCAATAGATTTCGTTAGCCACCACATACAGAGCGAAACTTTCTTTTATTAGTATAGACTAGCTGACCCAGCCGGTGTTGCCCAGGCCCGTGATAATATTCTTAAATGAACTTGAAATTTGTAGGATTTTATTTCTTAAGTCTGTTCTTAAATCCAAAGGAGCAACTTTATGACATACGTTTTAATTAATTTTTGCTCGAGAACACATGAAACTAGCAAATGTTGTTATTCAGAAACTTTGTAATCGAAAGATGTTTTCCTAATTTTTTGTAAGTACAATAGATCTTACAGTAAACACTGTCAAAGTTGGCATTTTCAATGGAATTTCCCGACGAAAGCAGAAAAGCCAGTCAACGAAGGGAGAAAAACATCTTGTCATATATCTTTAACACGACTTTGTGTGAAATACGCGCTCCAAAAATCGGTTAAAAAAAGCAGTCCTGCTCTAATTTATATGCAAAATTGATGACTGCCGCCGTTCTGATTATCACATTTATAGACAATGTTGAACAAGTTGGAAATTGCTCGTCAAACTTGGTGCTTTCGTACTATAACTAGTTTTATAAATATTTTTTGCACCGCATATTGTACTGAATGTATATTTTAGTGCACTTCAATAAGTGCATATCCATTTCAATTTCATTCTGTTCGAAAGGCTGTAACATCATTAAAATGCATTTGAAATACTTTTTTTCCCACTGACCGTCATGTAACGGAAAACTTTTGACTGTCCCTGTCATTAATGTATACATCCGATTTTCATAAAATTTGAAATGACTCGACACAATTTTGCAACAATTATATATTCAAAATTTCAGACAATTCGGGTAGTAGTTTTTGCTCAATTATATGCGGACAGACGGATGGACAGACAAACGGACTGAACGACGACTATAGGTGCTACGTATTTATATAATTACGGATGCACCTAAAAAGGCCCGTTTTCATATTAAAATGTAATTTTTTACAAAAAAGAATGTTTGACTTACATTTTCTTTGCTGAAAATATTCTTTATAAATATTTTTGTACAAAGCGCAAAATTCAATATAATAAAATTTATTATAGAGGAAATTACAATCACGGCATTGTACGAATACACGAAACCTATACACATTTCAAACAAATACTTAATAAATGATTTTACAAATAACTAAATAAAATAAAATACGTATATATATATAAAGAGAGGCCACGCTCTTTGGTACAAGATAGACTGAAAATTCTTGGGACAGACCATGTCCAAGCTGGTCACAGAAAAAATTCCAGAATATATACGTTAATGTTTGAATGATTTAAATGGTTCTCTGAAGCAAAGAAACTTTCAAGAAAAAAAAATCAATTCTTCTGCCTTGCAAAGAGAAATAAAAATCATTAACAAAAAATGCTTCAAAAAAAAAAAAAATTAAATGATTTAAGATTTTTCATATCTAATGCTTATAGCAATTTAAAACTATTAGTTTCAGTTGATGGAGGGAGCAGCTTTACCTGGTTTAGGGCGCACCGACCCGCAGGTCGGTTGCCCGGCGGGCCAGTCTGAGCCTGCCAGAATGTGACTTAATTTAGTAAAATTCTATTTTTTTATTATTATTGTTTATAGGCCTTGTTTCGGCATTGGCGGAATGAAAATTTATTGAAAATTATGTCTTTAGAAAAATGTTTAACCTTTATGAATGAAAGTGCACGTTTTCTTTAAAACACGACGTCTTTATCACTAGTGGAAATATTTCGCCTCTGTATAAAATTAGGAACTAAGTTTTTATTCATTCTTATACTGTTTTGAACAAACAATATTTCTGTAAACTGTTCAGAAAGTTGAATGGAGTAACTCCAAACATTTTCATTCCTTTTTTTTTTTATCGAAAATTCATCGACTACTAATATGTGCTATCAGATGGTGGTGGAATGTGCGCGTGTGTTAAGGAAGTAGGCACAGAATGATTATGGCCTAAGCAAACTCACATTACTATGTTCGAAAAATATGTTTTACTTTATTTAATCCTAATATTCTGAGATAAATAAGGTTTAATGAGGAAAATTACTGTTAGAAAAAGTGGTGTAATTTTGCATAGGCTATAATCAGGCCCTAAGGAACACTTAATTTGGTACTTAACTTTTCTCTCTTTTTGAAGGTTATCGATTCTGCATTTGACATTTGCAATATTTTCAAAATCTCAAAAACAATACGCACAAAATTTAAGTTGTTGTTTCCCACTCCCCCCCCCCCCCCACCACCACCACCACCATCTACATTTTGTCGCCATGGGCTGATGTAGAATATGTTTAAATCCGTCTCTTATTATTGTTTTGTAATCTGTATTGATGCATGTTTAGTTTCCACAAAACAAACAAAAAGAAAAACCTTCAAAAATTTCATTTATTGGTTTTCGTTTGTAAAATGGTCAATAATTTTCTTCAACTTGTCACGCTATATTTTTTCTAAACCGTAAAATAATTTTCGTAAATTACTACTGTTACATCGTACCTATAGGTTTCTCAGCGGTGAATTCTTTGGCTACCATTATTTCCGTACAGTAATCATCATGATAAATGTCTAAAACATTTCTAATAGAAATGTAACAGAAAGATTACTGTTTGGAAATAGTAGTAGCCGATGTTAAATAAGTTGAATAAGCCCTGTTAAATAAGTTTTGATTACTTTAAGATCTGAAAATCTTCAACAGTCGCCTACGGAAAAGTTACAGAAAAAAGTCAGGCATGCTGAAACGGTGTTGGAGAAGTTACTCAAGGCTGCAATATGGTATGAATTAAAATTAAAACTTGGTGAATAGAAGTCATTTCTTTTAACTACGTATGAAAACATGTTTTAAATCGAAATAGTTGAGGTTAAACACAATGTAAAATATCATAGAAATATGCTGATTGTAACAAGATTCACCTATAATGTCTGATTAATAATGAAAAAATATACAAATATTTTAAGAATTCTTTATTTCGCTTTTTCTAATTTTGCGCCCTTAGGATTCGTGCGCCTGGAGCAGTTTGCTCCAACTGCTCCACGGTAGCTACGCCCCTGAAAATGGCATGGAAAAGAAAAACAAGTGGTCTCTTTCCCCTTCATTTTGATCTCAAATAGCATTAAAATAAGTTGAACATACATTGTACATATCATTCGAGTTGGAAATTAGAGTACAGTAAATTCTGTCTAAGGCGGACTCTGTTCAAGCCGGAAATCTGTCTACCGCGGAAAATTTTTCAAGTCCCGGTGAACCCATAGAAAATAACATTAATTCTTGTTGCATAAGCCGGAATCTGTCTAACGCGGAAACGGAAATGTTTTTAAGGTCCCACCAAAACCAAAATTTTGCATAAGGCGGAAAAAAGGATATTTTAAACATGAAAAGCACTCCGTTTATGAAACTTTAAAACTGATATACATACGTCATATACTCAATGCCGAGAATTTTAATTAAATTCCTCAATAGTTTAAAAAAGTTAATTTAAATAACTAGAAACTGTTTAAATTTTAAGGAATTCTTGCATTTAAAATATGAAATAATCATTTTTCTTCTATAAATTTGCATGTAAAAATTATTATTATTAGAAGGATGCACATTTATGCAAATAAGTATTTTCTAAAGTACAATATATTATGCTTTAAGGTTGTACTCAAATTCGAAGTGATAGCTTATACTTGTCTTATTCCTGAAGTTGTTTCGTCTGTGTGTGTGTGTGTGTGTGTGTGTTTGATTGTAAACTTCAAATTTGCAGGTATTACAGCAGTATTAAGAAATTGAATAGCATTTCTCATTTATCTGTAAAGACTTTCAGAATTTCCGTTTTCAACCTATTTACGAGTCAGGACAATCAATGAAAGATCGTCATCGTCGAGCAGTTTATTACAACTCAAGGTCCAACCTGTTTATCGAAAACATAAAACGCTATTCGATTGACGTATGCTTCATTCCAATGAATCGCGTGTTCAGAAAACTCTATCATTGCGCGGGTTATTTGTTCTTCGTCGTTTTATCTTGTCTAAGGATATTTGTAAGTGCATCGTAAAAGTGGCTTCAAAATCTAAACCCAATACTCAATCGCTGCAGGATAAAGTCGAAGTTACCAAATTAAAAGAAAAATAATTATTCTGTAGGAGATCTTTGTATTAGGTTTAATTATGGTAAAACCCAAATTTATGATGCTTAAAAAGAAAGAGCTGAAAACATCCAATAGAAAGAGGAAACGTGCTGTGAAAGATGACGACATTAATGCATTAACTTTTGAATGTTTTTCGATTGCTAGAGTGAAACTTTTGCTCACATCTGGACTATATTGCGAAAAAATAGGTAAAATGGATTTTAAAGCTTCCAGTGAACGGTTAATGAGTTTCCATAATCTACACAACAATGCCATATGAAGCTTATGCTGACACCCGAAATATGTCCCACATCATGAAATTCGGGAATGGAAAGGAGGCTTTCATCTACTGATTGAAAGATATCAAGAGAAGGACATATATCATTGCGATGAGACTGTACTATTTTATCTTGTGTGCCAAATAAGTCCCTTGTAAAAAGGTGAAGCTAATGTCGCTGAGTTAAAACCACCAACGAGTGTGTCACTGTTTTGCTTTTTGCGAATTTGTAGGGCAGTTTATGAAAAAAAGTTAGTGATTGGGAAATTGAAAACGACGTTATTTTTCAAGAATGTTAATATTGTTAAACTGCCTATAATTTGGAGATCTCAGAAAAAATACTGGTTGTCGATTGTTTTAATGGAGGGTTGGCTAAAGGACTTCAATAGACAAATGATTGAAGAAACTAAAAAATAAAATTTGTTCCTCGATAATGCACCTTGTCATGCCGAGGTCAAACTGTTGAATATAAATTTACAATTTCTTCCGGCAGATACTTACTGCAGTGACACAACCAATGGATCAATGAGTTATTAAAATGCTGAAACCTACTACAAAAGGTATCTGCTGCGGTCTATCATTGCGTCTTTTGATGATTGTTCTTCAGCCACCGACCAGACAAAAAACATCAGTGTTTTCGATGCTGTTAAATGGATTGTCAAACTTTGCTCAGAAATGCCGGCTGAAAAGGTTAACTGTTGTCTTGGGAAAGGAAATGAGGATGACAACGCTTATGAGAATGTTGAAGACAGCGATGCAATTCAAACAGGACGGCTTGAGAAGAATTAGGTACCTCGAAATTATTTTTCTTATTCAGAGAAATTAAAAAAAATAATACCGATAATAAAAGACTTACGCGTTAGTGCAGAATGCATGGTAAACCGAAAGAAAAACAAACATCGATAAAGGATTATTTTTTGATTTTTTAAACTATCATGCGAAATATAAAGTATGCAATTGTATTTATTAAATTAAATGATTTTAATTAAATTTCAGAATTAGAGAAATTTCGTATTGGTAATATTTATTTTTGTGGTTCAAACAATCTGTTTCGAAATCATTAAAAACAATAAATTTAATAACAATCTAATTTCATTAAAAATTTCATTTAAAAAAACATTACTAAAAGTTACGAACGTAAAAAAAATATACGATTTGCACATTTTTTTGGAGGGGAGATGGAGCTCTTTTGCATAAGCCGGAATATTGTCTACCACGGAAAATTTTCTCAGTACCGATCGATTCCGCCTTAGACAGAGTTTACTGTAGTTTGTTTCAAGTTGGGAAATTTTTAATCCCCCCCCCCCAATAAATATCTGTCGCTACGCCCCTGCATAAATTGCATCTTTTAGAAGTCATAATTTCCTTGATTATTGCTTATATCACTAGCTGCATGGCAAACCGTTGTATTGCACTTAAATTGCATAAGGTCTTTCGATTTTTTCTTTTTTTTGTGTGTGTATGTGTGCGTGTGACGAAGAGAAATTTAGTTTTATTATACATTTCACGTTTCCAATGCTAAAAGTTTCAAATAAACAGAAATTTAGAACGTTATTAGAATGTTTTCATCTCATTTCACCTTTTTAAATTTCGATTTATTTTAGAAACTGTTCTTAGAGAGTATTTCGTGCATTCTCACAATCTTTTAACTTTCGGGAATAAAAATCTGGTGCATTTAAACTTGCTAAAATAACATTTTAATCTGCACTGTTAAAAATTTTGCAGCATTCTGGCAGGTCATTCAACCGTTTTTTGAAAAAACGGTTTCATAACCATAATTTAACTATATTCTGACCATAAAATGGCCAATAATATGGTCAGAATAGTGTTAAATTACCGGTTGTGTAACCGTTTTCGGAAAAAACGGTCAAATGACCTGCCAGAATGCTGCAAATTTTTAACAGTGTGATATGCCTTAAGGATTCAAAATAAAGAAAATATGGTCAGCAGCGAAAATTTTTTTATTTAACTGAGGTCTAAGTTAAACCTGCGAGTTTAATTTTCCTTACCATTTTACTACTATAACTTTCTATCTACCCTATATATATAAAATCCTAATGAAACGAATTTATGAAACGGAAGTATGAAACGGAAGTATGAATCGACTGATTAAACAACTGATTATGTTTCACGGCGATTTCTCCTAAAATATGGAATACTTTGCGATGAAATTAACACCAAAAATCAATATTGATCCGCAGATTTCAAAACTGGTATTAGAATTTTTAAATTCGAATTAGTTTTCGAAATATTATTTTTTTTCTAATTTTATATACATTTTTCTAATGATGGCAATTCAAATTTTAAACAAACAGATATATTTTTTTAATATATTTCAGAAAAGGTTGACATGGTAACTCGGCTATTGTTGTTTATATGATAATAAACGTTTATTTACTTTTATTTCTTTTTACAAATTATATAAATTATTTTGTTCTATGATTATTAATTATTTTTTGATATTTCCTTTAGAAAATAATAGAAAATAATTAAGAAATACAGTACTACTTAGTTATTCCGTCGACCAATTTCGCCAAATTATATAAATCGCCAAATTACACAAATTGACATAATTTTTATTTTAAATAGCTAAAGAACAAATAAATTAGTATAACATTAATAAATATCCGAATAAAACGTCGAAATAAAAATCACTTGATGACGTAAACACGTATAACTTAAAGTCAAGTGAATGTGACATTTACGATCAACCATTATTGGCATTTAATCTTATAGTTTGGCGATAGATTTTTGGTCGTCGGGATATCTAAGGAATACCAAAAATGCATATGTAACTGGTATTTGAAAACGAGGTTTTCGCCAAATTTTCGTAAAAAAATAAAAATTACGCCAAACCTGTATATCTGTAACCGTGTATATCTGTAACCTGTATAACCGTATCTGGCCAAATATTACCACTCGAAAAAAAAAATGCTAACTGGCGAATTGAAAAAAAGCTATTGGCGAGATTTGCATCCTGCTAGCGTAACAGTACCTAGAATTCTTTGCGACCATTGCAACTTTTATGTAGTTTTATTCGAAAAAAAATTTTGATTTTTTAAATCAAAATGGAAAACTTACGGTCCCATATTGGCGCGATTTTTTTCTGACGCCAATGTCATATGCGGAACGGGCACATAACTGGCGCCAAAGTATCGTTATTTTGCTTCATATGGTAAGCCGGATGTTGCTGTTTATGCTGTTGATGCGTTCCCCAAATTGGCATCGTTAAAAAATCACGCCAATATGGGACGTATATGACATCTTTGCCAAACTTTCATATGAACGGCGAAGGGATCAGACCGTATTAGTTTATGGCAGTTGATGACTTGAACTATTATAATATAGATGAAATGATGGCGATAGAATAATATTTGGCGACTTATCACCTGTGCCTGGCTAACATTAAAGTACCAAAATGGCACTTAGAGTATAAAAAGCGAAGTGGTCTGCCTGGAACTGTTGATGATAGTCACATGACTTAGGCTATTGTTATAGAGATTGTTTTAAAATACCGGGAGACAAAGACTCTTATACTTAATTTATTTTATTTTAGCTTCTTTTCAAATATTTAACTGATCCTCTTTAATCAAAAATGAAAACAACCACTGGATGTCTTAACAGCAACTGTTTCGCCCTTAATTTTTTGCAATCAAAGGGAATTGAATGGAAACCCGTTTACAGGGAGATCTGCACAGCTTTTTTCAGTATAATTCAATCTTCTCTAATATTTTTAAAACCCATCAGATTAGCGTGTTTTTAGATTCTACGGTGTCTGGACGGGGGTTGGCGAGCGTAATTTGCAGGGGGCAGAGCCCCCTAGTTTTCTTCTAAAATTTATTTATAATGAATTTGCATAGTACCCACAGGACACGCAAATAAGAAGTAATAACAATGTAGTATTTTTAGCACAAAATGTTGGTATAACATTATCTTAAATGGGTGTTAAAGAAGGGACGGAATGAATAAAAAGGGGATGCTATAGGAAAAAAGGGACGGTAAGGAAAAAAAGGGATGGTAAGGATGGGACGGTAAGGAAAATTACCTCTATTTTTAGGCAAATCATTTTAAGGCTAAATGATAGCCACAGTGTTCATTGATTTTTAGAAACAGTTCTTTACATTGGATTAAATTTAAAAAAAGAAAAATTAATTCACCTCGAAAAGTGTATGAATAAACCTTGAGGACGGTAAGACTACCCATAAAGTCACGATGCTTTAAATTGATATTTAAATGCGGATTTAAATTCTGCAGTAAATTTACTGTCAAAGAATTTTAGCAATTATTTTTATAGCATACTTCTGCATGAGAAAAAAGTTGAAAAAGAAATTCTGTGGCTGCATTTGAAGTGATTTACTGTATAATTTTAGCAAGAGGGACGGTAAGGAATCTAAAACCCAGGGACAGAGTTAAAAACATAATATCAAAAATAAAAATGTATGCAGGTTAATTTTTTGCTACATATTTATATAAAACAACTGTCCCAGTTTCGAAAAAAAATTACATCGAATTACTTTTATTGAAACAATTTTATACAGACAGCTCCAAGCATAAAAATCAGCATCAGGGACATGGGACGGTATAGGAGTTTTCCTGGTATTTGGACCCGCAACATCGTCCAAAACTTATTTATCTCGTTAATATTGTTATGCAATCATGCAATGGGATGATTATGTATATGAAATTTTGAAAAAAAGGGTATACGAAATAAAAAAATAACACAAGAATATGTACTAAAATAAAAATTATTATTCAGCGACTTAAAAGTCAAAAGATTGTGAGAATGCCCCATTTACAGCTTAAAAATAACCCACATGCGAAATTTTAGTTTTCAGCCCCAGCAGTATTACTGCTACACATTTCGAACTTTTTAGAAATTGTTTTTTGCGAGTATTTATGTCTTAAAAGTAACAGCCATTTGAAACTAATGACTAGAAACTTGAAACTTCATGAAGTTTCAAGTTTCTATGGTCCACAGTTTCAAATTAATCTTAATATAGAACGTTTTCAGAACATTTTCCTCTAATTTCACACTTTAAAATTTCAAATTTTTTAGTTCTTTGAGAACATTTATATCTTAAATAAATGCCTTGGCGAATTTCAAGATTTTAATCTAGGTTGCAAAAAAGCCGGCTTAAATTTAAAAAAGTCCTTCCGGCCAGTGCTGGGAGGAAGTGGTAGCTTTCATATTCCTTATGTTTAAAAAGCCAACTTATATTATTCAAACACACGAAGCTCAATTAAGTGGAAACCGAATGTAGGAGATTCAATACTAATTTTTATCAATACTAAATCATTATGAATGAGAATTTCGCGAAATTAGTCAGCTTTATCCAAGCTGCTTTTATTTAAAGTCACTTATATTTGGCTGCCAAAT
This sequence comes from Maratus speciosus, assembly GCA_963932465.1. Classification (NCBI taxonomy): domain Eukaryota; kingdom Metazoa; phylum Arthropoda; class Arachnida; order Araneae; family Salticidae; genus Maratus; species Maratus speciosus. Next base: position 560,292,113 of record OZ010794.1, on the reverse strand, counting down.
TCGGCGATTTCTTAAAGTGCCTGCCATTTTAAGACAACATGGTAGATGAGGCTAACCAGAGAACTTGGTCGAGACCTGAGTAATTGCTGTGCACATGCTCACTCATATCGGAATCGGTTGATATATACGAGTGCTGTCGCAGGCAAAAAATCAGATTTTTCAAAATGTCACCCACTTTAGAAATTGAAACTGCTATATCTGAGCCATTTTTTAAGATAAAGACAAACAAAAAATTGCTCCTGAATCCTTATATCAAGGTCAAATACTTAAGAAATAAAACTTTTTCAATTTCTAATTTTTTTGCACCTCACTTTAAATATAATTTTTTTTTTTATTTAATGGCCGCCATTTTGAAACAAGATGGCTGATGAAGCTGGCCAGCGAACTTGGTCGAGATATTGATGTATACTATCCACATGCCTTCTTCCATCGAAATAGGCGAATAAGTGTGGTATCGCGTGACAAATACAAGATCGTTTCAAAGTGTTAGCCATGATAGAAATTCAAAGTGCTATAATTCAACCACTTTTTAAGATATAAACAAAAGAACAAATTTTCAGAAACAAAAACTGCTCCAGAATCTTTGTATCAAGGCCAAACACATAAAAAAAATCTTTTTCATTTTCCAATTTTTTAATACCTCATTTTAAATTTTAAATTACATTTTTTTTAAATGCAACCCTTTTGAAACAAGATGGCGAATGAAGCTGGCCAACGAACTCGGTCGAGACATTGGTATGTACTATGTACAGACCAAGTTACATTCAAATCGGTTCATAAATACGCCTGTTATCGCGTGACAAAAATCAGGTCGTTTTAAAATGTCAGCCACAATAGAAATTCAAAATGTTATAACTCAGCCATTTTTTAGATGTAGACGAAACAAAACCTGTTCCGGAATCTTTGTATTAAGGTCAAACACATACAAAAAAAATCTTTTTCATTTTCCAATTTTTTGGTATCTCATTTAAATTTTTTTTAAATTTTTTTAAATGGCCACCATTTTGAAACAAGATGGCGAATGAAGCTGGTCAACGAACTCGGTTGAGTTATTTGTATGTACTATGTACACACCAAGTTACATTCAAATCAGTTCATAAATACGCCTGTTATCGCGTGACAAAAATCAGGTCGTTTTAAAATGTCAGCCACAATAGAAATTCAAAATGTTATAACTCAGCCATTTTTTTAGATGTAGACGAAACAAAACCTGTTCCGGAATCTTTGTATTAAGGTCAAACACATACAAAAAAAATCTTTTTTCATTTTCCAATTTTTTGGTATCTCATTTTAAATTTAATTTTTTTTTAATTTTTTTAAATGGCCACCATTTTGAAACAAGATGGCGAATGAATCTGGTCAACGAACTCGGTTGAGTTATTTGTATGTACTATGTACACACCAAGGTACATCCAAATCGGTTCATAAATACGTCTGTTATCACGTGGCAAAAATCAGGACGTTTCAAAATGTCAGCCACGCTAGAAATTCAAAATGCTATAACTCAGCCATTTTTTAAGATATAAACGAAACAAAAACTGCTCCCGAATCTTTTTATCAAGGTCAAACACATAAGAAAAAATATTTTTTCAATTTTCAATTTTTTGGTACCACATTTCAAATTTAAATTTTTCTTAAAATTTTAAATGGCTGCGATTTTTAAACAAGATGGCGGATGAAGCTGGCCAACGAACTCGTTCGAGACATTGGTCTGTACTATGTATAAACGAAGTTACATCCAAATCGGTTCATAAATACGCCTTTTATCGCGTGACGAAATTCAGGACGTTTCAAAATGTCAGCTTCGCTAGAAATTCAAAATGCTATAACTCAGCCATTTTTTAAGATATAGACGAAACAAAAACTGCTACGGAGTCTTTGTATAAAGGTCAAATACATAAGAAAAAAATATTTTTCCATTTTCAATTTTTTGGTACCACATTTCAAATTTTAAATTTTTTTAAAATTTTTAAATGCCGCCATTTTGAAACAAAATGGCGGATGAAGCTGGCCAACGAACTCGGTCGAGACATTGGTATGTACTATGTACACACCGAATTACATCTAAATCGGTATATATATATATCAATTTTGAACGTAGGGTGGTTTCGGGGTCTGGGGGTCATGATCGATGAAAATATACCAAAATTTTTAGAAATCGCTTTCCTCCGAACGGCTGCAATATGTGTAGCTTTTTGTAAAGAAAGCTACCTAAAAGCCATGCCGATGGCTTTTAGGCCAAAAGAGGCCGGTTTTCTTCGAAGCCTTAGAATTTAATAGACAACCGAATTTCACAATAATGAAGACATTCACACTGGAATACTGCATAAATAGAGCTGCTAGTGGTTTGTAGTCAGAATTCCAAATATTTCAGCTAAATTTTTAAAGCACCTACTAATTGTTTTATCTGTGGCTTACACTGACCTTTAATTTGTTTTTCCTTTTTACTGCCTTATATAATTAAAGAGGACAATGGTTGCTTAGTTACATATTTTATTACTAAACTAATTTAAAGGGCTATTAATATACAAGCCTTATTTTATTTGAATAACATATGCATGATTGACTCTTTTAAATAGCAAAATTTTAATTCAACAAATTTTATTTGGAGAACATTTTGTATTGTTAAATTGTTCTTTTTATTTTAATAAAGGGCTCTGCCCCCTTACTTTTAAAAGATTGAATTTTAATTTAAAGAAACAGCGGCTATTTCCCTGTAAATGGGTTTCCATTCATTTTCCTTTGATTGGGATTTTTAAGGCCAAATCAGCGGCTGTTAAGAGATACAATGGCTGTTTTCGTTTTTGATTAAAAAAAAAATAGTTAAACATTTGAAAATCAGCTAATGTAAAATGAATTAAGAGGTCTCAGGACTCTTAAAATTGGAAAAAATGAATCCCAACAAAAAGTTTTTGGTAAAAAAAAAAAAAAGCGCCAAGTTCTCCTTAATGTTTCGGCCAGAAAAAGTAGTGATATCTGAAGTTCGCACAAGTTAAAAGCCAAACATCCCAAATCTTTCATTGAAAATGGCTTCCTGCGACTTGGCCGTTAACCCCTTCGGGACGGGAGCCTTTTACGAAAGTTTTAATCTTTTGTCACCGTTTTTTAAAAACAGAAATTTGTGTCTTTTTGAATCGAGAAAATGCGCTGATTAAATAAGGCAAATTTTACAGTAAAATTTTACTGGTGAGGAAAAACAAGAATTCTGAGCGCTTCATGTGGCACGTATACGTGTCGCTCGTCCCCAAGGGGTTAATGCCTTCTACAGCATTTCAAAATTAATTATTGGAAATTACGCATTTATGAGTTATTTAAACATTAAAAGTAATATTAGAATGCAAAGAGGCAAATTCACATAAAGACATTATAAGTAAAAGATTTCTGATAACTACCATTCAGTTTCAAAAAACATTAGTTTTGATTACAAATTATTTAGTCCACTTGCGGTTTAATTGCCATTTTGTACGGTCTAAAGCTAAAGTCATTAACGTGAAACCCAAGAAATAAAACAAAATTTATTTACTGCAAATCTCAAAATATGTTACATTATTACTTTCTTCTATCTTTACAAGAAGAAAGTATTGTATTCATGAAAATTTTCGAATTCCGGTTTTTGACGGATTTGCACGTTTTAGGGGTCAGAGAACCCGAAAAAGATGTTTTTACAAAATGTCTGTCTGTGAGTCTGTCTGTCTGTCTGTCTGTCCGTCTGTCTGTCTGTCTGTGTGTTTGTGTGTGACACAAATTTTGTGGGCGCTCTATCTCAAGAACTAATGCACGGAATTTAATAAAAATCCATATTCAGTTAGTCCCTGATACAAATTGATGCTGATTAGTTTTTGGTGCAAATCGCTCAACAGGTGGCGCTGCTATGCTGCCTTTTTTACGATTTCCGCAATGGCTCTATCTCAAGAACTAATGCACGGATTTTCATGAAACTTCAGATTCAGTTAGTCCTTGACATGAATAGACAATTTATAGATTTTGGTGCAAATCGCTCAACAGGTGGCGCTGCTATGCTGCCTTTTTTACGATTTCTGCAATGGCTCTATCTCAAGAACTAATGCACGATTTTCATGAAACTTCAGATTCAGTTAGTCCTTGACATGAATAGACAATTTATAGATTTTGGTGCAAATCGCTCAACAGGTGGCGCTGCTATGCTGCCTTTTTACGATTTTCGAAATGGCTCTATCTCAAAAACTAATGCACGGATTTTCATGAAACTTCAGAGTCAGTTAGTCCTTGATATGACTTGATGCTGATTACGTGTTGGTGTAAATCGCTCAACAGGTGGCGCTGCTATGCTGGATTTTTTACGATTTCCGCAATGGCTCTATCTCAAGAACTAATGCACGGATTTTCATAAAACTTCAGATTCAGTTAGTCCTTGACATGAATAGACATTTTATAGATTTTGGTGTAAATCGCTCAACAGGTGGCGCTGCTATTGGGCATTTTTTGCAATTTCCGCAATAGCTCTATCTCAAGAACTAATGCTTGGATTTTCAACAAACTTCAGATTCGGGTATACCATGATATGAATTAGTGCTGTTTATGTTTTGGTGCAAATCGCTCAACAGGTGGCGCTGCTATGCTGTATTTTTCAGAATTTCCGCCACAGCTGTATCTCAATAACTAATGCATGAATTTTCATCAAACTTCAGATTCAGGTATACCTTGATATCAATTAGTGCTGTTTATGTTTTGGTGTAAATCGCTCAACAGGTGGCGCTGCTATACTACATTTTTCAGAATTTCCGCTATAGCTCTATACAAGAACTAATGCACGAATTTTCACCAAACTTCAAATTCAGATATATTGTGATATGAATTGGTACTATTTAAACGATTTAATTGACGTGATTTATATAGAAGAAAGTTTTGTGATGGCCACAACATACTAGTATTTTATTGTACTAGGGGGCTCTGCCCCCTACGAACTACGCTCGTCAACCCCCGTTCAGGTTGGTTGGTTGGTTGGTTTTGTGACGGCCGATTATCTACACTAGGGATATAGACCCGAGGGGGAGTGCCCTTCGTGGGGGTCTTTCTAAGGGAACCTAACCCGTATTAACGCATGGAAATCCATGGTTCGAAGAAAACCACGAAAACTCCGAACGATTAGGCCGACGGGCGCGATTGAGATCGAACCCAGCACTTCCCGTCTATCAGTTTCGAGAGCAGAACCTCTCAGCCACTGGTGGAGCCAACCCCCGTTCAGACACCGCAGACTCTAACAGCACGATAATTTAATCGGCTTTAAAAAGATTTCGGAAGATTGAATTATAATTTGAATCTCAGAATCATAATCTGACGTAATTTTCATCAAACTTTTCTTTTTCTTTTTACTATTCACGTAAAAATACTTTTGTTAGAAATGAAATATTATGATCATCTTAAAATATCAAATAAATGTCTCGAGCAATTTTTAAATTTAAACTGTTTTGCAATATTATTTTTTGTTCATTTTATATAATAAGTGTAATGTGACGTAAATGTGACGTAAATTCTCCTATTTAAGACTTCTAACGCATGTTTATGAATTTATTATTTTACAATATTCTGTCTCTTTTAAAATTCACGTGTAATTATAATTTTTATGACGTAATTTTCAATGAGTTCCTGCTTTTTTTATTTTCTGTTTATAATAGTCAGTGTAAAATAAATTTTTAATTTGAAGTAAACATTATTGTTTGCCCTGTTTATACAACTGGCAACAGATTAAATTAATAACATTTTCTAAAATTTGTAAAAAATATCTCTCTAAATGCTGAAAATTTGAATTTAAAATTGAAATAAAACCTCAAAAAATGAGTCAAATAAGAAAAATAAATATAATCTGCACACCGGGAACTTATAACGTATAAAATGATCTAAAAATGATTAAATTCTCATGTATAGTTTTTACACCAATAGAACCTTTTTAATGGAACGATTTTGTCCAACTTTAGAATTAAATATCTCTTAAAATAATTCTTCGATTTGAAAACTGTCTGCATCAGCGTGTTTATCAAACATTTCTCTATAATACCACCCATTTTCATATTTTGGTATGCAACACTTTTTTTAATATTAACGAGGAAAGGCCATGCTTAAGCATTCAAATTGGATATGGATCTACCCGGAATATCTACGCAGATTTTCATTGGTCCATTTCCAAATCAAAACTTTTTTTATATATAGAAAGATAATATTGAAATCTTGTGTATTGACGAAAGAGATTTTTTTCGTTTGAACATTTATTATAGTTTGTTTACATACATTAAGAGCTATTCGATTTATAAACTGTTAAAAGCTGATGCTAATTATGTTTTAGCAATTAGGGATATTATCTCCTGAATACATGTATTTTGTTATTTTTAACTTCTAAGCATTTAAATAGACTGAAGTTGTTTAAATGCTTTTTTCAAATGTGTATTTTATTTCTGTACTCTGTGCCAGAAAATGCCTAAAATAATCAAAAAATGTAGTTGGCATGTAACTCATTTGCACATATTTTAAAATTGGAAAAACTCTCTCGAAGGCATTAACGGCCAAGTCGCAGGAAGCCATTTTCAATGAAAGATTTGGGATGTTTGGCTTTTAACTTGTGCGAACTTCAGATATCACTACTTTTTCTGGCCGAAACATTAAGGAGAACTTGACGCTTTTTTTTTTTTTTTTTACCAAAAACTTTTTGCTGGGATATCACTACTTTTTGTATGTTTTTTCAAGTTTGTTATTCTAAAATATATTAATATGAAAAAACTTAAATTTAGGTACTTTTATGTTAGCCGGGAGCAAATCTTTTGTTTTTTCGCCAATAGCAGTTTTCATTTTTCACATTTTAAAATTAGAAACAATGCTTTGATTTTCAAATAAAATATTTTGGTTTATGTTATTATTTCTTATTTATTTATTTATTTATTTATATGTTAAATATTCTATTAAATAAAATGGGGGAAATGCATCTATTTTATATGAGATAACTGAAAAGTATATATCTTTAAATGAAATGAATGCAATATGAACAATGGAGTTGGGAACAGTATTTGGCGTTTGCCACTTGCGCTCGGCTAATATAAAAATACCTAAATTTATTTTATTGAGCTTTACAAATGTATACTTTATTTCTTTTTATATTAAAGTACTAGCCGCCTCTAGCAAGCAGTATTTACCGTATTAATTCCATGTTAAACGTTGCATCATGTTACCGTTATTCATAATTTAATTTACTTGCTCATTCTTTCGCCAAGACGTTTGCTTTTGATAGAGAAATCAAGAACTCTGTACAATCATGAAAGCCCATCATATATTTTGTGTTATGTATTTCATCTTTCTTGACAAATATCTCTTAACTCACTTATGCAGGTTTCCTTAGCAGTTATGATTCGTTCTATAATGCGGAAATTTTTAAACCTATTAAGTAATCTTTTCTAATTGGGCTCACTGCCAATTGTTGTATTTTAACTGATACGACTGGGTAGGTCATTTTCAAAATAAGGTACATTTTCAGCAATTTTTTTTTAAATTTTAAAGTATAACTTTTTCCACAAATTTTTTTACTATGATAAAATAAAAGACAATTGTAACTCAAATAATGCAGTGGCCGAGCTTAATCTACTCATTAACACAAATACATTAATTACTTAAAAGTAAGTATTACTTAGACCATAGACATGCGTTAGGCCAGTGACATTTTGCATTAGACTGTTGACATTTTTGTTTTAACCCAAAGACATTCTTTATTAAAGTTGTGAATAGTCATAATATTATTATTATAACATTTAAAATACATTTTCTACATAAAATTATTTTATTGCTTCACACTGGGCCACTGGCATAACAGGATTTGTCACTAGTTTAACAAATATATTGTTAGCCCAGTGACTGTTAGACCAGTGACATTTCTTAAGAAATACATTTTTATTCCTCATTTAAAAATAGTAATATTATGATTTAGGGTGTTAAACAAAACTTTTTTTACTGTATTATTATAAACTTTTTATTAAATTGATTTAACTGTTATCTGTTTAATAGAATATTAGTTAGACCAGTGACACATAATAAAGGAACTTAGCTGATTTAGGAATATTTTTTTCCTTTTTTAAACAGTAGACCACATGGAAGCAGCTAGTTTTCCCACCATTTTATTTATTAACAGTGTTACTAACATAAAAAATCAAATTTCTTCAATTTTTATCATCAGAGTAGTATTTAAAACTGAAAAATATCAGTTGTTAGACCAGTGACACAAAACATGTTAGACAGTCTTATTTCATAAAATTTTTCTTTATTAAAATCAATTTTCAGACATATTGCCATAACTACTCAAAATTTATATTGTTTTCTAAATAAAATTGCCCAGATCAATGAAAATAGTGATTATTGATTAGAAATTATAACATGTTAAATATCAAAGTTTGGATTTGAGACAAGTATTGTTCTCATAGAAAAGTCAATCATTTATTTTTATTTTTTGGCTAATTTAATCTATTTTTATACAAATTACTTGTTTTAACACTTGGATTATTAAAAAAAGAAATAAAGAACAATTATGGGTTTGAAATTTTTACCTATTTCTAATATTGTAAATCTTAGAACAGTAAGACACCAAATTGTACTTAATTTGAAAATGACCCGGGTACAAGTGAAATGGTTCTTATGAAATCCTTTGACAATATCTGCATTTGCATTAAACCATATTGATGCTAATATCTTTTTGTTTCACGTTAACCTTTTCAATAGACTCGATTACGGAAGAATAGAAGGTCTACCGCCTCACTACTATGATCCATTTGAAAATCTGTCATTCTTCTCATCTGATCGTGTTGAAGAATTAGTCAATGTGCCATGGTTTTAAGATTTTAGCTAATTTTATTCGAAACCTGAAAACTAAAATGCGAGGAACAGGATTATAGAAGATTCATTCTAACGTACATATCGATTAACAGGTTACATATTATAGAATTATAATAATCATAAGGAGAACTGGCAGTTTCAATGCTTTAATAGTTTCCGTAAATTCTCTTTATATAATACAGACGTTTTAGCGGTGTAAAGATTAACAACATAGTCACAGTAAGTATAACAACAGTACAATATAATAACAATAGCAGAGGTTTTGGGCAGTGACGAAAACGAAACTATAAGCACTTTGGAAATATTAGTACGTTATATCATTTAACTATTCAGATGATATGCGGAAAAATAAAAATTGATGGCTCGCATTAATAATTAATTCATTGAAAAATAGCCACTAGCGTCAAATATTCGCCAAGCTTGGCGACATTTAGCTAATTTTCGCCAAATTTGGTAATATGTCAATTCTCAAATTTGGCGACAAAAAATGTTTTGTTTATTCTGACGTCATAATGATGCATATGTATTATGTATTATACGCATACCTATAATATGTATGTTGCAAATGTATTACGTAATATATGCATATGTATACTATGTATGATGCATATGCATAAGTTCATTAACATCACTAAAACGCACTTAAAGGAATAGTGTTCCATAAATAGTATGGATAATTGCCAGATTGACCAGAGTGCTATTGGGATTAGAATTCCGACATTTATAATAGACCGGGAGGCGTCTGTACACACCATCACCTCATCGAGTTTACAGCTGAACTTTTAGGATTAGTTAAAACTAGATTAGCATATTTAAATGCAACTGGTCTGTTAAGTCATATCTTGGTAGAAACCACCTGAAGACCTAATTTTAGTGGTTAACTGATAGCTTTACTATTGTATTTTCCTGCATCCAAAAGTTTGGAAACATGGAGGAATGGGTGCAGGAAAACACAATGGAAAATCCACCAAATAATCCGTAAAATCGGGTCTGTAGGTGGCTTCCACAAAGAAATGACTTGGCAGACGAGTTACATTTCAATACGCTAATCGATATTTAACTAATCCTAAAATTTCAGCCGTCAACTCGATGAGGTGATGATTTGTGCAGACGCCTCCCGGTCTTTAATAAAATTTGGGTACTTCTTAGTTATCCCGTCGACCAAATTACTGTCGCCAAATTGTAAGATTAAATGCCAATAATGGTTTGCCATTAATTAATTAATTGTCAGATTAAATGTCAATAATGGCCAATAAAACCATTAATTCGCCGTTTTATTTGTATTTTTATTAATGTTTTACTAATTTATTTGCTCTTTCGTTATTTAAAATAAAAAATTATGTCAATGTGTATAATTTGGCGAGTGGTTTGGCAATTTATATAATTTGGCGAAATTGGTCGACGGGACAACTAAGAAGTACCAAAATTTGTTTTAAGAAAGTAAAAGATAGAAAGATGGACAGATAAACTGAAAGATTTGCCTTATTAAGATTTTTGTAAAAGCATATAAAAATTCATTCGGCTTGAAATCATGTAACACCTTTATAACTCTAGCTAATTTTCTGTAATCGGGTTTTGGCGACCAACATATCTTATCTATAACTATAATCTTTCTTTTACAGATTTAAAATTAACAATAAATTAACAGTAAGTAGGCTAATAATACAATATAATAACATTAGCAGCGGACTTCGGACGCCGCATCTGTTGCACATCGTTAAAGACAGTTTATTAGTTACACATTTCATTTAATTAAAAGGAGATTTTTAAACTTTCATATGGAATTAGGATACTTTTCCACTATAGGGACCTTGGCATTTTTTAAAAATCTTGGCGCAATTCGGACTTCAGAAACTGAGATATGTTACCAAATGATATAAACAACTATGAAAACAAACCTGATGAACTTTTGTTATTTATATATGTATTTATATACATATAAACGTTTTATTTATACATGTATAAAATATTATTTTTTATATACAAATTATTTATGTTGGTATATAAAAATAAATAAACGGGTTCCTTACATTAAATAAATTAAATACATATGGAAAAATTGCTTGTGTATATGACACAGTAAGTAGGTTGCCAGAAAATACGTTATTATTAAATTTCTTTTTTCGTCAAGGCTATTTTTTGTATTTCGCCAAGGCTACTATATCGGAAACGTACCGAATTGCGGTTATATTTTGTTAAATGTTTTATTGTTTCAATATCGTAAATATATCATAACCTATACTGATTAAAATTTTTAGGTATATTCTTTTTTTTTATTTAACAAACATCTTTGGAAAAGCATATATATAAAATGTTATTCTGCTTGAAATCACGTGATTCCTTCAAAACTCTGCAATCGAGTTTTGGCGACCAACATTGGCACAATTGGAATGTGTTAAGGAACTGTTTACGGCCAAATGAACACCCCCTGTTTAAAGGGTTTAGAGGCGGAAATTCTGTGTTTTCAGATTTTTCTGGTTAATTGTGCTACAAACCCGACTTACTTGTGAAATTTCATTATTCTACGACTTTTAGAAGTACCTTAGTTATTTGATGATGCGAAGTGAGTCAGTGACAAAAAAGCGCTTTTTAGGAATTTAATATTTCGAAAAATTCTAAATATAGAAACATGAAATCGTGGAACCTTAGTTCAGTTTGACCATACGAACATGTGTATAAAAGAAAATTTTCTATATCTCTCCCTAAAACGACGTTATGAGGGGGTGAAAAGTATGCCGAAATGGTTCAGGAAAAGGTAGCTTACGGCTTGTGCGAACTTGGCGGACGCACGGCCGTGCTCCCAGATGAAAAGTATGCCGAAATGGTTCAGGAAAAGGTAGCTTACGGCTTGTGCGAACTTGGCGGACGCACGGCCGTGCTCCCAGAAAAAAAGGACCATTTTCAACATTTAATATCTTAAAATATATTTGATATTAAGACAAAATTTTAAATGGGAATGAAAGATGCAAGTATGATCTTTCATTTCAAATATATGAAAAATTGCAAAATGCAGAATTAGCATTTACGGGGGACTTCAAACTGTCAGATATTTGACGAGCAGAAAATCGGCATAACAGCTTATGCGCACGATTACAAAATAAATTTTGCAACTAGAATGAAAATCTTGGTGCCTACTTATACCTCAAATTATAATAATTACACTGAACCTAAATAAATTTGTATTTAATGCATTTTTATATTTTTAATACAAAGTTGTATTTAGCTAATGCAAAATTTAGAAAATTTCAACAATATAAACCCCTAAAAAAATATTTTATTTTTACAATAAAAAGGAAATTTTAGGTTCAGTTTATACAGACTAACATGAAACATATGTTTTGAAAATTTTCATGAAAAAATACTCAGAAATTTTTGAGATATCGTGCGCGTTATGCCCAAAAACGTCATTTGGAGAGAAATGACTTCAAAGTTTTGGAAACACCGCTTCAGCTATTGGGCGAGTGTAATTCTAAATGTCATAACTTGTGTTCTAATGGGAATTTTTAAGATAACAATTATATCAAAATGTTCAGAAAACATAGAAGTTTAACATCTAAAAAAATTAAAATTTCGAAAATTTTGGAGCTTTAAGAGTCCTGAGACTCCTTAAGTAAACAGAACAGAGTCTTTGTCTCCTGGTGTTTTTTTTTTTTTTTTTTTTTGTGGCCGAGAGGTTCTGCTCTCGAAGCTGGTAGACGGGAGGTGCTGGGTTCGATCCCAATCGCGCCCGTCGGCCTAATCGTTCGGAGTTTTCGTGGTTTTCTTCGAGCCCTGGATCTTCCATGCGTTAATACGGATTAGGTTCCCTTAGAAAGACCCCCACGGAGGGCACTCCCCCCGGGCCTATATCCCCCGTGTAGATAATTGGCCGTCAAAAAATCAACCCAACTCTGGTGTTTTTTAACAATGCTATAAGAAAGTTCTTTTAAATTGGTCATTTGAAATGTATCGTTTTAAATCTGATGTCATTTTCACCAAACTTTTCTTTCTCTTATTAATATTCACATGAAAATATTTTTGTTGTTAGAAAGGAAATATTATTTGCGCTGTCTTAGAATTCACAATAATAGTTGAAAAGATTAATCTCAACATATAAAATATGTAAATGTCTCGCTCAAATGTATTTTTAAATTTAAAATGTTTTGCATTATTATTTGGCCATTTTAAACAGGTCGTAATTCCTTCCATTTACGACTTTTAATGCATAATAATGAATTTTTTATTTTAAAATTTTCTTTCTTTCTCTTTTAAAATTCTAGTGTAAATATAGTTCTTATGGCGTAATTTTCAATATTTTCCTACTTTTAACACGTAATCATTTAATTCTAATTTGAAAGTTTTTTCCCGTTTATAATAGCCACGCGTCAATAAATTTTGAATCTGAAGAAAATTGCAGTGTTTTTAAAATCTGATTTAATTTTCTTTCTCTTTTTAATATTTTAATCTATAAATATTCTCTGATGATGAGCTTGGAAAAGTTTGAAAGTACTAAGAAGTTTTTAAATAAAATGTATATTTTTAACTTGTAACATCTTTTTCATTATTTTAGTCGCCTTTTAAGTAAGACAGGAAACTTTTTATAGTTCACATTATATATTTTACATTTAATTCTAATTTGACAGGGGTTTTTTTCTATTTATAATAACCACATGTAAATAAATTTTTAATTTGAAGGAAGTCTTATTCTTTACGCTGTTTTTAAAATTGGCAAGAATTTAAAATAATACTTATGTAAAAAGTATCTCTCGAAATGCTGAAAATTTGAATTTAAAATGGAAATAAATCCTCAAAAAATGAGTAAAATTAAAAAAATAAATTCAGTCTGCACACCGTGAACTTCTAATGCTAAAAATGATTAAACTCCTATGTATAGTTTTGGCTCCTATAAAACTTTTTTAATGCAACTCTTTTGACCAACTTTAGTATTAAATATCTTATAAAATTCGATTTGAAAACTGTCTGCATCAGCGTGTTTATCGCGATCGCGGAAAAAATAATCGCGAATTTTAGTAAACGATCGCGGGAAAAAAAATCGAGGATTATGCCAAGCAGTCGAAGGAAAAAACGAGAATTTCGGCAAATGATCGCGGAAAAAAAAGCGAATTTTGTCAAAGGATCGAAGAAAAAAACGCAAATTTCGGCAAACGATCACGGGAAGAAATCTCGAATTTCGGTAAATGATTGCGGATAAAAATTGCGAACTCGATCGCGAAAAACGAATTTCGGAAAACAATACCGGAAAAAATTGCGCATTTCGGAAAATGATCGCGAAAAAAATGCGAATTTTGGCAAATGATAGCGGGAAAAAAATCGCGAATTCCGGCAAAAGATCGCGGGAAAAAATCACGAATTTCAGACAACAATCGCGGAAAAAAATCACAAATTGCGACGAACGATCTCAAAAAAAAACAGTAGTATGCCGAGTAAATGTGTCCTGAAATATCGAAAAAAGTATGTCCTAAAATATTACCTAGGACCAATACTACCCCTGAATATGCTGTCACAAGAGTAACAAAATTTTGATTTATTATATAGACAGGTAAGATGTCTTTTGTTACAAATTAGATATATTTTATGTGAGTGGAACACGATTGTATATAACCAGTTAAATCAATTTTTATTCTAATAATAAAATAATTGGGAGTATTTCTAAAAATGTGCTCTAATGGTCACAAGAGTAACAATGGACGTTCCCATAGATTAAGTTTTTTTAACTTCGTGTTCGGGTTTGAATATTGTGTTCAATTTCGGAATTTTTTTTTTCTCGTGTTCAGGTCGGTTTTTGGGTTGACTTTATCCCTTTGAGCTCTGCCGGGTGAATTTTCACCCACATAAAATCAAAATCTTTTAATTTCCTTCAAAAAGTCTCCATTTTAATTGCAAAAGCTGGGTTTTGTAGATTTTAGTTGTCTTCTTAAAATCTAGATGGCAGCACTATTCTCTGCAAATATCTAGTAGGTTTTTAATGCGACCTTAAAAACACTCCAATTTTGAAGGTTTAGATTTGTATTTTTCAAGCATTATAAAGAAATTTTTTTCAAAGCAGATAACATTTTTTTCTCTTGGACACATCAAACATTTAATAATAATTACATGCAAATCACTACATTGAAAATTTAAATAATTACAGGGGATAGAAATAAGTAATGGTAGAATTTTCTACCAGCAGAGCTCTAAGGACTACAAAAATGTGCTTTGTCACTAGATGGCAGCACTAAAATTACATACCAGGCAGTGTTTCAGAACCAAAATTTAGATGCTTATAATTTAATTCCAAGGAATTTAAATTTGTGTTTAATTCAGCAGATTGACGAGTTTATTATGTTTTAAATATTTCTAAACAAAAAATAAATATTTTTTAAATCTGTTTCATCTATAAATTTGATTAGTTTGTGTTTTTATATTAGGATTTAAAAAATTTTAAATTTTGAATTTTCTCATTTAATAAATTTTTAAAATATTTTAACAGTCTTAGAATTTGTTTAAATCATGTAACTGCTTAAAATATGTTGAAATTTCAGCAATTATAGTAATTTTAGAATAACTTTGAAATGTCATTTCTTGTATTTGCGTGTTGAAATGAATGCTCTAGAGCTCTGATGGTGGAAAAACTTCCCACGTCCCCCAGCCTACAGGGGTATTTAAAAAAAATTTTAATCACATGGTTCAATTTCAGACAGTCCCCTAATCACATTTTAAGTGTTTTTCTAGCATATTTTTAAAATTTTAATAACCCGAAGCTCAAAGGGTTAAGCAGAATTTTCGGATTCGGGTCAGGTACAACCCGACCCGCGTAAGATTCTAGTATGGGCCTGAATATTTATATGAAAACTCGCCAAATTAAATTAGCTGTTCTGATTGGGATATTAAAATTTTGCCTAAAAATCGATCCTTGTCACAAAACCGCCTGAGAAATCTTGATAAGATATAGGAATAAACAATGCCATGTCAGTTCCTTCACAACGATAAGCTTTTACACAATTTTTAATCTTTTAACATCAGTAATTCTAAATAGAAATCTTTGTTTAATTTAATCACAGAAGTTCCACAATTAAATAAGGCGAAATTTAAAATTAAAAATTGTAAGCATTACGTTATGTATACACGACGCTCGTCGCGAAGGGATTAATCACGCAGGTATAAAGGAAGGCTTCAAACTGGAACCGAAGCGGAAAAACCCATTACAGTAGAACCTCTTTTATCCGAAACTCTTTTAACAGAAACTCTCGGTTAACCGAAATTTATTTTTAAAGCTTTTTTTTTTCTTTACTATCACATTTCTTGTGTGCAAAATCCATTTTAAAAGCTTTTTCTTTTAACTATCATATTCCTTGTGTGCAAGCGGCCCTCTCCAAACTACGAGTACATATAAATATTTTCGATCCGCTTTCTTAGAATCTCTTCAGGCCCGTAGCTAGGTGGGGGCGAGGTCGGGCAATGCCCGACCTGGAAAAATATTTGCCCGACCTAGCACAATTGACTGGACATCCTGATCCCTGATCGACACATTAAATTTCCAAACTTTTTTCCCCCTCATTTAAAAAAAAAAAACTTTTTTTAGAATAGACCATAACCTAACAGACACCCATCCCTAAAACTTCTCAATTCAAACAACACAATTTAAACAAAAAATTCAATTGTAAAGATATTTTTTTCCTTCATTCCAAGATCTGTAGGAAATTTTTCGTTTTGTTCCTTTGTAGAAATTTACCTCCCTATTATCGCCTCCCTAAAGAGTCAAACTGCAAGAATAATAGGGTTTAGAGATTATCCTCTTAACTCTTTTTCTCAAACTCATTCTGATGTCCGCGAAAATAGTTTTCTTTGTACAACTGTCATACGTGAAATTTATTGAAATCAGGTAAGCTTGAAACCAAATGATTGGATTTTCAGTTCCACAAAACAGGCAACTATCATGTGCTACAATCATGTGGTTTTGTCATTGTTAACTTCACTATATTGCTTTTGGGGGCTTTTCAACAAAAGTGGGAAATGTTCTTTGAGTTGAACATTGAGTTGAACATTGTCTTGAAATTTTCTTTCTTGTCACTGTTGCAACTCATAAAAGTTTGTAAAATAATTATCACACAGAATTGCAATATCTAGGAAGGGTTTTACAGAGTAAAGGGGCTTTATAATCATTGTAGATGTCATATATGACTATTTGAACATAATATTTTTATATTAATTAAATGATTTAAATGTAATTTGGCGATGCGAATATTATTGAATTAAATTATTCTTTTTATGAGTACAAAAATTGTTTTTTTTTTTTTATGGTGCTTCCCCCAACCCTTTATTTTTAACGAAGATATCACCTTATTTATTCTACTTTTTAGTTGTTTTCTTCCTTTCTTCCTACATATGCGATATAAATATCCAAATATTACATAGGTTCTGTATGAAAAAAGGGAAATAAATGTAAGATTGCGAAGCGGAAAGTTTTTTTCTATGGCGCTTCCCCCAACCTTTTATTTTTAACAAAGATATCACCTTATTTCTTATACTTTTTTGTTGTTTTCTTCCTTTCTTCCTATATATGTGATATAAATATCCAAATATTACATTGTTTCTGTATAAAAAAGGGGAAATAAATGAAAGATTGCGAAGCGGTAAGATAAATTAAAAAATTAAAAAAATACCAAACGAACATTAATATTTTTAAGCTAGGAAGTACTCATTTTTATTTTGGTATTTCCCTAATTTATAGCTGCTGTTTGCAAACAATAATCACGTACGGCTGTTTGTAAAAAATATTTTTGTTCACTCGACTTTGTGAAACTTTATAATGCATTCGCGGATTTATGCGAACGATGATTAAGGCATTTTATGATTAAGGCAAGACATTCGCATGCAAGATTATTGAAGTAGTTTAGAATAGAATAGCATTTTTCATTTTTTGACAAATGCATCGAATCTTGAGCTTTAAGCGATAGTGTAGTGTCTCAGATTACCTTTCCTAGCCTCAAAAATTGGCTTTTAAGATTCTCTTTAAGTAAGCTTTTCTTTATAGAAAACAGAAAACGCTATTTGCTATCGTGGGGTCAGAATCAAAATAATTGTAACTTTATGGAATTTAAGCGTAAAAATGTTTTCGTGATTGTGTTGGAGAATAGACAGTTCGAATGGAAACTATAATAGTGAATTATATTGACATACATTGAACATTATCATGATAGTTTTTATTTGTGTGACACTTGCTGACCAGTCCATTGTCGCCCGTGATATGATAATATTGACCTTAAATTTGCGTTGGTTTATATCTTTAATCCAATTTTTAAAAAAAAAAATTCTGAAAAAAAGGATCAAATTGAACCTCATATCGGTGACTCCGCAATATTTATACCGAATGCGACATGTTAAAGTAAAATGTGCGCTCTTTAAAGGATGTTATATATTTTCCTGTATTTCAACAAAAAATAGCGGATTCGGAATTTTAAACTGCGCGTAATTTTTTTTTTCTCATCAGACATTTAATATTTAAAAAAATAGTTCTTATTGTCTTAACTCTTTGAAATTTTTATGAGTTATAAACATAATGGTTTGAAAGATTATGCACAAGATTCGTGGGAAACTATTGATATTTAGTGGAAAGACACTTGTAAGAAGACTTTCAGATTAGGGATGCACAGCCTATGGCCCACCGTCCAAAAGTGGCTTTCGATGGGTTAACTTGTGGCTCTCGAATTTCGTCTAACTGGAAAAAATAGTAATCTTTGTCCATAAGTAGAAGGGGGAAAAAACGTGAATTTCGTCAATTTGTCGCGGGAAAAAATTGCAAGTTTCATCAATCAATTAAAAATTGCGAACTTCGTTAAGCGACCGGCCGATACCATACATATCAGCATAGGAAATTCCAAGTTGCATATTCCATCAGTCGCTAAATGAAAAATAATTTGAATTTCGCCAATCGAGCATGAAAAAAAGGTGTATTTCGTGGATCAGGCATGGAGAAATCGAGTTTCGTTGATCGGGCACGGAAAAAATGCGAGTTTCATTGATCGAGACCGGAAAATCGCGATTTTCGCCAATTGGGAACGGAAAAATTGCGAGTCTTGCCGATCAGGACTTGAAAAGTCGCGAGTCTCGTCGATCGAGAATGGAAAAATCGCGAATTTTGTCGATCGGGAGCGAAAAATCGCAAATTTCGTTGATCGTGCACGGAAAAATCATGAATTTTGTCTATGAGGCGCAGAAAAAGTGCAAATTTCCTTGATCGGCTGCGGAAAAATCCGGAAAAAATCGCAGATTTCCTTAATTTGCCGCGAGAAAAAATTGCACATTTCGTCAGACAGTTAAGAATCGCGAATTTCGTTGATCGGGCGCGGAAAAATCTCAAATTTCGGTGATCGGCTGCGTGAAAATTGCGAATTTCGTCAGTTTATCGCCAGAAAAAAATCGGGAATTTTGTCAATTTACCGCGCCAAAAATTCTATATTTCAGCAGATTCAGTTAAGAATCTCGAATTTCGTTAATTGGGGGGGGGGGGACAAACTCACGAATTCTGGTAATCAGGTGTGAAAAAATCGCGAATTTTATTGATCGGGCTCGGAAAAATTGCCAACTAAATGGGGTATGTTGACTGGGAAGGGGAACCTAGAGGGGTAAAACTCCTCCTCCCTCTGAAATCCTCATTTTTATCTCATTATAGGCCACAGATTCCCCCCCACCTCATTAAAATAAAATTCTCTCTGTGTGACTGATGTGGCCCTCGACAACCCAGACATTTTCATTCCTTCTCTGAAAAAGGTTGTGCACCCTTATTTTAGGTAGATTTCGTAAGAAACACTACCTATTACATTCTCCCCTATGCCGGAATTTCTGAAAACTTATTGCAGATCTATGCCGATCATGACACCTAGAATCCAAAACCACGACCAAGTTGAAAACTAATCTAATCTACCTATCTATCTATCTATCTATATATATATATAGATCACTTTTTTATAGACACGATAACTTCCATAATTCAGCACAAATCTCTTCTAAACTGATACATGAAATCAAGGGGCAGAAAATGGAAATGGAAAAGATTTTTGTGAAAGCAGTAAAAAAACACAATTTCTTAATTATGATACATATCGAATCCGTTTAAACTTATTATTACTTCTAGGAAAAGGGCCAAAAATTTATGTATGACAGATTTTTGATATCATTAAAAATGGCCTCAAGGAGTGAAAAAAATAGGGTTTTAAGAAGAAAAAAAATCCTAACTTCGTCAATTCACAAGATACGAAATCCACTTAAATTTATTATAAATCTTCTTAATATTGTCTACAGCTTTTATATTGACAAGTTTTTGATAAGACCAACTCTTACAGAAAAAAAAGAGGAGGGTAGAGGGGTGAAAAAAAAAATTATAACTTCGTCAATTCACAAGGTATCAAATCCGCTTACATTCATTATAAATCTTCTTAATATTATCTACAACTTTTGTATTAACAAGTGTATGATAGGACCAACTCTTACACACACAAAAAAAAATAATAAAATAAATTAAAATAAAAAAGGGGGGTGTTGTAGAAGAAAAAAATTCACATCTCTGGTAATCTACCACTAAGGCAACAAAAAAAGTATCATTGGCGTGTTGGAAATTTTTGACAACCCTCAGACGTGCTGTATATAGGGTTGTATTATTAAACGTGCGCGTGCCTCAATAAAAAGAACGTCAGAATTTAAAATCCAGTGTATGGTTCATTTAATGAAACAATCACCACACGGTTTAAATTTATTATATAAATCTTCTTAATATTATCTATAACTTTTGCAGTAACAAGTTTCTGATAAGATGAAATCTGCTAATGGGTGATATTACTAAAAATATTCTCAAGGGGTGAAAAAAATCGGGGTTGAAGAAAAAATTATCGTATTAACATGATTCTGATAAAACCAACATTTACAGAAAAATGAAATTAAAAACTCGTCAAAAGCGACCAGATAAAATTCTTAAACTGGGTTTATCTCTCATCTTGATTTAGTTTTTGTTGGTGAAATTAGTACTTAGCTTCGAAATCTATCTGTGCTTGTAGGCCTAACCGGCAGTGATTTTTTTTTCTATTGTTCAAACTGTTTGAAAATATTATCAGCTATAAACACATATTATGGTTTTAAAGTATGTGTAAAAAATCCGTGAAAATATATTAATGTTTAGTTGTGAGAGGGTTACCTGCTTTGTAAATAAGTGACGAATCTATCAACGTAATTACCAAGGCGTTCTTTATATTAAATTTTAAATCATATAAAATTCCATAAATACTGTAAAACCTGTGTAAATAGAACCTGTCTATAACAAAATGCTGTCTTACATGAGAACATTTCATGGTCCCGTTGAAAGGAATACCATACAATAAATAAGCAATTCAGTGACCCGGGAGGAGGATTCTCTCCTGAGCATCGAAATGTCACTCCCGGAAGCTTTCTAATTTTGTGCTTAATAAAGTTGTAAAAGTGCAATTCCCACCCTAAAAGCTCCATTCTGTCTACCACTCCGGGAGCATCAGTAATCTCTCCCGGATTAAAGTGCTTAAATTCAACACTGCAGTTATACCTCATAAGATGGAAACTTTCTAAAACGGAATATTTTTTCAATCCTTTGAGAATCAATTTTTACAGGTTTTACTGTAAATTAATTTCTTGAAATAATGTGTTATTAGTTTGTTATTAATAAAGCATAAAAATGCAAGTATCCAGATTTTTCTACGGACAACGGGGGGGGGGGGGGGGGGGGGAGGTGGGTGTCCACAGACAACTGGCTGCTGATGCTGTTGTAGCAATCCTCAACAACATCCAACATTTTTGTGGAAATCCATATTATCTTAACCATATTTACAAAAATTAGTTTATGGATTGACAGCAAGATGAAAGAATATCATTTTTCAACTACTTTGGGAGGAGCTATAAACTTATACTGAATGTGAATACATAATATATATTTTTAAAGGATCGTAAAAGTCTAAAAAAATGAAGAAGTAATTTTGCCCCTCTTGGAAAAACGTTTGCCCGACCTGGAAGCATCGTCTACTACGGACCTGAATCCCTTCTTTCTCTTCCCCTTTGAGCTCCCAAACTTGAGCTCCCGTAACCTGAGAGTGGAACGAAGAAAACGAACAAATTAGCAATTCTGAAGCTTTTTAAAGTTTTGCAAAAGGTTTGGCATGGCTGGAGCAGCAGAATACACCGTGACACAGGAGAGTTAATAATTTTTAAAAACTCCCTGCAAATCAAAGGCAATCGAAACTGCGACAAACAAAATATTTTTTCAAACCCTTGTGATCTATGTAAATGTGCTTAATTTCAAAATTAAAATTCAGGTAATTTATTCTTCTTTCTATTTTGCTACTGCTTTATTTTTATTAAGCACTTGTTACCATAATAAAAAATATTGCATATATTTCTCTTTAATCTTAAAATTGAAGTATTCTCGATTATCCGAAAATTTCGATTTTCCGAAAGATGTTCGGTCCCAATTACTTCGGATAATCGAAGTTCTATTGTATTTGGTGTGGAATGAAAATAGTAACTAAACTGAAAACAGAAACGAAATATTTCATCATAATTGAACCGGAACAAAAAATATTGCGGTTTTTAAGCTCTGAAAAAAAAAAAAAAAAAAAAAAAACCCTCAAAATTTATAATTAAACTGCAAATTTTTAATGGCCATAAAAATGAATGGCAAGAAAAATTGAGGGTGGTAAGCATTCCTATACGTCATGTATACGCAATGCTCGTAGAGAAGGGATTAATCACACCCTTATGAAGGAAGGCTTCGAACTGGAACCGAACCGAAAAAAACATTATTTATTGCGCACAGAAACAAAATATTTCATCTTAATTGAATCGGAAAAAAAAAAAAATGCGGTTGGAAAGTCTGAAAACCGCCCTGAAAATTTAAAATTAAACTGCAAATTTTTAATGGCCATAAAAATTAATGGCAAGAAAAATTGAGGATTGTAAGCATTCCTGTATGTCATGTATGAAGGGATTAATCACACGTGTATAAACGAAGGCTTCAAACTGGAACCGAACAGAAAAAAACCCATTATTTGGTGTGGGATGGAAATAGTAACTAAACTGAAAAACAAAACTAAATATTTTATCTTAATTGAACCGGAACAAAAAATATTACGGTTGAATGAAAGCCCTAAAAAAACCCCTCAAAATTTTAAATTAAACTGCAAATTTTTAATGGCCGTTCCATTTACTTTATTTTGTATATCATTAATCACGATTTCAAAGATTTGTTTTCGAGTTTCAACACACAAAAACATTTACTAATATTTACTAGTAGGTAAATTTTGATCTGCCCTTCTGTCAACAGAAGCACGTTGCAATACCTATTTATTCCACGTGTTATTTTTTACTTCAATAAGTAGATGGGGTGACGTCATGCCTGCGTGAAGAAAAACTTATATAATCATCTTATTTAACCTGTGAACGCCCTTGAAGGTATGATAGTAAACACTGGGGAATCGCAGTATAAAAACTGAGCCAGAGCTATAATTTAATTCCGATTCACCACATGAGATCTTGATTTTGAATATCCATCAAAATGTCCGTATTTAACTGATAAGTCTGCAAGTCAAAATTTTTATTTATTAACCATTTGGAAAAATGGTTATTGTTCTCGTCAGGATGGGAAATGAAAAGCATATCTGAAGGTTTTTATTGGTTTATTATTTATTAACCATTTGGAAAAATGGTTATTGTTCTCGTCAGGATGGGAAATGAAAAGCATATCTGAAGGTTTTCATTGGTTTAATCCGCATTTTATTCGTTTCCTGATTGGTCTATACAGTAATCTGTATTTCCCTTTAATTTCAACAACGATGGATACCTTCTGTTGCCACTATGACAAAAAAGTAATAAAAACTACAAAAAAAATAATAATAATAACTCAGAAACAAATTGGGATACAGCTTTCAAACAAATTGCGTTTAAAAGTACATTTTTTTCTCTATCCGACGGTGTAAAAAGTAATATTGTCGGATGTTTAGAAGTTTAAGAATGAAATTTCATTTAAAATTGGCGGTCAGATTTCTTGGAAATCTGACGATGGAAAAGCCTTTTCCCGAACAGTCAATGAAATGCTTGGTTATTTACGTAAGTTTCAGGTGGATAATACTTAAGTTTCATGAAATCTGACGGGTCGCAGGCGATTTTTTTGGCTTGCAATTTTTACGTGCAATTTTTACGTAATATGTGCAGCAGTTTCGAAAATATGATTTTTTAAAATCGGGTTCATCATTTGTACTCACTCTGTGCTTCAGTTTTCTGAAAGTTATTGCCGTCAACACAAATTGAATCAGGACAGAACACCCTGTATTTTTGATTAAATACGTGGTTTGCGAACCCATGTTCTACAGTAATTTTTCATCCTCTTGATTACCTTCTATCACCCATCTTAATTTGCCGGTCGAATTCTGGAACACCGTGTATATCAACTGTGCATCCCATTTATAATATTAACATACGTAATATTTCAATTCTCAAGAGGTTACAGTTCGCTGGGTAATACTTCATGTATAAATACACAAAAACTCAGTTAAAAGCAATTCAACTGAAAGCAGATATTTTTTTTTCATCCTTTTTTTTTATTCCTACTTTAACAGTATTACAGATACAAAAAACAATATCTTTCTGAAGCTTTTATAACACATAAAATCTCGAAAATATTTAATCTTAGAAATGCCCCCACATATTGTGAACTCTTTTATTTTGATCTCGTGTTTATATTTTGATAAAAATTTCATCGCTAGATAGAAATAATAAACATGATAATATACTATCTGTTTTTTCATTCAGTTTTATGTGATTAAAAGTTCGTTTTTTACCTAATAATAGAATAACTTAGATAAATGTGTTTTTCATGCAGAATTATCCTTCAAATTGCTTCAAATTTGAAATTACTTCAATTCCTATTGCTTCAAATTTGGTATAACGGTTTATTCTGATAAGGCGCATTTCTGATTAGATTTTCAGGTTCATTGGTTAATTATAAAAGAGGGAAATGAGTGAGCTAACCCCCCCCCCCTCTTAATTTAACTAAATGGGTTTTTTGTTGATTTCTTTATTTATCGAAGAGCTTTATTGTTTGAAATAAGAGTATAATATACAATTAGTGTGAATAGCCTGTGAGCTCAATGCCATGAGTTTAACTGGGCACATTTCTATTTTATCAGTATTACAGTTACAAAGAGAAATAGCTCTCTGAAGCTTTTCTATATCAGTAAACACAAAAAACCTCGAACTTATTTAATCTTAGAAATGCCCCCACAAATTGTAAACTCTTTTATTTTAATCGTGTGTTTATATTTCGATAAAAATTTCATTGCCAGATAGCAATAATAAACAAAATAGTATGCATTATTATCTGTTTTTTCATTCGGTTTTATGTGATTTGGTGGATAACAAAGTTTCAACTCCAGTGTTATCTATATGCATGAATCAAAATATAACAAAATGGGAAAACCGCACGCGTCGATTTTTAAAAAATGCATAGTCATCATAATATAAAAAGAAAAGTGCCTATTTAAACTGGTGGCATTGAGCTCACAGGTTATTTCCACTCATTGTATATTATACTCTTACTTCAAAGAATAATGTCTTTCGAAGGGTATTAGCCCCCCCCCCCGTCTCCCCCTCCCTTTATACTTTACCAATGAACCTCTAAAATCTAATCAGGGAAGCGCCTTATCAGAATAAACATGTATACCAAATTTGAAACAAATCGGATATCTCTATCAAGAGTTAGCGCGTTACGTATAGTCGTGGGGGGGAAAAAAGTAAGCACCCCTTACTAACTCTGCAGCGAAGAAATTTATTGGTATCAATCGATTGGAAATAAAGTCTACTTTTAAATGATTATATAAAATTTTCTTAGGGCCATTTACAACTCAAAACCGGACCAAACTTTGACATTTTTCAATGGCAACACCCAATTTTGGCAATATACTTTAAATCTTCGGTTCAAACTATGCCTAGAAACGAAATTTCAAGTGATTTGAATGATAAGCTTTGAGTTAAAAACATTCAAAATTTAGAGCTTCTAATGTTAAATTACATTTTCATATTTTTATTAATATCGTCTGAAATTATAATACTAATGTGGTAAATTTATGTGTTTTTATAATATTAAAAAACCCAAACATAAATACATTAAATTTGTAATTAAAAAAAAATTAATATGATTTATGAAATTAATATTTGAAAAAATATGAATTGCAACTTACAATTTTTTTTTCATAGATTAGGGGGATCTGCCCCCTACGACCTACGCTCGCCAACCCCCGTTCAGACACCGCAAACTCTAAAAGCACGCTAATTTGATAGGCTTTAAAAAATTTTCGGTAGAATGAATTATAATTAAAAAAAAACAGTGGCGATCTCCCGGTTAACGGGTTGTTTTCGTCCTTGATTAAATCAGATCAGTGAAACATGTGAAAATAAGCTAATATAAAATGTATTAAGTAAAAATGAATAAGTAAATGAATTAAGTCTTTGTCTCCCGCTATTTTTAACAACACTATAAGAAAGTTTTTTTTTTTTTTTTAATAAGACGTAATTTTCGACAAAGTTCTCTTTCTGATTTTAATATTCACGTGAAAATACTTTTGTTCTTAGAAAGGAACTATTATTTGCGCTGTCTTAGAATTCTCAACAATAGTTTAAAAAGACTATCTCAAAATATGAAATAAATGCCTCGCGCAAATATATTTTTAAATTTAAACTGTTTGGCAATGTTATAATTTGGCAATTTTAAATATGACGTAATTTCCTCCATTTACAACTTTTCACGCATATTAATGAATTTATTATTTTACAATCTTCTTCTTCTTTTAAAATTCACATGTAAATATAGTTTTTATGACGTAATTATTAATATTTTCCTGCTTTTAGTCGGTAATTATTTAATTCTCATTTGAAAGTTTTTTCTATTTATAATAGTCACGTGTAAATATTTTTTTTAATTTGAAGGAAGTATTATTCTTTGCGCTGTTTTTAAATCTGGCAATTTAAAATAATACCCTTTTCTAAAAGTTGTAAAAAATATCTCTCGAAAAATATCTTTTCGAATTTAAAATAGAAATAAAACCTCAAAAAATGAGTCAAGTTAAAAAAGTAAATGCAGTCTGCTCACCGGGAATTTCTAATGTATAAAATGATCTAAGAATCATTAAATTCCTATGTATAGTTTTTGCTTCTATAAAACTTTTTTAATGGAACGATTTTGACCAACTTTAACATTAAATATCGCTGAAAATAAATCTTCGATTTGAAAACTGTCTGCATCAGCGCGTTTATCAAATATTTCTCTATAATACCACCGATTTTCACATTTTTGTATGCAATATTTTTCTTAATATTAACGAAGAAAGACCTCCGGTCACAAAAAATTCAAAACCGGTGGCGCGGCGGTGACAGCGTTAGTTACTTTTTTTTTAGAATAGAGAGATTTTTATTTATTATGTCCTGCTTTATGCGAATTCTCAATTTCAAATTTTTTTCCAGTAGTTTTCGAATTATCATTAAACAAGTAAGAAAACTCATGCGTTAATCATAGATTATGAAACACTTTCCAACACTTCCTGAATGTTTTAACAAAACTTCATTATCTAGGGAAATAAGGTATATGAGAGAACTAAGTAAACATTTTAGAAAACGCATAAAACATTTGAAAAACTGATTTCAGCAGTTACCATCCATTGTAAATATGTATTCCAATTCCTTTGAACAGCTCTGTATTTGATCTGTAGGTTGATATATATGCTACATAATGGGGAAATTTAGTTTAGCAAGAAAACGAATAACAGGCCGAAATTTCTCTTTCAGCAATTGATAGTAATAGATGGAAACATACGTGTATACTTTTGTACAAACCTGTAGTTAACCTATTACCTTTATTACACGCCACTATTAAGCTAAAGCTTAATTCAAAGTAAAACACTCTTAAAACTTCTGAAATCACATTTCCAGAAATTATCATTTATAGATGTCCATGTATCCAATTCTTTGCGTGATCCTACATATAATTTGATCTATGTTCTACAAACATTTCTTAGTAAACAAAATGAAGTTCAGCGTAAAAATGCATAACTCATTTAAAAACCACCTTTAAGCAATTTACAATCATACCCAGTAACCCTTACGAATTCTTTTGTGTAGCCCTGTATATGAATTACAGCATTTATACACACCATATACAATGCATAGATATAATGAAACATAATAGCACATAACATAATTAAAAATGCATTTCCAGCAATCATCGCTACCGTACAGTACTTCGGATACAATGTAGTATCTGAAATCTTTTGTGTGTCCCTGCAAATGCTATGCACTTCGTATTATACATGAAATAAGTTGTAGTAAACCTCAGCGACGTATATCAATTTCATTATACATGCAATAATTTAACATAATTAAAATACGCCGGAAAAAATTCCCTCCACCCGTATATCATTATGTAACAGAATTCTTTTGTGTGGCCTTGTAAATGAATAATATTTATTCTTTGCACCGCATATTCTACGGAATACATATTTTAGCGCACTTGATAAATGTGTATCAATTTTATTATGTTTGATAGCATGTAACATCATTAAAAATCATTTTAAACGATTTTTTCTCATAGGCCGTAATGTAACGGAAAACTTTTGACTGTCCCTGTAAATGAACTAAACATGCTACAAACTTCATTTGAAATAGGGTTCGTGCTATGTTAGAGGTCACTAACATCCAAAAATTTCAGAACGATCCGAGTATATTTACGGGAGTTAGAGCGCGTACAGACGGACAGACAAACCGAATGCATAAACACTTTTCAACTTTGTTGGAAGGTGTTAAAATCGTCAAAATGATGGTTTAAGTCTATGACGCGCAGAAAAGCATAATTTGAAAAAATATATTTTGCTCATTTTATTGAAATATTTAGGCTGGCAATAGTGGAAACATATGTGGAGCAAACATGCAAACCATGCTTTCTCCTTTAGATACAAATTTTCAAAAAACACAAAAAAACTGATAAATTAGAAAATAACTTGTATTTAATTCTAATTTTTACTGTGTATTTATATTACTGGTAATTATAAAGAATTGCAAGCATGCATAAGATATTAAACATAAAACGAATTAATAAAATGCATTTAATATTTGGAGAAATCACGTTTTGATCGAATTCAGAGGAGGAAACATGTTTTAATTGTTTGACAAGTGGATAAAACGCATTTTGAATGAAATAAGTCCTAACTCACAAATAATACAAAAGCATTATTTTACTTGAGCAAATACAGAACTTCAGTTGACTATTAATAAAATAAAATGACAGATTATGGTGCCTAGTAGTTTTCATTAAATATTTACTAAATAAATACTTGTTTGCCAAAAATCCACTTCAAATTTTAAAACCAATACCTTCATCTATAGACAGTCACACACTCCCCCCTCTTCTTCATTGCAGGCTGGTAAATCATGAATAATGTGGTTGTACCATTTGAAGACATCATCAGGTTGATTTTCCCACTGTTCACCATCATTATCTTCAAAAGTTTGCCAACATCGTTTTCTCTTTTAAACTGATATGGCGTGGCTAAGAGTGAGATTCTAAAACAACCCTTTGGACACGCGCAACAGTAACTCTCTTTTTAAGAAGATTTATATCATATTCTTCACTTAGATCTTAAAATCTATAATTCTGGAAGCCTTTAACCTTAACAGTTACCTTATTTTTCTCTAAAACAATCCGTTTCAATTGTGATATGTATGGTAGGTTTCGAAAGTACGCATTAAGTGACAACTCTGATTGCAGACTGGAGAAATCACGGTTTGACTGAATGCAGGCTTTGGAGAAAACACCCTTTGATTGAAACGTCAAGTTTTAAAATTGGTTTATTATCGGAGAAAATTTTTTTTGGTTAAAATACCGTTTATTTCTGTGCAATTTAACACAGAGTTCGTAAAATTAACAATAACTCATTTTTTATTTTTTTGTGAGAAAACACGGTTTGCATGTTTGCTCCTCATATAAAGGTGTGAAATGGTCCTATTGGCAAGAAATACACATTAATAGAAGTGACATAGTCATTCTATAGCATTTCAACAATTAAGTATCGAATTCAATTTTGATACAGCCCTTACAATAGGCTCATTTTTAAACTAGTAAATCTGCAGATCAGGAGCCTCAACGTCAGCTCTGCAAGTCATTGTTTTTAGACACACTTTGGTAATATTCAATTTCTTGCAAACCGCAATTTAAAGTTTCCAAATTATGTAATTATTTATAAAAATAAAAAATAGTTTTCAGACATTAGAAGCATTAAATTAAAAACGCTGTTATGGAAGGATATTTTGAAATTTTCATGAGCTACTAATTCTGTTTTTTTTTTTAAATAATAAAATAGATTTCTTCAGGGGGGGAGGGGGGGCTCCGCTCCACTGACACCCCCGAAGTCTCATTAATTCACATATGTAACTTTTTATTGATTGCGCTAATGGTTATCACAAATCTTAAATTTCTTTTTACACTTCCGAGCCTTAATTTTCAATACTGGTGGACAGAAAATGATTTACATTGACGCAATTATATTAAAAGTTTAGGTTTTATGAATGAAAATGTAATTTCCTTTTAAGAATAAAATAATTTTCATTCGTATTTTCTGAAATGAGGCGGCATTAAGAAGTAACACTCGTCATAAAATATTTTTTCAGGCAATCTAGTTAATGCTTGGTGTTTAGGAATGAAAATATTTATTTCCCGATACAATGACGTCATTTTCGACAGCGATAATTTTGCGGTGTATAATTTTGACATTTTCTATCTATTTGCTTTTCAAAAGTTTTTTTTTTCCTCATTGAAATTTTCGATTAAAAACTAACATTTCTGTTAGCTGTGTGCAGACGATAAACCATGAGATATTAGTAACATTTCTTTTAATAATAAGAATTAATATCATAACACAAGCCCTTTTTATTTCAACCTCAAAGCATATTCGTTTTATTTTTGATATATGAGATCAAATTCACCATCTTTTCGTATTTTAGTTTTATTTCCAATATGAAGACGTATCCATGTCTATTTTTTATTTCATTTTCCTCTTGCGCATGAAAATCTTTCAAATCAAAATGAATTGTTTAGGATAAATTATTATTCTGGGATCGGATTTTCTTGGCAACGGTAAAAAAAGAAAAAAAAAAGATTGTTAAATTTTATAGCAAAATGTCGATTTATTCCTTATGAAAATAATGAACTTCTTAATTTAAAAGAAAAATATTTGAACAAAATAAGTACAATATAGTCTTGCTTTATTTCTGGGGTAAATTCCATCTAGTATATGTAAAGTCACAAAGGCATTAATTTGTCCCTTTTGACTTTGATTTGACTTCAAACAATTATACATACTTTCACATTTACGATATTTTTAGGTGTAGTTCCGTTGCTAGACGAAAAGAGGCAAAAGTGGCGAAAAGTGTTAAAAGACAATAAAAACAATGAAATATGTGCTTTGAAAAAAAGTAAATTTATAAAAAGATATATTATTGGAACACATATATAAAATCCATCCATAAGTTAAACATCGAATTTAAAAACTCTGACTAATGTATACACAAAATTTCAAACTAATATGAATAATGTATGGTTCTAATTGCCGAAACGTCAGTGAAGGCTTACTGTGGAGACACGAAAAGTTTTGGTTTCTGTTAGTCTGTCTGTTAGTCAGTCTGTTAGTCAGTCTATATTAATACATGGAAATTATTCCAGAGAGAAACATTCGCCTTGCATACAATATTACAAATGAAAATCAAATTTTAAAGTAATTGCTTAAAAGGCGCAAAGGCCAACATAGTGAAAAAGATTCCAAGCCGGGACTCGAACCCGGGCCATCAGTATAGCGCACTGACGTTCTACCGACTAAACCACTTAGAACGATACCTAGCTCGGAAAATTTCTCACTATTATACGTTGGCGAGGCTACAAACGCAGCACAAGATGGAATATTTATCGTGAGTCACCGACCTGGGACAAACACGAAACATAATTAAATCCAGCATCGATAGAAACTATATTAATACATGGAAATTATTCCAGAGAGAAACATTCGCCTTGCATACAATATTACAAATGAAAATCAAATTTTAAAGTAATTGCTTAAAAGGCGCAAAGGCCAACATAGTGAAAAAGATTCCAAGCCGGGACTCGAACCCGGGCCATCAGTATAGCGCACTGACGTTCTACCGACTAAACCACTTAGAACGATACCTAGCTCGGAAAATTTCTCACTATTATATGTTGGCGAGGCTACAAACGCAGCACAAGATGGAATATTTATCGTGAGTCACCGACCTGGGACAAACACGAAACATAATTAAATCCATAATCCCAAATCCGGCTTGGAATCTTTTTCACTATGTTGGCCTTTGCGCCTTTTAAGCAATTACTTTAAAATTTGATTTTCATTTGTAATATTGTATGCAAGGCGAATGTTTCTCTCTGGAATAATTTCCATGTATTAATATAGTTTCTATCGATGCTGGATTTAATTATGTTTCGTGTTTGTCCCAGGTCGGTGACTCACGATAAATATTCCATCTTGTGATGCGTTTGTAGCCTCGCCAACATATAATAGTGAGAAATTTTCCGAGCTAGGTATCGTTCTAAGTGGTTTAGTCGGTAGAACGTCAGTGCGCTATACTGATGGCCCGGGTTCGAGTCCCGGCTTGGAATCTTTTTCACTATGTTGGCCTTTGCGCCTTTTAAGCAATTACTTTAAAATTTGATTTTCATTTGTAATATTGTTAGTCAGTCTGTTAGTCTGTTTGTTAGTCAGTCTGTTAGTCTGTCTGTCTGTTCCGCGATAACTGCCGCAAAAAGAATCCGATCGGCTTGAAATTCACTGGGCATGTTGATGAGGTACCCGGACTTAGCTGTATAGTTTTTGGTTAAATTTGGTTCATTCGTTCGGGAAATATGGAACATTTTATTGAAGTCAAAACTTCTTTAGGCGCGTTGAGCTTTTTCTGAGATGGGGAAAAACCACTGATTTCGAGACACTGTAACGTAACGACATGCTAGCATTTTGACACATAGACACTAGCGCGCCAAGCGGTGAATGACAGGAACTTTTCCCTCTTCAGCTCAATCCGCAAAAGAAGAAGGAAGCTAAAACTCACTTTTTCTCCCGGCGTATTGCTAAAACAAATTATTATTTTGTTTTTCGTCAGTTAAAATGAATTATACCGTATTCGTGACCTACCTATACGTGTAACTAAAAACCGATAACGCTGTATTTTATCGTGTGGATGGTCTGGTCAATAACCAACAGTATTGGCGGGAATTTCGATTACGGAAGATAAAATACGGGGCACAGATGTCAGATACGCACTTGGGTACCTAATTGACAGCAAAATGGCGTTACTTTATTTTACAAGATAACCCGGTTACTGTTACTTATTTATTAATAAATTGTTCATTTACTTTTATTTTATTTTTTTTTAATTGTACAATTGTTTTGTTCTATAGTTATTAATGAAATTACCGTTTGTTTATTGTTGTTTACTTTTTAAAACAATAGAAAATAATTTAAAAATATATATTGTAACTGGTATTGGAAAACGGGCTTTCGCCAAATTGACGTTAAAAAATCGCGCCAAACCTGGTTCGTATATCACATCTCTGCCAAATTCTCGGTTTTTTGATTTTTCGACTTTTTATCCAAATTTTCCGGATTTTTTAAATTTTCCCTTTCATTGTATCCCAAACACTACCTTCATACCAAATTTCAAGATTCTAGGGATACCTCTGAGTTTTGATGATCGGTGAATCAGTGTCGAAAAGGCGAAAGTTTAAGTTCATATATCTTCTGAAATAAAAAAGATAGAAACGTGAAATTTCAGCATTTAGTTCCATTTCCACAGTACTTTAGATTTACGAAGTTTCAAGTTTCTGGGAATCACCAACACAAAGATATTGGGGGGTCAAAAGTACCCTGAGTTGCTTCCAGAAAAAGATGCTTACGGCTGTGCTTTCAAGACTTGGCAGGGGCACTGCCGTGTCCCCAGATGCTTTCATTAGTGCTGCTACACAATTCTACGCATAAAACATTTCCTGACGATTAAAAAAACACACACGTAATTGTTGAAGTTTTCACTTCTATTGGCACTCCCGGAGTGCCACTGTCTTTTTTTTTTTTTTTTTTGCTCTATAATGCTTTTCTAATGGCAAGTCAGACGATTTTCAGATTTTCCTTTGTTGAAAGAAATGGCTCATATGAAAAATGGATTTAAATGGTAAATTTTTGATGCTGAAATTTTTAAATAAGATTATTAAATTATTCCAATTAGTTTGAAATTTTGTCAATATATTTGCGAGATTTTTTTAATTAGGTTTATAATATTGGGGGGAATTTTATGCATGTTTTCCAATAATATAAAGGATTTTGTTTTATCAAATGCATTTTTCATTTTTTTCCTTTACTTTCATCTGTTGCCTAGCAACGTATTTGGTCCTAATAATATTAATATAATTGCGTGTATAATGTTTGAGTAAAGCCAACGTCAAAACGGATGATTTAATGCATTTGTATCTTTGCATATAGATGGATTTTAGCCCAGAAATAAAAATAGGCAGTATTTCATTTATTTTATTCAAATATTTTGCTTAAAAATAGAAAAGTTCATTATTTTCATAGAGAATAACGTAACATTTTCCATAACATTTACCAATATTTCTTTAACTGTTGCCAAGAAAATCAAAACCCGGAATAATATTTTCTTTTAAACAATTTTCATTTGAAATGTTTTGTCATGAAACAGTAAAATGAAAAATAAAATTAAGAATAGAAAAATTAATATGGTGGCATATTGGAAATAAAAAGAAAACTCTCGAGTATTTCTTAATATAACAAGATGAAAAGTTTTGAGTAAGTACGCATAGCAGGTGAATTAGACGTCATTTATCGAAAACAAAGATGCTGGAATAAAAAGATCTTGGGTAAAATAAAACTAACTATTATTCACGGAGGAAAGAGATAGATGGAGATGCAGTATGCCGTAAAAACAGTTTGCAATACGATGTGCGTTATCGCTCAGATTTAAATGCCCTCATTCGTCCCAAGCAAAACAAGCACGTGGAACAGGGACCAAATTCTTTGACTTCATCCGTGCATTTTTTTCTGTAAAATGAAAATGATCTGCTTATATTTAAGCAATAAGCATTCTAAGGTAGCATTTCATTGTATATTACTAAAAATATTATTCTGTTTTTTTTTGTTTGTTTGTTTGGTTTTTTTTTTTTTTTTTTTTTTTTTTTTTTTTTTTTTTTTAAGCACGTCGTTGTGTTGTGCCGAATGTAGCGGATTTTAGGGTTACATTTTTGGCGTCATTTCAAGATTTATTGTCTGTGTACGGTTAACATGAATATTTTATTTTAAATTTAAATTTTATTAATTTATAAAAAAAACTTATGCTTATCCTTATAAATCACAGCGTAAAAAAAAAATCTAAGATATCTATAAACATCCGCACAATCAATAAAAAATTACGAATGTAAATTTTAATAGACTACGGGGTGTTCAGGGGGGCAGAGCCCCCCTGAAGAAATGCAATTTTTGATTTAAAAAGTTACCAGAATAAGTAGCTCATCAGAATTTCAGAACATCAATGTATAACCACTTGTTAACACTTTTAATTTCTGAAACTTTACGAAGTATCTTGTATGCTTATAAATATTTATGTAATTTGAAAACTTTAAAAAGCGATTTGTAGGAAGTTGAATATTACGCAATGAGTGTTAAAAAACAATGACTTGCAAAGATGACATTGAGGCTCCTGATCTGCAGATTTACTAGTTAGGAAATTTCATCATCCATAATTTACCATTTAAATCCTTCAATCATATGAGCCATTTCCTTTCAACAAATAAAAATGGAAAAATCGTCTGAATTGCTACAGTAAAGCATTAAGTCGCAAAATAAAATGTTCTGTATATTCCGAACGAATGAACCAAATTTAACCAAAAACTATACAGCTAAATCCGGGGATTTTACCAACATGCATCCTTAATTTTAAGCTAATCGGATGCTTTTTCGG
Source organism: Maratus speciosus (assembly GCA_963932465.1). Taxonomy (NCBI): domain Eukaryota; kingdom Metazoa; phylum Arthropoda; class Arachnida; order Araneae; family Salticidae; genus Maratus; species Maratus speciosus. The sequence continues at coordinate 560,256,191 of OZ010794.1, read as the reverse complement.
CAGTTATCACGGAACAGACAGACAGACAGACAAACGGAAATGAAAACTTTTCGTGTCTCCACAGTAAGCCTTCACTGACGTTTCGGCAATAATTAATTTCTCGAAAACTAATCGAACGAATTTCCTGAAATTTTGGATTTAGGCTAATTGAAGGGTGTAGAATTTATTTACGGTATCAAATTTGGGTATTGCTATTGAAAAAAACAAAGTTTGTGTTCGTTTTGATATGTAGATGACCACCTAAGAAAATTTTATATGCACCATTTAAAAGTGGACTTTATTTCCAGTTGTTTGGTGCCTGTAATTTTCTTCTATAATAATTTGTTGCAGAGTTAGCTGGGGGTGTTTACTTTTTTTTCCACGACTGTACGTACAGTCGTGGAAAAAAAAAAAGTAAACACCCCCTACTAACTCCTCAACAAATTATCGCAGACGAAAATTACTGGTACCGAACGATTGGAAATAAAGTCTACTTTTAAATGACGTATATAAAATTTGCTTAGGGGGCTATCTACACATTAAAACGAATCCAAACTTCATTTTTTTTCAATGGCAATACGCAATTTTAACAAGATATTTCAAATCTTTGGTTCAAACTATGCCTAGACTCCAAATTTCAAGTCATTTGAATGATAAGTTTTTGAATTATAAACATTCAAAATTTAGTGCTTCTCATGTTAAATTACATTTACATATTTTTATTTATAACGTCTGAAATTACGATCCTAATGTTTTAATTTTTTTGTGTAGCAATAATACTAATATACCCAAACATAAATACGTTGAATTTGCAAATTTTATAATTTTCTGATATGAATTATGAAATTAATATTAAAAAAAATATGAATTGCAACCTACAATTTTTCTTTGATGGATTCAGATTTATTAAGTCCTGTTTTATGGAAATCCAAAATTTCACATTTTTCTTCCAATTAGTTTTCAAATTATGCTTAAAAAATGGCAAAATGATGGTTTAAGAGGCCGTCTAGGATAGAAGTGACTAAACATTTTTAAATTTCCTATGCTATCCTGTAATCTAACAAGCTTAATTGACTGCTTAATAGTCCAGTAAAATTAGCTCAAAGAAGGGCCGTTTTATGCAAAAATTCGCGGAAAGCTGGAAATCGTTTTAATCACTTAATTTTCATCCAAATGAAAGGATTTGAAGTTTGTCACATTTTTCCTAGTGAGCTTCAGACGTAGCACCACAAAAACCTAAAAATGTTCGGACTTTTTCCAGTATTTTCCTAATAACTCAAAAACCGTTCACTCTACAGAAAAAATTCTAGTTTATAAATTGTAGACCATAAAATTCTGCGTCGATTGAGTACCACAGACTAAAAATTCCATCGAAAATAAGCGAGATATGATAGATAAAAAAAGTGCATTTTTCCAATTTTTTTGTAAAAAATCTTATTAAATTGTTTTTTTTTTTAAGTGTTCATGCAGCCAAACGAAATATACTCACACGTATATTTGAGCTTATGATTACAATTTTGAAACCTTAACCCAATCCTAGTGTTGCATTAAACAAGCACTAATAGAGTCTGAGTACAGGAGTGATTGGTGGCGATAAAATAAATTGTCATCTAGCCAAAGAGAGTTGCAAGTATAAAAAGTGTCATTGGTGGTTATTTTGGCCATGTGAAATTCAAGAGATCCAATCGAGTAACTCCAATGAAAAGTTCCACGTGTGCTGTTAAAATCCATGATGAGGAGGTATTCGTCGATTCAGAGACTATTTTTCGCCGAATTTCTTTCCACAAGAAATTAGAGGAAGAACTTAGAAAATTCTTTGAGTATGAATTGGCTCCATTTCCGACATCTCTGTTTGATAATTTTGGGATGAGGAAAACGCGAAAGTCGGTATTTTACGATTTGTTCGTACTGCTGTATTACATGCGAATTCGAAGTTTACACACACACTAAAAAAAAAAAAAAAAAACTAACACCCCCCCCCCCCCCCCCCCTATAAACTTCGAGAATGAGACAGAACGCTATAACTTTGAATTTGAGTACATACTTAAAGTATAATATATTGCACTTTCGAAAATATATATTTGGATAAATGTTCATTCTACTAGAAATATTAAGTTTTAAATATAATTTTGCATATTAAAAATGGCACAAGCATAAATTCCTTAAAATTTAAACAGTTCCTGTCCTTTTGAATTAACTTTTTCAAAGTGTTAGGAAATGTAACTAACATGCTCGACATTGAGTATTTGACTTATCCGTTTTAAAGTTTAATAAACAAAATGCCTCTCATTTTTAAATTATCCTTTTTTCCGCCTTATGCAAAATTTTGGTTTCGGTGGGACCTTAAAATCCTTTCCGTTTCCGCATTAGGGAGATTCCGCCTTATGCAGCAAGAATTAATGTTATTTTCTATGGGTTCGCCGGGACTTGAAAAATTTTCCGCGGTAGACAGATTTCCGGCTTGCACAGAGTCCGCCTTAGACAGAATTTACTGTATTCCTGGACCCATTTTAAATGAAATTTCATTCTTAAACTTCTAAACATCCCACAATATTACTTTTTACACCGTCGTATAGCGATAAAAATGTACTTTTAAATGCAATTTGTTTGAAAGCTGTATCTCAATTTGTTTCTGAGTTATTAATTTTTTTTTTTTTTGTAGTTTTTATTACTTTTTTGTCACAGTGGCAACAGAAGTATCCATCTCTGTTGAAAGTAAAGAGAAAATACATATTACTGTATAGACCAATCAGAAAACGAATAAAATGCGGATTCAACCAATAAAACGCTTCAGTTATGTTTTTGATTTCCTACCCTGACAGAGGACAATAACCATTTTTCCAAATGGTCAATAATAAATTTTGTAACGTTATTCTGTAAAAAAAATAATGTTGTGCAAATCTACAGATCATAATTTATTTTTATGTTTAATTTCAAGTCAAAATACTGAATAGTTTTTTTTTTTTTTTTTTTTTTTTGTAAAGTGTACGACAAAATGTAATTTGTGTAGCGTAGCAGAGGATTCGCTTAGCTCACCTTTTGTTGTAAAATTTTGTCGAGTCGTTTCAAATTTTATGAAAATCGGATGTATAGTTTAAATACAGGGACAGTCAAAAGTTTTCCGTTACATTATGGCCAATGGGGAAAAAATATTTCAAGTGAATTTTAATGATGTTACAGCCTTTCAAACGGAATGAAATGGATATGCACTTATGAAGTGCACTAAAATATACATTCAGTACAATATTCGGTGCAACAAATATTTATAAAACTAGTTATAGTACGAACGCACCTCATTTGCCACGTTTGATGTGCAATTTAAAACTTGTAATTTCAGTGAATGATAAAATATCGTCTGAATTCACTAGAAAAACATTACGACTTAAAAGAAAAGGTTCTATATTTTTCGAATGAATCAACCAGATTTCACCAAAACCAATACAGCTAATTCCGGCTACCTCACCATCTTACCTACTGAATTACAAGCTAATCGGATGCTTTTTGCAGCAGTTATCGCGAGACATACATTCACACAAACACACAGACAACAAAAAAATTTTCCGCTTGACATTCAGGCAACAAACATGGTAAATTTTTCATAATGAGAGCCCTCGCAAATTTACGTATCGAACCAAAACGAACATGATTTGGAACAACACTAATGGTAATCATGAAATTAGGCGAGATTTTAAGATGGATGATTATAAAAGCATGTTTTTTTTCTATACTTTTATATTTATTAATATAGTTGATGAAAAAACGCTGATATCCTTCAACATTTCCTTTATTATCAGGAAAAGTTGCAGAAATTTAAAATTCTTATTACAAAAGGATTGTTTGTATCCGAACGTTTCATAACGAATAAAAACAACGGGAAGCTTTACTTTCGTTCGTTACATATGCACCATTCATTAAACAGAATTCAATCCGGAAATTTTATCTCTCAAACTATAACTCCTTCCTCTTTTTTTCAGAAAGCATAATGATTCCGATGACGAAATCAATGACTCGATATTTACTGCTTTATGTATGTCATAGAAACAATAAAATTATATTCATCATGCGATACATAACGCTTAAAGGTTTTCTTTCTTTTCTTTTCTTTTCTCTTTCTTTTCTTTTCTATTTTGACCAATTTGAAGAAATGGCATAGCTATTAAAAAATAATGGTAGCGGTTTAAGTAGTTATTTTCAAATAAATTGTACGATTAGGGTTATTAATAATTAATACGTTACTTAAAGGGCTAATTTCACTCACTCGAAAACTCCCACTCGCTAATGTTAAACCCATGGAAGAAATTTTTGAAAACATCACGTTTGTATTTCTATATTTTTAATTTTTTTTTTCCTTGCTTTGAATAGCTTGAGGTCCATCTCTACAAAGGCCGTTTTTTACTTTTTCGATTTTGTTTGCAGGATTTTTTTCGTGGGGACTAGAGGGCTCTGCCCCCTACGAGCTAAGCTCGCAAACCCCTGTTCAGACACCCCAGATTCTAAAAGCACGCTAATTTGATCGGCTTTAAAAAAAATTGAATTATAATTTAAGAAAACAGTGGCGATTTCTCTAAACGGGTTTTCCTTTGATTGGGGATTTTTAAGACCAAATCAGCTGCTGTTAAGAGATACAATGTCTTTTTTCGTTTTTGATTTTAAAAAAAATTAGTTACAAATTTGAAAATAAGCTAATGTAAAATGAATTAAGTAAACAGAGGCATTGTCTCCCGGCACTTTTTAACAACGCTATAAGAAAGTTCTTTTAAATAAGTCCTTTTAAATGTATTGTTTTAAATCTGATGTAATTTTCGCCAAACTTTTCTTTCTCTTATTATTATTCACGTGAAAATACTTTTGTTGTTAGAAAGGAAATCTTATTTGCGCTGTCTTAGAATTCACAATAATAGTTGAAAAGATTATCTCAAAATATAGAAATATATAAATGTCTCGCGCAAAGGTATTTTTAAATTTAAACTGTTTTGCTTTATTATTTGGCCGTTTTAAACAGGACGTAATTCCTTCCATTTACGACTTTTAATGCATAATAATGAATTTTTTATTTTAACATTTTCTTTCTCTTTTAAAATTCAAGTGTAAATATAGTTCTTATGACGTAATTTTCAATATTTTCCTGCTTTTAACACGTAATCAATTAATTCTAATTTGAAAGTTTTTCCCCCGCTTATAATAGTCACGCGTCAATAATTTTTTAATTTGAAGGAAATTTAATCTTTGCATTGTTTTTAAAATTGGCAGCAATTTAAAATAATACCCTTTTTCAAAGTATGAAAAAAATATCTATCGAAATGCTGAAAATTTGAATTTAAAATGAAAATAAAACCTCAAAAAATGAATTAAATTAAAAAAATAAATGCAGTCTGCACACCGTCAACTAATGTATAAAATAATCTAAAATAATTAAATTCCTATGTACAGTTTTGCTCCTATAAAACTCTTTTAATGGAACGATTTTGACCACGTTTAACATTATCTCTTAAAATAATTCTTCGATTTGAAAACTGTCTGCATCAGCGTGTTTATTAAACATTTCTCAATAACACCACCAATTTTCATATTTTTATATGCATTATTTTTCTTAATATTAACGAAGAAAGACCTCCGGTCACAAAAAAATTATTGTCAGCGGCGGTGACAGCGTTAGTTACTTTTTTTTTAGAATATAGAGATACACTTTCACTTTAGGAACTCTCAATAGCGAGCATCTCGGGACCGCGGAATTTGTCCAGTTTTCAGAGGTGTATACAAGTATGTATATGTTGTGGATTGAAAGATGTTCGCTTAATACAGGAACTCGCTATTCGGGAATGCCCGTTATAGAGGTTTTATTGTAAATATATATAGTAAAGCATCCATAACGGACACTCCCGAATAGCGGACACCTCTATTTAGCGAACCATAAAAGCAGGAATGCTTCTCAAAAACTGGATCTGACTAACGCAAGGTCAAAACGTGACGTTACCCCCCACCCCCTCTGATTTTAGGGGTCTCCCAAATTTGATATACAATTTTCATAAAGCTTATATTTTGAGTTTCTTTCGACATTGCGCTCTTTATAACCAATATTTTGAACTTTTAGAGCAGAATAAGATTAAAAACAAAAAAATATATATATTAGTATAGTAGACAACTTAATAGTAGACAACTCGGGACAGCAGAAGCTGTTCGCTGTTTGGAGGCATTCTGTTTATAATCTTATCACCTTCTCTAAATGTTCAAAATATTGATTATAATCAATACAATTCCATACAGATTTAAAATATGAGCTTTACGAAAATTGTGTACCAAATTTGGGGGCTCTAAAATCTGAGAGGGGGTGGGGGTGCATACCCAGTTTTCCCATGCTTTAATGAGGTTATGCATCTGGAAGAAATCCATCACTGCTTCAAATAATTTCTCATTTATCAAGGAGAAATCAGTGTGGTCAAACATCGCTGCCTATGATGCTTAAAAAGGGGGGGGGGTCAGAAATGGCTGCCTTATTGTCAATAAATGGGAGGTCAAAAATGGCCACAATTCAGACGTTTCAAGTGTCTGAGAAAATCTGAAAAAGAAACCCTTTTTTTGTATAATGTCGGCTAAAAGAAAAAAAAAAAAAAAAAAAAAAAAAAAAAAAAAAAAAAAAAACGAAAAATCATGCTTCAAGCATAGATTATGAATTTTCTGGATTTTCAGGAAGTGTTGGAGGCACTTCATTTTAAAGTGCCTTTTTTCGAACAATCCGTTTCACATATGTGTATCAATTTCAGACATTTCAGTTTGTATATATGCAAATCTATATATCATATACAAGGCTTCACAAAAGAATTCGGGTATTTTTACGACTGTTGATGGGAATTCCTGAAAATGGGTGATCAAATGTATTATGCTTTTTCTAAATGGTTTATTTAGAGACCATCTTTTATCTTCTTAAACTGTGGAGTTTTTTAACAGTATTCTGGAAGTGTTGGAAAGTGTTTCATAATCTATGCTTGATACATGATTTTTCGTTCTTTTTTTTTGTTCTCATAGCCAATATTATACAACAAAATTCTTTTTCATCTCTTCTCTAGAAACCAACTTTTACCTTATTAACCCTTTATCTACTGACAGTACTTATAAAATACGTACTTATAAAATAGTACTTATACTCTACTGACCATTAAAATAACTTGGTATAAAATGCATTTAATACATCGATATCAGGGCTGCGTATTTGGTGGGAAAAATGGGCCTGACTCCGACTCCGTCTGCGCAGCCCTGCTTGTAAAATGGAAGACTCCGACTCCGATTCTTTCGCTCAAAAATGGGCCTGACTCCGACTCCGCAGCCCTGGTTGTAATACAGTTTAGAATGGGTTATAGATACATTAATTTATCTTGTTCCAAAAGCATTACTGATTACACAAAACAAAAATATTTTTAAAAGGATGATTTCTTTTGCCTTTGCATCTTTTCATGTTTCTTGGCGTTGGAGGGAGGGGGGATTTTTCAATTCGGAAATATTTCTATTGTAAGAACATTATATTAGTACATTTCCTAATTCTACAAAATACTAAGAAAAATATTTAAAATAAAAGATTTAAGTGGGGTTATAAATATTGCACAAAATCTCTATAAATTCAAATATAATTAATCCTTCTAAAATCGTTCTAAAATTTATTAAATGATTATGTAAAACTTCTAATATAGTTTAAACAATTCCCGAAAAATGCTTTAGATGATAAAATTTTCATGAATTCATCATTCAGTACATAAAGGGTTAAACGGTGAATTTTTTTAAAAAGTATTCTGGAAGTGTTGGAAAGTGTTTCACAATCTATGCTTGACGCATGATATTTCGTTCTTAGTTTTTTTTTCTTTTTTCGTCTTAGCCGACATTATACAATAAAATTGGTTTCTTTTTCCCCCAAAATCGAAAGATTTTATTTAACGAAAATGCAAGACATCCTGTTTTCCATGCAGCTAATTTATCATTATTTGATGATTTTAACAGCTTTATTTTTGTCTAATTTTCATGGAATAAGTAAATTTAATCCGTTCGTCTCAGGACTGGATGAATTATTATCATTCATTAAGCGTATTATAAACCACAAAAGTAATTTTACACAGCAATGTTTAGTCTAGAAACAGCAGAATAAAGACAATTTTCCCGAAAACTTATTGGCGCCATAAATTACAAGGTTACATAATTTTGACCGATTATTATCTAATATATAAAAATGAAAATTTGTCTGTCTGCAATTCTATACAAATCCACAGTTTGGAGGTCAAAATTGTGGAATGTTACGTACGTGTGTATTAAAACACGGCCGAGGCAAGTAAAGTAATTCGGAATCTAAATAATTTATAGTTAATTTTTAACTAATAAAAACCCACACATTTAACAGCAGTTTCCTATCAAATTTAAGCATTTTTCGTTATAGCAGTTGACAACAATTAAAAATCCACAATAAAACTCTTACCACAACAATTACTTTTTTAGTGCAAGATTTCCACGTGAAAAATGAAAATGAAATTAATATCAGCAAATAAATCAATAGAATGCTAAATTCATCTTTAAAAAGTTAAACTTAAAAATTACACTATGTGCAAAATACTTAAAAGATGACAAAAATATTTAAATAGATGTTAAATTACTTTAATTCTTCTTAGTACTTTCAGCTATAAACGTAGCCTTCGTAAAAAAAAAAAAAAAAAAAAAAAAAAAAAAAAGCCACTCTTATTAAAGTCTTAATAGACTAATTATTATAATAGATATATTATTTGAAAAATAAGACGTTAATAATAGTGTTTTTTTTGCATTGTCTGACGAAGGCTATGTTTATAGCTGAAAGTACTAAGAAGAATTAAAGTGATTTAACATCTATTTAAATATTTTTGTCATCTTTTAAGTATTTTGCCGTTAGTGAAATTTTTATGAAATAAATAGTTTGACGAATTAAAAAAAGAAACTGAATATTACGTCATATTGGAAATATAATGGACGTCAGCAGGTAAATATATAACGTCATATGAGTTTGAAAAAACGTATTGAAGCATAAAAACCAGATTATGGAAATATTGGCATATTTTAACATTTTGAAATTCTCTGAATTTGTTTTCGCCATTTTTAAATCTATTCCATGTAATATACGTGTGTGTATGCGTATATATTAGGATTTCCACAAAGGTTTAGGTTCTAGAGCTCATTTTTAGTGAAGAGCTGAAATAAAGATGGCTTTCCCGTCTTTTTTTATTGTTTGTTTTATACTGTATATGTTTATTTTTGAATATGTTTCGATTTTTCAAAACAAACATTATTAAAATTCCGGGCAACGCCGGATACTTTAGCTAGTATTCTATAATTTTTAAAAGGCGCCGCTTTAATTTGTGAAATAGAATTGATGGTATAATTAAATACATGAAACTAATGTCACCAATTGAGAATTCAAGAACCATTCTACAAAATACCAAAATTAAACTGATTTACAGTTGCATACTGTAGTGATTGCAACGTTTGCATACATTTTAATTTTTTACAATTTTTTAAACGATTTACGTTTTTAATGAATTTTTAGAAATTACCTTTCTTGTTACACTTACTGTAGCTTAATTTCCTCGTCGTATTTCTTTTAGTACATCACGCTTTTTAACAATTTCCAACATAGTTAATAAAAGTGCCCAGTTAAACTGATGGCATTGAGCTCACAGTCTATTCACCCTAATTGTATATTATACTCTTACTTCAAAGAATAATGCCTTCCGAAAAATAAATTGAAGGAGGATTAGCCCCCCCCCCCACACACACACACACGCACACACCGTTTCACATCTTTATATTTAAACTATGAGCCTCCAAATCTCATCAGAGAAGCGCCTTATCAGAATAAACCGGTATACCAAATTTGAAGCAAATCGCATAAGAAAACCCATTTAACTAAATTAAGGGGCATTCCTCCCCCCGATCCCCCCCCCCCCCTTTATACTTAAACAACGAACCTCCAAATCTAAACAGGGAAGAGCCTTATCATAATAAACAGGTTTACCAAAATAGAAGCAAATCTGATAATTCTGCATGAAAAACTCATTTATCTAAGTTAAGGGCGATTTACCCCCCCCCCCTTTATACTTAACCAATGAACTCCCAAAACTAATCAGGGAAGCGCCTTGTAAGAATGAATCTAGAAAAAAATTGAAACAAATCGGATATTTCTATCAAGACTTATCGCGTTAAGTACGTACGTACATACATACGTACATGCATGCAGAACTTGCGGGCACATTAGCTCTCAGGCTTTGATAGCCTGTAAGCTAAAAAGTGTTTATGACTTCGGTTTGCCTGTCCATCTATCGGAACTCTAACTCTCGTAAATATATCCATATTACCCTCTAATTTTTATATGTTATTGGCGTTTACTATAGCACGATCGTTACTTAAAATGAAGTGTTTAACACTTATGCTTCGTTTACAGGGACAGTCAAAACTCAAAAGTTATCTGTTACATTTGATCAATGGGGAAAAATCGTTTCAAATACATTTTAATGATGTTATATCATTTCTAACATAAGGAAATTGATATGCATTTTTGAAGTGCACTAAAACATGCATTCTGTGGAATACGGGGTGCAAAGCCTTTATTATCCATTTATAGGGCTACGCAAAATAATTTCGTTACACACTGGTCTACGGGCAAAAACTTTCTGCAGCGCATTTTAATTATGTTATACTACTTCAAATATAATGAAACTGATACACATTATTGATATTTACTACATGATACCTGCTGTAGAATATGATGTGTATAGCATTTATTGTACATTTAGAAGGCATGTCAAACTCATTTAAGGGTCTCAGGACTCTTAAAGTTTTAAAATTTTCGAAATTTTAATTTTTTTAGATGTTAAACTCTTATTCTTTCGGAACATTTTGATATAATTGTTTCCTTGAAATTCCCATTAGAGCAGAAGTTATGGCTTTTAGAATTATACCACATCTCAATAGCTGAAGCGGCGTTTCCGAAACTTTGAAGTCATTTTTCTCTAAATGACGTTTTTGGGCTTAACGCGTACGATATCTCAAAAACTTCTGAATATTTTTAATGAAATTTTCAAAACATATGTTTCATGTTAGTCTCTATAAACTGTTCAAGAAAATATTTTTTAGGTGATTATATACTGTTAAAATTTTCTAAATTTTGCATTAACTAAATACAACATTGAATTAAAAATATAAAAATACTTTAAATACAAATTTATTTAGGTTCAGAGTAATTATTACAATCTGAAGCATAAGTAGGCACCAAAATTTTCATTCTAGTTGCAAAATTTATTTTGTAATCCTGCGCGTAATTTGTTATACCGCTTTTCTGCTCGTGAAATGTCTGACAGTTTGGAGCCTCCTGTAAATGCTAATTATGCATCTTGCAGTTTTTTAAATACATAAAATGAAAGTACATACCGGGTGTCCCAAAAAGGACTGACTGATTTTAAAATTCAATAACTTGCAAACGGTGACAGATATTTAAAAAATTCTTACAGGAGGGTTATGCATAAGGTCAAAAGTTTTTTTTACAGTGATTTTCAATTTTAGTTCGAATTACAAAAAATAGATGGCGCTGCGATCACTAGACGCGGAATTCAGGCTCGATTTTTGGTACTTCGTGGCCCGGATAATACATTTCCATCTCCTTTTTCAGCATGGAACAAGAGATAGGACCAGAAATCGAGCCTGTATTTAGCGACTATTGCTTACAGCGCCATCTATTGTTTGTAATTCGAACTAAAATCGAAAATCACTGTAATAAAACTTTTGACCTTATGCATAACCCTCCTGCAAGAATTTTTTAAATATCTGTCACTGTTTGCAAGTTATTGAATTTTAAAATCAGTCAGTCCTTTTTGGGACACCCGGTACTTATATCTTTCATCCCAATTAAAATTGTGTCTTAAAATCAAATACATTTTAAGATATTAAATGTTTAAAACGTCCTGAGACCCCTTAACGCCGCTGACCAAATTAAGCATTATATGCAAAGCCACGGGTCACATAAATAAGTGGGTAAGTGTGATCGCAGATCGCACAGAGGGTTTCGTTTAATATTCCTTTCAAAACACTTTATCCTTTTGAAAAATCTGTTAGTTCCACATTTCACAACCAGGGGCGCACTTGATTCTAAACAAACCTGTATCTGAACAAAAATCTGTTTTACATACTATCTGTAGATATATTAGTCGAAAGGATTGGGCCCATAGCACCAAAGATAAGTTGGCGCACCTGGCGGAAAAAAATGGAACTAAAATATGCAAGGCTATGGTGCATAATATGAAAGAATGGTCAAAGGGGTGTCGGCAAAAGTTGGAAAATTTCTCCCCGGGTTAAAAGGGCGGATGTTAGAAAAATTGCTTAAAATGCACAAGTTAGAGCCCAGAGGGGTAAATAATAAAAGACTTTTTTGAAAATTTTATGATTTGTCGTGTGGTCTGAGGCATTCAGCTATACGTATGCAAAATTTCATGTCACCAACTTAATTAGGAGCTCTCTTAGAAAGAATTGCTTCAAATACATATGTGGTACCTCAAAGAGTTAAACGTAAGACTTTTTCAAGATTTTATGATTTATCACCTGGCCTCAGGTGTTCTGCAATAAGTATGCAAAATTTCAAATCTCCAATTTAATTAGGGGCTCACTTACAAAGAATGGCTTAAAATACACAAGCTGGAGTTGAAAGGGTTAAACATAAAACTTTTCCAAAATTTTATCATTTGTCGTATGATGTGAGGTGTTCAGATATAAGTACCCAAAATTTCATGTCTCCAACATAATTAGGGGCTCACTTTGAAAGAATTGTTTAAAATACACGTGTGGGACCCCAAAGGGTTAATGCACGACTTTTTCAAAATTTTAAGATTTGTCGTTGGATGTGAGGAGTTGAGCTATAAGTATGCAAAATTTCACGCCTCCAACCTAATTAGGGGCTCACTTAGAAAGAATTGTTTAAAATACACATGTGGGACCCCAAAGGGTTAAACGTACGACATTTTCAAAATTTTATGATTAGTCGTTTGATGTGAGGTGTTCAGCTATAAGTATGCAAAATTTCACGTCTCCAAACTAATTAGGAGCTCACTTAGAAAGAATTGTTTAAAATACACATGCGGGAGCCCAAAGGGTTAAATGTACGACTTTTTCAAAATTTTATCATTTTTCGTATGATGTGAGGTGTTCAGATATAAGTACCCAAAATTTCATGTCTCCAACATAATTAGGGGCTCAGTTAGAAAAAAAAAAGAAAAGCTTAAAATACACAAGTTAGTGCCCAGAGAGTTAAATATACTACTTTTTCAAAATTTTATGATTTGTCCTTTGATGTGAGGTGTTCAGCTATAAGTATGCAAAATTTCACGTCTCCAAACTAATTAGGAGCTCACTTAGAAAGAATTGTTTAAAATACACATGCGGGAGCCCAAAGGGTTAAATGTACGACTTTTTCAAAATTTTATCATTTTTCGTATGATGTGAGGTGTTCAGCTATAAGTACCCAAAATTTCATGTCTCCAACATAATTAGGGGCTCAGTTAGAAAAAAAAAAGAAAAGCTTAAAATACACAAGTTAGTGCCCAGAGGGTTAAATATACGACTTTTTCAAAATTTTATGATTTGTCCTTTGATGTGAGGTGTTCAGCTATAAGTATGCAAAATTTCACGTCTCCAAACTAATTAGGAGCTCACTTAGAACGAATTGTTTAAAATACACATGCGGGACCCCAAAGGGTTAAATGTACGACTTTTCGAAAATTTTATCATTTGTCGTATGATGTGAGGTGTTCAGCTATAAGTACTTAAAATTTCATGTCTCCAACATAATTAGGGGCTCACTTAGAAAGAATTGTTTAAAATACACGTGTGGGACCCCAAAGGGTTAAATGTATGACTTTTTCAAAATTTTATGATTTGTCGTATGATGTGAGGTGTTCAGCTATAAGTACCCAAAATTTCATATTTCCAACATGTATAGTTTCTGAGAACGAGCTCTGTGACGGACAGACAGACAGACAGACAGAGGAGCGAGACGAATAGGGTTTCGTCAGATGAACGAAACCCTAAAAAAGGGTAGATAATATTATTATCATTGTACAGAATAAATTTTTTTCGTACGAAACATTGCCATGTTAAAGAAATTTTAACGCAGAATTCCAAAGTTATTATTATATTATACATAGTTTATTTTACGAAAAAATACTCTCAAAGTTACTATACATCAAAGAAGTCTATAAAATTTAATTGAATTTTCTAAATTGTATTTATTTTAAAATTTGATTGCACACGCTAATTTTGATCTAGCAAGGGCGTAGCTGTCAATATTCTGTTTTTTCGCATAAAAATAAATATATTTGGAATCAGAAAATCTGTTTAATAAAATGTGTCTTGCACTTGCACCTATTCGCTACTTATTTTATTTCATTTTAAACACATTTTCTGTTTCAAATTATGTTTATTTGACTTGAAAAATAACAATAAGTTGCACACTATATTTCAAAAAATTGGTCAAATGATCAATAATTACAGAAATTTGGAAACACCATATCCATATATTTTCGCGTAAATATGGAATCCCGCTGAATTTTGACTAACTGCATAGTAATAAATTCTGAACAATAATTTCAACATCAATCATTAGTGAAAAGTAAACAGATGAAACTAATTTTCATATTTCTTGAAATTCAAAAAGCCTCTTTTGAATCCATTTTTAACACTTTCCAACAAAGTTGAAAAGTGCTTATGCATTCGGCTTGTCTGGCCGTCAGTCCCTCTAACCGTCTGTCCACGTCCTAACTCCCGTCAATAGACTCGGATTTTCATGCAATTGATAAAGTTTGTTTAGGATCACCAAACTTTGTTCGGTATTGTATAGGAAGTATGTACGATTAGTCGTTCATTTACAGGAGCACTCAAAAGAATTCCATTGCATTATGGTATAGGGGGAAAAATCGTTTGCAGAGTATTTGAATGATATTATGCTATTTCAAATGTATTGAAACTGATATAAATCACTGAATTTCACTACGATCACGTTAGAACAGGGCATTCATGGCCTTTTTTATTCATTTACAGGGACACACAAAAGAAATCCGTTGCAATACTGTCTTCTATACTAATATTATAAAGAGGTAAAAATTGTTTATTTGTAGGAGGTAAGCTCTGGAACTACCGAACTGATTCCAAAAGAAATGGTATCAAAATGATGGTGTTAGTCCAACTTAGAACATAGGCTATATTTTATGTGGGTGCCACTACCCCAAAGGGGATGCAGGAGCAAAAAACGTTCTAAAAATGCGATTTTTGCGTTACTGAAGGGCCTAGAAATAGGAAATTTGGAATGTTAATTACTTATAAAATATAAATAATGTCTAAGAACAGTTCTTAAACAATTCGAAATCTAAAAAGGGCGAAAATGCACAAAAAGTGTTCTAAAAAACGTTCTAAATGGTAGTTTCTACATAATCTCAGGAAATACCAAACCGATTCAAAAAATATTGGTATCAAAATGAAGGTGACAACGCTTGCTCCAAGATAGGCTATATTTTATGCCGGTGCCACTACCCCAAAGGGGGTGCAGGAGCAAAAAACGTTCTAAAAATGCGATTTATGTGTTACTGAAGGGCGTAGAAATGTGAAATTTGAAATATTAGATAATTATTAGATATAAAGGATTTCTAACAACAGTTTTTAAACAATTCCAAATTTAAAAAGGGTGAAAATGCGCGAAAAGCGTTCTAAAAAACGTTCTAAATGGTGAGTTTTACACAATCTCAGGAAATACCAAACCGATTAAAAAAATAATGGTGTCAAAATGACGGTGATAACCAACATAGGCTATGTTTTATGTCGGTGCAACTACCCGAAAGGGGGTGCAGGAGCAAAAAACGATCTAAAAATGCGATTTTTGCGTTACTGATGGGACTAGAAATATGAAATTTGAAATATTAGCTACTTATTAGATATAAAGGATTTCTAAGAACAGTTCTTAAACAATTCGAAATTTAAAAGGGGTGAAAATGCACGAAAAGCGTTCTAAAAAACGTTCTAAATTGCGATTTCTATGCAATCTCAGGAAGTACTGAACCGATTTCAAATATAATGGTGTAAAAATAATTGTGACAGATCTTGCTCCAAGATAAGCTATATTTTATATCTGTTTCCACTACCCCAGATGAGATGCAGGGGCAAAATGCGCAAAAAGCGTTCTAAATGTCGATTTGTCAGCAATATCTCAGGAAGAATCAAACTGATTTCAAAAGTAATGGTAGGAATTGATGCTGACAGCCTCTGCTCTAACATAGACGCTATTTTATGTCGGTATCACTATCACCTAGACGTTGCAAAAGCAAAAAAGCGTTATAACTTTCGATTTTTGTGATCGGTAGGGGCTAGCAACTTAAAATTAGGCACGGGTCATATTTATTAGATAAAAATTATCTTTAAGAACAGTTCCGAGAAAACTGGAAATTTAAAAAGGGGTGAAAATGGGCGAAAAGCGTTCTAAAAACGTTCAAAATTGTGATTTCTACTCAATCTCAGGAAATACCAAAGCTATTTCAAAAGTAATGGTTGCAAATCAATGGTGACAGTCCCTGGTATAACATAGATTATATTTTACGTTGCTGTCACTACCATCTGAGGGTTGCAAAAGCAAAACATGTTCTAATTTGCGTTTTATTTTTTGCACAACTGAAGGGGCATAACACTTTGAAGTATGGCATGGTATTTACGTACAAGATTCAACTGCTTTCTAAGAAGAGTCGAAAGAAAATTCCAAATTTAAAAAGATGAAGCGTTAATGAAGATGAAAAAGAAATGAAATGAAGCGTAAAAGATGAAGCGAAAAGCGTTATAAATTATAATTTTTATGCAATCTTATCAAATACCAAACCGATTAAAAAATAATGATGACAAATTGTTGGGGATAGAACCTGCTCAAGCATAAGCTATATTTTATGTCTGTGCCACTACCACCAGAGGGTTCCAGGAGCTAAAAACTTTCTAAATTGCGATTTCTGTGATACTGAAAAGGCTAGAAACTTTAAATATGGCATGGTAGTTACTTCTAAAATATAAATGCTCTCGAAGGACTGTCAAAAATAAATTCGAATTAAAAAGGGGTGAAGCGAAGGAGAGGTGCGAAAAGCATTCTAAAAAAGTCCTAAATTACAATTTCTATGCGTTTTCAAGGAATATAAACCGATTATAAAAATAATAGTTGCGAATCGATGGTAACAGTCTCGGATCCTACACAGGCTATATTTTATGCCGATGATTCTACCGCCTGGGGTTCACAGGAACAACAAACGTTCTAAAAAGGCTTTTCAAAGCTTTCTAAATTACTTTTCTGTGGAATATTAGGAAATAACAAACCGATTTCAAAATTAATGTTGGCAAATTAATGGTGACAGTTCCTATTTCAACATATCCCTTTATGTTGAGAGAGGTGGTAGGACTTGGAATTTGACATGATAATTAATTTTAAGATGTAAGAAGATGGTTTCTAAAAAATTCAAAACTTCAAATGAATACTGAAATGAGCGTATTAGTTGAGCATAAAAGTTTCAAAATATTTTCTAAATTATCATTTATTTAGTTTTATTTTATTTATTTAATTCTCATTTCTGCCGAATGCAGTGTAATAATGATGTTTAATAAAACTGTGTTTTAAATAGTAATTTTTGAATTATTCCTAAAAGTAATAAGTGCCTTTTAATAAAATAAAATATTACCTTTTAATAAAATAAAAATTTAGTAAGTACCTTTTAATAAAAATTAGATAGATAAATATCATTTGGCATATTTCAAATATTACGCGAGCAAAGTCGCGGGGTTTGCTAGTTGAGTAATAATTGCTGGAGTGTGCGTTTTAAAATTCGGTATGCGCTTTTCAATTTAACTAATTTTTTGCATGTTACTCGTTGTATATAAATTCTATAAACTCATATACAGGGCTGCACAAACGTATTCACGTGCCATTCTCCTCATTAGAGGAAGTTGATGAAGGGGAATTTTCAACTGAGGTTATTTATCTCTTAAGTGAACTAAATTTTGGCATGCATGTAGTTAATAGATATAAATCTATATATCCTATACATTTGGCTGCTGAAGAAATTCGCATAATTTTCCGATTGTAGATTGGAACAGCTGAAATTGGATTTTGAAATGTGTTAAGCGTTTCCTTATGGTTGAATTAGACGTAATATTTTAATTTTTTAAACGGTGCAGTTTTGTTACATTATTCTGAATGTGTTAGAAAGTGTTTCATAATCTATGCTTGATGCACGATTTTTTCTTTCTTGTTTAATATATTTTTTAAAATTTCGATGATTTTTGTAATAATGCAATCCGAAATGTCCCTGGAAAATCTCGACTGGTGGCAGGCATTAAGCAAAAGCCATCAAAATCGATTCAGTGGGCTCTGTGATACCCTTTTATAAAACTTTCCAACATAGTTTAAAAGCGTTTGTGATTTTGGTTTGTCTGTCTGCGTCTGTCCGTGCTCTAACTGTGTAAATATAGTCGAATTAACATAGTTTTAAAGCGTGTGATTTTGGTTTGTCTGTCTGCGTCTGTCCGTGCTCTAACTGTGTAAATATAGTCGAATTAACATAGTTTTAAAGCGTTTGTGATTTTGGTTTGTCTGTCTGCGTCTGTCCGTGCTCTAACTGTGTAAATATAGTCGAATTAACATAGTTTTAAAGCGTGTGATTTTGGTTTGTCTGTCTGCGTCTGTCCGTGCTCTAACTGTGTAAATATAGTCGAATTAACATAGTTTTAAAGCGTGTGATTTTGGTTTGTCTGTCTGCGTCTGTCCGTGCTCTAACTGTGTAAATATAGTTGAATTAACATGGAATTCATAGATGTTATTGGGTATCACTATGCCATGTTCAGTATTGAAAATGAAATTGTAGCATTTATTGTTCATTTACAGGGACACACAAAAGAATTTGGTTACTTGAGAACTGATCAATCGCATTGTATTAAAAAAAAAATTGATTTTTTTTTTCATAATACACTGTTGGTGTTGGAAAGTGTTTTATAATCAATGCCTGATGCATCATTTTTCATTCTTGTTATTCTAAAATAATTTTTCTGACAAGCAGACCCCTAATTTTAAATTTAAAGAAAGAAACACGTGTTTGAAATAAAAGTCCCAGTAACGGTGTATGCTTTAAGCGAACTTTTATTTTTATTTTTTTTAACTAGGGTCTCTGCCCCCTACGAGCTACGTTCGCCAACCCACGTTCAGACTCTAAAAATCCATTAATTTGATTTGCTTTAAAAATACTACGGAAGATTGAATTATAATTAAAAAACCAGTGGCGATCTCCCTGTAAACTGGTTTCTATGCATTTCCCTTTTACTGAAGGTTTTAAGGCCGAATCAGCTCCTGTTCATTGCTGTTTTCGTGGTTGATTAAATAAAATTAGTTAAACATTTGAAAATTAGCTAATATAAAATGAACTAAGTCAACAGAGTCTTTTCTTCCTGGTATTTTTTAACAACGCTAAAAGAAAATGATTTTAAATTAGAGATTTTATAAATGTAACGTTTTAAATATGATGTAATTTTCACCAAGCTTTTCTTTCCCTTAGTAATATTAACCTGAAAATATTTTATTGTTTGAAACTTAATATTATTATTTGCGCTGTCTTAGAATTGGCAACAGTAGTTAAAGAGAATATTAAATAAATCGAAAATATGAAATAAATCTCTCATGTAAGTGTAAATATATTTTTTAATTTAAACTGGTTGGCAATGTTATTATTTGGACATTTGAAACAGGACGTCCATTTACTACTATTAATACATATTAAATAATTGATTATTTTATAGTTTTCTTTCATTTTTAACATGCTTGTGTAAAAACAATTTTTATGATGTAATTTTCAATATTTTCTTGCTTTTAACACGTAATCATTTAATTCTAATTTGAAAGAGGGTTTTTTCTGTTTATAATAGTGACGTGTGAATAAATTTTTAATTTAAAGAAAATATTACTCTTTGCGCTGTTTTAATAATTGGCAATATTTTAAAATAATAACCTTTTCTAAAATATGTAAAAAATATCTCTGGAAATTCTGAAAATTTGAAATAAACCCTCAAACAATTTGTCAAATTAAAAAAATATTTGCAGTCTACACACCGCGAGTTTCTAATGAATACCTTTAGAAAAAATTATTAACTTCCTCTGTATGGTTTTTGCTCCTATAAAACCTTTTTAATGGAACGATTTTGACCAACTTTAACATTAAATAGCTCTTAAATAATTCTTCGATTTAAAAACTGTCTGCTTCAACGTGTTTATCAAACATTTCTCTATAACATTACCCATTTTCATATTTTTGGTATGCAGTAAATTTTTTAATATTAGCGAAGAAAGACCTATGGTCACAAAAAATTCATTGACAGCGTTACTTTTTTTTAGAATAGAGAGATTACTAAACACAGAAACATAAATGACGTAGTAATAGTAAACATAAAGATATGTACTATCATTGGTCATTACAACATGCAGATAATAACAAAAGTAATTGTAAGGATAAAATAATAGTAAATATAAAGACATGCCCTATTAATAAAACGCCAGAGCCGAAAGGATTAAAAGCTTTCATGCTTTCATCTCTTTCGCTTCATACTCTGTAAATGTCATTCCCCCTTCCCTACACCATTAACGTTGGAAAGCCAACATTATCCTTGGCAGTGGTTTTTACTCGTATTTCATGTTGGACCGATTGAAAGGAAAGAAGAGGTCTACAATTCGAATTTATACAATAACTCCACAATTTTAGAAAACAAGGACCTAGCATTTAATTGTTTGGAAACTTACCAGGGGGTTGCCATTTGCCTTTATTTTCGGTACCAATGCTTCGGTTTTTATGACGTCATTTCGCGCTAAAGAGAATTCCTCCTGTAGAGAAGAGACTATTTTTCGTTTAAAATAAAATTACTGCCCCTTTTTTCGGGTCAAAGGATAACATCTTTCTTATATAACTTTCTCCATAAAAATACTTTTCCATTAACGATTTTTTTTTTTTTTTTTTTTTTTAATGAATAAAGCAATTTAGAGAGTAATTTTTTCACTTCAAATGATATAGTCCTGTAATTTATTTATTTATTTTCGTCAAAACGGACGATCTTTCTTATATAACTTTTCCATAAATATACTTTTCAGCAATTTACAGGGTATTTTTCCCCATCAAATGATGTAGTCCTGTAATTTATTTTTATTTTATTTTTGGGGGTACAAAGAGAGGATGTTTCTTATATAACTTTTTCCATAACTATAGCTTTCCATTAACGAAAAGTTTTTTTCTTTTTCTTTTTAAGAATTAAGCAATTTAGAGGGGATTTTTTTTCACTTCAAATGATATTATAGTCCTGTAATATATTTTTTTATTTTCGTCAAAAGGGACGATATTTCTTATATAACTTTTCCATAAATATACTTTTCATTGACGAAAATGTGTAAAACATTCATAATTGTATACTCAATAGAAAAATATTATCTGTATAAAAATAAGTCCCTTGTCATCTTGTCCCTTAACATCTTACCTTTGCTTTATAAAATGCGTCTAAAATACGTAAAGATATTTGGAAACGTAGCTTGTGTAACCTTGGCGTAGCGGTAAAGCACAGCAAGCTCAAAGAGGGTGGTTCCCTAGTTCGATTCCCGTGGGGGGGCAAGTGTTATTTCTTCACTGTTGTTTCAATTAAACATAGGTGTTCTGACCTATATGTTAACGTGTCCTTGAAGAATGAAAATCATAAACTTGAAAGTTTGTCCTTGAAAAATTATTTTTGTCTTTCAAACGGAAATTTTTAAATACGGAAATATGAAAAAAAAAGGAAATATTTTGTGAAAAAAACGGAAAAAAATTTCCGTTAAAATACGGAAATAGTACTGGCGTCTCGATTGTCAGAACAATTTCCATATTTTAACGAATTTTTTTTACAGTGTATACATATATATTGGTAGTTTGGTAAGTAGTTTGTCAACACTCTAAGACAGCTTTAGAAAATTTAACTAAGAAGATTTGATTCAAAAACAAATAAATACAACAAAGAGTTCTTTGTTAAATAGATGACTTAATAAGTGCGATCGTGATTATTGACAAAAATGTTATTTGGAGTATTTCATCTAAACAAACTTGATTCTTTGTCAGCAAAGCAAGTAAATGAATAGTTCACTAGATTCAAATCTAAATCCGTTACTAACCGTTTATGCAGTTACACAATAAGTTTCGTTTCGGCATCTTATCACTAAGACTGTTCCAAGTCGTCTTATCACTAAGACAAATAGCGTGGGCTATGTGATAGATAACTCTTCACAAGTTCTCTTTTGAGAAATGTGATAGAGTTTCCCATATGGAATGACATTTTCAGGATAGGCGAACTGCTTTGCTTTCAAGATTAAATTTACAAGGATTCTAGACTTCGATTAGTGATCTAATTGCTTCAAATAACGACAGTGTTCTCCTAAGTTCTCTTAAAACCAAATTTGAAATATGGGTGAAGATTATAAAAAGAATAATTATCAAAATTTCACACTAGAAAAATTGTTGCGAACTGAGCACGATTCACACGAAGAATGTCTAGTAAAGTCTTCGTTAAAGATCACTGTGACAAAGACACTTTTCCCGAGTCCAACCCGGACTCAATTATCTACGCAGCTCTATAGGTTATGCTACGAAATTCAGTGGTGTAGTCGTAAGAGAAACAGAGGGTATACGTTCTAAGCAGAGGGTATACGCTCAAGGGAGAGGGTATACCCTAGTGTATATATATTATAGCTTTTTTGAGAAACAGCTGTGTTTCTTAAAAAATCCAGAGGGTATACGGTGTATACCCCCGTATACCCCCCAATACGTCCCTGTTCTCTCGCGCAGGGCCGAAACTAGCCTTTTTTGCATCCGGGGCAAGCATGGATTTTGGCGCCCCCCCCCACCCCCCTCCTCTTCCGCAAAGTATTTTACAAAGAGAATTTTACTAATTTTCTAATAGCCGACTTATTTTAAAATTTAAAATATGTAATACTGAACTACGTAATCTACAATGGCGGATCCAAGAGGGAGGTCACGGGGGTCATGACTCCCCTCTGAACACCATAAAAAATATTCTAAAGATCATTTTTAAAATAAAATATACAGTAGAGTCCCGATTATACGAGTCCTGCTTAACCGAGTTTCCGCTTTAACGGAGTTATTTTCTTCTGATGGACTGATGGCTTCTATTATTATGAAACAGCCATTATAGATGAAGTGTTAGGTGAAGATGAAAGAGCAGCCGTAAAAAGTTAGAACTCTGATTTTCTGGTCAGAATGGGAAGAAAAAAAATGGCTATAATTTTTTTGCTGCTCTTTCATCTTCACCTAACACTTCATTTATAATGGCTGTTTCATAATAATAGTAGTCATCAGTCCATCTGAAGAAAATGATCCATTCCAAAGGTATAATCCTTCATTTGGCGCCCCTTCGTTCTGGCGCCCGGGGTACAGACCCCTCTGCCCCCCCCCCCTTAGTTTCGGCCCTGCTCTCGCGTATCTTTCACCTGACACGTAAAAGTCTGTGTCGACGAATTTCGATTTTTATAGCTCATTCGATTCGACTCATCGAGCTAAGTAATTTGCTACCTCGCATATTGGCTATTGATTTTTAATAATGACAGGGGGCCGGGTTAAAGTTCAAAATTTCGTTCATTGAAAACCAGTTGCCGTCAAAGAAATAAGTAAGATTTAAATTTTTTTTTATGCTTCTTACACTGACATGCATTGGTGCTAGTCAATTTTTGAGGACACATTGTTCATTCCGAAGAAGTGAGTAAAACAAAAATATTTCTCACAGTGCGCACGACGAGCAAAGGCTTCCTCAGCTGACTCCACGAAGCATTCAAAACAAACAGTTCTGCTTTTTTTCTTGAATTTTAATACAGTAGTCTGTAAGGGTGCGGTAGCTTTCGTCTTTATCAATATATCCTCCTTTGGTAAATCCACAGGGCCGAAACTAACCTTTTTTGCACCCGGGGCAAACATGGATTTTGGCGCCCCCCCCCCCTCTTCCACAAAGTATATTTACAAAGAGAATTTTACTAATTTTCTAATAGACAACTGTGAAGGGAGAACGCCCCCCCCCCCCCCCCCCCACATTTGAAATTTGAGATACGGCCAGATGTACAAGTGGAGTACACTGGGATGTCTCACAAAAACCCATATTTGTGAGTTCCAATCCCCAAGAATTTGACTGCAACACATCAAAATTTTTACGATGTTATTTATTGAAAGGTCCGTAAAAAACAAGTATGATGGGGTGGTTCATAAGACAAACGTGTCTTTACAGTAGCAGAGTATCAGGCCGAATGAAATACATTTACATATCGAATGCACGCCACATTCACTGAAATACCAAGCCAATATGAGAGTTACGCAAACGTCAAATTATCCGTTGCATATAAAAACAATGGAAGAGAATTTAAATTATTGGCGAATAAACTGATAAAGACAAAATTGTGAAAATAACTTCAAGCAACCCTACCAAAACATTAACAATACGTAAAATTTATTTATATTATAGATGTCAAATATAATTTTATGATTAAATTTATTGCCTGAGTTAAAATGCAAGAAATGGATAAAAACACATTGTCAATAAAATGATCGCTTTCTTTTATAAACAAAGCAAAGGAAAATTACCCATATAAATATTGTAACAAAAATAGATTAGTATTAAATTAATATCAAACTGTCAAGAGTGCATTTATCGTACATCTCCCATATAGTTTGTTGACTTGCAGATATCAAATAGCGAATCAAAATGGTAATGAATCATTTCGTTAAAAAGACATGTTTATTATTTAATGTTTTACTTCCGCATGAAAGAGCCGAGAAATAAGCCTGAAATTACTTTTTAGCAAATCCAGTTATTACTGACTGAATACATGGAAAGAAAAAGTAAGATTAATTTAAAAAGAATAAAAGGACAATATATGGTGATTGCATCATCATAACAACTTATTTTAAAATTTAAAATATGTAATACTGAACTACGTAATCTACAGTGGCGGATCCAAGGGGGAGGTCCCTCTTAACATCAACTAAAATATTCTAAAGATCATTTTTAAAATGACATATTCAGTACAGTCCCGATTATCCGAGTCCCGAGTTTCCGCTTTCACCGAGTTATTTTCTTCTGATGGACTGATGGCTTCTATTATTATGAAACAGCCATTATAAATGAAGTGTTAGGTGAAGATGAAAGAGCAGTCGTAAAAAGTTAAAACTCTGATTTTCTGGTCCGAATGCGAAGAAAAAAAATGGCCATAATTTTTTTTGCATTATGGCCATTTTTTTTTCCCATTCGGACCAGAAAATCAGAGTTCTAACTTTTTACGACTGCTCTTTCATCTTCACCTAACACTCCATTTATAATGGCTGTTTCATAATAATAGAAGCTATCAGTCCATCAGAAGAAAATTATCCTTTACAAAGGTATAATCCTTCATTTGGCGCCTCTTCGTTCTGGCGCCCGGAGCAGATGCCCCCTCTGCCCCCCCCCCGCCCCCCCTTAGTTTCGGCCCTGCAAATCCATACTTGAACATAGGAATGAACTTAACTGATAATGTGTCTATGATTGAAGCATTACGACGTTGTTCCTAGTCATGAGGCTAATATTTAATTCGTTGGCTAAAATGTAGTCTTGAATAAATTTTACAAAAACTTTCCAAGGACGGAAATACATTAAATCCAGCGGTTCAATGAGACGAGTCATCAATCATTAGTAGTGCTATTTTTAAAATTTCTTTCCAATCATTTTTTTTTTTTTTTTTTTGCTCACAGGCTATCAAGGCCTGAGAGCTAATGTGCCCGCAGGTTCTGTATGTGCACGTACGTATGTATGTATGTACGTAACGCGATAACTCTTGATCGAAATATCCTAGTTGCTTTAAAAAAATAATTCTAGGTTCATTCTGATAAGGAGCTTTCCTGAGTAGTTTTGGGGGTTCATTGGTTAAGTATAAAGGGGGGGAGGACGAGGACTAATACCCCCCCCCTTAATTTAGATATATGGGTTTTTCCATACAGAATTATAGGCTTTGCTTCAAATTTGGTAAACCGGTTTATTCTGATAAGGCGCTTCCCTGATTAGATTTGGAGGTTCATTGGTTAAGTATAAAGGGGGGATGTGGAAGCTAATCCTCCCCCTTAATTTAGCTAAATGGGTTTTTCATGCAAAATTATCCGATTTGCTTCAAATTTTGTATACAGGTTTATTCTGATAAGGCGCTTCCCTGATTAGATTTGGGGGTTCATTGGTTAAGTATAAAGGGGGGGACGAGGACTAATATTCCCCCCCCCTTAATTTAGCTAAATGGGTTTTTCCATACAGAATTATAGGCTTTGCTTCAAATTTTGTATACAGGTTTATTCTGATAAGGCGCTTCCCTGATTAGATTTGGAGGTTCATTGGTTAAGTATAAAGGGGGGATGTGGAAGCTAATCCTCCCCCTTAATTTAGCTAAATGGGTTTTTCATGCAAAATTATCCGATTTGCTTCAAATTTTGTATACAGGTTTATTCTGATAAGGCGCTTCCCTGATTAGATTTGGAGGTTCATTGGTTAAGTATAAAGGGGGGATGTGGAAGCTAATCCTCCCCCTTAATTTAGCTAAATGGGTTTTTCATGCAAAATTATCCGATTTGCTTCAAATTTTGTATACAGGTTTATTCTGATAAGGCGCTTCCCTGATTAGATTTGGAGGTTCATTGGTTAAGTATAAAGGGGGGATGTGGAAGCTAATCCTCCCCCTTAATTTAGATATATGGGTTTTTCATGCAAAATTATCCGATTTGCTTCAAATTTTGTATACAGGTTTATTCTGATAAGGCGCTTCCCTGATTAGATTTGGAGGTTCATTGGTTAAGTATAAAGGGGGGATGTGGAAGCTAATCCTCCCCCTTAATTTAGATATATGGGTTTTTCATGCAAAATTATCCGATTTGCTTCAAATTTTGTATACAGGTTTATTCTGATAAGGCGCTTCCCTGATTAGATTTGGAGGTTCATTGGTTAAGTATAAAGGGGGGATGTGGAAGCTAATCCTCCCCCTTAATTTAGCTAAATGGGTTTTTCATGCAAAATTATCCGATTTGCTTCAAATTTTGTATACAGGTTTATTCTGATAAGGCGCTTCCCTGATTAGATTTGGAGGTTCATTAGTTAAGTGTAAAGGGGAGAGAGAACTCCCCCCACTTAATTTATTTTTTGAAGGGCATTATTCTTTGAAATAAGAGTATAGTATACAATTAGTGTGAATAAACTGTGAGCTCAATGCCATCAGTTAAACTGGGCACTTTTCTTTTTATTTATTTAACACTTTTCAACATAGTACTTGAAAAATGTTTATGACTACAGATTGTCTGGTCATGTTCAACTCGTGTAAATATAAGATTTTCGCGTGACTGATAAAAGTTATTGAGGTGTTATGACATGTTCACTATTCAAACTGAAAATGAAGCGTATAGCATTTATAGTTCATTTCTTTTCAGAGACACTCAAAAGAATTCTTTTACATTATGGTCTATTGAGAAAATTTCTTTGCAATGCAATTTAATAATGTTACACTGTTCCAAAAATATTGAAGCCGGTATACATCACTGACGTGCACTACAAGATGCTTACTGTATAACAGGATGTGTGCATTAGCATTTATCATTCATTTACAGGGACACATAAAAAAATTTCGGTTACAGGACTGTCTATGAGCGATAATTGCTGGAAAAGCGTTTTCAGTTGTGTTACGCGGTTTTAATTTTTATTTTCTTCTACCTTTACAAGAAGAAAATATTGGATTCAGTAAAATTTTCGAATTCCAGTTTTCGACGGATTTACACGTTTTAGAGGTCAGAGAACCATAAAAACAAGTTTTTACAAAATGTCTGTCTGTGAGTATGCCTGGGAGTCTGTCTGTGTGTGTGTGACACAAATTTTGTGGGTGCTCTGTCTCAAGAACTTATGCACGGGATTTAATAAAACTTTAGATTCAGTTAGTCCCTGATACAAATTGGTGCTGATTAGTTTTTAGTGTATATCTCCCAACAGGTGGCGCTGCTATGCTGCATTTTTCGCGATTTCCGCAATAGCTTATCTCAAGAACTAATGCATGGAATTTTTTAGAACTTCAGATTCCGTTAGTCCTTGATATAATTTGGCGCAGTTTACTTTTTAGTGTAAATCGCCCAACAGGTAGTGCTGCTATGAGGCATTATTTATGATTATCGCAATAGCTCTATCTCAAGAACTAATGCCCGAATTTTCACCTAACTTCAGATTCAATTAGCCCCTCACATAAATTAGCACTGTTTAGTTTTTAGTGCAAATTGTCCAACAGGTGGCGCTGCTAGGCTGCAGTTATCACGATTTCTGCAAAAACTGTATCTCAAGGACTAATACATGAATGTTCATCAAACTTCAGATTCAGTTAGCCCCTCATATAAACTGGTCCTGATTAGTTTTTGGAGTAAATCGACAAATAGGTGACGCTGCTATGTATATTTTTTTACGATTTCCGCAATAGTCGATTACCTCCAAAACTAATGTACGGATTTTCACCAAACTTCACATTCAGCTACAACTTGACATAAGTTGTTTGCTGATTAGATTTTGGTGTAAATCACCTAAACGATGGCACTAACATGCTTTATTTTTCAGGAAGCATTAACATGTATGAGATAGAAGAAAGTTTTGGAATTGCCACATCCGACTAGTTTCTAATGTTTTGCGTATTACGTATTACTTTGTGTGTATGAATTCTGTAGATCATTTACAGAGCTGCACCAAAGAATTCGAGTACATTTCAGTTTATCGACGAAATTGCTGAAGTGGAATTTTCATATGTGTGTTATGCGTTTTTTAACTGATCTAAATTTATCATTACTATGTAGTATATGTGCAATGCACATCTATAGATCATACGCAGGACGGCACAAAAGAATTCGGACCACTTTTCCGACTAGAGATCATAGATGGTAATTGCTGATATTGAGTTATCAAATGTGTTAACCGTTTTCAAATAGTTTACGTAGCTTTAAATATCATCTCTTACCTTATAAAACAGTAAAGATTTTGTCTCAATATTATGAATGTGTTTCATAATCTATGTTTGAGGCACTCTTTTTACTTTCTTTTATCTTTACAAGAAGAAAGTACAGTCGTCCACGTTTAAACAAATATTGACGGTTCCGGAAATAATATTCGATTAAGCGGGGAATTTGATTAAACGGGGATTCATAACAGTAATATTTAATGCATAAATAAAAAGGTAAAAGAACCATCTACGGTATATTTCATTAACAGCAGAATAAATCGTTAACAGAATAACATAAACTTAAATAAATACAAATGCTAATGTAAAGTAAATACGTATTAATTTAATGCCAGTAACATACATTTATAGGGTTTACATCACAATGCAGCTCGTTTCAATTTGGTCAAAACTTTTATACTTCTAATTTACGTTACCCATACTGCCGTTTAAAGTAAAAAATCGATTAAAGTGGTTTGTTTAAGTGGAATCTTAAAGGAGTATATATCGAGTTATTTTTCGAATGAGTGAAAAATATCACAATTACCATCTCGAATCTCGAAGTGACGGCGCATTGCCTGGTTAACAGCAAGAAGTGATGTGAGGGATGAAGGTGGGGAAATCATTTGACCTGTCCATTATACGCCTGCCGGCCGAAATCATTGTAGGAAGAACTGAAAATTTGTCCTCAGTGTAAAGGAACCAAAAATGACAAAAGGTGAAAGGAAATTCCAGCTGAAACATGCCTTCCGCGCCTATTTTCAAACATCGGTCACACGGTTGTTATTTTATTAGCGGGGACGTTCGTAAAAGGTATTTGGTTTAAGCGGGGAAAAATAGCATAGAACCAATAGGAATAAATTCGGTTCCGGAGGATTCTATTCGAATAAGCGAGGTATTCAATTATCCGTGACCGGATTAAGTGGGGACGACTGTATAGGATTCTTGAAAAATTTCGAATTACGGTTTTCGATGGATTTATACGGTTTAGAAGGTCCTAAACACGATTTGACGGTTTTTAGAAAATGTCTGTCTGTTACTCTGTCATTCTGTATGTGACAAAAATTTTGTGGGCGCTCTATCTCAGGAACTAATGCACCGAATTTCAGAAAACTGTAGATTCAGTTAGACTGCGATACAAACTGGCGGTGATTAGTTTTTAATATATATCTCCCAACAGGTGGCGCTGCTATGCAGCAATTTTCACGGTTTCCGCAACAGCTCTATCTCAAGAAATAATGCACGGATTTTCATCTAACTTTAAATTCAGTTAGACGTTGACATAAGTTGTTGCTGATTAGGTTATGGTGTAAATCACCCCAACAGGTGTCGCTGCTATGCTGCATGTTACATGATTTACACTATTTTAGCTATAGTCATATCTCCAGAACTAATGAACGGAATTTCATATCTTTAGAATCCTCATGATAGCAAAGGTTGCAATTTAATGTTGGCACTGTGCTAGCGCAATTTGAAGTATTAACATGTATAAGATAGAAGAAAGTTTTGGGATTGGCACATACGACTAATTTTTTCTTGTTTAATTAATGTTTTGCGTCTATAATAACAATTTTTTACAAGTGTCTTTGTCTAAGCTCTTAATACCTTAATCTTTTCAAAAATCTGTTTTTTCCCCACTGAAGATTTTCCAACGTTCTAATTGCCTATTTAAAGATTGCGGCAAGAACTCGCATTAAAAACTTGCATATTTAAAAAAAAAAAAAAAAAAAAAAAAAAAAAAAAATGATGCAAAATTTTTCAAATGCGGTCTTTTTTTTTTTTTTTTTTTTTTTTTTTTTAATCACAGAATGCATTGATTTTAAGAAATAGCAAGAAGAAAATAAATTAATTGCTACATTATTTACTTTTCTAAGAAATCGTCCAAAATTGATTGATTTCGTCATAACTAATAATAATAAATCGGAAATTGTACGTCAAATGTGGCAAATGAGGTGCGTTCGTACTATAACTAGTTTTACCAATATTCAGATCTTGGTGCAATAGCTGTTGCACTCTTATGCAAAATTGCATGAATACAAAATTTATTAGTATTCTATATATTAAATTCAGTCATACGGAAATAATAGGAATCCATCTGAAATAGGAGGTAACACGTAATCACCATGGCAACCTAGAATCCTTACCTATCGTGGGATATCATTGAATTCATTACGCAAGACAGGATTTAATATAATGAAGAAAACTTTTATTAATACCTTTTTAAGTTTTTATTCGATTTTCACAAAATTTGAAATGACTCGACAAAATTCTGCAACGATTTTATATACTATTACATTTCAAACCATTCGGTTGGGTAGTTTTTGCGCTGTTCTATTCTGACAGACGGACGGACCAGACGACGACTATAGGTGCTACGTATTTATGCAATTACGAACGCAACTAATAACAATAATAGTAAAGCCACTTTATACGAATTTTCACAAATATTAATTTAACAAAAAAAAATAGTAGAAAAAGATATTGATATACTAAACAGATCGAGAAAAGAAAATACATTTAACAATCAAATTACTGGAGTGTAGAGGGGCTCTTGACCCATAAATCGAACGTTTGATATGCCGCTTTCAACGCTGTCTGCCATGCTGCTACCTCTTTACCCCCAAAAATGCCTTTCCCTCCGGTCTACGCTTGAATGACATGCAGACGAGACTCACAGTACACACCTTCATTTCACCCCCCAAAATTGAAGTCTAGGACCAATCACAACCCTCCATAGTGGCGTGATGCTCGGCAGATACTTCTATGATATGTGACCTGCCCTACCTGAATTCAAATTTTACCTGTTATAAAATTATGTATAATCCGTAACATTATCTTTAAAATTATCAGAACCACAGAATATGTGATCTAGTTTAAGATGTATAATTTCATACTTAAAAATATCTTCCCATAATTTTTATTTTAATACTACATTTTCTTTAAACAGGGAGGATGCACGAAATTTATAACAGCTACCTCAAATGTGGCAGTGTAAGCTTCGTGGCCTACGTCATTCGTACGAAAATTGCGTGGGCAACTGGAGATCTGTAGTGATTCTCTTTACTATAAGTTTCTGTAAGTGGTGTGGTGTCCGCAGGATTGTGGCGCTCAAAATTGTTTTAAATCATGGGTCTACCACGCATTAGGAATAACATTTATGAAATTTGTGTCTCTTTATTCGTTTTGTGTCTAATCATCCCTGTCATTAGTGGTAAGTTCAACCTTAAGCATACATTTTTGAAAATCTGTCCAACAAAATTTTGGCGGACACATGGTTCCGCCCTTTACGATGCTGTAAAATGCCGGCTTCTCAGTACGATGCGGATAACATATGCTAAACCTGATATTTTGCATATTTTAATTGGATATACATTATTGGTTCCTGTTGATGATGTTGTTGCACTAGTTGTATGTTGATATTCTTGTGCGATCGTTGATTTGATCATAAAATATTTTTACCACAACTCGTTGCAAATCGAATGGTTTCGCTTTTATGTGTACAAACAAACCTTTATCCCTATAATCTGATGCTGGATATATTGCCTTACTTTTCGATATCGTCTATCCCTACACTTATCTTTTCTTCAAAGGTGATGGAGTTTGTGTGTGCAAACGTGTTTAAAAAAGCACTGTAATGTCTTTTATCGTATCATGTCTTGTACGTTTTCGATTGCGTTATATTTTAAGCATAATGTTGTAGAATCTGGGTTATTTAATCAGTGTATATTTATTGCATACAAAATTATCATATAAAATATCACTAATTACATTTATTGTATTTTGATTATTTCATACAAACTATTTTCTTTTCTAAAATTATTTGTTTACCATCAGATTAAAATACTATAATTAGCTAGATATATTTTAAACCAACATGCATTTAATTTGATGCAAGTTGGTTAACAAAATAATATAACATTTATGATTAATTACATTTATAATCTTCTTCAAAGATAGTCGAACTTTTACAAATGTGTTTGAATCGCCCTGTATCTTCTATATAATGTCTTTTAGTATAATACCTTATCCGTTTTCAATTTTTGTATATTTTAAGCATAATATTGTTTTAATTGAAAGTGTAGTATATTTATTACATTTAAATTTATATGTTTAATTAAAAAATCGCCAATTTTTTCATGTTTTAATTATTTCATAAAAACTATTTCTTTTTATTATGTAGTCGATCTAATAGTTACACGCTAGCTAGGCATTATTAATCAAATATTTGATTTGATGCAAGCTGGTTAAATAAAAAGTTTCTATGAGCATTACACTTTTCATCTTCTCTGTAAGTTTACTTCAGTACTTTCATATTCTTAAAGATGCAGGAAATAAAATAACATATTGCAGTAATTATGTGTATATAATACATATCACTGAGTACTATAAACTTATAACTGTTAAGCAGAGTTGCAATTTTTAAATTTAAACAGATCGCTATATTATATTTATCTTTGTGCCCTTCTTTTTAACCTTCACCTAAACATAAAAAATGTATTAATTTTGTAAAATTATTAAACGTAATTCTATTTGAGAATGTTGTTGAAAGAAAGTAAATATCATGAACTTAAACAATGTAGTTTATAAAATGGGTTGATTATATAAAATGGATCATTTCTCATAAAAAATATTTAAAATATTTTAATTATATTTAAGTCTGTGTTTTCAGTGCATTAAAAATATATTATAAAGATATATTATAAAATATTATATATTATAATAGGATATAATATATATATATTATAATTATAAAGGATATTCTAATCATAGTAATTCATATAAATATGTATTTCTAGATTTAAAAATCAAATATATCATCTTAGTTTTATAAAATAATTATTTATTAAAATATTGTAATTTTGTCTTACTAAGTCATTTTTTTTTTTTTTTTTTTAACAAGTTAAAACTTCAAATTATATGTATGCCAACCCTCCTACCTTTTTTTTTTTTTTTTTTTCTTGGTACATTTCTTTTTTTTTTTTTTTTTTTTTTTTTTTTTGTATATTTCTTTTTTTGAAATTTTATAATGGTACTACCACTTTTCTGAATAAAGTATGTTTGGCAAAAAAGATATGTTGGCTTTTTGCCATTGTAGCTGTGAAATCCTACATATTAGTTTCTATAATCACATAAAGGACAAAATTAAGGAGGCCACAGAGCCATTAGATGAGAAAACTGGCTATTAAAAAAATTATCTTCCAGCAGCTACCTTTTTTACTAGCAGGGGTGCAGAAAATGTTTTCACTCCGAACATTTCCCTGAATCCATATGAAAATTCCCCCAAAATTTTACGATATGATATAGGCTTACATAAATTCTGTATTACCGTAGGTATAGAATTTGTTTTTTTAATTTTTCGAAACTTTCTCAACTTACACGCGAGTATATACGAAACATATTATCCTGAGTTCGATTTTGTGAAGGTCACCATACAAATCTTTTTATTTGTAGAGAAAATTTTTCTATCTCAGAGAATTATGTAATTAATTGTTAAAATCGAAATCAATTGCATATTTTTTCTGCAGAATTTCCCCAGTTGGCAAAAATTTCCCCCGAACCTAAATCGCCGGATCGGACATATTCTGCACTCCTGCTTACTAGAAGGGAGTAAAATTCTCTTGCTTACCATTAATGATTCCACTTTCACTAGTAATGTTAGCATATTTATTTGGGATGTTTAATTTTAGATTATACCTAGTTAATATAATTTTTTTAAACAAAACTTTGTTATTTAGCACTTTTAAATAAAAAGTGGCCACTAATGAAATTTCCTAATTTTGCCCTTTATAATCAAGAAAATGTTTTTCATAGAAATATACTGTCAGCCATTAAAAAAAAAAAAGAGAGAGAGAGAAAATCCCATACATTTTAATTGCGAAATTTTCCCAGAAAAGACAAAAATTACCATTTTACTGAAAATTGTTTAACAAAATTATTATATATTTAAGCAAAAATATCACTAATTACATTATTATTGTCTTTTGATTATTTCAGATAAATTATTTCCTTTTTTAAAGTATTTGTTTACCATCAGATTTTACTATAACATTTATATGATTTTATTTAATGTTTACTTTTTTTTTTTTTTCTTCAAGTTTAGGGGGTTGTCTAGACTGTACCAAACTCTGAAATATGAATGCAGTAGACTCCCCCAAATCCGCAAATGACTAAAATCCGCACATCATCACAGATGTGAGGGACAAATTACAGAATTTTTTAGTTTTATATTATTCTGTATATGTATTTTAATATGTAATTCTCTGTAATATGACTGAGCTCATGATTTTTCATGAAGGAAGTATAAATTTATTTCTGAAAAAAATCAATATATTGCTGATATCACTGGTAATCACAATCTTTTTACCCAATATATTTGTATGTTAATAAAGCTTTTTTTGATCATTAAGACCGGCTAAACCTGAAATAAAACTTCCTTACTTCATGATTCTGATGTGAATTAATCGGGTACCTAAAGAGGAAAGTTTCACTGAATAATTCAAGAAAAATGTGTCTCATCTTTATTACACATTATACAGTAGACTCCCTTAAATCTATGACCCTAAAATCCGCAAACGCCTAATATCTGCATATTTTTTCGAATGTAAACAATGAAATTTACAGTTAGTTGCAGGAACAAAATTAAAGATGGCGCCGAAATCAGCGACTACCGCAATGCATTTTTTTACTAAATTTTTTGTTAATCATTCTCTTTTGGCTATTGCAGCTGATTTATTACTAAATAAATTTACATTACTTTTGATTTTGATATAAATTAGCATATCTATATCAAAAATTCCAGGATTCGAAATGGAAAAATCCACAAACTGGAACGCTATTTTAAAATTATTGTTCGCGGATTTTTTAAAAATTTTTATTATTGACAAATTTATTTCTAAACATACAAAGCAGTATAAGAAAAGCATTCAAGACTCTAAAGAATAATGAAAAAAGTTACAGAGAATGCAATAAGCTATATATACTGATAATAGCATTAACCCTCCGACTGTCTTGGAAAAGGGCAAAATTGCAATGTTGTTTTCTCTGCATTTTGTTTTAAATGCTAAAAAAAAAATGATTCTTTGAACATTTTATAAAAAAAGGTACTTGTTAGTTATCCCATCGACGAAATTACTGTCGCCAAATTGTAAGATTAAAAGCCAATAATGGTTGATCGTAAATGTCACATTCACTTGACAACACATGTTTACGTCATCAGGTGATTTTTGTTTCGACGTTTTATTTGTATTTTTATTAATGTTATATTAATTTATTTGTTTTTTCGTTATTTAAAATAAAAATTATATCAATTTGTATAATTTGGCGGGTGGTTTGGCAATTTATATAATTTGGCGAAATTGGTCGACGGGATAACTAACAAGTACCAAAAAAACTTAATAACGAATATGAATGCAATCCTTGGAAATATTAATCATTGTTCAATGTATTAAAAATACATTAAATCAATTAATCAATAGAATTATATTACTTTAAATATTGCCTGTATTGCAGTGAAACTTGGAGCTTAGTGAACATATTAACACGTGCTTGTCAGTGAGGGGGGGGGGGGGGTTAACACTGTTCTCCTTGCTTCTTTCCCTATTTCTTATGTCATCACTAGTTTGAAATACCATTCTTTTGTTTACTTTATTTTATACATATTTAACTACAGTTACTTTAATAGTTTACTTTTCTTTTATTCATCTTTATTTATTTAAATATGTAACTTACTTTACCTTTTTCTTGGCAGTCTTTAACTTTAAATTCTCTTTATTCAATTTATTTCTGCATAAACATCGCTAAGCCTTGCCGTTCTCCGTATGTAAAACAATGACGTATCGATCTTACAATCGCTTTACCATTAGATGGCAGCATAGGACTTTTGGAATCGATTTCATCGGTAATAATTTTAATATTTTTCTAAATTTTTATTTTACATAATTATTTTAATAATTACTTACTTTTAAACTAATAAATTATTTAAATATTTTACTTATTTTAATGTTTCACTTTATTGTAAGCATTCATTATAATTTCCCTTGCTTAACTACCATTCAAATTAATGTTTCAAAAATGTAAACAAATCAATGACCAGAAATCCGCAAAATTCTAAAATTCGTACAACCTGTGGTCCCAAACTGTGTGGATTTGAGGGAGTCTACTGTATTATAATTATACATTATTATTTACTTGACCAATACTTTTAATAATTTAAACATTTTTTTTTATTTTTCTTACTTTTATTATTATGGTTTATAATTTTATGTAATTATTTTAATAATTTACTATATTGTAAGCATTCATATAATTTCGATGCATTATTACATTCAAATTGCTGTTTAAAAAATGTAAACAAAGCAATGACCAGAAATCTTCAAAATTCTAAAATCCACACAACCTCTGGTCCCAAGCTATGTGGATTTTAGGGAATCCACTGTATAAATATTATATGGCAGAGTGTTTTAATGTACAAACATTTTACACTACTCTACAGGTTGGCTACTATTTACTGTTACAAATATTCAGTCATTTTATTTTTTCAAATGTAAGATGATAAATACATTAATTAATATGATCAACATCAGAGATGAAAGTTTACCAGAAAATAATTTTACTCAAATTGACTGCCATCTTCATCGATTACCAAACGATAATCTCTTATGCGATGCCATTGTCCGATTGCGGCACGAATCATTTTAAGAGGTAATTGCAATTGATCCCATTCACGCAATATTTGAAGCTTTAAGAGAGTCCAAACTTCTGTATTGTTTGCTATTTACTTTAGCCTCTAAAATCCCCCAGACGAAATAACCTAAAGGATTTAGATCGGATGAAGAAGGTGGACAATCTTCTTGCATGATAAAGTTCTGACAATTCACATGGAGGCAAGCCTGTGTTGATTAAGCTCGGTGCGAAGGTGCAGAATCTTGCTGAAATATACAATTCTTTTTGGGATACAACCTGTCAGAATGTGGCAATAAATGTGTACCCAATATGTCCTGTTTGTAATATTCCCTTTATCAATGAATTGCAAAGGCAATTTTCCATTGTTTGACAATGCAGCCCAAACCATAACAGAAATCTTGTTCTGAAAGCATTTAAGACTTCGGAGGGTTTCAGATATATCCTCGAAGGTTGCTGAATATATGACACCATTTTTAGCATTATAACACTGTTCAGTGCAAAATAGCTTCTCATCAGAAAATATTCTGTCAACATTTTTCCTACAATGCCGCTTCAGCAATTTCTGTCAAACCTTTAAAAAAAACTTTTACGATAAGGACAAAAACCCAGGTCTTCAAGTTATAGGTGAAAATTGGTGGTCGCCACTCGCCACGTGGCGATTAAAGTTGTAAAAGTGGCGATTACAAAATCGGCCATCGATCACCACCTTAGTCGTCACTCGCCAAGTGGCGATAAAAAATCTGTTATCGATCACCAAGTGAAATATAGCTTTTTTCATAGAAATATGCATCTCTACTTTGATTACATCTAATTAGCAAACTGGTTAATTCTTTTTCCCACCGGATGCAAGCAGATTACAATGATATAGCTGTATTTTCAGTATTTTGGCTTTTCGCCATTGCCCTTCAGTTGGATTATTTTTTCTAGAAATACAGTTTTATTCTGCAAAATATATTCATCAGCTTTGATTCCACATGCATTTCAAATAATTTATTCCTTTTTTCACCGAATGCAAGTATGCTTTAAGAACATTGCAGTATTTTCAATATTTCGACTCCTGCCACATGCTCACCAGTTAGATTATTTTTCTTCAAGAGATATTGTTTAATCCTGCGAAATACACTCACCAGCTTAGATTTCAGCTGTATTTAATGGGTGTAGTATGTTAATAACACATTTACTTATTAAATAAAATCCAAATAACATTTTATTGGGTTTTATTTGATTATTTTTTATTGTATACACCTAACTGTTGGAATTTTGATTTAGTTATTTTTTATATAAAGAAAGTAATAGTAATTTGATTGATAATAGTGTTTATGAACTTATACAAATAATCTAAAAATATATTCTAAAAAAATCAATATGATAACAGATTTTGTGGTTTTAAAGTAATTTTCTGTAATTTTGACTGCTTCCCTATTCTTATCATGAATAGTTGGCTGGTATAAAACTGACTTATAGAAAAATATGTATATATACAACAATTAGTATAGTTTATGTAGATGACAAGAAAGTTTGAAACATTATAGTGGCCACTAACTTTAAAAAGTGGCCACTAATGAAACTGAGTCTACCGGCCACTGGCTATTAACTCAATTTCCCAGTTTTCACCTATACTTCAAGTATAATAGCTTGCATAGTTCTGCGACTCTGTTCTCTTCAGCAGTCATTTTATTTTCAGAACATTGTGGACTTCTTCGTATCTTTTCATGAATTCTTTTGTGCGAACTGAGCATGGAAGACCAGACCCAGGTCGATCTTTACAGCTATTAGTATCCAATAACCTATTTATAAGTTCTATATATAAATGTTCTGTTAAAACCAACACATTTTAATT
This sequence comes from Maratus speciosus, assembly GCA_963932465.1. Taxonomy (NCBI): domain Eukaryota; kingdom Metazoa; phylum Arthropoda; class Arachnida; order Araneae; family Salticidae; genus Maratus; species Maratus speciosus. Next base: position 560,216,598 of record OZ010794.1, on the reverse strand, counting down.
GCTTAAAGATTTTACCTGCGGAAAATCCGCGATCAAAGAGCTGTTTAATCATCATTCTTTAGGCTTCCATTTTTTAAATAATTTTAAATGTTTGCTTTATACAAAAATAGTCTTCCCTAATAGAAAATTGCCAAATGCTGAAATAGAGAAATAAATTGTTTTACCAAATGATTGAAATTAATTCTTACTTTTTGGAGTGTAACAGTATTTAGTATTAAGCATCCCTGAAAAAAAGGGGGAAAGAGAACTTTAATTAAACAAACTTGTACAAAGGATTTTTTTACACTAAAAAGTGAAAAAAAAAAAAAAAAAAAAAAAAACTCTTTTTGCAAAGTACTAATATGGATCCAAACTAGTAAATAAATACATAAATAAATGTGTTTAAATATATAAATAAAAATAACTTTGTATTAGTAAAAACTAAAAATTATGTAGACTAGACATTGCATATAATTATGCATTGCTCTCAGGGTTGCAAAAAAGCCGGCTAAAATTTAAAAAAGCCAGGCCGGTGGCTTTTATTGGTTTTAACCGGCTTTTTTTGGCCAAAACTGGCCTGTTTTGGCCATAATTGGCTTTTATAAAGTGAAGCATTGTAATTATAAACTACACATTTTAAAGTGTTTTTAATTAGTTTTAATGACATTTAATTGATCTGGAGTTTAATAAGTAACCCAATTTCTGAATAATGAAGACATTAATACTGGAATAAAACTTAGATGGTTTTGCTAGTGATTTGTAGTCAGAATTGCAAATATGTCAGATAAATTTTAAAAGATCCATACCAACTGCTTTATCTGGTTTACACTGACCTTTAACTACACTCCCCCTCTCCCCCAATTTTTTTTCATTTTTACTGCTTTATAAAATTGAAGAGGACAGTGGTTACTTAGTTACATGTTTTATTACTTAATTAATTTTAAGAGCTATTAATATACAAGTCTTATTTTATTACTAGTAAACATTCAAAATTATACGTTATCATAATTATAAGTAATCATGTAATGAAAACACCATTTCTCACAGGGTTGCCGGCTTTTAGCCAGGCCAAGAAAAGCCAGCCGGCTTTATTTTTCAAAAAGGTGGTTTATAGATATTTCATATAAAATTTGGATTAATTTATTTTTAATACACTTATAAATACTTTCTACTAAAAAAATATAATAAACTTCTATATTACATTTTGTCAAATAAATAAGTCCTTATAACAGCTAGAATGCAACTATGAAGGCATTATGTCAGAAAAAAATTATAAATATTCAGAAGAATACATTAAATTAGACTCTAAAGTATTCGTTTGAAATTCTTCATTATAGCTCTACACATACCACACATTTTAAAGATTATATGAAAGAATAAGAAAATGTCACACATCAAAATAGAAACATTCTTACATACTGATATTTACTTTTAAAATTGATTAAAACTAAATAGCATATACAGTATGGAACCATTTATCCGGAAACCAGTTAACCAGAAAACCAGTTATCCGGAATGACATTTCTGATAGACTGATTTCAGAATCTTTGCAGAAAAAGGTGTCATACACTGCCAGTTTGACATAGGCTTTGCTAGAAACAACTGTATAATTTGCTGACAACATCGAGTACTTGAAATGAAAATATATTTAGTTGTATTTTAGATGTTTTAATTTTTATGCAGAGCAAACAGAAGAATTTTTGTTCCTAAGATTACCTTCTTTTAAACTCTGGTTAACTTTTGATCTTACTTGCATTGATTTTTAATCCAAGTAATCTAATAATTTAAAATCAGAAATAATACCACAACCACACATATTCGACAAAACTTATCAAATGGATGATGCTTTAATGCACAACCAGTTAACCGGAAAAACCAATTATCCAGAATACATCTGACCCCAAGCATTCCGGATAAATGGTTCTGTATTAATAACTGAAATTATCTTATATAATACTTGAGAATACCCAGTAATAAGCAATTGATATTCTAACTTATAAAAATGATATATGTAAACAGTTTTTCTGGTACTAAGCTGTTATGTAACTTATTCCAGATATGTCCATACAAACAGATTAAAATAGTAGAATGAACAATGTTGAAAGAGAAATTAGGAAGGATATAACATTTGAGGAAATTTTAGTACATGTAAGTGCATAAAATAAACAAGACAATTAAAAAAAAGTTCTCCAAATAAAACTTGTTGAATTAGAATTTTGAAAAGCTAGTTGCTGTTTAAAATAGTGCATATTCATGCATAAATTAATGCATATGTTATTCATAATATCATAATACTGTTTTAATAGACAGAAATGATGTTTTTTTTATTAAATGACTTTGTGTGATTTTAAATAAATGTTTAGGAAAAATAAAATAAGACTTGTATATTAATATCCCTTAAAATTAGTTAATAAAATATATAGCTAAGCAACCATTGTCCTTTTTAATTATATAAACCAGTAAAAATGAAAAAAAGGGTGTTAAGGTCAGTGTAAACCAGGGAAAGCAATTGGTATGGCCTTTTATTCCTATATTAATGTCTTTATTTTTCAAAAATTGGGTTATATTGATTTCTACCTCAATTAAATGTTTTTAAAACTAATTAAAAAACACATAAAAAATGTGTCATTTATAATTAAAATGCTTCACTGTATAAAAGTCAATTTTGGCCAAAAAAGGCCAATTTTGGACATAAAAAGCCAGTTAAAACCAATAAAAGCCACCGGCGTGGCTTTTTTAAATTTTAGCCGGCTTTTTTGCAATCCTGATTTTTCACTATTAAAAATATTATAAATAGCATATGCATAAAAATGCTTAGCAACAAGATTTTCAAAATTTTATTTAGAGTTTTTTTTTTTTACCTGTTTGAATGCTCTCTTTTTTATACACTTATGTACCAAACTCTCCTAAAAAATTATATCCTTTCTAATTTCTCTTTTAACATATGAATAACATAATCTCTCCATATGGACACATAAGAATGTTTCCATTTTGATGTGATTACATTTTGCCATTGTTCAATTAAATATAATCTTTAAAACGTGTAGTATATGTGGAGCTATGCAATATAGAATTTCAAAACACCAGTTTGGAGTCTAACTTATAGCCTTTTCAATATTTATAACTTTTTTTTCAGACATAATGCCTTCAAAGATTTATAAAGACTTATTTATTTGACAAAATTTAATAGAAATTTATAATTTTTTTAGTAGAAAATATTTATAAGTATTAAAAATTAATTGATCCAAATTTGAAACATATTAGCTGTAAACCAACTTTTAAAAATAAAAACCGGCTTTTTTCAATAAAAGCCGGCTTTTTTTAAGTGGCTAAAACCAAAAAAAGCCGGCCGGCTTTTTTTGGCCTGGCTAAAAGCCGGCAACCCTGATTGCTATTAAGATTAGGTATTTAACAATAAACAAATATCAATGAAAAGAGATTTTCTCCTCCCCCTATAATTTAATAAAAACTATTTTTCTACAGATATGTTTAAAAATATACAGGCAAAAGGTTTGTTGGAGTGATATGAGAATGTTATGTTTATTCAATTATTTCAGTTTTAAGTGAACATTTAAAAAAAAAATGTAGGTTACAAATTTAAGGAAAGAAATATACTTATTGTAATATTAAAAAATAAATAATAAAACAGGAGAAATAGAATAACAAAAGAAACCAGTGGAAAAGGATATTTGATATTTTTACTTATTGCATAGATGTTGTCAACTTTGATGCTTTTAACAGTTTCCCCCAGGTTTAAAAAAGGGCAGGGTGCTATTTGTGGGAAAAGGGCACTTTTAGATTCCGAAGGGCATGTTTTAGATTCTTAAGGGCATTTCTTGACATTTTTAAAGGCATTCTTTTGATTTTTAAAACTACTTTTTAATATTTAATAGACAGAAAACTATTTTAAAGACAGCAATGAGTCAATTTTTACTATGTAAGTAATTTTTTTAATAAACAAAGGAGTAAAGGCACTTTTTTCAGGTTTGCGCAACAAGGGAGCTAATTTTTTAAATGAGGGGCAAGAGGGGTGCTATTTTGTAAATCTAAGGGCAGGCAGGGTGCAGCACCCTCCTGAAACTGTCTGGGAGAAACTCTGCTTTTAATTATTAAATACGTATTAATAAAATGATTAACTTATATCTCGGCTGTCCCAGATTCTGCTGATAATTAACATGCAACAAAATTAATTGAAATTATTAGTGTATATATTTTCAAAATTGAACTTAATTCTGTTTCAAATGAACGATGTGTCAGGGCCCTGACAACTCCTCGATTTTAAATAATTTTAGGTTTAAGGTAATTTTGACATCAAAACATGGAGAATATGTAAAATTAGGAATGTAACAAATATTCATCCTATTTGGTATTCGGCTGGCCGAATACTGAATATTGTGGTAATGCTTCGACTAAATATCTGTGACCGAATATTGGTAGATAATTTGTTAAATAAATTCAGGATAATGATTTTTTTTTTCCATTTTTTGCTATGCTTTTCTCAAATCTAAACGGACTAATTTTTGACACCAATTTGAAGCTGTTTTTAAATGCATAAAATTAGGGATTGACCGAAGCAGGAATTTCGCCGAATACCGAAGCTTCGGTTAAAGTGTATACCGAATATTCGGTATTCGGCAACCGAATACTTAAATATTTTGAATAAACATTTTTGCATATATTAGCTTTTTTAATAAACTTTAATTAAAATTAAATTCTTAATAATTTAATTCAGTTAAATTTTTATTCTTAATTCTAAGTACACGAAAAAATTTAATGACTTCTTTCCACTCACAAAGTCATTCGCTTATTTTTTATTATTTTATAATTAGTCAATACCTAAAATAAAATATGAAAGTATTAAACTATACACAGAGGTGCCAAGTTTGCACTAATCTTCCGTAATGCGTAGATTAATTTAACCCAGTTTAACAACGTTTCGAATCAAAAAAATTATTTCATGAATATTTATTTATTTAATTCCAGTTTTCTACGTAGAACTTATTTAATTTCATCTCTATAAAAAAATTCTGGTGCGAAATGTATTAAACCAGGGTTAAATTAACCCACATATTACGGAGGATTAGTGGCAACTTGGCACCTATGTATACAGGCTATTATTAAGGATAAAGATTGTCAGAAAAACAAAAGTTCGTAGAAATAAAAAGAAACTTATCATTAAGCTGATTTACCGATTGTCTATGTACATTGAATAGAAATCTCTCAAATACAAAGTATATATAAATTTGTTCATTTAATTATTTATCAAATTATTGCTATTTATATTTTGATTAATATGATTTAACTTTGGGTGATGAAGATAACAAATTGGAGCGATTTTAATTTAATGGATATAAAAGCTATCATAGGATAAGACATAGGGGGTATACTTATTTGATGTGTATATAAAAGAGAATACACGTTAAATAAATTTAAAAAAAAAACTAATGTAGAAAGAATTAAAATAATATGATAAGGAATTAATGATAATGATCTTTCTTACTTTTTTTTTTTTTCTGTTATAGACAGTTGCTTTGATTTTACCCCTATATAGACTATTTTAGGAAGGAAAAGTTTTTTTTTTTTTTTAAATTAAAAAATGCGTTTGTTTTTTGTAGTCGGTCTCTGAACTCCTGCACATAATATTGAAACTCATCGTTTAGCCTATTCTACTTCTAAGTAAAAGAGAATTTTTCTACTCCTAAGAAAATACTTATCCGCACCTGCTAGCAGTGTTTATAGTGAAGATTTCTTTTCTGAAGGTGGACAGGTTTATAAACAGAAAAGAAACAGATTACAAACCAGATAATGCCTAAAATTTAATATTTTTACACTGTAATTTGCCCATGTTAAATTTTGATTACAAATAGTAATGTACTGCTTTTATAAATGATCACTATCACTGAAGCATATTAAAATAACATCAAATGAGCATTGGACATCATATATTTTTACAACTAGTAATACTGTACCTATTGTTTTCCATAAAGTTATTATTTGAAAAATTCGGCCGAAACCCGGTCAATCCCTACATGAAATTTACATTTATTCTTATTCAAATACTATGAAATGAGTGAGCATTAGTATAAAAAGCTCATTATTTTTTAATGTAAGAAAGGATAAAAGTATTACTGAACAATAGAAGTAAAAAATATTTAATTTTTTATGGATATAATTTACCATCCTGACTGAAATTAAGTCATTTGATAAAGGAAAAAATAGCAATTATAAATTTTTTGTGGTGAACCAAGTTTTCTAAATCGTAAAATAATAAATTTAAAAATCGCTTCTCACAGTGATAATATGTTCGTAATTTATTTGAAATGTTACATGAATGGCAAGTATCTGTAGATGAAAATTATTCTCTTAGTAATTTAGATTTAGCGAAAGCCGTGTTTTATTATTTGCATCAAAGTGTTTGTAATATTAAAAACGTGCATCCAACTGTTAAAATTTTTAAATATAAAATAAAAAATCAATTTTTTTGGTTAGTTTAATTTTCCTTATTTTGACATAGAAAAATTATAATTAAACTAGTTGGATGTGCCAATCCCAAGACTTTCTATCTCATACAGCTTAATATTTCATAAAGTACTACTAGTTACAAATGTTAATACTTCAATATTAGTTCAATACCAACTTTGAAGTTCATCTTAAATTTCTACTTTAGTCAATTAACCCTTTATCTACTGACAGTATTTACCATTAAAATAACTTCTTATAAAATTCATTTAATACATCGATTAGTAGCAATACAGTTTAGAATGAGTTATAGATGCATTACTTTATCTTGTTCCAAAAGCATTATATTAGTTATACAAAACAAAAATATTTTTAAAAGGGTGATTTCTTTTGCCTTTGCATATTTTCAGCTTTCTTGGTGTTGAGGGGCCGGGGGGGATTTTTCAATTCGGAAATATTTCTATTGTAAGAACATTATATTTGTACATTTCCTAATTCTACAAAATACCAAGAAAAAGATTTGAGTGGAGTTATAAATATTGCACAAAATCCCTATAAATTCAAATTTAATTAATCCTTCAAAAATCCTTCTATTAAATGATTATGTAAATCTTCTAATGTAGTTTCAAAAATTCACGAAAAATGCTCTAGAAGATAAAATTTTCATAATTCAGTACGCCTGTATTAGGGATGCACCGAATATTCGGTATCAATTCGATATTCGGCCATATTACCGAATAGCAAACTATTCGGTATACCGAATATTCGGCTTGGCCGAATAGCAAACTATTCGACCTGCTGAATATTCGGTTTGGCCGAATATCGAAATATTCGGCCAACCGAATACTTAAAAAAAACTTTTAAAACATATTTTTAAAAACCTTATACCACTTAACACAGTCAACTTATAAAGATATTTAGAATAATTAGAAACACAATCATATATTTAAATAAAAGAGAATGTTTTTACATTATTTATTTGCTGTTTGTTAAGTATTATTCGTATTATAAGTATCAGTACGCCTATATTAGGGATGCGCCGAATATTCGGTATCTATTCGGTATTCGGCCATATTACCGAATATTCGGCTTGGCCGAATAGCAAACTATTCGGTATACCGAATATTCGGTTTGGCCGAATAGCAAACTATTCGGCCTGCTGAATATTCGGCCAACCGAATACTTAAAAAAAACTTTTAAAACATATTTTTAAAAACCTTATACCACTTAACACAGTCAACTTATAAAGATATTCAGAATAATTAGAAACAGAATCATATATTTAAATAAAAGATAATGTTTTTACATTATTTATTTGCTGTTTGTTAAGTATTATTTAAGAAAATTAAACAATCACGAGGATTTTCATAGGAATTAATTATGTATAAATGCAAGTTCCTGAACATTGTCCCGTAAATAATCTGTTTCTTGCTAAGATTTTCAGAACAACGTTTACAATCTCTGAAAATGATCGGCCACTCCAGACACCGATCTAGGATGTATTTAAAAACTTCCTTGCTTAATAAAAGGGAGTAAGTAGAACAGTTATTCTTGTTGAGTTGCCACCATATAAAATTTGAATAGATTGTATTATTTATTTACTTTTACTTTAGTCTCTTCCTGACGAACAAATAATATAGGATCCTGTACAATTTTTCTTCCAATTTTTTCACAATTTCTCTTTGATTTTAAAATGTTTGTTTTAGAATTTAAGAAAATTTTATTCATCTGTTTTAATTCACAGAAGAAGCCATGAAATTAAAAATTTTATTAATTAAAAAAGTTTTATAACTATCCTCTTCTTAAATAACTCAAAGCAGATTTTTTTTTAGCATAAAATTTACTTGAAAAAAGCTTTTGATTATCAAAATGAAAGTTTGTTTTAAATATTATGTAAAACTGTTTTAAAATTTAACATTTTAATGCCTTTAAACTTTGAAACATAAAATTATTCGACAAGCCGAATATTCGGTATTCGGCCTAGCAGTTACTATTCGGCTTGCCGAATATTCCGTATTCGGTTCACCTGTAGGCCGAATATTCGGCATTCGGCCAAAATCACTATTCGGTGCATCCCTAGCCCTATATGAATGGAATTTTAAAAATAAAGTCGCTGGGACGACATATGTCCGAGACCAGTAATCAGAGTGTTAAATGTTCAATTTGGTAACCCTTATTCTGACCTACATATTTCGTGTTGGGTCGCGAAAAACTTAATTATATAAGGATCGCTTATGAAACAAGTTTGGGAACCAATATTTTGTGATTTGTCACAAGGAAATACTTTGTATCAAACTTACCAAACGTGATCCTATGACATCAAAACATTTTTTTTCCTTCTGTAATTAGTTGGTTCTTTGTTTCATTTGAAATGAATAATATGCATAACTTTTAAATGGGAAACGTAAAAAAAATAGCCTTGAACTTTTCCTTCTTCTTGATATACTGGTGGTGATACTATATGATTGACATCTGCTTAACGCATGAAAGTTTAGCCAATCGCCATACATCGCTGTATTTCTTTTTACACTGTTTTATTTAACTCAACCTGTTTTTAGGGTTTCGTTCATCGGACGAAACCCGTCTCGCTCCTTTGTCTGTCTGTCCGTCACTGTGCCCGTTCTCAGAAACTATATATGTTGGAGACTTGAAATTTTGCATACTTATAGCTGAACACCTCACATCAAACAACAAATCATAAAATTTTGAAAAAGTCATATATTTAACCCTCTCGTGTATTTTAAGCTTTTTTTTTTTTTTTTTTTTTTCCTAACTAAGCCCATAATTAAGTTGAAGACTTGAAATTTTGCAAAATTATAGCTAAGCACTTTCGATCAAATCACAAATCATAAAATTTCGAAAAAGTGTTATATTTAACCCTCTGGGCTCTAACTTGTGTATTTTAAGCAATTTTTTATCCTTTCCCCCTTTTCACCCGGGGGACACTTTTCTAACTTTTGCCGACACCACTTTGACCACTCTTTCATATTATGCACCATAGACTTACATATTTTAGTTCCACTTTTTACTGCCAGGGGGCGTCTACCTATCTCGGGTGCTATGGGTACGATTCCCTCAACTAATATATCTACGGATAGGTTTGTAAATCGGAGTTTCGTTCGGATAGAGGTTTGTTTAGAATAGAGTTGGTTGCGAAATGTGGAACTAAGAGATTTTGCTAACGGATAAACTGTTTTGAAAGGAATATTAAACACCCTCTGTGCGATCTGTGATCACACTTACCCACTTGTTTTTTTTAACCATTTGGAAAAATGGTTATTGTTCTCGTCAGGGTAGGAAATCAAAAGTATATCTGAAGCTTTTTATTGGTTTAATCTGCAATTTATTCGTTTTCTGATTGGTACAGTAATATGTATTTCCCTTTACTTTCAACAGAGTGTTGCCACTATGACAAAAAAGTAATAAAAACTCCAAAAAAATTTGAGATACAGCTTTCAAACAAATTGCATTTAAAAGTACATTTTTTTCTCTATACGACGATATAAAAAGTAATATTGTGGGATGTTTAGAAGTTTAAAAATGAAATTTCATTTAAAATGGGTCGTCAGATTTCTACGATGGTAAAGCCTTTTCCCGAACAGCCAATGAAATGCTTGGATAATACTTAAGTTTCAGGTGGATAATATGTACGAGTCGCAGGAGATTTCCGTCGCTTACAACTTTTACGTGTAATAACACCATTAATGTTTAATCCATGGCGTACGTAATGTAGGATCAGCTCCGTGCGACTTTTTTATGTCTTAAATTTTAGTCTTTGAAAAAATCATTTTCCAAATGCTCGTTGTAATTTGTTAAATTGCTTTTTTTTTAATTATTATTATTTGTTTGTTTGATGTAAAGATGGAATTTTGCAATCGATTTTTCACCAGCTTCCTGATATGATAGAATTATAAAAATTATGTACAAAGGTGTGTTTCCGATGACAATACAACATTTTAATATTTTTACAACTTAATTATAAATTAATACCTTTTTTTTTCATATTTAAAGGTATTTTCCAGTTAGTCCCCTGCATGTGATAAGTCGCCCAATATTCTCTAACTCGTAAGATTACATGGGAGTTGGATAAACAATGGATTTAATGACGTGCCAATAACTGATCGCCAAAATAGGGCAAAGCGCTGTTGAAACTACAACAATGAAACATTTTTTTAAGCTCTTAAAAGTAGAAATAAATTATAACTAAAATATGAAGAGTGTAATATTTAAATATATATACACTTTTATCAATTAATAGTTTAATATTAAATAATTTGATTAGGCGATGAGAATACACTTTAAGACCATAAAAGATACCTTAAATAATGTTTGTTTTCTTTCCTGTTCTCTTTCTTAAGAAAGAAAGAATAAATTTGTTTAATTTTTATAATTTTAATAAATTTATTAATTTTTAATAAATTTATTTAATAAATTTATTTGCTTTTTAAGGGTCTCAGGACTCAAGCTTAAAAATTTTCGAAATTTTAATTTTAGGGCGATTCCGTGGAGAGTGTCACACATGTAACGCAGGCTTTAATTTGCATTTATTCAATTATTTATTATATTTTATTGTTAATTCTGATTTTAGGTGGTATGGTAAATAAGTTATTAGCATATTTTTTAATTTAAATGTGTGGCAATAAAACTCACATAAGTATATCATTTAATTTCTTTACTCAAAATGTGCTTTTTTTCTACTTCAGAAAAAAAGCACATTTTGAGTATGAAATTAAATGATACATTTCTGTGAGTTTTACTTACACACATTTAAACTAAAAAATATGTTAATAACTTATTTACCATACCACCTAAAATCAGAATTAACAATAAAATATAATAAATAATTGAATAAATGCAAATTAAAGCCTGCGTTACGTGTGTGACCCTCCGCATGGAATCGCCCTTTATTACAATGTTAAACTCCTGTTTTTTATTTATTTTTTAACATCTTGATATAATTGTTTCCTTAAAATTCCCATTGGAACAGAAGTTATGGCTTTTAGAATTATACCCGCTCAATAGCGGCGTTTCTGAAACTTTGGGGTCATTTTTCTCAAAATGACCTTTTTCGGTATAACGTGCACGATATCTCAAAAACGTTTCAATATTTTTTCATGAAATTTTCAAAATATGTTTCATTTTCGTCTGTATAAACTGAGCCTAAAATTTCTTTTTTGTTGTTGTAAAATTTCTTTTTTCTCACCTACAAAAAATATTTTTGTAGGTGATTATACTGTTGAAATTTTCAAAATTTTGTGTTAGCTAAATACAACTTTGTATTAAAAATGCATTAAATACAAACTTATTTAGTTCAGGGTAATTATCATAATCTGAAGTATAATTAGGCATCAGAATTATTAATCTAGTTGCAAAATTTATTTTGCAGTCCTGCGCTTAAGCTATCATACCAATTTTCTGCTCGGAAAATGTCTGACAGTTTGAACCTTTTTCATAAATATTTATTCTCCATCTTGTAATTTTTTAAATATATAAAATGAAAGAACATATTTGTATCTTTTATCTATGAAAAAACTTCTGTTTTAAAATCATATACATTTTAAGATATTAAATGGTCGGGTTTTTTTTTTTTGTTCATTTTCTCCAATTTTATAAGAGTCCTTGGACTCTTTAATAATTTTTGCTTTTGTACTTATTTTCTTGTATTTGTTTCTTTCTTCTATATTTATAAGAAGGTATTAAAGTTTATTCGAGCGAGTCCGATTTTAATAATTTAGTACAATATGGTAAATTTTGTCCTCTTTTCAAAGTTTATTCAAAATTCGTACTGTGATTTTTTGTTTTCACGAATTTTTTTTACGAGTTTTTTCGACATTCGTAAGAGAAATCCGGCTTTGATCTTTTAGCCCAATGTAGTAATTTGTCCTGCGATTTTTGTCAAATATTCGCGACTTTTAGCTTTTTTTTCGCGATTCATAGCAATTTTTCCGCGTTACTTCGGCTTCAATCTTTTAACCAAGTATAGTAAATTTCGTTTTCTTTTCAATGAATTTTTTTCGGAATTCGTGCACCGATTTTTTTATTTTCGCGTTTCATATTTTTTGTAGGCCCGATAAATGCCGAGCGGATTATCTAGTAATAAATAAAGTAAAAGATAATATTCAGTTATCGCGTAGTTAAACAGCAGGTGTTAATGTTAATGGGAATGGTCAATAATTATACATAGAATGACACAAAATGTATAACGCTTCCGGGGTTGAACTCATCCGTTTCCTGATAATCCAAACGCGGCCACGTTAGGCTTAAGTATTCCGATGCCGTATTTGCCAACTGCCTTATTTAATCTGTCTATCTATTTGTTGTGTAACATATTCTTCTTCAATTTTTCTCAAACCTTCAAAAAGTATACAATTATAACGCTTTAAGATCTAATTTAAAAATAACCAGATACCAACAACAGGGTTCCGATGTATACAAGCGATTACCGTTTCCATTCATAAGCACAAATTACAAATCCAAAAACAAATGAATGACTCTTTCAGCTATTCATTAAATGCTCTTAAAATATTTTGCAAAAGCATATTAATATTTTGAAATACGTTTTTCACTTTTGTTTACATTTATTTACAGTTTGAATTCAGTATACACGGTTAAAAATATCGCGAAAAATTACCTCTGTTTTTCAAGGCTATCTATTTTCTGACCAATGAGAACACTTTATGGTGTTCAGTGAATATAGCTATATTCGGTGATTCATTCCCGTGAATTATTTTGTACCGGATTAACGTTTCCTTTCTAAAAACAAACGTATTTCAAATTATTTAAAAGCTTTATTATGGTTTTACAAATATTTTAAGAGCAAAATCGGATGTCGACCGTATTTTTTTAATGATTCGCTCAAAGAGTCATTCAACTGCTTCTGGATTTGGAATTTATGTTGTACATGTGGCATCACGACACACGAGTGAATGTTGATTTGATTTTCAATCTTAAAACGTTGAGTAAAACGTGCTTTCTTTTCCACTATTCGCAAAAGTTACATTTTTAGACAGATTATTCAGAATAAATTAATATTTATAAGAGATTACATTCAATTATCTAATATTCAGCTGCGATAACTTGAGTTAAAATTAGATTGGTAGCTTTATCTATCCCTATATGAAAGTAAACAAACAATTGATTCATTCGTCTTGAACTTTTAAAATATTAAAACAAACGTTTATATGCTCTGTTGCGCCATCTGTCGGTAGTTAAAAAAAAAGAAATTCTCTTTTTAAAATGTTTTTTGAATTCTGAAGACATTGGGGGGGAAAATGAATATTTCTTATAAAATGAAATTAGAATATCAGAAATATGTAATGCCGTGTATTACATATATATATGTGTATATATATCAATGCATTATTATAATAAATAAAATTTTGTATTTTGTAGGGAAAATAAATTTGTAATTTAATAACAGAATTTGGGAAAATAAATTGTTAATGTAATTAACAGTTGCGATTTACTTATGTGATAAAAGATGATTTTTAATTATCAAAATTTATTGCAGGTTTCTTTTATGCATGTTTAAAAAAAATTGGGATTTTCTCTGTTCAACTTTTTAAAATTTAAGTTATATAATTATTATTTTGGCAATTAATAAAAACAAATAAACCTTCTGTTGGAATTGTCTTTTATTTTACCACATACCATCAGATAAAATAGTTAATTTACAATATGTTTTAAAATAACATTATTAGTACTAATTTGAATGTTTTTGTGAAATATGTCTTCAAATTTTGTGAGTGAAGTTCATTTGCATACTTTATATCAGTATTTTACCAATTCAATTAATAATTTTCTTGCCAATTAAATTTCAATGAAAAATGGGCTGTTTTTACTTTACCCCACTTGACCCTATTAATCAGACAAGACAAAATTTATTACTTCACAATTCTTTTTATAATGCAATGCTATATAATTTTTTTGAAAATGCAAACACGTCATTCTGACGGGCTATATTCTAGTACTTTATATTGCCAAATAAATAACATGCATGCTAGTCCATGAAAACAAGCATGCTCGCTAATTTAGACATTAACTAGGAATTACTGTTTACCTAAGAATTAAAGTATACACGACAAAAAAAAAAAAAAAAAAACAGATTTTAAGTAACCAATAAAAAAAAAAAAAAAAAAATTTATAGAATATAAGTTATTTATAATATTTATTTATTATAATATTATTAATTTACAAAAAGAATCGTTTAAAAGAATAAACTCTAAAAAAAACCCTACCATTTGTACCAGTTATGAAGGATTACATTATCTGAAGATTTAACTTTAAATTTAGTGAACATATTTGTGTCCTTCATTAAATATTTAATTATTTGCAATATTTAATTGCGTTAATTTAATAATTATCAAATTTATAATTATGAATAAGGAATTAAACATTTATATTTAAAACTTATAAAAAAAATCAGATTTTTTTATAATTATTATTTAAATCAATTTTTTTTTATTTATTTAAGTCTGATTTTTATGATTTTTTCCCCAGCGTTCAATACTGAATAGCTATCAAGAGTTTTAGGTTTCCAAAAACAATTAAACCTCTAATTGCTATGTTTTTACACTTTAATTAATAAAATTATAATTATTATTTAGTAATTACAGAAATTATAAAAACTACAAAATAGTAGCTTCATTAATTAGTAGCATACAATAGCATTATATGCATTAATAATTATGTGAAACTATATTTAATACTAGTAGTATTTACATTTATTAAAATTATTAATAAATTTTTATGCATTTAATCTTTGTTAACACACCACACTTAAAATTAATAATTATGAAATAATTAACTCTAATTAGGAACATAATATACATTTTTATGCTTTAATTACTAAAATGATTAGTAGTATTCATTCTAGAAAGAAAAAGGGGCAGGATGCTAGTTTAAAAAAGGGCACTATTTCATGAGGAAATATATTAGTAATGTGTTCAGTAACGATATAAGAAAAAAAAAAGTATATAATTTTTTAGTATGATAAATAAACTGTTATTAATTTTTAATAATTTTATGAATTACAAATTATAAAATTAAATTAAATAACAACATGCTGTAATAATATCCTGCTTTTTTTTTTTTCTAAAGAAATGCAGTTCTATCATTTTTGTAAGGTCTTGGGCACATGGATTTAGAAATACTGTGGAATGGGGAAGTTTTTTACAAGAAATCTCTGGTTACAACTACAGGTGAATTTCACTATTTTTTAAAAAAGCAGGGTGCATTTTGCCAATTTCAAAAGGGGGCCTTAAAAAAGGCCCTAGAGGAAACAATAAATAATAACAGAATTAATAAAAACAGCAAATAAGTAATTTCGTTAGTAACATAACAAAACTAACAAATATTATTTGCAGCTCGTTTTGCATTTGTACTTAGAAAAAGTGTCGTTAATCGCCTAAATCTAAACTTACACACGTGTGTGGTAGCCAAAAGAATTTTGAAAATGAGTTAAATTTATTCATACACACGTACAGAGTAAATATAAGAATATCCAGTTATATCTGAAATCCTCAAAATATTAAATAGAAGAATTATTGCCTCAATGGGGATTATTAGCTTTCAATGTTTTATTTTTTTTTATTTATTTTTTTTTTTTTAATATAAAAAAGGTTTTGCTGCCTTTTCAATCCCTAATTATTTTTTTTTATTTGGTGTAATATGAGCTACAAAGTTAAGGAAAAAATATATACATATTTAACCTATACTGGAGAAGTTCTTGCTGTGCTTAACATTTTTATACCAATTACTAGTTCTTTTTTCTCTTATACTTTGTTTTACAATAATGGAAATTTATTGTACTACTATACTACTATGCTTATTTTATATAAGAAAATGACTAATTTGATTACTTAAAGGAAATTATGACACTGCAAATTATATTAGATTTAAATATCATTTTTAAATTAAATGCTTTTTATGTCATAAAAACTATCATCTTTACAAACTTAGTGTACATAATTTTTTACAATACTCAGGAATTAAGCTTAGAAACAATTATTTAAAGCTCATTTTGTTTATTCGTAAGTCAAAATACCCGTAGGAACTTTCCAAATTATGTTCATCTTAAATTTTAATATTTTTTATGTCATTTTTAACATTTAGAAAGTTTATGATCTTAATTAATGATTTAAAAAAAAAGTTGATTAAATCATGATTTAATCGCTGATTTAAATTAACTGATGAAAATCGTTGACACCCTACTTAATTTCGAATTTGACTGCACGTTTTGCACTTAATCATTTGAATTATTGCTTTTTATTCTACCTTTAGATTTTTCTCTTACATCCCATAAATTCACAACATGAATAAATTAAACACTAAAACAGTACTTACACAGAAAATTTATAATAGAAAATAAAATGAATACACAAGAAATTAAAAAAAAAAAAAAAAATACTTTATTTATCAGAAATTTCAATTTGTTTACCAATATAATACTTTTCAATAAAAATATTTGTACTCTGATGTTATTTATCAGAAAAATCCATTTTTTAAGCCAATATACTATTTTCCAAAAGCCTTCGTCTTTTCATAGAATATTTTTTCTAAATACCCACAAAAATGCCAATTCTCACTTTATCAACGATACTCAAATATAAAAGTAATATGCCATGCAGGAAAAATAGCTTGTACTTTTCTATTTTTATAGTTACTATAATTGTGATTTATTTTTATCACCATAAATATCAACGTACATTTTTCACAGTTATTACTATGACACTTTTCATTTTTAAAGTACATTTTTTATTGTTATTACTATGACACTTTTCATTTTTAAAATACATTTTTCATAGTTATTACTATGACACTTTTCATTTTTAAAGTACATTTTTTTTTTTCACTATCTATATATAAGTATTAGTGAATAAATTTTTTAGTAACACGTTGTTTTGTAAACACGAAATAATAAGAAACTTTTCATGTCATTTGTTTTATTCAGGGAAATTTATATGCCAGTACTTCGTACTTTTTGGCTGATGCGGTATTTTCTAAAAATAAAAAACTACAAAGTTATCATTTTCTTTGAAATTAAGCCTTAAGTTAATTGTATCATGTAAGTGTCCAAATTATATATCATTATTAGATTATTATAAATATAGCTAACATACCTGCGGGTAATACCAACATACGCATTATCTAAATAATCATAGAAAAATATAATTATAGTTTTTTTTTTTTCATTTTACAAATGTTTTAGCAATCAAATTATTATTTTTTTCATAACTTATGAAAAAAGTCACGCTTTATTAGTTTTATTAATACTTTTGCCATTTTAACAAATTAAAAATCAATTATCAAATTCTAGCAAAAGTTAAATAAAGCCTCACGTACAGGTCAAAACGCGTTAAATTATGCAGAAATATTTCAGCAAAGAATAATTTGATTTGCTAGATTTCTCTCTTTCTATGCGAATCATAGGTGCCATCATAACGAAATCGAGGAAATGGGCTAGGGAAGGGTCGAATATTTCTAAGCGGGAAGTTCAGTGATATAACAAGTACACAAGTACCTATTATAGAAATCAAAAGCTATTTTCAATGAAGCTCGTGTATTAATAAAAAAAGAATAAAGAGGTACAGAATTTTGGGAACTTGAATGAATTTTGATTTAGAACTTCAATAAACAGCGTGCCAAAAATATCTTCACGCGTGCCATAGGTTCGCCAACCCTGGCTTCATCCTATCGGCTGTTCTGACTGCTTAGTTGTGAACTTAGTTAATCCGGTTACTTAACATTTTGATCTTGTTCGTATCTGCGCTTTGCTACTCAAGTTGGTCTTGTAATTTAGAACTTTGGTCAGGTGACGAGACCTTCACCTGGCACTGCACCTCCTGACGTATAATTGACAGGTAACTTGGAGGACGTTGAACCCACGACGGATTTTACAATCACCAGGCGCCATTAGCGTACATGGCGGACATCGGCTGCCTCCAAACCGATGACCAGACCTCTAGCTGCCAGATTTCCCTAACCGAACGAGTATACCTGTCTGGCAACGGGGTGGTTGTACGCTTGATCTCTGCATAGCGACCATCCAGTAAACAAACGCCCCGGCCGACCTAAATGCAGAGCCTGTTATTTTGCTTGCTTAACTAATTGACTTTGTTGATTTGGCTCCTGCGCATTACACACACAAATCCAGTTCGGGGGAGTAGGGAAACCTGGATTTTAGATGCCTAATCGGTGTTGGGTACTTGTCGTGAAAAGTGGTTATGAACCAATTTAGAGAAAGGGAAAAAGAAAGCAATGGATGTCGCTGAAAGACAAATATCACCATAGGAAATTTTGGGGCCGAAATGCAAAGCAAGCTCCACGGAGCTGGGTGGACGAGACTCCATCTTTCTACCGCACCCCACCGGGTAAAGAATGGCTCCGTAGGCTGTCCCATAGGAGCGGGTCCGATCTCGTGCAGGCCGCAACCTATGTGCACCTAATAAAGAGACAGCAGTGAATAAAAACCCTGAAAGGGAAGGGGGTTAGTTGGACATGTTTATTAAACTTTTAACTTTAGGATTAGTTTTTAATACTTTGAAATAAATTATAAATATCCTATTCACTAGGCCTAAGATATCTAAGTGTAAAGGTTGCTATATTTATCTAAATTACTAGTAATTTGGTTAAGAGTACTAACAGACATTAAGTTAATTTGATGAATATTTTGGCTATTTACTATGAATGTGAATCTATAGTAGTGATGCAACGAATAGTGGTTTGGCCGAATAACCGAATACCGAATATTCGGCCAAGTTACAGCCGAATATTCGGCCACCGAATAATGAATTTATTTTTGCCTAAAAACAAAATATAGTATGCATTATATGCACAATTCTTGTATATTTCACAATTAAAATGTATTATTTTCTTTTAAAAATTATTTATATACAAGTTTTTAATTTTTTAAAGCATTATTTTACTCTAAAAAATATTCGGCTATGTTCGGCCTAAAAATTGCCTCAATAATATAATTCAGCCCCCCCCACCCCCCCTCCAAAAAAAAAAAAAATCTTAGCAAAAGTTCCTGTCTAGTTACATTTTAATAGATATTATGTGTGTTGTTGATACATTTTAAAATAATGACAAAATTTTAAAAGTACTAGGAAACATAAGTTTCAGCTTTCAGATGAAATAAAATAAAAAATAAGAAATCTTAATATCTTAAGAAAAGCCACTGATAGAAAGGGTGAAAGGAATATCCTCTAAAATGGTAGAAAGAAATCATCGTAGACTTTATAAAGCTCACAATTAACAAAACTTTTTTTTATCTTTATTATTATTATTATTTTTCTTTGCTGTCAGCAGTGAAGCCTCTACAGAAAGTGCCCCTCAATGTGAAGAAGTAAAAGAAATTAGTAATTTTCTTTCCCAGCCATTACTAGAAAGACAACAGTGTCCTTTGGAGTGGTGAGCGAAAAATTCAGAAGACTTTCCAAACCTTTCACAATTAGCCAAAAAGTACCTTTCTGCACCAGGAAGTACCATATATAGTGAGAGATTATTTTCAGTAGCAGGTAACATTTACGAAAAGAAAAAAAAAAAGGAAAAGAAATAGACTATCACCTGAGAATGCTGAATTATTATTATTTGTGCATCACAATTACGTTTATTGAAAACATTTTAACTGTTTTTTAAGGCAGGTGTAATAAACATTACAATTCTATTCTTGAAAAAAATATCTAAAACATAAATGCATACTAATTAAAAGAATTTAGTATTTACATTTCTTTCATTATTTAACAAAAAAACCCCCTTAAGTATTGCAACATATACGACTTAAATATCTTCTACATATACATCTATATCTAATCAATCATATATTTATGTTCTTTATAGGTATAATTCAAAATATTATTGAAAGAAATATTTTTTTATGTAACAAGGGATAAATGTTAAACTTACCATTATGATAAAAGAAAAAAAAATGAATTAGCTTGTACAGCTGTATTAAAACAATTTTGAATAGATTAATTTTAAATTTAACAGATTATGTTAGATTATTACAGATACTTTTTGTACTTACTGATACAGCATAAAATTTTTTTAACCATGATTCCTAAATTAGCCTCGTATATAAAAAAGGGTAGATAAAACCCATTCGGAGTATGAAAGTTAATAGAAAAAAAAGTGTTAGTTAATTTCAAATAAAATTTTCATTAAACATGATGAATATAAATTGTCAAATTAAAAAGTTATACTGTGTAAATGTAAAAACATTTATTACAGTATTATTCGGCCAAGGCCGAATAATGGACTTGATATTCGGCCGAAGCCGAATATTCGGCTGACAGGCCAAATGGGCCGAATATTCGGCTTTGGCCGAATATTCGTTGCATCTCTAATCTATAGCTTAGCAGGGGAGATCGAGTGTTGTTTTTATCTGACCTAGTTGATTAGAAATAGTTTATTATTTAAAATTAAGCGTTAATTGTTGCAGATGAATATTAGACTAAAACTATTGGAGGGGGGGGGGCGTTGGGCCTTGCCCCAGGATGACATCCTCTGGGGCGCAGTGAAGGGTGTAAGTGGCTGGGGGATGCCTCGGCTCTTCCAAAAAAATAATAATTATAAATAAATAAATAAAAAATGGGAGAGTGGGGGGTGTAGAGCCTACAGGGGCTGTCATTGGCTAATCTAATGTTACTTAGCATTTCCTTAGATAATTTGTTATACTTAATTGATGGTTTGCCTAAATTGTCTTGAATTATCTATATTGACCTAGGTTAATTAGATTACCTATTTATGGTTTACTTTAATTAGGTTTGTTAACATATTGATCAGAGTTTCCCCCAGACAGTTTCAGTAGGGTGCTGCACCATGCCTGTCCTTAGGTTTACAAAATAGCACCCCCCCCCCTTTCCCCTCATTAAAAAAATTAGCTCCCTTGTTGCCCCCACCTGAAAAAAAGTGCCTTTACTCCTTTGTTTATTAAAAAAAAAAAAAATACTTGCATAGTAACAATTGACTCATTGCTGTCTTTAAAATAGTGTTCTGTCTATTAAATATTAAAAAGTACAGGGTGGCTACTAAATACTGATACACTTCAAAAAATAAGAATTAATTTTAATCGTTTGGTAAAATAATTTATTTCTGTATTTCAGCGTTTGGCAGTTTTCTATTAGTGCAGACGATTTTTGTAAAAATCAAATATTTAGAATTATTTTTAAAATGGAAGCTAAAAGAATGATGATTAAACAGCTCTTTGATCGCGGGCTTTCCGCAGGTCAAATATTTAAGCAATTGAAATGCCTTGGTTTTAATAGATTATTTATATATAGAACTATAAATCGATTATTGGATACTAATAGCTGTAAAGATCGACCTAGGTCTGGTCGCCCACGATCAGTTCGCACAAAAGAGCGCATCAAAAGAATTCGTGAAAAGATACGAAGAAATCCACAACGCTCTGCAAATAAAATGGCTGCAGAAGAGAACGTGAGTCGCAGAACTATGCAAGTTATTATAAATGAAGACCTGGGTTTTCGTCCTTATCGGAAAAGAAAAGTTCAAGGTTTGACTGATGCCCAAAAGATAAAAAGATTACAAAGATGCAAGAAATTGCTGAAGCGGCACGGTAAGAAAAATATTTACAGAATGATATTTTCTGATGAGAAGCTATTTTGCACTGAACAGTGTTATAATGCTAAAAATGATGTCGTATATTCAGCAACGTTTGAGGATATACCTGAAACTCTCCGAACTGTTAAACGCTTTCAGAACAAGAATTCTGTTATGGTTTGGGCTGCAGTGTCAAACAATGGGAAATTGCCTTTGAAATTCATAGATAAAGGGGTAAAAATCAATGCGGAATATTACAAACAGAACATATTGGCTGCACATTTATTGCCACATGCTGACAGGTTGTATCCAAAAAAGAATTGGATATTTCAGCAAGATTCTGCACCTTCACACCGAGCTAAATCAACACAAGCTTGGCTCCAGGTCAATTGTCCGAATTTTATCATGCACGAAGATTGGCCACCTTCTTCACCGGATCTAAATCCTTTAGATTATTGTGTCTGGGGGATTTTAGAGGCTAAAGTAAATAGCAAACAACACAGAAGTTTGGACTCTCTCAAAGCTTCCATATTGCGTGAATGGGACAAATTACCTCTTAAAATGATTCGTGCCGCCCTCGGACAATGGCATAAGAGATTATCTTTGATAATTGATAAAGATGGCGGTCGATTTGAGTGAATTTGTTTACAGGTAAACTTTCATGTATGATATTCATCATATTAGTGTAATTATTTTTTTCTATTTTATATTTGTAAAATAAAATGTCTAAATATTTGTATCAGTATTTAGTAGCCACCCTGTAGTTTTAAAAATCAAAATAATGCCTTTAAAAATGCCCCTAAGAATCTTAAACATGCCCTTCGGAATCCAAAAGTGCCCTTTTCCCACAAGCAGCACCCTGTCCTTTTTTAAACCTGGGGGAAACTCGGT
This sequence comes from Maratus speciosus, assembly GCA_963932465.1. Taxonomy (NCBI): domain Eukaryota; kingdom Metazoa; phylum Arthropoda; class Arachnida; order Araneae; family Salticidae; genus Maratus; species Maratus speciosus. The sequence goes on along the minus strand of OZ010794.1, from coordinate 560,193,705 downwards.
ATTTATAATTTACTTACCCGTTGATCTTGTTTTTCTTGGGTGTCTTGGTGGTTTGTCTTCTTTGGGGTATGTTTCTCATATTTCATGAGGTGTTTGTCTCTGTGGTCTGTTTTCTGTAAGTCTCTATTCATGGGAGTTGGCACTGTGCGATCTTATCGCTCTTTGGTTTGACTCATTTTTCACTTTGCGAGTTTGTCGCTGGTATTGGCACATTGCGAACTTGTCGCTGGTGGTTTCTTGTTTCGGTCGCATCTTGGTTTATGACATTTTAGTCTATTACTTTGGTACGTAAGTGCGCTCTTCTCGATCAGTCCATTGGAACCTAATGGCAGTTTTCACGGTTTATTACAACATCGTTGCGAGCTTTGTGGATTGGCTTGTGCTCTACTGGGGTGAAGCATGTTCCTTGGTCTTAATTATTTTTTATGTCTGTTATCACAAGATGTATAGTTGAGTTTTCTCCTTTACTTTTATTGAGTTGTTTTCCTTTGTTCATGGTCTTGCTTTGTTTGATTTGGAGCACATCTTTTCCTTACCACTTGGCTATCAATGCTGATTCGGTGGAGTGGTGTGAATGAACCGAAGCTATCAGTTCACCATAAATGACTACCACCACTCAGCAGTGTGAGAATACGATTTTTTTTTCCTCGGGTAAAAGGTTCCTTCACCAGCGGCCGCGGTTAACCAGGTAATGTAACTCGGGCACTCTTTTGGCATTAGCTCTTAACATATGACTCGCTAAATTCGCGTAAATCCTGAAAAATGCAGCATAGCAGTGCCACCTGTTTGGCGATTTACACCAAAAGTTAATCAGCCACAACTTATGTCAACGTCTAACTGAATTTGATGAAATTCCGTGCATTAGTTCTTGAGATATGACTATCGCTAAAATCGCATAAATCCTGAAAAATGTAGCATAGCAGCGCCACCTGTTGGGCGATTTACACTCAAATCTAATCAGCACCAATTTATATGTAGGCCTAACTGAATCTAAAGTTTTATTGAATTCCATGCATTAGTTTTTGAAATAGAGCGCTCGCAAAATTTATAACTGGAAGTCGAAAATTTGCACGAATGCTTTGAAATTATTCGCAATGCGAATAAATAAATAAATAAAATAAAATAAACAAGTAGGGTCCAGACTTTTCTCAAGGAGTCCTATTTTTATGAAATTGTCAACATCGTTTTTTATTTCTGAAAAATCTAGGTATAATTTTCTGAATTTGGAATTATCCTTATGTTCAGGTTCTTGTTTATACATTTTTAACACGATCCCTTATCGATCTAAAGGATAAATAACAGGTTATTTGGATTGTTCTGCTGTTTTTTGACAGGGGTCATTCCATGGTAACTTACGTTACATTTAGAGCAATTTACTTTAGTAATTTTAGTAATATAACACCCCAAAAAATATCCAAAATGTAAAGTTGACATGATTTGCTAATTAAACCTATTCAAAGCTCAATTTAGGTGAAAATTACCTAATTTTAGTGGTATTTCTTGAACTCTCTCAGTTATATTTATTATCGTAACTGACTTTACTGAAAAAAGAACGTAAATTACCATAAAAAATATCATTTTCATTTTCTTCTATCTTCAATAGAAGAAAGTTTTGTAATCGAAATTTTTTTCGATTTCCGGTTTTCGACGTATTTACATGTTTTAAAGGTCCAGGGCTCCCCCTAGGTCTGTTTTTGGGGAACTGGTCCGTTTTTTTCTTCAAGTCCGTATTGGTCCGTTTTTTCATTATTAGGTCCGTAAAGTCCGTTTTTTGACATTTTTAACCGACTTTTATTTTAAACTTTACTGTTGTTTGGCATTTAGCCGAGCATCGCGGAAAAATCGCACTTTCGCGAATATGTTCCAAAAAATACTGTTAAATTTCGTTAATCGATCACGAAAAAAATCGCCAATTTTGTCAAAGTATTGCGAAAATGCGCAAATTTCTTCAAAAGATAACGAAAAAACGTGAATTTCGTTAAAAGATAGAAGAAAAAACAGCCAAAAGATCGCGAAAAAGACTAATTTCCTCAAAAGATTGTGAAAAAAAAAACCGCAAGTTTTGTCAAAGAATCGCGGAAAACTCGATTTTCGTCAAAAGGTCTCTAAAAACACACGAATTACAACAAAGGATCGTGAAAAACACGCAAATTTCGGCAAAGGATCACGGAAAAAAAAGACAATTTTGTCAAAAGATCGCGAAGAAACGAGACTTTCATCAAAAGATCTCTCAATAAAATGCAAATTTCGTCAAAAAATCGAAAAACGCGAATTTCGTCAAAGGATCGCGAAAAACGCGAATTTCGTCAAAAAATGTCTAAATAAAATGCAAATGAGTGAAAAAACACGCGAATTTCGTCAAAAGATTTAGAAAAGAACGCGAATTTCATCAAAATATCGCGAAAAAAAAAACGATCGAAAGATTGCGAAAAAAACGCGTTCTGTCAAAGAATTGCGGAAAACGCGATATTCGGCAAAAGGTCGCAAAAAACACGCGAATTTCGGCAAAAGGTCGCAAAAAACACGCGAATTTCGGCTAAGGATCGCGAAAAACACGCAAATTTTGGCAAAGGATCGCGAAAAAACGCGAATTTCATCACAAAATCTCTCAATAAAACGCAAATTTCGTCAAAAAAAAAATCGAAAAAACACGCGAATTTCGACAAAGGATCGCGAAAAACACGCAAATTTCGGCAAAAGATCGATAAAAAAGCGAGAATTTTTCCAGAAGTTCGCGAAAAAACGCGAATTTCATCAAAAAATCTCTCAATAAAGCGCAAATTTCATCAAAAAATCGAAAAAACACGCAAGTTTCGGCAAAGGATCGCGAAAAAAGCGAGAATTTTGTCAAAAGATCGCGAAAAAATGTGAATATCGTCAAAAGATCTCTAAATAAAATGCAGATATCGGCAAAAAATTAAAAAAACATGCGAATTTCGTTAAAAAGATTGCGAAAAGAACGCGAATTTCATCAAAAATATCGCGAAAAACGGTCAAAAGATTACAAAAAAAAAAAAAAAAAAAAAAAAGCACGAATTTCGTCAAAAGATTTTAAAAACTTTAATTTCATCAAGAGATAGTGAAAAACATGCTAATTTCCTCAAGAGATAGTGTAAAACATGCTAATTTCATTAAAGGATCCCGAAAAACACGCAAATTTCTTAAATGGTCGTGGAAAAATTCGTGAAATTCAATCTGTCACGTTTTAATTAGCACACAAATATTATATCAACAGGTTGCTAAAGTTTTGCTCCATAGGGAAAGAAAATTTTTCGTTATTGATTTTTTGTAAATAAAACTTTTCAATAATGATTTTCTGTCTCTCTCTTCAGGCTACGATTTGAAATCCATACAATTCAGAAATCTACTGAGCCTTGTCTCAGTATCCTACATTGGGTAGGTTGATGCTGCTTTTTTTCATTGTGGGTTGGGCCGGCTTTAATTATTTCAAGTTTGTGTTGACATGATCTGTTTAATGGAGAATTCTTTCAATTTCAGAAAACAAGTATTGAAATTGAAATGCTAAAAATCACAAAGAACAAAATTTGCGGCATTGGGCTAAAAGATTGAAATTGGGTTCCTTGTACGAATGCCAACAGATCAGCATGAAACAAGGATAAACACTAAAATTCTAATAAAATTGGCAAAGAAGATAATTTGCGATATTGAACTGAAAGATTGAAATGGGATTCCTTTTATATCTCAAAAAATCATTTCAAAACATGAAATAATTCTAAAAACCACATAAAAAGCCGTAGGAATGTATAATAAATTTTATTTAAAAGAGGACAAAATTTAATATATTGGGGTAAAACATTGCAACCAGATTCTTTTAGCTAATGTGGAAAATTCACCATGAAAAAACGCATAAAAACTAGAGAATCTAATTAAGAAAATTCAAAAACTGGTTTGGAAGTGCATAACTTCAGGCATAGTACCTTCTTGCCAAATGTTTGAACTCTGCATGTAGTGGTCTTTTCAAAAAACATTGTACACATAAACATCTATTTTTATTATATTTATTATTTAAAATAATGCTAATATTGGAAAGAGAAGAAGACTGGGGGTGAACTTGAGGAACGAGGAGGCTGTATGTGGTTCAGATAAAGCAGTATCGATATTAGAAGTTTTGTAACCTCTACCAATAACAATGGCTTTAAGATAATAAATTTCAGAATTTGAATCAGAGCAAGCGTTTTCTTTATAACAAATTATACTTTGAACATTTATTAATAAGTGACAATTGAAGGAGAGGAGGGTTTCTGTGTTTATTTTATTTTACGATTTGCTAAAATAGTTTCCTTTTTAGTGCCTTTTTTTTTTTTTTTTTTTTTTTTACAAAATATGTGGTCCCTTTTGGTTCCTCTTTTTGAAAAAAAAAGGTCCCCTTTTTCGAAAAAAATGGTCCCTTTTTTTCCCTTTTTTAGCACAAAAGTTGAGTGGGAGCCCTGAAGGTCAGATATTCCAAAAAACATATTTATAGAAAATGTCTGGGCCCATTGTACCATCAAAAAGTGTATGAAGTTATGCGTAGAATTGAACCACTTTTTGTTGTTGTTGTTGTTAGTTTTTGGCTATGGCAAGCAGGTCCTTCATTAATTTGGAAAAAATCCGCCGAAAAGGGGCGCTGTATAGCACAAAATTAGAACTCGCCACTCGCCAGGCGTTGAGTAACACTTAAAATGTGGCGATTAACTTTATTGTCCTCACTCGCCAAACTCAATGGGCACCACTCGCTAAACGCGATGGTTGAAAGATCGATGCCAGGGAGGAAAGGGGTGAAATTCGTTCGGAATTTACGGCGTCGAAATCGACGATTCTCCCGAACGTAAGAAAAGAAAGTAGCAGGGGGTGATTCTGTCTCGAATTTTCCGAAAATTTAAGGCATTCGTTTCCGCGGAAGAAAAAAAAAAAGGGTCATCAGTCCGAAAATTCGGACAAAAAAAATCGGTAATTTCAATATGGTCGCCGAAAAAAACCAATTTCGTCAATCGTTCGTAGAAAAAAATCACCAATTCGTCAAAGAATCGCGAAAAACGTGAATTTCGCCCAAGGACCACGTAAAAAACGCGAATTACGTCAAAACATCGAGGGAAAAAACGCAAATTTCGTGAATAGATCGCGGAAAAAACGCAAATTTCGTCAAAAGATCGCGGAAAAAACGCAAATTTCGTCAAGACCGCGGAAAAAACGCAAATTTCGTCAAAGGGTCGCGCAAAAAACGCAAATATCCTCAAAAGATCGCGGAAAAACGCAAATATCGTCAAAAGATCGCGGGAAAAACGCAAATTTCGTCAAAAGATCGCGGAAAAAACGCAAATTTCGTCAAAAGATCGCGGAAAAAACGCAAATTTCGTCAAAAAATCGCGGAAAAAACGCAAATTTCGTCAAAAAATCGCGGGAAAACGCAAATTTCGACAAAGAATCGCGAAAAAGAATCACAAAATTCTTCAGGCATGAGATTATTCCGCGAATCCGCGATTTTCCGTTTTTTTTTTTGTCTTTTTCCGATATTTTGCCGTTTCTCGCATTGATTTGTTCCGAAATTAGAAAAAATCGGTTGTCAGTCCGAAAATTCGGACATAAAAAATCACAAATTTCGACAAGTGATCGCCGAAAAGACAATTCTGTCAATCGTTCGCGGAAGAAAATAGCCAATTTCGCAAAAGATCGCGAAAAAAACGCAATTTCGTCAAAGGATCGCTGGAAAAACGCAATTTCGTCAAAGGATCGCGGAAAACCCCCGCAAATTTCGTCATAGAATCGCAAAAAAAAACGCTGATTTCGTCAAAGGGTTGAGGAAAAATGGCAACTTTCGTCAAAGAATCGCGGAAAAAATACGAATTTTGTCAATGATTCGCGGAGGAAAAGGCGAATTTTGTCAAAAGATCGCGAAAAACTGCGGATTTCGTTTAAGGATCACAAAAAACTCTTAATTTTGCCAAAAGATCGTGAATTTCGTCAAAAAATCAAGAAAACACGCGAATTCTGTCAAAGGATCGGGAAAAAAACGCGAATTCTGTCAAAGGATCGGGAAAAAAACGCGAATTCCGTCAAAGGATCGCGTACAAAACGCGAATTCCGTCAAGGGATCGCGGAAAAAACGCGAAGTATGTGAAACAATCGCGAATTCTATCAAAGGATTGCACAAAAAAAACGCGAATTTAGTCAAAAAGATTTCGGAATAAACGCCTATTCTCAGAAAAGATCGTGAAAGAAACTGGAAATTTGTCAAAAGATCGTGAAAGAAACTGGAATTTTGTCAAAAGATCGTGAAAGAAACTGGAATTTTGTCAAAAGATCGTGAAAGAAACTGGAATTCCGTCAACAGATCGCAAAAGAAACTGGAATTTCGTCAAAAGATCGCGTAAGAAACGCGAATTTGTCATAAGATCGCAGAAAGAACACGAATTTTGACAAGGGATCGCGGAAAACGGGAATTTCATCAAAATTACGCGGGAAGAACTCTAATTTCACCAAAAAATCGGAAATTTCGTGAAAAGGTAGCAGAAAAAACGCGAATTTCGTCTAAATATCGCCGAAAAAACCGCAAATTTCGTCGAAAGATCGCCGAAAAACGCGAATTTCATTAAAAAAATCGTCGAAAAAACGCGAATTTCGTAAAAAGATCGCCGGAAAAAATGCGAATTCCGTGAAAAGATCGCCGGAAAAAACGCGAATTTCGTGAAAAGATCGCGGAAAAAACGCAGATTTCGTCAAAAGGTCGCCGAAAAACGCGAATTTCGTCTAAAGATTGCGGGGGAAATGCAAAAATCGCGAGAAAAAGCGAATAGTGTTAAAGGGGTGTGGAAAAAATGCGAATTTCAACAAATCATGAAAAATGTGCTGCAACATTGTTTTCACCAGATTTTTCTTGCAGCTGACTGATAGGTTAAACATGAACTGCCATGTTTGTTATCTGGTATTTTGAGTGAAAGCACATGTAGCTATTTGACCAATTGAAATTTTAGGATTGCTGTGTAAAACATTGCATCAGAATAAACTTAAAATAGAAACTTTAATTTTAGAATTTTAATTCCCTCCCCCTCCCCAAATAAAGTGCGATTTATATAAAAATATTGATAATTTTATTGCGAATAAAATAACCTTTGATTGTCTGATACGTGCGTTATTTTAAATTTATTTTTCCCGTTTCACGCGCTTTTCCTCTTTTTTCATCAGTTTGCAATCTCATGCCTGATTCTTCAAAGTATCGCGGAAAAACGCAAATTTCGTGAAAAGACCGCGGAAAAAACGCAAATTTCATCAAAAGATCGCCTAAAAACGCAAATTTCGTCAAAAAATCTTGGAAAAAGTACAAATATTTTCAAAGAATGGCGAAAAAAACCCCACAAATTTCGTTAAAAGATTAAAAAAAAAAAACAGTTTTATAAAAAGCTCGCGGAAAAAACGCAGATTTAGTCAAAAGATCGCGAAAAGCGCAGATTTTGCAAAAGGTCACGAAAAAACGTGAATTTCGTCAAAAGATCGCAAAAAAACGCGAAATTCGTTAAATGGTCGCAGAAAAATGCATATTAATTAGTGCCGAGGGGAGGGGGGAGGCTCTGCTGTAACCTTTCTGAAAATTTCCTGTGAATTTATTTCATTGCAATTAATAGTAAAAATAAAATTTTTCAGTTGAGTGTAATCATATCGAATGGTTAGTAATATATATTAGTAAATTACAATGTTGATAGTTAGAAAAAACACAATTTTGTATGGAGTGTACATAACTTTGTTACTAGCCAGTGGTTAAAAAAAAACTGGCCAGTGAAAAAAATCAGTGTACTGGCCAGTAGGTAAAAATATAATTTTGACCTATAGGGCGCTGTAAAAGCGATTTTTGCGCCATTTTTAATATTGTACCACCGGAAAGTGTATGAAGTTATGCATAAAATTGAATCAAATTTTTTGTGTAGGTTTATGGTCATGGCAAGAAGGTCCCTCCCTGAATTTGGAAAAGTTCCGCCGGTAGGGGGCGCTTTAATAGCTATCGCCAGAAGGAGACGCTGTAATAGCGATTTTTGTGCAATTTTCAATATTGTAACATTGAAAAGTTTATGGAGTTATGCATAGAATTGAACCAAATTTTTTATGTATGCTTTTGGCCATGGTAAGGTCTCCCTGAATTTGGAAATATTCTGTCGAAAGGGGGCACTATAATAGCGATTTTTGTGTAATTTTCTTGATTTCTATTGTTCTTGAGTTCTATTGTACTTCGGGGGCTTATGAAGCGACGGGAACTGCCCATCCTGATAACTCGACTATTCGCGAACAGCCGATATGAATAACGGAAAACTATTGATTTTAATAAATATCATGATCGAGATTAACTCGTTTTTACACCGATTAATTGACTGAAGCAGAAATTTAAGATGAAAGTGAAATTTGATATAGTATTGAACTAATAAAAATGAAATATTGACATTTGTAACAACATTTTGAAATATTAAAATATATGAAATAGTTAAGAAAGTTTTGGGATTGGCACATCCAACTAGTTTTAGGTAATTTTCATCCAAATTGAGCTTTGGACAGTTTTAATTAACAAATCATGTCAACTTTACTTTTTACTATTTTTTGGTGTTATATTACTAAAATTAGGGGCTATGCATATATAACGTTATCAACATTTTAATCTTTTTCTTTCTTTTTACACGCTGTTACACGTGACATACGCAGATGATTATACAGTTATTAGTCGTATGCTTTACGAATTTAAGAAGACAATAAAATATCAATACATAAGATAAATTTATATCAAATAACATCTAAAAGAGTTAGTTACTACTTAAAGGTACTTAATAAAAGCTTATTGTTACATAATGCATTCAAAAGTAATATTGTCTTCTTGCTCTTGCCCCCCGCCCGGGAAAGTTAAAAGCAGAACTAATCAACAAACAATCTTTGTTTTTCTTGACTGGTAAACGCAAGATGCGCTCCTGATTTCTCTAACAGCGAATTATATGCGCATAAAGCAGAAAAAAAGGAATGCCAAACGTTGAAGTATTCCAAATTTCGGAATGAAATGATTTTATAAAAATGTAACGACTTTAATAATAGCTTTGTATTTTCATAAAAACATATAAAAATAGTAATAATAAAAAAGGTAACAGACTACTTGGACGTAAAGAAAAATTTACTGAAAAAAAGAAAAGTTTGGTTGGATCGAAAATGATATCGATATCAAAAAGCAACCCCCCCTCACCCAGCGATATCTTACGTTACGATATCAAGTGCCAGACCCCCACTCCCCCCTAAAGTGATAACGTTATATATGCACAGCCTGTTACTACGGTAAATTGTTATAAATGTAACTCAAGTTACCATGAAATGACCCACAGGTCAGATTTTACTTTCAAATGGTTAAATTTGTGAAATGTTCAGTTTGGAGATTGACAAATTTCTGAAAGATCCTGTTTTGAGACACAGAATTTTTCTGTTTTAAGAAAAAAAAATTGTGAAAGGCACAATTAATATTAAATTAATTGTGCCCTGAATGATGTTATTAATCAATAATGATTGATGTTATAAGAGCACAATTAATTAATAAAGGGCACAATTTCTTCGCAATGAAAATTTCTCAAAAACTTAGATCTATGAAAATCTGCGAAAATTTCAGAAAAACTGCTTTTATCAGAAAATACCGCTTTTTAGGGGGTGGTTACTCCTGTACCCCGCGAATTTTACTGGATGCATCATAAAAGACAACTTCTTTAACACGTTCACGCCGGCGCTGTGGGTCACACTCGACTGTCTCAGAGCTAGCAAGTCTCCGGCCTTTTGGATACCAGTATTTTAATAAAGAAAATGTTGTTTTATTTAATTAGAGCAATTGTACGATTTAAAGGAACAACATTTTCTCTAAAATAATAGTGGTGTACAAAAAGCGGGAGACTTGACAACTCTGAGACAGTCGAGTGTGACCCACCGCGCCGGCGTGAACGTGTTAATTACTTTTATTTCCATATCTAACATTGAATACTATTTGATATTTTTAATAGTCAGATACAATCAAAAATGTTTTTGACATTGACTTTTTATTGTACAATTTCGAGTTATAACGTTCTTATATCGTTGACTGTTTATTGTAAAATTTTGTAACGTTCTTATATCGTAATAAAGTCGTTTATCTGAATTAGTCCTGCGCGGGCCGGGTTACCCGAACCCGCAAAATTTCAAACGGGCCAGGCCACAGAATTAGTACAGTTTTTTCAACGGGCCGGGCTGGCAAAAAATTTGAACGGCCCTTCCAGGCCGGGCGATAACTACAATTAAGCGGGTCTACCGGGCCGATATAAATATTTAGACGAAACCGATAAAATTATAAACGCGTCGTGCCAGGCTAGGACCGAACTTTTAAGTTTTACACAGGGCGGTGCGGTCCCGGGCTAAAAGCCGGACTAGCAACAAAAAAAAGTCCAGAACCGGGTGCGGGTAACCCGACCCGATGCAGGACTCTAAACGGTATAAAACTAAAAATTTAATCTTTAAATATGCCTTAATATTAGTTGCAGTTTCAAAAGTTCGACATATAACGATACACCTTGTTTTACACAATTGAGTATCTACCTTTAGTTTATCAGCAGTTATTATTTTGAAAATTTCCCGCCTAACATAGTGCATCATCACAATTAAATTATTCACTTGATACATTAGACAGGAAGGACCATTTAGCGCTTTGCTGCGTATTGTATTTTTAAAATACGATAAAAATGTAATGCAGTTTGTTATTTCGAAAACTCGTGAAAGGATGGCTAAAGACAAAACAGACAGGCACACATTTTGCTTTTGTGAAACTTTGATCTGCGGTTTATATAGGCTTTTAACGTGAAAAAATATTTTCCACATTCTTTAAAAAATCGGGTCAACACCGACTCGCAAGATTAAAAAAAGCCGATCCGAAGCCGAAACAATAAAAGCCAACTTGACCCGCAAGAAAAAAAATTAAAGTAAACCCGACCCGCAACGGGAAAATATAGCGCCAACTATCTACGGATGATCCAACTGAATGACCTCCCTACCCTACTCCTTGAACCACAGTCACAAAACAAAACATCTTGTTATGTGGAAATATACGTAATGGATAAATTTTATTTAAACGTTATATATCCATTGTACACATTATAAAATTCATCAAATTTATTGATCCCCACAAAATTAAGGCTGGAATGAATGTTTTAACAGGCTTCGTTTAACTATATCAATGGATGGATATATATCCGATATTTATTTTCAAAATATCAAGATGTTTGATATTTTCTACATTTGGATATTCATTTTCAAAATATCACTGAGCAAGATATTTTTGATATTTTCAGTCAAAACAAGTGTAAATGAAATTTTCAACTGTTATTGACTCTGTCATTCAATTCTATAGGTAAAGAACTTTTTGTCTCTGCAAGTAACTTTTTTAGCCAAAAAAGAAATTAAAGATATTTGTTTGAAACTTTTATTTTTAAATGTACAACTAATAATTATGTCGGACATAATTAATTCAGAACAGCCAATGAAAGATAAACTGCCTAATTTAGATAATCAGTTATGCACAGTTTCATTAGAAAAGAATCTTTTCTGGTTTTGGTTTAGTTGAGTTTAAACTGCGAAACAATAAGACAAGTTTACATTTATGTTAAAATTTTTCAAAAAAAAATTCTATTTAGTTTTTATAAAGTTTTCTTTTATAAATTTCTGATTGCTTGATACTGAATCCTGTAGTTTGTATTTTTATAAGTCTATAAAGCAAATTCTGTTTTCAATTAGTTGATTAGTTTAAGTGGGAAAAAAAAAAATCCATTTTTAGAATATTGTTTTTTAAATTTTCATGGTAAGTGCAATATGTTTAGTTTCTAATTTATATTATGCTTGAAAATATTATCAGCAGTAAGTTGACTATTTTGAAAATATGGGATATAATATAAATCGAAAATATCGAATATATATATCAAAATATTGAATATTTTTGATATTTTCGAAAATATTATTATTATGAATCCTGGGAATGAAGCGGAGGGGAAAGGGGGGGAGGGTATTTAGGAATTTTGAGCATAGAAAGTTTAATTTTACAGCTAATATAAATTGATTTCCCAACAACTTATTGTATATTATTTATAGAAATGTGGTAAATGGTTATGAATGAAAATTTTTAATTAAAATAGCTTTCAAAAATATTACGAAGAGATTTATTAAAATTAAAAATATTTTATATGAAATAATTTCCTTTTTTCGGAAGAGTTTTGTACTGATAAATGAACTGAAACATTTATTTACCAACTTTTCATTTTAACTATTTCCTTTTTAGTAATAAAAATCTACTTCCTCAAGTATTGAAATAAAAATAGCTCTATTCATGTGAAAACTGGAGAGCCACTCGTCTCTCTTTTCCATTCTGCAATTATTATTATTTTTTAAATCTGTAACAAGTATTTCTAATTTTATTTTTTCTTCCAAGATGTCTCTCGATATCAAATATCTAAATGTCATCTGAGAAAAAATAGAAAAGAACATATTAAAGTTAAAAGCAGCTTTACATTTTATTTCATTTGAAAACTGTTGATAATTTTTGCTCTTTGCCCATATAAAGTGAAAATATTGTATACTTGATGTCTATAAAGATATCGATTTTTAACTCCGTACCATAAAAAAAACTTATTCTGTAAATAACGCCTGTATTAAAGTAGGTATCTGTTTAGCACGAAACTGGGATCTTTAAAGGACACTTTTTCATTTCAAGACAGGACCTTTCACAAAATATTTCATCTCAAAATAGGACCTTTCACAAGATTCTCTGTTTTAAAAATAGGCTTTTGAAAAAAAAAAAAAAATCCATCTCTAAACTGAACTTCCCACAAATTTATTTATTTAAAAGTAAAATCTGACCTGTCACTTTTACATATCTTCTTAAAAATGTATGTACAAGAACCTGAACCTAACGATCATTTCAAATTCACAAAATTGTGACTAGACTTTTCACAAATGTAAAAATCTGTCCACAATTTCACAAAAACAGGACTCTTGGGGGAGGGGGGGGGGGGAGCCTGGACATATGTCGACAAAATTTCTGGATCGTGTTTCAATAAAGAGAAATCATTACAGATAATAAAAAATCTTAAATTATTAATTAAAAAAAATTAATAATTTTAAAACTTTTTCTTCTTTTTCAATTTTGGTAGTTCAAACTAGATTTTTCTCTCTTATATTCAAGGCATTTTGTTCTACAAACCCAAGTATCGGATTTTGAATCAAAGATTAGATCAGAAAAATAAATAAATAAATAAAATAATAATAATTGGTTGTATTTGGATCGGAATAAACCTATGAAAATCACACATTTTTCAGATTTTTTTTTTAAACTAAAATCTCACAGAATCTAAAATAATTAATAACAATCAAGACAATTTGCTCAGTTATTGTGGAAGCCTTAGCGTTTTGATTACATAGAGAATATGAAAAAATGCGAACTGAGAAAAATGAGTTTAAATATTTCACTTGCAAAAAATAGATATTTAAGAGAGTAATTAAAATTAACCGTATCTCATACATTTTTGACATTTCCTTTGTCAAAATGAGAGGTACTGAAACCTCTTAAATTTTATTTTTGTCATTTACAGCACTCTTTATAAACATTTAAATTAGTTAGAGATCGATATCGAAATTTAAAGGACAATTTTGGAGATGTACAAGTAGAGGGCACCGCTGCGAATGATGGAGTTAGGCAGGCCGCACTCAGTCGACACGAGCAATTTGTCGAGTGTGAAGAAAGAACAGATTTCTTTGTTTAAGCCTTTTTTTTCCCCCAGGCATATCACACAACTGAACAGACAAGCGACGAAAAAGCGTAAGTCAAGAGACATTACACCCTGATAACAAAGAAGGAACCGGTTTGAACGCTACAATTTGTCTCGTGTCGCACGGTTTTGTCTGCTTGTCTGTTCAGTGTGTGATCTGCCTAGGCACAAACCGGTTTATTCTTTATCAGGGTGAAATGCAGGGCCCGATTAACATCTGAAGCTATGGGAAGCACAGTGTCATTTCGGGGCCCTCTTTCATTCGAGAACAGTTTCCTAAATTCGACGTACCCGGAAACTCACCCATGCCACAAATATTAATAAAATTACTATAAATATTATATTATATTGGATTTTCTTGATTTTGATTGATTGGACGATCCTATTGCCTGATACATTGAAGACTTTGATTGGATGGACAAACTGAAGATCATGTGGTTAAAACTGATGTATTAGATGAAAAAATTATTTGTTATGAAGGTATTTTTATGAAACACTAATATATATATATATATATATGTTAGATAGAATAATATATAATTAGATAGAATTTTGGAATGGTCCTGGCGAAATGTCTCTTGACTTATGCTTTTTTGTCGTTTGTCTGTTCAGTGTGTGATCTGCCTTAGACGCACTTAATGTTACTTCTGCCGCCTCAGTGTGAAGGCCTGCCTTAATATGTAATGAAAACTTTAGGCTATTTTTTGCAGAACAGTTTGTTCAAAATCTAGCTCCGTCAATTTTCAATCCACCAACTTGATCTTTAAAAAAATAATAATCGTCTCATACTTTTAAAAAATAATTAAATTCGTAGTATTTTTTCGGAAAATTGATATCTCTGTCTGTTCTGTGTAATTTTAAGTAACGAAAATTGGTCGAAAACTTAAATTTTACTTTCAGTCGATGCCATTTCATTAAAAATGTATATATTTTTTCTTCAGTGAGTTTACGTGGTTCTTTTTTTTGGGGGGTGGAGGGGGCTACGGTTTTCAACTTTAATACATGCATAATACATTAGGGCAATTCCATTGTAACAGACAAACAGTCCTAGAGGGGGAAAATGGTCTTACCTTATTTAAAAAAATAATTATGTAGTTCAAATATGGCTGCTACAATTAGCGTATGACATTGGAAGATAATATAGTTATTATGAATACATAATTTAATGTAAATAATTATGATTAAAGAAATGGTGTTGTAACAGACAAACAGGAATTACCATGCTTTTCGGATATTTTAATATTTATCTATATACTAATAAAGTAACGTACAATTTATTATAAAATGCATTTTCATTCAGTGGGAGTTCAGAAACATAAGTTTTTCACAAAATTTGACTGTTGCCAATATATAGTTAGTTATGAAAAATATGTAATCTTACCTGTAACAGACTAACATCAGATATGTAACAGACAAACAAATAAACACATAAAAAGAAGCTATGCTGATTATAATAGATTTTATAGATTTTGACTATTCAAAATGTTATAAAATGCTTTGCTAGAATAAAAAAGTTTTAATACTGTCAGGGAAAAAAAAAAAAAAAGTATTACCTATTTCAGGTAAAAATAAAATACTGAGAATGGTAAAATTGGCTTGGAATTGCCTATTAGTGTAAATATATTTTTAAAAACACTTCTCATTTCTGGTAAAATAATTACCTGGCAAAAAAAAAACAAAAAAAACCCCTTACATTCCAGGGCTTTAAAGCAGTGTTAAACTTTAAACAGAAGATCCTATGAACTGCGATGTCTTTGTTGTGGCCACACGGTGCCTTTCATATTTCATGACTTTGATCGGATGTCTAGGTCACCGGTGAACGTCTTTGACATGTCCATCTCCGTCTCTTTCTTTTTCTGAGATTCCCCTTTCTTTTGTTGATGACCACAGAAATGGTTGAAAAAGAATGTCCATTTGAAATTTTTATGGTTTTCGTAGGAGAGATTTGAAAAAAAAGAAATAAGCACTAAACGCAGATTTACTCCCTAAACGATAATAATGTCATGGTCCCTACAACAACAACAAAAAAGTGTCTTAAAATAAAATTTGTTAAGATAGAATTGAAAAGCAATCAGAGAAAAAACTTCCGTTTAACAGAAGTTTCCGTTTTAGCAGGTATACGGTCTATTGTAATTGTATTGTTCGCTTAGGAGTTTTAAACTTTCTCCTTCAGGCGTTATTTCATTATATAGAGGTTCTGTTAGATTTTACTGCCGTTAACTTTTAATAGAGAAATATACCTGCTAAGGTAGAAACCTGTCTAAAACAGAAAATTTCTCCGATTCTTTCCAATTCCATGTTGGTAGGTTTCATTGTATTTATGCGGAATGAATAAGTATGTACAGGAAATTTGTATTCATTTTCCTTAACTAAAACATAACTTTAAAAAATATTAAGATTTACTACGTTTTATACTACATTTGATTATATTTCCATTTTCTAAGAACTTTTGATTTTTACCGTTTCGTTTGAAATAATAAAATCCCACTTCATCAAGAAATGAAATAAAAAGGGCTGGGTTGGGATTCGAATTGACGAAAATTCAGAGTTTCAGGTTGACTTCAGATGAAATATTTGGATTTTAGTCGCGTACAGTTACTCTAGTATTGCGGAGCTCACCCACTTTTCCACATTCCCCCTTTTTACCCGACTGCCAAGAAGGGTTATGTGTTTCACGCGTATCTGGGTATGTGGATTTCTTTATACCCTAGAAACATCCCAACGGCTGGATGGATTTTAATGAATGAGGCCCCTATTGATTCGTCTTAACCGTCCGAGGGTTATAGGCTAGGTTTTGTTTTTATAAATTCAAAATGACGGCCGTAAAATGCAAAATGGCGGCAGAGACAAACAAAAATTTTTACGCACCTTATTGAGTAGCATGTCATTGGATAGGCCTTTCAAAATGAAGACTATGTTTCATTGACTGTTTTACAGTCAGAAACTCCGTTTAAGTATTACGCAACCTGGAAGTTGTGTAGGTAGGATCTCTTGCTTTACTGCAACTCTAACGATCATAGACATCTATAGGCCTCATCAAAACAGTGTTTATAGATAGGAACTAACAATTAAACACAACTTGAAAGTCATCAATACAAGTAAATAAAAAAAAATAGGTAAGTAATATAAAAAATAATTTCGTATTGATGAGAAATAATTAATTAGTTCGTTTTTTACGCAGTCGGGTTTTTTAATTTTTTAAATTTAATTTTTACTTGTTAATTTTTGCCCCTAAGTCTAAGACTTTAGAAGTGTTTAAACAATTATATGCAACTGTGCTATTTCATGTTGATTTTACCCGCATTAGATATCTGTTTATCATTGATGTTTCATAAGTGTTTCTTTCTAATAGGTCAGTGTTCATCTCATCATTTTAAATGTCGGTCAGGCAAATGCATACCTATCGCATGGCAGTGCGATGAAGAGAACGACTGTGGCGATGGATCTGATGAATTAAATTGCGGTAAGTCCGTACCGTTATTCCATATTTGATGTAGCAGAATTGTTGGTGTCCATCTGCAGCAAACAAAAAATTTATCTCCAAACCAACAATGTACTGAACCAAGCTATTATCATAAATACTTATAGTGACCCATAAAATAAGTAAAAATTGTGTTTTACAAAGAAAATTAATAAGAAATACAATAACTCTTAACAAAGTAAATCTTTAGTAAATTTTTTAAGCCCAGTATTTATTTTTAAGCTGGTAAATTAATCTGCAAGATCTAAAATAATCTGCAGCGCTGCTGCCATGCTGCACAGTTTCTGCTATGGGGTTTAATATGTTGTTGTATAAATGTATTATTTTATATTTTTTAAGAAATATAACTAACTTATTTTTGAAAAAACAATTAAACTTTTTTCCTCCATTTCAAAATTCTGGAAATTTTACATCTCTAGTTGTGCGCACTCCCCATACATTTATGTTTTTTTTTTTGTTGTTTTGTTTTTTCCTTTTATTTCTCGGCTCACAGTATGTATGATCTCACCTCCGTCGCATGTCCCAAACCCAATGCTACTAAGAAGAATGTTTGCTTATTTATTTATTATTATTATTATTATTATTTTAAGGGAGTTAAGTAGTTATTGTTCTAGCTACTACTATCTCAAGGCCTAAGTAATTTGGCATAGTTAATTACTTTGTATTTGTCATTGTTTGTTTTCCCGAGTATGGGAAGTAGTGTCTTACAATAAATTCTCATCTCCATGAAACAAACATTAAATTGCTTTTTCACGTTAACAGATGCCAATTCTACCATTACATTTTATTTCCCATGTCTCTAAATTTAGCCTTTTCGTTTGCTGTTGTTAAATTATAAGTGAGAAATTCGTTTTTATGGTCAGCTGTTGGATTTTGTTATAAAGAAGCAGCCCTGGTTATTGGAGGTTCTTCGTGAAGGTGACTAAAGCAACACTAAGATGTATGCTTATATAATTATATATTTTTTTTAATTAACATCATCTTACATATTTTCCCCCTCAAAATATACATAATTAGGCTTATTATTTAGAGCATATTCTTCACCTCCGTAAATCTCTCAATTTTGAAAATGTATATTTGAGGGAAAATAAATTCTTAATAAAAATTTGCAATGAATGTTAAAAAAAAAAAAAAAATAGTTTTAAAACTTTGAAAGAAAAAAAAAATTGATAATATATATAAAAGATTGGTGACGAAAAGGAGCTCCAGATGGAATAGGAGATTTTTGTATTAGTTTCTAATAAATTGAAATTCCTTGTCCATTCTTATTTAAAAAATTAATAAATAATTTTGTATATATACTTTGTCTCACTACGCAAACATAACTGTAGAATAAAGCTCACCTCCTTCAATCATGTTACTAAAAATACTGTATTTGAGAAAAATAAATATGTAGTGTGCCATTGTTGAATTTTACTTGCAGTAAGTGGTAAGTCTATAAAAAATAACTAGAGAACAGGAATTCTGCTTTT
Organism: Maratus speciosus; assembly: GCA_963932465.1. Taxonomy (NCBI): domain Eukaryota; kingdom Metazoa; phylum Arthropoda; class Arachnida; order Araneae; family Salticidae; genus Maratus; species Maratus speciosus. The sequence continues at coordinate 560,174,965 of OZ010794.1, read as the reverse complement.
TCAGAATTTAGTATCGCCCCCGACATTCCCATTACTTCATTTTCTTCTGGTGGACTGGTGGCTTCTATTATTATGAAACTGCCATTATAAATGAAGCGTTTAGGTGAAGATGAAAGAGCAGTCGTAAAAAGTTAGAACTCTGATTTTCGGGTGAGAATGGGGGAAAAAAATGGCCATATTTTTTTTTTTTTCTTTCATCTTCACCTAACGCTTCATTTATAATGGCTGTTTCATAATAATAGAAGCCACCAGTCCATCAGAAGAAAATAACTCGGTTAAGCGGGACTCTGATAATCGGGACTCTACTGTAGTGCAAAACATATTTCAATTTTAAGACTTAAAGCACACGCTTTTATTTTATGTAAAATGACGTCATTTGCATTAATATAGATACTTAAAATTAAATATAGTTGCTGCATGTTTTATCATAAATCATTCATTTATGTTTTTGTCAAAATAGCACGTATTTTAATTACATTTTTTCAGTTTTTATGGGAAAATGGCAACAAGAAGATATAATTGCTATTTTTCAACTATTTCTTCTTTATTTTCTACAGAAATGGAGTACTTGAATTGCCAAAATGAAAATGTCACTAAAAACAACAAAAAAATTAATATTTCAAAAATAAATGGAGATGCAGTTTTCAAACAAATTGCATTAAAAAGTACTTTTTTTCCAATACGACGGTATAAACATTGAAAATGTGCGATGCTTAGAAGTTTTAAAAAATGCTGTAGAGTATTTAATCGCACAATGAAACATCGGCTTTTGTTTTATGGCTGGCTTATACAAGGTAACGTTATTTATTGGAGACAACACAAAATAAGCTGGGAGAAAGAAATAGCATACCGGGGGCTAGTAAGAAAATGGCATTTTTGATGCTTTAACATAATTTCATATAACAGGGCAGATTTTGTTACGAAGTTCTTAAATACCTTTTATGCAGATCTCAATTAATTTTATAAATATGGGCTAATGATTATGTGTCTCGGGCTACACATAAAAGTTTGCCAGGCTGCAAGTTAAATATGGCTGCTTTAAAATGTAAAAAGAGGCTAAATTTTTTATACTTATTTACTTTCACTACTGACCATTTTCAGTAAACAAAATCTGTCACCAAATATGGATAAGGACATCAGAACATACTTATAAGATCTTTTCTTGGTTTTATGTTACACAGATAATTTTCAAAAAGGCAATTTTTAAAGGTTTCATATAAAAATGTGGAAACAGTATTTATTTCAAATAATGGAAAATAAGCTTGAATAAATGAATTGCATTTCATTTAGTCAGAAAATAAACAAATAGGAATAATGCATATAACATACTGTTTTTTGCTTATTTAATCAATGTTAATTTAATGTTAATGAGGCGACACAAAATAAGCTGGGAGAAAGAAATAGCATACAGGGGGCTAATAACATTTGTATAGCTAAGCATTTTTTTTTCACCGGAAAATTTTGTATTGAAATGATAGAATGACCCGTATAATCGAAAGGTGCGTAAGTGAGAGAGGTCATTGTATTATTAAAACGGCGTGATGAGAAAATAACTCTAGAAATTTCGTTGTGCAATAAAGTCGGCTGAAAGGTAAAAATGTGGCCTGTTCCTTATTTTATTTTTCGTTAAAGAGAAGCGGATCTCATGACCCTTAGCTAACTAAGTAGATCGGTAACAGAAGGTATTTACCCGTGTCGTGCCTCTCATTTCTTGTCTTGATTTTTGACGAACTTCACTGCAAAGACTTTAGGCTCTTCTCTTTATTCCTGGCCATTGTAGTGGTTTGATGTTTTGCCAAATCATTTCTGGAGCAAGGTATTTCTAAATGTGTATGTGGTGACATTTACCCTTTCTTATTCTGTTTCCTGTCTGTTTATTTTCATTCTCTTGTCGAAATTATTCAAAGTATTTGTAGTGTTGATGCTATAAAGATATGGTTTTTTAATACATAATTATGTCATATTTTCAGTCAAAGGATTCCCAGTGCAGGAGTAGAAGTTATTTTAATTTTCCTAAAATCTATCCCTCCCTCTTTTTTTTTCTTTTTTCTTTTAAGTGTCCTAAAATGTCTGTTTTTTAATTGTCTTAATTTTCCTAAGAAATTTAAAGGAAAAATAACTTATTACTTTTTCTTTTCAAAAATATATATATTTTTTAATTCTCTTTTCGAAATAAATACTGAAGTAAAAGTATTAGTAGAATGTAAACTATATAGCCATTAATCACCGGACGCTTTCAGTTTTAGACATTTTGTCGAATATTTAAAGATATACATGTTGGATTTTTCTGGAAAATCAGGATTATGAAGAATATGTTTGACTTCATATTTATCAGCGGCGATTTGACCAGAAGGACAATTAGGGGGCAGCAACAACAACAACAAAAAAATAATATTTGGGATCATCCTGTAAAATAAAATGCACGAAATGATGTAAAGCTATAGCTTACGAGTATGTGGATATTATACAATATGGGTTCATTTGTGTAAGAATAGTAATATTTTATAACTTCAAAAAATTCTTGCATGTTCGTTTATATCATGCAGAGTTTTCTACCAAATTTAACTTCAGAAAATTTAACAAAATTTAGTAGAAATAATATAGTACAATTGGAATGTTAATATATTAAACATTTGAAATATGAGCAGTTGTATGAAATATTTTTATCTGCGCATGCGCGCACGATAACAATTTAGAAATTTTTTAATGATTTAATAGTCAACTTTATGGAGCAACTCATAAAAAAAAAAAGCCAGTTAAATATCGTGAAAATTCAGAAAGATATTGGCGATAGAGTGAGCTGATTTTTAATTGCTCTCTAAAATCTCCTGAATAAGGGATTTTCCACAAATTGTCATTTTTTATTAACTGGCTTTCAGCAAAGGAGTTCTTTGAGTAGTTGTCAGCAATAGAACTCATTTATAACGGAATTCTATGTTAAACATAAAATTCCATAGTCTCTGTAGAAGGCTAATCATAACTGCTCATCCGGATTTTTTTTTTTTTTTTTTTTAATGAATTTTTCGTTTCACAGAGCTTCAACTTTCACAAATTTTACCGTATTAAATTATCGTGTTTATTTAGTGCAATAAAAGACTAAGACAAAATCTAATATAATTTTCAGAAGGACTCCGTTTTATACAGGTTTCCGTATTAGAATTTATAATTGTCTATTGTATGAAATTATTTTCGTTGGGAAAATGAATTTTTTATATTGAAGACAAGATTCCGTTATAGGCAGGTTCAGTTTTCATAAGATTTACCATATTTTTATGTCCCGATTTAGAAGTCGCTGTCTGCCCCCCCCCCCCCCCCCCCCCCCGCTTTTTGAGACAGTGATTCTGGCAACACTATCAGTAGCTCCAGATAGACGTTATCGGTCTACTCGCAGTTTTTTTTTTTTTTGTTCTGGTTAAGCGGCGTTTTTCATCTTTCATGGCTTTACAGGGAAAGTGCTGGACGTCCTGCGAAAGGGAGAAGTTCGATCTAATCTTCTTATTTCCTTTTCATTTTTGAATTCCCAGTCCTTTTGCTCAGAACCGCATTTTATTGCTTTACCATGACAGTGAGCACTTTTCCTTTCTGAAATGCACCCTCTACGTTTCCCTTCTTTTTTTTTTTTTTTTTTTTTTTTTTTAATATTCATTTTGTATGTTCGTTCCTTTTTAATGATAGAACACAAGTAGGAAAACAGAGGTCATTGGAAAAAAAAAAAAAAAAAAAAAGTTGTATAATTATTTAGTTTTCCAGACCGATAAATAAATAAATAAAAGAAAAATTAAAAATCGTCAACAACCTTTCGCTGAAAATTGACTTTGTGTCTCCATTCTTTTCAAGGAAGACGAGAACCGTCTGATTCGCGACGTGGTATTTTTGGTCGCGTGGATGCCGGCAAGTTTCCAGTTTGAATCGTCATTCTCGCCAATCCAGGGCCAAGTTCCACGTGTTATTCTCAGCCAGTTTCCTCTTTCGTTGATATTCACGAGACTCAAAGGTTATTGCTACGAAATGATTTCGCCTAATGTTTGAAGATCAAGTAGCACAGGTGGTGTCCACTTGATCCAGATTTTTAATTCAATTTTCTTTTTTTTTTTTTTTTTTTTTTTTTTTTTTTTTTTTTTACAAAAAGTCTGTGATTACAACCAGGGCTGCGAAGTCGGATCTTTTAAAATTCCCTGAGTCGGAGTCGTCCATTTTACAAGCAGGGCTGCGTTGTCGAAGTCGGCCCATTTTTGAGCGAAAGAGTCGGAGTCGTCCATTTTCCCCACCGACTCCGCAGCCCTGATTACAACTAGGGGTGCATTTCACTACTTTTTAAAAAGACCAGGACGCTGCATCCTTAAGGGGTTTATCTGGTGGGGAAGAAAAAAGTGTGGAATCCTATGTTATCTTGTGGGGGAAATACTTATCCTTCTAGTTCATTCAAATTTGGAAATTTCAACAATATTATTTTCAGCACGTTGGTAGGAAGCTTCTTTATCCCTCTGTAAGCTTAATATCTGGTGGGGAAGAAAAAAAAAATGGAATCCTATGTTATCCTATGGGGAAAATACTTATCCTTCTTGTTCATTCAAATTTGGAAATTTCAACAATATTATTTTCAGCACGTTGGTAGGAAGCTTCTTTATCCCTCTGTAAGCTTCATATCTGGTGGGGAAGAAAAAAAAAATGGAATCCTATGTTATCCTATGGGGAAAATACTTATCCTTCTTGTTCATTCAAATTTGGAAATTTCAACAATATTATTTTCAGCACGTTGGTAGGAAGCTTCTTTATCCCTCTGTAAGCTTAATATCTGGTGGGGAAGAAAAAAAAAATGGAATCCTATGTTATCCTATGGGGAAAATACTTATCCTTCTTGTTCATTCAAATTTGGAAATTTCAACAATATTATTTTCAGCACGTTGGTAGGAAGCTTCTTTATCCCTCTGTAAGCTTCATATCTGGTGGGGAAGAAAAAAAAAGTGGAATCCTATGTTATCCTATGGGGAAAATACTTATCCTTCTTGTTCATTCAAATTTGGAAATTTCAACAATACTTTTTTTTTCACCACGTTACGTTGATAGGAAGTTTCTTTACCCCTCTGTAAGCTTGAAATATTTTTAAGGTAGTTATGAGTATTTTAAAATTGTGTTAAAGTTTCAAAAAATTCCGAAAAGTGTAAAAAGTGTTTTTTACTCGTTTGTAACTTATGACTGGAAAAATGTATAAAAATTTGGAGCTTCAGAGAAATAAAGAACCTCCCTATCTACGTGCAGAAAAAAAAAAATATTGTTGAAATTTCCAAATTTGAATGAACAAGAAGGATAAGTATTTTTCCCCATAGGATAACACAGGATTCCACTATTTTCATTCCCACCAGATAAGTCCCCTTAAGCAACATGTGAAATACAATTTATGCACAAATCTATATAATATTAACTTCGTTATTACAGAGTTTTATAATTTCAGATCCCCTCCCCTCCCCCCAGATAATTTCAGGAGAACGCTGCACCCTGCTTGCCCTTTCATTTAAAGAATAGCATCCTTCCTTGTTAATACATAATATCCATTTCATTTTGTTCAGTTTAGTCCAGCGTCTCAGAATTCTTACAAAAAAAGAGGACATAATGACAATTTTATACAAATAAATTTAAATAGTCTAAATTTCTAAGAACAATGTATGAATACAATTTAACAGTTAACTTTATTTTCCTTCCCATAATAATACTTTTGAGAATTTTAGCAACATTTGCTACATACCGGGTGTCCCAAAAATGACTGATGGATTGTAAAATTTAGTAACTTGCAAACGGTGACATATATTTAAAAAATTCTTGCAGGAGTGTTATGTAAGATGTCAGGAGTTTGTATCCTGCGATTCTCAGTTTTAGGTACAAATAGCATCGATAGATAGCGCTGCAAGCAATAACCGCTAAATCCAGGCTCGATTTTTCGGCCTCTCTCTTCCATGCGAGAAAAGGAAATCTATTGAATGGATTCCAAAGTACCAAAAATCGGGTCTGGACTGAGCGCCTAATGCTCTCAGTGCCATCTATTGTTTGAAATTCAAACTGAAACATGAATCACAGTACAAAAATTCCTGACATCATACATAAACCCTCCTGCAAGAATTGTTTTAATATCTGTCACCGTTTGGAAGTTATTGAATTTTAAAATCCATCAGTCATTTTTGGGACACCCGGTATATATTGCAGTAGTAGTACTAAATTAAATGTTAAATCAGATTGTCATAGAAGTCAGTAGTGCCATCTTTAGGCATGCATTTAAAACATTTGGATGCAGATTACACATGAGTTTTTTTTTTTTTTCCTTTTTATCTAATTTCTTTTTTTGGTCACTTCATCTCTGCTTAGAAATTTCTTTAAACTGCTTCTTTTGAAATATATTTAAATTGTCATTTATCATATGTATATTTGTAAATTTGTTAAACATAAGCTTCAGATGGAAAGTAACTGTTAAAATGTTTAATTTCATATTTTGGTTTTCCATGTATTTTTTTTTTTTTTAATTTTTGCATTTTCGTACCTTAGATTAAGTAATGTTAGTTGTGAAAACACGAAAAATTTTGAAAAAACCCACAACGGGTTTTTTCGTGTGTTTTTTCAAGTGGTCCTCGGGCACACTTGGGCAGATCCTGTTTTATGGAGGTATTATTTTCGCGTTTTGATACCATAAGAAATATCTCTCATCTGTATTTGCTACGTATTATCTTGTCTCGCGTTAAATAAGCTGTTTCATTTGATCACATGTCAGTTATCGTAATCGACGGATGTTTTCTATGTGTAACACAAAGCACTTTAACTAACCCAAGTTACTTAAGTTGATCTGCTGTAATGCGGAATTATTCATTCGAATGGGTTTTCCACCAAGTGACTGATCCTTTCGTTAAGAGATAATTAGAATTTGGAAATACAGTAAACTCTCTGTAAGTCGGACCCTGTGTAAGACGGAAATCTAACTCGGAAAGATTTTCAAGTCCCTGCAAATCCATAGACATTGAGTAAAATTTGTCTAAGGCGGAATATTGTCTACCGCGGAAAATTTTCTTGGTCCGGATCGATTCCGCCTTAGACAGAGTTTACTGTAATCCAAATAGATATCGGGAAAATAAACATGGGATAATTAACATTGGAATGCTATTGCTTTCGCTGTGCAATTTTTGTAGGGCTTAAAAAATAACGATAACGGATCGTGAGTAGATTCCTGTTGCAAGGGTTCTTTGATCATTTGGTGAGAATTTGACACACAATGCGTTTACTAGGCAATTCCAAGCCAGTGTTGTCCATTTTACTATTTTATTTCTTGCATCAAATGGGTAATATATATTTTTCTGCTAATATTAAACCTATATTTTTTATATTTGCGATGTATTTTATAAAATTTTGAATAGTGAAAATCAATAAAATCCATTATAATCAGCATAGCTTCTTTTTACCCGATTACCAAGAAGGGTTATGTGTTTCACGCGTGTGGATTTCTTTATACCCTCGAAACATCCCAACGGCTAGATGAATTTTAATGAATGAGGTCTCTATCGATTCGTCTTAACCGTCCGATGGTTATAGGCTAAATTTTGTTTTCATAAATTCAACATGGCGGAAGAGACGAAAAGCACCCTATTGAGTCGCATATCATTGGATAGGTCTTTAAAAATGAAGACGATGTTCCATTGACTATTTTACAGTCAGAAGCTCCGTTTAAATATTACACAACTCGGAAGTTGTGTAGGTAGGATCTCTAGCTTTACTGCAACTCTAACCTTCATAGACATCTGTATAGGCCTCATCAAAACAGTGTTTATAGATAGGAACTAACAATTAAACACAACTTAAAAGTCATCAATACAAGTAAATAAAAAATAGGTAAGTAATATAAAAAATAGTCTAAAATTTTGCAAAATAAATTCATCTAGTCGTAACTTACACTTATTTTTATTATGGAATCAATTTATTTACCACTAGTAATCTAGTAGACCAAAAACCTATTTAATGAGGAAGAAGCTTTTGAAAACACAAAAAGTACCATTTTGAGACATCCGTCTTATTTCTGAAATTAAGATAGCTCTTTTTTAAGTTTTTTTGTAATGCAACCAACCTAAACTTTTTCGTAAAGTTATACAGTCGACTCCCTAAAATCCGCACATCATCGCAGATGTAAACAATGAAACTTTCTGTTCAGATGTAGGGACAAAATTGTAGACTTTTTTATGTTTATATCATTCCGTATGTATATTAATATGTAATTCTAGTTAATATGACTGAACGCAGGCTTTTTCATGAATGAAGTAATTTATTTCTTGGGGGGGGGGGGAATCAAGATATGGCTGACTTTACTGATAATTGCAGTCTTTTTTATCAAAGAGATTTATTTATGCATTAATCAAGATTTTTTTTTAGTTATTAAGTCTGGCTAAACCTGAAATAAAACTTCCTTATTTTATTATTTTGATGTGAATTTGTAGGATACCTTTTATGAGGCAAGTTTCACTCAATAATTCAAGAAAAATGTATCTCATCTTTATTATGCATATTTAATTATACACTATTAATTATTTACTTGATTGGTGTCAGTTACTGGAGTTATTCACCCTATTTATGAAAAAAAAAAAATAATGTTTAATAATACAGTGTATAATTTCTTATAATTTTGTCAACCATAATTTTTAAATGTATCTCTTCTATCCTTTCAAAAAGAAAAATAAGTATAAAATGGATATAAAATTTTGTAATAGTTATTTGAACAAGAAAGAGTCCTTAAGGTGTCAGTTACTGGAGGTTTCACCCTACATCAGGTTATTAAAAATTTAAACAAATTCATTAATAATAGAGCATAAATTTGTTGTTAATTCTTTTTTACATTTAAAAAAATTAAATTATATATGTATATATAATCAAAAGTTATTTTCTTTTTTGGGAAAAGTTGGTGTTCAGCCAAATCGCTATTCTTCACATCCCTAATTAAAATCACAATTATTGTATCTTTTTAAGTTCAACTCATAATTAAAAAAAAAAAATTAAAATCGCAATTAGATATATAAAAATGAAATCGCATTTAACAAAGAAATTATAAAAATAAATTTGTGAAAAATGTGATAATTTAAAATTTATATATATATATATATATATATATATATTCTATAAAAATTTTACCTTTTACTATTCATTTAAATTATTCTAAATTGCCGGCCTATTCATTATTTCCTTTTTTTTTAAATACGCTCTATGATTTATTTCTAGCTAAATTCCTCTATTTTTAAAACGCGTATCTTAATAATAGATTTATTCCAAAACATAATCTAAACTTTTAATCCCTTCATTAATTTTTATCGTCTACCAAACTGTAAAGTTCTGAACGCAGTTACTTATTTTTCGAATATTTATCAAAGCCATTTTTACTTTTTTATTCTATTTCATCTCATTTTCCCGCCCGCGAGGCACCAGCCTTTTCACATCGAAATCATTCCATTAGCGGCGCTGGGATTCTTTCCTGTGACGTTGCTTGATCGCTCTCCATTGGCTGAGTGTCGGATCCCAGTTTCACTTCGAGGCTCGTTCGTGATTTTCGTTGGTTTAGCTTGAAGTTGTCATTTCAATCGGAATTCCTCCGCGCATTCTCATAAATAGCGAGAGCATGAACTCAGAACGAGAGATTTTTTTTGTGCTGTGATTGTTTACAAAACCTGTTACCCGGTGTCCTTAGCCATGTGGAATATTCATTTCGTAAATTAACATCTATTTAGCATGAGTAATTAGTTTATGCTCGAGTGAAATGCTCTGATTTCTCATCTGCGGGAATTGTTCAGTGTTGGTATGTTCTGATGGAATAAACAGTTGTTCTATGACTACGTTTCCATGTGTTTAATTGGGAAACCCCCATATTTCTTCATACGCCTTTTTTCGCCACTCGCTGCCTTGTTTTCATAATGAAATAATAAGTGTTTGATTGGACTATACCAATATTATCATCGCTCTACAGCTGCTATATTTTCAGAGTTGATACCTCCGCTACCAATGCTTGTGCTAAGTGGTAGGATTGCTTACAACATCACCAACGGCTGATTAAAATGTGGTATGACTCCAGTAATACATAATAAGCACGATTTCAACTACACCCATTAAATTGTTTCGTAACATATATATAAGCGCGTTTTAATCTTTTTGGACATTTTTAACTTTTAAAGTAGAATGAAAATAAATTCATATTAAAAAATTATTTAATTAACATTAAAAAAGAAATATTTAAAAGTAACAATTGTATTTAAAAAAGAAATTAAAAGCATGAATATGTGAAAAATAATATAATTAAAAAAAAATTAATTGAAATTACAATTATTGTATTTAATTTTTTTGTAAGTTAAAGTATAATTTAAAAAATTGAAATTGCATTTAACAAAGAAATTATAATAATAAATGCGTGAAAAATGTCAGAATTTTACTTTTTTAAAAATTATATTAATTATTGTGTTTCATTAAAAAAAAAGGGGGAAGAAAGAAAAGGTATCTCCAACAGGTTGAAAATATATAGGGTAGATGTGCCAGTAATGGGCACCCTTCCAGTAATGGACACCCCTTGATGTTTTTGGTTCATAAAAAAATAACTAATAAATATTTAGCTTTAATTATTTTTTTTATAATTCCCCCTTGTATGTTTTATAAAACTGGGTTATTGTTGACACTTTTAATCAAACCAATCAGGAAGCAGAAAATAATGTTTCAAAGTTTCGCTGTTTTTCTGTGAAAATCTTAATGAAGAGGCTAAGAGTTGGCTTCGTTTAATCAATTTATATATTATTTATTTTCTTACAAAATTTGAATGTTTTTGTTTGAGTAGCAATCGAAAACTTTGAATTTTATATACCAATGGCCATTTACAAAATTTCATTTTTTTTTTGAAGATTTTAAGAGGGGTGTCCATTACTGGGATGGTTAATTAGTCATTTTCCAGTAATGGACACCCCATGTAGACATTGCTAAAAATGCAATTTTAGTGATGTTTATAGTGCATAAAATACTTTGGCTTAACTGCAAACCTAAATAATCAAATTTAATTTTTAAATTATACTTACCAAAATGTAATAACACCAAAACTTTTATAAATAGCTGCTTTTAAGTTATTTTATGAGATTTCAATATTTTATTTTATTTATTACTATTTTTTTTATGTAGTACATATACCTTGCATATTTTATAATCCGGCAATCAAACCAGCCAGGAAGCAAAAAATATTGTTTACGAGCACAGTCAAAGAGGGGTTCATAGGGCTTAATCCCTCTCCGTTTAAATAAAAGCAATTAAGTTACAGAAGCTATTAAAAATCTATTTTCTGTCTTAAATGTTTCCTTATTTTTTAAAAAAATGTAATACTATTAATGAAAGTTACAGGTAATATTCATGAAACTATAGTAAATCTGCAGATCATTGGCCTCAAACATCAGTACTACAGTTTTATTTTGAAATTAATTTAAATACTAAATAAATTTTTATTTAGTATTTAAAATATTCAACTCACAATATCACTTCTTTCATATTTGTAATATTAATTATTATAAATGATATATCAAGTAGAGTCTGGAAGATTGTTAAAAATAGGGACACAAAACTAAACATTTAAAAATAGTGGCACAAAACTAAACATTAATATTCCAAAACTTTTTTTTAATTACCCTTTAAATCCACCACTGTTACAATAATTTGATAGCTGTAATTGCCTGATATTTAGTATTTTAATCTATCCATCTAAAATAATTAAAACTATCGATCTTCTGATAATTTCAATAATTGATACAAACAATAAATGATTATCACAAATACTTTATTAATTACTGGTATCCTAAATGTTAAATTTATTTGAAAATAACTATTTTGTTTCATTAGTATGTATTCATTAAATTCTGGCTCTAAATAGTCATAAAAACAATTATATTTATTACTTTTTAGGGGGTGTCCATTACTGGAACAGAAGGTGTCCACTACTGGGCCAGAGGGTGTCCATTACTGGGCTTTTGGGTGTTTTGATATATTTCTGTTATTTAAAATTAAATTTCTATTCATATTGGGAAATGAGGCTATAAGAATGGTTAAATATTGTCGATAGATTAATATAATATTGAAAAAACTGGAACATAATAATTTTAACTATTAATAAAAAAATAATTTTTAAAGAAATTCCTTAAGGGTGTCCATTACTGGCACATCTACCCTATATATATATATATATATATATATATAAGCGCGTTTTAATCTTTTTGGACACCCTCTATACATTTTTAACTTTAAAAGTAGAATGAAAATAAATTCATATTAAAAAATTATTTAATTAACATTAAAAAAGAAATAATTAAAAAAAAAAGAAATATTTAAAAGTAACAATCGCATTTAAAAAAAGAAATTAAAAGCATGAATATGTGAAAAATAAGTGAAAAATAACATATTTAAATATATATATATATATATCACAAATGTTGTGTTCATTTAAAGAAAAAAAAAAGAAAAGGTATCTCCAATTAGTAGAAAAAAAAAAAAGAAAAAAAAAACATATACAGGGTGTCCCAAAAGGTCGTTTACAAACTTAAAATGCTGGTCTGTCATATCATGATAAGTAAGATTTACATAGGAACTTGCGTTCGAAAATGCAAACTGCGACCGTTAGAGGGCGATGAAAGCAGGCTTACGGGAGAGTGGAAAGTGTAATAATTTCAGGCAAGGGCATTGCAGGAGAAGGATGAATCAGTTTAGTAAAGCAGAATTGGCCGATATGCAACACATGAAGTCCATGGTGTACGAGACGCCAGTAACATCGGGCATGGATCTCGTCGCCAGGATAGTGGATGCGGCGACACGTGTCTCTGACACACCAGCCCATTTTAAACGGGTCGGAGAATCCATGCGTCGACGTTGTGAAGCATGCATTGCGGTGAATAGAAGGAATTTTGAACACCTTCTGTTAATTAAACCATGTTCTTTAATAAAAGTCATATTGATACCTCTTTCAATGTCCTTTCTTTCTTCCTCTCGATACCTGCGCTCATCATCCTCTAGCGGTCGCAGTTTGCATTTTCGAACACAAGTTCCTATGTAAACCTTGTTCCTCATGATATGACAGACCAGCATGTGAAGTTTGTAAACGACCTTTTGAGACACCCTGTATATATATGTAATGATTCTAGTGGTATGGTCCTAGATGATGACTAAGAAGAAAGTGACTCGGGAACCTTTATGCGAATCGAACTCATTTATTAGGCAGCTCATGTCATCAATCATAGGATTCGCGAGCCAATCGCCGGTCCCGGAGCCAACAGCGTAGATTTTAGGAGGTTACATTGATTGGCATAAGTTTAGCAAGCAAATCAAATTGCCAAAATCTCCCTTTTTTCGTGCGTGTTCGGGGTAATATGGTGAAGCTTCTAATATTTTTCAGCAGAGAGCAGAATTATTAATTTGGGAGAAACATTTAATTTAATTGGTTCATTAAGTTTTGATTGATCTGTGGTCAAGGCCCGCACAATTCCCAGAGATTGTGACGTATCAGCCCTACCTACAGGTGCCTGCAAAAAGCGCTTAGATTAGCAGTTTCACCTAAATCGTCCAGAATCGTCCTAAAATGATCTGAAAGTAATAAAGATGTATTGCCCGAAAATAAAGTTAACAGGGGCAAAATGCTTTTAAGCTTCAGAATTAAAGTTAAAAAAAAAAAAATAGTAGTTGAGACTTTAAAATTTTAAACTTTTGAATTTTAATTTTAAATTTAAGCTTTAAAAAGGGATTCGACTTTCATATATATATATAAATAGCTATCAACTGGTCAATATTTTAAAAAATCTTCATTGTGTATATAATATAACGACATATGACTTCAAAGATCTTTTTAATAATATAGACTTATTAGATTTACATAAATGCATTATTTAAAAAGTATTATAAAAAACTGGAATTACCATCTAATATTGATATCGCATGTTTTAAATCATTAACAAACTTCATTATCTATAATAATTATATATTGCAAGATAACACATTATATTTACAGCACGTCGGTATGCCACAAGGTGGTTGTACATCCAGTTTATTATCAGACTTATATCACTATGAACGTACTTTTACTAATAATAATTTACATTTATATCGTTATATTGATGACATAATTTTAATTGCCACTGATCAATCTAAAATTTCTCAATTTCCAGTTGATTATCCCACTAATTTGGAATTAACGGAAAACCTCTTATCTAACAATACAATTAACTTCTTAGATCTTAAAATTACAATAAAAGACAACAAAACAATAACAGATTTATATGATAAACGTAAAGAATTTAAATTCAAAGTTAATACATTTACAAATTTTAAATCTTGTCTTCGTCATTCTGTATATCGAAATATACCAGGGGTGATTGTGTTCCGGGTGTACCCCGGATTTCCGGGTTTTTCGATCGTTGCTTCCGGGTTTATGAGATCGTTATGTTTAGTGGAAAATTCGGACATTAAAAAATATCGCGAATTTCGACAAATGATCGCCGAAAAAAAAATCAATTCCTTAATCGTTCGCTGTAAAAAATCGACAATTTCGTCAAAGGATTGCGAAAAAAAAAAAAAAACGCGAATTTCGTCAAAGAACCTCGAAAGAAACACAAATTTCGTCAAATGATGGAAAATAAATAGAAAATTCGTCAAAGGATCGCGAAAAAAGATTTTCGTCAAAAGATCGCAGGAAAAACGAAATTTTCGTCAAAAGATCGCGGGGAAAAACTGGTATATCACCAAAAGATCGCAGGAAAACTGAAATATCGTCAAAAGATGGCTGGAAAAACGCAAATTTCATTAAAGGGTCACGGAAAAAAACATAAATTTCTTTAAAGAATTGCGGAAAAAACGTTAATTTCGTCAAAGGACCGCCGAAAAAACACATAATTAGAACCGGAAAGGATACTCCTCATCCCGGAATCACAAGGAAGACGCTATTTTCGTCAAAGGATCGCGAGAAAAACGGGAATATCGTCAAAGGATCTCGAAAAAAGAGCAAATTTCGTTAAAGAATCACGGAAAAAACATGAATTTCTTTAAAGAATCACGGAAAAAACATGAATTTCTTTAAAGAATCGCGAAAAAACGCGAATTTCACCAAAGGATCGCGGAAAAGCGGGAATTTCGTAAAAGAATCTCGAAATAAAACAAATTTTGTCTAATATGATCACGAAATAAACACAATTCGTCAAAGGATCGCGAAAAAAACAAGATTTTCGTCAAAAAATCGAAGGAAAAGACGCGATATTCGTCCAAAGATCGCGGAAAAACGGAAATCTCGTCAAGGAATCGCGGGAAAAGGCAAATTTTATTAAAGGATCACAAAAAAACCCCCACAATTTCTTTAAGGAATCGCGAAAAAAAAAATGTGAATTTCGTCAAACGATTGCAGGAAAAACACATAATTAAAATCGCGAGGGATCCCCCCCCCCCTCCGGAATCATGGGAAAAACGCGATTTTCGTCAAAAGATCGCGGGAAAAAACTCAATTTTTCGTCAAATGATTACTGGAAAAACGGAAATATCGTGAAAGGATCGCTGGAAAAACGGAAATATCGTGAAAGGATCGCTGGAAAAACGGAAATATCGTGAAAGGATCGCTGGAAAAACGGAAATATCGTCAAAGGGTCGCTTGAAAAACGGAAATATCGTCAAAGGATCGCTGAAAAAAAGCAAATTTTGTTAAAGGATCACAGAGAAAAAACATGAATTGCTTTAAAGAATCGCGAAAAAAAAGCAAATTTCGCCGAAAGATCGCGAATTTCGTGAAAGGATCGCAGAAAAAAAACACATAATTAGAACCAGGAGTAATTAATGGCTATATATATATATAAGCGCATTTTATTTTTGGGGGGAACTGTGTACATTTTTAACTTTTGAAGTAGAATTTCGGAGACAAAAGTTATGTCTTATGAAACTAGTACATTAATTATTAAAATTATTACAATTAAATAAATCGTTCCTATCTTCGAAGTTGCCAATCTTAATCCTTTAAATGTTGAATGGCTGCTGTGATGCACTGAACATGAACCATGAACACTAATTAACAGCAGCTTACAATTTGAATTCTAAGTCATCTCGAGGATTATTTATTTTATTTTTGTTGAAAGGTTTGCCTACCAAAATAGGTCAGGATCGGCGAAACTTTTTACGTGCGCGTGCCAAAAATTCACCAACAATGTCTATCAACGGTGTAACGTGCCACACTTTGACATAAAATAATTTTGCTAAGTACGATGTTTGTTTATACAAAACACTAGTAGTTAAAAAATCCGATGCTATTTCCCTGTATATTTGAATAAGCCATTAAATTAAAATTTTAATTCGTAAATATGATTCATTTATGTAATCATTTCCACTATAATAAAGATATAAAAATACGAAATTTTATTTTAGAAATTTTTGACCTTATTATTTATTCAACATCTAGTTATGATTATCCAAGTTGCATTAAACATTGTATCAATAAATTGTTGATGAGATTTTTGCTGTTGTATGTTCGACGGATGATGCTTTATATCTGATTCATATTTTGATAGTTTTATAAATTGGATCCATTTGCCAAAAAATTAATTTGAAAAATAGAGCTGTATAAAAATCATATAGAAAGGCAAAATACATGTCGCAAACGCTGCATAACATCACAAGAAAAGAAAATTCTTTTCATGCAAAAATAATTGCATTATTTGTGGTAGTCTGTCCGTATGAAACAAAATTTTATTAATTATAATAGAAATTAAATTTTATCTGTATAATAATTATAAAATTTATTTTTTCGTGTGTTAGAGAAATTTTGTTACGTGCCAACTCTGGCACGCGTGCCATAGGTTCCCCAAACCTGAAATAGGTTTCAGAAATAGAAATATTTAACTGCATTATAACCACATATAATGACCAATTCAAATTTTGGCTGGTAATATCAAGTTTTTTTCATATTTCGAAATAATGCTGCTCAAGTGTTCTTTCTTTTGTTTTATGGAAAAGGTTGCGTGCTTTCCAGATAGTCCTTATACCAATTTATCCTCATTTTGAATTCATTAAAGATCTTTCCCATAAATTTTGAAGGCGTTGTTGAAATGAAGTGAAGCAAAGAAAGTGGACTTTGTATTTTACAGTTGCGGGGGGAAAAAAGGAAGAAGTCCATATGATGCTATTTTGAGCGTTGTTTGTCGTAGAAGAAAAATAACAAGAAGGAAAAATCATGCTTACAGCATAGATTAGGTAGGAAACACCAGGGTTCGTAAATATCATGATATTTTCGAAATGGTCAACTCACTGTTGACAATAAATATTTTCAAGCATAATATCAATTAGAAACTATAACATATTACAATTAACATGAAAACTCCATCAAAAAATATTTTTTTAATGCATTTCTGTTTTTCTTGTTTTTTACCTTTCACTTAGAACAAAATTGAAGATCAACTAATTGAAAAGATACAATTTCCTTTATACATACACTTATAAAAAAAAACAAGCTAAAAGATTCAGTATCAAGTAATGTATAAAAGAAAATTTTAAATACAAAATAGATTTTTTTAATTGTAGAATTTTAACATAACGTAAGCTTGTCTTATTTTTTATTCACTAACATGTTGTACAGTTTAGACTCAACTAAACCAAATCAGAAAAGATTCTTTTCTAATAAAGCTGCATATAACTGATTATCTAAATTAGAGAGTTTATCTTTCAATGGCTGTTTTGAATTAATTGTCTCCCTTAATTATTAGGTCTACATTTAAAAGTAAAAGCTTCAAACATAAAGTTTGGAAAATATATTTGTTTTCTCCTTTGGGCATAAAAGCCACTGCCAGTCACGAAATTTCTTTATCTACAGAATAACACAGTTAATAACAGTTAAATTTCATTTGCACTTGTTTTGACTGAAAATATCAAAATTGTCTTTCAAAGTGATATTTTGAAAATGAGTAATCTATATATACAAAATTCCAAACATCTTGATATTTTGAAAATAAATATCAAGTACATGAAAATATCGAAAATCTTGATATTTTAAAAATAAATATCGGATACATATCATGATATATATCCATTGATATATATCAACGAACCCTGGGGAAACACTTTCCAACACATTCAGAATACTATAACAAAACTTCATCGTTTACTAAGGTGGAAGATTATGTTTAAATGAAGAATTTGGAAAATCCATAACGCATTTGAAAACACGATTTCTGCTATTACTATGAATAGTCGTTAAAATATACGATTTTTTTTTCAACCTTGTGTATGATCTACAGATATATAAGCATACTATATAGTATGCTAAAAGTTAGTTCAGTTAAACGCACAGCACAGTTGAAAGTTTCTACTCAGCAATTTCCGCCAATAAACGGATGTTGTTGTGAACTTTTGTATGACCCTGTGTATGATCTATACAATTTACACACACCAAGCAATATTTAAAAAAATAATTATTAATTTTAAAAGCGCATTCCACAACTGAAAACGCACTTCCAGCAACTATTGTTCGTATTAGAGACCTGGAGCTGGAGCTCTCCGGAGCCGTGTTTTCCCTGGAGCTGGAGCTCTAAATTTTCCCCAGCTCCAGGGCTCCTTTAGTTTTTAATATTCTTTGAAATCTTTTTTTTTTTTCAGTCTTTTAAATTTCCAGGCTTAAAATATTTTAATTACATCATTATTCAGTATTTTAATTATATCATTTTTTAGGGTTTTTTTTAATATTATTATTAAAGATGGAAAACTTCTCTCAAAACATGGTAACACTACTTTACTTCTACTTTCAACTTGAGCTAAGTGACAACACTATTTGAAAACAAATATTGCCGCCTGTTGTTTACATGTATAATTGTACAATTTTGGCTGTTTGAAAAGTGTAGAAGAAATATAAGATTTTTGTGTTTAAAATTCCACCAAACTTTCTATTTTAAAAGCAAAAGCTAAAAGATGTCATATTTTCTGAACAAGCATTTCAAGTTTGATGAGAAGAAAAATGCATTTTGTCAGATCTTTAATGAAGATAAAGGAAGAAAAAATTTGTGAGCAAAAAATTAAATGTGTAAATTAAAATCTGCAACTCAAAAGCGCAAAGTCGGAGCCGAGTTGGAGCCGGAGCTGGAGCCACAGTATTTTATCTAGGAGCAGAGCTGTAGCTGGAGCATCAAAAATTGTTAAGCTCCGGGTCACTGGTTCGTATTCTTCAATACTTCAATTATTGCTCATTTTCTTCTATAGCCTTCTTTTGTGTGTCCCTGTAAATGAACAATACGTTCGATGCACACCATATTCTCTAGTAAGAACCTTGTAGTACACTTCAGTAATGTATATCAATTTAAATATGTTTAAAATACTGTAATATTATTAAAATAAACGGCAAACGATTTTTCTCCACAGGCCGTATTGTAACGGAATTCTTTTGACCTGTAAATGAACGGATAATGCTATGCAGTTCATCTTCAATACCGAACATGAAATAGTGATACCCAATAACATCTATCAATTTCATAGCAATCGGACTATATTTATGCGAGCTAGAGCATGGAAAGTCGGACGAACCGACAAACCTAATTCATAAACACTTTTCAGCTATGTTGGAAAGTGTTAAAAATGTCAATCAATCAGGAATGAAGTCTATTTATATTTAATTTTTGTAAAAAAAAAAAAAAATAAATAAATAATAAAAAAAAAAGGTTATCTACATATTAATAAGAACGCAAACTTTAAATTTTGCATTAGTAACACCCCAAATTTGGCACATATAAAAAAAAAAAATAAAGAAAGAAATGTACATCCTTGAATTAGCCTTAATGCAAAATTTCATGTTTTGTTTCTGTAACCAGTTTGAGGTAGAGTAGATTTCGAGGGTTTTCTCCAAATTGAAATCCGATACTTGCATAGAGTAGATATGAAATTTAAATATTTTGTTAATGTACTGTGTTGTCTGTTATGTTTTTTAATTATAGCCTCGATCAGATGTACAATATGGTTAATTGTTCGTACAATCCGTTCAGTGAAAATGTGAGCTGTGCACACACACACACACATTGCATATAAATTATATTAAGAAAATATTTGAAGGATATTAATCTGCTCCCTAATTGTTTTCTTAAATAGTCCTGCATTTTTTATAAGTCATTGTATAATATTTTACTCAATACTACAGCACATCACGATACATATAACCGTACTTCCTCACGTGTAGGGTAACGATCCTCGTGACGTCATATCGCATGATCCGGCCTCCTCGCCTCTCCATCTCCCTTTTCTCTTAAAACTAATTTTCCGGCTTCTCTATGCTTCGTCTCACCTGGTGTATTTTCCTTTTATTTTTCAAGTAATATACCAGCGGGTAATTTGGCTGATTGACGTGAGTTTTTTCCATTCTCAAATGACATGGCTGCGATCTTTTGTTTGTAGCGAAATTTGTTTCCGAGTGTATTAGTGCTTTTTCTTTTTTAGTGTTCCATACGTAAAAAGTAAAAACTGAACCATTGTAAGATCACCTGTCTATCTGTCTGTCTGTCATAGCCATTTTACTCGTAAACTATGGAACGTGGAAAGTTCAAATTGGCTGAAGTACTAAAAGCTATTGACCCACATATTTATTGATTATTAACCAATCACAAATATATTTAGGAGAGATGTATGGGAGCTAATTAAGTTACTTGAAAAATATCTGTATATCGTGTGGGGTATCGTGTGAAAGCTTTCGTAACGCCGAACTCAAAACACATTTCTTTTAATTTTAGGTATTATACTTTCAGAGATATCGTCGAAAATGTAATGCAGAAACATGTCCCGCACCCCCTTTTATTTCCGAATCTACTGAAACAAAAATTATGAAAAAATTAGCGGTAGAAGAAGTTAATTTAAGCCTTGCGGGAAAACTATAGCGATTACCCTAGGTCACATAGTTTTTGAGAAAATCGCATTTTTTCGTCCCACACACATTTCGATTTGTGGGCGTTCAGCGAAGGAGTTGAGGAGCGCTGGAAAGTGTACCTATCGTCTCAGAAGTATAAAAGGATTTTCGGGAAAAAAATTGTCTCTAATTAGCCGAGATATTAACCCGTAAAGACACGGGCGGCGCACTCTATGCGCCATCAGTTTTTAAAGCTTAGATAACAACTTCTAATTGATATGTTTGTGTAATGCCAATGCCTAGCTAATTCATAGGTTGTACGGAACCGTTTGTGCGCGAGTAATACTCTCACTTGACCGGTTATTTTTCAAATGTTCGCGATCAGGGTTTTATTTTATTTATTTATTTTACTTTTGTTATTAATTAACTTACATTTATAAGTATAATTAATTGAAATTATATTAAAAAAATTATAAAACATATTTCATTACAACTTACCATCAAACTGTTTTATAGATTGTAATATATATATATTATATACATATATACCATTTTTAATGCACATTATTTGAATCAAATTTAACATTATAAACTTTTGGTTAAATTTTTAAGATACTAGCTGACCCGTAGCCCGAGCCAGTCAAAAAATCGCACAAAACGCGAGGAAACTTTAAAAATTGCTGCGCGAATTCTGAAAGAATTTATAACACAGGATTCCGTTTACGAATGTCGAAAAACCTCCGCGAAAAATAGCTACAACGCATTAAAAAAATGCGTGAAAAACTCATCTCTGTACTAATTCGGAATAAATTGTATTAAAAACAAGACAAAATTTTCTATATTATGCTAAAAATTTACCGGATTTTTTTAAAACTAATAATATAAAAATCTCCACGAAACAAACAAACAAACAAACAAACAAAAATAATAAATAAATAAATAAATAAATAAACCTCTAAAAATCGCTACAATTGTAAACATCGCATATGACTAAATTTAGTACAGTGGGCTAAAACATTGTTACCAGAATTCTTTCACATATGTCAAAAAATCGGCGCTTGCGGAACGTGAAAAAATGCTAAAAATAGAAGTTGCTAAAAATTCAGAAACCACGTAGAAAAAATGTACTACATTAAGCTAAATGTTTAAAACCAAATTCTTTTTACAAATGTGAAAAAATCGTCGCATAACACAAAATAATGTTAAAAATATCATTGAAAAGAACAATAAAAGTCGCAAAACTTCAAAGATCGGCCAATGTTCTAAAAACTTACGATTTCTATGGAATTTTGCATAATATTTGTTAATTAACTCATTCATATCCATTTCAGAGGCACACAAATATACTACTTGGCGTATTTCAACAACTACGCGTGCAAAACCGCTGGTTTTGAATCTGTTTCATATTTGTCTCTAAACGTTAGTTTATAAGCATGTTAATGCGGGCATGAGATTCTTCAGTGGATCCGCGATTTTCCGCTTTTTTGTCATTTTCCTCTTTTTTTTGTCATTTTCCTCTTTTTTTTGTCATTTTCCTCTTTTTTGCGATTTCTTTGCACGGGTGATTTGTTCCAAAAATTTAAAAAAATCTGTCATCAGTCCGAAAATTCGGACATAAAAAATATAATTTCAACAAATGGTCGCCGAAAAAAAAAACAATTTCGTCAGTTGTTCGCTGAAAAACGCAAATTTCGTAAAAGATCACGGAAAAGCGCGAATTTAGTCAAAGAATCGCGGAAAAAACGTAAATTTCGTCAAAGGTTATCGAAAAACGCGAATTTCGTCAAGGAATCGCGGAAAATTGGCTGCAGTATTAATGTTTTCACCTGTTTTTTTTTTTTTTTTTGCAGCTGAGTGGCAGGTTAAACATTAGCTTGCCATGTTTATTAACTGATGTTTTGAGTGAAAAGTAACTAAAAGTCCGTATTTTAACACAATCTTTTTAGAGCATCTCAATAGACTAGATTTACATAAAAAGATTTTGTAACGTTCGGACGGGCAGAAGTATTTTTTACAAAATAAAATTGTGGAAATTTCGACGAAATCAGTAAAAACCGAAGTGTTTCGTCGCGGTTTCGCTCGCTTTTGATGCGCATAGACTCTGAAAATCAAATTGCACAGAAAATAAAATACGAAAGCATGTACTTTCAATTCAATATTTTTTCATTTAAAAATATAAATTCAGATAAAATGGAGTTAAAGATATAAAATAATACAAATTTGAGGTTAGTTTAAAGGTCATTGTAATGCCAGACGGGTCAGCTAGTATTTAACAAGAATAAGTATACCTATTCATTTTCTTTGTAAAGTATAGAATTAACCTCGGGGAAATGATTGTAGACTATTTTTCTATAATTGCATTTAAATATTTCGCCAATTTTCATTCATTAGTGCTTTCGGATCTGTTTTAGGCCGGAAGAAGCGCCATTCAACAATTTTGGGGGTTTGGGGGGGGGGGGACAAAAATTAACTTGATCTTGTTCTGCACAGCTGAGAAGTAATTGATACATTTTTACAATAAGATTCATAATTATTAATTTCCGTCCTTATTTTATGCTCCAGTTGCTATTTTAATAAAATTTGGCAAGTTATTTTAGCATTTGTGCAACTTCTGAAAATTTATTTTAATTCTTATATCTCTGATGATTGACACGCTCTGAAATATCAAATAGGGCAGGGACGGAATCTTTTCACATCCACGTGTCAAAATTTTCCAAAAATATATATTTTACGTCATCATGACGTGCCAACCCCCCTCCCCCCCCCCAAAAAAAAGAAAAAAAAATTAATGAATCAAATAATAATAAATCAAAATTACTTTTTTTTTTTCTTTTGCGTTAAAAAAAAATATGGGTAATGTTACACTTTAGAAATTTATTTTAAAAATATTATTTCTGTTGTCTCATCTTAGTTGCCAAATAATTTATAGCAGCTTCGTATTTAGTTATTTTTAAGAAAATGCAAATTGAATTGGACTCATTTGACTAGATGTTTTTACTTGATTTTTTTATATTATTCATTTCCGAAAAGAATGTCCCACAGAAAAAATTGTCAAAATGGCAAAAGACAGCTTTTAGTGTCCGCAATTGATTTCCAAGTTGTTATAATTTTACCATCGGCATTTTTGCTTTACCTATACCTTTTTTAATTTTTCTTTTACGATAATCTCCTAATTCTCTGTTATTCGTAAAATTTTGTGAGCCAATATTGAGCTAGATTGGGATACATTAACCCTTTGTAACTCAACAACCCCGATTTGAAACATTCTTACACAGATTCCAGTCAATTTTCGAAGCTGGACTTTCTTCTCAAGCTCTGTCGCAAATAACAGTCTCCGCAAGTCAGTCAGCTCTGGGTTAGTTAGGTTTGTCACCCGCCCAAGTTAGCAGTTGCTCTGCGTCTATTCAGAATGCACTCTTGAGTCTTGGATATGGAGCTACTAAAAATGCATCATTTTAAGCATGGAAAAAATGATAAAAAAAATTCAGAACAGAAAAATAAAATTTTATTTGGAAAAATGGGTTTGTTGCATATCTGCAACATCTTGCCAAATGACACAAAAACTAAAAATGTTTAAAATTTTAATTTGCACGAAAATTTTTTGAAACAATTGTTAGTTTTGTTGTAGCAAAGTCCCATACCACATTTCTCACAAACAGTTTGATTAAAGTTTTTACAATCAGGGTACTTACAACGTATTCTTTTTTCTGCCCAATATGGCCTGTGCCCAATTTCGTCTAGGCGCACTTCTTTTGGTACTTAAATAACCATTAGAAGATATTTTCGATGCTCTTTCGATATTTTAAAAAAATCCATTACAAGGGAAGATATGGCGCGCTGTTGCAGATCTGCAACAAACAAAAGTTTACGTTTATCTTATACATATTATAAATTTCCTAGCTCGAAAATGGTCTTTAAATAAAGAATTTAAACTCACCTTTGAAAACAATGTACTTGTAGACGGCTGGAGACTTTTTTAACTCCTGTATTTCAAACCTTAAATCAGCAAAAATCACGTGTACTGATCAAGCGATATATCAAACATTGGCGCGGAAAAAAAAAAAAAAAAAAAAAAAAAAAAAAATCAGTATCGACATTTGTTGCGGATTTAATGAAATAATTATGTTAATAGTGGTGTAATAGAATAACAACAATCAACAAAATCGTCTTTTGAAATTTACTGTTGAAATAACAATGACGTTTTGGGTATGTTGCAGATCTGCAACACGGTGATACAAAGGGTTAAGTTATATTTTTCAATCTGTGTGACAATGACAGCCAACCGATCTAATCGAATTCGGGTAAGCAGAGAACATCTGGATTAATTGATGCATTTTGTGAAATTTACAACATTTTGATGTAGAAACTGAATCTATGGCGTGCCAAAAGTAATCTGCAGCGTGCCATTGTTTCGCCGTCTCTGAAAAAGGCAACTCCTTCCCCAGATAGCGTCCTATTTTGGGTTTAGATACTTTCTGCTGAAATGTGTCAGGTCTGTTGCGGGCCATCAAAAAGTATTTTGTGTTCGGGTTGGGTTTATGGTTCACTGTGAATAAAATTTTCGGGTTCGGTTCTTGTTCTATCCGACCCGTGCAGAATTCGAATTCTGGTTTTGAAAGCAATTAGTGACTCATTTCATCAGTTTTGCGACAGAATGTGCACACATACCTTTTATGTAGTAGATATCGGCTTATTTTGCTTACACCCAAAGATGTATCTCAATATCTCAGTGAGATATTACTAGATGAAAAGTGTTTTAATTGCTCGATCTATCCATTTGTGCTGATCGATTTTATTTATAGTTTACATATGTAAAAAAAAAAAGTAATTTTCATATAGCTTTAATACAATTTTATGAAATATTTCAATTTAAAAAAAAATCTTATTTATAATACTTGTGCACCCGTAATTTAATAATTTTTGTGATTTTAATTTACTATTGTAGTTTTTTTTTATCATTTAAAAAAACTTTTCGAAACTGTAAAACCAGGGATTTTAAGAATTAGGCTTATTATTCCTTATTATTATAAATGTGTTAAAAATTCAAATTTTCCAACATAATGAAAAAATATCTCTTACCCATAACCTTTTCGCAATATTCCAATCACTGCCATACTTTTTTGAAATTATCAAACTAGTTTTAGTTTATTTTTCTACGAATTTTCAGTAACTGCTGTGTAAATTGGCCTTTTATTTATTTATTTATTTATTTATTTTTGAAGTGAAGTATCAAAATGTGCATTTATATATAACTGAGCTAAGTAAAACTTACTCATTTTTCCCTCCCTGCTTTCTAAAAAATCTTCATGAATTCGTGTAATTGTTACAAAATTACTTTTTTAGTTATTCGAAAATATAATTGTGTTTTTCGTTGGATTTTTTCAGTTCATCAGGTAACTAAACTCTGCATTATTATAGCATGTCATATGTTCGAGGTCGTATTGTTAAAGCAAGCAAAAGAAGTGAAAACAAATAAAAGCAGCATATGCTCGAATGTTCTAAGGTTTCAAGCCGTGACCTAATGTTGCTCTTTGTTATTCATTGCGAAAAGCTTGATTCACACAAACAGTAATGATACAGGAAAGTGTTCCCTTCCTTCGGAGTTTATCCTTATCGAGTACGATGGAAAATTTTATTCAGCAAAATCACCACGAAATTCTATACAATCTGCATCAATATTACTTTAAATAAAATGTTATACTGGTTAAAATTAAAAATTGTTAAGTTGTTCAATAAACAATAATTAGTTATCAATTTTTAAGTTAATTCCCCCACCCTCACACCTTCCTCACCGCGAGCACTCATTTTCCATTCTATCTGCGAGAAATTTTCTGGTTTTCTTATTCAAATTTAAAATAACCGAACGAATTTTATATTCATATTGTTATTTTCTTTTAAAGACTATACATATCAGCAGGCTGGTACAAATTACCAGGGCTCGGCATCGGTCTTGTTTTTATTTATTTATTTACTTAAATACCAGAAAAAGTAAACTCGTACTTTTTTACGTCTAAATTCCCGAAAAAATACTTTTTTATGAAGCTGTAAATAACTGATAATCTAAATTGGACAGTTTATCGTTTATCTTTTAATATGGTTGCTCTAAGTTAGGGATGCACAATCTGTGGCCCGCGGGCCAAAAGTGGCCCCGAGGGGTTAACGTGTGGCACGCGAACTTAATCAATTTATAACTGGAAAAAAATTGCAATTTTTGTCCATATGGTCGCAGGAAAAAAATCGTGAATTTCATCAATTTTTCGCGGGAAAATTTGAACATCTCGTCAGTACGTTAAGAATCGCGAATTTTGTCCATCGGGCGAAGAAAAAATCATAAATTTCGTTGATCGAACACGGTAAATTCGCGAATTTTGTCTATAAGGCGCGGAAAAAATCGCAAATTTCTCTGATCGGACACGGGAAAAATCGCAAGTTTTATCCATCGGGTTCGGTAAAATCTCGAGTTTTGTCGATCAGGCTTGGAAAAATCTTAAATTTCGTTGATCGGACACGGAAAAATCGCGAGTTTTGGCGATCGGGCTCGGGAAAATCGCGAATTTCGTTGGTCGGGCAAGAAAAAATCATGAATTTTGTCGATCAGGCGCGAAAAAAATTGCAAATTTCGTTGATCGGAAACGGAAAAATCGTCAATTTTTTTGAAGCTGCGCAAAACAATTGCAAATTTTGTTGATCGGTTGCGAGACAATCGTGAGTTTCGTCAGTCGCGAGAAAAAAATCTCGAATTTCGTCAATTTGCCGAGGGAAAAAATCACAAATTTTCGACAGTTATTTAAGATTCGCGAATTTCGTCGATCGGGCGAGAAAAATTGCGAATTTTGTCAACTAGGAACGGGAAAATCTTAAATTTTGCTGATCCGCTTCGAGACAATCACGTGTTTTATCTGTTTATCATGAAAAAAAAATCGCGAATTTCGTTGATCGGGGGGCAGAAAAATTGCAAATTTCGTCGATGAAGCTCGGAAAAATTGGGAATTTCGTTGATCTGGCAGGGGAAAATTGCGAGTTTTGTCAATCGGGCTCCGAGAAATCGCGAATTTGGTTGGTTGAGAACGAAAAAATCGCGAATTTTGTCGGTCAGGCGCGAAAAAGTCTCAATTTTTTTTAATCGGGTGCGGAAAATAGCAAATTTCGTCGATCGGGTGTCGAAAAATTGAGAATTTTGTCGATCGGGTGTGGAAAAATTGCGAAATTTGTCGATCAGGCGCGGGGAAATCTCAAATTTCGTTGATAGGCTCTTCCCCTGCCCCTTCGTTCATAAAGTTCACATTTTTTTTTCAGCACTAGCCTTTTTCTGATTATAGGCCATAGATCACCCCCCCCCCCCCCCGTAATAGAATCCTCTCTGTGTTACTGGTGTGGCCCTCGACAACCCAGACATTTTTGTAAGTGGCCCTTCTCTTAAAAAGGTTGTGCACCCCTACTCTAAGTTAACTCTTTGAGGTGAGGTCTAATCCCGAGCGTCACTCGGATCGCCGTTTTTGGTGAAGCCCGAGCGTGCCTCGGGGTCAACTTTTAACTCTCTGAGCTATAAAAATACATACCTTTTCTGTCTTTTCATATATTATCTATGAACCTTTTATTTTGAAAAAAGAAAAATATGTGACAGCACTAAACAGAAGTAAGTACATGAAAATATCTAGAATCGGAGCTTAATTCGAACTTCTAGTGAACCTTGTGGTGTTGCTCTCTGTGCTTTGAATGTACCACACAAAAGCAAATTTTACTAAATAATGTTTATTATATACAAGTAAAACCCATTTCCAGATATCTGTACTACATTTGGGTAAGTTTTTATTAGGGATGCAAATATTCTGTATCTATTTGGTATTCGGCCATACTACCGATTATTCGATTAGGCCGAATATCAAGCTATTCGGTATGCCGAATATTCGGCTTGGTCGAATATCAAATTATTCGGTATACCGAATATTTGGTTTTGCCGAATATCAAACTATTCGGTATGGCCGAATATGTCTTTAAAAAATATTTTCCAAAACCTTAGAACAATTACTATTTTTAACTGATCAATTAATAAAGATATTTAATAATTAGAAATAGAAAAATAGAATTATATTTAGATAAAACAAAATGCTTTTACTTTTTTTGTTTGCTATTTGAAAAGTATCACGTAAGAAAATGAATAATGACTATTTTAGCCCCTTCCTGACAAATAAACAGTATATGACTGTACAATTTTTCTTCCAATTCCTTCAAAATTTCACTTTGATTTTAAAATATTTGGTTTAGAATAGAGGAAAATTTTATTCATTCGTTTTAATTCAGAGGGGGAATCCATTAAATTTAAAATCTTATCAATTCAAGGAGCTTTAAAACTATTCACTTCTTAAATAACAATTCAAAGCATAATTTTTTTTTAAATGTAGAATTTATTTGTAAAAATATATTGTTTATCAATATGAAAGTATGTGTATTAAATATTATGTTAAATTTAAAAGCACATTCAAAGCACAGAGAGCAACACCACAAGGTTCACTAGAAGTTCGAATTAAGCTCCGATTCTAGATATTTTCATGTACTTACTTCTGTTTAGTGCTGTCACATATTTTTCTTTTTTCTTTTCTTTTTCTTTTTTTTTTTCAAAATAAAAGGTTCATAGATAATATATGAAAAGACAGAAAACGTATGTATTTTTATAGCTCAGAGAGTTAAAAATTGACCCCGAGACACGCTCGGGTTTGATTCGCTCCACCAAAACCTTTATTATGTTAAATTGTTTCAAAATTTCACTTTTTAATGCTTTCAAATTCTGAAATTTAAAAGCAATCAGCAAGCCGAATATTCGGTATTAGGCCGAATAGTTACTATTCGGCAGGCCGATTATCCGGTATTCGGCTTGATAACCACTATTCGGCTAGCCGAATATTCGGTATTCGGTTTAACTGTTGGCCGAATATTCGGCCAAATCACTATTCGGTGCTTCCCTAATTTTTATTCAAGTCTATGTAAAATTTTATGTTTAAAAATGTTTTCCTATACGGAACTTTTCATAAAGATATCAAACATGCTTTTTTCAGTAATTTCTCATTAAATATTAATTTTTAGTACATTTAAATAGTTCTCTGATTATGAATAAGAACAGTTTGAAGTTTATAATTTTAAAAAATATATATTAAACGTAAAGCCTGTAAAAGATTTCTTTTTTGGTTAAAAAAGTCACTACCAAGGGCAAAAGTAATTTATGTACCGAACGACACAGTCAATAACAGTTGGAAAATTCATTTACAGTTATTTTGATTCAAAATATCAATAATATTATACAGTGATATTTTGAAAATAAATATTGGATACATATCATCGATAGCACCGAACCCTGTATTTGTCTTTTTCAAATTTCATGGTTGATATAAGCCTTTCAAAGAAACATCCCATGTTAAAAAAATAAATAAATAAAATAAATGTAATGTGCCATATGTGATAATTAAAAGTAGTAATTGAAATGAAAATAAATTGTTTTAAACATATAAATTAATTTTAAAATAAAGAATTTAATGAACATTATTAATATACTTTCAATTTCCCTCATTTTATGTGGTCCCTTTTATCTCGCTTCTATACGCCACGGCCACATTTCTCTACCATCATATCCTGAAAATTGCTTCAAAATATCAACTTTGGCCACATTTCCTGAAAGATGCTTTACTTTTTTAGAAAATCGAAAAATGTTCGAATCCTTGAAAAATGAACATCTACAAGTTTTATCCCCCCCCCCCCCCCCGTCGCGAATTTGGAATTAATTTTAACGATTCAAACTCGTTGTTTTCATTCTTTAATATTTTTAGAAAGAGAAAAAAAAAATATATCTGAAAATTTGTGGGTTGAAAAAAAATTATTTTTAAGTGGCGACATTTAAGCAGAAAACTGTAGAATGGTGTGTATATTCAACGTTTCACTCTATACCTTTTCGTTTTTCAACATACACTATATGGCCAAAAATCACTGGACACTTTTGGTTTTAGACGTTTCATCGAATATCTAGATAAAAATACGTGACGAATTCTTCTGCAACTTCAGGCAGGGTTGCCGGCTTTTAGCCAGGCCAAAAAAAAAGCCGGCCGGCTTTTTTTGGTTTTAACCACTTAAAAAAAGCCGGCTTTTATTTTTCAAAAAGATGGTTTATAGATAAATATAAAATTTGGATAAATTTATTTTTAATAAACTTATACATATTTTCTACTAAAAAAAATATAAACTTCTGTTAAATTTTGTCAAATAAATAAGTCCTTATAACTGCTAGAATGCAACTGTGAAGGCATTATGTCAGAATATATATTTATTTATTTAGAAGAATACATTAAATTAGACTCTAAAGTATTGGTTTAGAATTCTTTATTACAGCTCTACACATACCACACATTTTAAAGATTATATGAAAGAATAAGAAAATGTCACGCATCAAAATAGAAACATTCTTACATGCTGATATTTACTTTTAAAATTGATTAAAACTAAATAGCATATATGTGTATTTAATAACTGAAATTATCTTATATAATACTTGAGAACACCCAGTAAATAAGCAATTGCTATTCTAACTTATAAAAATGATATACGTAAAAAGTTTTTCTGCTACTAATTTTAGTACATATAACTGCATAAAATTAAGAGAAAAATTAAAAAAAAAAAAAAAATTCTCCAAATAAAACTTGTTGAATTAGAATTTTGAAAAGCTAGTTGCTATTTAAAATAGTGCATATTCATGCATAAATTAATGCATATGTTATTCGTAATACTGTTTTAATAGAGAAATGATGTTTTTATTTAATGACTTTATGTGTGATTTTAAATAAATGTTTATGAGAAATAAAATGAGATGTATATTAATATCCCTTAAAATTAGTTAATAAAATATATAACTAAGCAACCATTGTCCTTTTTAATTATATAAAGCAGTAAAAAGGAAAAAAAAAGGGGGGGGGGGTGTTGGTCAATTTAAACCACAGAAAGCAATTGGTATGGTCATTCCAATATTAATGTCTTCATTATTGAAAAATTGGGTTATATTGATTTCTACCTCAATAAAATGTCTTTAAAACTAATTAAAAAACATATAAAAATGTGTCATTTATAATTAAAATACTTAACTGTATAAAAGCCAATTTTGACCAAAAAAGGCCAATTTTGGGCAAAAAAAAAAAAAAAGCCGGTTAAAACCAATAAAAGCCACCGGCGTGGCTTTTTTAAATTTTAGCCGGCTTTTTTGAAACCCTGACTTCAGAATATTCAATGAACATTTGTGTGAAATTATTTTTAGTTGCGTATGCATTAACGGTAACAAAAAGGAATTCGCATAATTTAGTATCGATCCTATACAGAGCTCCCTTAATGAATCCGCACACATTAACTGATATGGAAAGCAATTGCGGAAAAATATTTTACAGTGTTGTGTGTTTTTTTTTTTAGCAATCTCATTTCATTGTGTGGAAAAAATGAATATTTTCAACGATATTTTGTTTGTGTTGGAAAGTGTTTCATAATTTATCCCTGATGCATTTTTTTTCCGATATAAATATCGATTAAATCGCATTGTTGACAGCATGAGAATGATTTGCAGAATAGTCGATTAGCAAACACAAGCCTTTATTTACAGCTTCGCAGCAACGTTTAACCTTTTGAGCTCTGGGGGTGAATTTCTTCAAAATGTCCAAATATCACATTGGCACCAGTATTTTGTCAACAAATGATTCCGCTTATAACATACACGAAAAAATGCGTTAATCTATTTTAAAATAAATTTGGTTGAATATTCCGGTGCCAATGTGACATTTGGAAATAAAAATTAAGTGGGAAGAAATTCACCCATCAGAGCTCAAAGGGTTAAAACATCAAAAGAAAGTTTGAAGTAGGTGGATACACAGAATCATGAACTTATAAGTTTTGTCCGCAGAATTGTTCGATTCTATGCGTGTGTCCTTAGGCTGAGTACAACTGTACTCTACTTAATTTTCTATCTCAGTTAAGACGACCAGTCCTGTCCACAGAATTGTTCGATTCTACGGGTAGTTTCTTGGGCCGAGTACAACCTCAGATTAAAGATAGAAGATTAGAAGTCTTATATTAGAAGTCTGTGAGTACAGCTGTACTCTACTTAATTTTTTATCTCAGTTGAGACCACGGTAAGTAGAACTAGATCTCCTATTATAGGAGTCTTAAGTAGAACTAGTGTGTTCTACTTACCGTGGCTGAGACGACCGTCGAGTTTGAGCTTCTCGACGGGACCTGTCCTTCCATATACCGGACAGCCTCGGATAAGCACAGCAATGATCTGCTCTCCAACAAGTTGCAAGCCAAAATTCTCGAAAGTCCCAAGAGCAGTCGTATATATCTGAAGCGGATTTCGTTGTTATTCGCCGGTCTGAAGCGGCAACTCAACTACCATGAGATTTATTATATTCAAGTTGTCTGAAATATTATCAGAGTGCTCATGGTTTAAGTTATGTCTTTTATACTGTCAGTCAGATGAATAGTTCTGAAGTGGAATTTATTTAAAGTTTAATTGGTACGTTAAAAGAATTTTATGGTACCTAAAATTGCTCCGCTTTCGTATGAGGGGAGGAATATTTAGTTTTAACACCTGTGTCTGTTGACTGCGCTCTATTGAGTAAAGCCAGACAAGACTTTAACAGCAATATCACATATGCTGAAATGATTGATGTAATTTAATTCAAAATAAATTGCAGTCAGTATCCATTGCCATCAAATGATCATGACAGTAAATAACGGTCAAATGATTCACCTTTTTAACTGCATAAATTACTTTTATAATTTTTCAGGAACTTTTGTGAAACTCATATTGATTTGATGTTCTTCAATCATTTGATTAGATAGGTAAAATTAAGAAGCCTTGGATATTTTTCTGTATGTTGTCTTCAATGTGATTTGCATTTAGAAAGCTTAGTTTTCTTTTTATGTCAATCTTGCATCATTTTGAAATTCGATATATGCTGTTGACAATATTTTATCAATAAAGAATTATCTTTCCTTTAAGCAGGCTTTTTGATTAAAGAGGGATACAGTTACTCCTTCGTGTTTAGTATCTCATCAGTTTCATTTATTAGTCCAAATAAGTTATATTTTGTTTGTATTTTTTTAATCTTGGAATTTTACCAATATTATTCATGAGCTAGGGCAGAAAGAAATTTAGGAAGGGCAAGATATTAGAAATAATGTGCCTGTAGTCCGCAGTCCATGCCGCAGTTTTTTTTTCTTTTTTACTTTTTTTTAAAATGAAAAACAAACTAAGAATTTTTTGTCAGAACTCCTCATGCAAGATAATTTAAAAATATATCATAAAAAGCAAAATAAAATAATTAAGAAATATTAAATTTAACATTAAAAAATTAATTTATCAGCATTCTTCAAAATAGAGAGTTAAAACTTCCATTCTTCTTTTCGTCATAATTCCCTTGAACACCCTCTGTTTAAGATAAATTTGAAACATATGTGATTAAAAACTTCCATCCTGATTAGAGCACCTCTATAGAAAGTGTCTCAATTTTCCTTTCTCATAGTGTTTAATTCTTTTATGTCACTTGCGATTTTTTTTCTTTCAAAATCATCATAATAGATAAAGAAAATTTATTTACCGTATTTTATGGAAGAAACGCCGCGGCGTTTACGAGTTTAAAAGTTAATTTTTTTCAAAGTGCGGCGTTTACGATTTTTTAAAAATACCAACTGAGTTTTCTTAATTTAAAAATTCATAAAAATATTTAAAATTGGATTTAAATATTTTAAATAAAACTTCAGACATCGTAAGATATTAAAAACGAGGCATCCTACACTACTCGGAAAACTTTGATTAAAGTTAAGTCAATATGACTCTGTCGACAAAAGTAGCGTTCCGACGGATGCGGCGTTTACAACGGGTGCGGCGATTACGATATTTTTAAGTTTATTTAGGCCAGTTTGAGGAGTGCGGCGTTTACGACGGGTGCGGCGTTTCTTCCATAAAATACGGTAATTAAATTTCAAAATTGAAGTAGCGAAATGTCCATCTCTTCCCCCCTGCCAGTGACTCTGGTATTATTTTCTTCCTTAAATTCTCGATTTTTTCATATCGCCTTTTTTTCTCTTCTTTATTTTTCCCCGTTCCTTGGCAAATATCCTGCGATTTTTTTTTCTGTCTGCTGATTATTGCTTTTATTCTAGATTTCTTCGAAACTGGCTGTTTCAATGCATAAGAATTCCACTCACGTGCTGTTAGACGCGAAATAATGCCTCGGGTTCCATCACTTAGCATGAGAAAAAATGTGGAAGTCTCTTTGATCAGGTTGTGGCCGGTCGATGTTATAATTAAATACGCTTGCTTCAGTATATATGAGTATCACTCTGGCCCATTGCATGATCATTGTTCTTAATGGCTGTAATGGTCAGTATCGACAATGCGTTGTACCATTAAGTTAGCGATGTGTCGATTTCAGCAATGATTCATCCGGTCTTTCATCTGAAGCTTTAGGAAGTAAATGAATATATTACGTGTGTATTCTTGTGCGTGTGTAGTGTATATGTCGCTTAGTGCCTAAGGTTATGAGATGCAATTATGTAGATACCTTGCATTGCGTTTCTAAGCAGTGTTTAAATAGCATGTCAAAAATAAACTGGAACCCGCTTATTAGAATCTCTATTTTGTCAAGACAAATTATTCAAATTAGTGAGATATTTGATTATTCAGATTATCGTAGCAGCACTTCTTTTTTTTTAAATCAATAATTAAAATATTAAATATTTGAAGCTAGATATTGTTTTTAATTTAAAGTATGAAATATTTCAAGCTAGATATTGTTTTTTATTTAAAATATAAAATATTTCAATAATGAAATATTTCATCAATCTCCACAATATGAAGTACATGGTGTGTTCACAAAGTTTCAAGACTGGTCCTAGAATACAAAAGTTATTAAACATTTTTGTACAGCGGACTAAAATTCTTCGAAATATGACCCTTGGGCATCAACACACCGCTGACAGCACACTTTCTATTATTCATAGGCTCCCTGGAGGTCTTCGCGCGCAGCGCTGTTAAGTAACCTCGTCGAAGCTGGAATCGTGTCGAATCGCTTCCCTTTCAGGTGTTTCTTGATCCGGATGAATAAAAAAAGTCGATGGGAGCGAGGTCGGATCTGTAGGGAGGCTTGTGGCAGTATTGCCACGTTAAACTTAGGCAAAACTTCGGCGGCTGCGAGCGACGTGTTAGAGGGCGCATTGTCGTGGTGAACAATCCAATATTCTCTGGTGTCTGGGCGGACGCGCCGTGTCAGGTCAGTTTTACGCTGGAATGAACCACTATTTGAAGGATAGAGTCCGGCTCGCCCGCCCAGACATCAGAGACGATTGGATTGTTCACCACGACAATACGCCCTCTCAGAAGCCGCTTGCCGCTGCCGAAGTTTTGCCTAAGTTTAATGTGGCAATACTACCGCAAGCCCCCTACAGCCCCGATTTTGCTCCCAGAGACATTTTTTGTTCCCCCGGACCAAGAAAGGCCTGAAAGGGAAGCGATTAGACACGATTTCATCGACCCTAGCAGCTTCGACGAGGTGCCTTAACAGCCTTGCGCGCGAAGACCCCCAGGGAGCCTATGAATAACAAAAAAAAAAAAAAAAGCGCAGGCAGCGGTGTGTTGATGCCCAAGGGTTATATTTCGAAGAATTTTAGTTCGCTGTACAAAAATGTTTAATAACTTTTGTATTCTAGGACCAGTCTTGAAACTTTGTGAACACACCATGTATTTAAATCTCCACAATAGTGCGATTTTGGGATTCCATAACTTCAACTGCGTGTAAGTTTGTTGACAATATAGTGATAATGAAACACAACATGATTCCTGTACGAAATTTAACGAAAAATCGGGACTGTGTTACTTCTTTTATCAAAAATTTAATTTATTGAAAAATGTAACTTAATGAAAGCATGTTTTCAAAAAACGCCAACTATTTGAAGAATTCACGTGTTTACAACAATAAATCATTACATAAAATAATTTTACAGTAACTTTGTAATTCATGAACCCTTTCACGCATGATTTATTTTTAAATGCATAAAAACAATATACAGCAGAGCGCCGATTATCCGAACAAGTCAGGACTGACCCTAGCTCGGATAAGCAAAAGTTCGGATAAATGGACAGATAATTTAAGGGATGTTCCTGACTATACTAAAACCTTCACACTTTATCCAGTCTTAGGACTGGCAGCATCAGTTGCTGCCAGTGTATTTGAAAAAAAAAAAAGATTATTTTTTCTTTTTTTATCATCTTCTGAACTTCAGAGATAAGTTAAGCAAAAAAGCTTTAGATTTTTGCTTGCTTCAAAGAAGACATTCTTTTCAATATTGCTATATCTCGAATTATTCTTAAATACGTTAGTTGAACAGGATTAGCGTTCTTCTGCCGTTCAAGCCATTTCATATCTGTTTCCAAACATTTAATGGCTTCGCGTTATGTGATGGACCCGGGTAATTTTCAGAGCATTCGTTCTCATTTTCTTCTTCTTTTTTTTTTTTTTAGCCCCGGTACGGTATGCTATTTCTTTCTCCCAGCTGAATTTGTGTCCAAAAAATAACGTTAGTTTACAGACGCTAGCAATAAACAAAGTAGATGTATCATTGTACAATTAATTGCTCTATAGCATTTTTTAAAATTTCTAAACATCGCACATTTTTAGTTTTTATACCATCGTATTGGGAAAAAAAAGTACTTTTTATTGCAATTTGTTTGAAAACTGCATCTCTATTTGTTTTTGAAATACTAGGGGGCTCGGCCCCCTACGAGCTACGCTCGCCAACCCCCGTCCAGACACCGCAGACTCTAAATGCACGCTAATTTGATCGGCTTTAAAAAGATTTCGAAAGATTGAATTATAATTTAAAAAACAGTGGCGATCTCCCTATAAACGAATTTCTATTCATTTCTCTTTGATTGGGGAATTTTAACGCCAAATCCGCTGCGGTACTACTTGATTATCCTGTCGACCAACTTCGCCAAATTATATAAATCGCCAAACCACTCGCCAAATTATACAAATTGATATAATTATTATTTTAAATAACGAAAGAACAAATAAATTCGTACAACATTAATAAAAACACAAATAAAACGTCGAAATAAAAATAACTTGATGACGTATACACGTGTAACAACATTTCAAAATAAGCTAATATAAAAGGAATTAAGTAAAGAGAGTCTTTGTCTCCTGGTATTTTTTAACAAAGCGAAAAGAAAGTTCTTTTAAATGAGACATTTTAAATTAATTCTCAAAATATCAAATAAATGTCTAGCGCAATTTCTAAATTTAAACTTTTTTGCAATATTATTTTGTATTCATTTTATGTAATAACTATAATGTGACGTAAATATGACGTAAATTCTCCTAAGACTTCTAACGCATGTTAATGAATTTATTATTTTACAATATCCTTTCTCTTTTAAAATTCACGTGTATACTTTTTATGACGTAATTTTTAATAAGTTCCTGCTTTTTATACGTAATTATTTAATTCTAATTTGAAAGTTTTTTTCCTGTTTATAATAGTCACGTGTAAATAAATTTTTAATTTGAAGCAAACATTATTGCTTGCGCTTTTTATACAGTTGGCAACAGTTTAAATTAGTACAATTTTCTGAAATCTGTAAAAAATATCTCTCGAAATGCTGAAAATTTGAATTTAAAATTGAAATAAAACCTGAAAAAATGAGTCAAAATAAAAAAATTAATGCAATCTGCACTCCGGCAAATTCTAACGCATAAAATGATCTAAAAATGATTACACTGTCATGTATAGTTTTTGCTGCTATAAAACTTTTTTAGTGGAACGATTTTGTCCAACTTTAGCATTAAATATCTCTTAAAATAATTCTTCGATTTGAAAACTGTCTGCATCAGCGTGTTTATCAAACATTTCTGTATAAAACCACCGATTTTCATATTTTTGTATGCATTATTTTTGTTAATATTAACGAAGAAAGGCCTCCGGTCACAAAAAAATCAAAACCGGCGGCGGCGGTGACAGCGGTAGTTACTTCTTTTTAGAATAGAGAGATTAATTTTTTTGTAGTTTTTAGCGACATTTGTTTCATTTTGGCAACTCAAGTACGCAATTTCTGTAGAAAGTAAAGAAAAAATTGCTGAAAAATAGCAATTATATCTTTTTGTTGCCATTTTCTCATAAAATGGAAAGAAAAAATAATTAAAGTTAAATTGAAAAAAAAAAATTAAAATACGTGCTACTTTGAGAAAAATATAAATGCAGGATTTATGATAAAACAGGGAGCTATTATAAACCATATTTAATTTTAAGTTTCTATATTAATGCAAATGACGTCATTTTACATAAAATAAAAGCGTGTGCTTAAGTCTTAAAACTGAAATATGTTTTGCAGTAGAGTCCCGATTATCCGAGTCACGCTTAACCGAGTTATTTTCTTCTGATGGACTGGTGACTTTATTATTATGAAACAGCCATTATAAATGAAGCGTTAGGTGAAGATGAAAGAGCTGCCGTAAAAAGTTAGAGCTCTGATTTTCTGGTCAGAATGGAAAAAGAAAATGGCCATAATTTTTTTAACGCTTCATTTATATAATGGCTGTTTTATAATAATAGAAGCCACCAGTCCACCAGAAGAAAATGAAGTAATGGAAATGCCGGGGCGACACTAAATTCTGAAAAAGCAGAATTCCTGTTCTGTAGTTTTTTTTTCCCCGTTGTTACTGCTCCCAACATTACAGTAATCGGGGATTCGATTTTGCATGCCAAATCTGAAAGAAAAAGAAAGGAGAGAAACGGGGTATTTGGATAATTGGAATTCGGTTCAAAAAGTTTTTTGAGCGAAATGAGCGGTTCGGATAATTGGAAGTTCGGTTAATTGGAGTTCCGATAATCGGCGCTCTACTGTAGTCGGATCTCAAATTCTCTACTCCAATGTTAAACCTATGGCAATGGAATGTATAGTCAGGATGGGTAATTATGACCACTTTTTACATTTTCAACATTGTTATTATTATTATTATTATTATTATTACTATTATTTGCTTATTTCTATTTGGAAAAGTGGTGTTTTTAGTACATAGGAAATGACTTTTATCCTTTAAGAACACCTTTTAAAAGTTTTAATTCTCATAGCTGTTTTTTAAGTTAAAAGGATGGTTATAATTACCCCACCAAAAATTCACCATCACATAAGTTTGGAGTAATTAAGACCACTACTGGGGAAATTATGACCACTATATTTTCTCTTTATGCTTGCCAATACACATTTGTTTGGGGTAATTGAATCACTTTGAACTCCAAAGTGACAAATCCGTTTATCAAAAACTTTGTAGACTTAGTTTCAAATTGCTATTCGGGTCTCAGAAATGTTTCAGACAAGTAATAATCAATATCTAAGATGAAATATATATTATGAGGTTAATATCTAAGCTTCAGACAAAATTTTACTATACACGGTTTTCTCCAATATGACGGCGGTCATAATTATCCCTGGTCATAATTACCCCGCCTGACCCTATTTATTTGTATCTTTCAAAAACAAATAAAATTATACTAGCAATTAAAAAATTAGATTTAGGGTTATTTTATGCTAGCAATTAAAAATTTAGATTTAAAGTTTTTTTTATTATCATCAGTAAAGCGTTTGAAATATTGCAAATAATACATCATGCTGTTCAAATTTTTAAGCCCAATAATAAAATAGGAAATTTTAATTTAGTTAATTTATTTTAAAATTTTCAGAAGAAATTATAATTAATATGTGCTAAGAAGTTTAACCAAATCACTATTCGTTACATCCCTATTTTTATGCCATCTTTATAATAAGCTCTATAATGCTGACCTTTTTAATTCTAATTTGCACTTTGGGAGGAGAAAACTTGCTAAAGTCCAGTTTTACTAGTGTGCTTTATTAGAAGGATAAAATCGATGGCTTAGAACCGTTCTTCAGATTGTTTTATTGTTGATATACTCCATTTCAGTTTTGAGACAACGTGGGAGAAACTATTATAACAATATAATTTTTGCACTAGCTTTTCTTCATTAAAATGTCCGAGTTTCGGTCTAGACTAGATTACGTAACATGCGATTTTAAAAGTGGGGCAGGGGTCGATGCAGGTTTTTTTTTTCCCCTCTTTTGGGCCCATTTTGTAGAACGTAAACGTTATGTAAAATTTATTTAATTTTTGTGATGAATAACATTTTGTAATGAAATATGAAATTCCGTTACTCATATTCGAACAATTTTAATAATAATAATAATTCTTTAAATCCTTCTGCTAAAGTTTTCCTTTCTGGTGATGAACTTGTTTTGTTTGAAAATTACCCCTTTTAAATCGTAACAAACTAAAAATTATTAATGATTTATGTTTTATGGAATAGAATTTTGTGAAGGGTCCTTTTTTATTAAAAGGAATTTTTTGCGAAGGAGCCTGTTTTAATTAAAGGAATTTTGTCAAGGGGTCTGTTTTATTAAACGAAATTTTGTCAAGGAGCCTGTTTAATTGGAGTTTTGTCAAGGAGCCTGATCTATTAAATGAATTTTTATGAAAAGGAACTAAATAGGCCCCGAATTTTGCCTGGGTCGACCCCTGTGATCCGAAATATAATTTTAATAACTGGTCATTTTCTTCAAGGATGTTATTAAATCTTTTTTCTTCGTTAAGTACATATGTATATATTTTTTTCACTCTAAAACATGGATTATTTTGGCGAAAAGTTAATCCCTAGTATTAATCGCTGTAAAAGTCTTAGTTGTTAGGAGCCTGATGACTGCCTTTCTGACAAACTGAAATAAACCCAAAATCATTTCCAACCGTTGTATACAAAACTCGGTTGAGAGTATGAAGTTTGTTCAAATTTCTCACAACAAGGTACTGATTTTGTTAAATTATCAACAGATTTATTTATTTTTATTTCTATTTTTATTTTATTTTTATTTTATTTATTTATTTATTTATTTATTTTTTTTTTTTGGGGGGGGGGGGAGGGATAAGTCTAACCGCAATTTTTTGAATATGAAATTAGCTCTATGTCAGGGTTCCTGTGTAGATAGATAGTTTTAACAAAGTTTTATATTATACTGGGTGATTTTAAATAGAAGTTGTGGCGATTATCTATTAAACCAATGAGGATAAAAACATATTTCCAGTTAGAATATATAAATCAAGTACAACTCTTAGATATTGCACCCTTCCCCCCCCCCCCCTTAAAAGACTGTATACGTATTAAAATACGAAATATATTTATTTTTTATGCAGTCCCCTTTTGTTTCTATAACTTATATTTAGGGGGGGGGGGTGGAAAAGCTTCCCCGCGTCTAAGAAAGACATAAAAAAAAATCACATTCTTTTACGACCAAAGCTTATCTACTTATACTTTAAAATTTATGAAATTTTAATGTTTACCGGCATTATCTAGAGCTCTTTTTTATTCTCTTTTTGCGGGTACTTTTAATAACTTTTGCTCACTTGACGCGAATTGATCGCCTCTAATCTATGTTATGAAAGTCAATGTAAATGCGCAATCACCACGCAACCTTTTCAGAAATAGGTGGTCAACCTGAAGTGTCAAGGGGTTACACAACTAGCCTTTTTTTAAAGCACGTATTTCACGCGATGACTAACATTCGACCGGCTTACCTGGTTCGATTTCTTCGGCCGAGTTTGTTCGTTTCTGTCCCTTTTCCTTTCATTGTTGAAAATAACGAAAAAGCCGCGATACGCATTTTATGGAGGAAAAAAAATATGCTCATCTTCAATTGCTATTGTTTTTTCATGCTTCCTCCGCAAGATAAAAGAAAGTATTCGTTTCGTCATTTGGAAATGTAGTATAACCTCGAAAATGCGACATCGTCGGGAGTGAGTCTAACAAGGAGAGGGCCAACCTTGTTAATCACAGATTTTGATTATTTTAGATTATTTTAATATATGTTGTAGGGTAGAGCCCCAGCCCCTTAGTGTCAGGTTCAATGGATTTTATCCAACGCTCATTAGTTCTTGAGAAACCAGGGGGTCTAATAATAGGACACAACTTAAATATTTTGCAACTTCAATGATAGGTTGGTCGTAACTCAGTTGGTATGGTGTTTGCCGGCTGATCCGCGGGCCCGGGTTCGATATCTGAATACGCTACATTTGTTTTTCTCATTTTTTGTTTTATAAATATACTTGTAAGTATAATTAATAATCTTCTTGTCAATTAAAATTTATAAAATTGTATATCAATTATAATTTTAACCTATTTAATTTTTTACTTTTAACTAAATAGTTGTATAAAACATCATAAAACTGTTAATTTTTTTAAAATCACTTTTAAAATGTATTTCATATATTCTTTATCGATGCAATGATACTGAGCAATTGCGTCAATTCGTGATTTTAAAGAAACATCATTTACGCATTGCTTTAACAAAGGAAGTCAATGCTATAATACTATTATTCTGTTTTTAAAGTAACAAGCATAATTATATTAAAAATTAGCATCAGAATTAAATTACAACCGATTTTTTGCATATTAAAGATTTTTTAATTTGTAATACGTATGCTTGCGCTTTCAATTATTTTGCTTTCACTTTTATTTTCTTTCTGCTTTTTTTTTTTTTTTTTTTTTTTTTTTTTTGTTTTTTTTTTTTTGTTTCATTTGAATATTCTTTTATTTTATCATAACTAGATGGCACCACAACAGATTTTGTCACGATTTTGGAATTTTTATCATTCAATAATAGATCCAAT
Source organism: Maratus speciosus (assembly GCA_963932465.1). Taxonomy (NCBI): domain Eukaryota; kingdom Metazoa; phylum Arthropoda; class Arachnida; order Araneae; family Salticidae; genus Maratus; species Maratus speciosus. Next base: position 560,131,345 of record OZ010794.1, on the reverse strand, counting down.
TTCTTTTTAAACCTCTTTAAAGGATGAGAAATAATAGTTTTAAAATAAAAAATGATAAAGTTAAGTTTGTTAACATTATAATTAATGTATGATATTAAAATCTATAACTGAAATTATTAAACTATAATTACAAGTATATTTATAAAACAAAAAATGAGAAAAACAAATGCAGCGCGTTCGGGTACCGAACTTGGGCCCGCAGATCAGCCAGCGAATGCCGTACCAACTGAGCTACGACCAACCTATCATTGGGGTTGCAATGTGAGTATTTAAGTTGTGTACTATTTTTAGACCCCCCCCCCCCCCCCAGTTTCTCAAGAACTAAGGAGCGTTGGATAAAATCCGTTGAACCTGACACTAAGGGGGTTCTACCCTACAACATATATTAAAGTAATCAAAATCTGTGATTAACAAGGTTGGCCTTCGCCTTGTAAGCCGGATTTTTTGAAAATTTCGAATTTCTGAAAGAATGTCAAAAGTACTTTCGATATTCTTGGTGGTGCCTTTATTTAATTCATAGTCAAGTGATATTTATGGAGAAAAATAGGAAGTTAAATATTAAAAAAAATTTACTTTGATATTTTTTGTTACAAATAATAATAATAATAATAATAAACAATGAAGTCATTTAATCCGACACATCGATATCAATTTTATTTGCTTCAATGTTTTCGGCCTGTCTTTAACCCTTTACCATCTGACGGTACTTATAAGTAGCATTAAAATAACTTGTTATAAAATTCATTTAATACATCGATTACTTGTAATACAGTTTAGAATGAGCTATAGATACATTACTTTATCTTGTTCCAAAAGCATTATTGGTTACACAAAACAAAAATATTTTTAAATGGATGATTTCTTTTACCTTTGCATCTTTTCAGGTTTCTTGGCGTTGGGGGGGGGGGGGGGGTTGAATTCGGAAATATTTTTATTGCAAGAACATTATATTTGTACATTTCTTAATTCTACAAAACACTAAGAAAAATATTTAAAATAAGAGATTTAAGTGGGGTTATAAATATTGCACAAAATCCATATAAATTCAAATTTAGTGAATCCTTCTAAAATTTATTAAATGATTATGTAAGTCTTCTAATGTAGTTTAAACAATTCACGAAAAATGTTTTAGAAGATAAAATTTTCATGAATTCATAATAGTACATAAAGGGTTTACAAGTTTTCATTGGATTTTATACAAGGGAAGAATGTCGATTTTGGAAAAACAGCATCCTCTCGCTAAAGCAGATAGGGGAGAGGGGGGTACATGTGAACAATTTTTACATTTTTGACTATTTCTCAAAATTGTTATGAGCTATTGAAACAAAAATTGATTTATATGAATATTTACAATTTGTTTGTTCTTTTGGTGAAACTTTTGGATGCATTTATCAAGCATTTCTAACTTATATCATCATTCAAAAAATTGTCTAAATTTGTTCACATGTGCCCCGGTGGAGTGGTAGTTGTGAACATAGCTGGGGCACATGTGAACACATACATAAATATGATAAAAATAATTTTTTGTGAATAAAACTGTGATATAATGCTCTCTTTCTACTTCTGTGAATCAATCAATAAATGTTTCACCATAGATACAAGAAGTTATTCGTAAAATTGTACACTAATATGCCTACTCCTTTTGAGTCTCTTTTAATTGTTATCTAACTTCCTGTAAATTAAAACTGTGAAGCAATCCTAAAAACATTTAACATATAGCTCAATTTTTGACAAAGGTAATTAAATTTTAAACTTAAAAAAAAAAATGCATTCACAGACTTAAAAAATACACTTGTGAACTGTTCACATCTGCCCCCATATGTTCTGTTCACAAGTGCCCCATCTACCAACTTCAGCCTAACTTATAAAAAATATATATTTTTATTTGAAATAAAGAAACAAAACTGTTTGTAAACTTACCCAATTAATGCCACTATAGAATGCAATGCTGATATTCTTCTTTAAAAAATGTCTTGAATGAATTTTTACTTCAATAACTTAGAAGATTTTTTTACTTCACACCTTCTAAAACAAACAAATTACAACTACCAGAAATCAAAATGGCCTATTGTTCTGAAAATTCAGCCAAAAGATGGTACCAGTACTAACATCAATTGGTAATTTTTTTAATTTTTTTTATTTCAAATTAACTGAGTGAAATACGGAATGTTCACATGTGCCCCCCTCTCCCCTATTAATTTTCCAGTCAAATATATGCATTTTCCTAGTGACACCTTTTCTTCTGTCGGCTTCTCGTCCTTGTTCCTGTGAGCTGCTAGCAGCGCTCCGCGGTTCTATTTAGCACAGCGTCAGCGATCTCGCTTTCGTTCTCCAAGTTTTTAATTCGTAAACAATTGCTATTTTTCTTTCTCCCGTAACTTGGAAAGGTTAAAAGGGTGTGTGTGGAGGGCGGGGGGGGGGGGGGGGGTAAGATGAGTTTGATACCGGATTTTTGAGGTCACACATTACTTTTTCTAATTTATAAATATCAATATAAGAGTTTTGTGACATACAGTGAACCTCGCAACAGCAAAACTTGCTAAGACGAAAAATTCAAACTTGGATACTAAAACAAATCTGTTCCCTCCGACCGTGAATGTTTCTTTACTAAAAGTCTTCAAATTAATAATAATAATTAATAATCCAGTTTTGTGCCAGTTTTACTGTGTCTGGATGAAAAACTGAGGAAAATACCCTAAAAATTGGAACGCAGAGAACATGATTAAATATATATATATATATATGTGTGTTTTTTCTTTTCCTTTTAAATATATATTTTAAAGGGGGATATCAGAGTTCCCCCCCCCCACAGTGTTTCAGCAGGGTGTTGCACCCTGCCTGCGTTTTGGTTTACAAAAATAAAAGGGTTTTGGCGTCCCTTGCCCCCTCACTAAAAAAAAAGTGCCCTCTCTCATTTTTGCATTAAATAATTTGCTTGCATAGTAAAAACTAACTCAATGTTGACCTGATAAAAGTGTTCTGAGTTTTAAAGTCCCTTAAGAATCTGAAAAGTGCCCTTGTGAATCTGAAAAGTGCCTTTAAAAATACAAAACGTGCCATAAAGAATTAAAAGGATGCTCTTTTCTTACCAGCAGCACCATGCTCTTTTTTAACCCTTTGAGGGTCAAGCACAGGGGTGCAGAAAAGGTTTCTACTCCCAACATTTCCCCCAATCCAAATTTTCCCAAAATTTTACGGTATGTTATAGGTAAGTGCTGTATTACCGTACGTATAGAAAATTTATTTTTCAAATATTTCTCAACTTATGCGCGAGTATATATGGCAGGGGTGATTCTGAGCGAAAAAAAAAAAATCCTAAAATTCACAGCAAATTTTCTGAAAGATTACAGCAGAGTGGGGGAAATCCATTCCTAACACTGTATTTTTCATGGATCTTTTGACGCAATTCGCGATTTTGTGACGAAATTTGCGGTTATTTCGCGATCTTTCGACGAAATTTGCGGTTATTTCTCCTTCCTTTTGACGAAATTCGCAGTTGTTTTGCCATCATTGGATGAAATTCGCGGTTGTTTTGCGATCGTTTGGCGAAATTTGCGGTTCTTTCGTGATCTTTCGACGAAATTTGCAGTTTTTTGTGATCTTTTAACGAAATTTGCGATTTTTTCGTGGTCTTTTGACGAAATTTGGGATTCTTTCGTGATCTTTTGACGAAATTTGCAGATTTTTTGCGACCTTTTAACGAAATTTGCGGTTATTTCGCCCCTTTTGACGAAATGCGCGGTTGTTTCGCAATCTTTTGACTAAATTTGCGTTTATTTCGCGATCTTTTGAGTAAATTTACGTTCATTTCGCGATCTTTTGACGAAATTTGCGGTTTTTTTCGCTTTTCTTTGACGAAAATCTCGGTTGTTTTGCGATCTTTTGACGAAATTCGAGGTTGTTTTGTGATCTTTTGACGAAATTCGAGGTTGTTTTGTGATCTTTTGACGAAATTTGCGATTGTGTTCGCGATCTTTTGACGAAATTTGCGATTGTTTCGCGATTTTTTGGCGAAATGTGCATTTATTTTGCGATCTTTTAACAAAAGTTGCGTTCATTTCACGATCTTTTGACGAAACTTGCAGTTCTTTCGCGATCTTTTGACGAAATTTGCGGTTCTTTCGCGATCTTCTGACGAAGTGTGCTGTTATTTTGCGATCTTGTGACAAAATTTGCGTTTTTTCCGTAATTCTTCGCGAAAATTCGCGGTACACTGTAAAAAAAAAACGGAAATACTACTGGCAATCTACGCCAGTACTATTTCCGTTTTTTTACGGGAATTTTTACCCATAAATTACAGAAATTCCGTTTTTAATCAGAAAAACGGAAAATTTTCTGTAATTTATGGATAAAAATTCCCATAAAAACGGAAATAGTACTGGCGTCTAGATTGCCAGTAGTATTTCCGTTTTTTAGTCCGTTTTTGTTTACAGTGTATTTTTATGTCCGAATTTTCAGATGACCTATTTTTTTTTCTTTTTTGGGGGGGGGGGGTGGGGGGGCGAACACTTTCGGAAAATTCGGAACATAATCATCCCTCATATACGGTACATATTATTCTGAGATCGATTTTGTGAAGGTCGCCATACGGATATTTTTATTTGTACTGAAATTGTTCTATCTCAGGGAATTATGGAATTCGTTGTTAAAATCGAAATCAATTGTATATGTTTCTGAAAAATTTCCCCCGATCCTAGATCGCCGGATCGGACATATTCTGCACCCCTGGTCAAGCAATTGCGTTTGTGTAATGTCGAATGCATACCGGAATCCGCAAAAAGATTTATTGCAAATTAAGGAAAAGCAATTTAGTTAGAAAAGTAAAATTTAATAAAAAATTTCTGGAGCAAATCTTCATTAATCGTAGGTGGGATAAAATATATCCTACCGCCCCTTCAGGGGTTAAATCTTCGGGGGGGGGGGGGGATCCTGCAAATATTTCTTGAAATTATGATGTAAAACACTTCTAAGAAAATTTTCTTTTTGAAATAACAACAACAAAAAGTCTTAAGTCCACCATCTATTTAACTCAAAAACAAACTTTCTTTATTTGTAACGGTGTTCTTCTGGATGTGTATTCAGTTTGCAATTACTTTCTTCTTTGCATTTTTTTAAGGCAAAAAAAAAAAAAAAAAAATCTAGGCCGTCAAAATACATCCTTTTCCCTCAGAAGCCTGACAAACGTTCAGACCGAGTTTGTGATGTACTCATATAGATTTCCACAGATGTCTCGTGTAACTTCGGAATTAAGGATTTGCTTAGTGATGAATATCGTATTCTTTTACGTCATCTGTATCTTTAGCAAGCAGCAGCATATTAATATGCTGTTAGGGGGGAAAAAACAATAAAACGTAAAAAGAAAATCATCATTATTCATCTTTTAGGTTCTTCTGAAGGTGGCTGGTCGCCTGTATGTTTTTGTTTCAGGCTTTAAATATTTATTTTTGTTTTAAAAGGAGGGGAGGGAGCAGGGTTGGAAAAAAAAAAAAGTGTTAAAATTTAAAAAAGCCACGGCGGTGACTTTTTTGGCCAAAATTAGCCATTTTTGGTCATAATTGACTTTTTTACAGTCAAGCATTTTAATTATAAACTACACATTTTTAAGTGCTTTTTAATTAGTTTTAATGACATTTGACTTAGAATTTAATAAATAACCCAATTTCTCAATAATGAAGACATTCATATTGGAATAAGGCATAAATAGACCTGCTAGTGATTTGTTTGCAAAATATATCAGCTAAATTTTAAAAGGGCCATACCAAATGCTTTATCTGGTTTTACACTGACCTTTAATTCCACCTTTTTGTTTTACTGCTTTATAAAATTAAAGAGGACAATGGTTACTGAGTTGCGTGTTTTATTACTTAACTAATTTTAAGAGCTATTAATATACAAATCTTATTTTATTTCTCATAAACATTTAAAATCATACATAGTGATTCATATAATAGAACACTCACCCATTTCTCACTATTAAAAACAGTATTATGAATAGCATATGCATGAATATGCACTCTTTTAAATAGCAACAACCATTTCAAAATTTTAATTCAACGAATTTTATTTGAAGAAATTTTTGTTGTTGTTTAATTGCTCTCTTTATTTTATACACTTATGTACTAAACTTTACTCAAATATTATATCCTTCCTAATTTCTCTTTCAACATTGTTCGTTCTATAACTTAATATTTCCATATGGACATGTAAGAATGTAACACCACAGTTGCCTTCTAACGGTTATAAAGACTTAATTTATTTGACAAATTAGAAATTTATCATTTTTGTAGTAGAAAATATTTATAAGTGTATTAAAAATAAGTTAATCCAAATTTAATATGAATTATCTGTAAACGAACTTTAAAAATAAAAACATGAAAATTCGTGCATTAGTCCTTGAGATACAGTATTGCGGATATCGTGAAAAATGCAGCATAGCAGCGCCACCTGTTGGACGATTTATACCAAAAAGTAATCAACACTAGTTTATATCAAGGTCTAACTGAATCTAAAGTTTTGTAAAATTCCGTTCATTAGTTCTTGAGATATAGAGCGCCCACAAAATTTTTGTCACATACAGACGTTTTCTAAAATCCATCAAATCGTGTTCAGGACCTTCTAAAACATGTAAATCCATCGAAAACCGGAAAGAAAAGAAAAGTGGTAAATACTGATCTAATACATTTATTAAAACTTTAAAAAAATCCTGTTAAATGGAAACCAAAAATAAATGCTTATAAACCCATTTTGCCGTATAAAGTTAAATTTAAAGTCCTTTTTCTCAAAGCTGTATTATTATTATTTTCATTGCACGCCCTCTGCTTGAAAATCTAATAATCCTGACCTTAAAAATTTTTTCAAATTACTAATTTTCATGCATATTTTTATGCTGAACCTAAATTTAGTTTGATTTTTCATAGAAAATTAATTTTTTTTTTTTTTTTTTTTTTTTTTTTTTTTTTTGTAAATAAAGAATCGAAAATATTTATTTTATTTTGTTATCAAAAATTGGGCATTGAAAAATATACTTTAAATTTTTTGATAAATTTTAGAATACAATTTTAAAAGCCATTCATTATGTAATAGATTTTTAATATACTTTGAAATTTTCGTTCAAAATACAATATATTTGTGTAAATGAAAATGTATAAAATATCAAATAAAAGAATCTGCAATAGATTTTTTTTTAAAAATGCCTATTTTAACATTCTTATTTTTAAAAAAGCTAATTTTGTCGTTGCCAGTCAACCCCTTCAAGGGCGGTGCTTCATTTTTGAACGATTCTTAAATGCCACATTAGCACCAGAATATTGGAATGAAAATATTCCTTTTATTAAGTACGTGAACAAAAGCTTTTGCTTATTTTGAAATAAATTTGTTTATAAATTCTGGTGTCGTTCACTCATTTCAACATTTTACTAATAGAAGTACCTTGCCCCTGAAAGGGTTAAATAACTTTGTTATATAGATTTGGATTGTTTCTCGAACCTTAGAAATCTGTGAAAATAGAGATTTTAGTTTTTTCATTATTTTTACCGGACTGCCAAAAAAGGGTTATGTGTTTGGCGCGTATCTGGGTATGTGGATTTCTTTATACCCTCGAAACATCCGAACGGCTGGATGGATTTTAATGAATGAGGTCTCCATATTGATTCGTTTTAACCATCTGATGGTTATACGCTAGCTTTTGTTTTTATAAATTCAAAATGGCGGTAGAGACGAAACAACTTTTTTTACGTACCCTATTGAGTGGCATATTGGTTAGGTCTTTCAAAATGAAGACGATGTTTCATTGACTATTTTACAGTCAAAAACTCCGTTTAAATATTACACGACCTGGAATTTGTGTAGGTAGGATCTCTAGCTTTCTCTCTAACCTTCATAGTCATCTATTATAGGTTTCATCAAAACAGTGTTTATAGATAGGAACCAACAATTAAACACAACGTAAAAGCCATCAATACCAGTAAATAAAAAAAAATAGGTGAGTAATATAAAAAATAGTTTCACATTGATGAGAAATAATTAATTCGCTTTTTACGCAGTCGGGTTTTTTGATTTTTTAAATTTAATTTTTACTTGTTAATAATTGCACCATTATTAAAACTCGTAGGACAACAGACTTGTCTTTTGCACAAAATCGTTAAAACTTGCAACATGTTGCGAAATTTACAGCTTTACAACAATTCCAATCGGAGACTGAACCGAACTTTATATATATAAAAAAAGAAGCTATATTTTCTAGCGAATTTTGAATGCCAGATAGCTTACATCTCGATTAGCGATCACAAAAAGTGTACGGTCTTTGTTATTGCAGTAAAACTGTGAAAATCAACACTGTCTATAACGGAATCCTTGATTAAACCGGAAAATTCCGTGGTCACGATGATAGAAAAACCATACAATTATTTCTGTTGACCTGGACATAATTATAACGATGAATTAATTCATAGAAATAAAATATTTAAGCTCAGTAATAAATGGTGGAAGTAAATATAAATGAGTCAAACCAGTAAGCAGATGACATGTAACAGAATTTATCAAATTTTGCATTTTAAAAATCTTTTGTATGTTTCTTATAAAATACTCTATTTACTAAAATATTACAGTAAACAATTTTCTAAAATATTCGATTTACAAAGTACAGTAGAGCGCCGATTATCGGAACTCCAATTAACCGAACAGCCTATTTCTTCTCTCCCAAAAAAAAAAAAAAAATTTCACCGAACTTCCATTTATCCGAACAGCCTATTTCTCTTCAAAAAAAAAAAAAAAAAAAAAATAAATAAATAAAAAAAAATAAAAATATGATGAGATTGTGGATGATATTTAAGATGAAAAAGAAATTGAAGAATTGAAAACGAATGCTCTGAAAATGACCCAGGTCCATCACATAAGGGTGTTCTCAAATCCAAAAGGCCAACTTTCTGACATAAGTTTTAATTTATTTTTGTTCGAAAATGCATGAAACTAGCTGGTGGTGTTGTTCAGAAACTATTTCATCGAGCTTTTTTTCCTCATTTTTTGCAAACGCAGTAGATCTTTCAGAAAATAGTGTCAAAGTGGACGTCTTGAACCGAATTTCCGCGCGAAAGTAGAAAAATCACTCGAGCGGGCGAAAAACGTGTTTGTCACGTTATCGAAATCGCTTATAACTCAATGGGTAATTGATTGATCAAAAAATGGAAAAAACCGTTCAATTCCAAATCTCTTCCATGGCTAGGCTTTCCAATTTTTATATCTTTCCGTTACAAAATGAATTTGTAAATGTCTCAAAACGTTTTGTGCTTGTTGCGCAGAGCAGTTAAGAACAGCCGTAACGAAACCTTTGAATGTTTGCAAACAGCTATGAAATGGCTCGAACGGCAGAAGAACTCTGATCCTATTCAACTAACGTATTTAAGAAGAATTCGAGACGTGGCAGCATTGGAAAGAACGTCTCCTTTGAAGCAAGCAACAATCGAAAGCTTTTTTGCTTAAATTGATCTCTGGTGTTCAGAAAATCATTTAAAAAAAAAAAAAAAAGTTTTTAAACACGCTAGCACTAACTGGTGCTGCCAGTCCTAAGCCTGGATAAAGTGAAGGTTTTAGTTATAGTCAGGAACATAACATCCCTTAAATTGTCTGTCCATGTATCCGAACTAGTGTCGGTCCCGACTTGTTCGGATAACCGGCGATCTACCGTATAAACTTTTGGGCCGCGTTTGTACCATTAGTATATTCACCCATAGATTTTATCAGAAAATTAATATCGGAACGTAAAATAATAACGTTTTTGGACACACTTACATCCCCCACCCCCCTGTATATGCATTAAAAAAAAACTAGAAACTAAAATTTCTCATCGTGCCGCATGGGCAAAGGATTTTTCTGTTTTCAGTTAAGATTAAAATTAGCACAGTTTGCGTAAAAGCATGTTTTTTACTACTCATCAATTATCATTATTTGATGTTTAGCATCTGATTAGTTTTTGGTAAAATGCTAGATTTTAATCCTTCCTTTTTCTTTTATTCATTTTGTTCGGGATGCTCAATTGCGGAAAATACGAGTACTGAATTTAATTAATCCGAACTCATTTTATCTAAATAATTAATGCAGTAAAATGTTTGCGAACACTGAATTGTTTATAATAGTATCCTGCTTTAAACGGAACATTTCAAGATCCCGGTGTTATAAATACAATATTATAAAACATGATATTATAAAATCTCCTAAGACCTACGGAAACCTGTATGAAACAGAATTATTTTCAATCCCTTGCCATTTTATTTTAGCAGACTTTATCTTATTAAAGTATAGTATTACTCTCTCTCCCCCCCAAATCATTAAGGAAAATATTTTTTCCAAATCATTAAGAAAAATTGCCATACTTTGTTTTCGTATCATTCTTATCTTAACCCTTTCGTATCCCATTATTTATTTGTTCTTGTAAAAAATGTATACTTTTACTTTACAAAAATTAAAAAGGAGCTAACCAAATAGCAAAGATTAAGGTTTACTGAAATATAACAAACACGGGTATTTTGCGAACTAATAATATGGTAATAGGCTATGGAAGAATTTTTTTAAGCTTCGGAAGATATTGTATTGCGATAGGATTAAATAGATAAAAAAACTTTCCAGTACATTTTCTTTTTTACCACAAATTGTTTTAGATAAGTAGCCTCTATTTATAAATTTAAAGAATGAAACACGCGTTTGATTGAAACCAGCTGTGTATGGAGCTTTAAGGTTTAACGTCACTTTAATGCCTTGAAATTTAAGGTTTTTGGGATTTTTTTTTTTTATAGAAAAAAGTGTATATAATAATCCATTTACACGAATTTTTTATACATACTAGGGGGCTCGGCCCCCTACGAGCTACGCTCGCCAACCCCCGTCCAGACACCACAGACTCTAAATGTACGCTAATGTGATCCGCTTTAAAAAGATTTCGAAAGATTGAATTAGAATTTAAAAAACAGTGGCGATCGCCCTATAAACGGATTTCTATTCATTTCTCTTTGATTGGGGGAAATTTTAACGCCAAATCCGCTGCGGTACTACTTGATTATCCCGTCGACTAATTTCGCCAAATTATAAAAATTGACATAATTTTTATTTTAAATAACGAAAGAACAAATAAATTAGTACAACATTAATAAAAATACAAATAAAACGTGGAAATAAAAATAACTTGATGACGTAGACACGTGTAACAACATTTCAAAATAAGCTAATATAAAAGGAATTAAGTAAACAGAATCTTTGTCTCCCGGTATTTTTTAACAAAGCGAAAAGAAAGTTCTTTTAAATGAGACATTTTAAATTAATCGTTTTTAATCTGACGTAATTTTGACCAAACTATTCTTTCACTTTTTAATATTCACGTGAAAATACTTGTGTTAGAAATAAAATATTATTTGCGCTTTCCTAAGAAAAATAGTTGAAAAGTATCCTCTCAAAATATCAAATAAATGTCTAGCGCAATTTGTAAATTTAAACCGTTTTGCAGTATTATTTTGTGTTCATTTTATGTAATAACTGTAATGTGACGTAAATATGACGTAATTTCTCCTATTTAAGACTTCTAACGCATGTTAATTTATTATTTTACAAATTCCTTTCTCTCTTAAAATTCACGTGTAATTATAGTTTTTATGACGTAATTTTTAATAAGTTCCTGCTGTTTGTACATAATTATTTAATTCTAATTCCAAATGTTTTTTTCTGTTTATAATAGTCACGTGTAAATAAATTTTTAATTTATTACACGTATAAATTTTTTTTTTTTTTTTTTTAAGCAAACATTATTGTTTCCGCAGTTTATACAGTTGGCAACAGTTTAAATTAATATCAGTTTCTAAAATCTGTAAAAAATATCTCTCGAAATGCTGAAAATTTGAATTTTAAATAGATATAAAACCTCGAAAAATGAGTCAAATTAAAAAAATAAATCAATTCTGCACACCGGGAAATTATAACGTATAAAATGAACTAAAGATTATTAAATTCCGATGTATAGTTTTTGCTACTATAAAACTTTTTTAGTGGAACGATTTTGTCCAACTTTAGCATTAAATATCTCTTAAAATAATTCTTCGATTTGAAAACTGTCTGCATCAGCGTGTTTATCAAACATTTCTGTATAACACTACCGATTTTCATATTTTTGTATGCATTATTTTTTCTTAATATTAACGAAGAAAGACCTCCGGTCACAAAAAATTCAAAACCGGCGGCGGTGACAGCGGTAGTTACTTTTTTTTAGAATAGAGAGATACTAAAACACAAAAATGTATTTATTTTTGTGGAAGAGTGTCACGTGATGTGGTAGGTAGGATATCTCATCATGGACTTATAAAACAGTGAAAAGATAATTTTGTTCATTCAAAAGCCAGTGAAAAATGCAGTCGTTAAAATAATAATAATAATAATAATAATTTTTAGTGAAATAGTATCGATTCAAAGTAAACTGTAAACTTTCAACCAAAAATTTTGTTCCTTACAGAAAGACGTGATATCAGTACTTCGGTGAGAAACAAATCCCTATGTATTTCACTAGAAAAATATGTGATGATTTATTTTCAAAAGGACTCAAGTTAATTGGTGAAGAATGACAGAGCTAGAGCAGGGCTGTCCAATCCGGCGCCCGCGGGCTCCATTTCGCCCTTTGGAGGATTTCTTGGCGCCCCCTCAAAAGTTTCCTGTTACTAACTTTTAAAAAATAGAAAATACGTTAAAAAAATGCTTAAGTTTTACATCGTTAACATTTGCATGCTGTTTATATTGTATGTAGCATCAAGGTTTTTGGATCTTTACCCTACCTGAGATAAGCCCCTTTAAGGTAAATATAATTCTAAATATGCTGTATTTATACATTTTCTGCAATTCTTACATGAGAATGAATATCCCTATGAGGTGATATGCATTGTATAAGACGTGTATATGCCTGTTGTATAAGACGTGTGTATGTTTCCTATTAGTATTAGCTTTATTTAAAACTAAAAATCCATTAAAAAAATGTTTATTTTTAAAACATCTGCATGTTTTTCTATTATAGGCAGCATTAAGGTTTTGATCCTTTATCCTACAAAAGTTTTTGAATTATCCTTTCAGGGAAATGTAATTCTACAGTAGGGGTGCACAACCTTTTTGAGAGAAGGGCCACTTACAAAAATATTTGGGTTGTCGAGGGCCACATCAGTAACAAAGACAGAATTCTATATCGGAGAGGTTTGGGGGGGGTGGGGGTGTAATAACTCTTTATTTTTGATAAGTAATGATTTTTGTATATAAAAAAATAAACAAATAGAAATAATTCATTGTATGCTGGGTTTCTTCACATCTGTATGAACAAACCATACAACTCTTTATGAAGACTAACTATTCCTTCTTGATAAATGGAAAATTTTGACAAAACTCACGATTTTTTTCCACGAGCGATTGATAAATTTCGCGATGTTTTTGCGACCAATTGACAATATTTGTAATTTTTTACATCAATTGAAGAAAATCGTGATTTTTTTTTACCGGGACAGAGTGACAAAATTCGCGATATTTTCTCGCGATAAATTGAAGAAACTCGCGATTTTCCCGCAGCCATTCAACGAAACTTGAGATTTTTCTGCGCTTGATTGGCGAAATTCGCGATTTTTCCGACCCGATCATGAAAATTCTTCATTTTTAACTGACCTGCGAAATTTATGATTTTTTCCCGCGGAAAATTGACGAAATTCACGATAAACTGACGAAACTCGCGATTTTTCCGCAGCGGATAAACGAAATTTCAATTTTTCCCCACCTCATCGACAAAATTCGTGATTTTTCCGCACTCGATCAACGTAATTCGAGATTTTTCCACGCTCGCTCACTGAAATTTGCAATTTTTCCGCACTCAATCAACGAATTTCGCAATTTTTCCACGCCCGATCAACGAAATTCTTAACAGACTGTGACGAAATTTGTAATTTTTCGATAGGCAAGCTGACGAGATTTGCAATTTTATCTCGCGATAAACTAACAAAACTCGCGATTTTTCCACAGTCAATCAACGAAATTTCAGATTTTTTCGCTCATGATCGAGAAAATTCAGAATTTTTTCAAACCTGATCAACGAAATTCGGTATTATTAACTGACTGACGAAATTTGCAATTTTTCAGCACCTCATCGAAATAATTCGCAAATTTTCCGCGCCTGATCAACGAAATTCGATATTTTTCCGCACCGAATTAACAAAATTCGCGATTTATCCGCGCCTGATCAACGGAAATCGGGATTCTTAATCGACTCTGACGAAATTTGTAATTTTTCTCGCTGCAAATTGACGAAATTCGAGATTTTTTTCCCTCTATAAACTGACGAAACTCACTATTTTTCTTCAGGTGATCAACGAAATTTGAGATTTTTCCACATATGACCAAGAAAATTCACAATTTTTTCAAACCCGATCAACGAAATTCGGGATTCTTAACTGACTGACGAAATTTGTAATTTTTTCTCCCGATGAACTCACGAAATTCGGGATTTTCCGCTCCCAAACAACGAAATTTGCAATTTTTCAGCACCTCACTGAAATAATTCGCGATTTGTTTTGTGCCTGATTAACGAAATTTGATATTTTTCCACACCGAATTAACAAAATTTGCGATTTATCCGCGCCTAATCAACGGAATTCGAGATACTTAATCGACTCTGACGAAATTTGTAATTTTTCTCGCTGCAAATTGACGAAATTCGAGATTTTTTTTCTTGATAAACTGACGAAACTCACTATTTTTCTTCAGGTGATCAACGAAATTTGAGATTTTTCCGCACATGATCGACAAAATTTGCGATTTTTCCGAACCCGATCAACAAAATTCGTGATTCTTAACTGACTGACGAAATTTGTAATTTTTTCACGCAATAAACGAACGAAACTCGCAAATTTTCCGCAGTCGATCCACGAAATTTGGAATTTTTCAACACCTCATCAATAAATTTTGCGATTTTTCTGGGCCCGTTTAACAAAATTTGAGCTTTTTATGCACCGAATGCACAAAAATTCGTGATTTTTCCTCATTCGATCAACAAAATTCGCGATTTTTTCCGCAGCAAATTGACGAAATTAGCGATTTTTCTCCCGATAAACGGACAAAATTTGCGATTTTTCCTAACCCGATCAACGAAATTTTAATTTTTTTCCAGCGAAAAATCCGAAATTCCGGATTTTTTCCTGCGACATATGGACAAAAATTGCGATTTTCCCCATTTATAAATTAACGGAGTTCGCGGGCCACAAGTTAACCCTTCGCGGGCCACTTTTGGCCCGCGGGCCACAGGTTGTGCATCCCTATTCTACAGGTACTAAGATTTATATTCCCGCTACAGTTTATTTTTACATGGGCATAGTTATTGCTGTGAGATGTATGTGCATTGCGTAAGACAAGTATGTGTCGCTAACACTACCGACTTAAGATAACATTGTATATTTCCAGTCATTTTTAAATGGCGCAATTCATTTTTTCCTAACAGCTGAAGGGCGCCCCTGGTAATTGAAAGGTTGGACAGGCCTGAGCTAGAGTACCTACCGATTTTGAAAATGCTGATAAAACAAGTAAAAATTAAATTTAAAAAATGAAAAAACCCGACTGCGTTAAAAGTGAACTAATTAATTATTTCTCATCAATGTGAAACTATTTTTTTATTACTTACCTATTTTTTTATTTACTTGTATTGAGATAACTTTTCAGTTGTGTTTAATTGTTAGTTTTTATCTATAAGCACTCTTTTGATGAGGATGATGAGGACATCTCTCTATAGATGTCGATGAAAGTTAGAGTTGCAGTAAAGCTAGAGATCCTACCTACACAACTTCCAGGTTGTGTCCTATTTAAACGGAGCTTCTGACTGTAAAATAGTCAATGAAACATCGTCTTCATTTTGAAAGATCTATTCAGTGATATGCCACTCAATAGGGTACGTAAAAATTTTTTTTCGTCTCTACCGCCATTTTGTATTTTACGGCCGTCATTTTGAATTTATAAAAACAAAACCCAGCCTATAACCATCGGACGGTTAAGACGAATCGATAGAGACCCCATTCATTAAAATCCATCCAGCCGTTGGGATGTTTCGAGGGTATAAAGAAATTCACATATCCTACCCAGATATGCGTGAAACACATAACCCTTCTTGGCAGTCGGGTAAAAAAACATTCAAAGTCCCGTTGTTGTGGTGCGCTTTACATCTAAAGTTCCAAAATCGTCCTTTCACTTTGACATTGATTTCTAACTAATAAAAAATGATTTTCGTGTGGATAAAAAGTACTTGAAGGAGGAGGGAGAGGGGATATATTTTCTAAAATTTTAACCGGTCAAAGTAGTGTTTACCCCTAAAGCTAATTTTTATAACTAAAGGCTAACAAGTGAAGTGATAATGGTAAATCTAAAGACATAACCATCTTTACTACATGCAGATAACAAAAGTAAATGTAAAAACAAAGTAATAATAAATGCAAGGACATACACTATTATTAGGACAGCAGACGCGAAAGGGTTAATACTTCGCCCAGTCGGGTATAGAATTTACCGGAAAATTAGTATATAAACATAATAATAGTTTTTAGGAATGTTATATGAAATATATTTATCATTTTCCCCCGTATATCCATTAAAGGAAAAAAAAAATTAAAATCAGCAGAATTATGCCATCAGTTCACATCCGCAAAGGATTTTTCTGATTTCAATTACGATCTAAAACTAGTGCAATTTGCTAAGCTTTAAAGCAGGTTCTGTTATTGCCTGATGATTCTGATTAGTTAAATCAGAATTTTTTTTTCTTCTTAAAATGTTTCCTTTTTATCTCCATTTTTGTTTGTTCGTTCGCGGTTATGGAAACCGCATTGCCTGGTTTCATTATACGAACTCACTCTATCTGAATAAATTAAGGTTTAAATAATTATACTGTAAATTCTGCGAAAGCGAAATCCTGCCTAAAATGAAAGAATTCACTATAAAACAACACAGTACATTAATTAAAGAAGATGTACCTCCTAATTTTTTTCTGGTACTGAGCGACTCCGTCTTACCAGATAAGCAAGAATTATTAAAAATTTTTAGGAATTGTATTGACATATCGTTTTTTCTTTATTCCTATTCATAATGAAAAATTGCAGCACTTGGTTTTCATATCATTCCTAAAATCAATCTACACAGATTTTATCAGAAAATTAGTCTCTGAACATAAAATATAATTTTTTTAAATGTCATATCAAACATGTATCATCATTCCTCGTCTTCAAAAGATTTTTCTGATTTCAGTGATTTAAAACTAGCGCAGCTTGCTTAAAGTTCAGTTATCATTACCTGATTTACCATCTGATTAGTTTTTAGTAAAATGCTAGATTTTAAATCTTCATCTTCTTTTGCTTGTTCGCTTCGCTCAAGTGTAGAAATACGACTGCAGGGTTTCATTATACGAACACACTCTACCTGAATAATTTCAGTTTTAAATAATTATATTAAAAAAGAAATACCACTGCTTTAAAAAAAAATAATTGTATAACGCTGATGTTTCTATTCCTCGTCTTAATTTTCCTCTTCCATTATCTCTACATTTTTCTAGGGCAGCTTCGCTTGTAGGTCAACAGAAACTGGCAGACGATATGCAGACTGTTTAGCGTAACCTTGAGCAGAAAAATTATTCATTTTTACTTTATTTTATTTTTTTCGCTGTAGACTCATTTTGTTTCCTGATGCTGCCGTGTATGAAGTGTTTATGATCCATTATCATTTCTGATGCTTCACTTTTTAACTCCAACCTGTAAAAGAGAACATCGACCTAACCCGTTATGCTTAAACTGACGTGTTTTATTTGACCATAAATTTGAGGCTCATAGCTTCGCTTATGAATGCATTTATTATATAAGGTTTTCAGCATTTATTTTTTTTCTCGATTTAATTGCTGATGGCAACGGTTATATATGTTAATGATTATGTTCAGTCTTAAAATTCTGCAAATTTATGTTATCTAAAATATGCAAATATGACAACCTTGATGTTTCATTGCTGATGTTGAAAAACGGAAAGAAAGAATTAGTTCATTAATGAAATGACGTGTTACTACATTCCTTTATAACACTTTCCAACGTATGTTTATAACAAGTTGGAAATTGCTCGTCAAACGAGGCAAATAAGGTGCGTTCGTACTACAACTAGTTTTATAAATATTTTTTTGCATAGCATTTTGTACTGAATGTATATTTTAGTGCACGTCATAAGTGCATATCAATTTCATTCAGTTCAAAAGGCGCCCCACCAGTGGCTGAGAGGTTCTGCTGTCAAAGCTGGTAGACGGGGAGGTGCTAGGTTCGAACCCAATCGCGCCCGTGGGCCTAACCGTTTCGGAATTTTCGTGGTTTTCTTCGAAACCTTGGATTTCTATGCGTAAATACGGGTTATGTTCCCTTAGAAAGACCCCCCCCCCCACGAAGGGCACTCCCCTAGGCCCTATATCCCAAGAGTAGATAATCGGCCGTCAAAAATCAACCAATCAACCAACCAGTTCAAAAGGTTGTAACATCATTAAAATGCGCTTGCAATAATTTTTTCCCATTGGCCGTCTTGTAACGGAAAACTTTTGACCGTCCCTGTTATTAAACTATGCATCCGATTTTCATAAAATTTGAAATGACTCGACAAAATTTTGCAACAATTATATATTTAAAATTTCAGACCATTCGGTTGGGTAGTTTTTGCTCTGTTAAATGCGGACAGACAGACGGACTGAACGACGACTGTAGGTGCTACGTATTTATATAATTACGAACGCACCTAAACAGTGTTTATGAATTCCATTTGTCTGCCTGTATGTCTGTCCGTGCTTTAAATGTAGTGCGATTCCCACGAAATTGATATGTTATTGCGGTTTACTATGGCATGTTTGGTATTGAAAGTATACTGCAAGGATCTTACTCTATATAACGTGGTGAGCATAGAATTTATCGTTCATCTGCAGGGGCACACAAAAGAATTTGGCTACAGAAGAAAATTTACAATAGTTAAACTATTTAAGGCTGCGAATAATAATTTCTGGAAGTACGTTTTCATTTGCGGCATGTGTTTTTTAAATTTGTTTTTAAAATATTACTTGGTGTGTATAAAATTCGGTAGATCCTATGCAGCGCTGCAGAAAAGTTTTAAACAACATCCGTTTATTGTCAGAATTGCAGAATGGAAATTTTAAACTGTGCTATGCATTTAACTGACTTAACTTTCAGCATAGTATGTACTATACATACCGGGTGTCCCAAAAATGACTGATGGATTTTAAAATTCAATAACTTGCAAACGGTGACAGATATTGAAATAAATTCTTGCAGGAGGGTTATGTATGATGTCAGGAGTTTTTTTTTTTTTTTACTGTGATTCTTGATTTTAGTTCGAATTTCAAACAATAGATAGCGCTGATAGCAATAGGCGCTCAGTCCATATCCGATTTTTGGTACTTCGGGATCCATTCAATACATTTTAATCTCCTTTTTTTCACATGGAAGAAGAGACGGGCGAAAAATCGAGCCTGTATTTAGCGGTTATTGCTTGCAGCGCCCTCTATCGATGCTATTTGTGACTAAAACTGAGAATCGCAGCATAAAAAACTCCTGTCATCTTGCATAACACTCATGCAAGAATTTTTTTTAATATCTGTCACCGTTTGCAAGTTATGGAATTTGAAAATCCATCAGTCATTTTTGGGACACCCGGTACATATCTATGGATTATATACAGGGCTGCACAAAAAATAGTATATTTTCCCGACTATTCATGGTAATAGCAGAAATTGGAAAACGCATAATGCATTTGAAAGCCCAAATTGTTCATTGAGACATCATCGTTCGCCTTAGTAAACTGGGAAGTTTTTAAACAGTATTCTGAATGCATTGGAAAGTATTTCATAATCTATGCCGTAGTACGCATGATTTTTCGTTCTTGTTACCCGACTGAAAAGAAGGGTTATGTGTTTCACGCATATCTGTGTATGTGGATTTCTTTATACCCTCGAAACATCCCAACGGCTGGATGGATTTTAATGAATGAGGTCTCTATCGATTCGTCTTAACGGCCGATGGTTATAGGCTAGGTTTTGTTTTTATAAATTCAAAATGGCGGCCATAAAATACAAAATGGTTGTAGACGAAAAAAAAAAAATTAACGCACCCTATTGAGTGGCATATCATTGGTTAGGTCTTTCAAGAGGAAGACTGTTTCATTGACTATTTTACAGTCAGAAGCTCCGTTTAAATATTACACAACCTGGAATTTGTGTATCTATTGTGGATCTCTAGCTTTACTGCAACTCTAACCATCATAGACATCTATAGAACTCATCAAAACAGTGTTTATAGATAGGAACTAACAGTTAAACACAACTTGAAAGTCAACAATACAAGTAAATAAAAAAATAGGTAAGTAATATAAACAAGTAATATATAAAAAAATGTTTTAAGTCAATTCCTACTTAGGTCAATAAGAGAACTTTAGTTCTCCCATTCTTCTTTCCTGTTTAAAATGCCTTGATCAAGAAGGGGGGCTCTGTCGGTCTTAAAATACCTTGACCAAGAAGAGGGCTCTCTCGATTATTGAAAATTAATTAATTTAATTTAATTAATGAATTAATATTAAAAAAAAACTGAATTAACATCAAGTGTCATCCACTACAAGTTTAAAAAAAATTATTTGAGCTTGATTGGATGAATAATAAGTATTTTATTAACGATTGAAAATTTGAACAAGATATATATAGCGAGAGTGTAAGCTAATAGTAGGAATTGGGGAAAAAAAAAAAAAAAAAAGTAGTTTCACATTGAGGAGAAATAATTAATTAGTTCACTTTTTACTCAGTCGGGTTTTTTGATTTTTTAAATTTAATAGTTTATTCCTTAATATAATTTATTTTTGTTTATTAAACTGTAAATCTCTAACTATCCCAACTCCAGAAGCAAATGGAAAAGACGGAGAATTGCTGCTATATCAAGATAAAAAAAAAAAAAAAAATAATAATCCTTGCCGGCTCGTCCTACAGGCGCAGGTAGATTTCGAAGTTAAGTGCTAATTTCAACAACAAAAACTAAATCATAATTAGAGATAAATCCACTTTAACAATTTTATTTGGCCGCTTTTGACGAGTTTTTATTTCATTTTTATATAAGAGATGGTTTTATCAGAATCGTGTTAAGGCGGTATTTAAAAAAAAAAAAAAAAAAAAAAAAACTTGCTCAACAACTCGAAATTTTTTGGCACATTTTCAAATTCATTTTTAAAAGAAAAAATATTAAACTTGCTGGCGTGATTTTTTGAAGAGATTTATAAGCGACCTGTTTTTTTTATTTTTCGTTCAATTAATTAAAACTTGATTTAAAAACAATTACTTTCTCAGTAGGACAATATTTTTCATTTCCAACACAATTGCTTCGGGAAATTCGGTTAAAAATGCCCAGTTTGACATCATTTTTTGAAATATATTCTGCCTCTATCAAAAAGTTGACCATTACGATACATTATACAATTTCTGAATAAGATAATGTGCCAATTGGATGCGTTTGAGAGCAAAAATGAATTAAAAAATGAGTCAGAAAATAAGCTGTTTGGATTTGAATACGCCCTTAATACGATGATTTTTTGCTGTAAGAATTGGTCCTACCAAAAACGTGTCAATATAATGTTGTAGATAATATTAACAAGATATATGATAAATTCATGGGGATTTTATATCTTGTGAATTGACGAAGTTATGGATTTTTTTCTTCTCCAACCGCCCCCTTTTTGGGGGGGAAGGGGGGGGGTAGAATTAGTCCTATAAAAAACTTGTCAATATAAAAGTTGTAGATAATATTAAGTAGATTCATAATAAAATTATTTGGATTTGATTTCTCCCAAAAATCCTATTTTTTTGCTCCCCTTGAGCCCATTTTTAATTTTATCAAAAATCTGTGATACCTAATTTTTGGCCCTATTTTTAGAAGTAATAAAAACTTTAAACTGATTTGATATGTACAAAAATTAAGAAGTTATAGGGTTTTTTCGGTTTTCACAAAACCCCTCCCTATTTCCATTCCCTTAGTCTGATTCTGCCCATTGACGAACTTGACCGAGATTTTATGCCCCTTGATTTTATGTATCAGTTTGGAAGACATTTGTGCAGAATTACGGAAGTTATCGCGTCCATAAAAAAGTGATATAATATTTTTATATTTATATATATAGTTTTTTACTGAGGGTGGTTTCGGGCTCTCGGAGTCGTGATCGGTGTAGATCTGCAAAAAAATTTCAGAAATTCCAACATAGGGGAGAATGTAATAGGTAGTATTTCATACGAAATCTACCTTAAAAAAAAAAAAAAAAAAAAAAAAAAAAACCCTGAGCGATTTCTTTTTAACTGGTAATTTCATTATATTTACTTGATTGCACAAAATTGACATGAAGACAAATTCTGTTAATAATACACTAGTTAGCAAAATAAAAGAAGCAAAAACGATGTAGGTAAAAAAATTATTGGTGCTACCAGGTACAACAAAATAGATTTCATTGCCGCTTCATTCAAATATGACTATTTAATTTTATAGCATAAAAAAAAAAAAAAATTAAAACGTCCATTAAAAAAAAAAAAAAAAAAAAAAAAAGTGTCAAAATACATTTTACAATATAAAAACGTACTTTTTAGGTAATGAACTTATGCAACAGGATTCACGGTGCGTTAATCGACCATTTACAAGTAAGATATCACCAGGGGCGTAGGGTGTTCCAACGTTCCCCTTCGCGTATTTCTTGTTACAGATAGACCGAAGCAAGTTTTACAGGGCAAAAAACCTTTCTCAGATGGAAATTTAAATTAATTAATGTATGCATACGTGCAAAGATATTATTAATCATTCGCAAACGCATATACCTGTCTACAAATATACTTATGCATAGTGGTGGCACTGTCACAGAAATTGGGACTGGGAGGCAAAAAAGCAGAGCAACGGCTTCTGAATCGGGCTATAAGAATACAGTAAACCCTATTAAAATCAGGGTTTGCCCAAGTGAGCCCAGCCCGATAAAACCCGCCTGGGTTTTTTCGGGCGGCCCAACTTGAAAAAACCCAATACCCAATGTGGGTTTTTTCAAATTTTCTTGCGCTTTCACAATTGTATCATTATTTAATCTAAGGTATGATAATGCAAAGATAAATGCCAATTTAAATATAATTAAAAAGAACCAGATTTAAAAGAATTTCTAAGCAGAGATAAAATGACCAAAAAAGAAATTACCTGTAAAGAAGGAAGAATTTCATGCCTGAATCTAAAATTTATCCAAATGCTTTAAATTGCATGCAAAAAGATGGCACTTGAACCCCATCCTGATTGTTTGCATTGTTATAGCTTTTAAGATTAATCATCCCATTTATTATCCTGCTTCAATGGTCAATAAAAGTGTTATATAGGAGTTTCCAACACAAAAATGGTTCAGATTAGAGGTCTGCACGGGCCGACATTTCCAGGCCCAGGCCCGGCCCGACTCATAGAGAAAAAAAATCGGCCCGGCCTGAAAAAAGTTAAAATCTCGGCCCGAGTGAACTTCTACAAAACATTGATTTTTACGTCGAATTGGTTAAAAATTTGTCTCGTACGAGGAGTTCTGACCAAAAATATTTATCTTAACTTTTTTTTCATGTTTATAATCTTTATTTTTATAGACGTGCAGCAGGCTGCGATATTTATTTTTTTAATGAATCTCTATTTCTTGTATGTAAATGTTTCAGTTATCATTAATATTGTTAATCCATATTCCATGTATAGAAGTGTTAAAAATTCGAAAAATGCTATACAGTAAAATCTTCTAAGATGGAATTGCATAGAAAAAAAAAAAAATGCGTTATAGACAAGTTCCTTTCTTAGCAAGTGTAAATGTATTATATATATTCTTTTCTTACTTATTAGTATATTAATTTTGCATGGATCAACACGTTTTTCAGTTTAAAACAAGGTTCCGTCATAGGCAGGTTCCTTTTCACACATTTTACTGTATTTTAATTTAGTTATATTTTAATATGCGTAGAAATCTACTATTCTTAAAAAATAATAAATTTTAATGTTTAAGTGTAGAATAATGACGATTCAAAAATGTATGCATTTTTTTGCAAAAACTTTTGGGCCAGGCTTAATTTAACTGACCTTTAAATGGACCAGGCCACGCTGAGACAATGATTTTCATATGGGCTGGCTCAAAACTAGGACTGAATATTTTGGGCCATGAAGACTAGGAATGAAACCAGGCCCGTCTCTGTACAGAAAAATTAAGTTAGGCCCGGCCCAGCCCGAGTGCCGTGAATGAAATCGGCCCGGCCCGTGCAGATCTCTAGTTCAGATTATGGCAAAAAAGAATGAAAAAGATAAGTTTCCTCCTGGATTTTGTCCGTTTTTCTTTTCTTTACATTCACTACCAGCAACCTCTGCTTCAATCGAACAATACTTTTCTACATTTGGTCTGTTTTGGAGCAAGTTACGTAATCATTTTGGAGTTGATAAAGCAGCAAAGCTAGTAAAAGTGTGTTGCCATTTGCGATCTAAATTTACAAATATCACCGACACTGACTTCCATAACAGTCTAATTTAACATTTAAAACACTTACAATTTATATGTAGCAAATTTTGCTAAAATTTTCAAGTACATTATTACGATTCCCATTTCTTAAAACGAAGGGAATGAAAGAAATTATGTAAATTTAGCATGTTTAACTTAAGGTAAGAATTGTATAAAGAAAACCAGTTGTGGTTCACTTAATATAATATCCTTAGTGCTTGGTCCATGAGAAACTAGTCCCATGAGATGCAAATGAACCTTTTTAAATTAATTTGATTTTCTCTCTCTCTCTCTCTCTCTCTCTCTCTCTCTCTATATATATATATATATATATATATATATTTGTTAATTCATACTTAATTAATGCAAAATTATGCCTAGGTTTCACTGATAAATGAAGAATTTATGTGTTATGTATATGAAAATTAGAAGTTTAAAGTGTTCTTCATAAAAACTCAATAAAGCCCGAAAAAACGAGTTTTAGACTAGTGGGCCCAGTAGACTTTTTTTTTAAACCCGGGTTTTTTCAAACTTTGATTGAAATGAAACCTGTCTTAACGAAATACTGTTTTAAACTTAAAAATTTGGTTGTCCCTACTGTTAGAATAACATACAACTATACCTGATAAGTGATAACACTAAAACCTGTTTAAAACGGAAAATTTCTCAGGTCTCTTGCGATTGTCTTAGCAGGTTTTGTTGTGCTAAATAAACACAATGGTCTTATACAGTGAAAGCGGAATCACCGTGACAATGAAATTTTTACTTTAAGCACAGAGTTCCGTTATAAACAGATTCTTTTTCACAGGGTTTACTGAACAAAGTACAGTAAAACCTGTGGAAACAGAATAACTGGGACTAAGAAATTTTTGCTTTTACAGAATTCTGTAAAAATTTATAAACCCTAAATTACTTTTACAGATAAATAATATTGCTTTTTTTATTTTATTGCAGACCCATGCAAACGCCGGGACCAGAAACGGGACCGGGTGCAAAACTTTTTGGAACCTTCATTTTTTGTTTTCAAAAAAAAAATTTTTTTAAACAAGGGGGCGGGGGACTCTATAAGCACGGGGCACGGTTGCATTGCCACCTGCCTTAACCCTTTTGTGGATACGTGATTTTGAAAGAGAGACCAGTGAATTTGGCCACCCTAGAAGTACATTTAAAATTTTATTTATCGTTAGCTCTTTTTTTTTTTTTTTTTTTTTTTTTACTTGATAGTTTTTTGTACTTTGATGCTGGGTTCCTTTTGATTATTTCGTTTCTCTTATGTAAATATGAATGATAATTTTCTGAGGATGTCTAAAAGCTATCAAGTGTTGTTTGAACAAAACAAAAATCTGTTGGAGATAATGCAATTCTAAAAATAGGTGAACTACTTAACTTATCGATGGCTTTCTCCTACTCTTCTCCCTCATGTATTCTGATAACTCTATTTCGGTATCTTTCTCGCGGCTTGTAGTTGATAAGCGCATGACAAGGAGCAAAACTACAGATTAGTTTCTATTTGGATAGTCAAAACAGAACCAGCTGTGCAAGATTCGTTTTGGATAGTGTGTGGATATTAACTCTAGAATGTAAAGGGCAAAACTGGGAAATTTCATTAGTGGCCAGTAGAACTAGTTTTAGAAGTGGTCACTTTTTTTAAAAACTTGTGGCGACTTTTTTATTTCGAAGTACTAAACAATAAACTTAAAAAAAAAAAAAAATCAGTATTAATCAAAAATCGAATAGCCCAAATAAATATGTTTATATTAACATATTTCAAACAGAAAAAAAAGTAGAATCCTTAATGGAATGAAAGAAAATTTTATTCTCTCATTGTAGGAAAGTGGCCGCTGACAATTTTAAAAGTAACCATTTTTTCTCATTTAGTGGCACCGTGGCCGGTTCTAGTTCTAATTTTGCCCTTTACTAGAATGACACACGTCTCTCACAAACCCCACGATTTTTTATTTTTTCAATTTTTAGAATGACACGCCGGTGTCTCAGAAACCCCGCGTTTTTATTTATTTATTTTTTTTTTTTTTTTCAATTCCTAGAATGACATACTGGTGTCTCATAAACCTCACAATTTCTGACGGGCACTCATTCTGACAGTATAAAGGTACCCTAATTGTCCCATTGGATTGACAGCTATTCAACACCAACTTTATGTGGAGTGTCCAATCTCAAAAGAGCTTTCTTAGTTTAACAATGAATTTTTACTAGAATAAATAGGAAAGATCAGCCATGGTGCTAATAACTAAGGGGCGAAAAACAGGCAAAATGACTGATTAAAACTTAATAGCATCTTTAAAAGATATCATTTGTAGCGGTGCTGACAAAATCTCACCCAGGCCACTATGGCTGCAAAAGCTGTCTCTCTGTGAATCCGTCGCAAACTGGAAGGGGGGGGGGGGGAGAAGCTAATACTTTCTTCTTATGAATAAAGAAGAAATTAGAGCGGCGTACCATTTAGAATAGTATCATATGTCAATAACCTATAAGATTCAATAAATCGGTGAAACAAAGAATGCTGCTTATAATTTCTCTCTTACATTAAGTATCAGCTTTTTCACCGGGGCCCCTTTCCTTCTAGGCCCTTAGGCTTCATCCACTAGGCGTAAGGCTAATCCGCCTCAGCTAGGAGTGTCTAAATGATTCAAGAATATATGTGTTTAATATAGAGAATGTGAATGTATTTCATTTTCAACCGATTGATTTGATTGCATACGCAAAGGGCGTATGCTAAAAAAAAGGGGGGGGGTACCCTATACCTACCTAACAAACCCTAACGCTAGCCTGTATTTAGGCAGGCTTCGCTGATCCACAGATTAAGTCCGGCACAATTAGAAATCAAAGAATATGTTTTTTTTTTAAGTTTTTTATTAAAAACGTACTTAAATCCCTTTTAGATTTTTTTTTTTAAATCGCCATTCTCATGTTACAAATAAACGGTCAAGTGCGAGCATTACTCGCGCACAGAGGGTTCCGTAGAACAAATATATGAATTTGTAATTGTATTATATATATATATATATATATATATATATATATATATATAAAAGAAAAAAAACGTTGCTAAAAGAATACTACGACTTTGTAAAAAACTATACAACATAGGGTTGGGTATAACTGTATATATTAGAAAAGTGTAAATGGGTATACCATGAAAGTTCAAAGATATATGGAACCTAAATAATATCAAATATAGCTATTCGTATAACTCTTTTTTCTATATTATTCTAATCTGTTTATGATGAACTTAATTCGGTACTGACAATAAAAGCAGTGCATAGTTAAACTTCATTTGGCATTTCATGAAACTAAATTCAGCGCAGTAATAACCTTTATTTCTACAGTGTAGCTAAAACAAAACCTTTGTTCAAAGTTTAAATTTGGCATTGTGCTAAGCGCGCTTCGAATTGGGGTCTCAAAGTTGCAACGCCGCCTTGGTCAGTGCCGCGTTTTTCCAGATAGGTGTTTAATTAACTTTTAAAGTCACTCGAGGCGTATTGAGAAATACAATCAATGCAAACTATCGCGAATCCCACAGTATTTATGAGATTCATTCTAATTAAATATTTCGAGGGCGAGGCCCTTAAAAAACGGACACCTAATTTTTATTCCAAAACAGACAAACGGCACCAAGAATATTTAATTAAAATTTTCCTTTTATCATGTACGTGAAAATAAGCAAGTTCGCATTTTCTAATAAATTCGTTTATAAATTCTGGTGTCAGTTCATTATTTTATAAGTTTATAAATATAATTACTCCGTGCCGGAAAGGATTAAGTGGTCGCAGGACTCTTAAAGCTTCAAAATTTAAGAAATTTTAATTTTTTTTAGATGTTAAACTCCTATCTTTTCTGAATATTTTGATATAATTGTTTCCTTGAAATTCCCATTAGAACAGAAGTTTTGGCTTTTAGAATTATACCCGCTCAATAGCTGAAGCGGCGTTTCCGAAACTTTAAAGTAATTATTTTCCAAATGGCGTTTTTTGGGCATAACGCGCAGGATACCTCAAAATCTTCTGAATATTTTTTCATGAAATTTTCAAAATATATATTTCATGTTAGTCTGTATAAACTGAACCTAAAATTTCCTTTTTATTGTTCAAAAGAATATTTTTTTTGTGTGATTTTACTGTTGAAATTCTCAAAATTTTGTATTATCTAAATGCAACATTGCATTAAAAATATAAAAATGCTTTAAATACAAATTTATTCAAGTTCAGGGAAATTGTTACAATCTGAAGTATAAGTAAGCACCAAAATTTTCATTCTAGTTGCAATATTTATTTTGTAATCCTGCGCATAAACTGTTATGCCAATTTTTTGTTCGACAAATGACTAACAGTTTCGAGTCCCCTATAAATACTAATTCTGTATCTTGCAATTTTTTAAATACATGAAACGAAAGAACATACTTATATCTTTCATCCCAATTAAAATTGTGTTTTAAAATCATATACATTTTTAGGCATTAAATGTTGAAAATGGTCTTTTTTTCATTTTTTTCCACTTTTTAGAGTCCCGAGACCCCTTAAATTAGTATGTTTTTAACAATTTGACGTTTATTGCTTTTATACTGTTACTAGACATTACATTACACATATACAGTCAAAAGTCAAACCCCGTTATCCCGACACTCTAATGACCAGAAAAATGTGTTGTCATAAGCGGAGTGTCGCGGTAACCGGAGTTGGTGAAAAAATATGTTCATAAAAATCTGTATTTTTAATTAATTTAGGACAATTTCAAATTCATAACTGTTCTTGCAGTTTTAAGCAATAAAACATTATTATTAAACAAAATAAACACGAAAACAAAATTGAAAAGAATAAAAATCAGATTTATGGTGATTTTTTTAAAAATTGTTACATGAAATATTGATGAATTAAGGTTTACTTACCCCTAGATGTGCTTCCTGCAATTCTTTTTTCAATATTATACAATGAATTGTAATCAATATTCGTTGTTTCAGAAACGGATGTTAGATAATTTCTG
This sequence comes from Maratus speciosus, assembly GCA_963932465.1. Classification (NCBI taxonomy): domain Eukaryota; kingdom Metazoa; phylum Arthropoda; class Arachnida; order Araneae; family Salticidae; genus Maratus; species Maratus speciosus. Next base: position 560,101,768 of record OZ010794.1, on the reverse strand, counting down.
ATCGTTTCAAAGCAATGCAATAGAGCAATGCAATTGTCCGGTCTTAGTCTTAATCGGATGAAAAACGCCGTGTAACCACAAGAAAGGGTCGCCTGACTCGAAAAAGACCGCGAGTAGGTTGATACGCTTAAGAGGGTCCTTCATAGTGTGTGGGTTTATTTATTCAGATAAAGGATTGAAGTAAAATTTTTCATTTATCTCATTGGATATTTTAGACACTTTTGTGAAAAGTTTGGCTAAGACATTTCTTATCGCTTAATTTCCGTGCTTATAATATGGATTATGAAAAACGGACAATTTTCCTAAACCGTCGGGATATCCGAAGTTGAAAATTATTCAACGACGTAAAATCCGGAGTTTATTTACATTAAAATCATGTACAGAAAATCAGGACTTTGAAAAATGACGTGATAAGCGGAGTGACGTGAAAACAGAGTATCGTGATAACGAGGTCAGGCTGTATATCATTAAAAGTTGTTAACTAGGCATAGAGTACGCCGCCCCTGTCCTTGTGTATGTCCAAACTGACCGTACATTTAAGGGTTAATATCTCGGCTAATTACCAGTGATTTTTTTCGAAAATCATTATCAACAATGATTTTATTTTTCTGCAACGATAGGTATATTCAGCGATGCTCAACAATTTTGCTGAATGCCCGTAAATCAAAATTTGTGTATAACAGAAAAATGTTAATTACTCAAAAGCTATGTGACCTAGGGTAATCACTATAATTTTCCGGCAAGGTTTATATTAACGTTCTACTACCTCTAATTTTTTCATAATTTTAGTTTCAGTAGATTCGGAATTAGATGGGGGGGAGCATATTTTTGCGCTACATTTTCAACAATATCTTTGAAAATATAATACCTAAAATTAAAAGGAATGTATTTTTGAGTTCAGCGTTGCAAAAGCTTTCACAGGATACCCCACATGATATACAAAGAAAAGATTTTTTTTTTCAAGTAGCATAATTAGCCCCTCTACTTTTTTACTAAATATATTTGTGAATGTTTATTAATCTGAAAATATGTGGGTCAATGGTCTTTATTACTTCCCCGAATTTGAACTTTCCACGTTCCATCGTTTACGAGTAAAATGGCTGTGACAGACAGACAGACGGACAGACACAGGAGTGATCTTATAATGGTTCCGTTTTTTCTTTTTAAGTACGGAACCCTAAAAAAATTACTACGTTCAGATCTAAAGTTACTAAATGTTTGTGTATCCGTAGTATGCTAAAATAGCACCCTTTTAAAAATAACAGTTTTGGAAGATCTTGATAAATTTTAATAAACTTATGAATAATTACCAGCATTTGATTCTTAATTTATTTGCTACACCTGCGTAAAACCCACGACAGAAAACATTTACGATTTCAATTTTCCCCTGACACCCAGGTCGCAGGAATAGTGTAGTGAAATTGTTATGTGGAATTACCATGTGACCTTCAAAATATTCCAATTGCCTTAGGGTAATATATACGTTTTAAGAATATTATTATTTTTTTTTCCAAACGGTTAATGCAGTGTTTTCTTTTTTTTTTTTTTTTTTTTTTTTTTAAACTATTATTGAGTTACTTTTGGTAAATGTGTCAACAGAAGAATTACGCAGTAGGAGCTACTCTCTAGAACTAACTTCTTGACCATGTTTTTAAATGCAGATTTGTTTTGCCAAAACTGTTATCTCGTCGTTATCTTTTTGATTTGCGGGATAAATTGAATGTGTTTACCGAACTTTCTCAGCATGTGACAATGCGCTGTTATCGTTAAAAGAAATTTAATAATTAATATTTATCGCTAAAAGAAATATGTAATAATTAAGTATGGCAATCAGAGTTGCAAAAAACCCGGGTTATTTATAAAAAAAAACCCAACTCGGATGTTTTTTTCTTTTCGGGTTTTATTGTTTGTTTTTTTTCGATTTTATTGGGTCTTTGTTTTTTAAGAGGTGAAGGCAGAGGAAAGGCCCTTATTTTAAGAAAGTATGTGTTAAGAAATCTTAATATGTTTTTATTAATTAACTTAATATACAAGTAATTTGAATTTAATAACACAAATAAATCTCTGTGAAAGAATTGGTTTGGCCAAAAATTTGAAACAGAATTAGGGTTAGAAAAAGCATTGAAATTAGTTAAAATTCAGACATTTTAGACTAAAAAGTGGTAGTACTAGTAACCTAACCTGAGTACTGAGTGATTTATGGTGTATTGGATCTGTATTTATTTTGAATTAATTTAAATTCAAAATATGAAATTTACATTATGATTAAATTGTTTATTAATGCCTGAAATCATTTTCATACATTAAAAGAGATTTTATGCACATAAAAATCTTCCTTTATTAATTATGGCTCACTCATGGATAATTTTTTTAGGCCCTTTCAAGGGCGGTGGTTCATTTTTGACCACTTAATTTTAATTCCTGAAAGCCATATTGGCACCAGAATATTTGAATGAAAAATTTCCTTAAGTACGTGAACAAAAGCTATTGCTTTTTGTAAATTCTGGTGTTCTTTACTCATTTCAGCATTTTGCGAATAGAAGTACCTTGCCCCTGAAAGGGTTAAATTGTTGTCTTGCTTTTTCACCATAAATATGTAAATATTTTTTATTGCATGGATAGATGTAGGGGAAGACGGCGTACAATGAAACAAAATTTACTAATTTTTTTTTCCTATCCACAATTTTGCATGCACAAAAATATAATTAATGCATATTTTTAATCTTGTATTTTCCCCATCTAAATAAATTTTTATTAGGATCTAAACAATATTTTTATGCTTGAAAAATAACAAAAAATAAATGTCTTATAGTGTTTCATTGTACCCCGTATGCCGGGGTACAATGAAACACATACTGGGGTACAATGAAACACTCCAAATGATGGAAGCAATTTTCACCCAGTATAGTTTATTTTATGAAAAATGAGATAAATACAAAAACAAAACTTGATTAATAAGGAACTTGATAAAAATATTATAGTCTAAGATGAAAAATAAGAAAATTCTATTAGTTTAAGAAATACCTTTCATTTTATATTAAATTCGCTCAAGTCAGTTTCAAAAATTAGCCTTTGTGCTTATATTTCAGTTGCTCTTGAAGGAATATGTAAGGGTGGGTAGTTTCAACACAATGAGTTTTTTTTTTTTTTTTAAATGTCATGTTTCTAAAAAAAAAAAAAAAATTAAAACTAGGTTGAAGTCTTTTTATATCAAGTACTTCACATTTGACTTCATTTAAATGTATGATTTCTCCAACGGTATATATTTCCTTATGTTTCCATTTATGCGGATACTGCTTGTGCTAGTGATGGGCGATTTCGATTTTTTTAATCGATTTAATCGATACTATGGTCAACTCGATTTAATCGATACTATAAATTTTTTAATCGATGTCTCTAAAGGTCATATCGTTTTCATTTGCCTTCAAAAATTTAAGGTCAAGTAGTTGCATGTCCGATCCCAAAACTTTCTTCTGTCTCATAAATGTTAAAACTTCAAAATTCACTATCACAGTGTCAAATTTAAATAACCTATACCCATCATGAGGATCCAAAAGTATAGGTTCGTTGAAATATGTGTATAAAATATATATAAGAATCCCATTTTCCTAACAAATCATTGAATTTCGGCCCACACCCTCGTAGATGTCCGCAACGGAAAATCCCAGTTCAAAGGGCATAAAAGCGACACCTGCTGGGTAGTATACACCCAAGCCTAATAAGGATCTGTTTATACGACAGTGTAACAGAATATGAAGTTTGATTAAATTCCGTGCATTAGTTTTGAGATATGGCTATCATGAATATCATGAAAAAAGCAGTATAGCAACGCAGCCTATTACATGATTAACACGAAAGACTCAGAAAAAACAACTTACGTCAATGACTAACAGAATATTAAGTTTGATGAAATTCCGTTCATTACTTCTTGAGATGTTATCGCAAACATTGTGTAAACCCTGAAAAACAGTGTTGAATTCAGGGGCTGGTACGGGTGGACCCCCCCCCCCCCCCCCCCCCCGGAACATTGAAATGTCTCCTAGGGAGATTTGAGATTTTATGCTTAATGGACGAAAGTCCAATCCTTCCCCCTCGTAACTCTAGAATGTTCCTCTCCAGAACCATAGAAATCCCCCCCCCCCACCCCGGAGAAAAATGTCTGAATTCAACACTGTTGATAAAAGCAGCATGGCAGCACAATTTGTTATATCATTTACACAAAAACCTAATCATGGATAACTTATGGCATTGTCTAACAGAATATTATGTTTGATGAAATTTCGTTCATTAGTTCTTGAGATATTATCCCTAAAATTGTTTAAATCCTGAAAAACGTGTTGAATTCAGAGGGTGGCCCGGGGGGATGACATTCCTCCCCCCCGCAACAAAGCATAAAATCTCAAACTTTCTGGGGGGCATTTGAGTGTTTCGGGGGGAGGAGAATGTCACCCCCCCGGGCCACCCCCTGAGTTCAATACGTTTTTGTACATTAAAAATTGATGAAATTTCGTTCATTAGTTCTTGAGATATTATCCCTGACATTATTTAAATCCTGAAAAACCTGTTGAATTCAGGGGATGGTCCGGGAGGGTAGCATTCCCCCCCCCCCCCCCGCAACATTCAAATGCCCCCCAGAAAGTTTGAGATTTTATGCTTTTTGTACATTAAAATGTACAAAAGTTCAATCGCCTCCCCCTCTGAACTGTCCCTCCCGGAGAAAAATGTCTGAATTCAACTCTGCTGATAAAATCAGCATAGCAACGCCCTGTTGGGCGAATTATACCGAAACCTAATAAGCAGCAATTTATGCCAACGTCTAACTGAATGTGGTTTTATGAAAATCCGTGTATTAGTTCTTGAGATAGAGCTATTGCGAAACTCGGGAAAAATGCAGCATAGCAGCGCCACCTGCCGGTAGATTTACATCAAAACCTAATCCTCAACAACTTATGTCAACATCAAACTGAATCTGAAGTTTGGTGAATATTCGTGCATTAGTTCTTGCGATAGCAATCTTGCGGAAATCATGAAAAATGCAGCATAGCAGCGCCACCTGTTGAGCGATTTTCACCAAAAAGTAATCAGCACCAATTTATATGAAGGTCTAACTGAATCTAAAGTTTCAACAGATTCCATGCATTAGTTCTTGAAATAGACCGCTCACAATTTTTTTGTCAGAGACAAACAAATAGACAGACTGACAGACAAAAAATTTATAAAAATAGTCAAATCGTATTCCAGACAAGAAGTTCTAACACTATAAATCCTTAGAAACCGGAAGTCGAAAATTTTCACGAAAACAACACTTTATTTTTCTAAAGACAAAAGAAAGCAAGAAAAGATGAACGCATCGATTCTGCCCTTGGATCAGAAACGGTGAATCGATTCAGTTCAGATTCGATGCCGATGTCGATCTTCAGATGCGATCTTCAGAATCGTTACTTTTTTGATTTACTTCAATTCTTTAGATGCAATGTCGAATCGTTATATTTTGATTCACTTTCAATTCTTTAGATGCAATGTCGAATCGCTATGCTTTGATTTACTTCAATTCAAATCGCATCGCGGTCGATCCACGATTCGGGTTGAATCAATTCTTCCAATTTTGCTGTTTTAGTGCCAGAATTGCTGTAAATTTTGTATAAGAGCCTTTTTTTACTTTCTAGGTTAAATCAGTGTTGAATGCAGGTATTTTTCTCAGGGAGGGATTTATGCGACTCCGGTCGGGATTGGGGGGGGGGGGGGGTATTTCAGAGTTCCGTAATGGGGGGGGGGGGCACATTTGTCCATTAAAAAGCATAAAATCTCAAAACTTACGGGAGGGACATTTCAATGTCCCGGGAGGGATGTCCTCACAGGCTACCCCCTGAATTCAACACTAGGTTAAATCGTTATACTTTTGTTTAGAAGCCTAGTTATTCAGGTTACTAGTTTATTATACAGTCGACGCTCGTTTTTACGAACTCGTAGGGAACACCCAAATAGTTCGTAAAATAGAAAGTTCGTAAAATAGAAAATCACCAAAAATGATATGAATACGTATATTATTTATGTTTATTTTATCAAACTGCCCCCTCTTCTTAGATGAAGCAGTATTTCGAGATTATTTATTATTAAATAAATATATACCTGTATCTTTAAATATAAAAGAAATAAATGCAAATTTATGCACTAAAAATAATTTTAGTACACATACGTTACTATGCTTTGAAAATATTACATATGAAAACACAGACTGTATTATACTTAGTAAATGAAAATACATAGATGAAAACATAGATAAAAAAAATAGGAATGGAAATAATGAAGTATCTTTTTAAAATCACATTTGAAAATATATGTTTCCAATTTATCTATGGAAACCTTTACTACGTTTACCTTTCACAGTTATTGTTCCCTTCAAAAAAGTGCCTTAGTCCTGACAACTACTACTGGAAATTGTTGCTATACCCCCCCCCCCCCCCCCCCACACCTCCGAAATAGATTGGAGAAATCAGCACATTCTTGGAATGCCCTGATGTCTCATTGTACCTGTATAAAGTTAACTAACGTTGGCGCTGCATTCCGATTACTTTTTAAAAAATTTCAGAAGTAATTGAAACTGAGTTCGTAAAAAAGAGATTTTCATAATCTGTGGTTCGTAAATGGGAGCGAAAAATTACATTGCTTCTATGGGAGCGTATTCGGGACCACTCTATAGTTCGTAAAATCGCAAGTGTTCGTGAAAAAGAGGTTCGTAAAAACGAGAGTCTACTGTATTGTATTTTTCAAGTTCGTCTCTTCTAATCTCTCCACCCCCCCCTCTCCCCTTTTCCTCGCTAATCTTAATTTACAGGGCCGTTCAAAATTTGCATGCAATTTTAAAATGTCCAATTCTTGTTCTATTTTATTATAAAGCCACATTTTGAAACCTTGACCAAAGATACTTTTGAGGTCGCCCCTCCGACCGTTTGGGGCTTACCTGCTCCCTCGGGGGGGGGATATTTTTTGTTTCTTCCAAACCATATCGTATAACATATCGTTAGAAAGCTTTTAATGTGATCTTTTATTTTCTGTTTCTAGCCTTCCTTCTTTTTGGTAAGGGTCAATCGTGCTCCAACTTTTGTATTGATATTTTTGACAGTAATTTCAAAGGAATATATATTTATTCTTTCGGATTTACTGTTTTAAAGGCAGAACTGCTGTCAAATTTCGCATAAGAGCCTTTTTCTTTCTAGGTTAAATTGTAATATTTTTAGTTTAGGAGCCAAGTTATTTGGGTTACTAGTTTATTAAGCTGTACTTTTTCAGTTCGTCACCTATAACCCCCCCCCCCCCCCCGATCCGAATTTTCTTAATTATGGTCCAATTTCAATGGGACCTTTTTTGACATTCTTCCCGAATCATTTGTTTACCAACTAAACACTGATATTATATCTGCAGCTCTTGGTGAGCACTATTTATGAATGGTAATAACAAATTTCATCTCTTTTCCATTTTAAAACTTATCATTCTTGGTTTAAAGCCACGTGACTCAAGGTTCTCGTTAGTTAAGCCGTATTTACACCCTTAAGTTTGTCAAAGTGTTTGTGTAAGTTGTATTATAAAAAATTCAGTCGTTTACAACCAAACTTACTGATTTATGATACTTTGATTTTATGAAATTTCGGAGCTTTTCGAAACTAAAGGATCCCCTGTATGTTATTAATTTTTTTCAAGGGTGTAGGTATGAAAATACGTGCTAAAATGCTTTAAAACCTTTTTTTTTCAAATAATATATTTAACAATTTAAACAAAGTGATTCCCAAGAATTTTGTACTGTTTTAAAAGGGGACCACATCTTAGAATGTAAGGGGCGTAAAAATTCGAAACTTGGACAGGGCGATGCAAAAAAAAAAAAAAAAAAAAAAAATTCTCCTTTCAGAAATTCGAAAAAATATTATCTTAATTACAAGCTGAGATATTAATTATTATTTCACTAATTGGTTTATTTCTATTAAATGCTTTTTTTTAAAGGCAGTCACGTGATTTTTTATAGCAGCATTAACGCTTTCTACCGTTTAGCGTGCGGTTCTTTGACGGCGGGCTGAGATAATTACTACTTTTTCAATATCAAAAATTTTATAAGTGTTCATACCACTATTTTCGAATAGTAATTTCACAAATATCTTGAATTCTTGCTTAAGACTACCACCCCCTAGACGAATGTATCTTCGGATAGGTTGTATAAAGGAGTTTCGTTTAGATACACTTTTGTTTTTAATAGACTGCGCTCCCTGGTGGTGGAATATAGAACTAACAGACCGCGATTTCATTTAAAGTAGAAAATCTAACAAGGCGATCTGTTCGAAACTTTAAGGATAGTTTATAACACATAAGAAAAAGTTTAAAAAAGAATGGTGCGAAAATTTCGGGAGGGGGGGGGGGGGGGGGGAGGCCGCTAGAATTTTTTTTAAACCTTAGCGTTCCTTACCGTTTTAAGTGGGGTTTTTGACGGAGTCCTGAGATAAATGCTACTTATTAAATATAAAAAAGTCAAAAGTTTAGTTACCACTATTTCCGAATAGTAATTTCGGCAAATAGCTTAAATTTTTTATCAAGATTGCCACACTCTTGAGTAATATATCTACTGATAGGTTGTTTAAAGGAGTTTCGTTCACAGTTTTGTTAGGAATAGAGTGCGCACCCTGGTGGTGGAATCTGGAACCAACATAACGCGATTTTGTTAAAATTAGGAAATCTAACAATGCGATCTGTTTTAAGCTTTAAGATTGTTTATAATACATGATAAAAAATTATAAAAAAGAATGGCGCGTCACATTTCGGGGGGGGGGGGGCAGAACAAAATTAGAAAATATAACAGGGCGATTTGTTTGAAATTTTAAGATAGTTATAACACATAATAAAAAAATTTTAAATGATGAATGTCAAAAATTGGTGGGTGGTGGGGGGGGGGGGTACACCTATACGATGCTGTAGGCAGCGGGAACTCGGTTCGCGGTTCGTTCGCTTCGAGATTTCATATTAGGCGGAACCCGCTAGTTACTAGCTATAATGTTAAAGATTTCCAAGCAATATACATGTGCGTCCACTATCCTTCTAAGACAGTAAAATTAATTGATTTTTATTTCTTCTGAGAAAACTAAATTTTCACGTCTTGCAGCGACGATTTTTTTTTTTTTTTTTTTTTTTTTTTTTTTTTTTTAATAAAAGAATTTTAATGAACTTTGCTAGTTACATTATTAAAGTCAAATTGTAAGAATACTAAATCGGTTCTTATGGCAACGTGAATTATGTCCCTGAAATTTAAATTTTAATTCAGGCTGGAAGAAAATCACAATGATTTAATTACAGGGACAGTCAAAAGTTTTCCGTTACATTACGGGCAATGGAAAAATTATTTCAAGTGCATTTTAAGGATGTTACAGACTTTCGAAACAGAATGAAATTGAATATCACTTATGAAGTGCACTGTTATAGTACGAGCGCACCACATTTGCCACGTTTGACGCGCAATTTCCAACTTGTATTTAACCGAGAGCTTTCTTAAAAAATAAATTTAAATAAAATCTAAATTACAATATTAGTAAAAATTACATCTTAAAACTAATAATTTAAAAGTTAAAAACTTTATTATTTGACTCAAAGGTCTGTAATAGCTTACGACTGGGCCCCTGACTTTGTCTACCCTCAAAATCTGAGGTATGGGAGGTGGTCGCTACGGCTCTTTGATTCGCTAAGTTTTGAAATTAATAATTTTGAGCTTATCTGTCGAATCTGTGACTATCGAAATATCGATTCAAGTATCGATTCTTATTGTGATCGATTCAGTTTTATACGATGTCGATTTGAATCGATTCCTGAATTTTTCCAGAATCGCCCATCACTAGCTTGTGCCATACATGTTGTGTGTGGATATCTCATTCTTAGTACCTCGATGACCAGCTGGGCCTGGAAAAAAAAAATCTGGATCATCATCAGAGTCTGTAGCAGGCAGAGTTTGTTTTCAAAACAATCCTTCTTAGCTTTTTTTCTCTTTCTATTTTTAATTGCTTAACAAGAGCATTTTTTTACTGACCTGGTTAAGACAAAACTCTTTTTTTTTTTTTTTTTTTTTTTTCTTTTTCTTACTCTTACTTATAATATATTCTATTTACTACTTTTATTACTATAATAAAACATGTTTCATTGTACCCCGCACTGAGGTTACTAAATAAAAATTTATTTTCAGACTTCTAATATTATTTTTTTTTAGTTTGGGTTGTTGTCTTCATACCTCCAAAACCAAAGATAACAATGTGTAGAAAAAATAATTATTACATATAACAACAAGGAAAAAGAAACAAAATTACTTTTAGTAAAGAAAGTTACTTTCAATGGTGTAAAAGCAATAATCTTCTATTGCTACTGTTGTAGAAGTGTGAATGTATCCAAATCACATCAGTAATTGGAACATATAGTTGTACAACATATATATAAACTGCAACTCTCTATGACAAATTTGATTGATTTTACAAGTAATGTTTCATTGTACCCCTTGTTTCATTGTACCCCGTTTTCCCTACTGCCAAAAGTGAGTCAAATTTGTACCCGATTGGGAACTTACGTTATAAAGCTTTATATTGTAAATCTTGATATAAAAGACCTTGTAATTTTTTACCTATTCGAAAATGTTATGATTAGCTATGTATATTGATTTTGGCTTTTTTTTTTTTTTTTTTTTTTTCATAATATTTAGAAGGCTTTTAAATGACTTAAGCACATTATATTTCATTTTGACAATTTTGACTTGATCACATTTAACAGTATACCCACAATATGTTTTAATAAGGTAGTTAACTCTTTAACACGTTCAGTGCCACGTCAGTCACCGGTGACTGACACTGAACTTTCCATTTAGGTCGCGTCAGTCATCGGTAACTGCTACTTATAGATTGTTGTAAATGGGGATCTTGTTTCGTGGCCCAAACGGAAAGACAGACAAAGTAGACTTTGGTATTCAACGTGTTAAACATGAAAGTGGGTTTTACAATTCTTTAATAAATGAAATGGTTAATCAAATCAAATGATTTAATTTAAGACTCTGTTAAAACATGGTTTAAACACTGCTGTTCTGTGTTTCCTATGTATACTTCAATATCTTGATTTTGTTGAAAATAATAATAATAAATAAATAAAAGGCTGAATTACGTTAATTATAAATAATAATTTGAAAAAAACCGTGAGCGATTAAATTTACTTGGAAAAATACAAATAAACTATGGATTTGTTTAGGAAGAAATTGGGTACTAAAAAGAAGAAGTTACAATTTTCATCCTGAAACCAGGATCCTTCACAAAAATTCTGAAACAAGACTCTTCACAAAATTCTTGATACGTAAATCTTGTCTTAAAAAAGGGAATCTTTCACAAAGCTTGTATCTCCAAAATCAGTTCTTTACAAATTTTATCTTAAAATAAAATCGAACTCGTCACAAAACAGCTGAAATTGCCAAAGAACTTTTTTCTAGCTACATCATCTTGGGATACGAAGTTAAAATGATACTACAAATACTTATTCATTGATTTGTACACGCAAAATGACACCATAGATGACATGCACGCCGGTCCTTTACCCGGGCTTTTTGATTTTTTGCTTTAATCTATTTTCCAGGAATTTTTTTGGCATATTTTTATTACAAAACTTCCTTCTGCGTGATATTAAATTTTTGCAGTATGCTTTATATTAGAATTTTTTTTTTTTTTTAAGTGGGGAGGGGGGGGGGGGGGGTGCTGCGATTTGCATGGATTTAAAGTTCGATTTATCCAGTTCCAATCCGATATAGCCGAGCTCTTATAATAGGATACTACCATATTTTAATTTTAGTGAAATTTTATTTATTACTACTTTTAATATAAATAATATGCATGGTTCGAAAGTTTTCGAAGGAGAAAACATTCTAATTCAGATAAGAAACTTAACCTAAAAACACCCTTGCATTTAAAAAAAAAGTTTTAACAGCAGAGAAAAAAGTCATTTTTTGCTATTTCTTTTTTTAACCTACCGCGGGTATACGGAAACGTAATAAACGACACACCTCCAAATGTCTCTGATTGGTCATGGAATCTCGCCTGATTATGACGTTGTATTGTTGCCCCATGACGTTCTCGGGCCTTGCGACTTTAATCAAACGAATACCTTTCTATTCATCGGATTTTCCTGTTCCTTTTATCTTTCGGAACTTATTTGTGTCTTTGATCCAGCAGATGCACATTTTTTATTATATTAGCAGCTGAAATTATTTCTATAGTTACGAAATTTTCTTTTGACGCGCAAGTGAGTGAGGGGGAAAACAAAAATCATTTGAAAGTGACGAAAAAGCGTTACCTATTGCGTATTTATGGAATTTCTGTACTAGTGATTTACTACATGTAAGCAGATTATGTGGGTGTATATTTTCTCCCCTCTATAAGAGAATATTAAATGTAAAATATTTTGATACTATTATTAGACTGGTGGGAGGGGGGGGGGGATCAAAATGTAGTTGAATCACGAATGGGGGAAGATATTCTAGAAAACACAATTTCGATTGATATTACAATTTGGATAATTTAAAATGCGTCCTATATCGACAAATCTCTTAATAACAGCTTTAATTTATATTGAAAAATTAATTGGAACTGCCATATAACAAATTCTAGGAAACAAATCTAATGGAGCTACCAAACCTCCCGAATTTTGAGTACTACTATTTCCGCATTGCCATTAATTACTAAAGCGAATATTTCTTATCAGAAATGCAAGTTCCCAAAAATATATCTCGCAGCTGTGTACTTATTTTAAAAACTACTTAAGCTTTATATATTTTGTAGCGATAAAATTTAGTTTTTTTTTTTTTTTAATTAAAAGGTAGCGTGCCTGAAAAAATAAAAATATTCGATTGTTAATGTTGAAGCAATAAACCAATGCAGTGTTTCTGGAGTATCTACAAAAGTCGTAATGTTTCTGTTTACCTTCCATCGACTATCATCTCTCAATTAAACAATCTCTAGAAAATTTTTGCACAAAATGTTGATTTGCACTGATAGTAAGATTCTGTGCTTCTCCGTTAGACTCAACATGCGGTTGTTATGATAAATTAATGTAATTAATGTTAACTAATATAGCTTAAAATATAATAAAGGGCATATAATTATTTTTAAGTCATTAAGGCAATTAAACAGTTTTTGTTATTAAACGCATTTATAAACATAAGTACCGACTGACGGCCCGATAACCGAAATATATCTAATTTTTTTTAATGAAATTATCAATACTTTAAGGAAATCGTAACAAAATTCGAGTATAACGAATTAACGAATAATCCAGCTTCTTTGTGAGCGGTTTTCACCGTATATGATCCCATTGCAGAATCGAATCTCAATTGATCCTACAATCAAAATTTATTCTCAATTGCGAATATTTTAATAAATTTTGAGGCTATTGATTTTTTCCATTCCAAAGGGGAATTCCTTAACACGTGGCCTTGGTGAGATTAGCATAGTGGCGGGTGAGTTCTGGTATCACATTTTTCCTTGGCAGAGGGCCAGCTTCTTTCCGCGTTTTCAGGATGTTGACTTACCCATTTAGATTTCTTTTCTTTTCATCTTCATCTCCCTATTTTACATCAAAGTACGATAAAAATCTGCTAAGACGGAATCGGAGATAAGTAGAAAAACTTCCGTTTTAGGTTGATTTCCGTCTTAGCAAGTATTCATTTTGCTGGGACCCTGAAATTTTCTTATAAATTTATAAATAAATTCATGTTTTGAAATGTGTGTGTGTATGAGAGAGAGATGAGGTGTGTGTGTGGATGGGGGGGGGGGGGATAATCCCCCCCCCCCAAAAAAAAGAGAAAATATTTGGGTACTTTGTTTGCAGAAAAATACCAATTTTATACAACTGTTTCTTAGATCCCATATTTATCATTTTTAAATACAATGTAACCTCCCAAGGATACTTTTTCTGGGAACGAATGTATTTGTAGAGTTAGGGATGGGACAAATAATAATTTGGCTTTATATTTTGAGATTTTTAAATGGGAAAAAAAAAAAACACTGTTGTCTTATTATTTATATGTTTAAAAATTTTAATAGCTTGATGTATTTCTTGTAATGTTTCAAACACCTTGACGCTAATAATTAAATCAACTTTTAGTTCATGTAAATTATAATAGCATGTGTCTGTAGTGATCAGCAAATTTATAAGACAAATCTTTGTTTTGCGATCAGTTTCCAGTCTTAAATTACAATTAATTTAAAGCAAGAGGTATGTGTTGAAGTAGAATGTACATGAACAAAATCGTTAATTGAACCAGCATATACACCAGAGTTTCCCCCAGACAGTTTCAGGAGGGTGCTGCACCCTGCTTGCCCTTAGGTTTACAAGATAGCACGCCTCTTGCCCCTCATTTAAAAAATTAGCTCCCTTGTTGCCCCCACCTAAAAAAAATGCCTTTACTCCTTTGTTTATTAAAAAATTTACTTGCACAGTAAAAATTCACTCATTGCTGTCTTTAAAATAGTGTTCTGTCTATTAAATATTAAAAAGTAAGTTAAAATAATGCTATAAAAAGTGATAGAATATCTTTATTAAGACTTACGATCGTTTCATCGCACAATCGGCGACATTTTCAAAATCAATCATAATAGAAAATATTTTCACATTACTTAAAAACAATAATATAGTAAACAATGTCACGAGACATGAAGCATAATGAAAATATTGCAACCATAAAATAAAATAAAAATTAAATTAGCTATTTGCGAGCGTGGATTAATTTTCACATAATTTAAAAACAACAAGGTAAACAATGTCACGAGACATCAAGCATACTGAAAAACATTGCAAAACATAAAATAAAATAAAATTAACTTGGCTATTTGCGAGTGTGGATTAATTTTTACTATTGTTTCTACAATTACTTAGTATCTCTTTCCAAATTCTAGGTAAATCAAGGGACACAGAATCATTGCAAATATTCTCGTTGCGTAAAAATATTTCTATTGATTCTCGGACTATGGATGGAAAATAAAATCTTGATGGATAAATTAACTTGCTATTTTTAAATTCAATCTGTAAAGGTTCTTCGCTGCATAATCTGGCCAAAGCTGTGGTTCTTCTATTGTATTTGGTGTCTGCTATATGTTCTTTGATTCTAGTTTTAAGTTTTCTGCTTGTCATACCTATATAAAACTGCTTTGTTCCATCTTCTTTGGTGAAAGGTATTTCGTATACTCCTTTCACCAAAGAAGATGGAACAAAGCAGTTTTATATAGGTATGACAAGCAGAAAACTTAAAACTAGAATCAAAGAACATATAGCAGACACCAAATACAATAGAAGAACCACAGCTTTGGCCAGATTATGCAGCGAAGAACCTTTACAGATTGAATTTAAAAATAGCAAGTTAATTTATCCATCAAGATTTTATTTTCCATCCATAGTCCGAGAATCAATAGAAATATTTTTACGCAACGAGAATATTTGCAATGATTCTGTGTCCCTTGATTTACCTAGAATTTGGAAAGAGATACTAAGTAATTGTAGAAACAATAGTAAAAATTAATCCACACTCGCAAATAGCCAAGTTAATTTTATTTTATTTTATGTTTTGCAATGTTTTTCAGTATGCTTGATGTCTCGTGACATTGTTTACCTTGTTGTTTTTAAATTATGTGAAAATTAATCCACGCTCGCAAATAGCTAATTTAATTTTTATTTTATTTTATGGTTGCAATATTTTCATTATGCTTCATGTCTCGTGACATTGTTTACTATATTATTGTTTTTAAGTAATGTGAAAATATTTTCTATTATGATTGATTTTGAAAATGTCGCCGATTGTGCGATGAAACGATCGTAAGTCTTAATAAAGATATTCTATCACTTTTTATAGCATTATTTTAACTTAATTTGTTTATAAGTGATTATTATACATGTTTTTATTAAAAAGTAGTTTTAAAAATCAAAATAATGCTTTTAAAATTTTCAAGAACTGCCCGTAAGAATCCAAAACATACCCTTCGGAATCCAAATGTGCCCTTTTCCCACAAGCAGCACCCTGCCCCTTTTTAAACCTGCTGGAAACTCTGTATACACAGTATATACAACAACACAAAATTCTACAATTTACTCAAGACGCATTAAAAAGCATATACGTACACAGAAACTGATAACAACACTATAAATGAAAGAAAATGTAGAAAGAAATACATAATAATAATAGTAATATCCTAATAACTGTACATTTCGTACAATTAAGAATGAAAATGATTTCACGAATGTGTCAAAATATTCAGTTTGGATTAGGAAAAATATATATTTTTTGAATTTGTTTGCCGAGATATTTAGCAATATTCGGCAAAAAGACCGAATATTCGTCGCATCCTTTCGTAGGATTAACATTGTCCAAACTCTAGCTAGACACTCAAACTGCACCAAGTTAGACAGACACTTTCCCCTTATTTAGACGAAAAAGCCGGCAATTTTTTCACGCTCTTCAGGAAGTTAAGTTTCGTAAAAGAGTGTAAAAAAGTATGCAAAAAGAATTATTCTTTAAAGTATATCAAACATTAAAAGTAACCAATATTTATTTTTAATTAAATTTTAAAATTTTTTTGAAAGACTATGTGCTAAGTGAGTGGATATGAAACGTACATTTTAAGTCCGGAAAAAAAATATTTATAAACTAAGAAAAAGTATTATTTTTTGTCCTGGACTACCTTAAGTAACTCATACAAGCCTGCCACTTAGTCCAGGGTGACGAGCCTTTTCACATACCCGGGTATGTTTGCCCCAAAAAAATCAATGTGCCAAATAAGAAACCAATTTAGTGGATCAAAAAATTATGAATCAAAATTATTTGAACATTTTTTATCAGGATTTTAAAGAATTTCTGTAGCATAAATCCAATTACGATTTGACTGCAACTTCATTGGAATTCAATAAGTTGCAATTAAAATTCCTCTACATAAGTTTAATAGGATATAGACAAGTTCAACTGATTCAAATTTATCTATTTTGTCACAATATCTTGATTTTGAACCTCAATCAACATGTCAAAACAATGTTCGATACAGGTTTTTTTTTTTTTTCTTGGGGCCCATTTTGTGAATAATAGAAGTATTTTTGTGAAATTTAATATTTTTTTGTGGAAAATAACATTTTGTCACGAAAGATGAAATACAGTTTCTCAAATTTGAACCAAATGTTTATTAATCCTTCAGCTAAAGTGTTCCTTTCTGGTGAGCTTATTTTGTTTAATTATTAAATATTTTAATAAAAATAATCAATGAAAAGTATGTTTTTATGGAATGGAATTTTGTGAAGGGGTCTGTTATATGGAATGGAATTTTTGTGAAGGGGTCTGTTTTATGGAATTTAATTTTGTGAAGGGGTCTGATTTATGGAATGGAATTTTTGTGAAGGGGTCTGTTTTATGGAATGGAATTTTGTGAAGGGGTCTGTTTTATGGAATGGAATTTTGTTAAGGGGCTTGTTTCATTGAAAGAAATTTTGTGAAGGGTCCTGTTTTATTAAATGGATTTTTAGCCCTAAATAGACCCCAAATTTGACCTGGATTAATCCCTGCAAAAGTATTCTGCCACGTGCTATCTTAGGCATGCATGCCAAGAGATTCGCAACCCCTGACTTAGTCAGTGTTAGTTATAATAAATAAGCTAACCATTTTATTTTCTTTAAAAAAAATACTTCACTTTTTTTTAATTTATAGATTTTTCTTTCTTCTATTTTCAGAAGCGAGGACGTGTTCTAACACAGAATTCCAGTGCAATAATGGCAAGTGTATTCCAAACCGGTGGCAGTGTGATGAAGAAGATGACTGCTCAGACAACTCTGATGAGAATCCTGATGTGTGTAGTAAGTATATATATATGTGTGTGTATTTTTTAAAGGTACCCAATTTGGAGTTTATTCAATAGATGAAATGCAGTGGATCTTGGGACAGTGGAGACTTTCTTCCATTCCAAATTAGTAAGGTGAAAATACATCCTAGTTTTCTCAGGACAGTCATTAAATCATCGAGGCTTTAAATTTTTATCTCCTGGTGTAATCTAAAAATAAAATTGTGCAATTTCAGAGTTGTCATTCTTCATAATGCCACATACTTTTAGGTAGATTTCGTATGAAATACTACCTATTACAAAAGTAAAAAATATTATTCAGTAAAAAAACTTTATATATATAATCACTTTCTGCTGGACACAATAACTTCCACAATTCTGCACAAATCTCTTCCAAACTGATACATAAAGTCACGGGGCATAAAATCTCGGTCAAGTTCGTTAATGGGCAAAATCGGACCAAGGGGATGGAAATAGGAGTGGTTTTGTGAAAACCGGAAACCCCCCATAACTTCTTAATATTTGTACATATCAAATCAGTTTAAAGTTTTTATTACTTCTAAAAATAGGGCCAAAAATTTATGTATCACAGATTTTTGATAAAATTAAAAATGGGCTCAAGGGGCGCAAAAAATAGGGTTTTTGGGAGACAAAAATTCAAAACTTCGTCAATTCTCAAGATAGCAAATCCAAATAATTTTATTATAAATTTGCTTAATATTAGCTACAACTTTTATATTGACAAGTTTCTGATATGATCAATTCGTACCACAAAAAAAAAAAAAAAAAAAAAAAAAAAAAAAGTTAAAACGAAAACAAAAGAGGGGGTTGAAGAAGAAAAAAATCCATAACTCTGTCAATTCCCAAGATATAAAATCCCCATGAATTTATCATATATCTTCTTAATATTGTCTACAACATTTATATTGACAAGTTTTTGATAGGACCAATTCTTAGAGCAAAAACAAATTAAAAATACATAGTGGCTGAAGAAAAAAAATCATCTTATGGGTGTATTCAAATCCAAACTGCTTATTTTCTTACTCATTTTTTAATTAATTTTTGCTCTCAAACGCATCCAATCGGTAGATTCTCTTATTCAGAAACTATATAATGTACCGTAATGATCAGGGGTTTTTTTTTTTTTTTTTTTTTTTGATAGAGGCAAAATATATTTCAAAAAATGATGTCAAAGGGGGCATTTTGAATAGAATTTCTCAAAGTGATTGTGTTAAAAATGAAAAATATTGTCCTACTGAGAAAATAATTGTTTATCAATCAAGTTTTAAGTAATTGAACAAAAAATAAAAACACAGGTCGCTTATCTCTTCAAAATCACATCAGCAAGTTTCATATTTTTTCTATTAAAAATGAATCAGAAAATTTCAAGTTGTTGAGCATGGAAAAATATTTTTTTTAATACCGCCTTAACATTTTTCTGATAAAACCAGCTATTATATAAAAATGCAATAAAAGCTCGTCAAAAGCAGCCAGATAAGATCGTAAAAGTGGGTTTATCTGTAATCATGATTTAGTTTTTGTTGGTGGAATTAGTATACTTAACTTCGAAATCTACCTCCGGCTGTAGGCTGAACCAGCAAGGATCTTTTAATATATCAGGGATGCCTCTGGCAACTATTTTTATTTTGTTGATACACTAATTCCAAACAAAAATCTTTGTGGTATATTTCTCCACATGTGAAGGAAAAATGTAAAGAAATCTACCTCGAAAATTGTTTAAAAATACTGATACCAATAAAATATAAAAATAGTCGCCAGTGACACCTCTGGTCTGATGTATTACAAAATATTATGTGTTATGGAGAATAGCAACTCTGCAACTTCAGAACTAACTAGATAGTGCCCGTCAAGATTTGATTGTAAATAACATGAATGTTTCATTAGAAAAATTCTTGAATTTTTAATTAGTTGCTTTAAAATTAATTATTGAAATCGTGACATATTTCTATATTGCATTAAGTGATTCCTGTTTCTTTAAGGTGATATGTGGTGCTGTCAGCTTAACCTATTCAATGAAATGAGGGAATTTAAGTTTATAATTTACAACCAATTATGCTTGCTTTTCATCAGAAATTTACCTAAGAATACTAGGTAGAACATTAACTTTTACTTATTTTATTACGGTCTCAATTTTTTGGAAAAAAACAATATTTATTTTTAACTACAGGGCCATTAAAAGCTGCCATGAATTTTATTTTTATCAGTCTCATTCTCTAAAAAACTAAACTTGAAACTTGATGCAGCCAACGATTTATAATATATACTTTTTACTACTTGAATTTTATTTCATTTTAATACATTTTTTAAATATTAAACCATGGATATCAAGGTAATTTCTTTTATATTTCTTATACGAATATTTTTCTTTCTTTCCATTTTATTTTTTATGGAAAAGAATGACAAACTTTTTTTTGACATGCACAAATATATATTCTTGATAATGGTAAGAAAATATATCAAAAATTGTAGATCAGCTCAATTTGTTTAATTTATAATTAGAGACAAAATATTTTAGCTTAAATATTTTAAATATAAAATCATTATTTTTTCAAAATAATTGCTGTGTTAAATTTTATTTAATTATAAAGCATTCAAATAATAATAATAAAATAAAAATCATATAAGTTCTTTTCCTAATAAAATGTCATTATTGAAATGAATTATCGACAGAAACATTACAGAAATAATTTTTCCGGTTTTAGGCTCAAACCTGCATCCTGTACTGTACAAAAATTCAGAGCTTTAAACCACTGCTTTAGCCTGCTATGGTAGCAGTAACTCGTTCTACTTCCTTCTAAATTGAAGAGGTCCGAAAAACAGTTGATGCATGCACAATTGTGTCAAATTTAGGTTCTGATCTTACAGAAATAGCTTTGCGGTTTAATATATATGATGATTCTAAATTAATTTTTCCTAACTGTCATGTCTTTAAATTCTGTGTATTAAAAATATCAATGTATAACTTATTGAGTTTGTCTTTAATTTAGACAACAAGACCTGTCAGTCAGATCAGTTTGCATGCCATACTCACCCTGGTGTCTGCATTCCCATTTCATGGCATTGTGATGGACAAGAAGATTGTAAAGATGGATCTGATGAAAAGGGAGACTGTGGTAAGTTGCTTTTTCGCTATAACCAGTAAAAGTTATTGTATGTAGTAGCAACCCCGAATTTAAATCGTAAATTGAAGTTACTGCACTGCATTAATATACCAGCTTTTACTTGGCTAACATCTAAAAATTCTCTTCAATAAATAACAATTCATCTGCATTGAAATTCAGATTAAGGTAAGAAATAATTAAAGTTCTGTTACCTTCTAAAATCCAGACGTCTCTGATCGGATGTTTGCTGAAGTACCTAATATCTTCTATAGTAGACATCATCCAAACGAAGCCTAAAACTTTCATGAATTTCTAACTAAAGAATACGAAACGTTCTAAATGAAATTCTTCATATTTAATGAACAAACATTTTAAAATCAGGCATAGCACACAAACATAGAAGATATCAATAAGAAACATATTTGCAATTTATATTCTAATTGAGTGAATTGCTCATAATTTAAATCTAAAAATCTACTACAAGATGTTCTAATATTAGAATGCAACACTCTTCATTCCATCAAAATAAAAGTACAACTACACAATTTTACGAGGAGAAAAAGTTTTTGTCACTTTGCACACATGCAACTTCAATTCTTATTTTAACATTCACGAGAATCAGGCTTGTACAGGTGAAGAGATTATGCAATCTGCATTCTGTGTTTCTACCAGGGCTGCAGAGTCTGTGGAAAAAACAGTTGACTCGACTCTGACTCTGGGATGGATAATGGAGTTACTAGTTTTGCAGTTTGGTACCTTTTATTCATATCACTTGATTGCTACCATTTGTTTTTAAACAGTAATAGTCGCCTTATTAAATTTGTCATTTAAATAAAAGAAATGTTACTATTAAAAAAAAAAAAAGTGGTAGCAATCTGAATTTTAAAAAATGCCCAGTTGGCAACACTGCAAGCTACTGGCACATTGCTGTTTCACCTTAAAGCACATGATGTGCATATAGACCGTTTTTTAATTTGTTTTCTTTGGATGAATCATGGGTGTAAGCTGTCACAGTCGAGACCAGGACCCGATTACTGCAAGGGAAAACTTTCACAAGTATTTTAATATTGAAAATTTCACCCTTTTTTAATTGCAACCTTTTCGTTTTAAAAAGGTAAAAAAATTCTTACAAATTATCAGTGGAACTTTACCCCTACATTAATCAGCTTATCACCCCAGCCTAATAACAAAAAATGTTTTTATTCTGCCTGCCCGACCTGTTTGAAAAATTGGCTTAGTGCCCTTGGAGATCTTTGAGGGAATGGACTATATATTAAGTGTAAAATATCTACTAGAAATTTTAATTAAAAACTGTTTTCATATACCCTGTAAACTGGGCAGTATATTGGATATCTTTAACCTGGTTAGTCTGGTGTAGTCAAAAATAAAAATCATCATTCAGTTTATAAATTTGAAATTACATATAATTGGTTTTATCTTCATTTCAAACTGTCTAAAAAAAAAAAAAAAGCTGGAATCCGAGTCGAAGTCTGCTTGTTTTTTACCGATTTGGACTCTCTTGCTCAAAAATGGGCCCAACTCAGACTCTGCAGCCCTGGTTACTACACATTTAAATATATCCACAACTCAATCCCCCTCCTCTTGAAAGTTGATTCTGAAAAATGTAATATTCTCAGTATTCATCCTAGGTCTGAAAAAGGAAAGGATATTTCTGAATATAAGGTGAAATTCATAGAGGGGTAATTACTGGCACATTACAGTGTGAGAATAGTGCCCTTCCACGTTACTTCTGGGATAAACAATGTAAGAAAATATTAATGCTAAAAAGAAAATTTTGAGATAAATTTTTGAAAAAATTCTTTTTTTCCGATTTGATTTTTATTAGTACAATTTGCAATTTTTGTGAAGCTACCTAAATTAAAAAGCCATTGATTTTTTTTTTTTTTTTAAATTCAGCATTTTGATAATATTAATACATTGTTATTAGCGGCAATAAGACAAAATCAGGATTGATGTGAGTTTTACATGCCTATTTACATTTAGGTGTATCCTGTTATCTTCGGATTATTTTTTCCCCCTTATAAACATTGATTCTATAAAATTAAGTTTTCCCATAATTTATTTATTTTGTATTAATGATTCATATAAATATATAAAATAATAAATTGTAAGCAGAAGAAAAAATACATTTAAATCTTTAATTTTCTGATGGAAAATTTGAAAAATACTAATGCATTCCATGACCACAGGTTCAACACTGGGGAGGGAATTTAAGACTTGACTGATAATGAGCCTTAAGATAAGTAGTAAATGAATTAACATTTACTTACTTTCTTCCCCCTACAATTTTTGGTTTAAACTTTTCAAATTTTACTTTTCGCTTAAGATTAATTTATCTTATTTGTAAATATTTTAAAGGCATGCATAAATCTTTTGTTTAATAATAATAATGAAATAGCAATTTTATTTACTTATTGAATTTTAAAATAGCAATCTATTATTTTTATGGGAACAGGGAATTTTATGTAAAAGTGCAAATGCATTTTAAAACTAACTTTTACTCAGTTTAAAATGGGGAGATTTTTGTCTACCCAAAATTAAAAAAAATTTCTAAAAGTTTATTATTGTACCTTTGTATTTCATCATATTCTTAATTTTCTGCTGCATTTGATTAAATATCTTATTCTTTTATGTTTTTTTCACATTTTTTCCTGTTATATTTTCTTTTCGATATACAGTAAAGCACTGTTTATATGTTTCTTATTTATACGTCTTTCACACTTATATGTTGTTTCACTGTGGTCCCGATTCATCCCTATGTATTTTAATGTTGTAATATTTCGTTTATGCGACACATAACTTTGGATATAAGTCATTTTTTCATGCTGTAGCCGATTTTCTCGGACATTTTTCCGAATGTGATGCCAATGCAATGACACCAAAATTATTCACAATTGATGAACTGACAGAAAATAGTTTGCTGGATGCTCATTTAAGATAGCAAAGAAGAAGAGGTAGGTGAAGAAGTTATCCCACCTTCTTTCAAAGATGCGTTGGACTGGATTGACTCGCTTGGAACCTTTTTTTGTTTCTCATAATACTAGTGAGAAAATTTTCAGGAACTAAACTCCATACATAATGCTTTTGCTTAAGTCTCAAAGTAAACGAGCATGTCAGACGACGATTAAATATTATTTTAATTTAAAAAATTTCTGTACATTCGATAATTATATAAAAAATGTGTAATTCAAGGTGTGCAACTGATATAAGGTTTGATTATTCTCACTTTTGTTTTTCAATTTTAGAAATGATTATTATTACTATTTTTTTTTTTTTTCAATGTTTTAACTTTTTTCAATACATAGTGCATCTTAAACAACCGAAAATGAAAGCAAAATTGTACGTCTTTCTCAGTTATACGTCCCTTTAGAGCGGTCCCCTGAAAAATGTATAATCGGTGCTTTACTTCATCTATTTTTTTATATTTGATAAAGCATGAGTAAATGTTTTATTTCAGATCAGTTAACATGTTCAGATGAAGAATTTACGTGCAATAACAACAAGTGTATCACTAAGCGGTGGGTCTGTGATGGAGACAATGACTGTGGAGATAACAGTGATGAGTTAAATTGTGGTAAGGTTGCAAATTTTTTCACTATTTGTTAAATGTTTTTTATTACTGATTCATTGCCAGACATAATTTTTAATAGAGGTACGTGTGATTTTGGCCAAATTGGCTGTGGTATGTTTCTCTCCTGCCCTTTCTTTTTCTTTTTAAAAGGTTTAGGTTAGATAGTCTAATTATTTTCATTTTAAACTCCCCCCCCCTATTAACAAAGATTTTTCTAATTATTAGTTTCAAACCAATGTAATTTTGATAGTTACAACCTGCGAAATTATTAGCAGAATTGTCAGTGTTATAATTAGTTTGGTAATAGTAATTTTTTTTTTCTGTGCTCCTTAATAAATAATCACCTTCCTTTTTTTAAAATATGTAAAGTATAAATAGTATGCAGATGTAAGAATGGTTTAACACTCTATAATGATCTTGATAATAAAATTTATTAAGACGCTAAGCAAAGTAGGTTATACAATTCATTTATACTGGGTGATCCAAAAAGATTGAAACACTGTTTATTTTTTTACCTGTTGGGAATATTTAGCCAATATAAATTGTAAAAGCATTAAAAGAAATTTAGAAAATAAGATTATGCCAATGAAAACATTCTACATTAATTTTCAAAACGGTATACAGTTTAAATTTTTATGCAACTTCTTACTTAGACAAAATTGGTATTGTAGAAAACTCACACCATAACACAAATTAATTAAAGCGCTGGTTACTTGATAAATAATTTATTTAACACACAGAAGCAGCGCACCGCCGCTTTCTCCGACACTCACATCTCAACACAATACTCAAAGCTTAGTTCAGATCACTTCAAATTATAGTCACTGTAATTTTAATTATAGGTGGCGCGGCATGTCTCGCTACATGGAACATACCGGCCCCCATTGACATGTTTATAACATTCAATAACAATTTTTACCAAGTACTCTAAATTACACAATTAATACAAAAATTCACTATATACGTTAATTTAAATATAATCCTTTGAAAAAAAATATCAATACAACAAACATACATACAAAATTACTTTTTTTTTTTTTTTTTAGTTTTAATTGTCATTGGCATCAGGCATGGGTAGAATACACAATTTACTTATCGACCTTTTAAAGGTTCCATTTTGAGTGTTTACTTTAACTACTCGAATTTTGTTATCGTTACCGTGATACACTTCAATAATTCTGCCTAATGGCCACTTATTTGTTGGTAAATTCTCTTCTACTAACACCACTAAATCTCCGATTTTTACATTATCTTTTTCAAATCTCCATTTACCTCTTTGTTGTAATTCACTTAAATAATTATGATGCCATTTACGCCAAAAAAGTTGTAGAATTTTAGTTATTCGTTGCCATTTTTTGAGGCGATTTTCTCTTACATTGGTTAAATCAGGCTCAATAATGGAATTTAACGGCCTGTTTATCAGAAAATGAGCCGGAGTTAGGACTCCAAAATCATTCTCATCATCTGATAATGGACTCAAAGGCCTGGAATTTAGAATTCCCTCAATTTGTATGACTACAGTAAGAAGTTCCTCGTAAGTGAGATTAGCACCTCCCACAACTCTCTTAAAGTGATACTTAAATGATTTTATAGCGGCCTCCCAAAGACCCCCGAAATTGGGTGCCCTGGGAGGGATAAATTTCCACTCAATGCCTTCCGTGGATAAATATGCTGCTAATTTCTCATCAGGTTTTTTTACTAACTCATAAAAAGCCTTAAGAATCTTATTTGCACCAATAAAATTTTTCGCATTATCCGAATACAATTTGGCACATTTACCTCTGCGTGCAATGAATCTTTTCAATGCAGCAATAAATGATTCGGAGGTTAAGTCTGAAACAATTTCTATATGTACAGCTTTAAATACAAAACAAACAAAAATACAGATATAAATTTTTTGCAAGATAGTTCTACGTGCATACCCCACTTTGACCATAAATGGGCCACACAGATCTACTCCCGAAATATTAAAGCAGTAGTCCAATTGGACTCTATCCCTGGGCAAATCGCCCATTAATTGATTTGCAATAACTGGTTTAGCTTTAAAACATGGGATGCACGGATGAACTACCTTTCGACATGTTGCACGACCATTTATTGGCCACAATTTTTCTCTTACCAAAGAAAGTAATGTTGAAGCACCGACATGAAGGTATTTTTTATGATAATAATTTATAACAATTAGAGTAAAATTATTAGATTTAGGTAAAATCGCTGGGTGCTTTCTCGCAAAATTTAAATCACTATTATCCAACCGGCCTCCAACCCTTAAAATTCCAAATTCATCTAAGTACGGGTTGAGGCTTTTTAGCTTACTACTTGGACTTACCGAACCTTTGGTCTGCAGACTACGTATGTCTGCATTGAATTCTGCCCTTTGGACAGATTTAATTAAATAAATTTCCGCTTGCTCCAAGTCTGAAGTTGATAAAGGCCCACCACACTTATAAAGTGGGTTTCTTGCATTCATGACAAACCTGAAAATATAACTAAGAATGCGTAAAATAGTTATATAATTATTACTAAGATTAATTAAGTCATTAACAAAACAGTTATCTGTAACATTACAGTTCATTACACTAACTTCATTAAAAGGATTTGAATTTGTTTTGAGCTCTTTTTTGAACTCTTCATTAGCTTCTGGTATTATTACTGAATTTTGGTGATAGTCAGTGTTATTAAGAAAAATGGGTCCACGCCACCACAAGTCACAATCAATAAGTTTATCTGGATCCATACCTCGTGAAAGTTTATCAGCCGGATTTTGTTCAGAGCAGATATGACACCACTGTTCAGGACTAGAGTTTTCTTGAATTTTGGCTACCCTATTTTGCACAAATTGTTTGAGATCAATAGGTTCCTTTTGAATCCACGCTAACACTATAGTTGAATCAGACCACAGGAAAACATTAGTAATTATTACTTTCATGGATGATAAGACTCTTTTTACCAGTTTGGTAAGCAACACTGCGGCGCATAGTTCAAGTCTGGGAATAGTTAGACTCTTTACTGGTGTAACACGTGATTTACTAGCTATTAAGTTCACCATCACATTTCCTAGAGAATCGCAAGATTTACAATAAACTGCTGCTCCATAACAACGTTCTGAGGCATCTGCAAAGCCATGTATTTCAACAATTTCTGGGTTTTCAATTATAATGCGTCGACTTATTTGTATATTATTAAGACTTTTAAGCGATATAAGAAATTGATGCCACTCGTCACATTCTGATTCAGGGAGCTCGTCATTCCAGTCAATATTAAGTCTCCACAATCTCTGCATAAATATTTTGGCTTTCGCTATAACTGGGCCAAGAAGTCCTAGCGGATCAAAAATTCTAGCAATTGTCGACAATACTTGTCGCTTGGTATAGGAATCGCTCAATTCTACTTTAACTCTAAATAGGAAACAGTCATCCCTTGGGTTCCACGAAACCCCTAATGTTTTAGTCTCACTGTTGTTCTCAAATTTATACCCTTCTCCAGGTGTCAGCGACAGATTTTTATCACTTGTGCACCATTTATGAAGTTGCATACCTGCCTTCTGCATAATCGCTATGAGTTGCCACTGCAACTCTTTGGCTTCCTCACGCGTAGGTGCACCACACAAAATGTCATCCATATACATGTTTTCACGAAGAACTGGGGCTGCCAATGGAAAATTATTTCCTTCATCAATTGACAATTGATTGAGCGTTTTCATAGCTAAATATGGCGCGCTGACCGTTCCATAAGTTACCGTTTGTAATTCGAAAATTTTTGGTTCTTCTTCAAAATTATCGTTCCATAAAATTCTCTGCAACGAATGCTGACTAGGGTCAATGTTAATCATTCTATACATCATCTTTACATCTGCAGTTAAAGCATAAACATGTTCTCGGAAGCTAATCATAATTGTAAATAAGTCATTTTGGATGACTCCGCCATTATATTGTAATGAATTTAGGGATGTCCCATTTGTTGTCGCGGCAGAACAATTAAAAACAACTCTGAGTTTGGTAGTTGATTTTTCTGGACGAAATATACCATGATGCGGAGCATAGTACGCAATATCAGGTTCTTTTGCTTCTTTCACCTGTTTCATATGCCCTAAATTTTCGTATTCCTTTAAGAATTCTTTATACAGATTAAAATATTGCTCATCCCTTGATAAGCGACTCCACAGCGATCTGAGTCTTTTGAGAGCAAGATCCCTAGATTGGCCTAAACACGAAGGATTTTCCTTTAAAGGCATTTTCACTACGTATCTACCTTCTGCATTTCTCGAATGCGTACGCGCAAAATGTTTCTCGCATATCTCAAATTCTTTACTTTTTGGTAACTCTACCTCAATGTTTTCGACTTCCCAAAACTTTTTTAATGTTTTGTTTAAATCCTCTTCCTGAATTAGCCCACAATGAACTTTAACCTCATCTCCCTGTTCTATGCTTCCACTAGCCACGTATCCAAATACAGTATTTTGAAAAAGCAATTTCGAACTCTGAGAATATATTTGTCCTGGTCTTAATAATTCATAATATATTTCCGCACCTATCAACAGATCAATTTTATCAGGAAAATTAAATCGATAATCTGCTAACATAGTCAAATCAGGGACCTCAACATTTACATTAATCACTCTTTGCGGAATTAAATCTGTAATTTTCTTTACAACTAACATATCCAATTCCCTTTCAAAACTTTTATCTCTATTCGCGATTGCTGTCTTTAAGCAACCCTTTACTGTGATAGATGAATCATCTAAACACGAAATTAAAGTGTTTGTTTTATTAATTTTAAGTTGCAGCCGATTAGCACACTGCGAAGTTATCAAACACGATTGCGAGCCGACATCCAATAAACATCTAACTTCCTGCCATTCCGAAAATTTAGCCTTAATGAACAGGCGAGCTGTACTCAATAACACAGTTTTTGTTTTATTTCTTTCGAAGCTAGAGGCGACAGTCTGGCTCGGAGGGACAGAAAATTGTTCTTCGCTTGTTGAACTTTTTATTTCTGCACCTGCTTTAAACACATGACCTCGAAATTTATTTTGATTATTACTCAAATCATTTTCTTCTCTCGGAAAATGAATAAGTTTGTTATGGGGTAGTGAACAATCGCAGTTTTTATAATTGCATTTCTGTACGCAACAATTATAATTTAAACATTTAAAACATGCTTTATTTAATTTCACAACTTCAACTCTTTCCTTTATCGAAAGTTTTTTGAATTGCGGACAAGAATGTAATGCATGATACGCAATCGGTTTACACAAAACACATTTATTATTTTTTGTTTCCGAAAGGAAAACATTTGAGACCCCCCTTTCAGGGCGTGCATTTCGCAATTTATTTCCCGCTATTTGTTTATTTTCACTTGCAAAATTTCTGGAATACGCATTTGATTCATTTCTGTTTTTATTTTTAACCGATAAGAAAATATCGCATTCTCTGCCAAGTTGCTGTGGTTTAAAATATGATTCAGCTTGCTTAATTGCGATATGACTCATTAATTCGCGATCTAATGAATTGAAAATTCTGTCTGAAACAATCAGATCGCATAATGATTTAAAATCATTTACTTCACGCAGACTACAGTAATATAGAAATATTGATTTCAACCTGGATGCAAATTGAACGTAATTTTCTGACGGTAATTTTTGTGTTTTCCGGAAATTATTTAAACACTCTTGCGCTGTAGGTTGAAATTCCTTTAAGACTATAGTTTTCAATTTATCATAACTAATCAACTCCTCCTCTGACAAATAAATCATTAAATTACTCGCTTTTTCCCCGAGAATGTTTAGAAGAATTTCTGCCTTAAACTCTTCGGGTACATTTTTAGTTTTGAACGCTTTTTCAAGTGATTGAAAGAAAAGGTTAAATGACTCAGCTCTCGTCGGTACACAGATAGTTAATGTTTTAACACTTTTAATAAAACTTTCTAGGTTATTGCTCAGTATTTCAGTTTCCGATTTTTCTGTTAAGGACGTCAAATTTTCGCGGGAACCTCTACGCACTTTAGCCAATTCTAATTCTTTTTCTAACTGAGCTAATTTAATTTTTTCATATTCAGAATTTTGGGAAGGTTCTTTGCGAATATTTGCTATTTCTAACTCTTTTTCTAATTGCGCTAATTTAATTTTCTCTAATTCTAGTTTAGATTTCTCAATTTCTTTTCGCGACTTATACTCCTCAACAACCGAATTGACTACGTCCTTCATTAATTGCTCATTTGAGTAATGCTCACTTTTCTCTATAATATCTCTCAACTCTATAATTTTACTGCTTTCAGGAGCAGTTAAACCTAATTCCTCAACGACAAGCTTAAGCTCGTCTTTATTTAAATTATCAATAACAGACATAATTTAACTAAATCAAAACTAGGAAAATTGCTCTTACCTCAACTCAAACCGCTGCGACAATCACGAAGGCACGAAGTAGCTATTTATGTATTAAATCCAGGGGCACATTTGAAACATTAATATCTCAACACTGAATTCTTCTTAGTCACCAATTTCTCTTATTAGGCACAAATTATCACGACACTCTCACAAAAAAGGTGAACTGAACATCTTTACACACAAATCAAAACTACCTCACATATAGTTCGAATTTGTTCTTATTATCGAAAGCACACTAATTCTTTTTAATTATACTCCTCCGGCTCGACGGACCATGTAGAAAACTCACACCATAACACAAATTAATTAAAGCGCTGGTTACTTGATAAATAATTTATTTAACACACAGAAGCAGCGCACCGCCGCTTTCTCCGACACTCACATCTCAACACAATACTCAAAGCTTAGTTCAGATCACTTCAAATTATAGTCACTGTAATTTTAATTATAGGTGGCGCGGCATGTCTCGCTACATGGAACAGGTATATTAGGAATGTTTTCCTTCGGCTGTAACAATATCCTTACAAAAAACCTCATACTTGTATCTTTAAAATTTATTAAATTATAATGAAGTACAAAAGCTGACATACTACTTTTTACCTGACTGCCAAGAAGGGTTATGTGTTTCTCGCGTATCTGGGTATGTGTATTTCTTTATACCCTTGAAACATCCCAATGGCTGGATGGATTTTAATGAATGAGGTCTCTATCGATTCGTCTTAACTGTCCAATGGTTATAGGCTAGATTTTGTTTTTATAAATTCAAAATGGTGGTAGACACGAAAAAAAAAATTACGCACCCTGTTGAATGGCATATCATTGGATAGGTCTTTCAAAATGAAGCGATGTTTCATTGACTATTTTACAGTCAGATGCTCCGTTTAAATATGACACAACCTGGAAGTTGTGTAGGTAGGATCTCTAGCTTTACTGCAACTCTAACCTTTATAGACATCTATAGGCCTCATCAAAACAGTGTTTATAGATAGGAACTAACAATTAAACACAACTTAAAAGTCATCAATACAAGTAAATAAAAAAAATAGGTAAGTAATGTAAAAAATAGTTTCACATTGATGAGAAATAATTAGTTCGCTTTTTACGCAGTCGGGTTTTTTGATTTTTTAAAATTTAATTTTAACTTGTTTGTTCCATTGAAAGTAATATTTCATCAGTGAAAGTTGAGACCATTCACAAATAAAATTGATGATGGCATTCTTTAGATCAAAAGTGTATTAACTAATATGAAAAAAAATTCACCCTTAATAAATATACCCAAGTATCATCATCCACTTCACAGGGAAATATGACAAAGAGACATAGTTTTAAATCTAAAAACATCAAAAGCATCCCTGGGGTGTTTTCTGTAATCTCAAGTATGTAACTGAGCTCCAAATAATGCTTCTGTAAATATTTTTTCAATTATCACTTATTTGTTAAAGGTCAACTGCCTATGTATTAACTTTATTGTCTATGCTTCTTTCTTCCTTTCCCTTAGTATCTTACCAATTTACATTTCTGATTTTATATATGGTGCCCATTCACAATGGTAAATTTTTACTTATACATATCCAGTGAAGCTGCAGATGTGCTGTATTGCATAATTTGTGCCAAAAATTGGAGAAGGGATGCTGGGTCCTTCAGGGTGTATAGTTTTATCTTTCAGGGAAAAATACTTTGCAGATAATCACAAAAGAGGCATATTGTGTATTTAAATACATTGAATTGTTCTTATTTCTTAAAAAAGGACCACCAATTTTCTTTAGAAATGTCTGGATCACATGAACCCAGAACTCCAAAAGCCTAGTGACATCATTAATAACTCATTCAGTTTTAAAGATACAACTATCCAGTTTTTTGTTATGATCTTGTTACAGGAAAAGGAGAAATTTCCTAATTGACTAACTTTGTATATGCGTCATATTAAAAATTGGAAAATTAATGATAGGATATTTCCTATCTTTGTACGTTTTTGTAATTTATATTCTTTTGTATTGGTAATATTGAATGCAATCTAGTTTACTCAGAATCAAAAATAACAGAAATGGAAAGGATTTACTTTTTATTAATTTATATGTTAAGAAATTCTTTTATTTATATATTTTTTTAATTGCTGTTTTCCTTCCTCCTCAAGCAAATGTCACCTGTTCAGCATCTGAATTTACCTGTGCGAATGGAAAATGCATCTCTGCAAAATGGCGTTGTGATAACTCAATTGATTGTACCGATGAATCTGATGAATTGAATTGCCCAACTCCTGCAGCTTCTGTTTGCAAAAACCGCGAGTTCACTTGTGCTAATAAGAAAGATTGCATTCACATTACATGGCAATGTGATGGGGATCCAGACTGCCCTGATGGCTCTGATGAATTTAATTGTAAGTGAACTTTATATAAGTGTTATTAATTTAAATTTTCTCTAACCCTTTAATGTTTTTTTTTTTTTTTTTTTTTGGGGGGGGGGGTAAAGGGGGGATGAAAAATTGCTTTTAGATTAAAAAAATTAAAAATAACTATCCAAATGACAACAATTAAGATTTACTGATATTTAATAAGTATGTCATTTACTGGTATTTAATGAATATGTCATTCAGTGATATCTAACAAATGTAGTTATTTTGTGTATTACTAATATGATAATAAACTATGGTAGAATGTTTGTAGGCATTTGGAAAATGTCATATTGCAACAAGAGACATAACTTTTTAGTATTTTATTTATTTTTTATAATAATTAATTCAGACAGTTAGCCTTATATTTTGAAATTTAAAGCATGAAACACATGTTTGAAATAAGTCTCGACAATGATATATAAAATCTTAAGCTAATTTTTGTTATTGTTTCAGTGTCAAATGTTGAAAACTAAATGAAGTGATATTAGTAAACATATAGACATACTGTCACCACAATATACAGATAATAATAAAAGTAGTTGTAAAGACAAAATACAGTACAGAACCATTTATCCAGAATGGTTGGTGTCAGATGTATTTTTGTATAACTGTTTTTTATAACTGATTAGGTGTTAAAGCAACAGATTTGTAGAATATATGTGGCTGTAGCATTGTTTCTGGTTTCAAATTAATTATTTAATTCTCGGATTGAGTATTCAATACAAACAAGATCAAAGATGAATCAGAATTTGAAAGAAGACAATTTATAGGAATCCCTTGGAAACAAAAATTTCTCTGTTTCTTCTGAATAAAAATTAAAACATCCAGTATCTAACTAAATCTGCTTCCATTTCAAATTTTAGATGTGTGCATCAAATTATGCCATCCATCTATATTCATAAAAGAAAGTTTCGCTCTCTGTGTGTGATGACTAGGAAAGTCTGTCGTATGTACAAGGCTGAAAATTTGTGTGAGGCTAGCCCAAGGTGCTCTCCTGGTGCACCTGAAACTCACAATTTTTAATTTCTAATAATTAGCTGAGTTAGTAATTAAAAATTACAAAGAACTCTCATTAAAAATTCATCTCTCTGCTTTCGAGAGGGAAAAAGTGCTTTTACATAAGCAGGATGCCTTATTTATGCATCGGGAGGAAATGAAGATTGAAAAAAAAAAGGGAATTTTGGGGTTATTTTGTCATTATTTATTAACTTACTTTGTCCAAACTGCTTAGTAAAGCTAGATATGGAAGACATATTCTGAGTGATTATACTCTTACATCTCAGATGCTGCAACCAGTTAAAAAATATAATATATCAGTTAACCCTTTAAAAAAAAAAAAAATAAAAATTCAAAAAGGGTCGCTTTTTTCCTAAAAATGTTTTTCCTCCTTATTGCAACGTCCCTCCAAGGTGCAATTTTAGAGGTAGCAACAAACCAAAAATATGTTCTTAAAGCTGAAACCTAGCTTCTAATCAGTGGTGCAATCTGTTTTTTTAAATTTGAATATTAACCCTTTTCAAATACACCGACAAATGCTGGTCACTTCTCGCCTCACAGAGACTATATTTTTTCTGTATTAAAAGTTACTAAACATCTGTATTTTAGCACAATCTTTTTAGAGCATCTCAATAAACCAGATTTACATCACCTACAAAAATTTGTAAACATTTGGACCGGTAGAAATATTTTTTACAAGTAAAAACTTGAGTGTTTCGTTGCGGTTTTGCTCGCTTTTGGTGTGCATAGACTCCAAAAACCAAATTACACAGAAAATAAAATACCAAATAGCTTATACTTTCAATTCAATATTTTTTCACGATTTTTTTCATTTAAAAATATAAATTCAGACAAAATAATATGGTTAAAGATATAAAGTCATTGAAATTTTGAGGTTCATTTAAGGTTATTATCATGGGCCCAGACAACGCAGGATGCATCAGCTACATTCCCTGTAGTAAAAATTGGCTTTTCAAGGACAAACGTCCTCCTTTCATTATCAGTTCGTTGGTCACTTCTCGGACCTTATCTTGGGTTAGTAACAATGGTAATAAAGGGAAAATGAAAAGGGGGCGTTTGTCCTTGAAAAGCTGATTTTTCCTACAGGGATTTTAGTTTGTAATGTTTTAAGTTATGCACATGCCAAACTGGCATTGTATGATACTTTATACCGAAATCAGTCAATTGGAAATTTCACTCTGGATAAACTGGTTTCCTGATAAATGATTCTATACTGTAATAGTAAATGACACATCCTGTTATTAGGATGCCAGACCCAAAAGTGTTAAAAACTTTTTAATGTTTGATAACATATTGAATATTTATGCATTTACACCTATGCTGATTTCCATCAGGCATTACTGTACCAAAAAAGGGGATATTCATGCATGTCTGTGTTTTCAATACTTCTTAAAGATTATAATATGATATCTAAAAACTCTTTAATATTATTTTAAAAAATACATTAATTATTGCTTTATCGAAAAACATGTCATTTTCATTTTATACATATACCAGTACTTTCGAGTTGTCTAATAAAATTCAATATACTTCGAAAACACAACTCTCATATATGCATCTGTGCTGAAAAATTCATGATTACCTTTTAGGATATCTTCAAATTCATTTAAAAAATAATTTTAAATGAAATTATTTTTTAAATGAATTTGAAGATATCCTAAAGGCTTAATCATATCAATTTTTTAGCACAAATGCATATATGAGAGTTGTGTTTTAGAGGTATATTGAATTTTATTGGACAACGCGAAAGTACTAGTTTTACATATAAAATGAAAATGACATATTTTTCGATAAAGCAAATTAATGTATTTTAAAGAACAGTATTAAAGAGTTTTTAGATAGCTATGTTACAATTTGGAAAACATAAACATGCATGAGAATATCCCATTTTTCGGTACAATAATGCCTGATAGAAATCGGTATAGGTATAAATGGAATAATGTAAGACAGGCATTAATAAAATAACTTTTGTTTGTTATTTATTTGTATTGAATATTTATCTTATATTTTGTCTATTCATTGTTAGTACCATATTTTATGGAAGAAACGCTGCGGCGTTTACGAGTTTAAAAGTTAATTTTTTTCCAAGTGCGGCGTTTACGATTTTTTTAAATAGCAACTGAGTTTCCTTAATTTAAAATTTCATAAAAATATTTAAAATCAGATTTAAATATTTTAAATAAAACTTCAGACATCTTAAGATATTAAAAACGAGGCATCCTACATTGCTCAGAAAACTTTGATGTCGACAAAAGTAGCTTTCCAATGGATACAGCGTTTACAACAGGTGCGGCGATTACGATATTTTTAAGCTTATTGAGGCCAATTTGAGAAGTGCGGCGTTTCTTCCATAAAATGCGGTATATATTTTACCTATTCATTACTAGTAATTTGATTTTTAGAAGCATATTCAGTATAAATTCTTATCATTATTTTTCACAGGTACAAATACATGCAGGCCTGATCAGTTCCAATGTAAAAATTTACATTGTATTCCTGGGCAGTTACAATGTAATGGTATGGCAGAATGTCTTGATGGATCTGATGAAGAAGGCTGTGCAGGTAAATGTAAATAAAATTTCCTGATCCCCATAATTTTGGTCCAAAGCTTTTTTTCTTAGCCCCTGTATAATTAGTTATCTTGCACTTAGAGTACATAAATAAAAAAAATTATTCAAAATATAAGGTGTTGGTACACCAAGGAAAAGTGCTTTCCAACAATCTTTATTTAATTGCTTTCATATTTTAGAGTGTCGTTACAATGTATTTGTTACCCGTCAGCACACGTACCTACATTTGTAGCGTTAGCACACGCGTGGTATAAATCTCACCCCCAGTTTGTCTCCCATTAAATATTTGGCTAAATATGTTTTAAAAACAAATCTACTGTTCTGTATTGTAAAATGCATCAGTACTACTTCTTTTTAAGGAAAAAACATGCTTTTCATATTTAGTAGCAGTTTCTGTAAAAATCACATTCTTTCCTAGAAAATACGCAAACAATTTGTTTTATCCCTTAAAACATGAATTATTTCACAAAATGGATATTAATTATTTAATACCCTGTGAGATGAAATCTCACAGTGTTTAAATCATGTTACTTTTTTATTTCTTTTGACCTTATACATCGATGTTCTTTAAACTTAAATCCGTATTTATTTTTGTGCAAGCGATTTTGTTTCAGTTCGTACTTCGGCAAATTCCGCCGCTTCATCGTACTTTGGCAATTTTCCTCCATATCGGCACGCTCTGAGTGGAAGCTTCTCCTTTGAGATCTGAATGTATTGTGATGATGTCATCGGAGCGAGTGTCTCGTGGCGTTAGCTTTGAATGGATGTCGATCTTTTCGGAGGTGTGTCCAATCATTAAGCGTAGAGCAAATAAAAACAAAACTTTTTAAATGTATTCTTTTGGATTTGTTTATTAAGATATTGCTTAATATTTTAAATTCTCTAGTAGATTTAAATCTTTTCTTTCTCTAACTTTTGAAGTCCCCGTTTCCTTACTATAAATTAAAAATTCCGTTAATTTTAAAATCAGAATCTGTTTTGTTGGTGATCTGTTATGACTTAGTTTTTATTTTAAAGATCGCGGGCTCCGGACTGGAGCCGTAGCCCGCAGCCCCGCGCTGTCTGCCGATGAATGTGGGATCTGGTGAAAAGTTTCCGAAAGCGATGTCTGCAATTTTAATAACTCATGTTAAATTTATTTTTCTGTTGGTTTAGAAAGGCTTTAATTGAAATTTTTATCAATTGAAAATTCACCTAGTGCTGCATATTGCATTTTAAAGATGTTCTTAAAGAGGAACAGATTATTTTATCAGCCAACGTATGTATCTTTAAGAAATCGGTGACCAACGGGTGAAGGCCTCTTACTTCTCTTCTACAAGATGAATAAAAAGTTTGATTTGTGCTTAAGTGTCCTCATCATTTCTTTACAGATATACAAGTAAAAAGTTTCCTTTTTCTATTTTTTTTACA
Source organism: Maratus speciosus (assembly GCA_963932465.1). Taxonomy (NCBI): domain Eukaryota; kingdom Metazoa; phylum Arthropoda; class Arachnida; order Araneae; family Salticidae; genus Maratus; species Maratus speciosus. The sequence goes on along the minus strand of OZ010794.1, from coordinate 560,063,419 downwards.
ATTGCTGACCTCAAAGAACAGATGGTTTTATTGCAATATTACACAACGCATTTTAATTAAAAAGAACTTCAATTTAATTTACCTTTATCAACGGCACACACTTAGTAATACCACATACCCTTTCATCAATATATACAAGTAGCTTTTAACTTACTCATTCATTTAAATTATTTTAGTGTGTGTTATCTCGTAAGAAATGAACATATAGAAATTAAATGTTTCTACACGTGTGGGATTATTTAATCCCAAGAGGTATATTTGTCCCCTCTTAGTGAACAAAGGAAAGACATTCCTTCAACTACCCCTTCTCTATTTTGACCTTGATAGGGACAAGGTAGGCCAGAAGCATCTTCAAAAAATTTATCCTTTTTTTTCGGAGCAAAATTGCGATTGGGGTAGATTTTATACCAGCGGGTGTGCTGACGGGTTAATTCACCCCCTTACCGCTGCCACACCATATTATATTTTGTAGGCCCTCTTGAAGTGTGATATAATTATTAGATGACCCCTAAAATGAAAGGGAATGAAAAAGCATGTGAAAACATAGTTTAAAAAAGAAATTATAAAGCATTTTTTTTTTTTTTAATGGGACAATGATATTGATCAATGCAATTAAAGAATATTTCTAATTTATACCACTGTGGTAACAATAAGTTAAATTAACACAATGTTATAATACTAAGTCAAGCTCAATCTCTCATAAATGAATTTGGTTTTCCCTTTTGTTTATTTATTTTACTTATTCATGTGTATTTATTATTACTGAAATAACCATTCTTTTATTTCTTTAGTACTACATCCTGCAAAATGTGATCCTGAAACCCAATTTGACTGTGGCAACAAACACTGCATTCCAATAAATCTTGTTTGTGATACTAAAAATGACTGTGGAGATTTTGAAGATGAACCACACGACTTGTGCTGTGAGTCTTTACATTCAACATCTTATTATTTCATTTTATTATTGGAGTATTTCTTTTTGCATACTTTTTGTTTTGAGTATTGTTTTCTGGATTAGCAAAATATTTATTAAAAAAAAAAACGAAATTAAGAAGATAAAGTGTTATACAGAACTTTTTACTATGTGAATCATATTTTCATATTTTTCGCTTTAGGATTTATAAAAGCATGTATTCAACAAATATATATATATATAACTTTTTAATATTTTTTTGTGCATTCGTAATTATGTAAATATGTAGCATCTATAGTGGTTGTCTGGTCTGTCCATCTGTCCGCATATAACAGCGCAAAAACTACCCAACCAAATGGATCGAAATTTATTATACAGGGTGCAATATGTTATCTACCGCTGACCATTAATTTCTCAACCGTTGATCGTAGGCATATAGTTCCAATTACAAAAACGTTTCAAATGAGCTAAATATTCCATGTTGTGGCATTATTTAAAGTAAAAAATCAATTTTATAAAAAGTATGATAACTAACTTTTTATACAGTCCCTCAGTCCCTATAGTTATATTTAGTAAAAGTTTACTCATATCATAACAGATATAACACAAAAAGTTTGACATCTGTACTACAAAAAATTGACCCAGTTGTTAAATTTCAAAGCTTGAGATTTTTGCATATGATTTTGTTTTTCATTAAAAGATCAGTTAAAAGATGAATTAAAGTAATTCGAGATCAAAATCAGAGTGCAATGTCCTTTTTATGGCGAAACTACCTTTAGCCAGTATCACCAAATAGGGTTATTTCATCTAAAAATTTGAGCTAACTTTTATGGGCCGAACAACATTCAAAAGTACCAACGATACCGACTAAAAGTGGCTTCGCTGTAAAAAAGACATTGCACTCTGATTTTGATCTCAAATTACTTTAATTCATCTTTTAACCGATCCCTTAATGAAAGACAAAATCATGCGTAAAAATCTCAAACTTTGAAATTTAATAACTGTCAAAAACTGTTGTAAGTTTTCGTAAAAAACTCAAACAAATTTTACTTCACCCTTTCATATCATATAAATAAAAACATACATTTATTTTACTTAAATAGGTGTCACAAATAAAAATCAAAATATGTTGACATGTTTCGGTTTAATAGTAAAAACTGTACTCATAACATACACATAATCAATAGGAAAAAAAAAAAAAATATGCGTATGTTATGAGTACGGTTTTTACTATTAAACCGAAACATGTCAACATATTTTGATTTTTATTTGTGACACCTATTTAAGTAAAATAAATGTATGTTTTTATTTATATTTAATAACTGTGTCAATTTTTGTAGTACAGATGTCAAACTTTTTGTGTTATAATTGTTATGATATGTATAAAATTTTACTAAATATAAATACAGGGACTAGGAGACCGTATAAAAAGTTCGTTTTCGTAATTTTTATCAAATTGATTTTTGACTTTAAATAATGTCACAACATGAATATTTACCTCATTTGAAACGTTTTTGTGATTGGAACTATATGTCTACGATCAACGGTTGAGAAATTAAAGGTCGGCAATAGATAATATATTGCAAGCTGTATATAATCGTTACAGAATTTTGTCGAGTTATTTCAATTTTTATGAAAATCAAATCAAAACTTAAAAAGATATTAATAAATGTTTTTGTCATTCTCTATTAAATCCCATCATACATAATTAATTCAATGATATCCCATGATAGGTAATGACTCTAAGTTACCATGGTGATGACATCCTATTTAAGATGGAGTTCTATTATTTCCATATTACTGAATTTAATATATAGAATTATAATAAATTTTGTATTCATGCATTTTTGCATAAGAGTGCAACAGCTATTGCACCAAGATCTGAAAATTCATAAAACTAGTTATAGTACGAACACACTTCATTTGCCATGTCTGATGTATAATTTCTGACTTGTTTATGACTAAATTGACTACAAAAATCATATTTTCAAAATTTTCTTGCAAAGCAAAAAAAATCATGAAGGCAATTTAATTAATATGTACTGTATTTACTCTCATGATTTGTACTCCAGAGTTGTATAATAAAGACGCACGCACGCACGCCATGCGCAGAAAATTTTTAAGGGAAAAAAACATAATTTTTGTTCTTGAATTTTTTTTTTTTAAATACCAAAAAATTAAACATATTCCCCAAATTTATGTATGGTTTATTTATTGTTTGCCAGGGGTGATTCTGTTCCGAATTTTCCGAAAATTTAATGCATTCGGTTCCGAAAAAAAAAAAAAATCGGCCGTCAGTCCGAAAATTCAGGCATTAAAAAAGTATCACTGAAATATATTGCGGATTTCAACAAATGGTCGCCGAAAATAAGCCAATTTTGTCAATCGTTTGCAGAAAAAAAATCACCAATTTTGTCAAAGCATTGCGGAATAAACGCAAATTTCTTCTAAGGAACGAGGAAAAAATGCGAATTTCTTCAAAGAATCGTGAAAAAAAAAAAAAAAAGATAATTTCTTCAAAGAATCACAGAAAAACACAAATTTCGTCAAAGGAGCGCGGGAAAAAACGAATTTCGCAAAAGCATATCGGAAAAAGTGCGAATTTTGTCGAAGCATCGCGTAAAACACGCAAATTTTGCAAAAGAATCGCGAAAAAAACTAATTTCGCCAAAGGATCGCCAAAAAATCTAATTTCGTCAAAGAGCCGCGGAAAAAGCACGAATTTCGTCAAAGGATCGCGAAAACACAAATTTCGTCAAAAGATCACAGAAAAAACGAGAATTTCGTCAAAGAATCGCAGAAAAGAAGCAAATTTAGCCCAAGGAGTGCAGGACAAAATGAATTTCGTAAATGCATAGCGGAAAAAGCGCGAATTTTGTCAAGAGATCACGGAAAAAATTGTAGATTTCAGCAAAGAATCGTGGGAAAAACGAAAATTTCGTCAAAGCGCCGCGGAAAAAGCGTGGATTTCGTCAAAATATCGCAAAAAAATGCAAATTTCATGAAAGGATCGCGACAAAAAAAAACGCGAATTTCTTCAAAGGATCGCGAAAAAAAACGTGAATTTCGTCAAAATATCGCGCAAAAAGACAAATTACGTCAAATGATCCCGAAAAAAAAAAAAAAAAAAAAAAAAAAAACGAAAATTTCGTTAATGGATCACGGAAAATGCAAATTTCGTCAAAGGATCGCGAAAAAAAAAAAAAAAAAAAAAAAAAAAAAAAAAAAAAAAAAAAAAAACGCAAATTTCGTTAAAGGATCGCAAAAAAAAAAAAAACGCAAATTTCGTTAAAGGATCGCAAAAAAAAAAAAAACGCAAATTTCGTCAAAGGATCGCAAAAAAAAACGCGAATTTCTTCAAACGATTGCAAAGAAAACAAACTTCGGCAAAGGATCGCGAAATAAAACGCGGATTTCATCAAAATATCACGCAAAAAAACAAATTTCGTCAAAGGGCCGCGGAAAAACAGGAATTTCATCGGCCGCAGTAAAAACTTATCGGTCTCTTTAATGATACCTATGAATGGACCTCTCCTTACAAAATGTCATTCAGTTGTTTAAGAACTAATGTCACATTATTTCTGTGAACATTAAGACTAGCATTTTATGTGAAGAGGTCACAGTATTAAGGATTGGGCTGTTTTTAAATGTACGGAGAAAATAATTGATAAAATCCCCTTCTTATCATGGATTTTTAGCTTTATTATTTTTTTAACTAACATAATTATTCTGTAATTAATATTAATTTTTAATTTAAATGGTAATTATTTTAAAACTACTGTTTTTAATTCTTATCGTAAAAAAACAAAAACAAAAAAAACCACTTTTTTGTATTAAACATTAAATTAATTTGCAGAAAGTTTTTGACCCAATATTTATGTGCGCAGAAAGTTTTTGGTTTTATACAAGTCTGTTGTACTCTTGCATAATTTATGCACCTTCTACTTTTGAATCTGAATCAGAAAATTACTGAAAAAAAATATGTAAATATTCCTGTTATGAAATTCTAATAACGAAATAATAGTAATAATATGACAAGTTGTGAAAAATATATTCTGAGTTAAATGAGTTTAAAGTTTTAAATGCTCCTTAGACAACCACAGACATCATATTTAACAAAGGTCTATTTATATCTTTTGATGAAATTATGGTATTTACATTTGGTCTGTCTTTTTAATATAAAAATTCAGACTTCTTTTTTAGCCCAAGAATAAATTAATAAATGTGATATTTTAAAGATTTTTGTGTCTCAAACTGCCTTAAAAGGGAAAAGTAAACTATTGAATATTTTTTTTAAATTCATTAATTACTTAAGTATCTAGTTTCAGCAAAAATAATTTTATAATGCCTTTGTTATGTAAGGCATGTGGTGTTTACTTTAGTATCTTGCCTTATGATAACACCTATAAAATTATTTCTGTTGAAACTTGTTGTTTATACCAAACTCTTCTATTATTAATGTATTATGTTCAAAGTTTTTACTTCTAACTTTTTGCATTGTTAATAATTAACCATAATCATTGTTGTTGTCAAACAAGCGCTTTAAAGATAATTTTTTATATTGCGATTTAAAATTTGTGCTTGGTCAGCACATTTTACTTTTTGCCTTAACTTAAATTAAGATTGTTGCCTCAGAATCATAAAATTCTCTCTATTGTCTCAGAATGATAAGATTCTAACTGCTTTGATCACTCTTTTGAGAAAATGAAATGAGTATTTCACTTTCCCATAGTTATAGTTTTGATAGTAGCATTATTATTTGAAATACTTGCTAGAATGTATTGCAACACAAAACTGACTTGCAAGAAAACAAAATTAATATACATTTTTTAAATACAATTATAGAAAAATGATTTACAATTTTATCTTTTATGTTTAAAAATTATAGATACCCATTTGTTTTTTTCATATGAAAAAAGTACTCCAAACTTTGTTTTGAAAAATTGTGTTAGCCTGAATTTTATTCATAAGAGTCAAAAATCAATCTGAAACTGACCTAAGTCCAAAGCAATTGGAGTCAACCCGACTTTATCCAAACTGAAGCAAAATTCAATCCTGCACTGGTTCCTTTCTATCTTGTTGATTATTTTAAGTCATTTGAGTAGTGGTGGCCCATCAGGTGAAATATGTGAAGTGCCTCTTCACCTAACATTGAAATAATAATAATAAAGTTGCATAAATATATTTTGCTCTGTTCTCTTTCCTTTTCCATTTTCCCCTTCCGATATAACTCAACTTGGATTTATGTCAAATTCTCATTAAATAGTAAATCAGAATTCAAGGAGAGCATTAAAAAAAGTTCCATTCTTTCAATTAGATATAATGAATTATATCCAATATCTCTGATCTATTGTGTAAGAGTCAAGAGGACATCGTCCCTATATCGTCGCCTCAGAGCAACAGTAGGACATCTAGTAATAACACTGTGCTCCATGCATAATAGGAGTTCTTCATCAGCGGTCAGAAGCTTGCTTGCAAGGCAAAGGTAAAAAATAGTCTGCGTTATCAATGTTAGATATGAGTGTTCTCATTTACTATTGTCCTAATTTAGGCTTCTCTAATTAAGTTATATGTTTCAAATTAATAAATGATTCTGTAATCATGTAAGGGGATGTGATAAAGAACATTTTTTGCCATGAATGTGAACTAAAATTATCCTCATTGTATCCTGACCGCTGGAAATCATGTTGGGAAATAGGAAGACAGATCTCCTGTTATATTTTGGAGCTCAGTTAGTAACAATAAAAAATGAGATGTCTGACTTACTGCTATGAATAACCGTGTTTGCATGTAGTGGAACAACTTCTGAAATACAAAGTTATGTTTAATACTATATCTCAGATGTGTTTTATAAAAATTCCCTACTGTTCCACTAGATGCAGACACAGTTTTTCATAGCAGTAAGTCAGACATCTCATTTATTATTATTATTATTAGATGTCCTACTATTTCTCTGAGACGACTATGTGGAGACTACTATGGTAACCCTGACATCAACTTTTAATTCTCTGAATAACACTTGCAAGAGTGTTCCCTTCCCAAAAGTTTTGGATTTTACATCTGACTCTTCACCTATTTTTCCAACCACAGGCTATTACTGCTCTTGAGAAAAAAAAAAATTCCTTAAAAAAAATCTTGATAGAGAAAGTTTAGTTATCTAAATTTAAAAATCTAGGTTGGAGTAACACTCCCTCCTCCACTTCTTCATACAACCTTGTCATTCCAAAGCAACAAAATACCTATTGCTGTTGATCTAACTTGTGTATTTAATTCCAGACAAAGATGAATGTAAAGAAAACAATGGTGGCTGCTCTCAGATTTGTCATGATCTTCAAATTGGTTATGAATGCCAGTGCCGTCTTGGTTATGTATTAGAAGATAATCGTACTTGCACAGGTATGTCCATGACTTCTTATTGCAAGGGTTATGGGTGGCTTGTTATGGATGTCTGTAAGTTTTGTTAAAGGAAAATTTAATAAATTTTGTTTATGAAATTCATTTATATTTCAGATATTAATGAATGTGAAATCCCTGGTTCTTGTTCTCAAACATGCTACAATACAAAAGGCGGATATAAATGTGAGTGTTTGGACGGTTATATGCTTGAACCAAATAACAACAAAAGATGCCGAGCCAAAGGTCAGTTGTTTTTATTTCTGTCTGATAATATGAATTTATTCTGTGTCTGTTATACAGGGTGAACCAAAAGTCTTGCCCTGATTATAAATATTTATTGTGCTCAAACTATATGATTAGACACATGTTTGTTTGGATACATTGTAAGTACTGTTATAAAAATTTTTATAAGACCACGTACCTCAGTAAATTCCAACATGTGCCCCCTTGGTAGCTCAGAGAATGTCTAAGCAGTATTCTTGTTCCTTCCAAATGTTCTTAACATCTCTTCTGTTACATTACACAAAGTAGCTTTAGCAGCAGATATTTGAAGTTGATCGAGTAGGACACTGCTAAAACGATTGCCGAACGTGTTCAATAATTGCTTCACTCACACTAGGCCTGCTACTTCTGGACAGATCAGCAATGCTGCCTCTCTCTCTCTTTAAACCTGTCATGCCATCACTTTATTGCTTTTGCATCGGGAGGGTTGCATCCATAACAACGTCGAAATGTTCGCAGAACATTAATGTGCGATTTCGTTTTGTGAAACCAAAGCACACATTCAGGTTTCTCTTGAATGGACGCCATTTCGGCTGAAAATATCTTCCTTACAAAGTCCTCCTTCCATGAGTTGCTCTTGAAGGAGCAATCACCCCATTTATTGCACAAAAAACTTCTTAAACTGACCTATCCAATGATACAACAAGTACATTATTATACAAACGGTTAATTTGTAATGAATTATTATAATCAGGTCAACACTTTCGTTCACCCTGTATTACTATAAGTTATACTGCCATATGTTTTCGTGTATGTTGCACACCTCAAGATTTACTGTAGAAATAGATTTGTCCTTAATATGAGAATTTGGGATTTGACTGGTTCTGTATGTATGACCATTGGTCACTGCATAAAATCGTTGGCTAGCAAATTTTGTATCTAAATTTGTGAAACCAATTATCTATACTTTGAAAATACTGTGCAATATTTTAACATTAATTCTTAGAGTTTAGTAGAATAAATTCTATTTGAAATCTTTTTTTATCTGAAGTTTTTTCTCAAATGATGTATAAAAATATCAAGGTGTGCATTTTAGGTGTTTTTCAGGTAAGCTTGATTTTCTTCATTTTAAAAGCATTTTGCATGTTAGTAACTTAAAAATTATCAATTGAAAATTTATATTAAATTATTTTTTAACACAATTATTCAATTGGTAAATAAATCATAACAATTATAAATTTCCAAGTGGGTGGAAAAAAAAGTCTGGGCCAGGATTCGAACCAGGAATGTCTTGGCTGAAGCCGCCAATGCTCTACCAACTGAGCTATCCCAGACAAATCTGGCAGACTAATTCACCCAACTAACCTTTAACAATCACAGCTTCTGGTCTGATATCTGAATCAGCTTAACAGAATAAATCAAAGATTATTTTTGAAACTGCCCTAAATGCTGCATGCATAATTATATTAGATTAATTTTTAACACAATTATTCAGTTGGAAAATAAATCATAACAATTGTAAATTCCCAAGTGGGTGAAAAAATTCCGGAAGCCTGAAGCTGCCAGTGTCTACATCTTCCAATGCTCCAATCTTCAGCCAAGACATCCCTTGTTTGAATCTTGGCCTGGACTTTTATCACCTACTTGGAAATTTACTATTGTTATAATTGAAAATTAGTTTGCTGATATTTATTCAACAATATTTAAAAAATTGAAGTTTTTAAAATAGATGTTTTCCTCTTCTCTATCAATATATTTGTGCTTTTATATACTGCTAAATGCCTTCTTTTTATGTAACTTTGTTATTTTTATGCCTGATTTTGTTAAGAATTATTTTTGAATAAACAATTCAAAACAGTATATTTCCATGATTTAGCCTTAGTTATAGAGTAATACTATCTGATAAAATTAATGCTTTGCTAAAATTATCTTCAAATCTAAGCTGAATAAACTTCTCCTTATATATTCATGTACTGCATTGCTCTGCATCAATGAATAAAAATTTTCTACTGCTTCATCTCTGCTTGTAAATGACGACTCTGGGCATTCAATTTCCACAACTAGTTAAAAATTTTAAATTATCTTCAATTTTATCTGTCAAAATTCAGCCTTTTTGAAAGAGAAAAGATGGATTTGTAAGTTTTTTTTTTTAATCTGATATATATCTATTTTATTCTAATGATTATGATAAAAAAATTTTAATATCTCAATTCTCTCTTTGTACTTTTTCAAATTTAAAACTTGGAACATGCGAAACATACATCATAAATTCAACTTCAAAGATAGTTCAGAAGTATAGTCAGTAAAATTGTTTTTATCGATCACAACTGAAATATACTGTTTACATTTCACTGTAGTAACTTAGTAGTTTACTGTATTGTGCAATAACTCCTAATGCGTGTACATTAATATGTTTTGTATTTTTATTTTCAGATGGCCATACTATTGTTTTGTTCACTAACAGACGAGACATAAGAAAGATTGACATTGAAACATCTGAATACGTATCAGTTGTAAATAATCTTCGCAGTAGTGTTGCTTTAGATTATGATTTTCGTACTGGTACTATATATTGGTCTGATGTTGTTGAAGAATGCATAAAAAGGTTAATGTTTAATTTGATATTTTACAAGATACTTTTTATTATTTGTCCTAAATCTTTTAATTTGAACTATTTACTTCTGCTGCAGTTGCTGCAAACTGCTATAATTTTAATTTCCTGCTACTTTCTGCTACAGAAATTTAAAAATCTCTGAATTCTGCTCCCAAAATGGAACTTTCATTCTCCAAATCATTAAAAAGAAAAAAAAAAGTATGATTGTAGATCATTACTGGTAAAAGGTTTTTCCTATAAGCATTTGAGACTGAGATTTTTTTTTTTTTTTTTTTTAATTGCAGTTTTCTGCTAATGTGCCTTTCATATGCATCGGTTAAATTACTATTTGAAAAAAACCTTAATACTCACAGAGATTTTAATTAATAAAGGAGGCATTTGAGAGTAAACACAAATAGATATCTGGAACTTTACAGCTCATTTTCTCAAAATGATGATTGTGTCACTTGCCACCCTTTATCACCTGAGCTCTTCAAGTAATTTTTTACACATATAGGCCAATCGTAGTTTTGCATAATTCTGTTAGGTGTAGTGCAATATAACTCAACTTCTTTCACGATCTTTAATATTTTTGTCAGCCAAACTTGACCAATAGCATTTTTTACTCGTCTATAGGAGTTATTATTTTTTGCACATGTAAATTAGAAACAATGCATTGATACTAAAATAAAATGTTTTTGTTTATGATATTATTTTATAGCTATTTATTTTTTGTTTTAAATTAAATAAGTGAAAGGCATAAATTTTTGATATATCTTTATTTTTTAATTAATATATTTAAAATGAAAGTTGTGTGTTTTAAATTAAATAAATGCTATTTAATTGATGGCAATTTTAACAATATTTGGAGATTTATCATTTGCATTCTGCTAACATAAAAGTACCCAATCTTTTTTTGACGTAAGTTAAATGTAAATAAGTTGCATTACTTTTTAAATTCTAATAGGTTGTAAAACAGTTCTTCTCGGAATATGATTAATGTGGAAAATTAGTTCATCTGTTATAGTCATACTACTACAAATTTTGAAATTCTCAAATAAATATATAATTTTTTCCCCCTGTTATTACATTTTACACTGTTGAAATTATAAATATTCACAATGTTGAAGAAAAAAATCATTAACAAAGCATATTTACTTTTAATTTGGAGCTGCTACAAAACTGCTATTTGACCTGTTACAAAAATGGATTTTTGATTTTTCACTCCTGTATGCATTTACCTTAGATATATCTTTAAAATTTAATTCTGTTTAAAATATCTTTGTGTATAGCTAATTAAAATTGTTTTGGAGAAATGTAAAAATACAGGGCTGCCACTTAAGAAGGTTAAATCTACTAGAGCTTGCATGTGACTGTCATTTTAAGCAACAGTCAATGATTTTTCAAAAATTTGTCTCCCAGTTTTCAGAGTCCTGAGCAGATATATTTTATGTGCATCTACTTATGACTTGCAGACTACTTATGACTTGAAATAACTGCTATAGTGTTGTGATAATCTATTTTGCATTTTCTTCTAGTGTTCCTGTTGATACTGGGGCCCCTGTAACAACTGTCATATCAGCTGGTTTATCAACTGTTGATGGCATAGCAATTGACTGGATATATGGACACATTTATTGGACTGACACTGGAAAAAACAAAATTGAGATGAGTGACAAGACAGGAAAAATGAGGAAAACAATCATCAGTACAGATTTAGATGAACCACGAGCTATTGTTGTTAATCCTCTTGATGGGTATGTTTTGGTTATTACTTGAAAATCGATCAATAATATTAATTTAAATAGTTATAAAAAACTGTAGAAAGTTAATGATATTCTTTCTAATTTTCCTGTTTATTGAATTATATGTTATGTGAATAGCAGACCTGCCAACTGCTATGAAAAAATCGTAGTTTCTACGATTTGGAGATAAAAACTATGATGCTACAAAAATCGGTTTAAAACTACGATTTTCTGCAAAAAACACAAATGGGGGGGAAAAAATCAATTTCGTCTATCGTCCGGGGGAAAAAAAAAAAAAAAAAAAAAGCCAATTTCGTCAAAAGAATTGTGAAAAAAACGCAAATTTGGTCAAGGCATCGTGGGAAAAATCACAAATTCTGTCAAAGGTTCGTGAAAAAACGCGAATTTCGTCAAAAGATCGCAAAAAAGTGCGAATCTCGTCAAAGAATCGCAAAAATTGCAAATTGTTACCAAGGATCATGAAAAACGGAAATTTCATGAAGGGATCGTGGAAAAACGCGAAAATCATCAAAGGATCGTGGAAAAATGCGAATTTCGTCGAAGGATCGTGGAAAAAATGCAAATTTCGTCAAAAGATCGCAGAAAAATGCAAATTTCGTCAAAGGATCGCAGAAAAAATGCAGATTTCGTCAAAGGATCGCAGAAAAAATGCGAATTTTGTCAATGGATCACGAAAAATACACGAATTTATCAAAGGATCATGGAAAAAACGCGAATTTTTCAAAGGATCTCGGGGGAAAAAAATCCAAGTTTCCTTGAAGGATCGTGAAAAAACCCCAAATTTCGCCCAAGGGATCATGGGGAAAATGCGAATTTGGTCAAAAAATCGCCGAAAAAAAAAAACCAAAAAAAAAAAAAAAACATGAGTTTTGTCAAAGGATAGCAGGAAAAAGCAAAGTTCGTCAAAGCATCGCGGGGAAAACGCGAATTTCGTGAAAGGACTGCAGAAAAAACACGTCATTAGCGTCGCGACCCCCCTGCTGTAACGTTTCAGAAAATTTTCTGTGAATTTTTATTTTAAACTCAGAATCACCCCTGTTCTGTGCTCTCTTCAGGAAACATCACACACAGGCAAAAATCTGTTTATTAATATAATGCATATAGTTTTTAATCTGAAAGTATATACAGAAGTAACTTTTGAAAAATCGGGTTAACCCGAACCCAACCTGAATCTAAACTCGGTCCAAACCAAAAGCGATCAGAGGTAACCCGATTTGCAGTGTGAAAAACAGCAACCAACTAACCTCTAGATTAATTTGAATTTTGGTTGCTACTATTTCTTATTTTCAAAGGTTGGCAGGTCTGGAATAGTGAGACTGTTCACTAAAATTATTAATATTTATAAAATTATTGCATATGCAAATTTTGAAATGAAAGATAGCTTACAAGTTCATATAACAAATCTGATCAAATCTCTTATTTAAAGATGGCATGTAATATTTACATTAATTGGTATAGTTAAAAAATGTAGAAGTAGAAAACATTTTACTAAATAAAATCTACCTGTAAATCTCAATATATTAATAATCATAAACATTTATAAAATATATGAGGCCAAACAAAAAATGAAATAAAAAGAACTTAAATGATGATGGAAAATAAAAAAGAATGGGACATGTCGGTGTTTAATCATCAGTCAAAAACATTCATGTATTAAAAATGCATTATTTCATGTAATAGACTGGTGAAATATGTATATATTAAAGAGAGAAAGAATAGTTACTGTATTTTTCCATGTATGTTTCCTCTTTATGTAATGAGTAACTACTGTCTCATTTTCGGGTTGGGTGGGGGGATAAAAAGTATGAGCTCTTTCTGAATAACTATTGATCTTCTGAATGACTGATTTATGGATAATGTATGCCTTATTGTGTCACGTGAGCTGTCCCAAAGTGTGTGTGTGTGTGTGTATGTTTTTTAAATCTTCAGTGTCTAATAATTCATCTCTGAAATCATCTGTGTACATAAAGAAGCACTATAAATATAGGTACTACTGTGTATATTTGAAGATCGGATGCCTGTACATCAATCAGCTCTGCAGGTCACATTTTTATTCTGAATTCCAAATACAGCTTCATTTCTTTCTTATTATGAATGCTAAGTAATTTCAGGAGATTTATCAAATTACAATGTGAAATAAGATTACAAGTATTGTTTTTCCCGGGACTATTTACTTCCTTAATTTTTTTTTTTTTTTTTTTTTTTTTGGAGGGGTGGGGGAAAGAGAAAGAGGTCCGGTAAAAACTCCACAGGGCAGGTTGTACCCAACTAGAACTCGGCCTAATTACGGTATACTTCAACCCAAAGTGAAAGGAAATGAATCCATATTTTAATATAATTATGGATAAATAGTCAACTGTATCTCTAATATCAATTTTATTTCTTTTGTATAGAAATAAACACATACACACTCGCTAATATTCAAATATGTAGTTTTCCCATTTGAAAAATATTCAGGACTTTCTTTTGAAAACTCATGTCAACCCGAAATTCAAAAACTAACCTGAAAAGATCCGAATCTGAAACATTTAAAGTTGGCCTGATCTGCAGTGGAAAAAATTAGCACCTACTAACCTGACTTGATGCAAGACCGCCCCACCTGTATCTCTTGTTTTCTCATTAATTAGATAATTGCAACTCTCTAGTAATTAGCATCTTAAATCTCCTATATTATCAGGAGTCAATGCAGTTTTTTTTTTTTCCTTGGGACTCATTTTTATGAAATTTATTATTTTTTTGTGAAAAATAACATTTTGTCACGAAAGATGAAATACAGTTTCTCAAATTGAACCAAACGTTATAACGTCTTTAAATCAACTTCTTTAAAGCTGAAGTTTTCTGTTCTGGTGAGCTTATTTTGTTAAATAATTAAACATTTTAATAAAAATAATCAATGAAAAGTATGTTTTTATGGAATGGAATTTTGTGAAGTGGCCTGTTTTATTGAAAGGAATTTTGTGAAGCAGTCTGTTTTATTCAAAGGAATTTGTGAAGGGGCCTGTTTTATTCAAAGGAATTTTATGAAGGGGCCCTAAATAGGCCCCAAATTTTGCCTGGATCGACCCCTGATTATAAAATCATTTTGAATAGTTTATTAGTTCTCATAAGTATTTTATTAAATATGGATCATTTTAACTATTCACTTTATTTGAAAATGCTTGCTTGAGTTATTTTTTAATTGTTATGTTGCTGAATGTTAATTATTCTATCTTTTTGCAGGTGGGTTTATTGGACTGACTGGGGTGAACCCGCTAAGATTGAAAGAGCTGGTATGGATGGTAGCCACAGATCTGTTGTCATTTCTTCGGATATTAAATGGCCTAATGGTCTTGCCTTAGGTAAGTTTTAAGATTATAATTGAGTTGGAACGTTCTTTTCATTTGTTCTTTTTTCATGAGGTTGAAGTTGTTAAACTATTTTTCAGATCTGGTTACAAAGAAAATATTCTGGGCAGATGCCAAGCTTCACACTTTAAGTTGTGCTGACTATAATGGTGATAACCGCCGTGTGATTTTGTCCTCTCCACTTATTATTAAACATCCATTTTCAATTGATATATTTGAGGTAAATAAAATTTGTCTTATTTACAATGAGTTATCAGGAGCACTTTTTAGTATAAAATTTTAAACTGTCTATTAATACAGTTATTTTCTTAAACATTTTCTGCCAAAGTCTATTAAATTGTCTGCAAAGCACAAAACAGTGCTCTATTGTCAGCAGGTCAGATAACGCACTTGCCAAAGCCCTAAAATGTGGGTTCTAAAACATTTTAGATTTGTAAACTGTAAGCTTGTTTAAAGCTATCTTAATCATAACAACAAATATACATGTGTGTGTGAGAGAGAGAGAGAGATGTATTAAAATCCCATTTTAAATCTCTTCTCAAATTTAAATAATTTTCAATCTAGTTCATAACTTCTAATTCTGAAACTGTCCCTTTTAAATTTTTTTATTAGCCAAAAAAATATTACTTTCAGATATTAAATTGTAACCAACTTTAAGATTCAAAATGCAGATATTAACGCAATTTGAAGTTGAATGTGGTTGGTCTGGAGAAGCATTTCCCCGAGAATTGTGCAGGTCTTGACCACACATCAATTAAGAGCTATTAAACCAATTATATTTTAGCTCCATTCCAGTTTGAAACCTTTTACCCCTGCTGCAAAATATTATATGTGCTAAACAGAAAGTGAAAATCAGTATTGAAAGAGTACTTGATGCTATGGGGAAATAAAGTTCAAGCAGACACAAAGGGTGCAGGAAAAGTGAATTATTTAATAAAAAACTAAATTCTACTAATTGCTAATAATGATTGTCAGTCACCTTAATGGATAAATTTATCTGAATTTGTGTTACTCGTTGGCCAAGTTATTGTGTCAGAACTCTATAAATTTCCTTTTAACTGATCTGATCTGGTTTTAAACTATTATTCATTGATGAAATTATTTCATATTTTATCATAGCAATGTTATGTACATTCACAAAAGTCTTATAATTTTCATTTTTAATGTCAAGTTGCAATGCTTTTTTAATATAATGAAGCCATATGCTTGATGAATTCTTCTATGAAGTCAGAACTATTTTAATATGTACTTTTTTTTATTTAATAAAGTAACATCAAGATGAGTTATTACTCTCCCTGTCAAATAAATAAGTTATAGGACTGGATCTAACATTTGAGTTGGAACTAGCATTTCAAAATTTGTACAAACATCTAAAACTTTAACGCGTAGAATTGCAATCAATGAATATAGTACAGTTATTAATGTCATACAAAGGCTAAAAATATGAAAATTTGATTTATTAATTATTCAACTAAAATTTGTAATTTACATATTTATGTTCAAATTTTATATTGCACTCGTGGTGAATGTATTTACATTTCAATGTGTTTTGTAAAATCAATAAAACATTGTTGTAATCACTGAAAACATTAAAATATTTAATATTTTCAGGACTGGATTTATTGGTCAGACTGGGAGTCGGAAGCTATTCATAGAATGAATAAATTCAATGGTGAAGAGAAATCTGACATCCTGACAGAAATTTATTCTCCTATGGATATCCACATTTACCATCCTTATAAACAACCAAATGGTAAGATTTTTAATTATAAGAATGAAAATATCATGCCCTAGCTGTAAGATTTTATTCTGATTGGAAATTGTTTTCATAATATATCTTAAGGCTGTACTTGAATTCAGACACATTCACAAAGCTATATTTAATATTAGATGCATTAAAATAGCATGTGTTCTTATTCAAAAACTATGAAATTGAATAAAATTTCCAATAAAGGCAAACAGTCTTCCGCAAAATTCTGTCAAAGTTGGTGAAGGGAGAACTTTTTAAAGTTAGCTTTATGTCATTTTAGGTGTTTGAAATTCAAATTATATCTGATAATATTTGTCTTAGAGGCCTACTGTTCTGTTTGTTATAATTTGCCTATAAAAAAGTAATTTAAAAAACTTTATATAATTATTTATTTTCTATAATTTCTTTTTTGTGAAACTTTGTTGAATGCTTTCAAAAGTAAAGCATTACTCCTACATAGTCCTGAACAATGCTATTTACATTTATTTCTATGCTAGCAGACCTGCCTGGCTTTGCCCAAGCACGGAAGAATAACCTTAAATATACCTTAAGCAAAGTTGGAAATCTGAGAAATATGCAAAGTGTTCCATTCAGTATAAAAGAACAAAAAATCCAAATCTGACCCTCGGTACATTTGGAAACTGTCTTCGTCTATCGAGAACCAAATTTACAGACCTCTTATGTGCAGTAGATTTCGCTAGCCATTGCTAATAAACACACATGCATGCACAGATTCTTTCTTTTATCAATATAGATTATCTTAAGTGTGTTTAGTCAATTATTACTTTAAATTTTAAAATTAAAACTGGACAAAATCCCCAGAATATTTAATAGTAGATAACTTAATGTAATTATTTTATCACAAAATTCATTTATTTTATCTCAATCTAAAATTATCTTTAAAATTTATTAGCAGTATGATTAGCAAACCAGACAGATTTGTCATTAATAATTCAAGACAAAGTTAATTGGCCCTTAAAAAGCTTTGTACATGTGGATTAGACAGACTACTGTTTTGTGTGAACAAGCAGTTAAATTTTTTTTATTATTTTAGGTGGGTAATTTGTTGTAATAAGTGTAATGTTTAATATGTTGTACATGGCTTAGTTAAATGTTACTTATTTATTTTTATACTTAAATGTATTCACAGGAACCAATTACTGCAGCAACATGAATGGTCATTGTTCTCATTTATGTTTACCTACTCCATTTATAACAGAACGATCGCCTAGGTATACCTGTGCTTGCCCTGATGGAATGAAGTTAACCAGCAATGGGGTAACTTGCGTTGTTGACAGTAAGTGGGGACTTTTTCTTCGTAATTTTGAATTTATATCCTTGAATTAACTGTTCTCAATTAATCGTGTTATGTCATTTTAAGAAGGTGACAAAAGGTGTAAAATCCTATTGAAAACAGCTGATATTGGCATACCTTTTCATCAAGAGCTACTGAAGTGGTTTTGTTTTAAAATTAGTTACATTTCTCTTGTTTTGTTTTCCTAGAAAATAATTCTTTTTAATAATATTAATTAAAATCTAAAAATTTTTGTTTCCAAAAATCACTTAACTATTTCATTTTTAGATGCATTCGTAATTATATAAATATGTAGCACCTATAGTCATTGTCCTATCCATCTGTAACAGCACAAAAACTACCCAACCAAATGGTTTGAAATTTAATATATAGAATCGTTGCAGAATTTTGTTGAGTCCTTTCAAGTTTTGTGAAAATTGAATCAAAACTTTATTAATAAAAAGTTTCTTCATTCTGTTAAATCCTATCATACATAATTCATTCAGTGATATCCCATGATAGATAATGATTCTAGGTTGCCATGGTGACATCCTTTTTAAGATGGAGTCCTGTTATTTCCGTATTACTGAACTTAATGTATAGAATCATAATAAATTTTGTATTCATGCATTTTTGCATAAGAGTGCAACAGCTATTGCACCAAGATACGAATATTTATAAAACTAGTTGTAGTATGAATGCTCCTCATTTGCCATGTTTGATGTGCAATTTCCGACTTATTTATTTTTATTTCTTACCAAGAGATGTTTATAGTCTAGCTACTGCCAGAACTTATTGAAATTGCTTCAGGAATTCCCAAGAAAAAGTCATCAAGTCAGTTTCAATATTTAATTTCATTAATATTTTTTTTTTTTCCTGTGATCAACATTAACTATAATCTATATTTAATTGTGTTCGAGTAATTTGAATCATTGTTTATGTTTCATAATAATTTTATGAAATGTAGTACATCTGTTCCTACTTGATTGAATTTCAATTTCACTATTTTTATATTGGCCCTTTCAGCCATAATAATTTTATTAATTTATTACCATATTGGTGACTTATTTTCTTTATATAGTAATGCAATTATCAAAAAACACAGAATAAATTTTTGAACAATGAAAATTTAGTCCATGTCTTTTCAGGCAGTTATCAGTTTCTTTGATGCTTTCATATTGAAAACCCCTTTCCTAACTTTTCCCTTTGACCTTTCCATGGTTTCATATTAAGTGTTTGGAAGTTCTTTTTGTACACATTTCTTGTTAGATGAGGTTAGAAGAATAAAGTAGATTATTTGACTGTGTCAACTTTAAGATATGTTTTTTAACGTATGTTTAAGGTGTGCCAGTGGTAAATTCAGACATTTTTCCCTTGGTGTTTGTGTGTGTGGGGAGGGGAACATTTTGATGTTCCGGAAAGGGAGATACCCTTCTCACTGTGCCACTTCCTGAATTCATCACTGAATAACCAAATTTCGCAGAACAAAAACTGGTGCACAAAGTTAAAATGTTCCCTCTCATTCTTAACCATGGTCACAGATACAAAATCTTTTCCTTGCCTACCCCACACCCTGCATAAAATTATTTTAAAAAGCAGACATTCTGTTTTGTAGCTTTTTAATACTAGAACAAATTAAAAATTTATATTAATGATTTCAAAAACTTTTTAATTTTCTAATTATTTGTCCTTACAATAAATGAATAAAGGCAAATTTTCAGCTCATTTTTACTCTTTGATTTATTTGTTTTTCTCTAACAGTTGTTAAGGCTGTTGGTCAATGAGATCTCAGATTCACCTTGCTAATGTTAAACCTATGGATGTATGATGCATTGGTATTTTTTAAATATCTTCTTATGAAATTGATATTTTAAACTTTTTTTGTGTAACTACTGTTCTTAAAGGTTATCTTTTAAGTTTAGTCAAAATATTTCTGAAATATATACTTAATTTAACATTTTATGTGTTAAAATATTAGCGAAACTGGATAAGATTTTAACATTTCACATAAAATTAAGTATATATTTTAGAAATATTTTGACAACTAAGATAAAGAAATCTTATAAGAAGAGTGTACAGAAAAAGAAGTTTAAAATGTTAATTTCTCTAGGAGCTATTTTAAAACATGAATGCATCACATTCCCATAGGTTTAACATTAGCAAAGGGAATTTGAAGTCTCACCAACTAACAGCTTTAAAAAGTAAAAGAGAAATAAAGTTTGGTGTCTTTATACAACTCCTTTCAAAAAAAATTTTTTTTTAAGCTGAGTTTGTAAAAATCGGATAATTTAAGAGGTTTGTTAAGAACCAGGACATTTAAAAAAAAATTTTATGACACTGGGACATTCTGGTCATTTTACGTATGTTTTCTTAAGTTAGAAAAATTGTCTGTGCCATCTAAATTATTTCAACATAGAATATAATAATTATTCTTTAATGTATGATTATAACTCTCTCTTTATTTTGGACGATAATGATGTTTTTTGTCTTTCCTCAACTATTTCTGTTTTTCATTTTGCTTATCTACGAATGTGAATATTAAAACTTGTCTCATTTAAACCTAACATTTTACCCATTCATCTGCTGTATGACCCATTATTTTAGCATTGAAGTTCTTTCTTTGAAGGGTAGCGTTCTAGGGTTAATTAATAACTTAATTAGCTTGCTTTGACAATTAATCTAAGACTGTTTTGTGAAGGTGAAGTGAAGGTTTTAAAGATAAGCACCTATACAGTCACAAAATATATGTATGTTGGCATTATCAAAGCACGAGAAAGTTCTAAAGTTAAATTCCATTACTTTTGTGGTTGCATATTCCTAATATCATTGCTGTTTTTTGCTATCTGTGTGTTTATGTCACTCTCCTAAAGAAAGATCTGTCTGAAAATTAATATGAACCTCGATTTATTATTGCCTAATGTTAACAAAATTTCCTTGTTTTTAAGAATGAAAAGTACTTAATATACTGTCATTAGTTCTTCTTGCTTGAAACATATCAAAAGCACTTTCTTTTTAAAATTAATTATGCCCTTTTAATACTTGCTATGTTTGTTTCAAAACCTATGTGTAGTTCAATTTCTTACAGTGTATTATTTTCCCTACTCTCTTTTTTTTTTCATATTTTATGTACTTTTCTACATTTGTTTCGAAATCTATGTTAAATTTCATTATTTTCCCTACTCTCTTTTTCATATTTTATTTGTATCAAACTAGGGGGCTTGGCTCCCTACGAGCTACGCTCGCCAACCCCCGTCCAGACACCGCAGACTCTAAATGCATGCTAATTTGATCGGCTTTAAAAAGATTTCGAAAGATTGAATTATAATTTGGCGATCTCCCTATAAACGGATTTCTATTCATTTCTCTTTGATTGGGGAATTTTAACGGCAAATCCGCTGCGGTACTACTTGATTATCCAGCCGACTAATTTCGCCAAATTATATAAATCGCCAAATTATACAAATTGACATAATTTTTATTTTAAATAACGAAAGAACAAATAAATTAGTACAACATTAATAAAAATACAAATAAAACGTCGAAATAAAAATAACTTGATGACGTAGACACGTGTAACAACATTTCAAAATAAGCTAATATAAAAGGAATTAAGTAAACAGAGTCTTTGTCTCCTGGTATTTTTTAACAAAGCGAAAAGAAAGTTCTTTTAAATGAGACATTTTAAATTAATCGTTTTTAATCTGATGTAATTTTGACCAAGCTATTCTTTCTCTTTTAAATATTCACGTGAAAATACTTTTGTTACAAATGAAATATTATTTGAGCTTTCCTAACAAAAATAGTAGAAAAGATCCTCTCAAAATATCAAATAAATGTCTAGCGCAATTTCTAAATTTAAACTGTTTTCCAATATTATTTTGTGTTCATTTTATGTAATAACTGTAATGTGACGTACATATGACGTAATTTTTCCTATTTAAGACTTCTAACGCATGTTAATGAATTTATTATTTTACAATATCCTTTCTCTTTTAAAATTCACGTGTATACTTTTTATGAGGTAGTTTTTAATAAGTTCCTGCTTTTTGTACATAATTATTTAATTCTAATTCCAAATGATATTTTCTGTTTATAATAGTCACGTGTAAATAAATTTTTTATTTGAAGCAAACATTATTGTTTGCACTGTTTATACATTTGGCAACAGTATAAATTATTATCATTTTCTAAAATAATGTAAAAAATATCTCTAGAAATGCTGAAAATTTGAATTTAAAATAGAAATAAAACCTCCAAAAATGAGTCAAATTAAAAAAAATTAATGCAATCTGCACACCGGCAAATTCTAATGCATAAAATGATCTAAAAATGATTACATTCCTATGTATAGTTTTTGCTGCTATAAAACTTTTTTAATGGAACGATTTTGTCCAACTTTAGCATTAAAATCTCTTAAAATAATTCTTCGATTTGAAAACTGTCTGCATCAGCGTGTTTATCAATCATTTCTCTATAATACAACCGATTTTCATATTTTTGTACGCAATATTTTTCTTAATATTAACGAAGAAAGACCTCCTGTCACAAAATATTCAAAACCGGCGGCGGCGGTGACAGCAGTAGTTACTTTTTTTTAGAATAGAGAGATGTTTTTTTATAATTTAAATTTTATCATGGTTATCAATTGTTCCCATATGTATGTATGTATGTATGTGTGTATGTATATATATTTTTAATGATTCATTTCTGAGGACTTCTGTTATCTATGTCTATTCATCCTATGTAAGAAATTATTTAATCTTGGCCTTTGCCTTTATTGAAGGATATAAATGCATGCTGAAATATCAAGATTTTCAATGTCTGCTATTTCTAGCATTTTCTGCTTCTATAAGCAAATTATATTAAAATAAGATCATGGTTTTTCTTGTATTCGGTTATTTCAAACACTACATCAGCTCCATCTGTTGTTGTTTTTCTGCTTTTATAAGCAAATTATTTTTATGTTTTTTATATTATTGAATTAATTTTAATATCATGGTTTTTCTTGTATTTAGCTGTTTCAAATACTACATCAACCCCCGTATCTTCCTCTACTGTCTCCCAAGGTAGCCTAGTAAATGTTGTAACTGCTTCCTCTACAGAAAACTCTAACATTAATTTAACAAATTCCTCTGGAACTGATTTTGGCAATATACAGCCATCTGAAGTTTACACCATAGGTATTAATTTTAGCATTTTCTTGTCCATCTTCTGTTCATTATATTTCTCTATATTGTATTGGGAATGTCTCTAGCTAGAAATAGAATAGGTTTGTTTAGTCGTGGATTTCTTCTCTCTAATCTTGTTTTGATATCGTAGGTGGCATGTTTTCTCATTTTCTTTCTGTGAATGTTGCTTGAGTAGTCTTTGTTATAAATAGTTGATTCTTTTTATTGCTTGAAATTTTCCAGTAATTTTTTGATGCATAAGGAATGAGAATGTATATTAGTTTATTGTTGTATGAATATTAGTTTATTGTTGTAAGCATGGGTTGACATTATTTAGCTTGACCATGTGAATGTATTTTTTATTGGCATTTTCTTTGTAACTTAACTTTTCTTGCATGTTCCTCTATTCTTTTCTCTTTCTTACTGTTTGTTTGTATGAAATAAAACTGAACTTTTAAAGATTCATACTTTGAAGTCTAAAAAAGCAAAATCACTTAAAATATTGATGTTCATGAAATAATTTCCTTAATTTCTCTTATCCTTTGATATCCTACTTTGATTTTTTTTTTTTTTTTTTTTTTTTCTATTGCATTTTAGAGCTAAGAATGTTTAACAGTATTAGTGAAAGTTAGACAAAGCAAGTTTAAGAAGAAAAAAAAGAGTGAAGTATCAAATAATGAAAATTGATTTTTCACTCTGTTTTTTCAAATAGTTATCGGTTTTATTGGCATCTTTTATGTTGAAAACCTCTTGATTTGAGTTTAAGATCTTTTAAATTGAAAATATTTTGTTTGATTTAATTTTAGGAAGTTTTATAATGGAATTTAAATTTAACAATGAATTGTTGATAGCTAGTAAGCTAGTACAAAGGATTATATATTTTTTTTGGAGGAGGGATGGTCCAAAGGATTATGTCTTAAGTTCATGAAATTGTAATCTTTTACACATGCCAATAATACATTTTCTGTTTTAAAATTATTTTGTAATCATTTCTGAGCAGAAAACTGCATTTGAAATTTTCATCATTACCCAAGTTATACTCAATATAAACGATAGTTTACCATTAAACCACACATAGTGGGTTTTTTCCCCCCTTTGTGATTAATCCTGATTTTGTGTGCACTATTACTTTAAGATTTCTTAAGGGCACGTTCATGAAAGTATAACAATGTTTTTATATGCATAACTTTTTTGTTTTATCTATCTACATCTTAAAAACTGAAATATTTGCAATAAAGTTTTGATAACATTTTAAATGTAACATTAAAAAAAAAAACAATTTACACAATTTTCATTTTTTTTTAATTCAATTTTGATTTTCTTACTCTGTTTGTTCACTTTTTAAATATGGAAAATATTTAGTTCATTGTGGTTTTAACATTTCATTTGTTTTCCATAAGAAAATATCAAAGAATATAAAATAAAAATGTTTTTTGAACATCATTAGTCTGATGTTTTCTGTGTATGTGGGGAGGAGGGGGGGATGTGCAAGCTTATTAAAACTGTTGATCTTATGTATAACAAAGCAGTTAATACTGAAAATTTATTGAAAAACTTGAAAATTTGAATATGTAAATGTTTTCACTTCTTGAATCTTTTATTATTGTTCCTTAGTATAAGTATTTTTGTAATCTATTGCAGGCAATACATCTGTGAATGCCAATGGTTCACTTGGTGAAATCCAGTCTGGTGATATGATGTTCCCTGATTCCGGGAAATTAGCTGGAATTGTTATTGGGGCGCTGTGTATTCTGATGCTACTATTAGCTTTGGTAAGATGGACTATTGATATTAATAATTCAGAATAATGCAATTCTAATATGTGATTAATTTTTGATCTGTTTAATTTTTCCATTTAATGTGTGTTTTGCAATATTTTATAAATGCTTTTTAGAATGCTTTTATTGAATTCTTAAATGCATATGTAAATATTTAAAGCTGTTTTCAAATCCAAAGGAGTTGCTTTATGACACGTTTCTAAATTCATTTTTGTTCGAAAATGCATAAAATTAGTAGGTGTTATTCAGAAACAGCGTAATTGAAAGTCTTTTTCCATTTATTTGTAAACGCTAAAGATCTTTCAGAAAATATTGTTATGGACCAAATTTTCGTACATGACACCATAAGATGGCAGAAAAAAGGGTCATCCTGTGACCATTTGTTTATAACTTCATCAGGGATTTATATATCGAAAAATGGGAAACTTTATGGTAATATTTGGAAATTTTTCCAGAGAGAAACATCCACCTTGCATACAATATTTCAAATGAAAATCAAATTTCAAATTATTATTGCAATAATAATTTGAAATTTGATTTTCATTTGAAATAATGGGAAACTTATTTCGATTCCAAATCGCTTGAATAGTTAGGCCTACCAATTTTATGCCTTTACATTTAAAATTGTCCGAAAGTGTCATGTTGTTGAGCAGGGTATTTGAGAACTGCCTTAAGTAAACTGTCTTTTAATTCCCTTCCTTTTATTCTATTATTATTATTTTTATATTTTTGATTTAATATTAAAAGTCTTAAAAATGATTTTTCTTCTGATATGAGGACAAGTCATTCTAAAATACCTTGACAAACTTTCTTGGTCACTAACTAGTAAAAACAATAGTGCTTCAACATAGATCACAGCAAGCGTGTGAGAGTTCCTCCTAAAGGAGAATTGTCCTTTCTGAAAGAGGTAGTTTTAGATATTCACCAGAGTGGGTAAAGATAAAAAAAAATATTGGGAATATACAAGAGAGTGAAGGGGGTGGGGCATCTTTGAGAAACTAAGTCCACCCCCCATCGCACTCAAACCTTCAAGTTTCATTCTGTTCATTTCTCACCTTCAGAAAATGAATTTCATGTTTAGATTTAAAACTTAAAAAAGGAATCTGCTCAAAGGATTCCTTAAATGAAAGAAGAAAATCATGAGAAAAAAAGCAAAACTATATTTTGAATAATTTTATAAACTCACTATAATGATGTTAGTATATCTTTAATTTAATATAGGAACAAAACATAAAGTACTCTGTAATTGAAATATTGCATTTAATATAATTAATTTCTATCATTTAAATTTTGAAATTACTTTTAGTTGGCTTGTAGCGTTAAATTCTCACTGCAATTGTTTCTGGAAAATGTGACATACCATTAAAACGTTAAAGAATTATACTTATTATTTTGTTAATTTTCTTAGTTTATGCGCTATCGTGTCTTTTTTTATTTTGAGACTAATGAAATTACAAATTTTCCATAACAAAGAGGCTTTTTAAATAGATAAAAAAATATATATATATGTTTTCTACGCTGTTAAAAATTTGCTGCAAATTGTTATTTTCATAGAAAACGGTTACACAAACGCAATTTAATGCTATTCTGGCCATATTATTGTCTGTATGTAGAGTTGAATTATTGTCAGGTAACTATTTTATATAAAAACGATTGAATGACGGGACAATTTGGTGCAAGTTTTTAACAGTATATATTATTTTCTGACTAATAGATGTAAGCTTTTAAGGAATTCTAATATACAAAATTAAAATCTTAATATGCAAAATTAAAATTTTGTGTTGTTGTATTCAGTGTTTTCAATGTGTGTTTTTAACAACAACAAAAAAAAAATCAAATGAGTTTTAGTTGTAATTTGGCCTAAATCAATAGAATTTTTTAGGCTAACTCAACTTGTGCTTGCTTTTTAAAAAATAAATCAAACTAAATTAAAAATTCTCAGAAAGTAAGTGAATCGCACAAGTTTCATAAAAAATGCATGATTTTGGTATAGAATACTTTGGTCTAATCATATATAAATGCTTTTGGATTGTTTGTCGTGAACATAGAGTGGTAGGATCTGTATGAAAGATTAGAAGAAGAAAATTGTTTTCAATTTTTTTGAAATAAGGATGCTAATGGAGCATGGTTCTATTTGGTTTGTCTGCTTGTACCACTTATCCTTGATCATTGAGAGTCAACCAATGAATGCTGTCCACTAGGAGCACTTTCTGCCTTCTGTTCTATGCCGACTGCCATATTTGTTTGAAAGTTGCCACCCGATTTTAACGCTATTATGATTGAGGTCTTACAACTCTATGTTCATGGTTTCACTGCAATGAAGACTGTGTAACGAAGGTGTTATTGTTATGGAAGTATTAAGAATGGCAGGAAAAAAGTTCCTGTAAAACAGAGGTGGAAAATCTACTCCAGTTTTGATTTCCTGTTATATTCTGCTACAGAAAAGGCAAAATGTCTGAATTTTGCTTATATTTTCTGCAAAAAGGGAAATTTCATGGTCTGAAAAAGTGAAGTAAAAAACAAAAAAACTTAATATGAACCTTTTGTAGTTATGAAAGAACATCACACAAAACTATTATGATCCGTGTTGATAAGATATGCAGCATTATTAAAGTCGATGAAAATTTCTGACTGAATAGTGGCTTCTGTTACATGTTGTGTCTTAATTAAGTTTTTGCAATATTTATTGCATATCTTAATTCGAAGAGGGTGATTATCCCAAAACACAACTGTTGTACCATTTATGAAAAATAGGCACTATTGCCAAAGATTTTCAGTATTAAAGCTCAAAGAAAATATTTTTCCTGCTTAACGACACAAACCTTTCTGACACATTTATGAATGCTTTTATATCTAAAAGCATGAAATAGGCAGGGCATGATTTCTGAAGTGATTTGGAATTGAATAGCTTTTTTCACTATTTGAAAAATGTATTTACATATTGCGTTATAAGTGATTGTTGAGTCGTAAAGACCTTTCTAGTACTGTATCATCCCAAAATTCAGCTAAAAGTGCCAACTTTGGTAACTTTTTCTAAAATATTTCTTTTTAAATAGAAAATGTTGTTTGATTACAATACTACAACATAAGTTTATCCTACTACAAAACTATTGAATTATGTTACAGAACTACAATTTGTAAATTCAATACACAAGTGCTACAAAAGCCTGTTTCTGATTAAGATTCTACAAAAACATATTTCAATGGAAGAGAAAAAGTTACAGTATCAAAATGAGATGAAAATTATGACAATTATTGCACTTAGTGAGTAGGATACTACTTCTGTTGTGTAAATACCTGTTAAAATAAGATTATTACAAAATTTTTTCATTATATAATTTAAAAAAATTTCCCATTTTTTTTCGTTTGAGGCACGGAAAGAAACAGTTTTGTGCCCAGATATAAAATGTAACATAACATTGCAATGGTCTGAGGATAAAGAAAAAATTCTAAAATGATACCTGATAATATATATTTGACATACTGGCCTGAATAATTTATGTAAAAGTATCGGAGATGAACATATCTATGTCATGTTAAAGGTTATTTTTTTTTGTAACAAATTTTTCTGTCTATGCATCTCTATATTTCATGATATTTTTTAACTTTATTAACCTAGTGTAGCTTTAAACAAGTAATATAAAAAAATAAAAAAATAAATAATAATAAAAAAATTAAGTCTATTCCTACTTAGGTCATCAAAGAAAAATTTAATATAATCCCTTAAGCTAATATTAGTTTTTGTTGCATTAAAATATCTCAATTTGGGATTTTCTATAAGCAAGTAAACCCTATTGGTTTACAATGGAAGTCTATGGAAATTTGGTGAAATATTAGAGATATCGCCAAGTTGGCATCACTTTTGGTCACCAAATTTGGCGATAAACCTGGCAGTATTTGGCGAGAGAACAGAATCCCCCATATGGTAACCTCCCTTATATGTATGTATGGAGATGCATTAAATGCTATTCAGTAACCAATGGCTGCCATTTTTTTCTCCCATATAAAGCTAAAATTAATTAATTAAATTTAATTAATGAATTAATATTTGAAAAAAAACTGTATTAACATCAAGTGTCATCCACTACAAGTTAAAAAAAAAATGTATTTGAACTTGAGTGGATGAATAATAAGTATTTTATTAACTATTGAAAATTTGAACAAGACATATATATATATATATATATATATAGGAAGAGTGAACTAATAGTAGGAATTGAAAAAGTAAATATCTCTGTCTTGTTGTTTCTGAAAGGTTTGGAGATTAACGTATCTCATATTTGTCTGCAGGTTGGTTTTCTAATATATAAGCACTATCTGCGAAAAAATGTGACCAGCATGAATTTCGACAATCCTGTATATAGAAAGACAACCGAAGATCAGTTTAGCTTGGAGAAAAATCAGTATCAGCCTGCAAGGTCTTATCCACCGGTAAGTTATCTGATTTTGATTTATAAATTAAAATGTCTTAGTTTTAATTAGCATGCTTTATTAACATTTATGTAGAAAGTTTGGAGACTGTTCAATATACCACTCTGTATTTAAAAAGAATAAAAAAACTAGAGAACAGGAATTCTGCTTTTTCAGAATTTAGTGTCGCCCCCCACATTTCCATTACTTCATTTTCTTCTGGTGAACTGGTGGTTTCTAT
The DNA here is from genome assembly GCA_963932465.1 of Maratus speciosus. Classification (NCBI taxonomy): domain Eukaryota; kingdom Metazoa; phylum Arthropoda; class Arachnida; order Araneae; family Salticidae; genus Maratus; species Maratus speciosus. Next base: position 560,033,544 of record OZ010794.1, on the reverse strand, counting down.
TATTATGAAACAGCCATTATAAATGAAGCGTTTAGGTGAAGATGAATGAGCAGTCGTAAAAAGTTAGAACTCTGATTTTCTGGTCAGAATGGGGGGGAAAAATGGCCATAATTTTTTTTTTTTAATACTTTATTTATAATGGCTGTTTCATAATAATAGAAACCACCAGTCTACCAGAAGGAAATAACCCGGTTAAGCGGAACTCGGATAATCGGGACTCTACTGTAGTGCAAAACATATTTCAATGTTAAGACTTTAATGCACATGCTTTTATTTTATGTAAAATGACATCATTTGCATTAATATAGATACTTAAAATTAAATATAGTTTATAATAGCTCCATGTTTTATCATAAATCATTCATTTATATTTTTCTCAAAATAGCACGTATTTTAATTACATTTTTTCAGTTTTTATGGGAAAATGGCTACAAGAAGATATAATTGCTATTTTTCAACTATTTTTTCTTTACTTTTTACAGAAATGGAGTACTTGAGTTGTCAAAATGAAACAAATGTCGCTAAAAACTACAAAAAAATTAATCTCTCAAAAACAAATGGAGATGCAATTTTTAAACAAATTGCATTAAGAAGTACTTTTTTCCCCCAATACAACATTATAAACATTGAAAATGTGCGATGCTTAGAAGTTTTAAAACATGCTGTAGAGTATTTAATTGCACAATGAAACATCAGCTTTTGTTTTACGGCTGGTTTATACAAGGTAACATTATTTATTGGAGACGACACAAAATAAGTTGGGAGGAAAAAATAGCATGCCTTGGGCTAAAAAAAAAAAAAAAAAAAAAAAATCTTTATTTGATGTTTCTTTGATAGGTAAATAATCAGATTAATCTGTCTTTTATTTTAATCCATTCACTATTTAATTCATGTTTTTGATTGTTGAGCTCTTTCAAAAGTTTCTTTTTTTCCCTTCTGAAGAATTATGATTGTAAATTTTGTATTACACAAGAAAAAACCTGTGAAAGCATTTTAAAAAGATAGTGTGTCATTCCATGCATGTCAGTATGCTAGTACTGGCCATTGAAGATATAAAAAAATCAGTCCATCAAAACAGTGAAAGCTGTTTAAATGAATGATGTTCATAAACAACTTAAATATACAGGTTTTGACATGAGGTAAATCTATCAGGAAATTCTAATACAGATGTTTGTTTGTTTTTTTGTTATAGTGGGTTTTTTTCTCCCCAAAATGTTCTTGAATCATTTTTCCTATTTAGTATCTAGTTCTTTTTTTTCCCTTATTGATCACTTTTAATATACAGGTTTCCCTCAATTAGTGCAGTTAATTAATAATTAATTGGAATCATTACAATTATTTATTTAAATAATCCCACAATATTAACATATAAATTGAAACATACATTGGACACAAAAAGCTGCAATAGCTCTACAGCCAACTTTATCAAAAACCCAATATATATAAATAGAAAGTAATAATGTATTATGATATTGTTTTTGATGTATTATTGTTAGAAAATGGATATTGCATCTTGATATGAAACTTTAAGAAAAGTTTATCTAATTTTCATCAATTTCCATTAACATAAGCATGTGAGCTAATTTAATAAGTAACAATCGAGAAACATTGAAAAGTCAATTTTAATTTTGCATTACTACAATTCTTTAGGTTATTTATATTTAGCTTACTTATCATTCCATTAATTTTTAAAAATTTGCATTTTATTTAAAATTTATTGCAATACAATTTGATACTCCAGATTTGCATACATTTTAATTTACACAAAAACTTATCAACTATATAGTTTTTTTTTCTCCTTTTTGAATACATCCGTCAATGCCCGGGTCTGTATCCATCAGATATTGTCTGATGCATTCTAATATTTAAAAAATTTCTTAGAATTCTTTTATATTCTTTCTTTCTTTCGGCATTTTCAAAAATCCAATGTAAAAAGCAGAAAAAAGGATCATTCATTTCATGCTTTACCCACTAATTGAAATTTTGCCCACTCTATACTATGTTAATTTCAATTAGCTTCTCAAAGACATTCGCCCCCCCCTCACTTCATTTCTTCACTGTCCTGGGATAAGTAGAGCAGTCAGTTAACCAAATACAGTGTTACCATAGTTACTGATCTAAGATAAGGACCGGGAAGCTGACTTTGAAAAGTAAATTGAAATTACATGTAGTATAATCAAGGGAGCATCTAAAAAAAGCTTATACAGTACTTAAAAATCATCTTAACTGAAACTGCACTGAGCGAGAGATACCTATGTGTGGTTTTATTTATTATGAATATTTTTAAGATAACACTTTAGCAATTCTTACCAATTTGAAAATTATGTGTTAACTATGGGGAAATTTAAACACAGAATGACAAATTTTCCAATAAAATTATCAAGATTTATTTTTCATAATCAGATAACAGATGTCCAATGTCAACATACTATATTTTAAAATTGCTGTTTTTAAGAAGAAGACAAAAATTTTAGAAGATTTTGTCCATGTAAGAATTTTAAAGTTGTTAAAAAGTAATTAACAAAATGAATAAAATAAAAAAAATGGTCATGAATTTCTATATTTTATTAATTCTTATTCAATATCATACTCAAAGTAATTAATGTGACAGATAATTCCGTAAAATGATGTATCTCTTCAAGTCTTTCTTCTCTCATTGTATATTTGGAATAAACTTCTTAATATAAAAAACCAGTCAACTTGATAGAAAAAAAAATTGTAATTTATCTTTAATAAACTATTGTAAATCACAGGGGAGAGGGATATTGTTTTGGAATTAAATCGTCAATCTGATCCAAAATTTGTGTATTGCTTAGCTCTTTCATTAAAATCCTTGAATTTTAAATATGGTGTACCAAACATTATGTCTTATGTTCTATATGGAATAATTAAATGTAGTGTAATAGAGGGGGTGGGGATGGAATTAGACATCGAATAGGCAAGAAGTTCTTGATCACCATTCTCGAAACTGCCATGCTCTTCAGGTGTCATCTAAAAAGTGAAAGCATAACTTAAGTAAATAAATTTTAAACACAGTGGATACTGGTTCTAAATACTTTCAATATTTCAAAAGTGTGCACTCTTGCAAAAAAAATCTGACTGGCACTTCTGATCAGACATCAACTTTCTGAAGGTGAAAACAAAATTATTATAATTATATTAGGTAATGCGTATTCCTGTGTTTAAATTTTCTCATGTGCATAATATGCGATTCCATGATCTGGGAGGAAAAAAAAACAGTTTTGCTAGAGTGTCCTCCTTAAATGTAGTGTTCTATTCTATGCCAACCTAATTGTTTCTTTTTCATGTTTTTCCTTGCCTTCTAAATAGGCATCCAGTCAAGTAAGTGTTTGTTCAATATTGAAGCTGCCGTCTTGGCTTCCTTTCCCCTCAACTCTAATAAAATCCTTTAAAATATTATGTATTTCTCCTTGCATCCATTTCTTTTGTGTTTAAAAATTTTCTGAGCTTTTTCTTCCTGTCGTTAGTTCTGTTCGTGTATTTATAAATGCATGACCTCTCCATTTGTTATTGTAAAAGTTGCTAAGAAATTTGCTTGAAATTAAGTTCAGAAGGCATGTTGTATATTTCTTTTCTTAAACATATATACGTCATATTTTACTTTTAAAATTTTTGTCTGTAAAAGAATGAATTTTCAAAGTTTTTTATTTATATAATTTCTTTTTCTGTCTTCTTTTAAATAGTGATAATTTCTAATTGTGTAAACTCTACCAATTGTTCATTTTAATAATCTTTTAAAAAAATTCTTTTTAAAAAAAAAAAAAGAAAAAAAAAGCTGTTTTGTTTATTACTTTATTCTAATGATAAATATTGGGTTGGCAAGGAAGTAATTTCGGTTTTCACACATTCAGAGATTTATGTAAATTTTTTTGAATGAATTCTGCTAGTAATGTTTTTAGCATTTTGCCATTTGATAGCAGTGACCTTGAGGTTGCTTTTTAAGCCATTGCAGTGTGATTTAGTTTGCAACTATTTGATGAGGGTCAATTTTAACATGGAGTGCAAAAACGAACATTTTTGGCATATTTTACTTTTTTATTTCCGGAAAGGAAAAAAAGCTGCAGAGGCTCATAAAAAGATATGTGAAGTTTATGGTGTTGATTGCATAACATAGCGCACATGTCAGAATTGGCTTAAAAAATTTTGTTCTGGCGATTTTTCACTGAAAAATGACCAACGTTCTGGTCGACCGACTAAAGTTTCTAATGACCAAATCAGTGTCATTATTCAAGAGGATCGTCACGTAACTGTTCGAGAGATTGCAGAGAGGTTAAAAGTATCTCACACAACTATTGAAAATCACTTATAAGGTCTTGGCCTCGTTAAGAAGCTCGATATTTGGGTTCCGCATGAATTGAAAGATATTCACTTAACACAACGAATCAATATTTCTGATATGCATCTTAAACGCAATAAAAAAGATTCTTTTGTGAAAAGAATCATCACTGGTGATGAAAAATGGATCACCTACTGTAACATCAATCGAAAACGATCATGGTCCAAGCATGATGAACCAGCACAAACCACATCGAAAGCTGAACTGGATCAAAAAAAGATCATGCTGTCTATTTGGTAGGATTACAAAGGTGTTGTGTATTTCGAGCTTCTCCCAAGAAACCAGACAATTAATTCAGATATTTACTGTCAGCAACTAATAAAACTGTATGAAGCAATCAAAGAAAAGCGGCCGGCATTGGCAAATCGTAAAGGAATCGTCATCCACCATGATAATGCCCGGCCTCACACATCTTTGGTAACTCGTGGGAAATTATTAGAGCTTGTTTGGGAAGTGATGTCGCACTCTCCCTACAGCCCTGACCTGGCACCATCTGATTACCATTTATTTCGAAGTTTGCAGAATTCTTTAAATGGTAAAAATTTCACAAATGACGATGACCTAAAACACTTCTTGGTTCAGTATTTGTCTGATAAGGACCAGAAGCTCTATGAACGCGGAATCAATCAGCTGGAAGAAAGATGGCAGAAGGTCCTTGAACAAAATGGAAAATATATAATTGATTAAAGTTTATTCTTTGTCTTAAAAAAAAATGAGTTTTCTTCAATACTACAAAACCGAAATTACTTTCTTGCCAACCCAATAATTATCTAAATCTGCTCCTTTTTTTTTTTTTTTTACCTCTGTTAGAAGTGATAATCTGCATTTCAATGGGTTTCCACTTTTTTCTCCTTATTTTAAATCCACCGCACCTTTTTTCCAAAAATCTCATTTTCAGTCTTTGCCCCTCATCCGTCTTTACACACACATATATACAGCACACAAAGATTAAAATCTTTACTATCGGGCTTCACCTGTTACACGAGTCAGTTTTTCCAAATGAACCTCAAAACAAATAAATACTATATTTACATTAATTATTTGTATTCTTTAACACACCCCTTATCAAACAAACTTCTTCCTTATGGTTTGGGGAGACCACTGCCTTCGGAACTCATTCCCGGGTGTCCCATGCTCTGGTCTGTTTTTGCAAGCGAAGCTGAAATTTGTATGTTTCTATTTTTTTTAAACGAAAATCTTTCCAAACGAACCTAGTGTTGGGGCCCCCACTGTTCTTAGCAATCTGCTCCAAGCATGCTATTCTTTCTCATATGTACTTTTTGCACATAAACCCTGAATTTGTATGAAATTATATTTTTTCATGAAAGTCTTTCCAAACAAACCTAAGGCATACGATGTTCTAGTCCAGGGTTGGCGAACCTATGGCACGCGTGCCAGAGTTGGCACGTAAGCTAATTTTTCTGGCACGCGAAAAATTTTAATTTGGGTATCGTTATAGAGATAAAATCCATTTTTTATTTCTGTTATAGTGAATAAAATTTTATTCCATAAGGGCAGATCGCAAATAATGCAATTATTTTTGCACAAGTTAACACATCAAAGTAATTTTCTTTTCTATCATGCTATGTATCGTTTTCCACATGTATTTTGCCTTTCTGTATATGAATTTAAAAACTGTAATTTTCAAATGAATTTCGTTAGATAGTCACTGCAATAACATGGCATATGGATCTAATTTAGCTATATATATTTGTAAAGATAACAAAATATGAACCAGATATAAAGCATTTTCCATCAAACGTACAACAGAGAAAATTTCATAAATACATTATTAGTACATTGTTTAATGTAACTTGGAAAATTATAAGAGATCTTGCATTAATAATAAGTTAAAAAATTAATGAAATAAAAACTCGCATGTTTATCCTTTATTGCAGTACATAATGTATAAATGAATCCTATTTACGAATTAAAAATTCATGCATTTAATAGTTGATTCCAGTATACAGAAAAATCGCATTTTAATTTTTGATATTTTTTAATTATTAATACATGAAAGCAACGGATTTTATATACATCGTATTCTTCAAAATTATTTTTGTAAAAGTTTGGCACGTTACATTGTTGATAGATATTGTTTGTGAATTTTCGGCACGCGCACGTGAAAAGGTTCGCCGAATCTGTTCTAGTCTGTTTTTGCAAACGAAAATCAAATATCTTGGATTTTAAAATTTTAAAGCAAATCTTTGCAGATGAACCTAGCGTTGGCAGCTACACTGCCAAGGCAGTGTAAGGTGAGTGGGATGTGCCCACTAAACACCCCGTGTGTTTATTGGCCTGTAAGGGGTCTCTATTATAGTGATCGTCACTTTAATTTCTGACATTTAACTGTATTACACTTTCAATTGTGGCCGATAGTTCTTGAAGAATGCATAAATGGAAAAAACAGCACCCTCTAGTGGCATTGTCTTAATTTAAACGATAGATAATTGATTTTGGTATGCATCCGTATAAAGCACTTTTAAATTGTTCAGTTAGGTGTCAGAGATTTTCGAAAATGAATGAAAAATCTATATAACCTATCTTGTTCTTTTCCTCTCGTTAAATAAATATATTTTTTTTAACCATTTGGAAAAATGGTTATTGTCCTCGGTCAAGGTAGGAAATCAAGAACATATCTGAAGCTTTTTATTAGTTGAATCCGTATTTTATTCGTTTTCTGATTGGTCTATACAGTAATCTGTATTTTCCCTTTACTTTTAACAGAGCTGGATACTTCTGTTGCCACTATGACAAACAAGTAATAAAAACTACAAAAAAAAAAAAATTAATAACTCAGAAACAAATTGAGATACAGCTTTCAAACAAATTGCATTTAAAAGCACATTTTTTTCTCTATACGACGGTGTAAAAAGTAATATTGTCGGATGTTTAGAAGTTTAAGAATAAAATTTCATTTAAAATTGGTCTGGGAATATTAATGTTTAATCCATGGCGTACGTAATGTATGACCAGCTCCATAGAAGTTTAAAAATTTACAGTACCGAAAAATGTAATCCATGGCATATGTATGATCAATTCCGTGCGATTTTTTATGTCTTAAATCCTAGTCTTTGAAAAAATCATTTTCCAAATGGCCTTTGTAATTTGTTAAATTGCATTTTTTTTTTTTTTTTTATGAAATAGCCATGCTTTTTCATTCAGTCGATTTGGCGATGTCACTGTTCAAAAACTGGATTAAAATTCTCTCAGATTTCTTATTTGGAAAGCAAATTATTTGACAACTGAGGCAATTGATAATCAAGGTTCTACTCCAATGTGTTCAGGGGTGGCTCAGGACGTTCCTCTCGGAACAATTAGATCCCCCCCCCCCCCCCTCCTTCCCGGAGCCACAGAAATCCATCCCAGAGAAAAGTGTCAGAATTCAACACTGTTCTACTCTACTTGTTTTTTTTTTATACATTCCTTTTTTTTTTTTTTTTTAACTTCTTTTCAACCTATGTTTTTTTCCCTTTTTTTTAATAAAAAAAAAATACTTGCTATTTTTATACCTGATTATATCTAATTGTATAATAATTAATCATCTCTCTCTTTTTTTTTTTTTCATTCTAGAGTTTAGAACCTTTGACATCGCCTGGAACAAATGAATTTGTGTAGATGATCATCATTTTTTTATTCTGGACTTACATGAACTTCAGCTGAAGTGCAAGACTGTGTTCAGAACTTTTTTACTTGCATTCTGCCTTGCTCATTCAGCACGATAAAAATTTGGAAAATTAGTGCTCATATGGCAGCTTGTTCATTTTCAGTTCTGAGAAAAATTAGGTTACAGCATACTTTTTTTTTTTTTTTTTTTTTTTGTCTCTGCAGGTGAATCAAAATGTATGTTGTGGATACCATGGGTGCCAGTAGGAAGAAATCCAAGGAGTGCAAGATTTTGGAACATAAGTGTCTGTGATCTGAAGCCAAATCTTGGTGATTTTTAAAGAAATTTTAGATATTCAAGAATAAGTTTTTACTGGGGGTTTTCAAATGTAACAAATTCTGAACAAGAAATAAGTGAAAAAACTATTTTCTCCCTCCTCCCTTCCTTCTCCTGCTTAAGAAATTTTTAATTCTTCAATAGATTTAAACAAGAAATTCCTGTGTATTTTTTTTTTTTTTTTTAACCAAAGCAAAAACAAAATACAGAAATTAACAAAAAATGAAAAAACAAATAAATAAATAAATAAAAGCCAAACTTAAAAGCTCTTAATGGCTTTTTTCAAAATGTGGAATTGTAAAAATCTCATTCCGCCTTCCTGAATCTCCCATTTCATATAATTTGTAAACATTTAATTAAAAGAAATATTAAATTGTCAAGGAGATCTACCCCATCTCCCTGACAAAAAATACACCTAGTTCTTCTTCCACTTATTGTTTAATTGTTTGAAATAGTTGGAAAGAATATATATATTTTTTCTAAATAAGCAAAAATAGTGAAATTTTATTAATTTTAAAGGGAGGGCTATGGCTTCCCCGCTCCCCTCCGCTATCCTGTTGGCACTCATGGTGAATACTCAAGCTGTCTTCTTTTGAAGCAGTAAATTTTTGTTTAAAAACAAAGTTGTTCCTGTATGAATTCCTTTTTTATTGCTGCCAATTTTCAAAGCTATGAATAATCTCAGGTGAAGAGTTGTGTATCTGAGTTTACTTAAGCTTAATGTGCAAAAATCAGTATTGCTAATGAAGTCAGTATTTCTTTTTAATTGTACTTACCAGTTCTGGCCATTTTTTCATTTTTCTTGGTGCAGTTCTAGTACAGTGTGCATTAAAAAACAACATTCCAATGTTTAATTTATTAAAATAAGCATGTGTTGCAAAGTATAAATGTAATTGAATGCTTCAGCATTTTTTGTTTATTGAAAAATACCATATTAACATTTGGGGAAAATTACAGGGGGTTACTCATTGCCTGATACATTGTTTAATGCACTGTTTTTACCATAAGAAAGTTGGTATTTGATGCCGACATAATGTTTTTAAAATTTGCCTTCTTAATTTTTTATTTTATTATTATTTTTTTTTTTTAAGAGGATACATTTTGAAAATGTCGTTTACATAAAAATTTAAAGTTGGGAGCATAAAAAAAAAATTTAGGAATATATATATATATATATTTATGTAGTTCAAACATATCAGATGCCAATATTCTAAGGGTGAAAACTAAATTTTTGTAATTTTATTAGGTAAGGAATAATCCTGTGTTTAAATTTCCCTATAGATTAATATAGGATATTGCAGTCTATAAAGGGAAAACAAGTTTTGCCAGAGTGTCTCCTTTAACTAATTGCATTTCTGCTGGGGTTAACTAATATAAGATTATTAGACTTGTACTTATATTTTACATGTATTTTGATTAGCTTGTTGATTTAAATTATTTTAAGTTTAATCATTTTTCATTAAATAAAGTAATTTTTTAAATTGTTATGTTGAAAATTTGTACTTAATTGTAATATTTGCTCATTTGTTTGTTTAATTTAATTATTTTTTTTTTCAAAAATATGTATATGTGTAGATAATTTTGAAGATACTTAGAACAAAAATGTAGAAACGTTGAAATAATGAATTTTTAGAGTAGATTAATAAAACTTTTTGAAGAAAATTTAAAGAAAAAAATATTAAAAAATGCAATGAAAACATTATTACTAAAATTTAGGAAACTGAAGCTATGTAAAATGTTGACACTAATTGCTTCTAGAAGTATTTTATTATTTTTCTAATGTGCATGCATAATTCTACGTTATTGGATGCTTCAGTTTGATGCATTCAGATTGAAATAAGCTGAAAAATGTATAAATTGTATTAAAAATTTGATATAATTTTAAAAGTTTTAGTCTATGGCATATGTTTGCTGAAGTTTTAGATGTTTAACTTTTGTAAATATTCTATGTGAAATTATTTATGCTAACTTTGTACAAATATGTTACTTTGGTTGTAAGTTTGTGTTTTAAAACCTGGTGAACTTTTTTAAATGGTTGATCTGTTATATACTCTATTTAATGATTTTTACTTTTTTTTATGATATTCATGGACATATGCAGGGGAGGGGGGAGTGTATGAAAGGGCGAACCTATCCCTAAATCTTTAAAAAGTAGTAAGATGTAACTTGAAATACCAAGAGACATGGACGTCAGCAGAAATAAATCTATGTAGCAGCAGGATTTAGGCACATATGTATAGATGTTTCACAGCCTTGCCTAGTCTGCTTTTTTGAAAATGAAGAATTTATACATGAAATACGATAAACTAAGAATTTTTTGCCAGAACATCCATGAGCAAGACAATTTTAAAAATTTTCAAAAATAACTTTCTCCCACCATTTATAAAATGAAAAATTGAAACATTTCATAAAGACATTTAATGTATTCTTATCTAATTTAATTATATTTAATAAATTATATTAATAATTATTTATATTAAATTACCCTTCATTCCAATCAGCGGGAGTTAAAGATAAATTAAAAAGATATGAGAAATGATGTAGAAGATCTTATCCCAGAATTAGAAATTGTTTCCCATGGGGAGTTCAATGGCAGAGCCTCCTGATAAAAAATATTTTAGTTCATTTTTCTCTTAGTACAATCATTCTAAAATCACTTGGAATTTTTTTCTTTTTCCACAATCAGAAACAAGAAAAAAAATTAAATTTTACCAACGCTCATGTAAGTGAATGTACAAACTAGACACCACTGGTGCCACCCCACTCCCCAACAACCTCCTAACAGAAATCCTGCATATATCCATGATGATACTTGTATTAAAATTATTCAGCACGATTGCAAAAATGTGTGCATTTTGCGGCAAAATTTAAAGCATTTCATTGTGCAAGCCCATCATACTTTAATTACAATCGCTATGTATATACTTCAGATAGTAAATATTTTATCACCTTTTTTATTAAAAGATTGTCAATCTTTATTTTAGAAAGAAAGTGTAGGGTCGAAAAATCCTTAGTTCATTTATCTGTTGGTGTTTAATTATTTTAAATAATTCAGTATGGATATATATAGATATATTACAAAATCATGTAAGCGAAAGTAAGTTTAATTAAATTTTTTAATTCAGGGAGTGGCAATGGTCCTCCCTTGCCCCTGAAATAAATACATTCTCATAACTTTAGAGATTATGAAAATAGGAGAAATATGTATATTAGCTGGAAAGTTATTTAGTAACAAACTATTAATCTGTAATATTTAGAATTGTTTGGATCAAATTCTCAATTTCTTTTATACTAATACTATTGTTTAATGTTTAAATAAGTTTAATCAAACTTTAAGGAAATTAATGGAATTAAATTGTTAAAATAACATTTTAACCCCTCCCTTTTTGGCCTTTGTAGTAGATTTACTACTAAAAATGTAGGCACTTTTATCTTATTTTATTTTAAATAAAGAAAGCTTTTACACCTTGATTTTTATTGTACCTTTTTGATAATCTCAAGGTAGATCGCTGAACAATAAGCAACATGAATGTTTAGAAAGAAACACAAATCAATTCACTGCTTAGTATTTCATTTTTCAAGTGCTTAAAAATAGCAAATAAAATTGCATTTTACATCACTAAAAACACATTTTTTTTTCTAGCTATGAGCATCAAAACTTTTAAAAATTAAACAAATAGGAAATAAAAATAATGATATCAAATAAATTACTTTTGCAAAAAATCTAAAAGATTTTATTTAGTCTTAAGTTAAGGGATAAACCTTTCTATTAAATGTTACAGGACTAATAATTTATTATTCATGATTTTTTTCAGGGATAGAAATTTTCAAATGGGTGATCTCCTCTCCTTGTCTATTTTAAGTCTTTATTTATTTTTCTCCCTTTATTTTGTCCTATACTTCTTTACTTTTTATGCATTTCTCCAAATTCTTTATGCATAAAAACAATTAAAGCTAATTGACATTATCTGACATCAGTACAATGAAAATACTTATTTAGTTATTTGAATTCATTGTAATTGAAGAAAAGTTTTTTATTGTACTTCTTCAATGCTCTAAGGACATCCTTAGTGCATCAAAGATGTATAATAAAAACTTAGTCCTTTATTAAAATAATGGTAGCAAATATGTAATTTTATTTCATCTGAGTTCAGAGAGATAATCCAAAAAGGTTTTATTAATTGTTGGTTGAAAAATGTTTAAATCGCATGTAGGTAATGAGGATCTAGGTCAAGGAGGGAAGTTTCAAATCTGTAATCCTCTCCTCTCTCCCTTTTCTTTCTTTAGTACTTTTTCTTGAGTTCAAATTTTCATGCCCCCCCCCCCCCCCCTATATTGTTTCATATATATATATATATATATCCATTTTATGCATTTCCCAAAAAAGCCGTACTCAGAGGAGCGGCTGACACCCCTCTCCACCCCCCCCCCCCCCCCCAAAAAAAAAAAAAAAAAACTAGGCACTCAAGTAGTCCACAATAGCCATGGATATAATAGAAAAGGGGGCGTGGTTAATACTCTGTAATAATCCCAATCACTTTTTTTTATAAATCCACAAACTACTTCACAATAATCATAACAGAATGCCAATGTTCTCTTAATTTATTCCATAATTAATGATTCTTTTCCATGATGAAATTTTAAAAAATACACATTAAATTAGCTTTTCCTTGAAATATAAAAAATGGACCTTTTTCTGCCAAAGTACATAACTACTATTAATTTTTTCTTTCTCTTTCAAGACACTTATTTAGTTAAGTGTTTGATTCAGTTTTAGCTGGAGAAAAGGTTTTACGATATTTTCATGATGGGCTGGTGAAATGATGTGTTAAAAATACACCTTATATAATACATGACAAATTCATTTAGGTTGTTTATATTTTCCTTATCTTCATTTTATAAGAAACCTGTGGTCATCTCATTGCTTTGTGCAGCCTTCGCTGCTGAGCACTGTAAAGTGTATTTAATTATATACTATGATATGAAGCATGACATTCATGCTTTGTGATATTTAACATCTTGTTACTTTATTGCATTTAACATTACGTTAATTTTACATGCAACTGGCATAATTACAGAGGGAGCATCCATTATCCATGATATCTAGGGATCAAAAGTGTCTCAAACTTATATTCTAAACAGTATTGGAAATTGAATTCCTGAGCCGCACAGTAAATCTGCAGGGCTCTGTAAATATTCAAAAGAGGCCTTTAAGTATGGTATCAGAACTTTTTTTTTTTTTTCAATAGTAATACATATTTTCCTAAAACATCACCATATTAACAAATTATAGAAATTAGCATCTGTGGTCTAAAGTTCCATGGTTGTGTATCTATTTTTAGCTGCTATATGCTTTGAAACTGGAGGCCTTGCTATTTCGCCAGTTTAGCTTCTCTGATGATGAAAATTATTATTTTTTCTTCTCGCAGCATAACTTATATGAATTTTTAAATCTGTTATTTAAAATTTTTACTGAAAAAAAAAAGCTCTTTTATTCTTCATTAAGAAAAACAAAACAATACAGCCAGGCAGGTGGCTTCCATCATTTGGTCATTTGTAGAATAGAAATTCTACACATCAAAATAAAAACTTTGGTTATAAAATACAACCAATGGCCACTGTTTTCCAACACTGACTCTAAATAAGAGGTGGGCTCTTTCCACATGACTTATGACCAGAAATTGTGTGGATTTGATTTAGGATAATTGATGTTCCTATACTTTGCTTTATATTGATATCTTAAATTAGCATAGTCAAAATTTGAGTATCTTGATTTAAGTTTTTAATTATCAAGCTTTTTACTCACGATAATTTTTTAATTTGCTTGTTTATTTAAAGAATATTAATTTTTAAACCATTTTGAATATTATGGAAATCAAACAAATGACTTTGGGTGTTACGCTAAACATCATTAAAATTCTTAAACTCTGCAAACATGGTTTATTAAATTTATTTGAGTGTGGAGATAGAAAGTTGTAAATTATGTTTGTATCAAAATTTTTTATTGTTTTGAAGGTAAAACAATGTTTGTGTTTGTGAATTCAATATGTGCTTGAGCTTCTTTATTTTTATTATGAGATTTTATAAATATGTTGTATTTATATTAAATGAAAATTTTACAGCCTTTAGGACAGTGTTTAAACTGCATTAGTTTGTTTTGCATTTTGTGAAAGGATTTTAAATTTTGTGAAAATGTCAATAAATGTTTTGTTTAACACCTCCCCCCCCCCTCCAAAATAAATAAATAAATAAAAAATAAATAAATAAATGAAAGGGTAAGTTTAAATATGCTAATTTTTATGCAAATGTTTGCCAGGCAATAACTATGCAACACCAATTTGTAATTTTAGATTTAAGTTTTTGCAGAGTACTTAAGAATAATAATTGCTCCCCCCCCCCCCCCCCCCAATATATGTATAATAAAGGGGAGGGGAGAAATGCCAATGTCTCTCTTTAGTACATTCTGTAATAATCACTTTTTAAAATATATATATATATCTAACAATGACTTCACAAGAGCACAGAGATGTTTGCAGCGCTGCTTAAAAAATCTTGAAATTAGGCAACAAGGGGAGAGTGCTGGGAGAATTCGGATTAAAATTTTTATGATTAATTGCACTTGTAATCAATGAAACATGCTGAAATTTCTTGTAAATATTAAAAATCCTGTTGAATCACTGGAGCTATTTCACAAACTTCCTGAAATCTATAAACATATTAAGCAAAAATGCCTGTGAACAAACACTCTGGATAGTCATTAGCATAGCAGGAAAAAAAGATAAATATTCTTTCTTTAACATATTCCACAGCAAAATTATTTTTTCGGTAACCTTTCATAGGAGTTTAAATTAAACTTTCCCAGAACAGCAAAATTGGACATTGGCCTATTTTCACAGAAGATTCAACTTTTATTTAATTAGTAGCTTGAAAATTTGGATGAATTTAAGTATTTGTTTCTCTCTTTGTAAAAGAAAAAAATATATCTTTTCAAAAATAAACAAAAGAAAAAACATTTAGAAATCTTAACCCTCTGTCTACCAGAAGGGTCCAATGGACCCGACATGTACATTCAAAATATTTATTCAAACCAAAAATTTCTTCAAAACAAACTAAATGTATAAATCAGACAATAATAAGTTAAATAAACAAATTAAATAGTTTTAAGTAAAAATTCTGGTGTAGAATGTTTTTATAAAACTTGAGTAAAATTTCCGGTAGTTCTAGGGTTAATTTGCATTAATTAATTTCAATTTTGAGAATTGGATCTCCTCTCCCCCTCCCTCCTATATTTATGTTCTTATTTTTAATTGTGATGATTGCATTCTAGTTTAAATTTGTGTTGTACTTTAAACAAACGTTCTAATAAATATTGTTTTAGTTACAAAAACCATGTTTGTAGAGGAACAGTGAAACTATTGCTATTTCAAAATGATATTGTGATGGAAATCTTACCATTTGAAAAAGATTTTTTACCAACTCGTCTGGGTATACTGATCACTATGACAGAATCAGCAGCCAAGATGTCTTAAGTGATTCTGTTGGTGAAGCTCCAAACTAGTCATTCTGTGGGGTTCTTGTTTCTATTACCATCATTTAGAAGTAAAAATGACAATTATTGAATGTACAGTTTTAATGTGTAGCATAAGTATCTGTGATGGTTTATCCTTTGAAATTTCATTTATTTGAAAATATTGTATAGGTTAATAAATTGTCGTTTTTGTTTTCTTTTTTAAATAAACTGAAAAAATTTAGCTTGTCTGTGTCATTTATTTGTGTATTTCAATAAGCTCAAATCTAGGTAACATCTTTTATTGCAAACTGCACTTTTAAACTATTTTACAAGGGTAGTCTCAGAAGTACTCGACCTAAAAATGAAAACACAAAAAATTGAGGGAAAATATCTTTATTTCTCAATTTAGTCTCATTTTATCTGTATACACTTTTCCCAGTGATGTTTAATAGCTTCAATACCCTGTTTAAAGTGAGACCCATCGAACTCTTCAAAATAGTTATCAACTGCAGACTCCACTTCTTCATTGTTGGCAAATCTTTTACCACCGAGCCATTTTTTCAAGCTTGGAAAGAAAATAATCAGAGGTGGCTAAATCTGGTGAATAGTGTACGTAATTTGAACTTAACTCATTGATTTTGGCCTTCATGATAATGGATGTGTGAACTGGTGCAGTTTTAATGAAACACTTTCTTTTTCACCAAATGTGGCCATTTTTCTTGATTTCATCACTCAAACGCTTCTATAATTTTTCATAATACTTGCTATTGATTTTTTTTTTTTTTGAAGATAATCAATGAAAATTATTCCACATGTGTCCCAAAAAACTGATGCCATGACATTGCCAGCAGATGGAACTGTCTTCGCCTTTGAAGCTGATGCTCCCCTTTCAGTCCATTGTTTTGATTGTTCTTTAGTCTCATGTTTGAAATTATAGACCCATCATCCATTGTTATGAATCAATGCAAAAACTCCCTTTTATTGCTGTGAAACACCACCAAACACCAGATTCAAACATCCTCACAACGTTTTTGTTCCATTGTAGAAAAATGTGACATCCATCTTGTGCACAGCTTTCTCGTGTCCAAATATTTAGTCAATATGCGATGAACAGCACTTTTTGAAATGACTACCATGTCTGCTAGATTGTGCATTTTCAATCGAAGGTCATCCAAAACCATTTTGTAGATTTTCTTCACCATTTCTGGTGTGGTTATCTCATTTGGTCGACCACTGCAGTTTGTCTTAGCAGCTGGTATGGCCTCATTTAAATTCTGCCACCTAATATTTTATTGTTGTCAACAAGGTGGAGACTCCCCCCCCTCCACCGTCTCAGAGTAGAATCAGCTTGATTTTAATAATGGTTGGACTGAGAGAGACCTCCCAAATGAAAGTATTGTATCGCATAATGATGGCCAATTTTTTTTTTTTTTTTTTTTTCATGTACATATTCACTGAGAGCGTTTACTATCGGTGGCTGTCTCACAAATACTAAACAATGTAGCTTTAAACCAAAAAACTTAAGGCTTCTGTCCCATCAGGCAAAGACACTCGTGAGCTAGTGCTAAACCTATGGGGAGGTTATTTGCTAATATCTCATTTGCATTTTCGACAATTTTTTTTTTTTTTCATTTGATTACTGAGGTTCATTTCTACATCATCCCTTTACTTTTTCGATTTTTGTTGCAGGTATTTTTTATAATGACACTTTCATTTTCGAAAGTGAAAGTAACTTTATTTAAATATTGAAGGGACAGGAGCCTTAAGCTTTATAAGTTTGGTACTTTCAAACATTGTGATTTTTTTTCAAACATCTACACATCAGGTCTAGGACTACCCTCGTATGTCAGGTGTACATTTTTTAAATGTTGTCAACAACTATTTCCAAATCTTTGTAATTATTTAATCACAGAAATTTAGTGATTATATAAGGCAAAAAATTACTAGTTGAAAATAGTGGTAAGAAATTAAGGACTGTATGCACTTTATACAGCATGTATGTGTGATGCTCATCACAAAAGGGTTGGAATATGCAACTATGTCATGCATCTGCATATTTGTTTCCATAAGTACCAAAATGTCTTTTTCTATTTGTATTTTTTTCCCCCTAACAAATAAGTTTGGTTAAATGAAAATTATTTTTGCAATTTTGATAAACTATCTCTCTATTCTAAAAAAAAGTAACTACCGCTGTCACCGCCGCCGCCGCCGGTTTTGAATTTTTTGTGACCGGAGGTCTTTCTTCGTTAATATTAAAAAAACTGTTGCATACAAAAATATGAAAATCGGTAGTATTATAGAGAAATGTTTGATAAACACGCTGATGCAGACAGTTTTCAAATCTAAGAATTATTTTAAGAGTTATTTAATGCCAAAGTTGGACAAAATCGTTCCATCAAAAAAGTTTTATAGGAGCAAAAACTGTACATAGGAATTTAATCATTTTTAGATCATTTTATGCGTCAGAATTTCCTGGTGTGCAGATTGCAGTTAG
Organism: Maratus speciosus; assembly: GCA_963932465.1. Lineage (NCBI taxonomy): Eukaryota > Metazoa > Arthropoda > Arachnida > Araneae > Salticidae > Maratus > Maratus speciosus. The sequence goes on along the minus strand of OZ010794.1, from coordinate 560,015,240 downwards.
TTTTTTAATTTGAATAATTTTTCGAGGTTTTATTTCTATTTTAAATTCAAATTTTCAGCATTTCGAGAGATATTTTTTACAAATTTTAGAAAATTGTATTAATTTAAACTGTTGCCAACAGTATAAACAGCGCAAAAAGTAATGTTTGCTTCAAATTAAAAATTTATTTTACACGTGACTATCATAAACAAAAAATATAAAAAGCAGGAACTCATTGAAAATTACGTCATAAAAACTATAGTTACACATGAGTTTTAAATGAGAAAGAATATTGTAAAATAATAAATTCAGCAACATGCGTTAGAAGTCCTAAATAGGAGAATTTACGTCATATTACACTTATTACGTAAAATGAACAAAAAATAATATTGCAAAACAGTTTTAATTTAAAAATTGCGCGAGACATTTACTTGACATTTTAAGATGATCATAATATTTCATTTCTAACAAAAGTATTTTGACGTGAATATTAAAAAGAGAAAGAAACGTTTGGTGAAAATTACGTCAGATTATAACTGTCAGATTCAAATTATAATTCAATCTTGCGAAATCTTTTTAAAGGCGATCAAATTAGCGTGCTGTTAGAGTCTGCGGTGTCTGAACGGGGGTTGACGAGCGTAGCTCGTAGGGGGCAGAGCCCCCTAGTGAAAGAAAAAAAAAAGATAAGTAATTTTAAAAGTTTCATTTTAAAGCAGTTTTTTTAAAAAATTTATTTATTTTAATATCCAAACGTATTAAAATTCCTTCTATACTTGTGTATCCATATGAATGTTTGCAATTGTCTTGCCTTCAAATCATTTATATTAGCTATCAGAGCTATATGCTACGTTTAATGTAAAAAAAAAATCATATCTAGTGGTTTAATTGTAAAGGATGCCATTTATTTTTTTTTCTTCATGCACAGCTGAGAATACGTTTGATACAGTTTTACCCTCGCAGATTTTTAGTGAAAGTACTCATGAACGATAAGTGTTTCTTTTTGAGAATATTGGAATAACAAAGCTTTAGAAAATATCACTGACAACTGCTAATGTCTGTGCGATAAGTGTTTATTTAATGCTTATGTTTCTATTATAATCAAATCTGCTAAGTTTTAGCTTTTGTGCTATATAAGAAATGCTACCGTATTCCCCCGCATTAGCCGGCATGCCGCAAAATTCGAGGGGGACCAGATTTTTGAATATTGGTCCCTGGTCTTTCCCGGCATGCCGGAAAAAGTGAGGATCTTCGAAATTGGAAAAGAATGAGGTTCATTAATTGTATTCAGTAGCAACGATTGGTGTTGGTGAAGAGGGGGTGCAATATAAAGTTTGTCCCCACTTTTCTAACTATTTAGTTTACTTTTTTTCACATATTCAAGATAATAAAAACGTGTTTCATGTATCTCATATACCATTTCGCACAAAGCTCTCTACCTAGCATCCATCCGATATTTACAATGTAGAAATAGATTATCTCATAAATTATTACATGAACAGAATTATTCTTAATATAAATAAAATACGAAAAAATATAATATCTAAATATATAAAGAGAGAAATATGTGCTTACTTTATATAATAATTTAAAAAACTGAAATACAGGGTTTTATCCAATAAGAAAGATCACCGGACTAAGAATGGAAAACGCTGAAAGTACCAAAAAATCAAATCTTTCTTTTTAATAAAAAAAATGTCTTAAATGTCAAGCTTAACAAATATAAAAACGCCTGAAGAGCTAACCCTAGCAGTAATAGTTCAAACAAGTCAGAAATTGTTCATCAAACGTGGCAAATGAGGTGCTTTCGCCGCCTTTTTACTTTCTTTTACCTTTTATAAGAAGAAAGTATTGGATTCGTAAAAATTTTCAGTTTTCGACGGATTTACACGTTTTAGGGGTCAGAGATTCCGAAAAACATGTTTTTACAAAATGTCTGTCTGTATATGACACAAATTTTGTGGGCGCTCTATCTCAAGAACTAATGCACGGAATTTAATAAAAATTTATATTCAGTTAGTCCCTGATATAAATTGGTGCTGATTAGTTTTTGGTGTAAATCGCTCAACAGGTGACACTGTTATTCAGCCTTTTTCACGATATCTGCAATAGCTCAATCTTCAGAACTAATGCACGGATTTTCATCAAACTTCAGATTCGGTTAGTCCTTGACATAAATTGAAGTTTTGTACATTTTGGTGTAAATCGCTCAACAGGTGGCGCTGCTATACTGCATTTTTTACGATTTCCCCAATAACGCTATCTCAACAACTAATGCTTGGATTTTCATCAAACTTCAGATTCAAGTATACTTTGATATGAATTAGTGCTGTTTGTGTTTTAATGCAAATTGCTCAACAGGTGGCGCTGCTATGCTGCACTTTTCAGAATTTCCATTATCTCGAGTATCTCAAGAACTAATGCAATAATTTTCACCAAACTTCAGAATCAGTTAAACCTTGACATGAATTGATATTTTGTACATTTGGGTGTAAATCGCTCTACAGGTGGCGCTGCTATGCTGTATTTTTCAGAATTTCCAGTATAGGTGTATCTCAAGAACTAATGTACGAATTTTCATCAAACTTTAGAATCAGTTAGTCCTTGAGATGAATTGACATTTTATACAGTTTGGTGTAAATCACTCAACAGGTGGCGCTGCTATGCTACATTTTTCAGAATTTCTGCTCTATCTCAAGAACTAAGGCATGAATTTTTATCAAACTTAAAATTCAGATACGCTTTGATATGAATTTGTGCTAAATTGATGTAATTTCTTGTACTATTTAAATGATTTAATTGGTAAGATTTATATAGAAGAAAGTTTTGTGATGGCCACAACATACTAGTTTTTCGCTGTCTTGAAAAATTTCCTCTTTTGGACTTTCAGCGTTTTCCATTCTTAGTCCTAAATTAGAAATACAAAATTTGCTGTATATTTAATCATTCATTGTCACTATACTTGCTTTCTTCCTCTGTTAGACAAGAAGTCTCGTCTTTCACATCAGAATCAGGAATAGCATCCTTTTGAATAAGTTCTTTCAAACGATTGTGTAAAAAGTCTGTTTCTTTTCGTAGTTAAAGCACATTAATTTAACCACGTCTGTTTAATTAAGTCTTCGGAAACTTTTTCCCATACTGCCTTTACCCAAAGAGCTATAGTAAGATACGAAGCAGATCGACGCGGCGTTTACCAGACTTCGTGAATTCCTGTTTTCCATTTCTTAGCCAATCACTCCATAAACTTCTAATTTATGCTTTGAAAGTCTTATTCCAATGCACATCTGCGACCTGTAACAATGGTATCAAACCTCCAGGAATTATTACAAGCTCTGTTTTATAATGTTGTTTAAAACTGTATATAACAGTCGTTTTTAGGTGGGGTTTTGCACAGTGGTGTAGTCGTAAAAAAAACAGGGTAAACGCTCTAAGCAGAGGGTATATGGTCAAGGCAGAACGTATAGCCTAGAGTATATATACTATAGCTTTGTTGAGAAACAGAGGGTATACGGTGTTCCTTAAAAAAAATGTAGAAGGTATACCCCCGTATACCCTCCACTACAACCCTGGTTTTGCATACTGTCCAATACTTAGACGGATTTTGGTTTAAAAAAACAATTAGGGCGAAACCCAAACTTTTTGCTTATATATATTCATCGAGTCACTATACAAAGAACCTTTCATGGACACAGTGACTACAACATCCTTTGGGAAATCTGACTTTGGAATATTTTTTAAGCCTTTAAAAATTAAAATTGGTTTCAATTTTGTTCCATCGGCCATTGCGCTCTCAATATAACTGTGTATCGTAGTTTTCCTTACCAGTCATTATGTATATGGATTCCACGCCTTTATAAAGTCATAAGTTTTCTGCTGCTGCAGATCAAACCACGTATCATATATATAGTCGTCGTCATATATATAGACAGAGACAGAGAGAATAATTGTTTTTTTCTTAAAATGAAAAATTTTGTTAGAAAAATCAAAACAAATCAGCCGCCCGTCCTCCAGTAACAAAACCTCATATTTTCCGGCATGCCAGTAAATACGAGTTTTTCCGGCATGCTGGTGAACCTCGATTTTTTCCAGCATGCCGGCTAATGCGGGGGAATACTGTATATAAATATGCTATATATTGGAAATATAAGAAAACAAAAATTAGAAATAGCATCAAAGTTGGCATTTTAAACTAATTTCTGAAACACAACAGCATAGGAAGGTCACAATTAGGGAGAAATCCATTATAACAACATGTAACATCAGAAACTGAAAATCTTTTCAATCCCAAACAATTTCAATAGTCATGCCAGCAAATTTAATGCATTTATATTTACCAGGTGTATCCAAAGTTCAAATTAGTTAAATTCAGGGGTGATTCTGTTTTGAATTTTCCAAAAAATTTAAAGCATTCATTCAGTTTCAAAAGTTATAAAAAACTGGTCATCAGTCCGAAAATTTGGACATAAAAATTGTGAAATAAACCCTGCGAATTTTGTCAAAGGACTAGAAAAACCACTAATTTTGTCAAAGGGTCATGGAAAAAACATGAATTTCATCAAAGAACCTCTGACAAAACACTAATTTCATCGAAGGGCCACAATAAAATGCGAATTTCGTCAAAGAGTCACGGAAAAAACAGCGGTTTCTTTAGAAAACAGCATACACACATCTATATTTATTATTGTAGGTATAGTTTTTAATCTGAAATAATATACTGAACTAACTTTTGAAAAATCAGATTAATCTGAACCCAACTTGCAGGAATCTCAGGGTTCGCACAGACTCCTTGGAAACTCCTTAGAAATGAAAACATTCCCAAGTAGTACTTAGAACTACTTAGATAAGTAAACCACTCCTTAGAAACTCCTTAAATTGTATTGCGGCTTCGGACGCAAGCGATATTGCAGCCGAGGAAAAAAAATCGTGATTGTAAAACGCACGATAAATCATTTATGCACAGCATAGGATAATCTCCACTAGGTCCATTTCCCAATTATTAGGTCCGTAAAGTCCGTTTTTCGATACTGGTAACCGATCTTTATTTTAAATTTTATCGATGTTTGGCATTTAGCCAAGAATCTCGGAAAAATCGCGTTTTTCGCAAATGTCTCCCAAAAAATACCATTCAAATTTCGTCAATCGATCGCGTAAAAAATTCGTAAATTTTGTCAAAGGATCGTGAAAAAACGCGAATTTCTCCAATAGATCGCGGAGATACTCGAATTTCTTCAAAGGATTGCGAAAAAGAAGCGAATTTCTTAAAAGACAGCCAAAAAACGCGAATTTCCTTTTAAAAGATCGTGAAAAAAAGCGGATTTCCTCAAAAAATGCGAATTTCCTAGAAAGATCGCGAAAACACGCGAATTTCTTCAAAGGATCGCATAAAACACGTGGTTTCCAATAAAAGATCGCGAAAACACGCGGTTTCCAATAAAAGATCGCGAAAAAACGCGAATTTCCCCCAGAAGATCGAGAAAAAACCGCGAATTTTCCCAGAAGATCGAGAAAGAAACCGCAAATTTTCCCAGAAGATCGAGAAAAAACCGTGAAATTTCCCAACAGATCGCGAAAAAACGCGAATTATTTTCACAGAAGATCGCGTAACACACGCGAATTTCCTCAAAAGATCGCGAAAAACGCGAATTTCCTCAAAAGATCGCGAAAAACGCGAATTTTTTTCAAAGGATCGCGAAAAGCACGCGGTTTCCATCAAAAGATCGCGAAAAACACGCGGTTTCCGTTAAAAGATCGCGAAGAAACGCGAATTTCTCCCCAGAAGATCGCTTAACACACGCGAATTTTCCCAGAAGATCGCGAAAAAACGCGAATTTTCCCAGAAGATCGCGAATCACACGCGAATTTCCTCCAAAAATCGCGAATCACACGCGAATTTCCTCCAAAAATCGCGAATCACACGCGAATTTCCTCAAAAAATTGCGAAAAACACGCGAATTTCCTAAAAAATCGCGATAAACACGCGAATTTCCTCGAAGGATCGCGAAAAACAGGCAAATTTCGTCAAATGATCCCGAAAAACACGCGGTTTCCATCAAAAGATCGCGAAAAAAACGTCAGTTTCGTCAAACGATCAAAATAAAACGTGAAATCCATTAAAAGATCGCGAAAAAACGCGAATTTCTCCCAGAAGATCGCGAAAGTCCTCGAAATATCGCAAAAACACGCGAATTTCCTCGAAAGATCGCGAAAAACACGCGAATTTCCTCAAAGGATCGCGAAAAACACGCCAATTTCGTTAAAAGGTCGCGCAAAATCCGCAGTTATCCGTGATCCATCAATAGATCACGGAAAAAACGTCAGTTTCATGAAACGATCGAAATAAAACGTGAATTCCATTAAAAGATCGCGAAAAATCGCAAATTTTCCCCCCAGAAAATTGCAAAAAATACGCGAATTTTCTCAAAAGATCGCGAAAAACACGCGAATTTCGTCAAAGGATCGCGAAAAACATGCGGTTTCCATCAAATGATCGCGAGAAAATTGTCAGTTCATCAAACGATCGAAATAAAACGCGAATTCCATTAAAAGATCGCGAATAAAAACGCGAATTTCTCCCAGAAGATCGCGAAAAACGTACAAATTTCCTCAAAAGATCGCGAAAAGCACGCGAATTTCCATAAGGATCGCGAAAAACACGCGAATTTCATCATATGATCGCGAAAAAAATACGAATTTCGTCAAAGCTTCACCTTCAAAGGTATTGATTACCGCTATTCTAAAAGAATAAATTCAAAACTTGTTATATTTTTTCCTTGTAAGTTGCGTTTAGCATTCTTTTTTTTTTTTACCTTTTAAAATTTTCTTTAAGATGTATCATGCATGTGATATACATAATAAGTGTTTGGGATTTGACTAATCTCTGTTTATATGACCATTGGTCGCTGCATAAAAAAGTTGATTGTCTATTTTGTATTTAATCTTACGAAATCAGTAAGCAATATATTGTGAATACTGTGCAATTTCATCACTAACAATTAGATTCTAATAGAGTAAAATTTGATTTGTCTCCAAATTGGGCATTAAAAATTGGAGTGTGCATACCACATAACGATGCAGCGCATAAAAGCAACAACAACAACAAAAAAAAAAAGGCAAATCCTCAAAATTTTTTGGACTCCTTGGATTTTTTCGGTACTCCTTGGATATTTTCTTTCCAACTCTGTATGAACCCTGGCAATCTACACTCAACCCGAAATTGGCCAACATGCAACAAAAGTGATTAGCGTCAAGGGGGGTTCCCCCTCACTTCCCCTCTGCTGTAACCTTTCAGAAATTTGTTTTTTACTCAGAATCACCCCTGAAAAAAAATTGCACTTTGCAGAAATGGGATCAAGGAAAATAATGAAAACAGTTGTAGATTCAGAACTCAAAAGCATTTATCTGAAATATGAAGCAGAGGTATGTAGATGAAACTTGTAATAATATACAAGGAACACTGGAAAAAAACCATGACTGTACCTGATAAGCTTCAATATACCCTATGTTGAAATGGGCCCTTTTCTGGTGTTCAGTCTCCATCTAAATGGTAAGGATAGTATCTGTCAGCAATGAATTAGAATTCATGTGCGTCCATGCATTTCCTGACGGCCTGCTTTGCATAAACCTACTTTATACAAATTGCATCTTAATGTCTTCTGCCAGTGATTTTTGTACTTTAAAATAATAATAATAAGCTCTCTCCCCGATCTCATTTATGCAAACTGCAATTTTTTTCTCATAAATTTTCTGAATTTTTAGAGTTGTAATGAAGTTTTGACGCATCTAATATAGTGATTCTGTACATGTGTTAAGAGCTTTCATGTTGTTGAAAAGAAATATATATACTTTTTGGAAACATACTTAAAAATAGCCTTGATTACTTATTAAAACTAAATTTATTAAATTCTATCGACTCAGTCAAGATCTTTTTAAAAATTTTATTAAATTTTATGTACGGTACAATTTATTAACAACATTTACTCATATTTTATATAACATATGAGACTCACAAAATATACATTTTGAAGTTGAAACAATGAAATATGGAATTGGTTATCTGACTAAGAGTCTTTTTTCTTTACTTTTACTAGTGAACTTAAAGGTGATTTCTTAGACAAAATTCCAATACTTCCACTTGTCAGTTTTGGTTTCTTGGTCACTGGTACAGGAATTTCTTTGCTTACCTAACGGAAAAGTTTCAGAATAAGTAGAAAATTTAAAATGCACTTTTTAAAAAAATATATATATATATATTCTATACATTATAATGAGGGGCTCACAACCATAGTAGACCAAGTCCATTTTGAAAAAAAAAAAAAAATGAGATAGTCTATTTAGAAGGTGCATAAAATCTGTTTTATCTACTCCCACAGTGAACTAAGTCTGTTTTCACATACACTCTCATATATAACATCTGTTTACAGACTTGGTTTACTGTGGGAGTGAGTAAAACAGATTTTATGCACCTTCTAACTGGACTATCTCATTTTTTTTTTCTTTTTCAAAATGGAATTGGTCTACTATTGTTGTAAGCAGGGCTGCGGAGTGGGAGTTGTCCATTTTCCCCACCGACTCCGCAGCCCTGGTTGAAAGCCCCTCATATGCAACATTTGTTTATTTATCTGTGTATAACCCTAGATATTTCTCCCAAACTTTTATAACATAAAGCATAACTGGTATGGTTTTGAAATATTTCACCAAAACCTAAGTTGTTGATTAATATTAATGTACATCCTTGATTAATTTTAACACAATTATTCTTCTAATTGGTAAATAAATCACACAAGTTGTAATTTTCCAACTGGATGGAAAAACATCCAGGCCATGATTCGAACCAGCAACCTTTTGGCTGAAGTTGTCAATTCTCTATCAACTGAACTATCCTAGACAAACCTGGCAGACACACAATTCACTCAGAAACTTTATTGATTATGACATGTGGTCTGATATTTGAATCAGCTCAAAAGGATAAATTGCAGGTAATGGAACTCCAAGAACACATGCGTTTGTAATTTTCCAACAGGTCTCAAGTGTCCTGGACTGGACACTAATTCACCCAGTTGGGAAAATTACAACTCATGTGATTTATATGCAAATAAGAATAATCGACTTAAAATTGAGTATAATTAAATATCCAACATTTCTAAGAGTTCCATTAACTGTGATTTATTCTGTTGAGCTGATTCAAATATCACACCATATGTCATAATCAATAAATAAGGTTTCTAGGTGAATTGTGTGTCCACATTTGTCCAGAATAGCTCAGTTGGCAAAGCATAGGCAGCTTCAGTCAAAGGATCCCTGGCTCGAATCCTGACTTGTAATTTTCCAATTAGGTGAAAAAGTATCTCACTCGAATGTACAGGCTAAGCTTTACTTTATATGGTTTAATGTCTTTCATTACTGTTCCAACATGTGCACAGTAGCAGATTTTTCTATAAATCCGCAGCAAATTAAAAAAAAATCAACAATGCTGGACCAATCCTGCTATCATAAGAAATAATAATAAACCATAAAATATGCAAAATTTGCATTTACAAAGGAAATACAAAAAAATATATATATATATAGAAAGACCTAAAGTAAAATTAAAAAAAAAATTTTAAGCCAAACATTTTTTTTTAAGCTGTTAAATTATTCTGCAAGATTTAAAATAATCTGCAGCTCAGTTTCTGCTATTGGGAGCATGTTTAATATTAATGTTACACAGTGAGCCGCCCATACTAAAAACCCTGTAATTTATTTTTATATAAAAAAATTAAATGCAGAAAGTGCTACATATTTTTCTATTACAGCAAATTTAATAAAAGCACTACATTGAAATAAAAAAAAAAGCAATGTGTAAGTTACATTAATATTAATACACTTCACTCCTTGATGAAATAACTCAATACAGTCGAACCCGGTATACGAACGAAAATTTTAGCCCCACTTTTTTCCTATTGTATTTAATGCTAATTTATCCTTTTATAGCGAACCTCTGAAATCTTAAGAATCGGTTATAACAAACATTTTTTTCCAGTCAACCATGACTTTTTTTTTTTTTTTTTTTTAAAGCCCACGGTTGCTATTTCTTTCTCCCAGCTTATTTTATGTCATCTCCAATAAATAGCATTACCTTGTATAAGCCAGCAGCAAAACAAAAGCCGATGTTTCATTGTGCGATTAAATATGCTACAGCATTTTTTAAAACTTCTAAGTATCGCGCATTTTCAATGTTTATACCGTCATATTGGGAAAAAAAGTTCTTTTTAATGCAATATTTGTTTGAAAACTGCATCTCCATTTATTTTTGAAATATTAATTTTTTTGTAGTTTTTAGTGACATTTGTTTCATTTTGGCAACTCAAGTGCTCCATTTCTGTAGAAAGTAAAGAAAAAATAGTTGAAAAATAGCAATTATATCTTTTTGTTTCCATTTCCGCATAAAAACTGAAAAAATGTAATCAAAATATGTGCTTTTTCGAGAAAAATATAAATGAATGATTTATGATAAAACATGGAGCTATTATAAACTATATTTAATTTTAAGTATCTATATTAATGCAAATGACGTCATTTTACGTAAAATAATAGCGTGTGCTTTAAGTCTTAAAACTGAAATATGTTTTGCACTACAGTAGAGTCCCACTTAATAAGAGTTATTTTCTTCTGATGGACTGGTGGCTTCTATTATTATGAAACAGCCATTATAAATGAAGCGTTTAGGTGAAGATGAAAGAGCAGTTGTAAAAAGTTAGAACTCTGATTTTCTGGTCAGAATGGGGATAAAAAAATGGGCGTAATTTTCTTTTCTTTTTAAATTATGGCTTTTTTTCCTCCATTCTGACCAGAAAATCAGAGTTCTAACTTTTTACGACTGCTCTTTCATCTTCACCTAAACGCTTCATTTATAATGGAAGTTCTATAATAACAGAAACCACCAGTCCATCAGAAGAAAATGAAGTAATGGAAATGCCGGGGGTGACACTAAATTCTGAAAAAGTGGAATTCCTGTTCTCTAGTTTTTTTTTTTCTTTTTTGTTTAATGCAGATGTGAAAACAAGACTTTGACTCCAATTTCATAAGGAAATGTATGCCGGCCCATGAAACATGGTGCAAATCAGCAATAAGTCTGCTTATTAAAGGATAGAAACAACTGCATTCTTTCTCTTTTATGATAACCATTCTGCAGGTGTGATCCTGCTCATCCGTCAGTCATTTTCCCTTATTCCTGATCACAGTTGTGTGCAAGATTGGAGACAGGTGAAAATGCTGGTCGAGGGGGGGGGGGGGCAGCGAAAAAGAGAAAAAACTAATGTAATTTTGGCTACCTTTTTACCTCAGTAATTTTGTTACCGTATTCTCTTCCCAGGGGTTATGTAAACGCAACAGAAAATTATTACTTGGAGTATAAATAGTTCTCATCTTGGAAAAAAAATATGTTTTAAAATTTAAATAAAATATAAACACTAAAAATTAATGCATCTAAGACAGGGTTGGTAAAAAACTGGGTTAAAAAAACAGGTTTTTTGGTTTAAACTGGGTTTTTTTTTTTTAAATATATTTTCCTATTACATATACATGCATATTTATTGATAAAAATAAACATTGTTGGATATATAAGTAATACAACCTCATTTAAAAATAATTTAAATTAAATAATTACAATCAATTGTGTAGAAAATTGAAATTATTTAAAATTTAAACATTTTTAGTAAAAGCTATGTCTTATGTTCCATAAATAAAATGCTCTACATAGTGAAACATTGATACCTTGAAAATCTTAATAATAAACAATCTTTTGATTACTAGTACTATAAATAAATATATGGTGTTTATTCATAAATATAATATACTTTCCCATGGCTATTCAAAATAATTTCTTTGAAATATCTGCAATCTGAGATATCTGATTTTTCTGTTAGAACACTACATGAACAATTATTATCTTTTATTAAAAGTAAAGCTTTTTATAAAGAATTCCTGGAATGATTTGAACTTAGCAGTAGGGTCTTTACACGTTTCAAGAAGTATTGTGTATTGTCATTTGACATTTCTCCTCCGAAATTACCACGTTAAAAAAAAAAAAGGTGACTGTAAAAATAAATAGAAATACCTATTTACCAGCTTTCTAGACTACTGAAAACATTGATCTTAAAATGGAAAGTAGATTTATAAAAGTTGTCATCCACTAAAACACTTAAACAGCCATCAGACTTAATAAACAGGATTTTTTTCTAAGCTATTTTATAAAACGTATTACTTTTAAATGTCTAAACTAAAAATTAATAATATATATTTTTAAGCATTTTTATGAGACTTTTTTCTGTTATGTCTCACACGAACCTTATCTTGATTTTTACCCATTTTTTTGTCAGATCTAAATAGTGAATTCAATTATGCAATAGACGATTTAAATATATCTTATTGCATATTTTAGTTAAAAGTAAACAGATGCTTCGCTAGCACTCAATTTTTCAATGTCCTCTTATTTGACTTCATATCTTGAGTTTGTTTTTTATTAAGGCTGTTCTCAAATCCAAAAGGGCAACTTTATAACATAAGTTTTAATTTATTTTTGTTCAGAAATGCATGAAACTAGCAGATGCTGTTGTACAGAAACTATGTAATGGAACTGTGTTTCCGTTTTTTGCAAACACAATAGATCTTTCAGAAAATAGAATCAAAGTTGGCGTTTTGAACCGAATTTCCATGCGAAAGACAAATAACTACTCAAGGAAGGTTAAAAACATCTTTGTCACGTGATCAAAATTGCTTATAATGCAATAGGTAATTTATTTATAAAAAATGGAAAACACAGTTTGACTCCAAATCGCTTCTAGTCAGGCCTTCTAATTTTATATCTTTCCGTTAAAAAATGAATTTGTAAATGTGTCAAAGCATTTTGTGCTTATTGAGTAGAGCATTTGAGAACAACCTTAAAAAATAATCTCCCCAATCAAGAAAATTTTCTTTTGCAGCTTGACTGAAATCTTAAAGGTTGTTTTATGTTATTAATTGTAAATAATCTGCATTTTCTCAAAGGAAAATATTTTATTCAAAATATTGAATATTTTTAATCTATTTTATCTTTGCTACATTCGCACATTTTAAATTTTACCTTTAGAGCTTCCGATATGTTCATCAACACATGCAATTTGCATTCTACATGCATACAAATATAACCTAGACTCACTTTGTCTCATAGTGACTGCTGGGATAAGATTGTTAAAAGTAGAAATTATTTATCTCCAATAATTTGAAACACTTAAATTACAAAAATGAGAAAATATTATATTAGATCTTTTTCTAAAAAAACAGTTGGTTAACCAATTGATTTAAACCGTGCCAATCATGCTGGTAACAGAATAAAATCATAATGCAAAACCTCAATCCCAATGTAGGAATGCAAGAAAAACAAAAGCTTACCAAACCCAATAGCATGATACAGCAAAGAAAACTCATAGCCAATAATTCATTAGCATACAGAACAAAAAGTAACCAATGGAGAGAATTACTTATGATTATGTCATCATTGAGGCCTATGTAATTCTTAGTAAATCTTAACTAATCAAGCAATCTAAGTAGTAAAAGTGTATTTTTAGCTCAAATCTGCCATTTTGGATATTTTTAAAAATAAAAGGCTTAAAAAAAAGAAGAAGAAAAATAACTAACTACTTGTTTTTTTTGTTCCCAGCTAATTTTAGAAAAATTAGTTAGTCTGCTATGTAGATTTAAAGCTTATAAGAAAAGTTTGATTGATTAAAAATGTTTGTCCCTTTACATATTTATTAATTCCTCATTTTTCTAAAGCTTTGCTTGTAGCTTCTGCATAACTTGGATTTTGCATTTTTCATTAATGTGTAAAATAAAGGAAAACATTAGGGAAAAAAAGAAAAAACCATATGAAAAAAAAAAAAAAAAAAAAAAAAAAACAGCATGTTTTTTTAAAAAAACCATTTGGTTTAAACTAAATAACCCTGATCTAAGACAATATCAAATCAATTTTTAATAGAGTTGCACACCAGCAATTACAAAGTATAGTGCATTTATTCAAATTTAACACGGAGTAACAGTGATCAGTGAATAAATAAAAAGAAAAATGCTCTTTTAAACTGATGGCATTGAGCTCACAGGCTATTCACACTAATTGTAATGTATAGTCTTATTTCAAAGAATAATGCCCATCGAAAAAGAAATTAAGGGGGGGGGGGGGGGGGATTAGCCCTCTCCCTGTTTCACATCTTTATACTTAACCAATGAGCCTCCAAATCTCATCAGGGAAGCGCCTTATCAGAATAAACCAGTATGTCAAATTTGAAGCAAATCGGATAGAAAAACCCATTTATCTAAATTAAGGGGGTATTAGCCCCTGTCCCCCCATTTATACTTAACCAATGAACCTCCAAATCTAATCAGTGTAGCGCCTTATTAGAATAAACTGTTATATAAATTTGAAGGAAATCGGATAGAAAATCCCATTTATCTAAATTAAGGGGTATAGCCCCTGTCACCCCCATTTATACTTAACCAATGAGCCTCCAAATCTCATCACGGAAGCGCCTTATCAGAATAAACCAGTATATTAAATTTGAAGCAAATCGGATAGAAAAACCCATTTATGTAAATTAAGGGGGTATTAGCCCCTGTCCCCTCATTTATACTTAACTAACGAACCTCCAAATCTAATCAGGGTAGCGCCTTGTTAGAATAAACCAGTATATCAAATTTGAAGGAAATCGGATAGAAAATCCCATTTATCTAAATTAAGGGGGGAATTAGGCTCCTGTTCCCCCCTTTATACTTAAACAATTAACCTCGAAATTGAATCAGGGAAACGCCTTATCAGAATTAACCTGTATACCAAATTTGAAGCAAATCTGATAATTCTGCATGAAACACCCATTTATCTACATTAAGGGGTGGATTAGCCCCTCTTTATACTTAACTAATGAAGCCTCTAAACTAACCAGAGAAGAACCTTATCGAAATAAAGCGGTACAAGAAATCTGAAGCAAATCGGATAGATCAGAATGAATAGAAAAAAAAAATTGAAGCAAATTGGACAGATTAGAATGAATAGAAAAAAAATTGAAGCAAATCGGATATTTCTATCAAGAGTTATCGCATTACATACGTACATACATGCAAAACCTTCAGGTACATTATCTCTCAGGTTTTGATAGCCTGTGAGCTAAAAAGACATCCTGCAAAAAGAGTACACAGAAAAAAAGTTAAAAATATTAATTTTCTAAGGAGATATTTTAAAAATATGAATGCATTACACGTCCATAGACTTAACATTAGCGAGGTGATTTTCAGATCTCACTGACTAATAGGCTTAAATAAAATTTCTGATTAAAATTAAATTTACTTGTCTTATTTAAAAAAAAAAGTGCCCAGTTAAACTGATGACATTGAGCTCAGAGGCTATTCACACTAATTGTATATTATACTCTTATTTCAAAGAATAATGCTCCTCAAAAAATAAATTAAAGGGGGATTATACCCCTGTTGCTCTCCCATTTATACTTAACCAGCAAACCTCCAAATCTAATCAGAAAGCGCCCTATCAAAATAAACCGGTATATGAAATCTGAAGCAAACGGATAGAAAAACCATTTATCTAAATTAAAAGGGGTATCGGCCCCTGTGCCCCCAACCCCTAGACTTAAACAATGAATCTTCAAATCTAATCAGGGAAGTTCGTTATCAGAATTAACTGGTATACCAAAATTTGAAGAAAATCTGATAATTCTGCACGAAAAACCCATTTATCTAAGTTAAGGGGGGATTAGCCCTCATTCCCCTCTTTATACTTAACCCATGAACCGCCAAAACTATTCAGGGAATCGCCTTATCAGAATGAACCTAGAAAGAAAAAATTGAATGGATATTTCTATCAAGAGTTATCGCGTTACATACATACATACATACATACATACATACATACAGAACCGGTGGGTAGATTAGTTCTTAGGCTTTGATAGCCTGAGAGCTAAAAAAAGCACAGCAAAACAGCACCTCCTGTTGAGTATTAAATTAGATTAACTATTGATTAGATATTGTTAATTATTAATCTCAAACATAAAATTTTGTTCCTTTGTACTACCCAATAAAAGCTGAATTAAGCTATAATGTTCATCAGAAGAAGCATAGTATTGCAACATTAGGATTAGCTGGGTGAATTAGTCCTCCAGATTCGTCTGGGATGGCTCAGTAGGTAGAGCATTGGCAGCTCCAGCCAAGACATCCCTGGTTCGAATCCTGGCCTGGACTTTTTTCCCCCATCTGGAAATTTAAAACTGATATGATTTATTTATCTATTAAATAATTGTATTAAAAATTAATCTAATAAAGATAGAGGTTTGTCTATGTGTCTTTGTGCTGACGAGATCACTGCGAATAGAACTATAAGATTTGGCAAGAAGGTAGCTATGTGTCTAAACTTATGCACATAGAAGTCAATTTTTGAACTTTTTTGAGTAGTTTTTTTTTAATGTAATTTTGAGCCTTTTTTCATGTTTTATGGCAATTTTTCCAAATTTGTAAAAGGAAGCTGGTTTAAATTTTTTAGCAGAATGTAGTAAATTTTGTCCTCTTTACAATAAAGTTTATTTGGAATTTATAGAGTGATTTTTAAATTTTTCGCAATTATTTCATTGTTTTTTGGCATTTTGCAGTGATTTTATGACATTTTAAAAAGAAATTCGGTTTCAAACTTTTAACCCTAATGTAGTAAATTTTGTCTTTCTACAACTGCATCCCCTGGTTTAAATTGTTAGAAAAAAAAAAAAAAAAAAAAATTCACATCCTGCAAGGATTTTTCCCTCCATTTGTGAAAAAATTCCAGATACAATGTTTTAGCCCTATTTTAGTACATTTTGACTTCTCTGATTTTCTGAATTTTTAGCGATTTTAATGCAGTGACTTTTTCACACTAGTAAATGGAATAGAGCAGGCGAACCTATGGCACGCATGCCATAAGTGGTACGCTGCAGATTATTTTTGGAGATTTAAGTTTTACATCAAAATATAGTAGAATTTCATAAAATGCATTAATTAATATGGATGTTATCTGTGCCACTTGAATCCGATTAGTTCGGTTGGTTGTGATTGTCACACAGATTGAAGAAATTGAAATATAACTTAATTTATCTGAATCTAGCTCAATGTTGGCCCAAAAATTTTGAGAATTAGAAGATTATCGCTAAACAAAAATTAAAAGTGTAATAAGCGAAAATGCTGATTTTAAAATTATAACAACTTGGAATTCAATTCCAGACACTAAAAGCTATACTTTCTGGCGCTTGCTATTTTGACAATTTTTTCTGTAAGACATTCTTTTCGTAAAAAAAAAAAAAAAAAAAAGAAAAAAAAGAAAAGAAAAATTCAACTAAAAACGTCTTGTCAAGGTGAGTGCAATTAAACTTGCATTCTATTGAAAATAACTAAGTACAAGGCGGATATAAATTATTTGGCATTTAAGATGAGACAACAGAAATAATATTTTTAAAATAAATTTCTTCAGTATAACATCAAATATCACCTGAATTTTTTTAATGCTAAAAACAAAATTTTAATTAGCTTTCAATCATTATTATTTGATCCATTAAATTTTTTTATTGTTGGCACGTCATGATCACGTGAAGTATATTTTTGGGGAAATTTGGCACGTGGACGTGAAAAGGTTTGCCATCCCTGGAATAGATCTTCAATTTTTTAGCCCAATTCAGTAAATGTTGTCCTCTTTTCAATAAAGTTTATTTCAGCAATTTTTGAATTTTTTATGTGATTTTTTGACATTTGTAAAAGGATTCCAGTTTCAATGTTTTCGCAGAACTTATTAAATTTTGTCCTCTTTTCAATAAAATTGAATTCCCATAGCAATTTTTTTTTTTTTTTTTTTTTTTTTTTAACATTTTATGGCAATTTTTTTAAATTCGGTTTCAAACTTCTAGCTTAATGTAGTAAAATTTTGTCCTCTAATTTGAATTTTTAGTGATTTTTAATGAGATTTTCAATGCGTATTTTAACATCTTTTCACATTGTGCAGCAATTTTTTGACATTCATGAAAGAATTCCAGTTACAATGTTTTGCTATAGTAAAACACAATATTTGAACTTTTGGGATTTTTAGAGTTTGAGTTTTGCGGTGATTTTTCCACATTAGTAATTTTTTTCCAGCCATAGAAAGGGGACTAAGGGGACCAAAATGCATAAAAGGGGACTAAAGGGCACTGTTTTCCAAAAAAGAGACTTTGGGAGGGAAAACGGGACCATTTGGGAACCCTGAAGATGCAGTTCAAACCAACTTATTTAAGTATTACAATAAAATATAACAATAGCCAGTAATAAAATACAACAGAGCAGTTTTTTTTCATCTTGATTCCCCATTTTGTCGAAAACAAAAGTGAAATTTATTGTATTTTTTGTGAAAATTGAAACTTTAGTAATGAAAGATCAAATACAATTATTTGAATTCAAACCAAGCATTGATTAATAACTTTTAAATCCTTCTTCAAAATTTTGTGCACATGTTTTGTTTGCAAATTACACATTTTGAAAATAATTAATGAAAAACTTAATTTTATTATTTTATAGAATGTAAATTTGTAAAGGGATGTCTCTTAAGAGAAATTTATGAAAGAGATTGTTTTATTAAAAAGAATTTTGTAAAGGTGCCTCTTTTATTAAATAGAATTTTTTGAAAGAGCCTTCATTGAGCCCTAATTTTTTTACTGTATCAACCCCTTTCCCTGGTAGCACTAAATTAAAAGAATGTAGCAGCCAATGTATAAATTACATTAACTTGAAACAAACCACAAAAAAGGGATGTCTCTTATTAAGAGAAATTTTATGAAACAGTTTTATTAAAAAGAATTTTGTAAAGAGGCCTCTTTTATTAAATAGAATTTTTTGAAAGGGCCTTAATTGGGCCCTAATTTTTTACTGTATCAACCTTTTTCTGGTAGCACTAAATGAAAAGAATGTAGCAGCCAATGTATAAATTACATTAATGTGAACAAACCACAAAAAAAAGGGGGATGTCTCTTATTAAGAGAAATTTTATGAAAGAGATTATTTTATTAAAAAGAATTTTGTAAAGGAGCCTCTTTTATTTAATAAAATTTTTTGAAAGGCCCTTAATTGGGCTCTAACTTTTTACTGTATCAACCCTTTCCCTGGTAGCCCTAAATTAAAAGAATGTAGAAGCCAATGTATAAATTACATTAACATGAAACAAACCACAAAAAAGGGATCTCTCTTACTAAGAGAAATTTTATGAAACAGACAGCTTTATTAAAAAGAATTTTGTAAAGGGGCCTTGATTGGGCCCTAATTTTTTACTGTATCAACCCTTTCCGTGGTAGCACTAAATGAAAAGAATGTAGCAGACAATGTATAAATTACATTAATGTGAAACAAACCACAAAAAAACAGGAATATCTCTTATTAAGAGAAATTTTATGAAAGAGATTGTTTTATTAAAAGGAATTTTGTAAAGGGGCCTCTTTTATTTAATAGAATGTTTTGAAAGGGCCTTAATTGGGCCCTAATTTTTTACTGTATCAACCCTTTCCCTGATAGCACTAAATGAAAAGAATGTAGCAGCCAATGTATAAATTACATTAATGTGAAACAAACCACAAAAAACAGGGATTTCTCTTATTAAGAGAAATTTTATGAAAGAGATTGTTTTATTAAAAAGAATTTTGTAAAGGGGCCTCTTTTATTTAATAGAATTTTTTGAAAGGTCCTTAATTGGGCCCTAATTTTTTACTGTATCAACCCTTTCCCTGATAGCACTAAATGAAAAAAATGTAGCAGCCAATGTATAAATTACATTAATGTGAAACAAGCAATAAAAGGGATGTCTCTTATTAAGAGAAATTTTATGAAAGAGATTGTTTTATAAGGTTGAGCAAAAAGTTCTGGGAAATTTTTAATATAATAGTTACCAGAGTTTGCATTGTATATAGGTGTACTAGTGGTACAGTCCAGACGTGGCTCGATCCAATTATGGCCTCTTTCAATCAATGCAACACTTTTTCAAGTTTGAATTGAATCCTTTAATGAAGTTGAAGAAGTCAAGAATGAAGTCAATGAATGTAATGAAGTCAAGAGTTTTTCGATTCCAAGGAGCCGCCATGGTACTTCCAGCAAATCCGGAATATGGCAGAACGAAGACAGAAAGTTGTGGACTATGATGGTCTCTACTTTGAAGAATAGTCCTTGTTGGTTTTGTTGTTAATTTGCGCATAACAACGCAACTTTCACAAATTTCCCAGAACGTTTTGCTCAACCTAGTATTAAAAAAATTTTGTAAAGAGTCCTCTTTTATTAAATAGAATTTCTTGAAAGGGCCTTCATTGAAAAAAAATTCCGTCAATCCAAAACAAAAGTGACTCATAATTTAATACAATTAAAAAACTAGTCTACAATCCTAATCCAACATAAATTTTATCTTTTATGTAGAAAAATAAACATGTAAAGACTTATTCATATTCAGATGTACAGTTTTTAATCCAAAGCAATATTCTGGATTTTCTTTTGAAAAAATTGGGTTAACCTGAAACTGTGCCACAAAGAATCAAAACTCAAACCTGAAACAATTTGTATCAGCCCAAACTGAACCCAACTCAGAACAACAAAAAAAAAAACATACAAACCCGACCCAGAGGCTGGGTCAGGTTTCAATAAAATTAGGTTGCTCAATCCAATGCAGGACTCTATTTTAGATAAACCAATTTCTTTCAAGGTTTTAGCAGTTTTACAGTGTATCTCTCCTGCAATTTTATCATCTTGAAACATCATGCTGTCTTTTTTACTTTTACTTGTGAACTTAAAGATGATTTCTTTGATAAAATTCCAACACCTGTATATTTTGTTTTATCAGCTGCAGGTACATAAATTCTTCTTTTCACCATTCAGCAAAAGTTTCAAGATTAACACAGGTTAAATACAACATTTGTTTAACTATCTTCTTCCCTAAAACTGTTGAAGGTATTTCTCTAAAATTTTCAGCAATATATAGAATATTTTACTTATAATGTTTTGAGACATGAAAACTTAAGTTGTTGATTTAAATACTGTACATTTATATACATATTTCATTGGGATATAATCAATATTTATACAAAATATATATGTGTAATATGAAACAAATATGATAAATACAAAGCCATCACCAAATTTGGAAAATTGGGTATGAAGAATTTTCCAAGGATATGTACCTTTAACATACCTGCCAACTTATCAAGCTAAAAATTGGTAAAATGCAAGTCAAAAAATGGAAAAATTCTTTAAAACTAGAAGATTATTACAATATTGTGGGTTTTTCAGAAATTTATTTTCTATAAACCAGTACTAAAAATATCAAAAATTATAATGTTTTAAACTTTTTTTAAGGAAAATACATCAAATTTATAGTATAATTTTAAATGGTAAAATTTACTAGTATTTAAATTTACACACAATACTGGATTTCTTAAAATTAATAACAATTAATTTAAACAAATTAATTTAACAAATTACCATCTGTCTACTAGCTGAACTTAAACTTGCACTAGCAGAAGGCATTTCATCATCTTCAATTATTCTCTTGATCGTTTGTCCACCAGATTTTCCAAAAAGTGATCTAGAAAAGAATGACCAAAAATGTGTGCAAGACAACATTTTTACAGACAAATAATGCATGGAAAAAATTAAAACATTTTTAATTTAATTTCAAATAAACTATGTATATATATAATACAGGCATAAGATTGTAGACCCCCCCCCCACAAATATTAAATATGAATACTTTACCAGTATTAATTAACACTAAATATTAATTACTTATCTATTACCTTTAATATCTAAATTAGTAAAGATACTCTTTTAAATACAATAGATAGCAGTTAACAGAGTATTTGAGATTATTTTGTACTGCTTTGTAAACTTTAAATCAGACAATGCCCAATTAACCAAATTAATCTTTATGAACATTAATGGTACGTGCTACAGTGAAAAAAACCCTGCAAATTTCCAAAATAATCATGTGAATAACCCCAGCGAGATTTAGGCACTACTGACTTCCAGTCAAATTTAATTGTCAATGCAACTAATACTTTGGACACTATTGTATTAACAAAAGCGTAATTTTTACAGAAAGCGAGAACTGTGATCTGACAAAAATTTATAAAGAGTTTTAAAAAAAAAAAAATTATTTGCTTCGTTTTCTAAATTCAGAATGTAAACTAGATTGTCTCTGCTATGTGACAATCCAACATAATGTTTAAAAATAAATAAAAGAATAAAATAATAATAAATTAAAGAACAATATTTTATAAAGAATTTATAACAAAATTCATTAATTCCATGGAAATGCAATATGCTTTTCTAAATATAAGACTGATAAATACTAACTTGATCATTGCTTCATCTTCATCTTCTTGTTGTTTTATTTGATCAATAAGCTGCTGTTGTTTCTGCTGCAACATGATATTTAAATCAACTTTTGCATGCCTCTGATTCAGATCTTTTAATTCTTCTAATGTCTCCATCAATTCCATCTCTTGCTTCGAAGCTTTAGTGCGATTCTCGAGTAACTAAATTACATAACATCATTATAAGATTTTTTTTTTCATTTTAAATATGCATATTAATATTCATATCATATGACATATAAGTAAAATCAGGGGTTAAGCAAGTTTTTTTTTTTTTTTTTTTTGAGTTTCCATTTTGTAGATGGAATATATATATGAGGACATAAGTTTCAAAACTCGTCTTATCAGAAAAAAAAAAAAAAGTTTTGTTCTGTATTTCTGACATTGTAAAATCTTGGTTTAGAATTAGAACTAATGGATGCAGTTAGAAGGTTCTTTGGAGATTTCCCAAAATGTGATTTTCTGGATGAGGTGAGTTTTGAAACTCACATGATCATACAGTAAAACCTCTTTTATCCGAAACTCTCGGTTAACTGAAATTTATTTTTAAAGCTTTCTTCTTCTTCTTTTTTTTTTTTTTTACAATCACATTCCTTGTGACCAATTGGGTAAAAGCGGTCCTCTACGAACTACGAGTACATATAAATATTTTTGATCCCTTTTCTTAGAGTTCCTTTGAATTTAACTTGAGCTACCATAACCTGCAGAGTGGAATGAACAAATTAGCAATTCTGAAGTTTTTGTATGTTTTGCAAAAGGTTTGGCATGGCTGGAGCAGCAGAAAGACTGTGATACTGGTGAACTAATAATATTAAAAAACTCCATGATAGAGCTTCAAAGCAAAGGCAATTGAAACTGCAACAAGAAAAACATTTTTTCCAACCATTGTGATACATGTAAAAGGTACCTAATATCAAAATTATTCTTGTTGCTATTTTGCTATTGTTTTATTTTTATTAAGCACTTGCTATCATAATAAGAAATATTGCATATATTTCTCCTTAATCTTAAAATTGAAGCATTCTCGAATATACGAAAATTTCGATTTTCTGAAAGATGGTTGGTTCCAATTACTTCGGATAATCGAGGTTGTACTGTATATGTATTAAATAAAGAAATCTTATTATATTTTTAATTGATTAACTTAATATACAAGTAATTTGAATTGAAATAGCACAAATAAATCAGTGTAAAAGTCTGTAAAAAAGCTTTTATTTCTGACATCATATAATATTATATAATAACCGCATATTTAAAAGTTACTTTAATAGATTACTTTTTATCTGTATTCCCCACAAGAACACATTTTTCAAACAAATCTTTAATCTTTTATTATTTATTAATCAAATAATACTTGATAATATTTTCCAGATATCTATGGTTCACTTTCTAGAACAGTTTATTCTTTGAACATAATACATAGCTGTTAATCAAAATATTTAAATTACAAATGATTACAATTATCTACATAACTGATTGTAATTATTTAATTTGAATCTTTTGAAATGAAGTTATAATATTTATATAATATTTAACAATGTTTATTTTTATCAACAAACATGCATTTATATACCGTAATTTCGTGCGTATGCGCCGCGTCTTAGTTAAGTTTTTTTCAAACTGGAAATTTTATTGAAAATAAGAAGCCAAATAAGTGCTAAGCAGAAGTAAGTCACATTTTATTTAAAATAAATTCTAGTAGGAAATCAAAATGTCTGAGGTGTGGTGTATATGTGTGAAATTACAGTATATGTAATAGGAAATGATATTTAAAAAACCAAAAAAAAAAAAAAAAAACAGTTTTAAACAAACAAACAAAAACCGGTTTATTTGGATTTTTTGAAAAAAGCCTTTTTTTTTTGTCCAACCCTGCTCAAAAGTGAATAAGTCTAGTTTGTATGCAGTTGGAAGCTTTTATTATGAAGTTTTACGTTGTTAAATCTTGATATAAAAGACCTTGTCATTTTTTATCTATGCGAAAATGTTATGATTAGCTATGTATATTGATTTTGGCCTTTTTTTTTCATAATATTAACAGGCTTTTAAAAGACTACATTTGGATTTGTCAGTACACCCACCCGGGTTTTTTTGAGTAGGTGGGTTTTTTGCAACCCTGCACATGATCGTATTTGTGAAAAATATAAATTTTTAACAAAAAATTAAACCTGATTAAGTCAAACTAAGAAGTTATGAATTTTAAGGCAGCCTGCTACAGTTTCCCTTTCTATGAGTTGTTTGATAATTAACACATTTCATATCTTAAGATAAAACGATTCATAAAGAGTTCACTTTAATGAAATTTTTTGCAAGGGACTTTTTCTACAAAATGGAATTTTGTGAAAGGTTATTTTGAAAAAGGACCAAATTTTTGCCTGGAAAGAGCCTGAAAGTATATAATTAAAGAAAATCTTTCTGGTTCAGTCAGTAAAGTAGATTGATCTCAATTTTATTTTAAAAGTGCATACAGGGTGGCTATTAAATACCGTAACACTCCAAAAAATATGAATTAATTTTAATCGTTTGATAAAACAATCTATTTCTCTATTTTAGCGTTTAGCAATCTTCTATTAGTGCAGACGAATTTTGTTATAAAGCAAATATTTAAAACTATTTTAAAGAGGAATGTCAAAAGAATGATGATTAAACAGCTCTTTGATGACAGATTTTCCGCAGGTAAAATCTTTAAGCAATTAAAATGCCTTGGCTTTAATGGAACATTTATATATAGAATGATAAATCAATTATTGGATACTAATAGCTATAAAAATATCGATCTAGGTCTGGTCGTCCACGCTCAGTTCGCACAATAGAGCGCATCAAAAGAATTCATGAAAAGGTGTGAAGAAATCCACAACGTTCTGCAAATAAAATGGCTGCAGAAGAGAACGTGAGTCGTAGAACTATGCAAGTTATTATAAATGAAGATCTGTGTTATTGCCCTTATCACAAAAGAAAAATTCAAGGTTTGACTGCTGCACAAAGAATAAAAAGATTACAAAGAAGGAAGAAATTGATGAAGCGGAATGGTAGAAAAAGTGTTGGCAGGATAATATTTTCTGAAGGGAAGCTATTTTGCACTGAACAGTGTTATAATGCTAAAAATGATGTCGTATATTCAGCAACCCTCGAGGATATGCCTGAAACCTTTCGAACTGTTAAACGTTTTCAGAACAAGAATTCTGTTATGGTTTGGATAGCAGTGTCAAACAATGGAAAATTGCCTTTGAAGTTTATCGATAAAGGGATAAAAATCAATGTGAATATTATAAACAGGACATATTGGCTACACATTTATTGCAGGTTGTATCCCAAAAAAGAATTGGATATTTCAGCAAGATTCTGCACCTTCGCACCGAGCTAAATCAACAAAGGCTCCCCGTCAATTGTCCGAAATTCATCATGCATGAAGATTGGCCACCTTCTTTACCGGATCTAAATCCTTTAGGTTATTGTGTCTGAGGGATTTTAGAGGCTAAAGTAAATAACAACAAACACAGAAGTGTGAACTCTCTCAAAGCTTCCATATTGCGTGAATGGTATCGATTACCTTTTAAAATGATTCGTGCTGCAGTCGGACAATGGCAAAAGAGATTATCTTTGGTAATCGATAAAGATGGAGGTCAATTCGAGTAAAATTATTTCCCGGTAAACTTTCATCTCTGATGTTCATCATATTAGTGTAGTTATCATTAAGGTATCAACGATTTTAATCAGTTGATTTAAATCAGTGATTAAATCATGATTTTAATCAACTGATTTTTTTTTAAATCATTGATTAAAATAAAAAATTTTCTAAATGTTTAAAATGACATAAAAGTATTAGAATCTAAGGTTAATATAATTTGGAAAGTTTCTACAGATATTTTGCCTTATGAATAAAGGGAAAAAAGTTATAAATAACTTTTTCTAAGCTTAATTCCTGAGTCTTGTAAAACATTAAGTACAGTAAGTTTGTGAAGAAGTAATCAAATTATTCATTCTTTTATATAAAATAAGCATAGCAAGTGTAATAAATTTCTGCAAAGTAAGAGAGTAAATAACCAGAATCTTATTTTTTCATTCTACTTTTACAATAATAAATTTATACCAAATATTGGAGCTAAAGAAGAATGAAAGAATATAGCATCTGCTCAACAGCTGCTGTAAAAGAACACATTAAAGAAAAAGAACTAATTGGTATAAAAATGTTAAGTGCAGCAAGAGATCCCCACTGAGAGGTAATAGTGCTGCTGTTTAATATTTTGAGGATTTCAGATATAATTGGCTATTCATATATTTATTCTGTATGTGTGTATGAAAGGTTGTAACTCATTTTTATAATTCTTTTGATTAGCATAGACATACATTGTGCAAGTTAAGATTTACGCAATTAACAATAGTTTTTCTTAGTACAAATGCAAAACGAGCTGCCAATAATATTTGTTAGTTTTGTTATTTGTACCACTAACTAATGAAATTATTTATTTCCAATTTTTATTAATTCTGTAATTGCTGTTTCTTCTAGGTTTATTTTAAAGGCGCTGCACCTTGCCCCTTTTAAAATTGTCAAAATGCACCCTGCCTTTTAAATAAATAGTGAAATTTAACTGTAGTTGTAGCCAGAGATTTTTTGTAAAAACTTCTTCATACTGTAGTTCTAAATACGTGTGCCCAAGACCTTACAAAAATGATAGAACTTTATTTCTTGAGAAAAAACAGGATATTATTAAGCATGTTATTTAATTGTATTTTTCAATTTGTAATTTATAAAATTATTAAAAATTAATGATTTTTTCTTTATTAGATTAAAATATTATATATATATTTTTTCTTATTGTTACTAAACACATTGCTAATGAAACCTTATTTCATTAGTGCCCTGTTTTGGAACTAGCATCTTGCCCCTTTTCGTACTTTAAAGAAAGAATATTAAATTACAAATTATTATTTTAGCAATTAAAGCATAATAATGTATATTATACACCTAATTAGAGATTGTTTAATAATTATTAATTTTAAGTAGTGTTAACAATTTAATATTAAATGCAGTTACTGATAATTTTAATAAATGTAAATATCACTAGTATTTAATATATTAGATGTAAATTTCCAACTGGGCAAAAAATGTCCGGACCAGGATTCGAACCCGTTACCTCCTGGCTGAAGCCGCCAGTGCTCTGCCATCTGAGCTATCCCGGACGATTCTGGTCGAACTTTTTCACCGAGCTATCCTTGATGATTACAGCATCTGGTCTGAAACCTGGTTCAGCTCAACAGAATAAATCTCAGGTAATGGAACTCCAGAAATCGCTGGATACGAAATTACATTAGATTAACATTAACACAATTATTCTAATTGGTAAACAAATCATATTAGATGTAAATTTCCAACTGGGCGAAAAATGTCCGGACCAGGATTCGAACCCGGTACCTCCTGGCTGAAGCCGCCAGTGCTCTGCCATCTGAGCTATCCCGGACGATTCTGGTCGAACTTTTTCACCGAGTTAACCTTGATGATTACAGCATCTGGTCTGAAACCTGGTTCAGCTCAACAGAATAAATCTCAGGTAATGGAACTCCAGAAATCGCTGGATACGAAATTACATTAGATTAACATTAACACAATTATTCTAATTGGTAAACAAATCATATTAGATGTAAATTTCCAACTGGGCGAAAAATGTCCGGACCAGGATTCGAACCCGGGACCTCCTGGCTGAAGCCGCCAGTGCTCTGCCATCTGAGCTATCCCGGACGATTCTGGTCGAACTTTTTCATCCAGCTAACCTTGATGATTACAGCATCTGGTCTGAAACCTGGTTCAGCTCAACAGAATAAATCTTAGGTAATGGAACTCCAGAAATCGCTGGATACGAAATTACACTAGATTAATATTAACACAATTATTCTAATTGGTAGGAGGTCCCAGGTTCAAATCCTGGTCCGGACATTTTTCGCCCAGTTGGAAATTTACATCTAATATGATTTGTTTACCAATTAGAATAATTGTGTTAATAATAATCTAGTATTTAATATAGTTTTACATAATTATTACAAAATATTAATGTGTATAACTTTATTGTATTCTACTAACTAATGAAACTACTAATTTGCAGGTTTTATAATTTCTGTAATTACTAACTAATAATTAAATTTTATTAATTAAAGTGTAAAAACATAGATTATGTTAGCAATTAGAGGTTTAGTTGTTTTGGAAACCTAAAACTCTAAGTATGTATTCAGTATTATAACACTGTGAAAAAAATCATAAAAATCCGGTTTAAATTTCAAAAATCTAATTTAAATAAAAAGAAATCCAATTTTTTTTATTAAAAAATAAAAATCCTCATTTTTTTACACTCTAGTTATTTTCTATTTGTAAAATAAAATGACTGAATATTTGTAACAGTATTTAGTAGCCACCCTGTAGGTAAGATTTCATACAAATTAAATAAATTGGTCTTGATCCTTCTACATTCTCTATTTTGGCAAGAAAGTTAATTAATTACCAGAGAAATTTTAAATTTAGCTTACCAAATGCAATTAAATGATGGAATTATATCAAAAATATATTGAAATCATAGTTTAAAAATTGCCCATAGACTGTAATAAATTTCTGACTGTCACACTAAAAAGAAGTTATGTGATCAAAAATTACAAATTAACATAACAGGTGGTAAGCACGTAAACTTGTATAGTGGACTAGTAAATTTATTCAGGATTGTAGATTCACTATTGAATAAATTGAATTTGCACCTTAACAAAAGAGATGATAAACTTGATATGAATTTTGATTAATAATAATGCTTTTTATGGTTGTATGAGTGTGTGTGTGGGGGGGGGGGGGGTGCCATGATCGATAAAAAAATGTACCAAATTTTTTTCAGAATTGCTTCCCTCTGGACAGCTGCAATAGGTAGCTTCTTACATTTTGTAATGGGAGCTACCTAATCTATATTATAAAGGACAAACATAGCTGTGCGTAACGCATAAGTCATTCTGCGAATGGCAACACCCTGAAATTTGAAATGAAATTACGGTTTTGCAATTTCCGCTACTGCAAATTTTCAAACTTCTAAGCATCATACAGTTTCAATTTTGACTCCGTAATATAGGGAAAAAAATGTACTTTTAAATGCAATTTGTTTGAAAGCTCTATCTCAATTTATTTTTGAGATATTAATTTTTTTATAGTTTTTAGTACCAATTTTGTAATTATGGCAACTGAAGTACACCATTTCTATTAAAAGTAAAGGGAAAATAGTCATGGCTTATTTATTTTTATTGATTATATCCTTATTGATGCCATTTTCACATTACAAATAAAAGTAAGTTTTTTATAATTTTTGAATAGAAATGACGTCAGCCATTAAAAAAACACGCATTCTTCTTCACAAATCAGTTACATTTCAATATTTTTACATTACGCTGATACTGAGTTTGAGACGCTAGGCAAAATGATTCAGTGAGTAAAAATGATGTCATATTTAAAACAAAACGATCATTTTCTTTGATAAAACTAAATGTTTGACCAATACTATGACAACTAAAGACAAATTTTGGAATTTTTTATTCGCAGTTACTGAGATTAGAACTTAAAGTCTGTGAGAATGTTCACATACAAAGTTGCATCGGACAAACGTGACTTTAAGTTTGGAAATACATTCATTAATAATCTATTGCGCGTTAAAATACTTTTAAATTGTGAACTTGAGTGGTGCGTATGTAAATTTTGAGAATGTGAAAATAATGTACTGTTTAGATTTTATGGGGGAAAATTTTATGATGTGACAAAGCAAAATCCTTTTTACTGATTTTTCATCCCGTGAAAACAAACGTAAGAGCCTCAATCGATAACTTCATCATAATTATTCATCTTGATTACGTATTCTAATACAGTTTAATTTTTCAATATAATTTAAGCAGTTGAAGTTTGTTGAAATGACATTTTGGTAATTTTAGGTTAAAAATATTATTTGTTTTAAGAGTTAGACAACCGATGTAAGATGAATTATTTTTGTAGGTTTATCATAAATTTGATCTAACAGTTTCTTTCGAAACATTTTAGTTCGTCGAATTTCGACGGGTTCCAACTCGTATACATAAAAGATAAAACAATCTTTTATAGTTTACTATTATATTCAGATTATAAGAAGAAATCCTTTTCCTTGTGAATAACATAGCTTAAAAAACTAACCTTCATTGGATTGTTTTTTTCCTCTTCTTCCAATTCCTTTGCTTCTTTAACAGCGGCTTCTTCTGCCAGCTTAAGTGCCTGAAAATTTCTTGATGCACCATGTTCCACTATGTAGTCTGCATTTTCAGGATCTGTCTGTTAATAAAAGATAAAACATTAAGAAAAGTTGTAATATTTAGAAATAAGAGAACACTCAACAATGAATTCATCTTTATTATTATTATAAACATTGGGGAATGTTATGAAATAAAAAAAAAATCTAAATTTTCAATTTAAATATAAAATTTACTAATTAAAATTTTAATAATTTTTGGTGATCTTAAATTTTAAAATTACAAACATTTATTAGTCTTTTGCAAATTCTTTAATTTTAAATAAATAAACAACAACTTCTCCTCTAAATAATTTATTTATTATCAAGACTATCAAAAATTATTTTAATCATTTATTTTTAAATTCAAATTATTTTTTTATTCAATTTCCCATAATTTACATAGTGTTTTCATATTTAAATCTTATTTTTAAACTTATTGTTTTTCCGCGATGATATTAAAATTTTGCGATGAATGGCTGCATCTGTAGGTTGATGCTTTTAATGTTTATGGAATCCATTTCCTTAACCCCCCGAGCAGATTGAGGGCTTCCCTGCATTTTAGTAAAAATGCTTATAAAAATAATCTTAATTAAAATTTTCTTTCCCTGTTTGTTTCTAAAATACCCTTCATGCCCCTTTATTTGACACATATCTTGAAATACAATTCTGTTTAAAATATTTTTACGAATTGAATATTTCCAACTGAGTGAAAAAATGCTCAGGCTGGGAATCAAACCCAGATCCTTGGCTTACAAGGCTTTAACGTTTAAACTAACTGGGCCGACAACCAGCCAGCATATTTCGCTCAGATAACCTAATTGGTAGTAAGCAAAAGATCTGGGTTTGATTCCCAGCCTGGGCATTTTTTCACTCAGTTGGGAATATTCAATTCGTATGACAACTTTACCAATCAGTTTGATTGTGTTAAAATAATAGCAAAATATTTTTGTCTACAACAGATTAAAGTTGTTTTGGCAAATGGGAAAAATACGCCCAAACAAACTGCTCAGAGGGTTAAACAAACTTTTCCCAAAAAAGTTTTGTACTTTGTTGCCAGCATGGTAATCATGTTTCGTAAATTAATTCAATTTCTGTAATAAATGCCCAAACCAATTAAATTTTCAGTTATTTAATTAAGAAAACAGGGATCTTCCAGAGAGCTATTGGCCTTTGAAACTGTATAACTATATAGTTTCCTGGTCAATTCCCTTCAATAATGACCTTTGATTTCTAGTGAAAATAAATCCTAGATGAAAAATTTAAGTTTTAAATTATAAGCAATAAAATCTTCCACTGGTTTATCCTGCCAGTGATTTCTGTGTGCCATCAGCAAGTAAAATGCTACTGCTATGTGAAGCTTAAATACCCTCAATAGTATTGATGCATAAGTTTATATATGTGTTGCCCCTCTTTTCCATGTTATGATATGCAAGGATTTATTCATTGATCATCCTTAATAATATAAAATGTTCAACCAACCATTGTGATTAAGCAAATACCAGATTTCATGTGTTTCAATTGAAACATCTGATTACATGGTAACACTATTTCTTTCTATATTTTTTTATGATGTCTGATTATAAAGTACAAAGTTGGAACAGCAAAAGACAAATGAAGATGAGGACTCTAAGCTCATTTATAGCATAAATTTAGCTCATTTTATATTCTTATGAATTCACAAATTGATGAATGACCTAAACATACGTCCTCATTCAACATCAGCATATTTAAAGCAATGTTTATTTTCCAACAAATTTGTTCTTGTTTGTAACTGGAACACTTTACATAGGGTATTTAATATGAACTCATAATAGCTTGATGAATATTGAAAATTTTATTCTTTCAAATATACCAAAACAACCATAGACAAACCATAAAATTTTGAAAAAGTCATACATTTAACCCTTTGGGCTCCCACATGTGTATTTTAAACAATTCTTTATAAGTGACACCCTTTTGAGGTTGGAGGTATGAAATTTTGCATACTTATAGCTGAACACCTCACATCAAACGACAAATCACAAAATTTTGATAAAGTCGTACATTTAACCCTTTGAGCTCCCACATGTGTATTTTAAACAATTCTTTCTATGTGAGCCTCTAATTAGGTTGGAGGCGTGAAATTTTGCATGCTTATAGCTGAATACCTCATATCAAACGACAAACTATAAAATTTTGAAAAAAGTCGTACATTTAACCCTTTGGGCTCCCACATGTTTATTTTGAACAATTCTTTCAAAGTGAGCCCCTAATTAGGTTGGAGGAGTGAAATTTTGTATACTTATAGCTGAATAAATCTTATCAAACGACAAATCATAAAATTCTGCAAAAAGTACATTTAACCCTTTGGGCTCCCACATGTGTATTTTAAACAATTCTTTCTAAGTGAACTCTAATTGGGTTGGAGGCGTGAAATTTTGCATACTTATAGTTGAACACCTCACATCAAATGACAAACCATAAAATTTTAAAAAAGTCGTATATTTAACCCTTTGGGCTCCCACATGTGTATTTTAAACAATTCTTTCTAAGTGACATCCTATTTAGGTTGGAGGCGTGAAATTTTGCATACTTATAGCTGAACACCATCATGCGACAAATCATAAAAAATTGAAAAAGTCATACATTTAACCCTTTGGGCTCCCACATGCGTATTTTAAGCAATTCTTTCTAACTGAGCCCTTTATTAAATTGGAGATTTAAAATTTTGCATACTTATAGCTGAACACCTGAGGCCAGGCGACAAATCATAAAATCTTGAAAAAGTCTTACATTTAACCCTTTGAGCTGCCACATATGTCTTTTAAGGAATTCTTTTTAAGAGAGCCCTAATTAAGTTGGAGACATGAATTTTTGCATACGTATAGCTGAATACCTCAGACCATACGACAAATCATAAAATTTTCAAAAAGTCTTATATTATTTACTCCTCCATGTGCTAACTTGTATATTTTAAGCAATTTTTCTAACCTCCACCCTTTTCACCTGGGGAGCACTTTTCCAACTTTTGCCGACACCCCTTTGACCATTCTTTCATATTATGCACCATAGCCTTACATATTTTAGTTCCAGTTTTTACCGCCAGGGGCGCCTACTTATCTCGGATGCTATGGGTCCAATCCTGTTGACTAATATATCTATGGATAGTATGTAAAACAGAGTTTCGTTCGGATAAAGGCTTGTTTAGAATAGAGTGTGCACCTTGTTGCGAAATGGGGAACTAACAGATTTTTCAAAAGGATAAAGTGTTTTGAAAGGAATATTAAATGAAACCTTCTGTGCGATCTGTGATCACACTTACCCACTTGTTTTAAACTTACAGGCTATCAAAGCCTGAGAGCTAATGTGCCCGCAGGTTCTGTATGTATGTATGCAACACGATAACTCTTGGTAGAAATATCTGATTTGCTTTAATTTGTCTTTTCTAGGTTCATTCTGACAAGGCGTTTTTTTTATTAGTTTTGTAGGTTCATTGGTTAAGTACAAAGGGGAGAAACAGGGGGCTACTACCCTCCTCCCTTAACTTAGATAAAAGGGTTTTTCATGCCGAATTATCTGATTTGCTTCAAATTTTTTTCTAGGTTCATTCTGATATAAGGCGCTACCCTGATTAGTTTTGGGGTTCATTCGTTAAGTATAAAGGGGGAACGGGGGCAACTTGTCATAATCCCCCTTAATTTAGATAAATGGGTTTTTCATGCAGAATTATCTGATTTACTTCAAATTTTGTATAACGATTTATTCTGATAAGGTGCTTCCCAGATTAGATTTGGAGGTTCATTGGTTAAGTACAAATGGGGGGAACAGAGGAGGTAATCCCACCCTTAATTTAGCTAAATGGATTTTTCATGCAAAATTATCTGATTTGCATCTAATTTGGTATACAGGTTTATTCTGATAAGGTGCTTCCCTGATTAAATTTGGAGGTTCATTGGTTAAGTATAAAGGGCAGAAAGGAGGGTTATCACCCCATAATTTATTTTTCAAGGGCATTATTCTTTGAAATAAGAGTATATACAATAAATATGAATAGCCTGTGAGCTCAATGACATCAGTTTAACTGGGCTCTTTTCTCTTTATTTACTATTTTTCTCATCATGTCAAATGAACAGTTAAATTCATCATTGAATATGCTTCTGTTTTAACTCAATAGATTTTTAATTTTGTGACAGTAAAAAAAAAATGTGTATATGTTGTTAGCATGGTGCTATTTGGGTGTGCTAGGGGGAAGCCTCTACCCCTCCCGTTAAGGAATTTAGATTGTACCAACTATAACAAGTCAAACAAAAAGAAAGAGCTTATAAAATTTATTAGAATTCATTTTTAAAATTCACTTTAATTCACTCATTTTTAAAATGAAAAAAAAAGGGTGCTTTGGGACTTTCAAACTTTTTTAAATGCTAAGTATAGGGGAGGTAGGGGAGGTATGATACACTTTTTTTTTTTACTAATTTTTTACAACCCTTAGAAACCTATTTTTAAACAAATTTTCCTTGTTTTCTTATAAAGTGACCTTTTATTCATTTATTAAAAATATTCCTAATTTAAAAAATAATCATTCAAAAAATATATCCCAATTATTGTGAATGAATACTACTGTATCACATCTCCCCATTGCTGGGGAGGATTGATACACTAGCAAGGGAGGTTTGATACATTGTTATGTCAATAAAAAAAAAAAAAAAAAAAAAAAAAAAAAAAATGCAGACAATTCAATTTATGTGTCATACAATCTTTTATGATAAATCTTAAAATATTTAAGTAAAATCTAAAAAGAAATGACATTGACATATTTTTGTTTCAGAAATGTTTTTTACAAAAATATTTAAATAATTGCTACTATTTAAACAACTAGGGGGCTCTGCCCCCTACGATCTACGCTCGTCAACCCCCGTTCAGACACCGCAGACTCTAACAGCACGCTAATTTGATTGCCTTTAAAAAGATTTTGAAAGATTGAATTATAATTTGAATCTGACAATTATAATCTGACGTAATTTTCACCAAACTTTTCTTTCTCTTTTTAATATTCACATCAAAATACTTTTGTAAGAAATGAAATATTATGATCATCTTAAAATGTCAAGTAAATGTCTCGCGCAATTTTTAAATTAAAACTATTTTGCAATATTATTTTTTGTTCATTTTGCGCAATAAGTGTAATATGATGTAAATTCTCCTATTTAGGACTTCTATCGCATGTTACTGAATTTATTATTTTACAATATTCTTTCTCATTTAAAATTCACGTGTAACTATATTTTTTATGACGTAATTTTCAATGAGTTTCTGCTTTTTATATTTTTTGTTTATAATAGTCACGTGTAAAATAAATTTTTAACTTGAAGCAAACATTACTGTTTGCGCTGTTTATACAGTACAGTTGGCAACAGTTTAAATTAATACAATTTTCTAAAATTTGTAAAAAATATCTCTCGAAATGCTGAAAATTTGAATTTAAAATAGAAATAAAACCTCGAAAAATTATTCAAATTAAAAAACTAACTGCAATCTGCACACCGGGAAATTCTGACGCATAAAATGATCTAAAAATGATTAAATTCCTATGTACAGTTTTTGCTCCTATAAAACTTTTTTAATGGAACGATTTTGTCCAACTTTGGCATTAAATATCTCTTAAAATAATTCTTCGATCTGAAAACTGTCTGCATCAGCGTGTTTATCAAACATTTTTCTATAATACTACCGATTTTAATATTTTTGTATGCAACAGTTTTTTTAATATTATCGAAGAAAGACCTCCGGTCACAAAAAATTCAAAACCGGCGGCGGTGACAGCGGTAGTTACTTTTTTTTTAGAATAGAGAGATTCTATTAACACACTTTTTAGAAAATAAATAATGAAAAAAACCCCTAGAGATCTTGCTGCAAGGAAAAATTAAGTGAACATTGCTGATTTGCAAACAATTTAACATAAATTTAGCCCATTTAAGATTTCTTTAACCCTTTCAGGGCAAAGCATTTTCATTGCTAAAGTGTTGAATAAATGAATGGCACCGGAATTTGCCGACAAATTCAATTGGAAATATGAAAAGGGCTATATTTCACTTTCATATTATATGGAAAATATTTTACCAAAATGCTAGTGCCAATGTGGCGTTTGGGAATTAAAATTAAGTGGTTTCATAAACATACCACCACCCTGAAATGATAAAAAAAAAAAAAAACTAATAACGCTATCATTTTGGTAAGTAAAACCGGATGGATTTAATGTTTTTTAAATTTGTCCTTTGTCAATTATAGAAACATCTTCCCTTTCAGGCCATTTAAACCTTTTTCCTTCAACATGACGAGCAAAGCGAACTAACCATCTATCATCTCACTGCTTTTCTATGTAACCTACATAATGTCTATGAATAGCCTTTTTGTTCTTCCTTACCAATTTCAGTAGCTCTTGCTGTAAAACAATAATGAATATTACAGTCCTATATTAGTTTACAACTTAAAAAACTATTAAATTTCAAATATACAAGTGTATCATTTCTCCCAATCATGCCTTATTGGATTTTCAATCACTTTGTATAAATGCAGTTGCAAAATGCCAATCTGCTTTCTGGTAAAACTCACCCTAACAATGTGCTTTACAAATAAAAAAAATTACAAGATATTATCTTCACAATAATAAGAGTTATGAAAGAAAATCAGTATTTAAAAAAAATTACATTGACATTCCAAAAGTCTTCAAAATTATAAGAAAAAAAACATTGTCAGTTCTTCACTGCTAATGATGGCCTCTGCTAATAAAAGAAGACTTTACATCTGTTACAATGGCTGTTAATGCCATTTGTTGAGAAAAATTGTCAATGTATCAACCCTCCCCTACTATATAATATAGGAAAGAGAGGGGGGGAGGGGTGCATAAAGACCTTATTTTGTTACTAAAAATTAAAAAATAGTCTTACATACACTAAAAGGTAAAATCTGTGTTAAATCGTGATTTAGCACTAAATTGCAATGTTAGACGGATGATAAATCGAGTTAAGAAATTTCTACATTGCCCAGTCCTACTCCTGTGTCACAGCTATGTTACTCGTAAAATATGGGACATGGAAAGTTCAAACTGGGGAAAGTAATAAAGACTATTAACCCACATATTTACAGATTATTAAACATTCACAAATATATTTGGAGAAAATGTAGAGGGGCTAATTAAGTTACTTGCAGAAAAAAACTTTTCTTTGTATATCGTGTGAAAAATTTCGTAATACTGAACTCAAAAATACATTTATTTTAATTTTAGGTATTAATCAGAGTAAAAACAAGTTAACCTCTATCATGATATTTATTAAAATCAATAGTTTTTCATTATTCTGTTGTATATCAGCTGTTCGCGAATAGTCAGCTTATCAGGATGGGAGGTTCTCGTTGCTTCACGAGCTGCCAGTGTACAATAGAACTATGAAAAATCAAGAAAATTTCACAAAAATAGCTATTATAGTGCCCCCAGGTGCAGAATCGGCGCAACGCTGCGACGTACGTCGCAGACTCTTGAGAAGGTCTGCAGACTATTTTTCAACTGTTAAAATTTAGAGGAAAAAAAAGTTTGCTAGAAATTATTTGCCATGTGCCTTAATAATACGATCCGCGCCACATGCAATTAGTTAAGCTCCGATTCCCTTTAAAATACAAATAATTCACGGAAAAAACTCTTGAGACGCGATCGTGAAACGCCCATTATTAAACGAGACAATCCTCATAGGGGTGATTTCTTAAGAAAAAAAAAAAAAAAAAATCAGTCTTTAGTCCGAAAATTCAGACGAAAATATCACGATTTTCGACAAATGTTCGCCGAAAAAACAATTTCGCTAATCGTTTGCAGTTGAAATAGCCAATTTCGTCAAAGGATCGCAAAAAAAACGCGAATTTCGCCAAAAGACTGAGAAGGAAAAAACGAAATTTTGTTATAAGATCGTGAAAGAAACGTCAATTTGTTCAAGGGGCTGCGGAAAAATAGCAATTTTCGTCAAAGCATGGTGGGAAAATTCGAGCTCCGTCAAATGACCGCGCAAAAAACATGAATTTTGCCAAAGGGCTTCGTAAAAATAGTAACTTTCGTCAAAGGATTGCGGAGAAAACGCGAATTTCGTCAAAAGACCACGAGAAAAAACGCGAGCATCGTCGAAAGATCGCGAAAAAAACGCGAACATCGTTGAAAGGTCGCGAAAAAATGCGAACATCGTCGAAAGATCCCAAAAGAACCGGGAACATCCTCGAAAAAACGTGCCTAAAGTATCGAGGACAAAAGGTGAATTGCGTCAAAGAAACGCGGAAAAAACGCGAATTTCGTCGAAACATCGGGGAAAAAGTTAATTTCGCGTAACGATCGCGAAAAAAACGCGTATACCGTCAAATGATCGCGGAGAAAACGCGAATTTTTTTTCAAAGGATTGCGGAATAAACGCAAATTCCGTCAAAGGATCGCGAAAAAAACGCGTATACCGTCAAAAGATCGCGGAGAAAACGCGAATTTTTTTCAAAGGATTGCGGAATAAACGCAAATTCCGGCAAAGGATCGAGAGAAAAACGCGAATTTCGTCAAAAGACCGCGAAAAAACCGCAAACATTATCGAAAGATCGTGAAAAAACCGCAAACATCATCGAAAGATCGCGAAAAAAACGCCAACATCGTCGAAAGATCCCGGAAAAAAAAACGCCAATATCGTCGAAAGATCCCGAAAAAAAAAACGCCAATATCGTCGAAAGATCGCGGAAAAAAGTGAATTTCGCGTAAAGAGCACAAAAAAAAACACGTATACCGTCAAAAGATCGTGGAGAAAATGCGAATTTTTCTCAAAGGATTGCGGAAAAAACGCGAATTTCGTCAACAGTCCGCGAACATTGTCGAAAGATCGCGAAAAAAACGCGAACATCGTCGAAAGATCGCGAAAAAAACGCGAACATCGTTGAAAGATCGCGGAAAAAATGCGAAAATCGTCCAAAGATCGCGAAAAAATGTGAGAATCGTCCAAAGATCGTGAAAAAACGCGAACATCGTCGAAAGATTGCAAAAAAACGCGAAAATCGTCGAAAGATTGCGAAGAAACGCGCACATCCTCGAAACATCGCGGAAAAAACGTGAATATTGTCGAAAGATCGCGGAAAAAAATGCGAACATCGTCGAAGGATCGCGGAAAAAAATGCGAAAATCGTCCAAAGATCTCGGAAAAAACGTTGACATCGTCGACAGATCGTGAAAAAAACGCGAACGTCGTCCAAAGATCTCGGAAAAAACGTTGACATCGTCGACAGATCGCGAAAAAAACGCGAACGTCGTCCAAAGATCGGGAAAAAACGCGAACATTGTCGAAAGGTCGCGAAAAGAACTCACATTTCGTCAAAGGATCGAGGGAACAAAGGTGAATTCCGTCAAAGAATCGCGGAAAATTTTGCTGCAACATTGTTTTCACGAGTTTTTTTTATTGCTGAGTGGCAAGTTAAATATTAGTTAGCCGTGTTTTGAGTGAAAGCATGTTGAATTTTGAATTGTACAACTAGCTAAGATTGCTAGGTAAAAGATTGCATTAGAATTACTCATATAGTATTTGCATGAATTACTCAAATTTGATTCTCTCAGAATTTCAATCTGTTCCAAAAACAGCTTTTATTGCTATAAAATTAGATATTTGTTGCTACAAAAATTGATTTTATTGCTACAAAATCAGATTTTTTGCTGTTCCAAAGTGGCTTTAGTGCATTTTCATCCCTGTATTATCACATCTATACATAATTTTTGATATTATCACATTGCATCAATATTTTCAAAAAATTTAGAAATTGGTGTTCATATGTTATTTTTACTGTTATTTTGTTTTCTAACTTCTCAGAAATTTCGACAATTTTATGAAAGATTTTTCAGACAATGGTTTTAAAATTTTTGAGGACAAGGGTAAATTATTTTAAAAAGTACTTTCCTTTTATGTTAATCACAAATACATGGGGGGGGGGGGGGGGTTGAGTGCATGATCGATTGGAAAGAGGGCGTTTGTCTTTAAGTTCTGCAGACTGTTTTTACAGTTTCTACTTGTGTTGCAGACTGCAGAAAAAAATTCTGCTGCTGGGATAGTGCCCCCTTTCGGCAGAATATTTCTAAATTCAGGGAGGATCTTCTTGTCATATCCAAAAAATTTGTTTCAATTCTATGCATAACTTCACACACTTTTCGATGGTACAATATTGAAAATAGCAAAAAAATCGATATTACAGTGCCCCCTATCGGCAGAAATTTTCCAAATTCAAGGAAAACCTTCTTGCTGTGACCAAAAACATACACAAAAACTTTGGTTCAATTCTAGGCATAACTTTGTACACTTTTAGATGGTACAATATTCAAAATGACTCGAAACTCGCTATTACAGTGCCCCCTTCTGGCAGATTTTTTTCAAATTAAGGGAAGACCTGCTTGCCATAGCGAAAAACTTAAAAAAAAAAAAATTGTTCAATTCTACGCAAAACTTCATATACTTTTTGATGGTACAATGGTGACAGACACACATTTTTTATAAACATGTTTCTTGAGATATCTAACCCCTAAAATGTGTAAATCCGTCGAGAACTGGAAGTCGAAAAAAATTTCGATTACAATATTTTCTTCTATTGAAGATAGGAGAAAGTAAAAAATGAGTTATACAGAATAGTAATATTTGATATTATTTAGGCTTCATATCTCTTTGAACTTTTATGGCATACTAATTCCTACTTTTCTAGTATATACAGCTATACCCAACCTTACGTTGACAGTTTTTTACAAAGTCTTACAATTCTTTTAGCGACAATTTTTTTTAATAATGCAGTTAATAATTCAAACATTTATTGTATGGAACCCTCTGAGCGCAAGTAATACTCGCACTTGACTGTTTATTTATCTATTTAATTCTACTATCTAACAGGAAATAATATTTAAATTTATTTTCATAATGAAAGGCTGATTTTGAACTATAATGTAAAATGCAAAACTGGGAAATTTAATTTGTAGCCAGTAACCAGTAGTAATTTCATTATTATGGCTTCACATCACTAAAACTATTTTTCGTATTTCTGTTTGCTTTCTGTTCTTTTTTATCCCCATTGGTTGATAAAATAGCATCCTTATTGTACCTTAGTAAAAAGAATTGGCACACCCACTGCCTTTAATATTAAAAAAAAAAAAAAAAAAAAAAAAAAAAAAAAAAAAAAAAAAAAAAATCACTTGCATAGTAAAAACTGACCCATAGTTGTGTCCTGAAGAGTTCCATGAAATTGAAATATTAAAAGTGCCTTTAAAAATAAAAAAGTGCCCCTTTTTCACCTGAAATATCCTACCTTTTTTAAAACATGGGGAAAACTCTACTCTCTATAACAGGCATGAAAGCAGAAAATAAGAAAAAAGGTGGAAAAGGTTTTTCATCTATAGAATGATGCCAAACTTTTATAATTTATAA
Source organism: Maratus speciosus (assembly GCA_963932465.1). Taxonomy (NCBI): domain Eukaryota; kingdom Metazoa; phylum Arthropoda; class Arachnida; order Araneae; family Salticidae; genus Maratus; species Maratus speciosus. The sequence continues at coordinate 559,973,147 of OZ010794.1, read as the reverse complement.
TACACATTTTAACTTTTATTTGTAGAATAAAATGTATGGTTATTATTTTCTTTTCATAACTTAGAAAGCATTAACAAAAAAAAAAAATCTTTTAAATCAAAGTGTTCTATAGGACAAAATATCCTATTCAAAAATTGAAAACTTTCTTTCTCAAGTCTAACAAAATTTTTACTATAGAAAGATGCATTGAAAAACTTCATTTGCCTGACTTTCATAATGCTTATAATATAATCTCTCCTTTGATTTGATAGCTCTTTTGCACAGTAATTCAGAAACAAACTCCAAGGATTTGAGTAGACAAAATATCTGATTATTAAATTTTTGACCCCCCCCCCCCCCCCAACCTATGCTTCCAATATTTCTTTGCATTTTTGCATCGACTCACAGAATGACCAAAATTGTCTTAAAAAAGGTGGAAGTCCTCCTTTAGGAGGAACTCTTTCATGCCTGCCCCAGTAGCAGAAAATTCTCCAAGTGTCTGTGACAGATATTTCAGGGACAAGAAATAATCTGCAGGTAAAATATTTTTACAACTGAAGTGTTAATTAATCAATCAATCACATACCTGTAGCATTTTTATGCCTTTTATAAATTTTTATTAATAATAATCTTAAGTCTTTGTATTAAGTAATAAAGAACTAAACATAATATAAAGCAAAATAAAAGTTCGAAGATAAAGAATCTGCAAAAGAGAAAAGAAAATCTGCGACACCTGTCTACCATCTCGAACTTTCTGCTACTGGGATGCCTGCTATAAAAGACAATACAACAACAGCAATAATAATAATGATTATGATAAATCAACTTACCTTGAAAGTAATTTCTGCCAAGCATCGAGGGCATTTGATGTAAAAACGAAAAATTTTGATTCCCAAATATTCTTCATTCTGGACAGTTTCTTTGCGAGCATTAAATTTTTTCCCTTTATAGATGTACTCACCACAAGTCTTACACCTAAATGTAATTTGTCAGAATAAGTTTCACACTTAGCATAGAAGTACATTTTAATTAACAAAACATACACAAAAACATTAAAACAGCATTAGACATCTAGAAATACACTTTAATTAACAAAAAGTTATTTAATAGCAGTGTTTACATGGTTCCTACCTTTTATTATATTTTTATTTTTTTAAATAGGACTTTCTAAGCACCTTTTCAGGATAAAATTATTTTCAGGGTGTTTAGCAGCCCAGCTCAGCTACAAATTTCCTTGATCTTTTCCGGTTTTTCATACCATTAAAAGCAGTTTTCCAGGTAGCGAGATTTTGTGATAGTACTATACAAAACAACAACAACAAATAAACGGTCAAGTGCGAGCATTACTCGCACTCAGAGGGTTCCATACAATAAATATATGAATTATTAAAAAAAATCGTTGCTAAAAGGATAATAAGTCTTTGTAAAAATTATACAACATAGGGTTGGGTATAGCTGTATATACTAGAAAAGTACAAATGGGTATACCATAAAAGTTCAAAGAAATATGAAGCCTAAATAATATCAAATATTGCTATTCTGTATAACTCTCCCAATAGCAGAAAATTCTCCAAGTGTCTGCGACAGATCTTTTAGGGACTGAAAATAATCTGCAGGTAAAATGTTACAAATGAACCTTTAATTAATTAATCATTTACTTTTAATGTTTTTAAGCATTTTACTCATTTTTATTAATAATAATCTTAAGTTTTAGTAATAAATAATAAAGAGCTAAACACAATATAAAGTTGGAAAAAGATCCAATGGAAAAAAAATTCTGCAAAAGGGAAAAGAAAATCTGTGACGCATGTCACCCGTCAGGAACTTTCTGCTACCGGGATAACTCTTATTTTTAATCTTATCCTAATCTGTTTATGATGACTTTAATTCGGTGCTGAAACAAAAGTAGTGCATCATATATAAACTGCATTTAGCATTTCACAAAACTAAATTCCACGTAGTAATAATCTTTTTTTTAAAAAGTGAAGCTAAAACAAAACTCTTGCTCAAATTTTAAACTTGGCATTGTGCTAAGCGCATTTCAAAAGGAGGTCGCAAATTTGCAAAGCCGCCTTTGTCTGTGCCATGTTTTTCCAGATAGGTTTTTAATTAACTTTTAAAGTCACTCAAAGCATATTAAGAGATCCACTCAATGCAAACTAGTTGCGACCCCCATAGTATTTATGTGATTCATTCTAATTAAATTAGTCTGATTTTAGCAATTTGATGTGTATTGCTTTTACACTTCTACTGAGCATTGCATTACACATATATATCATTAAAGTTGTTAACTAGGCTTTAAAAGCCAATCGTACATAGAGTACGCCGTCTCTGTCATTATATACGTCCAAATCGTCCATGTCTTTAAGGGTTAATATTTCGGCTGATTACTGACGATTTTTTTCGAAAATCATTATCAACAATGCTTTTATACTTCTGCTACGATAGGTACCTCCAGAGCACCAGAGCTGTTCAACACTTTTGCTGAATGCCCGTAAATCTAAATTTGTGTGTAACAGAAAAATGCAATTTTCTAAAAAACTGTGTGACTTAGGGTAATCGCTATAATTTTCCTGCAAGGTTTAATTTAATGCCTACTACCTCTAATTTTTTCATAATTTCAGTTTCAGTAGATTTGGAATTAGATGGGAGGGACATACTTTTGTGCTATATTTTTGACGATATCTTTGGAAATATAATACCTAAAATTAAAAGAAATGTATTTTTGAGTTTAGCGTTAAGATATCTTTCACATGATACTCCACACAATATACAAAGAAAAGTTTTTTTTTTCAAGTAGCTTAATTAACCACTCTACAATTTTACTAAATATATTTATGAATGCTTGATAATCTGAAAATATGTGGATTAATAGTTTTTATTACTTCCCCCAATTTGAACTTTCAACGTTCCATAGTTTATGAGTAAAATGACTGTGACAGACAGACAGACAGACACAGGGGTGATCTTATAATGATTCCGTTTTTACTTTTTAAGTACAGAACCCTAAAAAACCTTAAAAGTTGATAATTTGAGAGTGGAATGTCACCACTGATTCTCTAGACAGTTTTCAGCAAAATTCACAAATTTTTTAATACAAAGATATTTAAAGATTCAATAAATTTATTTTATGATTAATGATTGCCATATTTCTTAATCGAAATCCTTTTCTATGTGCTAAACATTTCCCAGATTATACACTTTGAGCATTGGGTTCCATCTATTTTGCCCAATTAAGATGAAGGTCTTATTATCACATCTGCCATGATAAAAAACAGATTTCTTTGACATACAGGATGTCCATAATTAAACGACCCTACTTTAAAGTTGTCTACATATGAAACTATTGGTCAGAAAGTTGTGAAATTTTGTGATGGGCATAATAAAGGAATGGGAATTTGTTTGAGCGAAAAAAAAAATTAGTTCAAAATTTCACCACCAGAGGGCGTTTTTAAATAAATTACACATTTAGCCACCACCCACTGAATACTAGGCCTGAGCTTTGAGAAAAAAATGGCGACTGTTGTAGGTGAATTTTTTTTTAGAGTTTCTATGGTCCGTTCAATTCGAACACCAATAATTTTTTTAAGTTTTTAAGCTTTTTTTTCTGGGGGTGGTCTGTATATTTGTCTTATTTAATCTGAAAAAAATAAAGCGTAAAAACTTTTAAAAAACGCAATTCATTAAAAAAAGCCCTCTGGTGGTGAAATTTTGTACTAAAATTTATTTTTGCTCAAACAAATTCCCATTTCTTTGTTAAGTCTGTCACAAAATTTCACAACTTTCTGACCAATAGTTTCGTCTGTAAACAACTTTAAAGTAGGGTCGTTTAATTATGGACACCCTGTATTTTAATAATAATAAAAACTTTTCCTTATCTGCTCTGTTACTAACCCAATTTAAGGATTATAAATATTCAACCAGGGTTCTTACACAATTCTGGTAAAAAAATTCCCTGACCTTTCTCAATAAAAAGTTGACATATATTGTTGTAAAACCTTTCACAATAGAGAACTTTAATCTAGATAAATGCTAAAAAAAGTAGTGTGCACCGTATGAATTTCCAATTTTAAATTATTTTTCATAATATGCTATTGTTATGTTATACAGTTTCCATAAATTTTATATGAAAACTTTAGATTGGATGAATAATCAATTCAAAATTTCTTCATTTACAATGATAACCAAGATTCTGATCGATAGTAGTACATTAAAAATTCCCTGAACACTTCAAATATTTAAAAATCTCCCTGACTTTCTGCCTAAATTTTTTAATTCCCTGACTTTTTCCTGACCCGTAGGAGCCCTGTCAATAACTTAAGCTAACAAATGTTCAGCCCTCAAACAAATAAAAATCATCAGACTGAATCATCCAACAGGGCTTGAAATTCAATTTTTCCTAGGAGGGGAGTCTCCCTCCCAACATTTGTAAATGGAGGGCGGAGGGAAGTTGAGCTGCTTGGGAGGGAGAAAACAATCTTTAAAACCCACTGTTATTTTAATATTTACATTAATACAGAGACAGACATGACAAAATACCACTGAATCAATTTAAATCAACAATTAAGAATAATTATGCAAAATGTTCTTTTATTTAAGAAGGGAAGAAAGTAAATTTTTTATGCAGTCTATTTTTCAACTTTCAACCAAATGACATGCGTCGATAACATAGATTGTTTTCGATTTTGGGCCCTGAATCCACTTTTACAGGTTAAACTTGTGACAGACAGCACAAGCACAACATTTATAACTTTAAAATAACTGGAAATGTATGGTTTGGCTCTCTTAAAAAATTTTCAAAAAACTTTGCAATATCTGACGTGCCTTCATTTTTAAACATGAACATATTCGGAGATGTCATCATAAATATCTATTTCTGAGCGGAATTGTTTTATTATATTTTTAATGGAATTATAGTCAAAACCTAACTCCCTGATATCTCCTTTGATTGTTTAAAACTTGAATGCATAGTAGCTTGTTCAAAGTCCAAAATTTGAAATGGAAACCGTCGATTCATTTCTTCTATTACAAAAGAAATCTAGTTTAACTTTAAATTGTCAAGTCCTAATTTCTGTGAATTAAAGGGGGAGGCGCAAGGGAGAAATCCTCTCCTGGTGCTAATTATTTTTGTTGCAGGTTGAGTAAACTTCATTTTTAGTTTGGGTCGATTTCAGGCTGAATGTAGATAGACCGCTGTTTTTTTTCCACGACCCTTTGATGAAATTTGCGTTTTTACGCGATCCTTTGATGAAATTCGTGTTTATTCAGCGATCTGTAGTCCAAATTCACATTTATTCCGCGATCTTCAGTCGAAATTCGCGTTTTTTCCACGATCATTTGAAGAAATTTGCATTTTTTCGCAATCTCTGGTCAAAATTGATGTCTTTTTCGCGATCATTTGAAGAAATTTGCGTTTTTTTCGAGATCTTTTGATTAAATTCGCGTTTTTTCGCAATCCATTGACGAAATTCGCGTTTTCCCCGCGATCTTTAGTCGAAATTCGCGTTTTCATCGCGATCTTTAGTTGAAATTCGCATGTTTTTCACGATCATTTGAAGAATTTTGCATTTTTTCATGATCTTTTGATGAAATTCGCGTTTTTTTTCGCAATCCTTTGACGAAATTCGCGTTTTTTTTCACGATCCTCTGATGAAATTCGCGTTTTATTAGTGGCCCTTAGTCGGAATTTGCATTTTTATCGCGATTCATTGATGAAATTTGTGTTTTTTTTTCGCTATTCATTAATAAAATTTGCGTTTTTTTGCGATTATTTGACGAAATTTGCATTTTTTCCGGATCCTTTGCTGAAAGTCGCATTTTTACCGCAATCCTTTGACGAAAGCCGCGTTTTTTCCCACGATCCTTTGAAGAAAGTCACGTTTTCCCCACGATCCTTTGAAAAAAGTTGCGTTTTCCGCGATCTTTTGAAGAAAGTCGTGTTTTTTCAGCGATCCTTTGCCTGAAAGTCGCCACAAAATTTGCATTTTATTTACGAACCTTTGACGAAATTAGCCTTTTTTTCCACGTCTCTTCGCGATGAGATTGATTTTTTCGGCAACCATTTGTCGAAATTCATGATTTTTTCAATTATATTTTTAATGTCAGAATTTTCAGACTGATAACAGATTTTTGATAAAGTTCGGAACCGAATACCTTACATTTTTGGAACATTTGGAACAGAATCAACCCTGAATTTGCCAATCGGTCTCAGAAAATAACGCGAAACTTGTCAATCGATCTCGGTGGAAAAAAATCGTGAAAATTCTCTATTAATCGCGAAAAAAACCCGCCGAAAATGTGTCAATTGGTCGCGCGAAAAAATCACAAAATTTGCAAGGCATTCGCGGGTGTTGATCGTAGTTTCAAATGCAAAATTTTTCAGAAAAGTGTGAAATTTTTGGACGGGAGCCTCCCGCCCACGATATTCTTTTGGGCGCGAATCCCGCCATCCCTCCCTGAAATTCAAGCCCTGCCTAAGCAATTCTACTAAATTGTAAAAAGTTTCAGTCAAGCAGGTATTGAAAGTCTCTGAATTAAGAGGAAGAAGTGAAAGGGGATAGGCAAAAGAAATTGCATAAGAGGTTGAAACAGTACTTATGCAGAGCAAAGTTAGGCTTTTTGGAGTGCTGAAATTTCAAAGTCTTAGTTTTAATATCAGAATTTTTTTTCTAAAATGTTTACCAAAAAGTTTCAAATTTCTGTAACTTTTTCTTAGAAATTTTAAATCCCTTACTTTTCCTGATTAATGGTAAATTTCACTTACTTTTCCAGTCCATATATATTAGAGATGCAACGAATATTCGGCCCATTCGGCCTGTCTGCCGAATATTCGGCTTCGGCCGAATATCAAGTCCATTATACGGCCTTGGCCGAATAGTACTGTAATAAATATTTTTATATTTACACAGTATAACTTTTTAATTTGACAATTTGTATTCATCATGTATAATGAAAATTTTATTTGAAATTAACTAACATTTTTTTTCCCCCATTAACTTTCATACTGCGAATGGATTTTATCTACTCATTTTTATATAAGAGGCTAATTTAGGAATCATGTTAAAAAAAAATTTTATGCGGTATCAGTAAGCACAAAAAGTATCTGTAATAAGCTAACATTAAATCTATTCAAAATTGTTTTAACACAGCTATACAAGCTAATTCAATTTTTTTTTATCATAATGGGAAGTTTAACATTTATCCCTTGTTACATAAAAATATATTTCTTTCAATAATATTTTGAATTATACCTATAAAGAACATAAATATATGATTGATTAGATACAGATGTTTAAGATATTTAAGTCACATGTTGCAATACTTAAGGGGGGGGGGGGGGTTAGTAAAATACGCTTAAAAGTTAAATATAATTTAAGTGATTTTTTTAAGTGTGTTACTATTTCTTATTAAATAATGAAAGAAATGTAAATACTAAATTCTTTTAATTAGTATGCATATGCATTTACGTTTTAGATATTTTTTTCAAGAATAGCATTGTAATGTTTATATTTGCCTTAAAAAACAGTTAAAATGTTTTCAATAAACGTAGATTGTGATGCAGAAATAATAATTCAGCATTATCAGATGATAGCCTTTTTTTTTTTTTTTTTTCATAAATGTTACTTGCTTTTGAAAGTAATCTCTCACCGTATAGGGTACTTCCTGGTACAGAAAGGTACTTTTTGGCTAATCGTGAAAGGTTTGGAAAGTCTTCCGAATTTTTCGCCCACCACTCCAAAGGACACTGTTGTCTTTCTAGCAGTGGCTGGGAAAGAAAATTACTAATTTCTTTTCCTTCTTCACATTGAGGGGCACTTTCTATAGAGGCTTCACTGCTGACAGCAAAGAAAGAAAAAATAATAAAGATGAAAAAAAATTTTGTTAATTGTGAGCTTTATAAAGTCTACAATGATTTCTTTCCATTATTTTAGAGGATATTCCTTTCACCCTTTCTATCAGTGGTTTTTCTTAAGATATTAAGATTTCTTATTTTTTATTTTATCTGAAAGCTGAAACTTATGTTTCCTAGTACTTTTAAAATTTTGTCATTATTTTAAAATGTAACAACAACACACATATCTATTAAAATGTAACTAGACAGTACCTGATGAGGAACTTTTGCTAAGAATTTTTTTGGGGGGGGCTGAGTATTTTCTTAGAAGTAGAAGAATTCTCTTTTAATTAGAAGTAGAATAGTCTAAACGATGAGTTTCAATATTATGTGCATGAGTTCAGAGTTCAGTTGCACTACAAAAAACAAGTCAAAGTCCATTTTTAATAAATAAAAAAAGCTTTTTCCTTCCTAAAGTAGTCTACATAGGGGTGAAATCAAAACAACTGCCTAGGATAGAGAAAAAAAAAAAGTAAGGAAGATGGGCATCTTCCCTTTATCATTTAATTTTAATTATTTCTACTTTAGTTTTCTTAATTTAAATTTTTTTAATATGCATTTTCTTTAACATCCACTTCACACAAGTATATCAGAGTTCATCTCTGTATATCTAAGGTGTAGGGGAGCTAGGGGATGTATGGGACAAGGGATGGATGGGACATTCTCAATATTTCAGGCAATAAACATTTATTTTAAATTGCTTTCTAACCCCATATACCTCTACCACAGTGTGCTTCAGAACTAAAAGTAGGACCACATTGCTGTTTTCATTTTCCTTCAAAGTTGCATTTTCTGAAATCTCTGCTTAAAAGTAAGTTTTTTTTACATTTGAAGATGTGAAATATCTTATACAATATAAAAAATTAAGCTATGTTGTAGTTATTTATTTTAAGGTTCAATATCAATAATTAAAATGAATGAATAGTAACCATTGTGACAAGATAATTTTTGAGGTAAAATGGCTGAGAAGGGATATTATGCATCATGGGGATGATTGGGACATTTCAAATGGGGATGAATGGGACATTCTCACTCCTCCCTAGAGATGTTGAAAATTTTATTTATTAATTAAATAGTATTATATAGGATGATAAATCAATAATTTACGTCAATTAATAGTATTAAATAGTATTATATGAGTTGTTATTGTTTAAAATTTCTGAGTGTTACTTATTGTATTGTAATAATTATTAATGGATTATCAAAAAATTGGTACTAAAACTTAATCAAAATAGATAAAATTGATAAAAATAGTATATGTGTATTGATCAAATGGGGAAATTATATTGAATTTTGAAATGCTGCACAAATAAAGCCCCACCCCTAACATATTGGGTCAATCGGAAAGTCGGGTCGTGTTGGGAAAATCAATTCGTACCGGAAAATTCAAGCATTTAATTATTAGACATTGATTCTGATATCTAATGTCTATTAATTATCGGGCAGATTTTCTGGTACGAATTGATTTTCCCAACACGACATGACTTTCCGATCGACACAATAATTTCCGTTCTGCATGTTTCTACAATACATTTAATTAATATTAATTAATAAGTTATGACTGAAAATTATTAGCTATGCTATATTTAAAAGACATTTTGCACTTTCATTTCAAATCTAAAATGCCTCATAAGTGGAAAAAAAGAACAGGTTGATAGCCGAAGTCTGCATTAAAAGTTAAAACTGCAATAAAAGAAGTTACTGAAAAAAAACATATCGATTCGTGCTGTAAAATCATATATTACAAATATAATTTTCATATAAGGTTATAATTATAAATTTTAATTTGGTAAAATTGAATACAGGAAGGAAAATTTTTGTGTCCCATCCATCCCTATTAGTGTCCCATTCATCCCTGCTGTGGGGATGATTGGGATAGGGAGGAACGTTTTCTTGATTTCATAATATTTTTATGAATAAATCATAATCTAGAATAAATATTGTTCATATATGTTGGCAAACACCTAATGTATGAAATGTGATACATAATATTGATAGTAACTTAAATAAAAAAATATTTTTGTGAAAATGTCCCATTCATCCCCCACCTCCCCTATATGAAAGAAAATGCATCAAATAAGTATACCCCTATACGCCTATCCTACAGCTTTTATAACCATTAAAATTGCTCAAATTTGTTATCTTCATCACCACAATGTTAAAATATTAATCAAAATATAAAATATGTATCAATAATGTGACAGAAAATAGTTAAATGTACAAATTGGTATGATACCTTTTGTATTTGAGTACATTCCTGTTCAATATGTTTATAATTAGACAATCAGTAAAATCAGCTTAATGACAACGTTTCTTTTTATTTGAATGAAGTTTTGTTTCTCTGACAATCCTTATCCTTAATAATAGCCTGTCTAGTTTAATACTTTCATAGGTTATTTTGGGTATTTACTAATGATAAAATAATAAAAAATAAGGGATGGGTTAATGAATTTGTGAGTGGAAAGAAATCATTAAATTTTTTTGTTCAATTAGATTTAAGAATAAAAATGTATCTGAATTAAATTATTAAGAATTTAATTTTAATTAAAGTTTATTAAAAAAGCTAATATATGCAAAAATGTGTATTAAAAAATTTTAAGTATTCGGTTGCCGAATACCGAATATTCGGTATACAATTTGACCGAAGCTTCGGTATTCGGCAAAATTGCTGCTTCGGTCAATCCCTATTGTATATACATATATATGTATGTATAGGTACATATATAGGGGAGACCAGGATACAGTGGACCTAAGTACACAGTGGGCCACTCCTTATATTTTACTTCTTTTTAACTTTTTAAAGCTTTTCTTTTAAGCTAATTGAAAACAGCACTGGATTGATTACTTATAGCCTTCAGAACACATCGTTAGCTCAGAATTAACCCTTTTATCCTGACTGGTTGTTTTGAGCTTCTAAAAGTAAAATTTTTCATCATCATACTTTTCTTTATTGAGTAATTAAAGGTTATGGATAAATAAGATAAAACAACTTTTATGTAAAGGTAAGACACTGATTTTTATTTAATTTAAAAGTTTATAGTATGCTTAAAAGAAAACTTTAAATAATATTTTTATGAGTATGTAATGAACTTCAACATGTGAACATTGAACCCAACAATGTGATGGGGCACAGTGGGCCGCCCACTGCTGGGGTACAGCGGTCCGCAATGAATACTGCTCCTATAATGAATTTTCAATATATTTAATAAATGCTTATTCTCTATACAGAAATATTGTTTTAAAATAGTTATTTAACAATAAAATAAAGTAAACAAAGAAAAATGACAATTTATTTAACCCTACAATGCTCAGAGTAGCCATTTGGCACACTTTAAATTTCATGTTATACACTGCTCAAAACAATTAAAGGATATTTGAAGTTTTATATAAAATAAAGATATAAACGAAATTTTTTTTGCCGAAAATAGAAGAGAATCACAAATGCAAATTTTTCTGGTTTTCAAACTGTGGAGTATGCAAATTTTGAGTTCGACATCAAAAACGTCGCTTCAGCGGCAGCGAATGAAATTTGACTTTCATCTGGATAAAAGAGAATGAAGACAAGGATGATCGGCATTCAGTGATTGCTTTGTTTCGATGAGTACGATGTCTCAGCGAAGTCATTTGACAGATTCAGAAGCTTTGAGAATTGTTGGTAGGTTAGAAGGGGGCCAAACTCAAGACGAAGTAGCGCAAGCCATTGGAGTGTCACAAAGTGTCATTTCCAGGATCTGGAACTGTTTTTTGGAGAGTGGATGTGCAGGCCGAAGACCAGGGCAAGGTCGTAGACGGGCAACAATGCCCAATGAAGATCAGTATTTAGCGTTAACAGCTCGGAGACACCGAACCATGAACGCTACTCTTCTCCAACAACACCTTCGCTCGGCTACAGGCACCACGATTTCAACTCAGACTGTCCGAAACCGGCTCCATGCTGTAGGTCTGTATGCTTGCCGACCGACGGTATGTGTTAGATTAACATCAAGGCATCGTCGCGACCGCAGGGAGTGGGCAACCGAGCATGTCAACTGGAGGAGAAATGAATGGAGCAATATTCTGTTTTCTGACGAGTCCCGTTTTTCTGTGCATCCGGATAATAGGCGTATTTTCATCTGGAGGGACCGTGGCAGTAGGAATAATCCTGCGTTCGTGCACGAAAGTGTCAGATTTGGTGGTGGAGGAGTGTTGGTGTATGGTGGCATCTCCATTGACGGGCACACTGACCTCTACCATCATTCGAGATGGAGCTCTGACTGGTCGCCGATATAGGGATGAGATCCTCAGACCTATTGTAGTCCCTTACGCTGCAGCAATCGGAGATAACTTCATTTTAATGGACGATAACTGCAGGCCACATCGTGCAAACCTGGTGGAGGATTTCCTTTTCGAGGAAGGAATCGTTCGAATGGAATGGCCAGCGTGTTCTCCAGACATGAATCCAATCGAGCACGTTTGGGACGCTCTAGGAAGACGAGTTTCTGGCCGCCAACAACCCCCACAAACTCTCCAAGAACTGGAAAGAGCTCTTCTGGAAGAGTGGGGCAGAATACCCCAACTCGTCATTAATAGCCTCATTGAGTCCATGCCTCAAAGGTGTTCAACGTTGCTGGCCGCCCGTGGAAACCATACCCCCTACTGAAAATGATTTTCTTTGAAGAAAACACCTTTTCTTATTCTTTTTTTCTCATATGCACAAATTGTGTTTTTTTCCTTTAGTACACAAATGCGCAATAAAATGCATTTTTTTCTGCCAAACATGTGTAATTTATTCTCATATAACCTACTATGTCTGTCGACCATGTATCAATCAGCTAAACAGTTTACCAGATACAAAATCCACCTAAAACTGCAATATCCTTTAATTGTTTTGAGCAGTGTATATGTTGTTCAGATTATAATGTAGCCATCTGACACTTTAGTTTTCTCCTAAATTGTGGATAACAGTTCATGTGTGATTTAAAAAATAAGTTTTCTTGTTCAATATAGCAGTTTTTTGGGGGGAGGGGGGGGTTGGAGGAGGGCGGGGGGGGGGGGAGAGAAATGAAAATCATGCATTGTAGAGTTAACATATTCAGAACTATTTTGTTTTGTATTTACTGCCTTTGAAAAATATAACTGTAACCTAATAAGTAATAGATAACCTCACCGGATTGGTTATTTATAGCTTCAGAGCAAATGGTTAGCTCATAATGAATTATTTTATCCTCACTATTTTGAGCTTCTAATAAATTTTTCATCATCATATTTGTCTTAATGTTTGCTGATTTTTTTTTACTTAATTGATAACTTATTTGCAATCACTCCTGCATCTTATTGTTATTTTCAAAATTTAATAATTTTTTTTGATAATTCTTTAGTTTTATGTTTTTTGTTTCCAAATGCTAGTTGCAAATTTGTATTATTATATTATTTTGGAGGTAAAGGGGAAATAAAAAAGAATTAGATTAATTATAAATAGATTTATATTGTATTTTAGACAATAACTAATAGTGGACCACTGTGTCCCAGTGGGTGGACCAGTGTACCCCGCTTCCTGGGCACACTGGTCAACTTTACAAGTGTATATAATTTTTTTTTTTTTTTTGAAAAATGTATTGGGAACTATGCAGGGTTGGGTTTAAGCCGTCAAAAACCAGTTTTTGACATGACATAGGTTTAAACCGTGTTTTAAGCGGTTTTAACCGTCAAAAACACAGATATTCTAATATGCTCAGAACAAACAAACAAACAAAAAAGAAATTGTTGTTAGTATATCAAGATACAACATTGCTTTTATTTAATGATAGTACACTTTAGTTTTAGTATTTATTGTATTGTAACAAAATATTAAATTATAATTTTTTTCTTTGTTTATGACAAAAATTGCCGAATTTTTTATGTGGATTTTTGGTGTATCTTATCTAAAATATATATATATATATTAAATAACATAGAGAGGGAGGGGGCAGATACAGAAAAACAACAATAAAAATAAAATTGATTTTATAAATGAGAAAAGAATTTAATGATGTGTTATCCCAGAATTAATGTTTGTTATTGACTAACAATCACCTCCATCCTGATGAAATTATCTTATTTAAGGATTTTATTTATTTATATTTCTTAAAATTAGGGACAAATGAATAATTCACCATAACCAGTATGTAAAAGAGAAATATTTACCTTTCAAAATGATGAAATTATTCTTGTTCTGTGTATAAATTACGGAAACTTAATATACTATAAGAACTTTTGAAAAAATTACTTTTAAGACACATGATATATGGATTACATATAATTATAACATTATTACATATTTATAATACAGTAGAAGATCTTTATAACGCAATTCTATATAACGCAATTCTCCATATAACGCACAACTTCTCAAATGTAAACAATGATTTTTGCAGTTAAAAATCACCTGCATTTTCACATTGTAAAATATTGCTACTCTCTAGATGGCTAAATTTGATACATTAGTTCAACTTTATCTCCTAATTTAAGACCTTTTTACTGAAAAAAATTGCTATTATTACAATAAACATTTTTTAAATTGTCTAATTTAAGAGATGGTTGTGTCAGTTATATTTGGATCATGTTTATAAAGTAAACTTAACAATGTCTGACCTATATTATGCAAAAATTTATAATTTGGATAACTCTTGGTAACAAGGAGGGCAGTATAAAGATATTCTAATGTATTTTGATGTCTTTCAGACATATTTGGCCTTGTTTACATTGTGAATTCAATGATGTGATCCATATAACGCAAAATTCTATATAACGCACAACTCTGCATTTTTAGGTTTGCGTTATAAAGATCTTCTACTGTATATGATAAAGTATGATATTTTAATACTCTTACACCAAAATTAATTTTTGTTAGTGTCTGACAACCGCTTCTTACTGATGAAATTATCTTATTTACAGAATATTTCCTAAAATTAGGGACAAGTGGATAATTCACTATATCAGTAAGAAAAAAAAATAGTTAAATTAGTTCGAAACCTATTCCAAAAATGAAAGTATCCTAACAATAATAATAATAAAAACAGCAAGCAAAATTGAAAAATTAAAAAACAGCTTTTGATTCACTATCAAACGGAAAAAAAAAAATTGAAATATTAAACAAAATTTCTACCATAGAATTGACATTATTGAGCAGGTGTTTTCATTTTTACTTTGAGAAAAATTATTTAAAAGTATAAAATTTCAAACAAGATATTTAAAAAAAAAATTCTCCTGTATGATTAACATTAGCAAGCTGGTGTTTTCATGTTAGTGAAGTATCCCTTTAAGCAACCCCATCCATAAAAACACAGTAGGGGGAAAGCAAGAAAAATTGGTTCTGTAGCAATAGCAATATTGTTTTGTACTGGAAGGGAATCTTTGAATTTGCTTAAAATAAATATGTTCTTTAGATATCATTTGTGATAGATTACTTTCTGCTTCTAGCCATAAAAAAATGAAAAAATCTAAACAAGTTATTTATCGATTTATTAACTGTTCATCTTAAAGGCGTACATTAATGTTAAACTGAATCATTAATTAAGAGTTAGGTAATTTTTATTCACAATAAAAAAAAAAAATCATGCAACAATCTATTTGCAAGTTTTGTCTTGTGCAAATAGGTTTCAAGAATGTATTTCTGCAGTTTATACCCCAGAATTTTAATGTCTTTATGCAGTTTCTTTTAGAATTTATTGATTAAAGTCTAAAGTCACACTAAATAATTTTTTTGGTATTATTTTATTAGAACTCAGGTTTTTGACACTTTTCGACATTTTTGACATAAAGGTTTTTGTCACGACGGTTTTAACCATGGTTAAAAGCGGTTTAAACCGTCGCATGTCAAAAACTTGCCAACCCTGGAACTATGTTCTGTGAAAATTATGAGGCATGTAGGAAGTTTAAAGAATATTCACAAATATTTTCAGGTAGATTGATCTCTCCATTAAAGAGAAAAGAATGTTAACTGCAAAAGTGGACCACTGTACCCTGGTCTCCCCTATATGTGTGTTGTGTTTATATACAATTATGTATATTTACATACATGCATGTATATAAATATGTATATATAACACTGGTGCCCGGCTAACTGAAAAGTACCTTTTAATGATTTTCATCAATATTGAATAATAAATGCAAGACCAAAGTGAAAACTACATGTGATTGAAGCAGGGATTTAGTGAAGGGTATATGGGAATATATGCTGTATACCTTCTGGATTTTTTAAAGAAACTTCCTATACCCTCCATAGCTATAGCATACAGTCGCTAAAGATGAAAATAAGCACTCGCCAGTCGCAATTCGGCGACTAAAATATGGAAAGTACCGGCCAAATGCAGGATTTTCCAAAAGGGATTTTGTCAAAGAATTGCAGAAAAAAACGCGAATTTTGTGAAAAGATCGCGAAAAAATGCACATTTTGTCAAAGGATTATGAAAAAAACGTAAATTTCGTCGAAGGATTATGAAAAAACGTAAATTTCATCAAAGGATCGTGAAAAAACCAAAATATCGTCAATAGATCGCAAGAAAAATACGAATTTCGTCAAAGAATCATGAAGAAAAACAAGAATTTTGTCAAAAGATCGCGAAAAATACCACACATTTCGGCAAAGTATTGCGAAAAAACCCGAATTTCATCAAAGGATCGCTAAGAAACACAAATTTCGTCAAAGGATCACAGAAAAAATGCAAATATCGTCAATGGATCGCAGAAAAAACGCAAATATCGTCAACAGATTTCGAAAAAAAAAAAAAAAAGCAAATTTTGTCAATAGATTGCAAAAAAAAAAAATGTGAATTTCGTCAAAAAATGCCAATTTTGTCAAAAAATCACGGATACAAATGCGAATTTTGTCAAAAGATCGTGAAGAAAACCGCAAATTTCGACAAAGAATCGCTAAAATACCCTAATTTCATCAAAGAATTGTGGAAAAAAATGCAAATATCGTCAATGGATCGCAGAAAAAACGCAAATATCGTCAACAGATTTCGGAAAAAAGAAAAAAAGCAAATTTTGTCAATAGATTGCAAAAAAAAAATGTGAATTTCGTCAAAAAATGCCAATTTTGTCAAAAAATCACGGATACAAATGCGAATTTTGTCAAAAGATCGTGAAGAAAACCGCAAATTTCGACAAAGAATCGCTAAAATACCCTAATTTCATCAAAGAATTGTGGAAAAAAATGCAAATATCGTCAATGGATCGCAGAAAAAACGCAAATATCGTCAACAGATTTCGGAAAAAAGAAAAAAAGCAAATTTTGTCAATAGATTGCAAAAAAAAAATGTGAATTTCGTCAAAAAATGCCAATTTTGTCAAAAAATCACGGATACAAATGCGAATTTTGTCAAAAGATCGTGAAGAAAACCGCAAATTTCGACAAAGAATCGCTAAAATACCCTAATTTCGTCAAAGAATCGTGGAAAAAATGCAAATATCGTCAATTGATCGCTGAAAAACCCCAATATCGCCAATGGATTGCGTAAAAAATGCAAATATCGCAGGAAAAAAAGGGAATTTCGTCAATACGTCACAGAAAAATGCGAATTTTGTTAAAGAATCACAAAAAAAAAAACGTGAATTTTTTTAAAGAATTGGGAAGAAAACCAATAATTTTGTCATAGAATCGCTAAAACAAACGCGATTTTCGTCGAGAAATTGCAAAAAAATGCGAATTTTGTTAAAAAATTGCAGAAAAAAACACACATTTTGTCAAAGGATCGCAGAAGAAACGAAAACATCGCCAATAGATTGCGGGAAAATGTGAATTTCATTAAAGGATCGTGAAAAAAACGCAGAATTAGTACCAGGAGGGACCCTCCCTTTTACATTTCAGAAAATTTAGATGTTTTTTTTCTAATTTTGAATGACACCTGCTCGTCAGCGGATAAACATACCTATTTTTTTATTGCCATATATTAATTCTAAACAAATAATTAAAAAAAAAGGGGGGAGGGGTACTTATGTCGTTAGTTACACGAGTACCTAAGCATAGTGGGACTTATGTAGTTAGCTATATAAGCATGGTGCATATAACTTAATTTAAGATTTAAAATAGATTGAAAATTAGTATCTCAAGTTTATTCAAAACAATATGAATTTAAATATTTTTATTTAGTACATAAATTACTTATTTACTCTAAACCATATATTTTTAAATTAAATATTCAGTGACATAAATGTACTTGCTGGCTACTAAAGAAATTATTCTCACTAATCAGTAACTGGCTACTAAAAAATATCAACCTACCGGCCAGTGGCTACTAAGCAAAATTCCTTATTTTCATCTTTAACAGTCGCTAGTGTTTAGTGTACTCTAACTTTTGGTACAGATGTCATATTCGCCCCATATTGGCGCAATTTTTTTCTGCCGCCAATATCATATAAGCAACGGGTACTTAACTTGCGCCAAAGAGTCGTTATTTTGCTTGATGTGGTAACCCGGATTATGTTGTTATGTTGTTGATGTTTTCGCCGAATTGGCAACTGAAAAAAAATCGCGCCAATATGGGGCGAATATGACATCTGTGCCTAATTTTTTTACGGCTACACCACTGGGTTGAAGAAAGAAACAAGTAGTACTGTCTTTCGTTTTTCTCCACTGCTTCATGGTGCAAGAAATCCATCGAAGCCAAGGCTGAAAACGTATCTGAGTAGATAGAGTATTAGTTATTACTAAAGGTGATGGGCTAGAAGATTTCAGTTTCAGTTTATCTTGCCTTATAGCAAAAAATGGATCTTTCACAATAAAAGAATTAAAAATTTTTGCTTGTAGAATTGGTATTATTTCATTATATAAAGTATAATTTACAATCATTAAAAAATCTCTTCAAGACTGAAATCAGTTCTGAGACTGAAGGTCCTACAACAATACACATTGCTGAAATGGAAGGCGGATTCATTCTAATTTTTACTGTTAGATGTCCTTTTAGCCGCAAGTTTGTCGAGTAATTTCTATCTACAACTTCCAAAGTGACCCCTTTTCTCTGGATGCCAGGGCCATCGATCTATATACCTATATAAATACAAAAAGAAAACAAACAAACCTCATGTTACAAGGAGCCATCAATCTAACAGTATATTGGCGATCCCGTGGAAGACGCAGCCGGGGAATTTTTGACGGATCAAAATCTGGAGGATAGTATTTCTGAAATTGGAATATAATGAAGACTATTTAGTCATACAATATACATACAAATTAATAAATGCAGAATATTTATGAAAAAACTGAATTACAGAATAAGGATGAATTAAAACTTACGTTTAGCACTTTTCTCTCAGACATATTTTTAGAAAAATACGACTTTACTAATGGAAATACGGAAAAATAAAATTGTAAACAGTAAGCAAAACAAAAATAATTTTGCTTTGGTTTTGGTTGGTTGGTTGATTTGGTAGCTGGTAGTCCAATGAAAAGGTGTACCGTCCGTTTAGTTCCGGCCAACTTTCTTTACCTGTAATAAATCGGCATTGTCACATTTACCATAATTTGAACATCGATTTTCATTATTTTTACTAATGTTTTAAAAGCCAATATGCATTTCAATATATATTTTTATATATTTTTTCTTCTTTTTATCATTATTCGTCTAACTTGTAACCGCAAAAAACCGAATTAATTATTGTTGTATAAGGATTAAGGAATCAACCAACCAATATGTTGATTTGTGTTTGTGTCAACAAAAATGTAACTTCTTGAAAAAAAAAAAAAAAAATTAATCCTAATATTTTGAATAATTTTTTATAAAAACTAACTAATTTAACCAGTGTCAACATGTCTGTAAACGTGTGTGTTGAAGCCCACCAGGAATATCAGGTGCAAGAAATAACGTATGATGGACAAGAAGTTTATACACAGTTAGTATTTCCTTAACTATTTTTAGTAATTAAGTATAAAAAAATAATATTTATAGCTGTTGGTTATTATTTTATTTACTTAAAACGCCTAGAATAAAAATTTAGGGTATTTCTCCGTTGTTATGTTTTTAATGTAAAAATAGATAGAACTTTTCTAACGAACAAAATAAAATTGATATCATTATATGTGTAATTTTCATTTCAATTTAATTTAATCTTAATAGGTAAATTACTAGAATACCGCAGGATTTGAATGCAGAATGTTAGAATATCAGTCCATCCCCTGCGAAATTTATTCACATCATCAAGTGAAAACTCATGTTAATGTGTTGTTATGCATATTGTTTCCTATTAATTGTATTCGCAAGAACATTTGTGAATTCATTGTCAAAGACAAAACACAAAGTCTGCAGATAACAAATCATTTTTTCATTGCCATATGTCCGCGTTAAAACTTTTTTCTGCTATCATGTCCACTTGTTAGAAAAGATTACTAAGATTCATCTACTCATTCCAATCCGATTGTAACAAAAATCTGCAGTCTGACCGACATACCAATCTAAAGAAGAGTTTACATCCTTAGAAAAACAGAACTCTCTCTCTAGTCTCTTTACAGGTAAAACTGTAAAGAAAAGATCTCCATTATCCCATCTACCACTTTCCAAAAGAAAAACTATCACCAAACTGTAGGGGAGAGTTGATCCCTAGGGAGACTTTATCCCTAGGTCTAAAACCAGAGAAAAAATGCAATTAAGTCTCTGAAACTGGAAACATTAATAAAGCGATTCCTTATCAACAGATCTCGCAACATAATTTCATTCAGTCATTTTTATTTTTGTTGTAGAAAGGAATCTCTGTTTTCTTACAATCAAACTTCTTTTTGAGTAGGTAGTTTGAGTTTCATATTTTTTGCTAAATATAACTAAATTACTTAATTTCATTGATATAATATATATACTAACATTCCTCACTGCTTAAATGTTGTTATTTAAATCCAATACAGTTTCTTTATTTTTGATTTAGCATTTTTTTCCACAAACATGCACATTAGGGACACTTGATCCCTGTTGTATGGGGAGACTTGATCCTGGGGATCGAGTGTCCCCAAACCAAAGTTAAGCTAAAATAATTAAAAATTTTATTAATCCCCCATTTCTCATTGTGACATTTAGATATTATCTGTATTAGAATATGGTTGCCTTGATTTTAGATGGTTGACAAAGATAGAAAGTTAATATGTGGCTGCATATCATGGTTAGCATATAGCAAGCACATGGTGGATGAATGCACAGGCGCCTAAACATAGCGGTTAGCATTGTTTTGATTGGTTCTTCTGATTCACATATCGTGACCATACTGATTTTAAAGGTCTAGAAATGGTTGTGATTAAATCATGCAACGCGCATGCGCTAGCGGTTTAAAGATAGATTTTTTTTTTTTTTTTTGTATTGTGATCAAAAAAACGAAACGAAGGTGGAGTGAAAAGGCAATTCTTGTTTGCCGTGCAGGCATGAAATAAAGCTGTTTGTTTTTAAATTATGCACTATTATAGTTAGTTATGAATATGCTTGTAATAATTTACCAAAAAAAAAAAAAAAAAAAACAGTTGTATCAAAAGGAACTTTTAAATAGGCATTGTATTAAATATTAGACAGCATACTATCAACCTTTGCTATCAATTTCTTCTTGAAACCCTCTTTACTTTGTAATCTCTTAATAATAATAAGTGCCATTACTTTTAAAAATTTATTATTTATTATACCGTTTAATCAAGGGTTCTATGGCAGGTTCACTTGCCCTCTATTTCTGTCTGTATCTGTTTATTATCAAATGGATTATTTATTTATTATTAAAGAGGTAGAAAAAGGGATAAGACATTAATTAACCCCAGGCAAAAATTTTAAAGGTCCTCTGACTTATTATGGCCCTGGATTAATCCAGTAACGTATTTTAATCATTACTAGATTTTTTAAATCATTTAATTGTCATGCATAACTTTCCTGTTTTTTTTTTGGGGGGGGGGGGAGAGAGGGGGTGCAAGTATACTTTTAACAAAATAAACTAATTTTGTTATCAATTTTGATGTGGTAATAGCTGATTAGAGACAGAGTCGCTAGCCTCATGGCCTAAGAATTTCAAACATATCCAATTTCCAAATAATAAATAGATTTCTCATTAACGTGTTGTTATTTTAATAGCAATATTTATTGAACAAAGCTTTGTGCTATCTACTGAGTGAGTGTATAGTTTAATAAACACATTCAATTTAGATAAGTTTTGAATAATTGTTATAGCTTTATTACAATACTAAAATCTGTTTTAAAAATAGGCAATGTGATTTAAAAAATATATATTTTGTATATATATTATATATATATAATATATATTTTATCGGTACTTCTTAGTTATCCTGTCGCCAAATTGTAAGATTAAATGCCAATAAAACCATTAATTTGACGTTTTATTTGCATTTTTATCAGTGATTTACTAATTTATTTGTTCTTTCGTTATTTAAAATAAAAATTATGTCAATTTGTATAATTTGGCGAAATTGGTCGACGGGATAACTAAGAAGTACCATTTTATCATTATTGATTTTGAGAATGTCATCACTTTTGTGTAGTATATGAAATTAGTATAAAAAGTTTTTAAAAGATCATTAGTCAGCACAGATGTCATATATGCACCACAATGGCGTGATTTTTTTCTGAGCCAATTTGGCAAAAACCTCTTTTTCGAATACCAGCTACATATATATATTTAAAAAGGGAATAACAATAAATAAAAAAAGTTTAATTAATAACTATAGAGCAAAACAATTTATGTAATTTTAGAAAGAAAATAAAAGTAAATAAACAACATCTGGGTTATCATACAAAGCAAAATAATGACACTTTGGTGCCAGTTAAGTACCCCGGTGCGTATGTGACATTGTGTCAGAAAAAAAATCAAGCCAACGTGGTGCATATGTGACATCTGTGCTCATTAGTGTAGTACTGTTATCATTTTTACCTTTACATATTTTAATTTTAATGATACAGTAGACTCCCTTAAATCTGCGTATTTTTTCAGATGTAAACAATGAAATTTACAGTTAAGTTGCAGGAACAAAATTTCAAGATGGCGCCGAAACACTACCGCAGTGTTTTTTTTTACTGCATTTTTTGTTAAACATTCTCTTTTGGCTATTACAGCTTGTTTATTACTAAATAAATTTACATTACTTTTGATTTTGATATAAATTAGCATATCTATATCAAAACTTCCAGGTTCGAAATAGAAAAATCCACGAACCGGAACGCTATTTTAAAATTATTTTTCGCGGAATTTTTTTTTTAAATTATAGACAAATTGATTTCTAAACATACAAAGCAGTATAAGAAAAGCATTCAAGGCTCTAAATAACAATGAAAAAAGTTACAGTGAGTGCAGTAAGCTATATATACTGATAGTAGCATTAACACTGTTCTCCTTGCTATCACTAGATGGCAGCATAGGACTTTTGGAATCGAATTTAATCGATTTCATTCGTAATAATTTAATATTTTTCTAAATTTTTATTAATTACTTACTTTTAAACTAATAAATTATTTTATTATTTTACTTATTTGAATGTTTCACTTTATTGTAAGCATTCATTATAATTTCCCTTGCTTAACTGCCAATGAAATTAATGTTTCAAAAATGTAAACAAATCAATGACCAGAAATCTGCAAAATTCTAAAATCCGCACAACCTCTGGTCCCAAGCTGTGCGGATTTGAGGGAGTCTACTGTATAGGGGAGAGCTGGGTACAGTGGACCACCCCTTATATTTTACTTATTTTTAAAGCTTTTCTTTTAGACTAATTGATAACAGCACTGGATTGATTACTTATAGCCTTTAGAACACATCGTTAGCTCAGAATGAACCCTTTTATCCTGACTAGTTGTTTTGAGCTCCTAAAAGTAAAATTTTTTATCATCATACTTTTCTTTATTGAGTAATTAAAGGTTATGGATAAATAAGAAAAAACAACTTTTTTGAAAAGGTAAGACACCGGTCTTTATTTAATTAAAAAGTTTTATAAGCTTAAAAGAAAACTTTAAATAATATTTTTACGAGCATGTATTGAACTTCAACATAAGGCACAGTGGTTCACAGTGAATACTGCTCCTGTAATGAAGAATTTTCAAAATATTTAGTAATTGCTTATTCTCTATAAAGAAATATTGTTTTAAAATAGTTATTTAACTATAAAATAAAGTAAACAAAGAAAAATGACAATTTATTTAATCCTACAATGCATAGCGTAGCGGTAGCCATTTGGCACATTTTAAATTTCATATTATATGTGTTATATTGTTCAGAGTATAATATAGCCATCTGACACTTTCGTTTTCTCCTAAATTATGGATATCAGTTCACGTGTGATTTTTAAAATAAGTTTTATTGTTCAATATAGCAGTTTTTTTTTGGGGGGGGGGGGGAGGGGGAGGGAGAGAGAAGGAGAGAAATGAAAATCATGCATTATAGAGTTAACATAGTAAGAAATATTTTGTTTTGTATTTATTGCCTTTGAAAAATATAACTGTAGCCTACTAAGTAATAGATGACCTCACTGGATTGGTTATTTATAGCTTCAGAGCACATGGTTAGATCATAATGAACTATTTTATCCTGACTATTTTGAGCCTCTAATAAATTTTTCATCATCATATTTGTCTTAATGTTTGCTTATTTTTTTGTACTTAATTAATAACTTATTTGCAATCACTCCAGTATCTTATATTGTTATGTTCAAAATATAGTATTTTTTATGATAATTCTTTAGTTTTTTGTTTCAAAATGCTATTTGCAAATTTGTATTATTATATTGTTTTGGAGTTAAAGGAGAAATAAAAAAGAATTAGATTAATTATAAATAGTATTGTATTGTATATTGTATTTTAGACAATAACTAATAGTGGACCACTGTGCCACAGTGGTCCCCGCTCCCGGGGCACACTGGTCCACTTTACGGGTGTATATAATTTTTTTTTTTTTTTGAAAAATGAATGGGAACTACTGCAAAAATTATGCGGCATGTAGAAAGGTTTAAAGAATATTCAAAAATATTTTCAGGTAGATTGGTCTCACCGTTAAAGAGAAAAAAAAATGTTAACTGCAAAAGTTGTCCACTGTACCCCGGTCTCCCCTAAGTGATTTTGCTTATATAATTGTATCATTATTTATTATAAAACAATAAAACTCATTCAAGTTTTATGTATTTAAATTTGAATTATTTTTACCTGTCATAAGGTAAAGTGCCCTAAAGCTGACGTCTTAAAATAAAACAAATATTTAAAGCATTACCTATTTTCCAAATCCAAGATATCTTGGGTTTAAAAAGTGCTGCCATTCAAGAAAAAAAAAATCATTCTAAATTATTTTAGAAAATTGGTAATGCTTTAAATATTTGTTTTATTTAAAGATGTCAGCTTTAGGGCACTTTACTTTATAGCACAAAGCATTAATGTTAACATGAAATCTGTAATTGTGTAAAAAAAAAAAAAATAATCATCATTACGAATATGTTAAAAATGCATGTAAATGCAATGTGCTTGAATGAGATTTTCTTAAAGCGAGGACTTTCATCTTTTCTACACCAGACCGTTATATTAAAGTGTTTGAATTGCCAATTGTTGAATCTAAAATATCTTATCAATCTGAAATAAATTAATTTAATTTGTAAGATTAAATTTCTGTTTTCTATATTAAAATAATTCTTATACTGCAAACATCTTGGTATTCTATAATTTTTTGGCCATAGCCAGAATTTGTTTTTTTTTTTTTTTCCAAGAGAGAGATTTTAACTTATAATGCCTTACTTTTAAGTAGGGGAGAGGGTGGGGGTACCTTTGAACTGGGGGCACTTTTGAACACTGTAAATATTTTCCCTTAAATAAATTATATTTTTTAAATATATATGGCAGCACAGTACTACTGCTTCAATGTAACAAGAATACAAAGCTTTACTAATTTGCATGGGCACTACTGTCTAAGCAAGATATGTATGTTTTGCTTTCTTGAATCTAAACTTATCAAAATAAAGTTGTAAGCTTTTTGTTGATAATCTTGTATCCTTAAAATTATAATTTACTATTTAATACCTAAATAGAGATGTTAGCTTTAACTTATAAGGTTTGTTTTATTCAAATTCTCAAACCTAATTGAGTAAATAATTGTAATGCTAAACTCCATGTGATGGGGCACCATTGAACACCATTAAAACTATGAAAGATACAGTATATATGTATCTAGATATTATTATTGTTTAAATTTTTTTTAAACATGGAATTTAAGAGATTAATTAAGTGTTATTATACTTAATATGAAAGATGTACTCATGCAGGACTTCAACTGCAGGCAAATTCAGGTCACACAACAATAATTCATGATTTACAAACCCTACCTAACAAACCCTATACTGTTTCATTTACAATGGTAAACATTATTTCTGGATTTCATAAAACAGGGTTTTATCCATTTTCTATAACAATTTGAATGTAAATGATTTCATTTTAGTTCAATTTCATGCAAAAAGAACTCTTCATTACATTGGTCACATTAAATTGCTTAATATCAGGTTTCTTCGTAAAAAAGAACATACGATATATTTTACAGAGGCATCAGATATCAATTTGGTTGATTTTAAGGATATTATATAAAAAAGTTGCCACAATTAAACATAATTGGGGGATACTCCGTTCTGTCTCAATAATGTGCTTTGATGGATACAAATTTGGTTAAATAATAAAAAAAATACTAGTAATTTCAGTTAAATGTAATTGTGTAATTTTACTCTTATTATTTTATATTTTGGAAAGATACAGTTTTTAATAAAAACTTACAATATTTTCATATTTTGTTTATTTGTTCAAAGGCACCCCTAGCTTGTTCAAAGGTACCCCTACATGGGACAGGTTTGAACAGAAAACTTTCAGCTTTTTAAAGCCTCACAACATATTTAATTTATCTGAAAAACTGTAATCTTTTATTTTATATCATGCAGAATTACATTCTTTCTCTCGCGAAATATTTAAAATTCAATAAATATAATTCAAGTAAAAAATACGTGGATTTTTTAAAAAAATGTTCAAAGGTGCCCCCCTCTCCCCTACATGAATGGATCTTTCTCAATTTATTTTGGGAGTGTGAAAGGATGCTCAAGGCTTGAGGTTACTAATCTGGCTGCAGACCATATAATTTTTTTTGCATGTTTAGGTTAGCTGGGCGCCAGTGTTATATGTACGCACACATAGATATGTATACATATATGTGTATATATAACACTGGCGCCTGGCTAACCAAAAAATATCTTTTTTTTATTAACTTCAATAGAGATGTGAGATTCATCTGATGCAGATAAATGTATATTTATGATAACTTTTGAATAGATTTTCTTATTTTCTCTGTTTGTACTCATTTTTATTAAAATAGAATGATTATTTGTTTCCCTATTTTCTGCACACCTTAACTATTGTAAAATCTCACCTCACGAAATATAAATATGTCATTGACATTCAACAAGTTAAATGCATTTAATCATACTCTATAAAAAAAGGGCACAATGCTGTGGTTGCTAGGATCAAGAAAGCTGCTATGGGTAGGTGGTTTGTCATTGGTGAAGATCAAGTTGTCAGGACTGCCAATCTTTGACCTGACCTTGTCCTTAAAAAGAATAAGGACATTATTGTACTTGATATTACTGTTCCTTTTGAAAATGGACTTGAGACCTTATCTGAGGCAAGAAATAAAAAAGAAGAGAAGTACAAGGACCTCGCTATTGAACTTTCTATTACCAACTGCATTGCTAAGGTCGAAGCTATTGTTGTTGGCTCCCTGGTATCGCAAGAATGATCGAATAGTTAGAAGACTGTGCTCTGACAAGTATGCGAAAATTATGAGATGCATTATTGTTAGTGAGACCACCTCATATTCCCAAAATGTTTATTCTAAGCATACTAGACTTGTTCCCCAGGATTTGTGGGGCTGACATAGGCAGCCATGCTATATTCTTTTTCCTGTATTTTTATTGTATGTTTAACCCCATCATTTTTTGATGCAGTTTGTAATTTTTATATATATATTTTTTTTTATATATGTAAATAAAATAAATATATTGACAAGGTTCTGAGATAAAGAACCATAGATTGACTTAGGCCACATGGACACACACTTATCTATAGGTTACTTTTAATTGTAAATTCCAGACTCGCACTTTTTAACATTTTCCATAGTAATCCATAATTTAAACTAAGCCTAAAAGCAGCATTTTTGTTTATACAAGAAGTTTAACATAAAAGAAGGTAGTGGGAGGAATGGGACAAGTCCAATTCCTTCTTTTTAATAAAAGGAATGCAAGTTGCTAATTCAGAAATATTTTTAGGATAATATATTAATTTACTTAAAAAAGTAAATAAATTGAACTGATAATTTTTTAATAGGGATGCAACGGATATCCGGCTGATTTTTCAATATCGGAAATACCGTCGGATATCCGAATCACAATCACCGGATATCCGACTTCTCTTTCGGATATCCGGCAGAGTGCAGCAAAGCGAATGTATAAGGATAACAGAAAATGTTTGACCCGAAACAATGCCAAACAATTTTGTTTACAATGCAAAATATGAAAGTAAGTTCACTATTCATGAGTAAAAGGTAATTCTCAAAAGTTTAAAGAATTGCCAGCTTTCCTAACATTGATATTTGAACTCTTTATAATAAATTTAAGAATTTACGTTTACTTCTTTTAGAAAATTGTACCTTTACTTTCAGAATGTAAAACAAAATTTGAAGTTGTTTATTAAAGTGTGACTTTATTAATTTTCTTTCTTTAAGTTTAACAATTAAACAGGCCTATTTTTAGAAGAAAGTATTGTAATAGAATTTTTTTTTTCGATTTCCGGTTTTCGATAGATTTAGATGTTTTAGGGGTCAGATATCCCAAAACATGTTTATACAAAATGTCTGTCCGTGTGTCGCCATCGTATCATCAAAAAGTGAATGAAATTATGCATAGAATTGAACCAAATTTTTTGTGAATGTCTTTGGCTATAGCCAGGCGTTCCTTCCAGTATTCCTTCAATTACGGAAACATTCCACTGGAAGGGGGGGGGGCACTGTAATCGCGATTTTTGTGCCATTTTCATTATTGTACCATCGAAAAGTGTATGAAGTTATCCATATAATTGAACAACATTTTTTGTATTATTATTTTTTTTTTTTTTTTTTGGCTATGTCCAGCAGGTTCTCTTTTAAATTGGAAGTATTCTGCCAGAATGGGGTGCTGCAATAGCGATTTTTGTGCCACTTTTATTCTTGTACCATCGAAAAGTGTGTGAAGTTATGCATAGAATTGAACCAATTTTTGGAAGGTATGTTTTTGGCTATGGCCAGCAGGTCCTCCTTCAATTTGAAAATATTCTGCTGAAAGGGGGGTGCAATAATACGGATTTTTGTGTTATTTTCATTATTTTACCATTGAAAAGTGTATGAAGCTAAGCATAGAATTAAACCAATTTTGTGTGTATATTTTTGGCTATGGCCAGCAGTTTCTCCTTGAATTTGGAAATATTCCACCAGAAGGTGGCACTGTAACAAATTTTTGTAAAATTTTCTCGATTTTTCGCAATTTTTTTTGTATTCTATATTGGCGGCTCATAAAGCGAAGGGAACTTCGCATCCTGCTAAGCTGGATATTCACAAACAGCTGATGTACAACAGAATAATGAAAAAATTATTGATTTTAATAAATATCATGATCGAGATTAACTTATTCTGATTAATTGACTGGAGCAGAAATTTTAGATCAAAATCAAAGTTGGTATAATATTGAACAAATAATATTGAAGTATTAACATTTGGAACTACTGTTTGAAATATTAAGATGTATGAGATAGAAGAAAGTTTTGGGATTAGCAAATCCAACTATTTATTTTTGTAACTTCCTTATAAATATTTAAAATTAAAAGTAATTTTCTTTTTACTTATAAATATCAAAATAATTTAACTTAAAATAAAACTAAATGTGACTTAGAGCAAAAACAATATTAAATAATTACAACAGAAAAAAGGCATCAACTAAACCTATGTTTGGAGAAAATAACTCTTTAATCATGGGTATATTAGTAGATATTTTATGTTTAAATTATAAAAAGAAAGTATGTAGTATTTCTTTGTGAAAATACTCTACAATTATACGCATATGGTTAAAATTTGTTGTACAAACTATCTGCATTTCATTGTACAAATTAATTAATTATTAGCAATTATCAATATAGTCAATCCCATATGCAAATCCAGTAGCAATTATCAGCATTTCATTGTACAAATAAACAGAATATTTTAATGTTTAAATTACATTTTTTATGCAATATTATTAATATACATTACAGGGCTTGAATTTCGAGACGGGATGGCAGGATTCATGCCCTAAAGATTATTATTGTGCGCGGTCGGCTCCTGTTTCCAAAAAATCATTTTCCGAAAATGTTTCTTTGTAAAACGACGATCAAGTCTCAGGACCGACTGACAAATTTCGTGATATTTTTTACTATCGATTGGCAGATTTCACAGTTTCTTCTTACGACAGATTAACAAAATTCATGGTTGTTTTTCTGCATCTGACTGAAAAATTTTGCGCTTTTTCTCCACGACCGACTGACGAATTTCACGATTTTTTCTGGTGAATTTCATAAATTTTTTTCTCGTGATCAATTGATAAATTTGGCAATTTTATTCTGTGACCGATTGGCAAATTTCCCTGTTTCTCTTGCGACATACTGATGAAAGTAACGATTGTTTTTCTGCATACGATTGAAAATTTTCGCGTTTTTTCTCTGCGACCGGCTGAGGAATTTCACGATATTTGCTCGTGACAGACTGGCAAATTTCACGATATTTTTCCATGATCGATTGACGAATTTTGTGATATTTTCCCGCTGCCGATTTCCTAAGAGCTTCAGTTTTCTTCTTGCGACAGGTCGACAAATTTTTTTATTTATTTTCACCATGATTGACGAAATCGGCAATATTTTTTTTTATGACCCATTTATATATTTTGCGATGTTTTTTCCCTGTGCTCAAAATAGGAAATAACTAAAAGGGCAGTAATGGCCACCGGAGACAGAGCCCTACCAAATTGGCCAATAGTCAGCACTCAACAAAATGAGATTACACTTATGGTGCACATGAGGAAAAAAAAATTGGTAACTTAAAAAAAAACATTTAGAAATAACAAACTAGTTGATTCTTGCAATTCACAGAAATTAGAACATGACTTTTTGAAATCAACCTGTTATCATGTAATAGAAGAAATCAATGGACTATTTCCTTTTTAAATTTTGGATATGGATTTAAAATTCCAATGCATAGAACATAGTTCAATTAACAAAAATACCAGGGATTATAGTTTTGACTATAATTCCATTAAGAATATAATGAAACAAGTTTGTTCAGAAGTGATATACAATCACCGTAGGATATTGACAATAGAATCACCGATATGCATTATTCATGCAAATAAGTTAAAAATTAATGCACATCAGATTTTGCAAAGTTTTCTAAAATTTTTTAAGAGAGCATAACCATGCATTTCTGATCATTTCTAAAGTTATAAAAGTTGCTCTGTTCTGTTTGTCAAAAGCGTAACTTGTGAAAGAGGCTAAATCACACAAAATGGAATAAAATCTAAATTAAGAAATTCATTTAGCAACTTTTATTAATTGCCAATAACATATGGTGAAAGTTGAAAAATAGACATGGTACATATAAAACTTGATTCTGTTCCTTTGTTTTAATAAAAATAAACATTTTGGATAATTATCTTGAGTTGTTAATTTAAATTATTTCAATGGTATTTTGTCATGTCTGTATAAATGTGATTCTTTAAGTGGCACATAAAAATAACAGGGTTTAAAGATTTTTTTTTTCTCTTTCTAACAGTTCAACTCCCCCGCATTTTTAAATGTTGGGTGGGAAACTCCCCTCCTGGGGAAAACTTGAATTTCAAGCCCTGATAGTCAAAGATATATTGTTTTTGTAAATTATATTTCAGTGCATCTAAAATGTTTTAATGATGTGTGAAACATGTTTGTAATTTATTGTTCTGAGATGGCGTTATATAAAGAAATAATTCACCATATAACTAAAAACATATCTAGTGCCGGATATCCGAATCCGGCATGCAAAGGAGCTTCGGATATCCGGCAAAATCAATATCCGGTGCATCCCTATTTTTTAATATCATCTGTGACTGGCAATTCTGAATTTTCCTTCCAGTGAAGCAGTTACTGGAATTTGATATTGTAGCATAGACATTAGCAACCTACAATCTTTGTTAGATTATATGTAGCCGACACTAGACTATTTGTGCCTTATCATACTTAGTTTTATAGCTGCCCCATACCTCCTTGTTAGTTTGGGACACATTTTGAAACTTAAAATTTTTTAAATTATGAAACTGTGTCTGCAAATTTTGTTTCTATATTGTTCAAGGACATTAGAAAATGTTTCATTTTGAATTCGATAAATTGAAATTTTTGAGTCAAAATAGATATCTTATTTTTGTAAAAAGTGTCCCATTCCTCCCCACTTCCCCCTAACTACTGATGCAGATAGAGTGATTTGTTTTCAATACTGGAAAACACTGAAAATACTTCATTGGTGTGCTAGGAATTTACATGATTTTTTTTTTTTCACTTTGTGGGTGTCCCACTATATAAAGAACTATGGATGGTAAATTTTTTATACATGTTTTTTACCATCACTTTGAAATTAAAGCATTCATAACAAAATGAATAGCTTATAATGATATTCATTAAAGGGATAACGATAATTACGATTGACGATATTATAGGCATGCAGGAAAAAAGTAAGGTTTAAAATGTGAAAGAAAGGAAAATTTTGACGATGAACCAGGGCTTGAAATGTACTGGAGCAAACCGGAACGATGTTCCAGTTCATGAAATTGTGACAAATATTGCTCCGTTTCGGGAAAGTATGAAAAATATGGTTCCAGTTTGTCTAATTGTTAAAAAATATTATTAGTTTCATATATGTAGCTTAAAGTGCTCTCTGTAACTTTTTTTTTCAAATTACTTAGAATCTTGAATGCATTTTTTTAAATTGTTTTTTCTACGGTTAAACATAAATTTGCTATACAGTAAAGTCTCGATTATCAGAGTTAATATGGACTAAGCTCACCTCGGATAAGCAAAAAACTGGTATAAACTAGATTTACCCAAACCGTCACCAATTAGGAGATTAAATATAAATTTTCACTTAATTCATTAATTTTTATGATACTAGTAACATTTCTGTTACTTTTAAGAAAAATGGGGAATGAAATTGTTTATTTGATAAAGCCCTTGATAGTTTTTTGTTTGCTGAATGTCCATTTTGCTGCAGTATTACGCTACCAATTTCTAAGATTTTTTTCTTACCCCTAAATCTTAACAGTAAATTTTGCTTAATTCAATCGCCGAAATCTAACAATTCTCAACGATTAAATACGGCAAAAATTTTTATTCAATTTTAGAGATAACAAAACCATACAAATTGGCAGCTATATGATTCTATAGTGTCATGAAAATTGCAGGTGTAGCCTCTTTTTTTTGCTCAAAGTATTAAATAGTTTTTTTTCAATCGAGCTTATAGCTTTGGAATGGATCATTTTCTTCTGATGGACTGATGACTTCCATTATTATGAAACAGCCGTTATAATTGAAGCGTTATGTGAAGATGAAAGAGCAGTCGTAAAAAGTTAGAACTCTGATTTTCTGGTCAGAATGGAGAAAAAATGGCCATAATTTTTTTTGAAAAAAAAAAATTACCAGTCATTACCAATAATTACCAGTCATTACAAAACTTGAAACTACGAGGAAACGTTATTGAAATTGATCGTAATTATGAAACTATGAGGAAATATATATTGTTATTGAAATTAAGAGATTGAGGGAAAATTCGATTTTGTTTTCTTCCCAAAATCTGAATTTTGGCGAAAATGCTGCCAAAAATTCGACGAGACCGAAACTATCTGTATTAAAAAAATGTCATTTGTTCTTTCGGAAAATTTCAACATTATTCATTGATTTGAGCTCCATCGGCACAAATGAGAGACACTTTATTTATTGCTATGAACTTTACTATTTATAATTACCAGTCATGACTAGTGTTATCAGGTGTTCAAAGACCTATTCCGTGGAATCCCCTGCACAGGACGCCAAATGTCCCGATTTTTCATGATGCATAAATTCTTCTAAATTCCTTTTAGTACCATGCTATTCGTTAGGTTTGTCCTGGGAACCCGTTTTGTGGCATATGGTTAGGACAAACCCCCAAGCCTAGGGTAACATAGGTGAAACTAAATAATCCTGTCTATAAAGGAACATTTTTATGGTTCTTCTGAAAGGAATAGTGTACAAATCTATTTGCTAAAATCTAGCCCCTAGCCATTTTGTTTTTATAGATATATATAAAACCAATGCATTTTGATTAACAGAACTTGTTAAAACGGAACCTATGTATAACGGAATCTTACCTGAAACGTAAAAAGTATGTTTCCTT
The DNA here is from genome assembly GCA_963932465.1 of Maratus speciosus. Classification (NCBI taxonomy): domain Eukaryota; kingdom Metazoa; phylum Arthropoda; class Arachnida; order Araneae; family Salticidae; genus Maratus; species Maratus speciosus. The sequence continues at coordinate 559,938,835 of OZ010794.1, read as the reverse complement.
GCAGAAGCAATACCATACAGTTATAACTACTCAATCGGACCCCCCTCCCCCCCCCCCCCAAAAAAAAAAACGGAAGTGTGTTTCGATCTCTAGCGATTACACTTTCACAAATCTTAATATACAGTCGAACCTCGTTATCCTGACACTCTAATGACCAGAAAAAAAGTGTCATCATAAGCAGGGTGTCGCGGTAACCGGAGTTAGAGAAAAATATGTTTTTAAAAAGTCGTATTTTTAAGTAATTTAAAACAATTTTAAATTAATAACTGTTCTTGCAGTTTTAAGCAAAAAAAAACATTATTATTAAACAAAATAAACACAAAAACAAAATTGAAAATAAGAATCAGAGTTATGATGACTTGTTTTTTATTGTTACATGAAATATTGATGAATTAAAGTTTGCTTATCTCTAGATGTGCTTCCTACAATTCTTTTTTCAATATTATACATTGAATTGTAATCGATATTCGTTGTTACAGAAATGGATGTTAAATAATTCCCAATCGTTTCAATGCAATGCTTCGGTTTTAGTCGGATGAAAAACGGCGTGTAACCACAAGAAAGCGCCACCTGACAAGAACAAAAAGACCGCAAGTAGACTGATACTGGTCTATCTGGAGCTTAAGTGGGTCATTCATAGTGTGTGGTTTTATTTATTCAGATAAAAGATTGAAAAAAAATTTCTCATTTATCTCAATGGGTATTTTAGACACTTTGTAAAAAGTTTGGCTAAGCCATTTCTTACCGCTTAATTTCCGTGCTTATAAGATGGGTTATGAAAAATGGACAATTTCACTAAACCGTTGGAATATCTGGAGTTGAAAATTATTCAACGACGCAAAATCCGGAGTTTATTTACAATAAAATCATATACAGAAAATCCGGACTTTGAAAAACTGTCGTGATACGTGGAGTGACATAAAAACCGGGTGTCGGGATAACAAGATCCGACTGTATAAGATTATTGTGTTTATTTAACAGAGTAAAATGTTCCAGATGAAATTTTAAGTGACCAAAAAAAGGTATATTTGTTTAATTTTCCTTCTATAAGGAACATGATTATTTTCTGTTACAGACAGGTACAGTTTTTATAGGGTTTACTGAATTTTTATGTGCCAATTTAGGAGCCACTATCCCACTTTCTGTGACAGTGGACCGGGCAACACTAGTCATGAGACAAACTCAAGACATGAGAGCAATTTATAAAGCAAGGAATGCATATATGACTAAACTTTGAAGATGCTTTTCATGTGCTCATTAAAAACTGCCAACTCAACAGTAATATTCTACTATTTTCAAAGGTCCTCTGTTATATAGTCTGGCCAGAGCTGTAGTTGATGTCTGCTATAAGTTCTTTTATCCTAGTTTTGAGCTTTCTATTTCTCATTCCTACATAAAATTGCACTGTTCCATCTTCTTTGGTGAAAGGTATTTCATATACCCCTGACAATTGATTTGTACCTATTTTCTTACATATTATGTTTTTTTAATTTTGCAGATGGTTTTGCAACCTTGGATTTTTGTATTTTGAAATTACTTTTCTTTTTATTCTATAAACACTTAATTTATTTATTGTGCTTTCTTTATAGCCATTGCTTCTTGAGATGTTATATATCTTACTTATTTCGTTATTAAAACTAGGATCATAGAACATATAGCAGACATCAAATACAGCAAGAAAACTACAGCTCTGGCCAGACTATATAACAGAGAACCTTTGAAAATAGATTTTAAAAATAGTAGAATAATTTATCCATCAAGATCTTATTTGCCATCCATCATCAGAAGAACCCTGTAGCAAAAAATTCTCCAAGTGTCTGCAACAGATACTTCAGGGGCAGAAAATAATCTGCCAGTAAAATATTTTAGAATTGAAGCATTAATTAATCAAGCAATCACTTACCTTTGTTATTATGCATTTTATTAATTTTACTAATAATAATCTTAAGTTTTTGTATTAAGTAATAAAGAGCTAAACATAATATAAAGTGAAATAAAGGTTCAATAGAAAAATAATCTGCAAACGAGAAAAGAAAATCTGCGACGCCCGTCTCGAACTTTCTGCTACTGGGCAGAGGAATAAACTTAATTTTTCTCAAAGTTTTTATTATTTAAATAAAGAGAAACATAGTAGAGTACTACTAATTTGCAAGTGCCTGTAATTTGTATATTGTACATATAGTCCAGTCAAATTGTCAGAAAATTGGGCCGATAGATGCAAAAATTCTGCTAGAAGATTTTATGTTTTTAAAGTGTTTATGGGGATGCTAATAACAGGAATTAATTGTTTCCCAACAAAATATCTCGAGGCTAAACTTTGTGGAGCCAAAAAACCACGAAATTTTCGGACTTTTTTCAGTTTTTTGCCTATAACTCGAAAATTATAAAATTTTTGTGTACCATACTTAGTTACAAAAAGAAAGAAAATTAAATTCTCTACAAATTTCATATTAAAGACGTTTTTCTAAACCCATTATTAAGCGCGCTACAACTTTTTGAAAATAGCACATTTTTTTTTCAACTTTATAGAAAGTGACCTATTTTTCGCCTCCCATCCCTAAAAAAAATTTCTTTTCATCACTAACTGTGGAAATGAAATGCACCTATTGATGAATAAGTAAGAAGGCAAATTTTCAAGAAGGTTAGGCAGAAGGTAGGGTTGCCAGATAGTACGTTTTTCTCGTACGTTATACGTTTTTAGTATTTTTTAGGTCTATAGCGCTTTTTAGGTATTAGGTGTACGTTTAAATGTGTCCGCACAACGTTTTCTTCCATTTTTCTACCCCAGACAATCTGGATCTTATTGGAAAAGATAAGTTTTTTGTTGTTGACGGAGGGTACCTTCTTCACAAAGTAACTTGGCCTCGAAATGTTTCCTTCAAATTTATTGTTAAAAGTTATATTTCTTACATTCAGAGAAATTTTGGATCACAGGTCGCAGTTGTGTTCGATGGATATCCATCTGAGAGAGAACAGAATGGAACGAAAAGTGCAGAAAGAGCACGTCGATCTAGAATGCACACTTCTACTGAAGTCATAGTTGCAGCAGAAATGTTAAGCACAGTGCCTCAAGACAAATTTCTAGCCAATGACAGAAACAAGAACCGCTTCATTTACTGCTTAAAACAGAGCTTCAAAATAACAGAATTCAAGTTGACCAGGCAGAAGAAGACGCTGATGTCATGATTGTTACCTTAGCCATTTCAAGAGCCAAAGCCTTTGAAAGTATCGTAATTGTCGGAGAGGATACTGATATTCTCGCGATCATGACAAGCTTGGGATATCAACACAAAAATCTGTTTTTTGAAAAACCAGGAAGAGGAAGCATCGAAACAAAGTGGTTTTCAACCAATTCTTACAAATACAATCACAACAATGTTCTTTTCACTCATGCAATCAGTGGATGCGATACAACATCTGCTCTTTTTGGGCAAGGAAAGTCAAAGGTTTGTAACACTTTAAAAAAACATAAGCAGATTGAGGAAGTATCATGTGTTTTTAATAAACCAGAGTCTACCCGTCAAGAAATCCTCAAGGCTGGAGAAAAATTCCTTATTGCACTATACAGTGGATGCGTAGATACCACGCAGACATTGAACAGTTTGAGGTTCCAGTTATTTGCTAAATCAGCCACAAAAAGCGAAGTTCATCTTGCAAGGCTGCCACCGACGCAAGAGGCTGCGCAGCATCATTTCCTAAGATGTTATCATCAGGTACAAGCTTAGCTAGAAAACAACATGCCCCCTGAAGAATGGGGTGGGTTCGCAGGTCTGACGGTCTTTTTCAGCCAGTTCAAATGTGCCAAAACCCAGCACCTGAATCCTTGCTGCATGTTGTCTCATGTAGCTGTAAAAAAGGGTGCACCAAGGCATGCTCTTGCCAAAAATCAGGACTCAAATGCTCGGCAATTTGCAAAAACTGTAACGGGGTCAATTGTGAAAATGTGGATGATATTATTTATGCAGAAGAAGAGGATTATGAAGCTGATACCTGGGAAACCATCGACCAAACCAGCAACGTCGATGACTTTCGCAGCCAGGATGATGATGTCGCAACAAGCTCAAAGCAGTTCAAAGCTGTTGAAGATCATGCAGCCTGCTCCTTTGCTTCTCAAGCTGAGGTTGACGAACCAAACTCATTAACCCGCAAGCGCTCCAGACGTTACTAAATCCATTAAAGATGTTACTGTAAGTATTCTTTTACTTACATTCATGCTACCTACATTCATAATACCTACTATTATTGTTCTCACCTTAAGTTGTAAATACAAAAAAAATTACAATGTTGTCAATTTTTTACGGTTTTACCATTGTAATTAATCATTATTACTATCATGCAAATACCAGTAATATAAAAAGTTACATTAAAGAGGATAAAAGAAATAAAAATGTTGTCAAATGTTGGTATTTGCGATTTTTTCACAAAGTTAGAAAAAAAGTATCATTTTCAGGAAGCTGTAGCGCGCTTAATAATGGATTTAGAAAAAGACTTTTATAATGAAATTTGTAGAGAATTTAATGTTCTTTTTTTTTGTAATTGAGTATGGTACACAAAAATTTTATAATTTTCGAGTTATAGGCAAAAAACTGAAAAAAGTCCGAAAATTTCGTGGTTTTTTGGCTCCACAAAGTTTAGCCTCGAGATATTTTGTTGGGAAACAATTAATTCCTGTTATTAGCATCCCCATAAACAGTTTAAAAACATAAAATCTTCTAGCAGAATTTTTGCATCTATTTTTGACAATTTGACTGGACTAATATGAGGACGTGAGTTTCAAAACTTGCTTTATCTAAAATTTAAAAAATCAAGTTTTCTCTATCAATCTTGAAAAAAAAAAAAAAGAAAACTAGTTTCATCATCTATTTCTGCCATTGCAAAATCTTGGTTTACAATAAAAGCCAATGGATGCAGTCAAGACGTTTTTCACTATTTCCCAAAATTTGATTTTTTGGATAAGGCGGCTTTTGAAACTTACATCCTCATATGAATATAAACAAAAAGTTTAATTCTGTAAAAAAAAAAAAAAAAATTAACAGCAACAGTTTTTAAATTTTCTTCTCCAGCTTTAATCTTATTTCAAATACCTACTTATTATAAATAATCTACTTTTGTTTTTATGATTTAAAATGATTACATAAAAGTATTTATTTGAATTACAGTAAATTTAAGAAATTCTATCTATTAAAAAATTTATTCGGTACTTATATATTATCCAGGCCAGGTCATATTCACTGTGCCAACACTGGTGGCAAACATATTAATTCACTAACTATTACTTTATTTACTTTCAACATTTGAATGCACAGTTAATATTATAGAGTTGCCATAATAAAGGTAATGACAGAAATATTTAAATAAATGCGTATAACTATATCATATGATATAGCATAGATATATCATTGATATACAATAGACTCCCTCAAATCCGCACAGCTTGGAACCACAGGTTGTGCGGATTTTAGAATTTTGTGAATTTCCAGTCATTGCTTTGTTTACAATTTTTAAACAATAATTTGAATGTAATAATGCAATTAAAATTGTAATGAATGCTTGCAACATAGTAAAATATTGAAATACTTAAGTAATAAACTAAAATGATAAAAAGTAAGATAATTTTAAAATTGATTAACTTATTAAAAGTAAAGGTCAAATAAATAATTAATGTATAATTAAATATGCTTAATAAATATGAGATACATTTTCCTTGAATTATTCAATGAAACTTGCCTCATAAAGGTAACCTATTACTTCACATCAATATCATAAAGTAAGGGAGTTTTATTTCAGGTTTAACCAGTCCTAATAACCAAAAATGCTTGATTGATATATAAATATATTCAGTAAAAAGATTGTAATTACCAGTGATGGCAGCAATATCTCCATTTTTTTCACAAATTTATACTTGCTTCATGAAAAACCATGAGTTCAGTCATATTACCGAGAATTACATATTAAAATACATGCGTAATGATGTAAAACTGAACAATTGTGTAATTTTGCTCGTCAATCTGAACTGGATGTTTCATTGTTTACATCTGTGATGATGTGCGGATTTGAGGGAGTCTACTGTACTAAGTATATTTATATTAGGGGAAGGTGGGGCACCTTGGGACGTTTTTCAGTAAATAATTTTTCTAAATTTTATTAATATTTATTCTTATTTTAGAACCAATTAGACATAAAGTATAAACATTTCTGCATCAAATAAACCTCATAATAATCTAATATCTCACATAGGAAAATAGTGAAAACAAAACAAAAAAGCCTTTAAAATGTCCCAACCTGCCCCACATGGTGGGGCAGGTTAGGACACTAATTTTAATCAAAAATACATGTAAAATTTTATATTTAATTGATGAACAAAGCTTTATTTATAAAGCTTTAGTTGAGCATGAAATAATTTAAGCATTGAAACACTTTAATAATTTGAATTGTAACATGTTTTCATTAACAGATCTTGTATTTGATTACTCGCTGCTGTCCTCAACATTTTGAATATGCCCTACAAATACAACAATGCTTTGTTTTCCTGCAAACTTTGCAAATGTACACTATCCCACAGTGGGTTTACCTTTAGCCTTTAAATTTCTGGACTTATCTTAAGTAAGTTTGCAATCTGTAGGAAAATCAGCATCACATGAACAGCTGAATTCATCACTACTGCAATTACACAAATCATTTATATTTGTTCTCCTTCCAGGGATAATTTTCACCAATTTTGCTAGCGCAACTGTCTCATCCTCACTGCTTGATGAAAATTCTAATTGGTTGTGTACTTTTTTTTTCCTTCTGTAAGCTGCATTTGGTCTTTACAGCATTTTTGGACATGTCCCAAGGTGCCCCACAACTGAGTGTCCCAACCTGCCCCACCTCGCACATTAAGTAACAAAAACTTTAAAACAGTTAAGCTTAGCATTACAGTCTATTTTTTACCCTTAAAATAACAATAAATCAATGGTTTTTCATCACAACATGCCCCCACTTGTATTATTTCATTTCTTTAATAAAAAAATTATTTTTCAAAACACACATAAATGTTACTCAACCTCATTCAAAACAAAAATAATGGTATTATTTGTTGCCAGCAAACACCAGTGATTCCAAAACACATGAAAGAGTAGGTTGTAGTATCATATATTGGCACTTATGTGTGCTAATTTTTAACTGCAAAATTAAGCCTCAAAATTGAGATGTCCCAAGGTGGGCCATGTCCCAACGTGCCCCACCTTCCCCTATATTCATTCTTGTGAGCATAACAAACCACTGGAAATAAAAATTACCATCATTAATATAGTTTATTGCTAAAAGCCATCAAATTGGTGCTATATATTTAATAAATGTATACTAAATTGTTATTTTGTATCATATCAGTTTGCTTTTATATTATTTATCATTTTTAACAATGATTTGTATATTAAATTACCATTTTGATTATGATTGACAAACCTTTTTGGCAAACAAGATTGATGATTGACAAACTTTTCTGGCAATCTATCTATCTGCTCCGGATATGCAAGTATACCATTTATTCTTTCAAAAATATATTTGTGCTGAAGAATGACTCATTACTCACGCAATAAATGTAATCTCTCATCTAGAAACAGTTACAATTTATATAATAGAATTTAAAGTAAAACAATTATTTAAATAAAGACCAACAATTAATTTCTCAATGTTAATAAATATAAAAATCAATGAGTTCTTATTTAATCTTTACACAGCTATTTAAAATATTTGGCAAAGGATATTTAAATTTCTAAAAGCAAAATTTTGAGGTTTAGCATACAATAAATAGATACTTTTATGTTAAATAAGCACAAATCTTGTCAGGGAGAGAGAGAGAGAAAATAAAAAAAAGATTGAGCTATTGGTGAACGAAAAATAAAAAGTATATATATATATATAACTATTACAAAACAACACAAATTTTATATATATTATTATTACTATTAGGTTTGGCTCACCAACAGCAGTTTCTATTTTCTTTGTTTATGTGAAAATTAGAAACAATACTTTTATCATGTTTTACAAATTTCTCGGATACTCTCACCTTAAAATAAATAAAAATACTTTACAGTTAGCAAGACTGCAATCATTCCAGATTAAGATTTAAAACAGTTTAATATTACAAAAAAGCAACAACCAATAAGCAAAGCAAAAATATAAACAAATACATTTTATTAATTACAAACACATGAAATATGCAAAAAAATGTTCACAATCTTATATTAGCTTCCGATATTGCTAAAATTCGCATTATTATTATAAATAATAATAGTATCATCGTGAGTGAAAGCCAGAAACATTTTAGATTAACAAGTTTGATAATAATTAGTTATAATACGCACGCTACAACTAAAATCACTTGATACATGTATTGAGTTGTTAATATAGGACTTGTCTCTCAGCAATAAATGAGAAAATGATCATTATGTAATGTTATATCTCTTATATTTGCACATCTTCTGATTAAATTAAGAGCTATTCTGGGCCGTTTCAAATTCAGTCCTTATTTGAGTCAACATCAAATTGTTTGGTAACAGATTTTGTTGAATATCTCCACATAAACGAGGTGACTCCTTTTTAATAAACGGAAGCCTCAAAACATCAATTTTATGGTTGCACTAAAATTTTGAACGAAGAAATTTCACAAAACTTTTTTCAATATCAATAAAATCCATTTACGAACGACGTTTTAAACCACTTTAAACTTAACGACTTGATTTACCGTTAGATATACAAACATCGTCGCGTCACGTGACTTTTTAAGCTTACCGTTAGATACGCAAACATCACATCTTTCCTGTCAGAAAAACTTGATCTGAAGAGCCAATCAGAGCAATGCTAACCGCTATATCTAGCCGTCTGTGGATGAATGCACATGCGAGACATACGTCTAACTGCAAAATTTTTACAGCACTTCGTAAAGAATGTAAGATATTATAATCAAAACAGTAAAGTGTTAATCATAAAAAATAATCATGATAACTATATAAGCATTGAGAGTTTGAATTATGCCAAAGAAAATGTAATAATTTTGTTAAAAATATCACCACACACTTCTCACAAATTGCAGCCTCTGGATTATACTGTACATGGACCACTTAAAAGATATTTTAATGTGGCTGCTCAAGACTGGATGACTAATCATCCTGCTCAAAGGACAACAATTTATCAAATTGCTGAACTGATCGGAATTGCCTATCCTAAGGCCATGGTGACAACTAACACAATAAATGGGTTTTAAATCACTGGAATAATAACCCTTAAATAGGAATTTCTGAAGAGGATTTTTTATCATTTTTCATCTCAAATCAACAGGGTTGGCTTTTTCCCGTCCAAAACTTGTTTTTCCCATCCCACTGGGAAAAACTGGTAAATACCGGGATAAAGTGGTAAATACCGGGAAAAAGTGGTAAATACTGGAAAAAACTTCCAAATGACGATATGTAAGAAATATTCTGGTTTTCTGAATCTGATGTGTAAAATGAAAGTTGGAAATACATAATTATTACAAATTTCCTTTAGAAGAAAGGAATACAGTAGAAGATCTGTATAACGAAAACCTAAAAATGCAAGGTTGTGCATTATATGGGTCACATTTCGCACATCATTAAATTTACCTTATCCCTTTAAGACCAGGCAGCTTTTTGTGTTTTTTTTTAAACAATGATATAACTGAAATTTGTAACTGATAATTTACTATCTGTTGATAAAATTCATATAATATAGTTTCTGTTAACCAGCACAATCATTCGATTCCGGCATTTATGGAATAGATAACCCAGGAAGATAGAATTTTAGTTATTGCCTAATCTGCACGATCGTGCGGGTCTGGTCTTAAAGGGTTAGAAATAAGGCGAAATATGTCTGAAACATATATGAAAATATATTAAAGTATCTTTATACTGCATTCCTTGTCCACAGGAGTTTTCCAGATTATGAACTTTTTAATAACATTGATTATTTCACATATCGGTAAATATATTTTATAAACATGGTCAAACTATACCAGGACAAAATCATTCATTAAACATTTTTGAAAATGAGTAATATATTGTAGTAATACCATTTTTCTTTTCATTAAAGTTCTAAATTAAGGGTATAAAGTTGAACTAATGTAAGAAATTCATAATAATAATAACAATAATGATCTTCTGCTGTATAAATAAATAAGAATTATTGCATAAAACATCTTCAGGGATGTCCTGCATCATCAGCATCTTTGGAGCGTTTTTTTTTTTCTAAATTTTCTTTCATCCAAAACAAGATTAGAAATAGACTGGGTTTACAAAAAGTCTCTAAATTAGTATTTTGTTATATGATGCTAAAATCCAATGTGGAAGATGAAGAATATGAATACGATTATGATTGATAAATGTTTGGGAATCTGTGTACTAGTGTGTGAATATTTAAATAAATGCACTCCATTGTCTGTTTTTGTAGATCTTCCTTTTCTTTTTTTTTTTTTTTTTTTACCTTTTAAGCTATTTAAGCTATTTTTTAGAACCCAATTTTGACATTTTTAAAGGTTGTTTTGAATTTATATGTTTTTAATAATCAGTTTTTCCCATGTGGGAAAAACATAGTATTTCCCAGGACGGTAAATACCGGTTTTTACCATGGTATTTACCGGGGGTGGGAAAAACCTTGCCAACCCTGCAAATCAACCATTAACTCCAACAAGGAACAAGCAGTAAAAAAATTACAGTTAAACCAAACATAGGAACCAGAAGACATACAAGCCTTCCCTAAAGTTTCATTACCAAAAATGGAAAAATCTAAAGAAATGAAAAAAGGCTCTTCAAAAATTTTGACAAGCACAACAACTAAAAGATAGCATGAAAAAGAAATACAAGATCGTCACCTGAATAAAAAACAAAATTCGGGAAAAACTCATTTCATCTAAAAAAAAAAAGTAAAAATACTAAAAATGAAAGACCCGAATCTCCAGAAAGTTATAAAAGCAGTTATAGTGTTTATGATTCAACCGACCCAGATCCACTTGATGAACATTCTGATGAAATCATTGAAGATCTAAAAAATTTGTCGATTGATGAAAATGACTTTGTCATGGTGCGATTTCTGGGAAAGAAGAAAATTATTCATTTCGTAGGAAAAATTTAAAAGAAGATTTTATCTGAATAATGTGAAATAAATTTTCTAAGAAAACAAGGACTTAATTTTGACCAATTTATTTATCCAGAAAAGGTTGATAATAGGGCATTTCCATGAAAAAGTGGACATGAGGGTTGAAATTTCAAACTTCCTTTATTATTACAAGTAATATATCAAATTAAAGGTAAAAATATGACACATATGAAATTACAGAGAACTAAGCTGTAAAACTTATTCTTCTATGGTTTATCTAGGGTCAAAGTTAGAAAATTTTCAAAAAATTTCTAGACTGTAAAATAAGGTATCTTCATTCCACCAGATGCAATATTTAAAACAGCAGCATTTTCACTCTATGTGCATATATTACTATTTGAGACCTTTGTTTACCTTTTGAAACACTTAATTTTTCAAAATAATTTAAAAGACCCGATTTTTAATGCAAATACATTTATACTGTCTCTCTGTCGTACCCGTCACAAAAAAGATGCTCAAGTTACTATACAAAATTCATTTTTTCTCAAAAATACATGAAACTTTCTGAAAGTCTAATTATTATAAGTCTGAATAAATATGAAATATTAAAAATTCATTAAATTTTTATTTTGTGTGGAATTTTAGCGTGACGGGTGTGACAAAATCCTTGTGACAGGTTATGACACTATTTTAAATTGTTCAGAAATATATTTAAATGTTTCTTAAATGAAGTGTAAGGTTGAATCATTATTGTTTCTAAACATATTAAGACAAATGTGGCTTAAAAAAAAGATAAATCATAAAAGATATATATTTGAATTATTTTAGCAAATTGTGAGTTGGTGGCAATTTACTTTAACTTTTGATAGATTTTCAAGAAAATGAAAGTCTATTATTAATATTCTTTACATAACTGTAACTCAATCCAGTTACTTTGAAGACGCGAAAAATAATGTGGGAGACACTGAAGCAATAATGCAAGTGGTCTTTGCCGAGAACAATAGTGCTGTCTCTCAAAATGAGATCCAGAGTGCTCACTGGACTCATCCTCAAATCAGCATTTTTACATGCTTTGCATCATTGAAAGGTAATGTGATTTGCTCTTATGTAATAATATGGTAATAGTACTAATATGGTAATAGTACTAATATAGTAATCAATAACGAATTGCAGCATCTTAAATAAGTATTCTGTATGGGAATTTTTAAATGCCATTACTAATAGTCTGAAAACAGAATTTCCCCAACTCAAAACGGTGAAAAAATTTTCTGATGGCTGTGCAGCCCTGTTTAAAAACATTTCAAACTTGTGCTTCTTTATCAAAGATTTTAAGCCAACACGTGAATGGAACTTTTTGGCCACTTCTCATGGTAAAGGAACAGTTGACAGAATTGGGGGATTGATAAATTCAAGAGTTGAAATTGCCCTTTAAACTTATTTTGAGTTTTTCTATTACACTTAGCAGTCTTATTTTAAGGCTATTTTGTGATTAACCCTTTGATTACAGGGTTGGGACATATGTCATCCCAGCGACTAATTCTTTATTCTAGTCAAATCACTTTTTGAAACATAATCTCTGCCATACACTTATACTAGGATAATTTCAACAGAAATCTATTTGAAAGAATTTTTTTTTGTAAATTGTGGTATGAGTTAATATGAAAATAGTCGCCAGTCCTAGCCTGTAAGCAAAAGGTTAAAAGAGAAATTTACTAGGTTTCCATGGTCATTCCAAGCACTTCAGTAGACCATTATTTCATAATATTAATGATTTCTTTATTTAATTGTTAGCATTCTGAAACTGTGATAGTAATGTGGCAATAAGAGTAAAGAACATGGGAACCTGAAATGATAGCAAAAAATAAACATTTTCACCAGCATCACATGTGACATGTTGAAACAGATTTTGAATATATAAATACAATACTTGGTTGTGTGCTTGATGACAGATGTTGTGCGTGTATATGTATACATCTTTTTTTCTTTCAAACTGTCTTTTTTTTTTTTTACAGACCATTGTCTATGTCAGAGAATCTGACAAGGCTCGCCCACAAAATAGATTTTGGAAAAAAAGAAACAGATTTCCAGTCTACTTCAGATTCTGTTGAAGGAGAAGAAAATAAAGAACTAGCTACATTTCAAGCATCTCTTTGGCCTTGGGATTCTGTGAGAACAAAATTAAAGTATGAAAAGTTTTTTTTTACCTTGTATAAACTTAATAAAGCATTTATTTACTTTTAATCCCATTCTTCTAATGGTTAAATAATACTTTGACACATATTAGTTATCCTGATTGACATTTTCTGGATGACTTGTGTTACTTCATTTCATTGAAAGAAATATATATTCATAATTATGATTTATGATATCATGTTTGTTTCAGATTAAAACTTTTATCCATAGTTGTTTTACTGTTCACATTAGAAAGAAAAAGGGTAGGATTCTAATCACCAAAGCTGTAGTCATAAAAAAAGGTACATCCTAGAGAGTATATGTTATAGTTTTATTGGTGAAACAGAGGATATTCATTGTTTCTTTTCAAAATACAAAAGGTATATGGCATATACCACCATAAACAATGATAGGGTTCAGCCAGTTTGGTAGAACCTGTAGCTATTTTGGGTTGAGTTCGGCAAATCGGTTCTTAAAATGACACTTCTAATGCCAACATCGGAAATTTACTTTAATTTAAACTCTCTTTAGGTGTTTATCTGCATGACAGTGCCTTCTAAGCATAACACTGTGACATTTTTTCATTTGTTTTGTTTAATAAAATAATGTTTCATTTGCAAAATAAAAATAATATACACTATTCTTCATCAGTTGTGTAAGAATAAAATTTAACTTTCCAAAAAATAAAAGAATTGCAATTGAAATTATGAAGATTAAAAAAAATTAGGACAAAGATCAGCAGCTTAGGGCAACCTTAATTCTATGCCATGCTTATTCAGCACTATGTGACTACTTATATTTGAATAAAAGAAACTTGCATTGGTTGCTTCTTTTGAAAATATTTTGAATGTTCGCTGTTATCACTGACCAATAGCTAATAACTAAGCCATTATGTTTAGTGGTATACTTCCAGCTGCAATTTTTTTTAAATATCATTCTTCATATCTTAGGTGTCATTTATTAAATCAAAGTAGTTATTTTCGTAACTGTCACAAATCTTAAATTTTTATACGGTCCCTATGTCCTATAAGTTATATTTGCAAAAACATTTTATGGTCGTACAAAAATTTTTTTCACTTGTTATTATAGCATGGATAACATTTTTCAAAATATGTTTAAAAACTCTAGGGACCACATAAAATTTAAAATTTGTAACTGTTATGCAAAATAAAAATGGTTTCTAAGATGATGCCGATGTAAAATAAAAAAGGTTTATAAGATGATGTTGAACAAACAACTTTTTAAATATTTTTTAAACAGAAGTAGTCTAAAATTAATTATTTAGGAATTAACTCTTAGCGATAAGAAGGGACATCATACATATTTTATAACTGATTTTGCCGAGACGACTAAATATTTTCAATGAAATTTCTCATTTTTCAAATGCATAGTGAATAAGAAGTATCATAAAAAATGAAAACATGCTAAAAACTATTAAAACCTTTGAAATGCCCGAAGGAAAAAAAAAAAAAAAGAACATACAAAAGTAAGATGATGAGGGTTTGCAAAAAATTTAAAACTTCTTACTCCAGAAACTTGGAAAAATATAAAATTTGTAAACGATCATAATTTTTTTTGGCTAGTACTTCAAAGTAATTTTAAAACAATATAACTAATTACTAAAAAAGAGAGCCTACTAAATTCTGAACATTTAAAACCAAGTTATAGATCAACTTGAATATAGGAATAAATTATAGTAAATTTCCCGTCAGCTTACTGGAATATTGAAGAAATAGTATTTCCGTGGAAAGCAACTGTAAAACTTTTATTCCTATTTAATAACATTTTTAATTAATAACTATAATCATAATTATTTAATCAAGGTTTTTTAGAAAATGTTTTAAAATATTTTCAAAAACTTTGCAATTTTTGAAAATGGGCAATTCCAAGCCAATGTTACCATTTTTAGTATTTTATTTTTTTCATCAAATAGGTAATACATAAATTTTTTGATAGTATTAACTGTATATTTTTTATATTTGCAATGTATTTTATAAAAGGTTGAATAGTGAAAATCGATAAAATCCATTATAATAAGCATAGATTCATTTTATGTGCTTATTTGTTTGTCTGGTACCTATTGGACATTGGTCTGTTACATGTAAGATTACATATTTTTTATAACTATATTGTGGCAACAGTCCAATTTTGTGGAAGTCGAATGTTTTGGAACTGCCTCTCAATGAAAATACATTTTTGTTATAATAAATCGTATGTTATTTTATAAATAATATAGATAAACATTAAGGAGTCCGAAAAGCATAGTAATTCCCGTTTGTCTGTTACAATACCACTTTTTTAATCATAATTATTCACAATAAATAATTTATTCATAATAACTATATTAATTTATCTTATAAATTCATTATACTAATAGTAGCCATCTTTTAATTACCTGATTATTATTTTTTAAATAAGGTAAAGTCATTTTTCCTCTATGATTGTTTGTCTGTTACAATAGAATTGCCCAAATATTAAAAAAGCTAAAAATATTATAAGAACTTATTGCTATAAGTTCAGCAGAAATGAAAAAGAGTGTTTCAAAAGTAAACATAATATGTTCAGAGAAGAGAAGTCGGCTAACTATTTTTAATGTATCAAGCATAATGACAATTGGTCTAATGGGGAAAAAAAAGTAGTATGTTGTGGCCATCACAAAACTTTCTTCTATATAAATCACGTCAATTAAATCATTTAAATAGTAAAAGAAATTACATCAATTTAGAACCAATTCATATCAAAATATACCGGAATCTGAAGTTTGATGAAAATCTGTGCATTAGTTCTGGAGCTAGAGCTATTGTGGAAATCACAAAAATGCAGCACAGCAATGCCACCTGTTGAGCGATTTACACCAAAAGGTGCAAAACGTCAATTCATATCAAGCACTGACTGAATCTGAAGTTTGATGAAAATCCGTGCATTATTTCTTGAGATAGAGCTATTGCGAAAATCGTGTAAATGCAGCATAGCAGCGCCATCTGTTGGGCGATTTTGCACCAAAACGTTATCAGCGCCAATTCATATCAAGGATTAACTGAATCTGAAATGTGATGAGAATCCGCGCATTAGTTCTTGAGATAGAGCTAGTGCAGAAATCGTGAAAAATGCAGCATTGCAGCTCCACCTGTTGGGCGATTTACACCAAAAACTAATCAGCACCAATTTATATTAGGGACTACTTGAATATAAATTTTTATTAAATTCCGTGCATTAGTTCTTGAGATATATCACCCACAAAATTTGTGTCACAGACAGACATTTTGTAAAAACATTTTTTTTTTGGAATCTCTGACCTCTAAAACGTGTAAATCCGTCGAAAACCGGAAGTCGAAAATTTTTACAAATCGAATACTTTCTTCTTGTAAAGATAGAAGAAAGTAAAAAGACCAGGTCATATTAGTATGTCCCAGATCACTGTTATATGAGCAAATGTTTATTTTTTTGTAAAAGAAGGTGTAGCACCTCGGAAGTTTTTAATATATTCTTTCAGTTTTATTAGTGATTTCTTTTTTAAGTTAAGTTTTTAAACTCTTCATGCCTGTAGTGTTTCATTAGTGAAGTTAGAAGATCTTATTTTAAAAGGCTAGTATGAAGTTACTTGAATAATTTTGTTTTTCTGTGAATCATGTTTGAGGCTATGACAAGGCCTGTGCTCCTGGGAAGCAGATTTGAGAACCAGTCGTGATTCGTTTTAATGGCGTAACAGCTGTGAATGATGATATTGCTGCTTAGTTTTTCTGTTGCTGTGTTAAGGGCCTATAAGTGGGTTACTTAAGAAGTGGAGTAATTTTCAATGAATGAGCTTAGTCTAGTTATTTTAAAGATATTATATTTTCTCATTAGACCATGATTGGAGTGTTTTTCTACTTTATGGAGCTTTACAGTGTTTTTCAACCAATTGAACAAACCACCAACAAAATTTAAATAGCTGAAATAAATTTGTACTAATAATTTAATACATTACTTTCATACTTACATGCTTACATACATTGTTTTAGATACATCTTACAATATAAACTTAAATTTATTTGCATTAATAACTTTAAATACAGCACCTTCATACTTATATACGTACATCTATCACTTGACACATGCTTATACCGGGTGTCCCAAAAAGGACTGACTGATTTTAAAATTCAATAACTTGCAAACGGTGACAGATATTTAAAAAATTCTTGCAGGAGGGTTATGCATAAGGTCAAAAGTTTTTTTACAGTGATTTTCAATTTTAGTTCGAATTACAAACAATAGATGGCGCTGCGATCAATAGACGCTGAATTCAGGCTCGATTTTTGGTTCTTCGTGGCCCGGATAATACATTTCCATCTCCTTTTTCAGCATGGAACAAGAGAAAGGACTAGAAATCGAGCCTGTATTTAGCGACTATTGCTTACAGCGCCATCTATTGTTTGTAAATCGAACTAAAATTGAAAATCACTGTAATAAAACTTTTGACCTTATGCATAACCCTCCTGCAAGAATTTTTTTAATATCTGTCACCGTTTGCAAGTTATTGAATTTTAAAATCAGTCAGTCCTTTTTGGGACACCCGGTATATATCTTGCAACATACATGTACCTTACGATGCATATAGCAATTTTCAATAGATATACTCAGTGATCAGAAAAATTTCTTTTATTTTGTACTGAGCTACAACTATTTTATTAAAAATGTAGTTAACTGTAACTACAGTTACAAAATGTAGAAAAAAGACTACAAACTACTTTTTAAAAGCAATCTCTACTTCACTACTTTCAGATTTTGTCAAAGGATTCAATCTACACTCAAAATTGAGAACACATATTTATACAGTGGCTTTTGCTTTTATAATATCATGTCTGCCAGTATGCAGTCAAATAAATGTGATATAAACAAGGACATTTAAAAATTAATAAATATAACCAGGGATCTGTTTTGGAAGAAATTGGGTCCTTTAAAGGACCCTTCCAAAACAGGACATTCATAAAAAAATTTATCTCTAAACGGGACCCTGCCTTTCACAAAAATTTTCCATTTCCAAACTGAACCTTTCTAAAATTTAATCATTTAAAAGTAAAATCTGACCTATAATTTTTACATATATAAAGAAAATATATGTATTTTAGATATGCATATCTTCTTAAAAATGTATAAACAAAAACCTGGATATTAATAACATTTCTAATTCACAAAATTATGACTAGGCTTTTCACAAATGTAAAAAGCTTTTCACTATTTCTCAAAAAAGTTTAGACATACTCCTGCTAACATGCAAGAAAAGATTTTGTGTTAGCCTCCAAAATGTTAGCTTATACACATATTACAATTTTCTTAGTGAAATTAAGGGAGATATGCAATACAATAAACATTTATGTATAGTTACATAAAAATGTGGTAAAACTACACAGCTTATTTATTTTTTAACTTATTTCTTTATTTTATGAAAACAGAGCTATCTATTTTTACAAGTAAACAACAAGGGGCTACTATTGTACATAACATGTTTATACATAACCATATACTGCATAAATTTTATGTACTCTTCTTACAGTAATTTTGTCACTGACATTCATGAAAAACACACAAAGAGTTTTGCACAAAAGAAGCAAGTTAGAATCATGTAATTTAAAGTTAGCATTTTTTTCCCCCCTCCTGTTGTCGCATTAAAAGTAGGAGCAATGCTCACTACAAACAACTGGCTTTTTGCATCTCAATACTTGCTGTGCAAAATTTTTTTTTAAATGTAGTGCTCAATGCACCACGAACTACTAGAAAAAGTGACAACTACTGTAGTTTTGCTAGTTGTAAGCTTGCTACTTCTGATCACTGAATATATCATGTAACACACTTACAATAAATCAACTTATGATATATTTATAATACATATTACGATACATGCAACAATAGTAATTAAGCAGTAGCTGCTAAGGGTTATTGTGATTAATAATATCAGCACCAGTATTGGCAATGAATTTTTCTGCCTTGGAAAATATGCAAGTATTATATATGCAAGTACTACTTTATATATATATTATATATATATGCATTAGGATGTCGCAGAAAAATAAATTTTTAAATATTTGGACTTTCACCTCCTAAAAAGTTTCTAATGGGGTACTTAAGATCTCTTGTTAAATTTGTGCTCAAAAGAAAAATATTTAGAGGTCCCTCAAGGTTGCCAAAAAGTTTAAAAAATAGTTTTAATTCCATATTATTTTACAGTTACTTACGAAATTACTATTTTTTAAATATATATATATATATATTAATTTACATGCATTTAATATGTCGTTTCTAAAATTTGAAGATGAAGCAACTTCTTTTAATTGCTTTGCAAATTGTTTCTGTCATTCAGCTGACCTTTTCTAAAGTGTAGAAAGCTTTCTGTCCAGAGATCCAATACAACCTTTCCTTATATTCTCTGTTTTAGCTTGGGAAACTGGCAATCCTCTTCATTTTTAATAAGCTGTTCCGAATTTTCGTAACTTATGTCAGATAACATACCCAAATTTTCGCTAGTATATATTTTTTTGATTCTCTTGGTCTTTTGCATTATTCTTTTTTCTATTTCTCATTAAGCGTACTTACTAGTTTGCCATATAAATGTTTAATATTTTTAAGATGCTGCTTATGTCTTAAGGACTAACTTGATTTTTCCCAAAATGGTACCATGTTATCGTATACAAGAACAGAACTAGTATCAATGATCGAAAGCTTCTGAGTACGGTGAAAGTATCTATAATAATAAAGAAAGAAGTTTGTGTGTGAGTGAGTGTGTCGACGGTGTTCTGAAGAGACCGCTGCACGTAGAGCTACAAAATTTGGGGGAAAGGTACGTCTATATAGGAAGTTTTGCACCTCGAAGCCCGATTTTTTGATTAGATTTTTTTTATTCAATTTTTTATGCGATTTTTAGCACTTTTTTAAGTTTTGAGGCGATTTTTTTCCATATAAGTGAGAAGAATATGGTTTCTTTCTTTTAACCCAATATAGTAAATTTTGTTTCCTTTTCAAAAAAGTTTATTCAGAATTCATGCAGCGATTTTTGAATTTTTTATGCAATTATTGAACAGCATTTAATGCATTTCCATACCTATATGGAGGTTACTGTACAGGGACACAGTTCTGTTGCCAAATGCCGCCAAGTTTGTCACCAACGTGGCAGTATATCGCCAAATTTGGCGACCAAAGTGAGTCGCCAAAAGTGACGGCAACTTGGCGATATCTCTAATATTTCGCCAAATTCCCATAGACTTCCATTGTAAACCAATATGGATTACTTGCTTACAGAAAATCAACAAATTGAGAATTTTTAATGCAACAAAAACTAAAATTTATAATAAAACACTCATACTACAATATATATTAAAACACACATACACACATAAATAACGCCTGCATTCAACAGTTAAAGGTATATATAAATATTATACAGACATACAAATAAATACAATAAACCCTACTGGAGTGAAAAATTAGCCAGAGCCAGGAATCGAACCGGGACCAAAAACTAATATTAACTTAAGGGATTATATTAATTCGATTTTTCCACATTAGGAAAAAGAATGCGGTTTCTTTCTTTTAACTCAATATAGTAAATTTTGTTCTCTTTTCACAAAAGTTTATTCGGAATTCGTGCAGCGATTTTGGAATTTTTAGCGAATTTTTTATGCTATTATTGAACAGCCTGTAATGCATGTCCATACATATAAGGGGGGTTACCGTAGGGGGGAATCCAGTTTTGTCGCCAAATAATGCCAAGTTTGTCCCCAACTTGGCGATATCTCTAATATTTTGCCAAATTCCGATAGACTTCCACCGTAAAACAATAGGGTTTACTTGCTTACAGAAAATCAACAAATTGAGATATTTTAATGCAACAAAAACTAATATTAACTTAAGGGATTATGTTAATTATATTTAAGGGAGTCCAAGTTAATTAATTATGAATAAAAGTAACATGATCTAATACTTAGCATGATTTCCAAAACATAAATTTTAAGAGAGCCCACAGGTCAAATTAATTAGATTTGTAAATTTTGACTTTCGTGATTCTTGAACTTTTTGTAATTTTTAATGCGATTTTTATGTTTCTTCGTGATCTGCTGCAATTTTTTGACATTCTATTTTTGACCTAAAGTACATTCTGCCCTCATTTCAATAAAGTTTATTTGGATTTCGTATAGCAATTTTCGAATTTTTCGGGAATTTTGTATGTGATTTTTAGTGTATTTTAGCGATTTGCTATTATTTTTCCACATTAGTGAAAGGAATCAACTTGCAATCTTCAAACATAATATATATATATATTTTTTCTCTTTTCAGAATTTGAGAAGCAATTAAAAATTTTTTCGCGATATCTTATTGTGATTTTCAAAGTTTTTTCGTAATTCCTGCTGTTTTTTGATGTACCCGGGCAACGCCGGGCAAGTTCGCTAGTATATATATAAAATTAGCATGTGCAGCTTTTAGTTAAGTTTTTCTATTTAGTTATGCTTTTTATTATTTTTTTGTTATAATAGATACTAAAAATCTATTAATAGAAATAAAATATATAATTAATCATAACTTACGCTTTTGATTAAAATTCCATGTTTTTACATAAACCAGTAAACTTGTGTGACCTTGAGAG
The DNA here is from genome assembly GCA_963932465.1 of Maratus speciosus. Taxonomy (NCBI): domain Eukaryota; kingdom Metazoa; phylum Arthropoda; class Arachnida; order Araneae; family Salticidae; genus Maratus; species Maratus speciosus. Next base: position 559,916,958 of record OZ010794.1, on the reverse strand, counting down.
ACCTCTTAATCTTTTCCAATTGAGCTCTAACTTCATATATTTGAATAATAGGAGAAGAAGAAACTTTTTAGAGGGTAAGATACCCTTTTTAAAAAATAATTTTTTTTATATTGAATTTTGGGACACCCTAATATACGTTCTGGTTTGATAGGCTGTTTCATTCATAAAATTGATTTATTATTTATTTTTTTATCTGCAGGGGTATGCTGACTGAATTAGGCGTTTTACAAGATGTTTTAAATATTGCTAAAGAGAAACGTTATATGGTTATTGATCCAGTGTCTGTAGATCCCCCTGACCCAAAGCCAATTGTGGTTCTCTTGCAGAAGAAGAAAGTATGTTTTTTATTGTTATTTATTATTATAATTGTTGTGATTGTTAATAATGTTTCTTTCTAATTTGAAAATTGAAATGTATATGGGATGTTTCAGTAACAAATTTACAAATTTAAGAGGAGATAGAATATATTGCAACAGTCAAGTTTTGTACTGGTATCTGAGGTGGCAATGCATTTTATTCAGTTAAATATACAGGGTGTCTTACTCCAAAATAAATTCAAATTTTTGTTCATAACTTTGATAATAATAAAGATATTTTGATGAAATTATGAACAGAATTAATTACCTTGCTTGGAGTGAAGATGTAATGACATAACGAAAAATGCTGGAAATGCATAATAATTTGTTCTGTGACATCAACTATAATGCCAATTACATTCTAAATTATGAAGCATTAGATTTAGTGGCATAGTCCAAGTCCAGAGAGAAGACCAAGTCTCCTCACTTTTTAATTTTATCTTAAGCATCCGCATACTGTTTATTTTAAAGGAGGATGCTAAGATCTTGGGAGGATGCAGACTTTCTGAACTTATGGAATGTTTAAAAGAATAAGCACTTTAATAAATTAACAATTTCATGAAATAAGTCATTGATTTCCAACAATGCTCATTCAGATATGTAGCTCTGTTTTTGTACCTCTAAAAAAATAAAGTATAGTTTAATAGCACTTTTTGTGTAACTATATTTAAATGATGATTGTATTGCATGCACGTATGTCTGTTTTAATTTGCTAAGAAAATTGTAATATGTGTATAAACTAATATTTCAGCAACAAACACAAAACACTTTCTTGTATGTTATCTTTTTTAATATTTTAATGCCCTCAGTTATATTACACTTATTTGGTTGTATACAGACGCAATACAATGAGATGCCAGTATATTGTTTAAATAGTGTCTTCAGTTTCGAGTGTAGATTGATTTCTTTGGCAAAATCTAAAAATAGCAAAGTTTAATGTCTGCTTTTGAAAAGTAGTTTTATTCGTAATTTTTTTGAACAAGTAGTTGTTGTTAACTACGTTTTCAATAAAATAGTTGTAGTTCGTGACAATAAAAAGTAGGGTTTTTTTTTTTTTTTTTGTACCATTGCCCAAAAGTCTTTGACACTTTCGATTTTAAACATTTTGTTGAATCAAAATAATGCATAAAGAAAGCACATGTGACTGTGGGTTCTGTGAAAGATTTGTGTTCATTTGTGTAAAAACAGCACATATATTCTCAACAACATAAAGGTTTCTTTATAAAAATCAAGAAATTTCTTCATGTTTTTAAGGGCATGCCGGTTTTCAACAAAATTTAATGCCACTTTCAGAAATCTTAACAAAATATAGATCTGTTTAATCTTCTTCTAAATGTCAAATATTAAAGGCATATCCTTATTAACTTGTAATCCCAGCATTGCATACAAATTTTGAAAGTGGAAAATCACAAAATAGATACAGACATAAAATCTGAAAAAAAAACAAGGTGGGACATTTATGAAAATGCATGTTTAAGGAAAGTTCTTTGAGAGGAAAATTGATACATTTATCTAAACTGCAGCAGAAATAAATGTATTCTTGTTCTTTAAAATCCCTTTTATTTATTAAAAAAGTATAATTTATTGGTGTGACTATATTTCATTTTATGAAGTACAGTAAACTCCCCACTATCCGGCCTAATGGGGCGGAAGGGTAGGCCAGATAACAAAAAAGCCGGATAGGCTTGAATTCTATAAATATTTGCTCACTTCCTGCAACCCCCCTCCCCCCATTATATTAAAAACACATGTTACACATTTTAAGATAAATTTTATGTGTACAATACATACAATTTCAAAAAAAGCAAAACATTAACATAAAACGTAAGCCTAATTCGTAAAAAAATGTGTAAATTTTGTTTTACAGTTTATTAATAAGTGATGGCACAAATATGAAAAGTTATGCATAAGATAAGAATTAAAAATTAGTTTTTAGTTTTTGAAAAAGTAGTTGATAGATCAGAGGACTTCTTCCTCCTGTTAGCCCTCTTCCGAGACGCAATGTCCCTTTATGCAAGTAGATAATATCAGCTGGTGTCGCTTCTTCCTGCTGGCTCCTTGTTTCTCCTCCATAGTTACTACAACCTTCTTTTGTTCATCACCTATTTTGTTAACCTTTAATAAATAAACACGAAGCACATCAAAAGACTATACGAAAATAACCAGGATAAGCGGAAAATAACTTTTGCACTTGTTAACATCCGTTGTACAACTGACAAAACAGGTTATCAAGCCTTAACTTCCTCCATCCTTACCAGTCTCTCTCTGCTATTTCATTCTGTAATCCCTTCTTGTCGTATGTTAGCACTTTCCTATGGTCAAGAACGTGCCTGTCTCAGCTGCTTGCAACATTCCTCATTTTTTTTTACTAAGCGGGATAGTCGGGAGTTTACTGTATTAAAATAATTGATTTGAAAAGTATACTTCTTAAGCAAGTATGAGTGCTGTTTGCTATAAAAAGCTTTTGAATACATTAGAAAAAGTGAAATAATTTTCAGTGGTGTCAGTAGACAACAGGTTTAATGTTATTCTCTAACTGTTTCCAAAACTATAAATTGTAGGACTATTACACAATTTTCTAATAAAAAGCTTGTTGCTTGCATCAGTGTTACTAAATTACAAAGCACAATTAAAAAAATTTTTAGCCATTAAAGAAGGTTCTGAAATTTTGGCTTCAATGTTTTTCAATGCAAAATAAAAGGAAAATACCTGTTTACCCTGTATGACACTGAACTTATGTTTCGGAATATAAGAGTCTTATAGGGGTATAGCCAAGGGAGGGGATGTCTTTTCACTACTTTTTATGAACATTAAATTTCACCTTATTTAATTTCAGTAAACAAAAAAAAAAAAAAAAATTACAATTAAATAAGTGAAGATTTTTGTTAAGAAAAGTGATGAGGTGTTCCCTGCTGGCTTCTCCCTAGTTATGTTACTGGGGGATTATCACAGCCAGTCACTAGTGTTTCCCCTTTTTTTCTTTCAGGACTATACAAATAATTAGGTCAGTACAGTATATAGATATGGATAGTGACCAGTGGTGAATCCAAGGTGAACATTTTCCCCAGAGCATCAATCCCCCCCCCCTTCCCTGCCATAATAGTTGAGGTTTTAAGTTTATATATGGTAAAAGCACAATTTTCCTCATGCAAATTAATATCAATTTTTTAAACCTTTAATTAATGTTTTCACCCTTTAATTTAAACATAACAAATATATTAATTAAAGTAATAAAATTTCGTATAAATCACCATAAAATCAAAACAATACACAGAACGCATTTCAAGCTGGAAAATTAACAGCCCATCATCAGCTACTGTAAACATGTGTCCGTAAGGGGGCAAGGTCACAAATGAACAGAAACGGGCAAGAGGAGAGATTACAAAGAGTGTGACAGATGACCCTAGCTATAGATTGGTGTTTAGCTTACAGTTAGCGCCTTTCGCACTCTTTGTAATCTCTCCTCTTTTCCCTTCCTGTTCATTTGTGACCTTGTCTCCTTACGGACACATGTTTACAGTAGCTGATGACGGCTGTTAATTTTCCGGCTCAAAACACATTCTGTGTATCGTTTTGATTTTATGGTGATTTACATAAAATTTTATTATTTTAATTGTGATTTATCGCCAATTTTTCAGTATTGTTTCAACTATAACAAATATATGTTTTTCAGGCTCTTGCTAATGCTGCTACTATTCTTCTGCGAGGCGCTGAAAGATTACGAGATTCTCAGTGTGAAACTTCCAGAAACAGGGCTATATCAGATTTCCATCTTGAGCTTTTGCATATGAGGCAAACATGGAGACTGAAAAAAGTTGGAAACACCATATTGGGTGATCTTAGTTATCGCAGTAGTAAGTACAAAAAGCTATCATATACCTAGTAGTATTATAAAATCACAGTTTGTTAAAAATTGAAATCCTTTTCTGTGGTCTTTTACTACCCAGATTTTCAGTAAGCCAATCAGCTGTCTTAAGGACAACAATATTATATTTTTAAGACATGAAATTACTTACTGTATGATGTCATACACTATGCATAAAACTATTGTATAAAATAAAATTTGTATTAAATATTTCACGTGCAGACTTGTCAAGTCTTTTGGTACGAGGCTACTGCCCCCCCCCTCTGTTTGTCCTGTCTTTAGATATGTTTCTCATGATATTGTGATACTTTTTAAAATATTCTGTTATTTTATTCTCAAATGTGCTACAGAGCAAGATTTACTTATTACTTCTGTATTTAAACTGTAACTTTTTAGGTCAAATATAAATGATAACTATTTTATTCTGGCGGCTCTGTAAGCAAATTTTCAATTTCTAATCTTGAATAATGACAAAATCTGTCATTATTAAGTGTAGTATTTTATATTTGATATAAATCTTAATTTTATTCAAAAACTTAAATGTTAGAAAAAAAAATGTTATTTTACTAGACTATTTGGAACAGAATTTTACCACAAATTTAATGAGTTGTAGAAACTATGTGCAGAATAAAAAAATTGTCATTGACCACCGTTTCATTTTCATATGAGTTTATAATAGTTGGCAAGAAATTGTACTTTCAAAAAGTTCGAGTTATGTCAAAATTGTTATGAAAAGGAAGTCCTCTATGTGTTTATCCTTTTTCGATTGCTGGCTGTTTTCATCTTACATCACAGATATTTTTTAACAATTTTAGACTTGTGTATTATTATATCAATTTGTTTAATGTGAATAAATTTCTTTAATAATGTTCCTTGTGGCAAAATGGTAAAAATTTCTAGCAAAAAAATTTTTTTTTTCATTTGGATTAAAAAAAAAATATTGATATTCTCCCCCTCCTAAATCCATGCAGCAACATAAAGACCTGCAGAATGATATTGTTAAAGGGTGGCAGTCTTTTGCACTTTGTCAGAGTTTTTTATTCTTTTCTTTTCTCCTTCTTCCTTCAGTGTACATAGTTTAAAATTCTAAATAAATCTGCCCATTTTTTTTTTTTTTTATGTTGTTTGTCCTAGTTGTTTCATTTGTTACTTTGAAATACTATACATAAATCAGGGGTCTGCCCAGACTTTTTTGCCAGGGTCCTGTTTTTGTGAAATTGTGAACAGCTTTTAACTTTTTTGAAAAATTGTCATAATTTTGTGAATTTGAAATTATCATTATATTTAGGTTCTGGTTTATACATTTTAAAGAAAATATATATCTATATAAAATACATATATTTTCTTTATATATGTAAAAGTGGCAGATCAGATTTTACTTTTAAATGATTAAATTTGTGAAAGGTTCAGTTTAGAGATAGAAAATTTGTGAAAGTCCTCTTTTTCAAACAGATAATTTTGTGAAGGATCCTGTTTTGAGATGAAAAATTTTGTGGAGTGTCCTGTTTTGAGACGAAAAATTTTGTGAAGGGTCCTGTTTTGAAATGAAAATTTTTGTGAAGGGTCTTTTAAAGGACCCAATTTCTTCCTAAACAGATCCCTGTAAATAATCAATTATCTAAATTCTCTTCCCCACAAAATTTTGCACGCTCTCCTGCTTCTTCCTTACTGTCCCAGCACACAATTTGAAATATTTAAATTTCTTAAAAAATAAAAAAAGTGTATTATTTATTACTTTGAAGTAATAGTAAATAAAATTCTTTAATTTTTGTCGTATTTGTTACTTTTCAGAAACAGTAAGTAAATAATCTAATATCTACCCCCACCCCTATCTTTTTAAATGCTCACTACCCCTTCTTTGCACACACACACCCTCCAGTACACAAACTTTAAAATCTTTTAAATTCTTGTTTTAAAAAATTCCTTCCTAATTGTTTGTTGTTTTGCTCCATTTGTTTTAAATAATAATAAATAAGCTACTATCTAAGTTATCCACCCCCCACCCCCCCCCAAAAAATAAAAAATAAAAGAAAATCTGACCACTCCACCCCACCTCCTTCGCTCCTCCAGCACACAGTTTAAAATACTTAAAACTTTTTGGGGTTTTTTTCCCTGTCCCATTTATACATTGTAACTATAAATAAATTATCAATCATCCAAGTGCTTTCACCCCCCCTTCCCTCTCTCTCTCTCCTGCAATCAAAGTAATTGCTTCCTGCTTTTCTCTTCCTCAACACAAACCTAAAAATATTTAAAATTGTTTACATTTTTAAAGTTTGTCCTATTTGTTATTGTATAGAATAATTAAATGAGGGGCTCGGCAGTAAATGATGGTAAGTGTAATCATAAAATTAAGTTTTTTTTTTATTACTACAGAAATTAATAAAAGGTTCCACATTCTCTCAAAAGATGACAGTACTATCTCAGGTTACTTGTAGTGCCATTTGTATCCAAATGCATGTAAATGCATGCTTTTTTTTCTTAATATCTCTAAAAGTGGCAAATGTCGCTTATCGCTATTTACTTCTGAGCCCCCCAAATAATCAGTTATTTAAATCCTCTCGGAAATGTTTACCTTCTCTTCTTTCTGCACTATTTGTTTGTTGTCTTACTGTAATGCCTTAGATATCCTTTTTGTTACTTTGAAGCCTCAATAAAATCTAATTAGTCTAAATTACTAACCCCAAAATTCACCTTTCATCAAAAAGGGAATTTCTAAATACAGAAAGGGGAGTTACCAAACAAAAAAAAAAAGTTCTCCTTCTTTGCAATTTGGCCTATTTTACGAACTCTTGATTTTGGTGAAAGGTTTTGATTTTATTGATGTTCATTGCAGAAATCACATTAAATTTCTGCCACCTTTTAATGTTTAAATTGTTAAATAAATCTTATTATATAAATTTACACTATTATTTTTAGCTGGTTCTCGTTATTATCAAGCTGGTGTGTTTGAAGTTAGTAAAAATGAAACGTCAGACTCTCCACCATCTTCTTCACTACCTAACAATGTACCAGTCAGAAATAATGCAATTAAAGTTACACTACCAAATGAATTAGAAGGTGTTAGTTATATTCAAGTGTCTATTCAAAATGGTAAGAATGGATTTGCTACCTCATTCATTTCAATATTAAAATTAACTCTCTGAAATTCACCTCTGTATAATTCTGTATAAAGTTCTGTATATAAAGTCTCTGTAATCTAGAAATCACAGTTAACATTTAATTTAAGCTCTTAGAACAATTCTTATATGGTAATAATTTCATCAGTTGCTAATTTTTCAAAAAAATTAATTTTGTGTTAGTTTTGATGTTTTTCACATTATTCATAGTTGTCAACCATTTGGTGTACTGTGACAATTTGGCTAATATAATGAGTATGTTTTGGAACAGAAAATTTACTTAATAAAACGTCTTGTTTCAATGTGTGTATAATTTTTTTTAATTTATTAAACAATATTTCTGGTTGAAATGTTCTTGTTTGAATTGGTCAAATTAACACAATGCTCTGAATAGTTAACAACTATGCATATTATATACTAAAATAAGATTTTTAACTTTAAAAAAAGGAACCAAATTCAAATAATAAAATAACAGCTAGTTTTTAGTTTTGCATTAATAAAAACACCACTTAGTTGAATATGTAACAGTGACTGAAATAGTGTCAAAAATGTTTATTTGAAAAGTTTTTGTACTCATTACATCTATATATTTCATTTGCATTTTATCTCAGAATTATAAATAGTAGAAGGGAGAAAAAAAAATCTCTTAAGCAAATCTTATTTGAATTGGTGAAATTAACACAATACTCTGAATCGTTGTCAGCTATGCATATTATATACTAAAATAAGATTTTTAACTTTAAAAAAAATATATTATTCTACCCTTATTACAACAGTGTTTAAAATATTAAATAACCAGTGAAATTTGAATACATGTATAATTTTGTTTTAGGTATAATATATTAAGTTACTCTTACATTACATTTGTAGTTTTATTAAAAAAAAAATATTTCATTAGATTTTCCCCTCACAAGTTATTTTGTAAAGATCGTAGTTTTTTAACAGTTTTGCTACATTGTTGTGTGGATGAGCAGTAATTTCCAATATTGTATGCATTGTTTAAACAATAGTGGAGGTTGGTAATATGTTTTAAAAGCAAACATAGTACTGTTTGTTTATCATAATGAAATTTTTAACTTTTGTGCCAGTCAGTTTACGTTAGAGGTTATTAACCTGATATCTTCTTCCCAGTTTGTCACAAAAACTATATTGGCAGTAAAAATAAAAAGAATAATAGGAATAATTTTAATTAAATGAGACAGAAACTTGTGGTTAAATGAAAACCAGTAGTTGGTATAAACCTTGTTTATTCATCCAGTGGGGAGAGGTGGACAAGGGAAGGCAATATCACTAGGCCACTGTGCGTTACACAAAATATTCCCAATGAGAATCCATCCTTTTAAGTTCCATGGCATTAAATACTGCCGAAGTTATGGCTTGTGAAATATTCTTAGTCTTGATGATAAAAATCCAATGAAGGGCCATTCCATGTTACGTGTGTGACATTTTGAAAGAAAATATTTCTAATTAATCAAGGATTTTTCAATATATTTCTTATTTAAAAATCCAAACAAAAGTTGTTTAAAAAATATACACTTTACGGTATTCTTTTATGCAGAAACCTATCATTTTGATATAATAGTTATTTTTTAAATAGCTTTTTAAAAACGTTACGTGTGTGACTTAGAAAAAAAAAACAAATTTTGACCAATGAAATTAAATGATATATAGTCCAGGCAATAGGGAATTTTACCTAGCAAAATTAATGGTAGTTCTGGAAATCAGCTTGCTTTATGTTTTTTGGGTCGCTGAACCAGAATTTGTAACTTCCCACTAAAATTTCCCACAGCAACCCCCCCCCCCAAATTTTGTTAAAGAACCCCCCAAAAAAGGTTTTTACTAAAGAAATCAATTTTTTTATTGTTTTAGGGGAAAAGTATCTGGAAATTCAGAAAGTAGACAAAATTTGCAACAAATTAGATGTATGACATTATGACTTAGGATGAAGGGGAAGGGGGTATCTGCCTCGGAACATGCGTGTGGTGCTGCGTGGACCAAGTTGCGCAATTCCACTTAACCACTCACACGTTTTCATTCGCCCTCCCATCTCCCCTCCGAACTTTCCTTATACGGTTTACTTTAAGTTTTTTGGGTCGCTGAGTCTGAATTTTTAACTTTCCCCCCAAAATCCCCCCCCCCCCCTGCACCCAAAAAAAATTGTTGTTATTAACTTAAATTTCTTATTGTTTTAGGGGAAAAGCATTACGAAATTAAGAAACTAGACAAAATTTGCAACAAATAGGATATGTGACATTATGACGTAGGATAAACGGGGAGAGAGGGGGCTGCCTCGGAACATTCCCCGCGCGCTTTTCTCAAAAACTAAATTTTTTCAAAAAATCAATTTTTTGGGCGGTTGCCGGGTGAAATTTTGGTGGGAAGTTACAAATTCAGATTCAGCGACCCAAAAAACATAAAGTGAGTCGAAATCCAGAACTAGTATTAATTTTGCCAGGTAAAATCCCCTATTGCTTGGACTTCATAACTTAGTACATGCAGCGCCGCAGTGCATGTTCAGAGGCAGCCCTCCCCCTCCCCGTTCATCCTACGTCATAATGTCATATATCCTATTTGTTGCAAATTTTGTCTAGTTTCTGAATTTTGTAATGCTTTTCCCCTAAAACAATAAGAAATTTAAATTAAAAACAGCTATTTGGGGAGGTTTTCGGGGGTGAAAATTTTGGGGGGAAGTTAAAAATTCGGATTCAGCGACCCAAAAAACTTAAAGTAAACCTTATAGAGAAAGTTCGGAGGGGAGATGGGAGGGCGAATGTAAACGTGTGAGTAGTTAAGTGGAATTGCGCAACTTAGTTCATGCAGCACCGCACGCATGTTCCGAGGCAGATCCCCCCTTCCCCTTCATCCTAAGTCATAATATCATATATCTGATTTGTTGCAAATTTTGCCTACTTTCTGAATTTCTAGATACTTTCTCCCTAAAACAATAAAAAAATTTGATTTTTTTAATAAAAACCTTTTTTGGGGGGCATTTTACCAAAATTTGGGGGGGTTTCCGGGAGAAATTTTGGTGGGAAGTTAAAAATTCAGATTCAGCGACGCAAAACACATATAGTAAGCCATTTTCCAGAACTACCATGAATTTTGCTAGGTAGAGCCCATACGGTCTCTATTGCCGCACATTTAAATTAAAAAATATGGTAATAACTTATTTACCATACCACTTAAAATCACAATTAAAATTAAAATTTAATAAATAATTGAATAAATGAAATTTAAAGCCTGTGTTACGTGTATGACACTCTGCACGGAATTGCACTGAAATAGTATAAGCATTCTGAGATTAAGAATTTAAATCCAGGCAATTTAAATTTACTAAGAGAGATGGCATCACTTCCAGAGCTAATGGAGTTTATGAAGCATCGCTATCAGCACCCGAAATAGGCCTGCGGCACTTCTAGTAACAATAACATTGTCAAAAACATTCTTGAATCTATCTGTTAGAAAATTAAATGCAGTAGTGTTTATACTACAACAAAAGGGGTTCACAGAAGTGAGCCCAAAAAAAGCTTTAAATCCATTAGCTAAATTAAATATGATAGCAATAAATAGAGATGTATTAATGCAGACAAAACCGAAACTACAGCTTCATTGGCTTAGCGAAGCACATCCCTTTGTTACGTAGCCTCCGTGCCAGAATGATGACATGGGCATGGTGGAAAAGGAAATACAGGGAGATAAAGCTCTCTCTGCTTCCTACCTTGTGGTAAGCTGGAAGAGGAAGCTGCAAAAACGTCTAGGGAAAAAGATATGCTGAATAGGCATGCAAAAACGACTGTGGCACCGAAATGAAACAACAGATGTGATAGTGTTATCACACAGTCCTTCAAGATACAGAAAGACTTGAAATAAATATGAGTCATCAGAGAGTTATGCCAGAGTTCATTTTCATTGATTTAGAATTTATAGAAAAATATTTTTTTTTTTTTCATAAGAAAATCTATTTAGAAAACAAAAACAAAAAAATAATAATAAATATTTGTTGAAATCCCCCCCCCCCCCTCCTGGAAATTTTTTGATAAACAAACGCAGTAACAGAGAACAAACTATTTTTTTAATATCAAACCAAAAATTGTGCACTTGGCTGGTGTTGATTGTATGACAATTCACATTTGCTTTTATTTATTTTCAATCTCTCTTTATCTTGAATAGATTATAGTTGACATTCAAAGCTTTCAGGTAGTCTGTGAGCGTGAGTATTAGGCAGATGCAGTGACCCGGAGCCGAACAATTTTTTATGCTCCAGGTCCAGCTCCGCTCCTAGATAAAATACTGTGGCTCCAACTCGGCTCCGACTTCGCGCTTTTGAGTTGCAGATTTTAATTTACACTTTAATGTTTTGCTCGCAAATTCTTCCTTCCTTTACCTTCATTAAAGATATGACAAAATGCATTTTTCTTCTCATGAAACTTGAAATGCTTGTTCAGAAAATATGACATCTTTTAGCTTTTGCTTTTAAAATAGAAAGTTTGGTGGAATTTTAAACACAAAAATCTTAAATTTCTTCTACACTTTTCAAACAACCAAAATTGTGCAATTACACATGTAAACAGCAGGTGGCCATATTTTTCAAATAGTGTTGTTACTTAGCTCAAATAGAAAGTAGAAGTAAAGTAGTGTTACCATGTTTTGAGAAGTTTTCCATCTTTAATAATAATAATAATAAAGCCCCTAAAATATGATATAATAGAGGTCTGCACGGGCCAACATTTCCAGGCCCGGGCCCGGTCCGAGTCATAGAGAAAGAAATTCAGCCCGATACAAAAATGGAAAGTTCGGCCCAGGCCCGGCCTTGTCCGTAGAAAAATTAATAATGGCGTGGCCCGATAAAAAAATTAAAAGTTCGGCCCGAGTGAATTTCTTCAAAACATTGATTTTTACATCGAATTGGTTAAAAATTTGTCTTGTACGAGGAGTTCTGACCAAAAATATTTATCTTAACTTTTTTTTCATGTGTATAATCTTCATTTTTATAGAAGTGCCACAGGCTGCGATATTTATTTTTTTTTAATAAGTTTCTATTTCTTGTATGTAAATGTTTCAGTTATCATGAATATTGTTAATCCATATTCCATGTATAGAAGTGTTAAAAATCAGAAAAATGCTATACAGTATAATCTTCTAAGACAGAGTTGCATAGAAAAGAAAAAAAAATGCATTATGGACAAGTACCTTTCTTAGCAAGTGTAAATGTATTATATATTCTTTTCTTACTTATTAGTATATTCATTTTGCATGGATCAACACGTTTTTCAGTTTAAAACAGGGTTCCGTCATAGGCAGGTTTCCTTTTCACACATTTTACTATATTTTAATTTAGCTATATTTTAATACGCGTAGAAATCTACTATTCTTTAAAAATAAATTTTAATGTTTAAGTGTAGAATAGGACCGGGCGATGTAGTAATTTCTTAAATCGATTTATCATCCATCTAACATCGCGATTTAACACCGATTTTACATTTTAGTATCTGGAAGCCTATTTTTTAATTTTTAGTAACGAAATGCGGTCTTTATGTGCCCCCCCCTCCTGTATTATTTAGTATACTTAGCTTTTAATTTTTCAAATAATTTTGAAAAGAGGTATATTTTACGCATAAAAAAACTTTGAATGTCCCAAAACACTAGTTTTTTTTTCCATTTTAAAAATTAGTGACCTATTGTAATACATTTTATAAACTCATTCTATAAGAAGTAATATAAAAGAAGTTTTTTTTTTTTTTTTTTTGTCTGACTTGTTATGCCTGCTACAATCTAAATTCCTTAAAGGAGGGGGGGACTTCCCCTAGCCCACCCAAATAGCACTTCATTGCTAACAGCCTATATACACATTTTTTTACAGACACAGATTAAAAAAGTTATTGAGGTAAAACAGAAGCATATTAAAAGAATTCAATGATGAATTTAACTATTCATTTACCATGATGAGAAAAGTAGTAAAAAAAAAAGGGGGGGGGGAGAAGATATGAGAAATAAGGTGCAATTTTATATCTTTTTAACTTTTAGATCATAATAAGATTTGTGTAACTTAAATGCTGACATTTATATAGCGGATGGAGAAGGATTGAAAGTGTCAGCCTTGGAGCACATTACTGAAATTGCTGATTTTTTTCGCGGCCGTTGTCATCCTTTAAGATTAGTAATAAAAGATAATCTTAAAATATATCTCTTTTTAATGATAACAAAATGTCAAAAAAGCAGAAAATCGGAGATCTGGAGAAAAATCTAATGGATGCCTCCTCCAGCCCTCCCTCATTCTGCTGTAAAAATAAAGTTACTTGACTCATTACAGAACTTTATTAAAGTATTTTTAATTAATTACAAAATAATAGTAAATTAAAACTAAAATATTCCCATAATACCCAAACATATGAAAATTAATTTTTCATGAAAATAATGCATAAAAATATAAACTAAAAATGGATGAATTTGGATATAAATAGTGAATCAATTTCAGCAAGATACTCAATCCACGTGACTGGCATTGAAATCGGATGTCAAACCGGATGCATGACTATTTTAAAATTATTTAAATAATTACAGAATAATAGAAAATGAAGAATATGTATTAAAATATTACCCAAACATGTGAAAAATGAATGTTTCATTAAAAGAATACATAAAAATAAAAACTGAAATTCGATGAATTTGGATTTTAAATATGAAACTTTATTCTTTTTTTCCAACCATAAATACTCAATTAATTTCAGGGGGAAAATATTATTAGCAAAAGAAAAACATTTCATGTGGATCACGGCCAAATAGTGATACACAAAACAATGCATGACTATACTTTAAAATAATTTCATTAATTACAAAATAATAGAAAATAAAAAATGTTAAAATATTACTAAAACATGTAAAAAATGAATTTTTCATCATAAGAATGCATAAAAGTATAAACTGCAAGTCGATGAGTTTTGATTTTAAATATAAAACTTTATTATTATTATTTTTAATCATATAAATGCTGAATGAATTTCAGGAAAACAATCTTTTGAAACAATGTAGGATTCTACTTTAAAACATTTTATAATTACAGAATATTGGAAAATAAAAAATACATATTGCAATATTACTCAAATATGTGAAAATTTAATTTATCATCAAAAGATTGCATTAGCATATAAATTGAAATTCGATGAATTTGGATTTTAAGATTTAAACATTACTTTTTCCTTTCAACTTTCCACTATATAAGTTCTTAATTTCTGAAAAATACACATTCCAATCTCATGAACTCTGAATCTTGTTTACAAAATAAATAAATAAATATCAATTCTTACTTAATCATCTTTTTCTTAAATCGGAGAAGATTGAGGCTCGATGTTTTTTTAAATCGGATCCTGCTAAATCGATTTAACACCAGCTAGCCTTGTTTTCCTTAAATCGTCTTTTTCTTAAATTGGAAAGCATGGAGACTTGCGATGTTTGCTTAAATCGGATCGTCCTAAATCGATTTAACACCAGCTTGCCTTGTTTTTCTTAAATCGGAAAGCATTGAGGCTTGCGATGTTTGCTTAAATCGGATCCTCCTAAATCGATTTAACACCAACTTGCCATGTAAGTGGTAGATACATCAAAGTAGATAAATCGGTTTTCCGATGTTAGCTCTGAATCAGTATTTTGTTTTAAATCGATTTAAAGCCAATGGCTAAATCGTGATTTAAGATAATGGCTAAATCCCGATTTGACTTTAACTAAATCACGATTTCCGATTTTAGCTTAAATCGATTTAAGACCGGTTAAATCGGATTTCCGATGTAAGCTTTAAATCGATTTAAGAGTTAAATCGATTTAAGGCCCAGGCCTAGTGTAGAATAATGAAGATTCAAAAATGTATGCATTTTTTGCAAAAATTTTTGGGCCAGGCCTAATTTAACTGAATTTTAAATGGACCAGGCCACGCTGAGACAATGATTTTTATACAGGCTGGCTCAAAACTAGGACTGAAAATTTTGGGCCATGAAGACTAGGAATGAAACTAGGCCCGGCTCTGCACAGAAAAATTAAGTTAGGCCTGGCCCGACCCTTCAGAAAAATGTATGGCCCCGGCCCAAAAAGAGTGGAGACCAGGCCTGGCCCGAGAGCCGTGAATGAAAATCGGCCCGAGCCCGGTCCAAGATATCTATGATATAACTAGTAAATCTGCAGATCAGGAGCCTCAACGTCAGCTCTGCAAGTCATTATTTTTAAACACACTTTTGGGTAATATTCAACTCCCTGCAAAACGCGATTTAAAGTTTTCAAATTACGTAATTACTTATAAGAATAAAAAATACGAAGTTTTCAGGCATTAGAGGCGTTAATTTAAAAACGTTATGTAAGGATATTCTGAAATTTTCATGAGCTGCTAGTTCTGGTATTTTTTTAGATAAAAAAGTAGTTTTCTTCAGGGGGCTGCCGCCACCCTGAACACCCCATGATCTCATTAAATTTCCATGTGTAACTTTTTATTCATTGTGCTAGTGGTTATCGTAAATTTTGGATTGATTTTTACACTTCCGAGCCTTATTTTTTAATACCGGTGAAAAGAAGATAATTTACATTGGCACAATTATATTAAAAGTTTAGGTTTATGAACGAAAAAGTAATTTCCTTTTAAAAATAAAATAATTTCCATTCATATTTTCTGAAATGAGGCTTCATTAGGAAGTAACACTCGTCAAAAAATATTTTTTCAGGCAATCTAATTAATGTTTGGCTTTTAAGAATGAAAATATTTATTTTCCGATAGAATGACGTCATTTTCGACAGAGATAATTTTTCGATGCATAATTTTGATATTTACTATCTATTTGCTTTTCAAAAGTTTTTCTCTTATTGAAATTTTCGATTAAAGATTAAACATGTTATTCGTGTGCAGACGATAAACCGTGAGATATTGGTAATTTTTTTTTTAAAATTAGGAATTAATATCATAACACAAGGCCCTTTTATTTCAACCTCAAAGCATATCCGTTTTGTTTTTGATATATGAGGTCAAATTCATCTTCTTTTCGTATTTTCTTTTTATTTCCAATATGAAGACGTATATTCATGTCTATTGTTTATTTCATTTTCCTCTTGCACATGAAAATCTTTCAAATCAAAATTAACTTTTTAGGGTCATGGAGGAAAGAGATAGATGGAGTTGCAGTATGCCATTAAAAAGGTTTGCAATATGAAACCATTTATCACTCAAATTTAAACGTCCAAGAAAGCCCACACAACACAAGCACGTGGGAGGGATTTTGTATTAATAAGACGAACTCAAAGAGGTGAATTACAGCTGAAGTATATTTTAGGAAAAAATGGTACATTTTTTAAAGGGTCTTTGTTGTGTTGTTATTTATTAAAATAAATGTTTGCTTTTAAAATAATTGGAATTGGAAAATTAACAATAATAAAATGTCAAAATAAGATTAAATAAAATATTGCAAAAATTTGATAAGAACTAAAAATTGTATTATTGAAAGTTTTCTTTCTTTAACCCTTTCCAACATAGATGAAAAATGTTTGTCTTCGGTTTGTATGGCCTTCTGGCCGAGCTCTAACTCTTGTAAATATACTGGGATCACCCTGCATTTTTTATATGTTATTGACGTTTACTATAGCGTGATCGCTATTGAAAAAAAAAATGTGTTGCACTTATAGTTCATTTGCATGGGCGGTAAAAAGTATTCTGTTCCATTACGGTCAATGGGAAAAATCGTTTCAAGTGCATTTTAATGATGCTAGACAATTTAAAACATAAAGAAATTGATATTCATTTATAAAGTGCAGTAAAACACGCATTTTGTAGAATATGGGGTTTGCAAAGCATTTATTATTTATTTACAGGGCCACAAAAAAGAATTCCGTTACATAATGATATAGGGGGGGGGGGGGGACTGTTTACAGCGATATTATGTTACTGAAATATAATGGAATAGACATAAATTACTCAGATTTACTACAATGTACTTGCTGTGAAATATGATGTGCATAGTATTTATCGTTCATTTACAAGGAGACACAAAAGATTCGGATAGAGTACTGTATCTAAAGTACTTGTCAGTATGTGACACAAATTTTGTGGGCGCTCTATCACAATAACTAATGCACGGAATTGAATAAAAATTTATATTCATGTAGTCCCTAATATAAATTTGTGCTGATTAGTTTTTGGTGTAAATCGCCCAACAGGTGGCACTGCTAGGCTGCATTTTTCGCGATTTCAGCAATAGCTGTATCTCAAGAACTAATACACGGATTTTCATCAAACTTCAGATTCAGTTGGTCCTTAATATGAGTTGGTGCTTATTACGTTTTGGTGTAAATTGCCCACAAGGGGGCGCTGCCATGCTGCATTTTGTAGGTTTTACACGATTTCCGCATAGCTCTATTTCAAGAACTGATGCACGGATTTTCATCAAACTTCAGATTCAGTTAGTCCTTGATATGACTTGGTGCTGATTGCGTGTTGGTGTAAATCGTCCCTCAGGTGGTGTTGCTGTGCTGCATTTTTCACGATTTCCGCAATAGTTCTATCAAGAACTAATGCACGAATTTTCATCTAACTTCAGAGTTAGTTAGATGTTAACACAAGTTGTTGCTGATAGATTTTGGTGTTAATCGTCCAATAGGTGGCGCTGCTACGCTAGAATTTTCATGATTTTCGCAATAGCTCTATCTCAAAAACTAATGCACGGATTCTCCCCACACTTCAGATTCAGTTTGACGTTGACATATGTTGTTACTTTCTTCTATCTTTACAAGAAGAAAGTATTGGATTCGTGAAAATTTTCGACTTTCGGTTTTCGACGGATTTACACGTTTTAGGGGTCAGAGAACCCGAAAAACATGTTTTTACAAAATGTCTGTCTGTGAATCTGTTAGTCTGTGAGTCTGTCTGTCTGTATGTGACACAAATTTTGTGGGCGCTCTATCTCAAGAACTAATGCACGGAATTTAATAAAAATTTATATTCAATTAGTCCCTGATATAAATTGGTGCTGATTAGTTTTTGGTGTAAATCGCTCAACAGGTGGCGCTGCTATGCAGCCTTTTTTGCGATTTCCGCAATAGCTCAATCTCCAGAACTAATGCACGGATTTTCATCAAACTTCAGATTCAGTTAGTCCTTGACATGAATTGATGTTTTGTACATTTTGGTGTAAATCGCTCAACGGTGGCGCTGCTATGCTGCACTTTTCAAAATTTCCATTATAGCTGTATCTCAAGAACTAATGCAACAATTTTCAGCAAACTTCAGAATCAGTTAATCCTTGATATGAATTGACATTTTGTACATTTTGGTGTAAATAGCTCAACAGGTCGCGCTGCTATACAGCATTTTTCATGATTTCTGCAATAGCTCTCTCTCAAGAACTAATGGACTCATTTTCATCAAACTTCAGATTCAGTTACTCTTTGATCTGAAATGATGCTGACTACGTGTTGGTGAATATCGCCCAATAGGCGACGCTGCTGTGCTGCATTTTGCACTATTTCCTCAATAGCTCTATCTCAAGAACTAATGCATGAATTTTCATAAACTTCAGATTCAAGTACACCTTGATAAATGTTGATGCTGATTATGTGGTTGTGTAAATCGCTCAACAGGTGGCGCTGTTATGCTGCATTTGTTATGATTTGCGCAATAGCTCTATCTCAAGAACTAATGCACGTATTTTACCCAAACTTCATATTCAGTTAGACATTGACATAAGTTGATGATAATTAGGTTCTGATGTAAATCACCCAATAGGTGGCACTGCTATGCTGCATTTTTATGGATTTACATGATTTCAGGGACAGTAATATGTCAAGAACTAATGCACGGAATTTCATCTTTTTAGAATCCTCATGATGAGCATAGATGCACTGTGATAGTGAATTTTGAAGTATTGACAAGTATGAGATAGAAGAAAGTTTTGTGATGGCCATAACATACTAGTTGTTTGGTGGTTTTGGTGCATCATAGGTTTTGGTGTAAAGTACCAAATAGGTGGTGCTGCTAGGCTGCAGTTTGCTGGATTTACACGATTTCAGCGATAGCCATATCTCAAGAACTAATGCATATCTTTATCATATCTTATTCATATCTTTAGAATCCTCATGATGAGCATAGATTGCCATTTAATTTTGGCAGTGTGATAGCAAATTTTGAAGTATTAACATGTATGAGATAGAAGAAAGTTTTGGGAATGGTATAGATGGAAGTTTTGTTTTTCTTTTGGTCTCAATTTTCTGAAAAGAAAAAGTTATCCTTGAGAAATGCATAACAATTTTGTCAAAAGTAAAACTTTGTATCGAAAGGTCAAGTCTAATTACTCAAATGCGAGCCAAGCATTTATTGATAATAATTTCATTCTTACAGCTAAAATTTTCCTGTCAGGGAACTTATTTTTTTGCAAATAATAATATGTTTCAAAACTCAAGTAATTCAAACTGATTAATGGAGTTTCTTTGATGGAATGAAATTTTGTGATTGCGCTTCAAATAGGCCCCCATTTTTGACTGTATCAATCATTACTAATTTAGATAAACGTCTTTATTTGTTTTTAACAGCATATTAATAATTGCATGTAAACAGATAAAATATAATCATGAAAGCATTCTTTTAAAATTATGTATGAAAACTTAAATTACAAATATTAATCGAAAATCTAGATTTTCAAGTGCAAACGATTTTCGGACAATAACGAAAGAATGTTACCCTCTCAAGTAAAATCTTAAAAGATTCTTCTGATATTTATATTTAAAATACATATGATAAAATAAACAAATAATTCTGTGGAGTGATATATTAGTATCTTTGATACATTCTGATCTAGTACTACATCCTATAACAGCGCATAAGTCATCTTTTATCAAAATTTTAATCATATCTTGAATAACAATTTCCGATGGTAAAAAATGAAAGCAAAGAAATATAGGTTTAAACCGGTTTGAACTGATAGGCGTGTCAAAGCACGTGGTTTTGTTTGGGCTTTCTGTAGCGGATTTTAGGGTTACTTTTTTGGCGTCACCCCCAACCATCTTACTGCAACTCCATCTATCTCATTCCTCCATGGTTTAGGGTAAATTATTATTCTGATATCTGATTTTCTTGGCAACAGTAAAAAAAAAAAAGATTGTTAAATTTTATAAAAAAATGTCAATTTATTCCTTATGAAAATAATGAACTTTTTAATTTATAAGAAATATACTTGAACAAAATAAATAGAACATAGCCTGCCTTTATTTCTGGGATAAAATCCATCTATATTTTGTAAAGACAAAAAGGCATTAATTCATCCCTTTTTGACGTTCATTTGACTTCAAACAATTACACATATACTTTCACATCTACGATATTTTTAATTTTAGTTCCGTTGCTAGGCGACTGTTAAAAGAAAATTAAAACAATGAAATGTGTACACTCTAAAACAGTAAATTTATAAAAGAAAATATTTTATACCAGTAAATCTGCAGATCAGGAGCCTCAACGTCAACTTTGCAAGTCATTGTTTTTTAACACTCATTGCGTAATATTCATCTTCCTACAAATCGCTTTTTAAAGTTTTCAAATTACATAGATATTTATAAGAATACAAAATACTTCGTAAAGTCTCAGAAATTAAATGTGTTAAACAAGTGGTTATACACTGATGTTCTGAAATTCTGATGAGCTGCTTATTCTGGCAACTTTTTAAATCAAAAATTGCCTTTCTACAGGGGGTCTCTGCCACCCTGAACCCCCCGTAGTCTATTTAAATTTACATTCGTAATATTTTATTGATTGTGCGGATGGTTATAGTAATAGATTTTTTTTACGCTGTGATTTATAAGGATAAGCATAAGTTTTTTTTTTTAATAATTTAATAAATTAAAAATAAAATCCTCATGTTAACCGTACACAAACAATAAATCTTGAAGTGACGCCAAAAATGTAACCTTAAAATCTGCTACATTCGACCCAAACACAACGGCGTGCTTAAAAAAAGAAAGAAAGAAAAGAAAAATATTTTTAGTTTTACAGTTTTTAATTCATAATACGATGAAATGCTACTTTAGAATGCTTAAATATAAGCAGATCATTTTCATTTTACAGAAAAAATGCACGGATGAAGTCAAAGAATTCGGTCCCTGTTCCACGTGCTTTTTTTGTTTTGGCCGAATGAGGGCATTTAAATCTGAGCGATAACGCACATCATATTGCAAACTGTTTTTACGGCATACTGCATCTTCATCTATCTCTTTCCTCCGTGAATAATAGTTAATTTTATTTTATCCAAGATCTTTTTATTCCAACATCTTTTTTTTTTTCGATAAATGACGTCTAATTCACCTGCTATTCGTACTTACTCAAAACCTTTCATCTTGTTATATTAAGAAATACTTGAGAGTTTTCTTTTTATTCCCAATATGTCGCCATATTAATTTTTTTATTCTTAATTTTTTTTTTTTTTTCATTTTCCTGTTTCACGTCAAAATCTTTCAATTGAAAATTGTTTAAGACAAAATATTATTCAGGGTTTTGATTTTCTTGGCAACGATTAAAGAACCATTGATAAATTTTATGAAAAAAATGTCACATTATTCTCTATGAAAATAATGAACTTTTGTATTTTTAAGCAAAATATTTGAATAAAATAAATAAAATATTGCCTATTTTTATTTCTGGGGCTAAAATCCATCTATATGCAAAAATACAAATGCATTAATTCATCCGTTTTGACGTTGGTTTTACTGAAACATTATAGACGCATTTATACTAATATTATTAAGACCAAATACGTTGCTAGGCAACTGATGAAAGAAACGGTAAAAAATGAAATATGTATTATGTCAAATTGATAAAACAAAATGCTTTATATTATTGGAAAACATGCATAAAGTTCCCCCAAAATTATAAACCTAATTTAAAAAATCTTGCAAATATATTGACATAATTTCAAACTAAATGGAATAATTTAATAATCTTATTTTAAAATTTCAGCATCCAAAATTTACCATTTAAATCCATTTTTTATATGAGCCATTTCTTTCAACAAATGAAAATTTGAAAATCGTCTGACTTGCCATAGAAAAGCATTACAGAGCAAAATAAAATGTTCTATATTTCCCAAACGAATGAACCAAATTTAACCAAAAACTATACAGCTAAGTCCGAGTACCTCATCAACATGCCCAATTAATTTCAAGCCGATCGGATGCTTTTTGCGGCAGTTATCGCGGAACAGACAGGCAGGCAGACAGACAGACACAGACAGACAAACGGAAATCAAAACTTTTCGTGTCTCCACAGTAAGCCTTCACTGACGTTTCGGCAATTAAAATACTGAATAATAATGTAATTAAAATATTGTAAGCCTGGAAATTTAAAAGACTGAAAAAAAAAAAAAAAAAAGATTTAAAAGAATATTAAAAACTAAAGGAGCCGTGGAGCAGGGGAAAATTTAGAGCTCCAGCTCCAGGGAAAACACAGCTCCGGAGTGCTCGGGGTCTCTGGGCAGATGTTTAACAATTAACCATAGATTACCAAACTTACAATATATATATATGCAGTTTCTTTGCATTATTGTGTGTGCTTCAAATGAAATAGGCAAACTGGGAACAAACTAAGCAGAACTAATATGAAACTCCAATTATCCAGAATAATAAAGCTAATTCTCATCTCGCAGCAAGAATGAATCCTCTTAAAAACCAAACAATTTGATGAGTTTCAGAAAATGATGACGAAGTAAAAAAAAAAAATAAATAAATAAATACAGTAGAAGATCTGTATAACGGAAACCTAAAAACGCAAAGTTGTGCATTATATAGAATTTTGTGTTATATGGATCACATCATTAAATTCAACTTGTAAGTACTGCCAAATATGCCTGAAACATATCAAAATACATTAGAATATCTTTATACTTCATTCCTTCTTACCAAGAGTTATCTAAATTATAAATTTTTGCATAATATAGGTCAGACAATGTTAAATTTACTGTATAAACATGATCCAAATATAACTGACACAACCATCTCTTATATTAGACATTTTCAAAAATGTTTATTGTAATAATAGCATTTTTTTTTTCAGAAAAGGGTCTTAAATTAGAAGATAAAGTGATCAATGAAATTAGTGATTTTTCCACGCCCGATCAACGAAATTAGTGATTTTTCCGAGCCCAATCAATGAAATTAGTGATTTTTCCATGCTCGATCAATGAAAGTGGTGATTCTTAACTGAGCCTAAAGAAATCTGCAATTTTTACTGAGGCAAATTGACAAAATTCACGATAACCAGACGAAATATGTGATTTTTTCACAGCCAATCAACGAAATTTGAGATTTTTCTGCTCTTAATCGACAAAATTCACAATTTTTCTGCACCTGATCGATGAAATTTGTGATTCTCAACTGGCTGACGAAATTTGCAATTTTTTTCTCACAGCAAATTGATGAAATTGATTTTTTCTCATGAAACTCACAATTTTTCCATAGCCGATCAACAAAAGTTGCAAATTTTCCACTCATCATCACAAACTTAATGATTTTCTCATGCCCGATCAGCGAAATTTGTGATTTTTCCACGGTTGATCTTCAAAAATTGCAATTTTTCCATGTCCCATCGGAGAAATTTGCAATTGTGTTGTGTCTGATCAACCAAATTCTTGATTTTCCCAAGCCTCATTGACAAAATTCGCTGTTTTTCCGTATCCTATCAACGAAATTCGCGATTCTTAACTGACCGAATTTTCAATTTGTCTGAATTTTCCTGCTGCAAATTGACAAAAATCATGATTTTTTTCTTGTGACCTATGGACAAAAATTGCAATTTTTTCCAGTTAGAAATTGACTAATTCACGGGCCACATGCTAACCCATCACAGGCCACAGGTTGTGCATCCCTAATCTATACAATGGCTGTATATATTACTATAAGCTACATTATGTTCATACCAGTAGTAAAATCCTTTTACAAAATGAAAAAAGTATGTATTAAAGTAAATATTTTTGCTTATAGTTTTTCCTGGTGTGTTCAATTTGTGGACAATCTCGCTTGATGCTCCAACAATAGGTCAGCCATCATGTTGTTCATCCAATCTACCTTGAAACCGTTCTTCCATGAGCTTTAAATTTTGGTGGAATTGCTCACTCTGCTCATCACTGACTGCACCAAGATTTTCCGGGAGTTGATCATGATGGCTATGCAGAAAATGAAGTTTGATGCTCATGTTGCAACCAAGCATTTTGAAGCTTTCCAACAGTTGCTGGACAATTTCACTGCAATTTTCTACTCACATATTTCCAAGAAAATCTTTGACAAGGTTTTTGAATTCCAATCAAGCATTCTTTTAGAGTTCTGTCATTGCTCAGATGAAATGTTCATCTCTAATGAGCTGCCGAATCTGTGGGCAGTCAAATACACCTACCTTAATCTTTTCAAAAGACAGGTTTTGAAATTTAAAAATGAGATACTTCAAACAGTCTCCTTCAGTTGACAAAGCTTTCACGAACTGTTTCATTAGATCCAGTTTTATATGCAGAGGTGGAAATATGATGATCTTTCTGTCGACAAGTGGCTGATGCAAAACATTTGGATCACCTACCAGGTTTGAGGTTAGATCTTGGAGGCCAATTGGACTGGAAACAATGCTTCTCATAAGTTGTGCTGTACCACATACACAGAAAACAGGTATATTTGGTATATCCACGTTACTGGCCAAGAAGGAAGCAGACCATTTTAAGGTCAAAACTGTCGAGGATCTTCGAACGGTGCGCTTTCGTTTTGTTTTTGGATCGGTGCTTCTGCCGAGGAAAAAAATAAGTCACATCCGAACTCTGAGAGACACAGCACGAAGAATACTTTATTTACAGAATATACATGGAAAATATATAAAACAGACTCCCATTGGTTGGGATCAAACATGTAACAGGAGCTCTTATTCGTCTCCTTAAAAGCGCGAACCATATGTAACATGACGTCATGCCTCAGACTCCGCAATCGTACGAAGAGAAAATGGAACACAGGATGACTCGAAGGAAAAACAACATGCAGTCATTTATTGAGCCGCGATAGAAAACCCACAAATCTCCCCCTTTCCCTCGACTCATCCTTCACAAAATAAACACATTTTAGCGTATATGACAAACACACATAATTATACATAAGAAAATAAAATACCACAATAATATTCAAGTTTATCTAAGGTTAGCACTTTGGTTAACATATCAGAAACATTTTGTTTTCCTGAAACATGATTTAAAACAAATAACTCTTTCATCAAATAGTCCTTTACAAAAAAATATCGTGTGTCAATATGCTTTGTTCTTTTATTTTCAACATTATTTTTCGAGAAATAAATTGCACTCTGACTATCACAAAATATTATAGGTTTCTTAATTTCTAAATTTAAGTTACATTCATTTATGATACGAGCAGACCTGCCAACTGCTACGAAAAAATCGTAGTTGCTACGATTTGGACCTATAAACTACGATGCTACGAAAATCGGTCTTAAATTACGATTTTTTGCAAAAAACACAAACGCATTTTTTTTTCCTAGTTGCGATTTTTATCCCACACAGCATATTTTTCAGGAGTGATGCTGTTGCGAAATTTCCAAAATTTCAAAGTATTCATTTCCGAAAGTTTTAAAAAATTGGCCATTAGTCCGAAAATTCGGACATTAAAAAATGCTTATAGAAAAAAAAAATCTGGGCTGCAAAACAAACTTCTTAACATAAAATACTCTCTTTATGTATATTAACCACGAGTGAATCGTGTTTCTGTAAATATTTATATAGGACTTTGCTTCCTT
This sequence comes from Maratus speciosus, assembly GCA_963932465.1. Taxonomy (NCBI): domain Eukaryota; kingdom Metazoa; phylum Arthropoda; class Arachnida; order Araneae; family Salticidae; genus Maratus; species Maratus speciosus. The sequence goes on along the minus strand of OZ010794.1, from coordinate 559,890,837 downwards.
AGAAACAAGGTGCCATTTTAAGGATTTCTGGAAAGGAGGGGGGGGGGAGAGTTCTTTGAGGGGCAAGGTTTGAAATAGTGTGCAAAATCATACGATTTGTGATAAACTACTGCGAATTTCGACAAATGACCTTATAAAAAAAATCAGTTTCATCAATTGGTCGCAAAAGAAAATAAATTTCGTCAAAGGATCGTGGTAAAAACGTGAATTTTGTCAAAATATTGCAGAAAGAAAACGCGAATTTCGTCAAAAGGATCGCGGAAAAAAACGTAAAATTCGACAAAGGATCGTGGTAAAAAATGCAAATTTCGTCAAAAGTTCATGGCAAAAAGTGCGGATTTCAACAAAGAATCGTGATAGAAAAATGTGAATTACGATTGTGGAAAAATTGTGAATATCCTGAAATGATCGCAGGAAAAAAATCGTGAATTTCGTCTAAATTTACTGCACTGGGCTAAAAAATTGGAACCAGGCTCCTTTTACAAATCTAAAGAAAAATAAAGCTACGAAACGAAAAGAAACTAAAAATCGTATAGAAATTTTCAGAGGAAAAAATTTACTATATTGAGTTGAAAGACTGAAACCTTATTCCTTTTACGAATGTCAAAAGATGGCTGTGTAACACGAAAAACCAACCAACCAACCTCCAGATTAATTTAAATTTTGTGTGCTACGATTTCTCATTTTCAAAGGTTGGCAGGTCTGGATACGAGACAGCCATAGAATTTCTTTTACTAATTCAGATAATGCAATAAATTCTGATTCCATGGTTGATTGGTTGATAAAGCTACAGAATTCTGCTTAGAGGACAACCATGATATCGGAACATTTCCTATCATTACAACAAAACCATTTACAGATTTCCTATCATCCCTATCAGCTGCCCAACTTGCAGCACAATACCTAGTAATAAAACAGTCTTTTGCGTTAGACAAGTTTATACAATAATTTGATGTATTTACTACATATTGAAAAATTTGACAAGGTAATTTCCAGTGAATTTCAGAAGGTGCATTACAGTATTTGGATAACAGTGTAATAGAGAATATTATGTCTGGTCTGGTTCTTGATGCTAAGAATAATAAACTTCCTATTAAAGATCTATGAGGAACATCATTTACAATGCAACTTTGATCATGCACTTTTTCAACAATAATACCTGTACCCATTGGTAGATTACATTTTGTTTTAGGAATGTTCTTAAAAATATCACACATTTTCTTAATATAACTCATTTGATGCATTAACAGACAACCATTTTTCATTTCAAACTCTACTCCAAGAAATTTTGAAATAGGACCTAAATTTTTAACATCAAATTTTTCATTTAACATTTTAAACACATGATTCATATAATAGCTGTTCTTGGTAAACACTGCAAAATCATCAACATAAGCAAGTACAATAATATTCCAATTTAAATGATATACACAGTTACAATTTTTCATTTTCTCAAATTCCATTTCTATAAAATTTTTGTGCAACTCCAAGTACCATTCCCTACCTGATTGATGTAGACCATACAAGGCCTTTTTCAATCTCTATATATAGGATTTGTTGTCACATTCAATAAAACCTTGTGGTTGTTCAACATAGATTTCTTCATTTATTTTACTATATAAATGAGCACATTTCACATCTAAATGATTATGTTTCCAACCCAATAATACAACTAATAAAATCATAAAATATCTAACCAATGTAAAGTTTACGACTGGAGAAAATGTATCTACATAATCAATACCCTCAATTTGTCTGTACCCCTGAGTAACGAGACATGCTTTAAGGGTGTATTCGAAAAAATATTTTTCCACCTTGAACAGCTCGAAATTTTCTGAGACATTTTCAGACTCATTTTTAAAAGTAAAAATATGAAACTTGCTGGGGTGATTTCTGAAGACATGTTTAACATGCCATGGGATTTCATTTTCAGCTCAATTAATTAGAATTTGATTTTTAAACAATTATTTTCTCAGTATGACCATTTTTTTCATTCCCAGATCGCCCGCTTCGGAAAATTCGGTTCAAAACGCCAACTTTGACAGCGTTTTTTACAGTATTTTCTGCATTAATCAAAATATTAAGAAGCATGGCACATTATACAGTTTCTAAATAAGAGAATTTCCCAGTTTGATGCGTTTGAGAGCAAAAATCAATTTTAAAATGAATCAAAAAATAAGCAGTTTCGATCGGAATACACCCTTAAATCTCTGAATTTTCCCATCAGAATCTCTTTTCAAATTGTATACCCATTTACTACCCAATACTATATGCTTTTCAGGTCTAGGAACTATATCATAAACTTCCCTGTTTTTAGTGTGTCCATTTTATCAGCCATGGCTTCATGCCAATTTTTACTTTCTGCTGATGTCTGAGATTCTAGGAATGATGAAGGTATTTTTATTTCAACACAGTGTGCTTCAGCCTCACTGTCCTCATCATGTGAATCTTGTTCAGTTTCCCTTTCAGAAAAATTAAAGTCCTTAGGATTGAAATTTATCTGTTTAGATTTACAATATTCTTTTACATCATTTAGGCTTCGCAATCTAATACTGCTTTTCTGGATAATAATATACATCCTTTTTCCCTTTTGTTTTCCCACTTTTTCTTTCCTTAACTACTCTTTCCCATTGAACCTGTTTATCTTCGGGTGTTACATCTTCAGGAGGAGCGATTTCAAAAGGATCATCTATTAAACTCTCATTTTCATCTGGTGAATTTAGCTGTATTGTGAAATCAGTACTACCCCCATTTGTTGATTTAATAACCTTTGACAGAATGTTTGAATCATCAAATCTTACATGTTTGGTTTCAATTACCTCCCTTGTACCCATTTTCCAAATTCGGTAGCCCTTGGTTCTTATTGCATATCCAATTAAAATTCCCTTCTGTGCACTTTCATCTAGTTTGTTCCTGTGTTGCTTGGGAGTATGGTAATATGTGACACTGCCTATTACTTTTAGGTGTCTAACTGAAACTTTTCTATCTGTCCATACATTTAAAGGTACTTTTCCCCCTAAATTTCTATGTGGAAAACGATTCTGTAAGTAGTTCTGGGTGTTTACTAACTCTGCCCATAATGTTTTTGGCAAATTCCCTTGATATAATAAAGTTCTTACCCCTTCTATAATTGTTCTATTAAATCTTTCCGCAATTCCGTTCATTTCTGGGGAATACAGGTTTGTTCTTTCTACTCGAATACCCTGATTTTAAAATTTTCCTCAAAGTAATTAGCACAAAATTCCATCCCATTGTCAAACATCAGATTTCATTAAGTTACACAAATCTTTTACATTTTGATGCCCAAATTTAATATGCCAAGTCATAATATTATCATTTGTAATATATGCTTCAGGTACAACATTTTCAATTACATTTGCATTAACTACATAAAAATTATTACTCAAAAATGATACAATGAAAAAAGAACCACTTGGCCTTCTAATGACTAATTTCCCATTTCTTATAATAATACTATAACCTGCATTATCAATTAAATGTGCAGAAATCAAATTTCTCGACATTTTTGGAGCATATAACACTTTATTTAATGTTAAAGGAACCTTACCTCCATTTTGGTGAACAAGTAATTTTACCTTACCAAAACCACAGATGGGTGTTGATCCTTCAGCTATGTTGGCTAATTCAGAGTTCTTTAGTTCACTAAAATTACAAAACATGTTAATATCGTTACAAAAATGTTCTGTTGCCGCTGAGTCAATCACAAATTCCACTACTTCAGGTTTCAGTTTCGTCAACACCGCGAACGTTGTTGCCGCTAAAAACGTATCAGGTACCTTTTTCGGATTACTTTCGGATTTGGCTGGAAGTTCTTTCTTTGGAAAATTCTTACTGTTCTTTTTGCAAAATTTCATAACATGCCCAGGCAGTCCACATTTGAAGCAAGTTCGTTCTTTATAATACTTATTTTCGATCTTGTTACTGAATTTCAACTTGTTCTTTCTTTCGATTTCAGAAGCCAGCGCTGTACTAGTACCGTCATACAAACCGGATACAGTCTCTGTATGGTGGCTAAAACGATCGAATTTGGCAATAAGTGCTTTTTGCACATTTTCTGAGGTGAAACTTTTGTCATCTAACTGGTATAACTGAATAACCACATTGCCATAATTCGAAGGCAGTTGTAAAGCATTTGATACGCGATTTCGTCATCAGGAACAGATTTCCCTGCCAATTCTAAATCTTTAGCAGATCTTAGAAGACCACTCAAAAATACTGACATCGATTCATTTTTCTTCAATTTTAAATTCATAAAATCGACACGCAATGATGCAATTCGAGCGCGCGTGGTCGGCTCAAAGTTCTGTTTTATGATAATTGACACTGTCCAGATATATCTCCTCTACATTTCGTATATTTCTTTATTTAAATATCTTTTAACACTCTTTAAATATCTTTTATTAATAATATAAAGTTAATCATTGCTTTACTTACCTTTTATCCACTTCTGTTATCTTGTCTTTAAATCCTTTTATTTTATTTACTTTCTTTGCCGGACGTACTTTCATTTTTCAATCCGTTTTTCAACTGTCAGCTTCCATGCAATCAAGAGCACACATTTCATTCGAATGACCGCCACGATAATAGTTCCACGTCTGCTGCCAGATGGCATCGTTCGTTTGAGTCTATGGCACATCGGCTGTACGATCTTTCATTATGGTTTCGTCTGCTGCTGCTCCTTGAATTGCGTAATGAGATGCTATTTGAGCGCCCGGCTGATATAAATACAGATCCATTTTCTTTTCTCTTGGCCTCCTCCTTCTACGTTTCTACTAACAGTGTTTTTGTCTCTTCGGAGTTTCGATGGCGGAAGATGTCCATTTAGAAGTTTTGTTGGTTTTTAATAAATTGTTACTTTACCTGCTCGTGTTTTAACTTGTGTCAGCCATTTATGAGATTACTGATTGGAGTTCGATAGTATTCAACTTCGACTCCGGTTTTAAAGTATGGACTCTGTTTTATCTTGACAACAAGTAAATGCCGAGTCGTGAGTCATGAATGGCAGTTGTTAAAGTGAGGCTCGAAGTTGATTTATTTATCAATGGTTGGTTTTACTGCATCCATTTTTAAGTGTCCTTCAATAAAGTGATTTCATCTGTAAAGAAATATTTTCCCGGTGTTATTTAGCACGGATATATGTGAATCATAATAGGTCATTGGCAGTTTATGGATGTGTCTAAACAACACGGAACCTTTAGGGAATGACATTCACTCAAGCGATTTCATCTTTTATTTCTTTATGTGTTGTGAGGTCAGTTTTCCTTTTATCATTGTTAAATATGTTTTTCTAGTTATGTATAATTTGATAGCTTAATGTACTTAATAGAATTTAAAGATTAATTATTGTTTGAAATATATTTAATCATATTGTTTTATATTTTTATTTAATAAACGTTTAGTTTGTTTTTAAACTTAATTTGTTTTCATTTTGCCACCCCACCATACATCTCTTATTTTTTCCATAACTATTTAAAACCCAAACGGTACATTTAGCTTTAGCTTTCATTGTGTATTATTCTAAACTCTGCTAATTTAAATCCCTGTCATTAATTTAATGACATCATTTTAGAACGTTCCATGCAGCTGCTGCCGATTCACAGTCCATAACCAGATTTTTAAAATCTTCTTCTATGGATAAACTAATCGTAGATAATGCTCTTGCATCTCTTTTGATTCAATCAGCGATTTTAGTATCATCCATTTCTGGTTTCTTTTCTGATCCTTCGACAAGTTCGTAAAGTCCCTGATGCATCAATAACATTTTTATGTTGAATTTCCATTGACGATAATTTCCATGATCCAATTTCTGTATTCTAAAAATGGAACTTTCTTCCCCGGGATTCATTTTTTTTCTTTACGAAAAATGTTCTAAAAATCACAAAACTAAAACAAAACAGCGCAACCACACTCTTGCTGCCATATGTCGGGGATCTTCGAACGGCGTGCTTTCATTTCGTTTCGTTTTGTTTTTGGATTGGTGCTTCTGCCAAGGAGAAAAATAAGTCACATCCGAACTCTGAGAGACACAGCACAAAGAATACTTTATTTACAGAATATACATGGAAAATATATAAAACAGACTCCCATTGGTTGGGATCAAGCATGTAACAGGAGCTCTTATTCATCTCCTTAAAAGCACGAACCATACGTCACATGACGTCATGCCTCGGACTCCGCGATCGTCTGAAGAGAAAATGGAACTCAGGATGACTCAAGGGAAAAACAACATGCGGTCATTTATTGAGCCGCAATAGAAAACTCACAAAAACAGATTACCCATTTGTGCATGTGATATTGCAATAAATCAATCGCTCTCTTTATGTCCTCATATTCTTCTTGCAAATAAACTGAGTGGTCTAACGAGGCTGTTCCAAATAAATTTCCATTGTAAATGAGCATGCAATTCAAGCTCCTCAATGAGCTTTTAATGAACAGTCACCCTTCAGTTGCGGTATTGGATGGAATTCCCAAACTCCTCCATTAAACCACATACGTTATGGCAATAAAAAAAAATCCACTGTCGCTTCGAAAGTATTGGAAGAAATTCACTTTCTTTCGATCGAAAGTAGGGTACCTTAGCTCTCCTTTCAAGCAAACTTTTCTTGTGCAGTCTTGATGCTAAGAATTCTGAAGTTTTTTCTTCCTATGACTCACGTCTGATTTAGTGTAGAGTGGTCACATTAATATAAGCTGTAGAGATAAAACTTGACGTGATAGAAGAAAACTAATTGCAATTTTGAAATCAGCATGCTTTTTTGACTTAAAAATATCTGAAAAATCGAAGTCAACAGAAATTGTGTTAAAAATTGTTTCCCAGTGTTATTTATACGTAATTTATGAATTTTAACTAATGTTAGAATTTTAATAATAAAGGATATTTTTAATAATGTAACTATTAGCATTATTTAATATGGTATACATGATTGTTGCAAAGTTTAAACTTATGAAACTTTTCTGTGTTATTCAACTTTCGTAACCAGTGCTCAGCTTTTCTATAATTCGGCCACATGAAATGAACTCGGGTGTCATGGTTGAGTTCCTCTGCTCTAGTCAATGCATGCATGTTAATGTGTGTTACAGTATTAAATATTTATTAAATAAATAGTTATACTATTTGTTTATTTACTTCAAATTATTTCAGACACTGAAACTATAGCTAGTGGTGACCTGACAATTCCTTTGCCTCATGGTGCCTTAGCACAATCCGAAACTCATTGGCAGCAGAAATTAGAGGCTGCACAAAATGTTTTGTTTTGTAAAGAACTCTTTTCTCAGGTAAGTTTATAATTTTTGTTTGCTTTTATGCCTTAAATGATTGTTAAGTTAATAAAATTACTAAACTTTTAAAATATAACATATTTCAAAATGTTATTTCCGCTATGATCACATTTTCTGCAAAATGTGAAAAGACTGTCTGCAAAAATAGAAAAGTGGGTTTTCATTTCTTTTTCTAAAGTGTGTTACTATAATATGACTTTCAAGGAATTACTTGAAATTATAGCCCTGCATAGAGCCGGGAAACCAAACACAACCCACATTCAGGTCAGGTTGATTTATTGATATTTTTTCCAATGCAGGTTGGACCTTAATTGTTTTGTGTTCAAGTTGACCCATTTAAAATAAATCTATATTAATAAAAGAAAGTTTCGCTCCGTCTGTGCATCCATGTGCAATGGCTAGCAAAATCTACTGCATGTACAAAGTTCAAAATTTTTGTGATGACACTCTAAAGCTTCTCCTGGTGCTCTTGAGGCTCAGAATTTAAATTTTTTGATAATTATCCCAGTTATTAATTAAAAACTGATCGAAAACACATTCTTTTCCTTTGAAAATCGGTAAGCATGTCCGCACATGCCAGGGTTGTAGTGGGTAGCTGCCCGGGTACCCACCCAGCTGCCCGCCCGGGCTGGGTTTTTTATAAAAAACCCACTTAAAAAGCCCGGGTTTTTTTAAGAGTATTTCTGGAAAGGAACAAATGATGTATTTGTTGTTCATGGTTATTTTTTTTTTTTTTTTTCTTGTTCATTTCTTTGAATCTTAGAAAATATATTTGTACTAATTTACTTGCACTTTTAGATTGGGAACCCTACAAGTTTAAAATGTTTTAGCTTTTAATTTAAAACGTAAATTTAAGCTTTCCAATTAGCTTCAAGAGTATTATATTTACTAAACTTATTATATTTATTAGATTATTTTAATGTACTTTTTACTGCTGAATCCGAAAATGACCTTCATTTTTAACCATCACTTAAGGAAAATAAAAGTTTTACATCTGTTTTATAGTATCAGATGTTTGCTATATTTTAACTTTGACATTTACGATTTGCAAAAAAAATTATAACGTGATGGTTAAAAATGAAGGTCATTTTCAGATTCAGTGCTAAAAAGTACATAAAAAACAATTATCAAAAGTTAAAAAACTCAGCCGTCTCCTCTATTTTATAGTATTTGATTTTTATTTTTTAACTTTGACAATTTATGATTTGCAAAACATCCTGAGATGATGATTAAAAATTAAGGTAATTCCCAGATTCAGTGCTAAAAAATACATAAAAGTTAAAAATCATAACCATCGCAATCTTGTGTTAACTAATCTAAAACTTTTTCTTAAACTTCTTGGCAGTAATCTATCTGAAATGTTTTGTGTTATCCTGTAAAATAAGTATGAATGGTAACCACCGAAAATCATAATATTAGATTGTCATCAGATTTACATCAGTATACATATAAAATTTAGTCTTGATCGGATATTTGAAGCTTGAAAGTGAGTTAAATTTCGAGTACAAATTTTGAACTGAGAAAACATGCATACGATCGTTGAAGTTAAATAAAATAACATAATATTTGTTAAAAGAAATCATGAAAAGAAATAGTCTCAAATCCTTACAAAATAAAACATATGTTAAAATACAATGATTTTAGACAATCTGAAACTTAATAAAAGTTAACTCAATCATAACACTTTACTATTTTTTTCAAAGTGTGAATACACATGAAAAGTTCTTCAAATACTTTTAAATACTTAGGATATGACCCCTCAAAGCATGGCCAAACTCATTTGTGTTCAGATGCAGAAAAGTGGTATAAGTCATGCATTTTTAAAGTTTCATAACTCAGTCAATTTTAGTGTTATATGAACGGGACTTTTTTTGTCTGTCTTGTCAGTGTAATATAATAGGAAAGTTTTACTAAATATAACTTATAGCACCTTGGGCTGTATAAACACTTAAATTTCATAATTTAAGAAATGTTTTTATTGACCCAAATCGCTTTTAAAATATTTCTTTGCCTCAAATGAAAACATTTTTGTAATATTTAAACTATATGTGTATGACTAACGGTTTAGGAATTAGCCATTGGACGCCATTGAGAGTGGACACCCTGTATATACTTAAGAAACATTTTTGTTGTAAGATATTTTTTATCAACATTTGCTAATCTTATGATAATTTCAAAGGAGCAAGTTTTTTTTAAAGTTATATTTATATTTCATTATTAAATAACACAATTGATAGCTTTGCAATTTAAAATTTGTTATTTAAATTAAAGGGATCATATAATATATATGTATTTTAAGAGCAGAGAAAAATATTGAGATCCTTATTAAGACTATGAAGTCATTCCCATCTATTAGACTATGAAGTGTTTGTTTACAAAGATTGTATTTGAGATCAGGATTGCCACTTGTTTCGGCAATCAAATTTCTTGCACTTTCCTAAGCAAAAAATTAAATTTTCCCTGAGTAATTCCTCTGAGAATTTTCAAAATTTCAACGGATAAATTTTGCAAAGTACCAAAATTTAGTAGCCAATTTACCCAAGGAAAATTACCCATTTAACCCGGGTTTTTTAATAAAACCCGCCCGGGCTGGGTTTTTAACAAAAAACCCGGGTTTTTTACAACCCTGGCACATGCTCAGTTCAGAGTTTTCCAAAGCTCACAAGCAGAGAAAATTGAAAAGTGCGATATCGGCTTTTTTTCTTTGCTGTTTGTGTTAATGCCCTATAGCCAAATTGTACAAAGTACGGAAAAATGAATGAGATATGCTTAAATTTTGTACATTTACATTTTAAACGCCACAATTTTTGCGATAAACTATTAACATTAACCTTTTCAAAAAAAAAAATTATGAAACATCGAATTCATATTTTTTTTATTTTTCATATTTTATGAATCTCATATCCCTTGAACCAAAAGAAATGTGGAAAAACCGATTATACCAAATTAAAGACCATACTTTACTCTTTCAAATGCCGTCTATGGTTTTAAAAAAAATTATATTAACCCTTTTAAAAATTTTATTTTCCGTATGCCATTTTGCAATATTCACAATTTTTGCATTCTTTATAAATCTGTATCAGCGATTCTGATCAAGCTATGAAAAACTAAAAATTCCAGACCATATCTAGGTTCATTTCCATTTTGAAATATGCATTCACTTTTGAAAAATATGAATATTAACCCTATGAAAAAAAATAGTTTGCAAAACTCACTTTTGGGATTTTCTCTTTTCTGCAATTTTTTAAATTGTATATCTGCTTAACAAATTAAAATACAAGCACAAACCAAAGATACCTAATCACATCTACATTCAGTTTTGTTTATGACGAATCCATTGGTTTGACAATATATTTATATTAACCCTTTCAAAGCGTTTGTTTCCAGAAGTCACTTTCCCAATTTTTATGATTTCTACAATATTTGAAAATCTGAATCTTCTTTCTTAATTAAGCTACGAAAAATTAAAAATACCAGGCCATATCTATCTTTATTCTCATTTTGAGATGTGCAATATGTTTAGAAAAAATATTAATATTAACCCTTTGGGAAAAAAAAAAACATTTCAGAAATTTTCATGGAGGACATGCATATTTCTAGTACTCATTGAAGTGTGTCAATGCTTCTAAGCTTTAAATACTTGGAAAAGTGGTCAAAGAATGTCAGCACCTGATAACCGTTAGAAAAGGGCCCAAGAAAATCCACCGAAACCAGTTCATTGGACCTAGATTGGATGAATATCTCTATAATAATAGCCTCAAGTCATGTGACTGTCATCAACAGTTCCGGGCTGACCGCTTTGCTCTTTATATCCCATGTGGTCATTTTGGTACTTTAATGTTTGCCGAACGCAGGTGATAATTCGCCAAATATTGTTCCATCGCTATAACTTCATCTATATTATACAGGGTTGTAGTGGGTAGCTGCCCGGGTACCCACCCAGCTGCCCGCCCGGGCTGGGTTTTTTATAAAAAACCCACTTAAAAAGCCCGGGTTTTTTTAAGAGTATTTCTGGAAAGGAACAAATGATGTATTTGTTGTTCATGGTTATTTTTTTTTTTTTTTTTTCTTGTTCATTTCTTTGAATCTTAGAAAATATATTTGTACTAATTTACTTGCACTTTTAGATTGGGAACCCTACAAGTTTAAAATGTTTTAGCTTTTAATTTAAAACGTAAATTTAAGCTTTCCAATTAGCTTCAAGAGTATTATATTTACTAAACTTATTATATTTATTAGATTATTTTAATGTACTTTTTACTGCTGAATCCGAAAATGACCTTCATTTTTAACCATCACTTAAGGAAAATAAAAGTTTTACATCTGTTTTATAGTATCAGATGTTTGCTATATTTTAACTTTGACATTTACGATTTGCAAAAAAAATTATAACGTGATGGTTAAAAATGAAGGTCATTTTCAGATTCAGTGCTAAAAAGTACATAAAAAACAATTATCAAAAGTTAAAAAACTCAGCCGTCTCCTCTATTTTATAGTATTTGATTTTTATTTTTTAACTTTGACAATTTATGATTTGCAAAACATCCTGAGATGATGATTAAAAATTAAGGTAATTCCCAGATTCAGTGCTAAAAAATACATAAAAGTTAAAAATCATAACCATCGCAATCTTGTGTTAACTAATCTAAAACTTTTTCTTAAACTTCTTGGCAGTAATCTATCTGAAATGTTTTGTGTTATCCTGTAAAATAAGTATGAATGGTAACCACCGAAAATCATAATATTAGATTGTCATCAGATTTACATCAGTATACATATAAAATTTAGTCTTGATCGGATATTTGAAGCTTGAAAGTGAGTTAAATTTCGAGTACAAATTTTGAACTGAGAAAACATGCATACGATCGTTGAAGTTAAATAAAATAACATAATATTTGTTAAAAGAAATCATGAAAAGAAATAGTCTCAAATCCTTACAAAATAAAACATATGTTAAAATACAATGATTTTAGACAATCTGAAACTTAATAAAAGTTAACTCAATCATAACACTTTACTATTTTTTTCAAAGTGTGAATACACATGAAAAGTTCTTCAAATACTTTTAAATACTTAGGATATGACCCCTCAAAGCATGGCCAAACTCATTTGTGTTCAGATGCAGAAAAGTGGTATAAGTCATGCATTTTTAAAGTTTCATAACTCAGTCAATTTTAGTGTTATATGAACGGGACTTTTTTTGTCTGTCTTGTCAGTGTAATATAATAGGAAAGTTTTACTAAATATAACTTATAGCACCTTGGGCTGTATAAACACTTAAATTTCATAATTTAAGAAATGTTTTTATTGACCCAAATCGCTTTTAAAATATTTCTTTGCCTCAAATGAAAACATTTTTGTAATATTTAAACTATATGTGTATGACTAACGGTTTAGGAATTAGCCATTGGACGCCATTGAGAGTGGACACCCTGTATATACTTAAGAAACATTTTTGTTGTAAGATATTTTTTATCAACATTTGCTAATCTTATGATAATTTCAAAGGAGCAAGTTTTTTTTAAAGTTATATTTATATTTCATTATTAAATAACACAATTGATAGCTTTGCAATTTAAAATTTGTTATTTAAATTAAAGGGATCATATAATATATATGTATTTTAAGAGCAGAGAAAAATATTGAGATCCTTATTAAGACTATGAAGTCATTCCCATCTATTAGACTATGAAGTGTTTGTTTACAAAGATTGTATTTGAGATCAGGATTGCCACTTGTTTCGGCAATCAAATTTCTTGCACTTTCCTAAGCAAAAAATTAAATTTTCCCTGAGTAATTCCTCTGAGAATTTTCAAAATTTCAACGGATAAATTTTGCAAAGTACCAAAATTTAGTAGCCAATTTACCCGGGGAAAATTACCCATTTAACCCGGGTTTTTTAATAAAACCCGCCCGGGCTGGGTTTTTAACAAAAAACCCGGGTTTTTTACAACCCTGATATTATAACAGTGCAACTCATGTGACTGTCATAAACAGTTACGGGCTTACGCCTTAGTTTTTCATAAGCAATGCGGCCATTATTAATCAAAATTATTTTTTAGACTGAAACTGCATAAAAGTTGGCATGATCGCAAACAATTCTTGGTATTATTGTTATAGTTGGTCGTAAATCTTGCCAACAGCATTTTTTAACTTGCCAGTTAGCATTTTTTATTTTTTGTGTAGTAAATTAAAACGATGCTTTGATGTTGAAATTAAATGTCATGGTTTGTGGTATAATTTATTATTTTTCTTCATTCTTTTCTTTTTCTGAAAAAAGAAAAAAGTAAAAGTATTGAATTTCAAATGTTTAAGTTTTAAATTAAAGTTATATATTTTAAATAAAATGAGTGAAAGGATTATATTTTAACTGAAATTAATGAAATACGAAAATTACAACGGGAACAATGTTTTGTGATTTATCACCTGCGCAGAGCTAACATAAAAATACAAAGTTCTTCATTTCTCTATCACAATCTTCCAATTTTGCAACGAATTAAGCAAGTAAATTAAATTACGAATAAAAGTAACATAATACAATGCTTAACATACATTTCAGGGAGACCAAACTGGTCGCCAAGGGCGACTAGTTTCTTATAAGGGCACTAATGATATTCAATGCGGTTTGTGTTTAATACATTGAATGCATGATAGAACAAAATTTTTGGTGTCTTTGAAAATTCCTGACCAAAAAAATTTTCTTAAGTAATTTTCTGTAGATATTTCTAATACCAAAGTGAGAGGCATATGGCAAACCTAGACAACTGGAGAAATGACATTCATAGGGCGAGACATTGGAGAAGCCTCTAAGAAAATAATTGACACACTTTATACTATCGCTAAAATAGAATGTCAGTGCAAGGAAAAAAATTAGTTAATGGAAAAGGGAAGCTATCTGCATGGCATCATTAGCAATTGGTAATCAATAGATACCATTAAAAAAGTCTTATGTCAGGGAATAAAACAAGGCATGTGCTAGAAATAGATGCAGAATGTGCCAGGAAACAGATAATATGCTCTGCTCACCGGCAACCTAACGCCACAACTATGCTTAGAAATAAAATAAATCAGATTAATGAAATTAAAATTGCTAGAAACAGCAATTGGGAACAAAAACAATGCAAATATTTTCTCACATATGCAAGGCCACACATATGCTGCCACAGTTAGTGAATACTATTATTTCTGTACAATAATCTTTGCCTTATTTTAAACTGAATTTCTATCATAAATGAGGCAAAAATTACTATTCAGAAATAGAAATGAATGCCATGATTCCCAAGAATACTTAATTAGGTACTGCCCGCATTCGCACATGAGTAGTTTATTTTCTTTCTCAATATGAATAAGTTTCTTTTATAAACCTATTCATAGATTGTTTATAATGAAGTAAAAAAATTGCTTTTGAAAAAAAGGTTTTCTTGGTTGTACTACTACGTTTGTTTGTTTATTTATTTATTTATTTTCTGAACCTATCCCTGTTTGAAATACATACATTTTACATGAATTGTTCTGTCAGGGGAGTTCACACTGCCAGTTGTCATTGGGACAAAATGTTTTACTTGGCGAGAAAGTAAAAAAATAAAATTCACATATTGCACGATTTATTTACCTATCATTTTTCATAACTGGTTTACCAAATTGCTAAGGTTAGTGAAAATTCAATGGGAACCTGACTTTCCGACAACAAATCTGCAGTATAAAGGTTGTAAATGTTTATGTTCTTTGTATAGTATGTATTAAAAAAACATAGTGAAATTTCTTTATTTTTTTTCCTTCATTTAGCTTGCACGTGAGGCTAATTTTATGGAATCTAGTATACCAAATCTAGTTGTTGGTAACCAAATTACAACATCTGTAAGTTGATTTACTTTATTAAAATTCTTAGATATATATTTTTTTCTTATTGAATTTTATTTATGATTGCCTATTTTATTAGCTTTTTCCTGGTGTACAGATGAGCATTGGTCTTTGCCACAGTACTACCCAAGATAGAATCAAAGTAAGTGATACTTAAGCTATTAAAAATTTCATTGATAGTGGAATTCTTTAAAAAATGTATTTAGGAACATTATTTGAAAAAAGCATAGATAAATTTCATGTCAGTTTTCAGCCATTTCAAAAGACAGTCAAAACAGTCTTTTATTAAATTTTGTGTAGAGAATGGCTTTTGCTAAAATTAAAAAGGTTCAATCCCGATATTGACCATTCATAAATTCATAACATTCATAAATTGCATTGACTTTTAAACTATATTTTAATACATTTGTGAGTAAATATATTTTTTCCTTGTGTTGTAAATATAGGTTTGTAGTACAGTTGTTCCATTTTCACATTATCAATTTCTATTATCTTGTGTATGCTTTGTACAAAAGTTCACCTTTTCTGTAGCAAAGATTATACAAAGAGATTTATATTTCTAAATTTTAGGTGCGTTACTAGAATTGACTCTAGAAAAAAAAAAAAAAGGCTGTCGGACAGGAATTTTTCAAAAAAAAAAAAAAAACACAGTTGTACCTTGTACACAAAAAATATTTTAAGCTGGTTTGTTTAGAGCCCCCTTAGAATTTACAATATTTTCCAGCAATCAATTGAATCCCCCCTCCCCCCCCCCCAACACTAGGGTGTCAACGATTTTAATCAGTTGATTTAAATCTGCGATTAAATTGTGATTTTAGTCAAACGATTTTTTTAAAAAAATTATTGATTAAAATCAAAAATTTTCTAAATGTTTAAAATGTCAAAAAAAAAAAAAAAAAAAAAAAAAAAAAATTAAAATCTGAGATGAACATTATTTGAAAGTTTCTACAGGTATTTTGACTTATGAATAAACAAAAAAGAGCTTTAAAAAAAAAGAGCTTAATGCCTGAGTATTGTAAAAAATTAAAAACAGTTAAGTTTGTGAAAAGCATTGTTTTTATCCAACATAAAACAGTTTCATTTAAAAATGATATTTAAATCTAACATTATTTGTAATGTCATAATTTCCTTTTGGAAATCAATTTATGTAAAATAAACACAGCAAGTGTAATAAATTTCTGCAAGTAAAAGAATAAATAGTCAGTGTCTTAGTTTTTTGTTCTACTTTTGTAATAATAAATTAATAGGAATTGCGAGTTAAAGAAGAATGAAAGAGTGACATCTGCTCAACAGCTACATTATAAATGAATGCATAAGAGAAAAAGAACTAATTGGTATAAAAATGTTAAACACAGTAAGAGCTTCTTCGATATTGGTTGAATATATATATATATATATATTTTTTTTTACTTACTAACTCATATACACTAAATAAAAAAATTAATTAGGCATTGAAAAGACAGCAAAACTTAAAAAATTGAACCATTGAAAGCTAATAATCCTCACTGAGACGTAATAATGCTGTTATTTAAATATTTTGAAGATTTCAAATATAACTGGCTATCCTTATATTTATTCTGTATGTTTGTATGAATGAGTTTAACTTATTTTCATAATTTTTTTGGTTAGCATACACATACATGTGCATAAGTTTAGATTTTGGTGATTAACAGTAATTTTTCTTAGTACAAATGCAAAACAAGCTGCAAATAATATTTGTTAGTTTTGTTATTTATGTTACTAACTAATGAAATTACTTATTTGCAGTTTTTATTAATTCTGGGATTACTGCACAAAATGCACCCTGTCTTAAAAATAGTTAAATTCACCTACAGTTGTAGCCAGATATTTCTTGTAAAAAACTTCCCCTATTCAAAAGTATTTCTAGATTCATGTGCCCAAGATCTTGCAAAAATAGTAGAACTTTATTTCTTTAGAAAAACAGGATATTATTAAAACATGTTATTTAATTGTATTTGTCAATTCATGAGTCATAAAATTATTAAAAATTAAGGACACTTTATTTATCCTACTAAAAATTATTCTCTTGTTTTTTTCTTATAAATTCTGGGGAGATTTGTCATCATTACTAAATACATTACTAATATATTTCCTCATGAAATAGTGCTCTTTTTTTGAACTAACATCCTGCCCCCTTTTTCTTTCTAAAAATGAATACTGCATTATTAATTATTTTAATAATTAAAGTTTAAAAATGTATAATATGTTTCTAATTAGAGAGTTAATTGTTTAATAATTATTAATTTGAAGTAGTGTTAACTATTTAATATTAACTGCAGTTATCAATAATTTTAATAAATGTTAAATATCACTAGTATTTAATAAAGTTTTACATAATTATTACAATATGAATGTATGTAACATTGTATGATACTACCTAATGAAATACTAATTTGCAGTTTTTATAATTTCTATAATTACTAACTAATAATTATACAGTCGGACCTCGTTATCCCGATGCCCGGTTTTCATGTCACTCCGGTTACCACGTCAGTTTTTCAAAGTCCCGATTTTCAGTATATGATTTTAATGCAATTAAACACCGGATTTTACGTCGTTGAATAATTTTCAACTCCCGATATCCTGACGGTTTAGGAAAATTGTCCATTTTTCATAATCCATCTTATAAGCACGGAAATTAGCGGTAAGAAATGTCTTAACCAAACTTTTCACAGAAAAGTCTAAAATATCCATTGAGATAAATGAGAAATTTTACTTCAATCTTTTATCTGAATAAATAAACCCACACACTATGAATAACCCACTTAATCTCTAGATAGACGTATCAGTGTACTCGCGGTCTTTTTGTTCTGGTCAGGCGGTGCTTTCGTGGTGCTTCTTGCTTCACGGAATTTTTCATCCAACCAGAACCGAAGTACTGCATTGCATTGAAACAACCAGTATCTAACATCCATTTCTGAAACAACGAATATTGATTACAATTCATTGTGTAACATTGAAAGAAAGAATTGTAGGGAGTACATCTAGGAATAAAACATACCTTAATTCATCAATATTTCATGTAACAATAAAAATCAAGTCATCATAAATCTGTTTATTCTTTTCAATTCTGTTTTTGTGTATATTTTGTTTAATAATAATCTTTTATAGCTTAAAACTGCAAGAACAGCTATGAATTTAAAATTGTCTCAATTTAATTAAAGATACAGCTTTTTATAAACACTAGGGGGCTCGCCCCCTACGAGCTATGCTCGTCAACCCCCGTTCAGACACTGCAGACTCTAAAAGTACGCTAATTTGATCGGCTTTAAAAAGATTTCGGAAGATTGAATTATAATTTAAAAAGCAGTAGCGATCTCCCTATAAACGGATTTCTATTCATTTCTCTTTGAATGGGGAATTTTAAGGCCAAATCCGCTGCGGTACTACTTGATGAACCCGTCAACCAATTTCGCCAAATTATATAAATCGCCAAAGCACTCGCCAATTATATAAATTGACATAATTTTTATTTTAAATAACGAAAGAACAAATAAATTAGTGCAACATTAATAAAAATACAAATAAAACGTCGAAATAAAAATAACTTTATGACATAGACACGTGTAACTTGCTTAAAGTCAAGTTAATGTGACATTTACGGTCAACCATTATTGACATTTAATCTTATAGTTTGGCGAATGATAGAGTTTTGGTCGACGGGATAACTAAGTAGTACCAAAAATACATATGTCAATCGCTGTTTTTGTCTTTGACGTAGACACGTGTAACAACATTTCAAAATAAGCTAATATAAAAGGAATTAAGTAAACAGAGTCTTTGTCTCGTGGTATTTTTTAACAAAGCGAAAAGAAAGTTCTTTTAAATGAGACATTTTAAATTAATCGTTTTTAATCTGACGTAATTTTGACCAAACTATTCTTTCTCTTTTTAATATTCACATGAAAATGCTTGTTTTAGAAATGAAATATTATTTGCGCTTTCCTAACAAAAATAGTTGAAAAGTATCCGCTCAAAATATCAAATAAATGCCTAGCGCAATTTCTGAATTTAAACCTTTTTGCAATATTATTTTGTATTCATTTTATGTAATAACTGTAATGTGATGTAAATATGACGTAATTTCTCCTATTTAAGACTTCTAACGCATCTTAATAAATTTATTATTTTACAAATTCCTTTCTCTCTTAAAATTCACATGTAATTATAGTTTTTATGACGTAATTTTTAATAAGTTCCTGCTTTTTGTACATAATTATTATTTTGTACATAATTTAATTCTAATTCCAAATGTTTTTTTTTTCTGTTTATAATAGTCATGTGTAAATAATTTTTTAATTTATTTACAAGTATAAATATATATATATATATTTTTTTTTTGAAGCAAACATTATTATTTCCACTGTTTATACAGTTGGCAACAGTTTAAATTATTATAACTTTCTAAAATCTGTAAAAAATATCTCTAGAAATGCTGAAAATTTGAATTTAAAATAGAAATAAAACCTCAAAAAATTAGTCAAATTAAAAAAAGAAAAACAGTCTGCACACCGGGAACTTCAAACGTATATAATGATCTAAAAATTATTAAATTCCTATGAATAGTTTTTGCTCCTATAAAACTTTTTTAGTGAAACGATTTTGTCCAACTTTAGCATTAAATATCTCTTAAAATAATTCTTCGATTTGAAAACTGTCTTCCTCAGCGTGTTTATCAAACATTTCTGTATCATACTACCGATTTTCATATTTTTGTATGCATTATTTTTCTTAATATTAACAAAGAAAGACCTCCTGTCACAAAAAATTCAAAACCGGCGGCGGTGACAGCGGTAGTTACTTTTTTTTAGAATAGAGAGATATTTTTCTCCAACTCCGGTTACCGCGACACTTTTTTTCTGGTCATTAGAGTGTCCGGATAATGAGGTTCGACTGTAATTTTATTAATTAAAGTGTAAAATCATACATTATGTTAGCAATTAGTGTTTTAATTGTTTTGCAAACCTAAAACTCTTGGTGGCTCTTCAGTCTATTTATTTGAACGCTGGGAAAAAAAATAAAAAAAATCTGATTTAAATCAAAAAATTCGATTTTTTTGATTAAAAAAAAAATCAGGATTTTTACCCCCCCCCCCCCCCCCCCCCACACACACACACACACATAGGAAGCGTTAAAAAGGGCTGCTGGGCACATCAGAAGGGTTAAAAAGAGCCGCTGGGCACATAAAAGAAATAAAATGGGCCACCGGGTGCTGCGTCTTGCTAAAATGGCTTAGAGTCAACATTAGTTACATAATAATAAAGTTTGGGAATCGATGATCTTTTTCATTCTTATAGCCTTCATTAAATTTGTTCTGCTACTCACATACTCAACTAAACAGCAGAATATGTTGTTGGACAATTTTTTAAAGCATTTATGACAAATACTTATAATAAGTTCTCATTACTTTGTTTAAAGTATTCAAACATTTTTTTAATATTTAGTATAGAATTATGCAGCATTTGGATTGAAACCAAATGTAAAAGTAAATCAAAGGACAAAGTAAAACCTTTGAGTTAAATTACGTGGAAACTTGGTAATTTAAAATAATTCATTTTCTCAAAAAAAGATTTATGTTTTTCTAATTTGTTCTACACATCAAATCCTTAACAGTTGAATCCCTTATTTTCTCAGTGAAGTTGTTTTATCATTATGGTTACATTCTGATGCTTCCCAATATGGAATTTGATTACATTTGATGATTAATATGAACACAACTTAAACAAACTCATTTTAATATATTTTTTAAAGATTTTAGATAATATTTGGTTTAGTGTACACTACCTAAAAGTAATTTTCATCAGCATTCGAAAATATGACAATAAGAATCAAAAGGCTAATAATCATTAATATTTTAATGCTATTTCTGAGGGAAATGTGTCTTCTTATTTATTATTATATGTATTTATGGATGTAAAAATTTACCTATGTGTATGGATGCATTTTTTAGAGTACCACACCAAGTGCTCATACAAATGAGCATAAGCCTGTTCTTGAACATTCCTTGCATCAGCTACTTAGAGAACTGCATTATAATGCAATTCATCATCCAATGCCTCATCCCACTACATCAATTCTTGGAATTAGTAAGAGAAGGAGATTGGCTGGACCACAAGCATCAGATCTTGAAACGATACACAGAGCTTCGGAGCTGTAAATATGCTTATTTTGTTCCATTAGTAATAGATTGCTGTTACCATCAATATTAAGACAGTTTCATTAATAGTTATCCAGTTGATTTATAGGTAAATTTTGTGTCAAATTTTAAATTTCTAGCTTCAATAGTTTCAGTGTAGTTGTGATCTTAAAATGTTTTCTACTCATTTCACACCTTTAGACTTATAATTAAAAAAATAAACTAAAATAAATTGTTCTTAGTGAGCATCTATTCTATATATTAGTGGCTACCTCTTTATTCATTTTCAAGTTTTGAACCATAATGGATTCAGGAAAATTATGATGAAAGGTTGATTTTAGATGTATATTATAACTCCCATTACTCCACTTTAAAACTTTAAAATTTTAATTTTTTTAATGTACTCATATCAAACATGTGCAGTTAAAAAAAAGGGGTAATCCCCCTCCCACCTATTTTACTACTAAATAAACACTGAGAAAAATGGAAATAGCAATTTGATATGAAATTTGTCTTCTTTAACTGTATGAAACTGTAAAAGATAAGCTAGGTTTGCCAGATTTATTTTAGAAAAAAACCGGAAGATTTTAATTGACACTAATTAGTTTCGGTTTTATCTATCATCCTTTTTTATAACATATACTAAATTATGTGGAACTAGGGGGCTCTGCCCCCTACGAGCTAAGCTCGTCAACCCCCGTTCAGACACTGCAAATTCTAAAAGCATGCTAATTTGATCGGTTTTAAAATGATTTCGGAAGATTGAATTATAATTTAAAAAACAGCGACGATCTCCCTATACACGGGTTTCTATTCATTTCTCTTTGATTGGGGAATTTTAAGGCCAAATGCTGTTAAAAGGTACAATGGCTGTTTTCGTCTTTGGTTAAATAAAATCAGTTAAACATCTCAAAATAAGCTAATATAAAATGAATTAAGTAAACAGAGTCTTTGTCTCCTGGTATTTTTTAACAAAGCGAAAAGAAAGTTCTTTTAAATAAGACATTTTAAATGTATGGTTTTTAATCTGATGTAATTTTCACCAAACTTTTCTTTCTCTTTTTCATATTCACGTGAAAATACTTTTGTTAGAAATGAAATATTATTTGTGCTGTCCAAACAAAAATAGTTGAAAAGATCATCTCAAAATATCAAATAAATGTCTTGTGCAATTTTTAAATTTAAACTGTTTTGCAATATTATTTTTTGTTCATTTTACATAATAACTGTAATGTGACGTAAATGTGACGTAATTTCTCCTATTTAAGACTTCTAATGCATGGTAATGAATTTATTATTTTACAATATCCTTTCTGTTTTAAAATTCATGTGTAAATATAGTTTTTATGACGTAATTTTCAATAAGTTCCTGCTTTTATACATAATTTTTTAATTCTAATTTGAAGGTTTTTTCTGTTTATAATAGTCACGTGAAAATAAATTTTTAAATTGAAGCAAACATTATTGTTTGCGCTGTTTATACAGTTGGCAACAGTTTAAATTAATACCATTTTCTAAAATATGTAAAATATGTCTCTCGAAATGCTGAAAATTTGAATTTAAAATAGAAATAAAGCCTCAAAAAATGAGTCATTAAAAAAAATAAATGCAGTCTGCACACCAGGAACTTCAAACGTATAAAATGATCTAAAAATGATTAAATTCCCATGTATAGTTTTTGCTCCTATAAAAATTTTTTAATGGAACGATTTTGTCCAACTTTAGCATTAAATATATCTTAAAATAATTCTTCAATTTGAAAACCGTCTGCATCAGCGTTTTTATCAAACATTTCTCTATATACCACCAATTTTCATATTTTTGTATGCAATATTTTTCTTAATATTAACGAAGAAAGACCTTCGGTCACAAACAATTCAAAACTGGTGGCGGTGACAGTGGTAGTTACTTTTTTTTAGAATAGAGAGATGCACCAGTAAAGTTTTTGATAATTAATTTGTTTTAAAAGAGGCTATTAATGAATCCACTAAATTATTATTTTCCAACTGTATTTGTATTACATTATTCTATTAACATTTTAAACTAATTTTTTGTCATACTAGGGGGCTCCCCCCCCCCTACGAGCTACGCTCGCCAACCCTCGTTCAGACACTGCAGTCTCTAAAAGCACGCTAATTTGATCGGTTTTAAAAAGATTTTGGAAGATTGAATTATAATTTTAAAAAAACAAAATCTGCCTATAAACGGGTTTCTATTCATTTCTCTTTGATTGGGGAATTTTACGGAAAAATCAGCTGCTGTTAAAAGATACAATGGCATTTCAAAATCATCTAATATAAAATGAATTAAGTAAACAGAGTCTTTGTCTCCCGGTATTTTTTAACAAAGCAAAAAGAAAGTCCTTTTAAATAAGACATTTTAAATATATCGTTTTTAATCTGACGTAATTTTCACCCTACTTTTATTTCCCTTTTTAATATTCACGTGAAAATGCTTTTATTAGAAATGAAATATTATTTGCGCTGTCCAAAAAAAAAAAATAGTTGAAAAGTTCATCTCAAAATATCAAGTAAATGTCTCGCGCTATTTTTAAATTTATACTGTTTTGCAATATTATTTTGTGTTCATTTTATGTAATAACTGTAATGTGACGTAAATGTGATGTAATTTCTCCTATTTAAGACTTCTAACGCATGTTAATAAATTTATTATTTTACAATATCCTTTCTCTGTTAAAATTCATGTGTAATTATAGATGAAGTAATTTTCAATAAGTTCCTGCTTTTTATACGTAATTATTTAATTCTAATTTGAAAGTTTTTTTTTTCTGTTTATAATAGTCACGTGTAAATAAATTTTTAATTTGAAGCAAACATTATTGTTTCCGTTGTTTATACTGTTGGCAACAGGTTAAATTAGTACAATTTTCTGAAATAAGTAAAAAACATCTCTCGAAATGCTGAAAATTTGAATTTAAAATAGAAATGAAACCTCGAAAAATGAGTCAAATTAAAAAAATAAATTAATTCTGCACACCGGGAAATTATAATGTATAAAATGATCTAAAAATTATTAAATTCCGATGTATAGTTTTTGCTCCTATAAAACTTTTTTAGTGGAACGATTTTGTCCAACTTTAGCATTAAATATCTTTTAAAATAATTCTTCGGTTTGAAAACTGTCTGCATCAGCGTGTTTATCAAACATTTTTGTATAATACTACCGATTTTCATATTTTTGTATGCATTATTTTTCTTAATATTAACGAAGACAAAAAATTATACAGTCACAAAATCCAGTCACAAAAAATTCAAAACCGGCGGCGGCGGTGACAGCGGTAGTTACTTTTTTTTAGAATACAGAGATATTTCATTCTTGAAATTGAATTGTAAGAACAAAACTAACCAAAACATCCTACAATCCAATGATAATAATGAAAATTTTAGTAATGGGAACACTACAAAAATACATGTATTTAAGCACAGAGGGAGATAATATATCAAGCAAAATATTAAAACTTAAGATGCAGATATACTAAATTTAAAAAAAAAAAAATTATAATGTCGATTACTTATAGTCCTTAATAATGTCAAGTTCAGATGATCTAATGCTACCCAAGAGTTTGCGATTACGCAGTTAACACAACTCTCCCAAGATTTTTGTCATCTTGATCGGAAACAAGCCATTTTACACTTGATGCTCTTGTGTGTAACTTTTTTTCGGCAAAAGGTCAAATTTTGAATCAAAATGAAAAAAAATCTTGAAACTATCAAAAGAAGGATGTCGTAGAAAAATGGAAGAAATCATCGTACAGGATAAATTGAAACATACACTGTACGATAGTCCTTAAAAACGTACAACTTACAGGAAAAATGTACAATCTGGCAACCCTAAGATAAGCTGGGGTTTTCATGTTTATCAAGCGTTACAGTTTTCAATACAAATATCTAATTTTGACATTATATTTGGCTTTTTTTGCCTTGGGATACCAAACAGGAAGTTAAGTAGTTTAGGAATTGTGGAGGTTTAAAATTTGGAACTCTTAATTTTAAATTCATTTTTAATCATTGCAAAATATATTGCAATGTAGGTAGTTTTTTAAGCATAACTCAAAAATTGCTTGCTGAAATTATCTGTAATTTAGATTTCACATATTTGAAACCTCTATAAATCAATTTCTGATAAAAAAATTCATAGATTGCAATTCATATTTTTGTTCGGAAATTTATTTCAAAATATACACCTTTTCAAAATTAATTTTCAAGAAAAATATTAATTGTAGCATATGAATTTTTTTAAAACGTAGATCAATTTCTGGAAGTTGCAAATATGGAAATCCAAAATTTCATTTCATTCCGTCAAATAGTTTTTGAGTTACGCTTTGAAAACTATCCAAATTGCAGCTTGTTTTCCAACTTAAAAAAAAGGAATTTACCATTAGGAGTTCAAAACTTTACATCTGCATGGTCCCTAAACTACTTCACTGAATGCCTTCCTGTTTTGTATCCCTATTTAAAATTTGCCGAAAAAGACAAATATGATGTCAAAATTGGGTGTTTGTATTGAAAATTTCAAAGTGTTATACCATTTCACTATGAAGACGACTTTTAAACTTGATTTTTTTCACATACTTTTAACTTTTTGGTGTGCAGCTTTGCATATATGCAAACAGCAGTGTTTTGAATTTAATAGATTTTTTTTAATTCGTATATACCTAATTCACACCAGAAAATTAAAATGGCAAATTTTGCTTTATTAATAACATACATTGCGTTTTTAAATAAGGCGAAGTTAAGAATTTAAACTTTCTGGTGTAAAGTCAGATTCTCTGAAATACGTAATTTCTAGAACGTATTCTATCATGGGAAATAAAGGGTTAAAGGTTAAGTTTTATAAAATAAATCATTATAAAAAATAAGGTATTTGGAGACACACTTATTAAAATATTTACTAATTTGCATTATTTTAGCTTAAAACAGCCACACAGCAGTAGTTTTTACTTATATTGCAGATGTGCAACAGAAGAAAAGATTGACGTATTATATGAAAATTGTATCTCTGATTTTTTTTTTTTTTTTTTTTTTTTTTCTGTGTAATAAACCTTTCAGAGAATCATATATAATTTTTTTCAAAACAAAATTTAAAAAAATTGCGCATTTAAGGTTTAAAGAAAACATAAATCTCTAATGGCTGTTTTTGTTTTTCTTGTGTCAATTTGGTGGTAAAATATATGTTGGAGAAATCTGTTTAATTTATTTGTTTTACCATTTGTACATTTTTAAGAGTAACTTGTGTGTCATATTTTAAGTTCTTTGCCCAATTAGATTAGCAGAAATTGTAATGAAGATTTTCTAGAGAAATCACAATAAAATGTGGATTTTAGAAAGTTTTATTATCTATTTCCTTTCTTTAAAATGTGAATCTTGTAAAACTTATGTTTCATTACCATTTGATTTCTAGAAATAAATATCATGTAGTTTTATGGGGTAATATGGATTTTTTTTAATGTAGGTTCACATATCTCTTCATTTTGTTGTTTATACTTAATTCTTCATGTTATTATTTATTATCATATTTCCTTTGAAAAATTATTATATTTCTTAATTTTAGGGAATCCTTGCTAGAACAAATAATAAAGCAGACTAGACATGTTGTTTTGAGACTGAGGTATTATTCTTTTTCTCTCTCGCTCTAATTTTAATTTTTTTTTTTCTGAAATGATAAGCAGGAATTTAAATTTTTATTTGTCAAAATTTATAACAAGTGAAACTTTGTTAAAAGTAAAATTTTTGTTAAAAGTTAAAAGTAAAAAGTACTAAAATGACATCATTTTTTATGAGGTGTACAAACATTTGCTTAATGTGATTACAGTTGCTATTGATACATTTTTGAAGTAATTTTTTTAATGAAATTTTAGCTTAATGTTATATGCACTAATCTCTAATATTTCAAATATATTTTGAAATCTTGAATATTATTCTTATGATGCTAAAAATCAAGTGTTATAACTGACAAAATCCCACAATTTCTTTAAAAATAGAAAAAAGTGGAAAGAAAGCTAAGGTAGCCAAATATCCAGCTGCAAATTTTACCAGATACTCAATGAAATTGATAAAGATGCAATGGCTATCTGACAAACATATTATGTCCAGCTTATCTGTCCAGTATTCCAAATAATTTGTAGTAGACAACTATTATCAAGCAGAACATCCAGCCTGAAATTATAAGGCTTTTATTTATTTAAACTTTGACTATAAAGCTGCCAATATGATCTTGGAAAATAACAACGGATAATTTACTTAAACTAAAAGTAATTTTCTTATATTTATGGCAATTTTTTTCCCTAAACTATTAGAACAAACATGGGAACAACTGCATACAATATGGTCATACAGTATGTACCTGCAAATATTAATAGCAAATACAGTTAAAATGGTAAAAGTTAGAAAATGACTGATCAAAGAAGAAAAACCTGTTTTTGCTAAGGTAGTAGCAACAAAGAACATAATTTCTATTCTCACAACGCTAAACTTGTTTTCATAAGATTAATGAACTGGACGAATGAGGTAAAAGGGGGGAGGGGAAAAGGGGAAAGGAAGGTATTAATTAAATCAAGTATTCTGTTATAAATGTAATGTTTTCAGTGTTGAAGTTTTTTCTATGAAAATATCTTACTAAATTAATTATATCTTCAGTTGCTATTATATTACAAATTTTGTTATTAAGTTGGTATGTCACTATTATACTAGCCAGAACAAATTTTTGTTTCTTACTACACAGAACTTGTTTTTAAGATGTAAAAATAAGTGATAGAAAGAGAAAGAGTTAAAGAAAAAAAAAAAAAAGGTTAAGAGTTGTTAAAGAAAAAAGGAAAATAAAGGTACTAAATATTCTGTTACATATATTATCAGTTTAAAATTTTTCTCATTTAAAAAATATATACTATTGCTGAACTAATTAGTTGATAAAATTCATGATTAAGGGAAATAAAAATAATAAAAACAAGCAGGAAGCAGGAATTCTGCTTTTTCAGAATTTAGTGTTGCCCCCGATAGTGAAAAAAAAAATTTTTTTGTTATTACGTGGTGGAACTCATTGGGTTTCGACGAAAGAAAATGTTTCAGAAGGAACTGTTTCATTAATTTATAATAAACCTACAAAATTAGTTACAATAAAAAATACCTAATATCTTATATTGGTTAGTTAAATTCTCAAACAAATATTATTTTAACCTAAGGTCACTGCTCTTCTATAAGGTATGGACACTCCAAATTTTTGTAAAACTTGTTTTATGTGATTTCAATTGTGTTATTTTTAAAAGTGAAGCAAATCCACCTGTGAAGAATTTCAAAGCCACTGGAGTGAAAATGATGCTTTTCTACAAAACATATTTCAGTTTTAAGACTTAAAATATGTTCTTTTATTTTATATGAGATGACGTCATTTGCATCTGCTGGAGAATTTCACATTTATGATCCAGTCTTAAACAACATCTATCTATAGAAAAGTATGCATATGATGTCACTATCACAGAATAATACAGAAAACCAGTAAAAAGCAATTTTGTAAACTCAACAAAAAAAATCGGCTGTCTAATGATTCATATGCCTTTATTTATTTGTAGCATTAATATGGATACTTAAAATTAAATATAGTTTATAATAGCTCCATGTTTTATTAGAAATTATTCATTTATATTTTTTCAAAATAGCACGTATTTTAATTACATTTTTTTTTTTTCACTTGTTATGAGAAAATGGCAACAAAAAGATAAGATATAGTGTAATGTACTATTTTCCCTTTACTTTCTACAGAAATGGAGTAGTACTTCAGTTGCCAACATTACAGAAATAGCATTAAAAACTACAAAAAATTAATATCTCAAAAATGAATTGAGATGCAGTTTTCAAACAAATTGCAGTTAAAAGTATTTTATTTTTTTCTATACGAAGGTGTAAAAATTGATGCTTAGAAGTTCAAAAAATTGCAGCACAGATTATCAGTATTTAACCGTACAATGATACATCTGCTTCGTTTTATGGCTGGCTTTGTAACGTAACGTTATTTTTTAATGACGACACTTTAATTGTTGCCTAAAAGAAATAGCATATCGGGGGCTAAAAAGGATGGATGGGAACGGATTGTGGCTGGTTATCTGGCTACAAATTTTACTGCATGTCCAGTATCTTGCCAAATTAACATCTGTTGCATCTCTAGACATTTATATTCATTGCATCTCTAATTTTAACTCCTGAATCCCCTCACTGATTTTCTCTGTGAAATTGATATACATACTGTTCCTTTGTTTTTAATATTTGTATGTTATTTCATAATGTTTATTTTTATAGAACAATGTATATTATCGATACCTTTGCCTGTGAAATCAAAGATCCTCTTATAGTTGCTCATTGGGCATGCCTGAATAGCCCTACACTCAGCAGTGTTAAAATCAACATTATGACTCATGGCTATGAGACTATATGTAGGTAAGTACACACTTAAATACTTCATAAAGAAACAAAGAATAATTGCATTTTAAACTCTGCCTAAACATTTTCGATATTGTAATTATTGGTACTTTCTTTTTGCCTTATCCTAACTTAGGCTTAAGAATGTGTGAATTCTTGTCAAATATTATGAATAACACTGAAAATGAAACTGTGGCCAGGGACAAGATTTTTAAATTGCAGATAGGTTACATTTCTCTAGTTCTTGACATTTATCTTTGCTAAATTGAATTTTTTTTATTTACAAAATTTTCTATTGGCCTGGTCATGACCAATATATATATATATATATATATATATATATATATACAAGTTTTCGAAAAGTAAAGATACAACGCAAACGATAGGCGAAAAAAGTTTTAATGAGCACGTTGGTAACACAGATTGTAACCTTGAACCTTTGATTTTTCCCTCACAGTCAATCGTTAATTCTATGGTGATCCTGCTTCATGTAGCAAATGCTTGGAATGGCTGCGTCAATTAAAACGCCAAATGTGAAGTTTGATCCATGATACGTTTTCTTCATGCGAAAGAGAAGCGTCTAGCAGAAATTCACAAAGAAATTGTTTCTGTCTATAGGAACATTATGAATCAACATAATGTAACGAAATGGTGTTGTGCTTTCTCTAGTGGTAGGACCAATGTTCATGAAGAACTCAGAACAGGTAGACCATCTGTGATCTCTGATACCCTTCTTCAAAGAACGGAGAAAGCGATTCGAGCAAATAGGCGTCTCACAATGACAGAGTTGCATAAGATCATACCTGAAATGTCTATGACAACTCTTTATGAAGCTGTGACTGTGAGTTTAGGGTACCGTAAATTGTGTGCACACTGGGTTCCGAAAATATTAACGGAAGAACACAAAAAGAAGAGGATGGGCTACACACTAGACTTCCTCCCGTGCTATGCAAAAGCGGGTGATGAAATTCAAGTAGAAAGTTTTAAGCCAT
This sequence comes from Maratus speciosus, assembly GCA_963932465.1. Classification (NCBI taxonomy): domain Eukaryota; kingdom Metazoa; phylum Arthropoda; class Arachnida; order Araneae; family Salticidae; genus Maratus; species Maratus speciosus. The sequence continues at coordinate 559,860,100 of OZ010794.1, read as the reverse complement.
CCGCCATACAATCTGGACCTTACACCTAATGACTTCCACTTATTCCAGGGTAAAACTTCCACAACGATGATGAGATGAGAATTGAAGTTGAGATGTGAAAGAAAATAAGAACAATTTTTTTTTTTTTTTTGAAATGTGATTTCGACAATAGGCGGCAAACTTCTATGACAATGGGATACAGAAGCTTGTACCCAGGCTAAGCAAATGCTTGGACAATGGTGGCAATTATGCTGAAAAATAAGGTTTATAGCTGTAAATAATTCCTAATAAACATTTTATCAGAAAAGATTTTTTTGAGTGTGTATGCGGCATTGTATCTTTACTTTTTTAAAAGCCCTCGTATCTTTTTTTTTTTTTTTTCTCAAGAAAAGGGTATTTTATCTTAAGAAATTATGATCATAATATACAATTGTGCTTTGGAAAAGAAAGCATCTGGAAATATAGCAACAGCATCAGTTGAGAAAAAAATGAGTTTGTCAAAAAAAAAATTTGTTTGAGTATATGTACGCTGTATTCTTACTTATTTATATGTATAGTAAATAAATTGCTTCTGTGTTTCTGTATTAGATAAATTGGTTTGAATCTATACATTAAATAGTTTAATACATTGAACAAATGGTTTGTGTGTATAAAACAGTAAGTAGGTTTCCACGAAGTATTTGTTAAAATTTTCCTTTTTTTGTCAAGACAATTTCCTCTATCTTGTCTGAGGCCATTATAAATCAGAAGTATCAAATTAACTAAATGAAAATATTTGAGAAAGATTATGTGAGCAAGTATTTGATTGTGCTTGATATTTCAAAAAATATCCGCTCACCACATACAGAGTCAGAGATGACACTTTTTATGTGCTCTCTGTAATCATTATAGTTTTTAAAGGTCAATTACAGCATTGCAATGAATCATTACCATTTTTAAAATAGTACTCTATACTTTAACCAGGGGTCGATGCAGGTTTTTAGGTAGCTTTCATTACAAAAAGCTACCTATTGCAGCCGTTCGGAGGAAAGCGATTTCAAAAAATTTTGGTATATTTTCATCGATCATGACCCCCAGACCCCGAAACCACCCTCCGTTCAAAAGTTGATATATATATATATATATATATATATATATATATATATATCTGATCTTTGTCATACTGTAACTCTCGTATTTATGAACCGATTTGGATGAAACTCTGTGTGTACATAGTACATACCAATGTCTCGACCGAGTTCGTTGGCCAGCTTCATCCGCCATCTTGTTTCAAAATGGCGGCCATTTAAAATTTTTTAAAAAATTTAAAATTTGAAATGTGGTACCAAAAAATTAAAAATTGAAAAATATTTTTTTCTTATGTATTTGACCTTGATACAAAGATTACGGAGCAGTTTTTGTTTTGTTTATATCTTAAAAAATGGCTGAGTTATAGCACTTTCAATTTCAAGCGTGGCTGTCATTTTGAAACGACCTGATTTTTGTCATGCGATAACAAGCGTATTTATGAACCGATTTGAATGTAACTTGGTGTGAACATAGTACATACCAATGTCTCGACCGAGATCGTTGGCTAGCTCCATCTGACATTTTGTTTCAAAATGGCGGCCATTTAAAAAATTTTAAAAAATTTAAAATTTGAAATGTGGTACCAAAAAATTGAAAATGGAAAAATATTTATTTTTTTATGTATTTGACATTTATACAAAGATTCTGGAGCAGTTTTTGTTTCGTATATATCTTTAAAAATGGCTGAGTTATAGCACATTGAATTTCTAGCATGGCTGACATTTTGAAACGTCCTGATTTTTGTCACGCGATAACAGGCGTATTTATGAACTGATATGGATGTACCTTCGTGTGTACATAGTACATACCAATGTCTCAACCGAGTTCGTTGGCCAGCTTCATCCGCCATCTTGTTTCAAAATGGCGGCCTTTAAATTTTTTTTTAATTTAAAATTTAAAATAAGGTACCAAAAATTTGGAAAATGAAAAAGATTTTTTTCTTATGTGTTTGGCCTTAAAACAAAGATTCCGGAACAGTTTTTGTTTCGTCTATATCTAAAAAAATGGCTGAGTTATAGCACTTTGAATTTCTATTGTGGCTGTCATTTTGAAACGACCTGATTTTTGTCATGCGATAACAGGCATATTTATGAACCGATTTGAATGTAACTTGGTGTGAACATAGTACATACAATGTCTCGACCGAGTTCGTTGGCCAGCTTCATCCGCTATCTTGTTTCAAAATATCGGCCATTTAAAAAAATTAAAAGAAAATTTAATTTAAAATGAGGTATAAAAAAATTTGAAAATGAAAAAGATTTTTTCTTATGTGTTTGACCTTAATACAAAAATACCGGAGCAGTTTTTGTTTCGTCTATATGTTAAAAAATGGCTGAGTTATAGCACTTTGAATTTCTAGCATGGCTGACATTTTGAAACGATCTGATATTTGTCACACTATAACACACGTATTTATTAACCTATTTGGATAGTATATAGCAATGTCTCGACCAAGTTCGCTGGCCAGCTTCATCGGCCATCTTGTTTAAAAATGGCGGCCATTAAATTAAAAAAAATTATATTTAAAGTTAGGTGCAAAAAATTAGAAATTGAAAAAAGATTTCTTTCTTAAGTATATGACCTTGATATAAGGATTCCAGAGCTTTTTTTGTTTTGTCTTTATCTAAAAAATGGCTCAGACCGATCAGTTTGAATTTCTTTATGTGGGTGAAATTTTGAAAAATCTGATTTTTTGCCTGCGCAGCACTCGTATATATCAACCGATTCTGATATGAGTGAGCATGTGTACAGGAATTTCTGAGGTCTCGACCAAGTTCACGGGTCGGCTTCATCCACCATGTTGTCTTAAAATGGCAGGCACTTCAAGATATCGCCGAATTTGGCAACCAAATATAAGTTACTTTAAATAAAAGCATCTTGGATAAAGCTGACTAATTTCGCGAAATTCTCATTCATAAGGATTTAGTATTGATAAAAATTAGTATTGAATCTTCTATAATCGATTTCCACCAAATTGAGCTTCGTGTGTTTGAATAACATAGGCTAGCTTTTTAAAAATAAGGAATATGAAAGCTACCTCTTCCTCCCGGCACTGGCCGGAAGGACTTTTTTCCTTGGGGCCCATTTTGTGAAAAGTAAAAGTTAATTTTATTATATTTTTTTGAAAAACAACCATTTTGTAATGAAAGTTAAAATCCAGTTACTCAATCTTGAACCAAGCACTTATTAACAAAAACTTCTTTAAACCCTTTTGCTAAAGTTTTCACTTCTTATGAATGGATTTTATTTACAAATCACACATTTTAAAATCTAACAAAATAAAAATAATAAATAGTAGTAAGTTTTTATGAAAAGGAATTTTGTTATGGGGTTTATTTTATTAAAAGGAATTTTGTGAAGGGACCTGTTTTTTAAAAGGAATTTTGTGAAAAGGCCCATTGTAAATTGATTTTTATGAAGGGGCCCAAAATAGGCATATAAATTTCATAACAATTGGTCAGATTTTATTATATTCAGAGCCTAGAAAGACAAATATAATTTTTGTATCAATGTGTAATTTATACAGGACACCACCAAAACAAAACTTTGAAAAAAAAAAAAAAAAATCAAAATCAAAGCATTTGTTTAAAAGTTATGTGAGGGCATACATGAATAAATATATACTTATGCACAAGCAAATTATAGAACCTTTTTTATTTGAAATTGGTTAAAAACAAAAGTTAATTCTTCTGGACTTTTCTACATTTTCCCATTAAATATATTTTAGATGAAATTTCTTTTTCAGAACACCACTTGTAATACATGTAGAAGAAAAAAGCTTGAAAGCCATTTGTAGAGATGGTCGTACAATGGCCTTGTCATATGAAGCTCAGGAACTCCGTTATCTTCTTATGTGTCAGGTATGTATTTATTATTTAATTTTTTATTATTGTTTAATTATAGTTTCATGTGAATTATTCATAACTCAAGGTTGAAACATCAAAAGAAATGTGTATCTGGAAAGATGCATCATTTAAGTTATTTTTACCTTTAAAAAATAGGAGGAGGAGGCTTTGATAAAAATATTCTCTAATTTTCTGGCATAACACTTTTTGTATTCTCATAGAAAGTAATTTATATTCTTTTTACAATATTCCTCTTATTTAAGTATTGTGCGGCAGCACAATACTTATTTATTTCCAGTGTCACTTCTCAATGTTAATTTAACATGGAAAAGCCTATGGAGATCATAACTTTTTCATTTTTTCTTCCCACCTTTTTGTCCCTGATGCCACTCATTTTTTATTCTTTACTAATTCTAATGATATTATAAATTTAATGTCTAAAAATGTTTGCCTGACATCAGGGTTAAAACGAATGGTAAAATGCCTTTGCATATAAGTGAATTATAACACAGAAAGAAACATGAGCTAATTTTTTTTACGTTATTCAAATATTTTTCTTAATAATTCTAATTTTCGCTTTTTTCATTGAAAATCAGCGGACATTTTTCATAGAAAATGTAACATTTTTACTTCATTGTTGCGAAAATTTCAAAAGCCATAATAAGAATTTATTTCTTTTTAGTTGAAAGATTTTCACGTGAAGTATTAAATTGAGCTAGTTTTTTTTTTCTTCAAAAATTAAAAAGGTGAATATGGCGTCATAGTGGAAATAAAAGGATATTTTCAGAATAAGTTTTTGCTTTGGTCAAGTTTATATTTTAGTAAAAAGTTTCTAATGGATAGGTATTTTCACGCAGGTAGCGATCTTAGATAGCGAATTACATAACTTAAATTTTAAAATTTATTTGTTTTTCCGAGAGGAGAACTATTTATACCCCAAGTTAAACTTAGGTAATAATTTTCTGATGTGTTTACGTCACCCCTTGGGAGAGAATAAGGTTTGAAAATTTAAGTAAAACTTTTATTTTTTACTGTATCACAGCTATAATATTGTTAAATATTAGCAGTAAGGATTCAATACAATTTACACTTACATTCATAGCGTCCCTGAGTGGGAAATAGGGTATCTAAATTTAAGTGAAGTTAATTTTTTATGTTTTGATTATACATTTTTTACATTCAGATTGGAAGTTTTTGTCCAAACTACCGCAACCTGCATTACTACAGTGGTGAAACATTTTGAATTACACATTGGTAAACTGCATCCCACATTCTGATGGAATACCGCATACATCAAATCCTGATGATAATATTCTCTATTAATTTTGAAATGCGTTCGTCTGAGTGCTGTAGTTATTAAAAAACTTGACATATTAAACAAAAACATAATTTGAAGAACAAATTAAAAAAACTGTGGGGGGGGGTGGTGTCGTGTGGTGTGTGTTGGTTGCCCCTCCCACGTAAAAAATTCAGCAGAGTGACTTGACAAATTAGTTTAAGTTATATATGAAACTTTGAAAATATAGTTAAAATAATAACTTTGAATAAGAATATGTTGAAGTATATGCAACTTCATGAATCCTATATATATAATATGATGTTTCAGGGATAAGGTAAGTGTAAAATGTACTTACAGTAATGAGCCAAAATGATGAACAGAAGAAGGTTTCATTTATTGGTGCTTGCAGTACATGAACTTGACTTCGTTCTTGGATTAAATTAATAGACACTTGCGACGATAGTCTACCCGAACTCGAGAGAACTGCATTATTCGAAGTCATAAGTAACTTGAAATATATTATCCACAACTCTATCGCCGATTTAATTAACAATTTTTCGATGAAACGTCTTCAAACTAAACCATCATGCTTAATAAATTTTAAGTTCTCAAAATTATATTGGTATTCAGCCATATACCATACATATTTGCTGACACTTCATAAAACATACCAAATAGTACCATAAGTCAGCCTTCAGACCTCGCACACCTCACACATCGCAAAAAATGAAATCGCTGTCCCTTTAAATCAGGACGAAAACCTATCGACCAATCAGAATCGACTATGCAATTTGCATAAGTCAGAAGATATTTAACATTTACTTATAATTTGAATAACATTTAATAAATATTACGATGACTTTAGAAAAATTACTTTAATATAAAAATGACTTAAAAAGATGATTTTACATGTTAATTAAATTTAAATACTTATCTTAAAAAAAAATGAATACTAGCGAATGCGATCGCAAGTAAAATTGCCGAATACGGTCCACGACCGAAACGCGATACGCAACCATCCAACCGTGGCGGTAAAAATGTAAACAAACGCCGAAAGGCGGCAAAAGAAAAGAAAATATCGTGCTGTCGAGTTCAGGTAGACTTTACAAATTGTTTAATGAAAAAATAGAAATGAAAAATGCTTGGGAATAATTTTCCCACAAAAACAAAATTTATTTCCTACATTGTTTAAGCCCGAGAAGGGACAGATATTAAGCTATTTCATTCAATTAGTTCTACGTTTAATGTTAATTTTTTGTAACAAATCAGTTAAGCCAATTGAAGATTAAAAAATAAAAATAATATTCATACAATATGATACTTGGAACACCCTAAAAATTAGATTCCGTTCAAATGAAATCGAAATAAATCTTAGACTTTTTTTTAAAGTTTTGTATTTTGCATGCATCTTATCATTTTATGCACAATTGTCATAAACATAACACAAAATATGCAATACAAATATTTTCAATTAAAAATGGAAGAAGTCTAAGATTTATTTAGATTTCATTTGAACGGAATCTAATTTTTTACGGAATTTTGAGTATCATATTGTATGAATTTTATTTTTATTTTTTAATCTTCAATTGACTTAACTAATTTGTTACAAAAATTTAACATTAAATGTAGAACTAATTGAATGAAATAATTTAATATCTGTCCCTTCTCGGGCTTAAACAATGTAGGAAATAATTTTTTTTTTTTTAAATTTGTTCTTCAAATTATGTTTTTGTTTAATACATATATAATCTTCAAACATTTATATTTTGCTTACAGAGTTCAGTTTACAAATGAAGTAAATAAGGCTAAATTACAAAGCAGATAGCTAAATTTTTATTAAGTTAGCACATTAAATACTTTAAAAAGTAAATAAATATGAATGTTTTATTCAGAGTAAAATTGGTCATTGTCTTATTTATATGACGTTTTAGCTGAAGCAAAGGCTAGTTTTGACTATTGTTCTATAAAACTATGTTTTTAAGGTAAGACCGTTATATAATAAAAAAATCCCTCATTTACTTCTAAATAATATCAGCATAATAACATTTAACATCAAATAATAACATTTTAACAATATTAGTCATAAAGCTATACAAATATAATTTTGTGTGTCATCAACAGCCTCTAAATCAAATTTTGATCTGTCAAAACTGTAGGTGGGGTGGCTTTTGAGATTTTCACTGTAAACAAAAGTTAGTGTTTGATACATTTTTTATGTTATTTATGTGATTCATATGAATGTAGGAATCGTTTTTTTTTTTTTTCCCCAATCAAACTTATTGGTTGGGTCACCTGTCACCCTCTATCTCAACTAGGTGTGTTACTAGTTTATTTTTATTGTATCCATTTTAATTATATCTGGGCTCCTATTATCAAATTTAAAGTTTATTTTGTGTAAAATGTTAGTTATAGAGAGGGGAAAAATAAGACTTTGCCTCAAAGTGTTAATGTAATCTTTGTTCAACAGGTGTCTCAACATCAGGTGAATGCTGCTCAAGCTTTAGCTAAACTGATGGGATGGAAGACATTATCAACCTGCAATAATTTAGGTATTGGCATTGTTGAACCCATAGGAAATGCTGCGTCTGTCTTAATGGCCTCTCCTGTTGGAGATAGGTAAGAATGAACTTCTTTTATGACCAGTTTTGTTCGCACACATGAAAACTAGCAGGAATCTTGCTAAATAACCCTGAATTATAGGGCAAAATTATAAAGTTACAAATATCACCTCAAAAATTATTAAAATTAGAAACCTAGACAGAAAAAAGTATATTTCCTTTCCAAAATAAATAATGTCTGTTTTGTTGATGAGCCGTTGTAATTTTGTAATGCTGTTACTGAAAAAGCATTCAGAAGAAAAAGAGTGCTTTTTTTATAACAGTATAAAGAAAAAATTAAGTAAAATTTAGAATTCATTTCAATAAACATTTAACCTTTTGCACTCCACACCAAACTTTCAATCACCTACCAGCAATTCCACGCCGTTCTTACATATTTGAAATAATATGTGGGGAACTCCCTAAAAGTATGTTTATTTGCTGTTTATCATATGGGTGTCAGTGGATTTGTAGTTAAACTTAGTATGTCCCCATATAGGTGTCAGTGGAGTGCAAAAGGTTAATGGTTGTTTGTTAATTGATTTGTTTGTGCTGTGGTCATTTTTTACTCAAGATGTGTTTTGTTAGTTGAAAAAAATGTTGTATGTCTCATTTTACTGGAATTTTTTTTTTACCTTAGTTTTTTAAAGAAATTTATATAAAAACTTGTCATCTCTGAAGGCTGATGGAGAATATAATTGTATCAAATAATATTTTAAAAGAAAGATTAGTCCTCCTAATTATTTTGTTTACATTTATAATTTAAAAGGCACCCATACATACCTGCCCTCTATTTCTGGAGGAACATTTCAGTTTTTGTCTTTTTCATTTTTCTTTCTTTTTATAAATACTAGGGGGCTGTGCCCCCTACGAGATACGCTTGTCAACCCCTGTCCAGACACTGCAGACTCTAAATGCACGCTAATTTGATCGGCTTACACGTGTAACTTGCTTAAAGTCAAGTTAATGTAACATTTACGATCAACCATTATTGACTTTAATCTTATAGTTTGGCGAATGATAGATTTTTGGTCGACGAGATAACTAAGTAGTACCAAAGATACAACCGCTGTTTTCCTCTTTGATTAAGTAAATTAAGCTAAACATTTCAAAATAAGCTAATATAAAAGGAATTAAGTAAACTGAGTCTTTGTCTCCTGGTATTTTTTAACAAAGTGAAAAGAAAGTTCTTTTAAATGAAACATTTTAAATTAATCGTTTTTAATCTGACGTAATTTTGACCAAGCTATTCTTTCTCTTTTAAATATTCATGTGAAAATACTTTTGTTAGAAATGAAATATTATTTGTGCTTTCCCAATAAAAATAGTTGAAAAGATCCTCTCAAAATATCAAATAAATGTCTAGCACAATTTCTAAATTTAAACTGTTTTGCAGTATTATTTTGTGTTCATTTTATGTAATAACTGTAATGTGATGAAATATGTTATTTCTCCTATTTAAGACTTCTAACGCATGTTAATGAATTTATTATTTTACCTTATCCATTCTCTTTTAAAATTCACGTGTATAGTTTTTATGGCGTAATTTTTAATAAGTTCCTGCTTTTTGTACATAATTATTTAATTCTAATTCCAAATGATTTTTTCTGTTTACAATAGTCAAGTGTAAATAAATTTTTAATTTGAAGCAAACATTATTGTTTGCGTTGTTTATACATTTGGCAACAGTATAAATTAATACCATCTCTCTATTCTAAAAAAAAGTAACTACTGCTGTCACTGCCGCCGGTTTTGAATTTTTTGTGACCGGAGGTCTTTCTTCGTTAATATTAAGAAAAATAATGCATACAAAAATATGAAAATTGGTAGTATTACACAGAAATGTTTGATAAACAAGCTGATGCAGACAGTTTTCAAATCGAAGAATTATTTTAAGAGATATTTAATGCTAAATTTGGACAAAATTGTTCCACTAAAAAAGTTTTATAGGAGCAAAAACTATACATCGGAATTTAATAATTTTTAGATAATTTTATACGTTATAATTTCCCAGTGTGCAGAATTAATTAATTTTTTTAATTTGACTCATTTTTCGAGGTTTCATTTCTATTTTAAATTCAAATTTTCAGCATTTCGAGAGATATTTTTTACTTATTTCAGAAAATTCTACTAATTTAATCTGTTGCGAACTGTATAAACAACGGAAACAATAATGTTTGCTTCAAATTAAAAATTTATTTACACGTGACTATTATAAACAGAAAAAAAACTTTCAAATTAGAATTAAAAAATTACGTATAAAAAGCAGGAACTTATTGAAAATTACTTCATCTATAATTACACGTGAATTTTAACAGAGAAAGAATATTCTAAAATAATGAATTCATTAACATGCGTTAGAAGTCTTAAATAGGAGAAATTACATCACATTTACGTCACATTACACTTATTACGTAAAATGAATAAAAAATAATATTGCAAAATAGTTTAAATTTAAAAATAGCGCGAGACATTTACTTGATATTTTGAGATGAACTTTTCAACTATTTTTTTTTTTGGACAGCGCAAATAATATTTCATTTCTAATAAAAGTATTTTCACGTGAATATTAAAAAGGGAAATAAAAGTTTGGTGAAAATTACGTCAGATTAAAAACGATATATTTAAAATGTCTTATTTAAAAGGACTTTCTTTTCGCTTTATTAAAAAATACCGGGAGACAAAGACTCTGTTTATTTAATTCATTTTATATTAGGGGATTTTGAAATGCCATTGTATCTTTTAACAGCAGCTGATTTTTCCGTAAAATTCCCCAATCAAAGAGAAATGAATAGAAACCCGTTCATAGGGAGATCGCCTTTGTTTTTTTTAATTATAATTCAATCTTCCAAAATCTTTTTAAAGCCAATCAAATTAGCGTGCTTTTAGAGACTGCAGTGTCTGAATGGGGGTTTGGCGAGCGTAGCTCGTAGGGGGCCGAGACCCCTAGTTTTCTAAAATAATGTAAAAAATATCTCTAGAAATGCTGAAAATTTGAATTTAAAATAGAAATAAAACCTTAAAAAATGAGTCAAATTAAAAAGAGAAATACAGTCTGCACACCGGGAACTTCAAATGTATAAAATGATCTAAAAATGATTAAATTCCCATGAATAGTTTTTGCTCCTATAAAACTTTTTTAGTGGAATGATTTTGTCCAACTTTAGCATTAAATATCTCTTAAAATAATTCTTCGATTTGAAAACTGTCTGCATCAGCGTGTTTACTAAACATTTCTGTATAATAACACCGATTTTCATATTTTTGTATGCATTATTTTTCTTAATATTAACGAAGAAAGACATCCGGTCACAAAAAATTCAAAACCGGCGGTCAGGGCTTAATTTGCGCCGGAGCCCGGCTCCGGTACTTCTGTATTTTCAGTAAATATTTAAATATTGGTCGGAATTCACCGGAGCTCATAAATATAGGGCTCCGGAGCCCAGTGCATTAGCACTTCTGAAAAACCGAAGCCTAAATTATCCTTTCCTTCCCCTTCCATCTCCAAGCTTTTGCATTGTTTTCTATCAAAATACATATTTGTGACGTAATGTGTCTCATTAACGTAGGAGAAGGAGATGAAACGGGAACATTCATCTATCAGTCTTCGGTGGGCTCCATTTCAATCTGTCTTAAATTCAAAATTTTATGTATTCATGCATAGGGGGAAAAAGAACTTTACCTCCTTTTTACAGCTATTTTGATCAGAATGAAGGGAAAACAAAAATCATATTTTTTTATTCTAATGATATTTACAGAGTTTGGCGCGATGAGTTGGTGTGGCGGGACTCAAGCGAGCGAACAATGAATATGCTTTAGTTCGATTTTCTTTTGTGATAGTAGGATATTTTTTGATGAACGCTGCCCATGCTAAGGCTTTGCTCTGCACCTATACGAAATCACTTTCATTTGTAAGTAGATATAATTCCCATATTATTATAATTCCCATATATTGTTGTATATCGCTGATAGAAAGCAATCGAGCAGTGTTTTTCCTTTTTCTATAAAAGCATCGAATCTTTCCAATAACTATATCAAATTTATAACTTAATCTGATTTTCAGGGACTCATCACAAAATATTGTTATGCGGAAGGAATCGATTACAGCATAACATATGCACCTTTTGTAGAAAACTGAAAAACATTGTTCCATTCTGCAGCATATAATTATTAATTTCTGTTAATTTCATTCATTTTTTCATAAAAATGCATATTTGTGAACTATCCCTTTTTTGTGTTGACACTATTTCCGAATTCCTTACCATATTCAATCGCAGAATTTTGCAATTAATTAACATTAAAATTAGGCAAAGATTACTATTCGGAAGGAGTGATAGCTAAAAAGTGGAATAGTTCAGAGCTAAGTATATGCTTTATAGTTATATTTAAAATTTTTATTTTGCTAAAGAAAAAAAAGCTTTAAATTTTGCAAATAGTGTATGAAATATAAATATGCAGATTGGAGTAACGGGGGGGGGGGGGGGGGGGGGGTACAGTTGTTGTACCAGTACCGCAGAATATTAGGGCTCCAGTGCTTTTTTTGTTAGAAATTAAGCCCTGCCGGGGGTGACAGCGGTGGTTACTTTTTTTTAGAATAGAGAGACTTTTTACTGATGAATTGATGATCAACAACAATTAGATTTCTGTGCTCTTCCAGTAGCTGATATACCATCTTCTATAGCCCATGAAAAAAAGAACAGATGTCAGTGGCTTCTTAAGATCAAAATAACCTTGGTTGAAAACCATTTAAAATTGGATTTATTGTAAAGCTTCGAAATTTGTACATTCCACTCAGTAATGTAAATTGTGTGTTTAGTTCTTTGAAATCACACTGAATTCTGTTCATCACTTTTTGATGATAATCTACAAAGATTCTGACTTAATCCACTCTCTCACTTAAGCCTCATACTACACATAACACCATACTAATATTCATTACTTCATAGACACCTAACTTAAATTAAACAAACACTGGTTTGAAAAAATTTTCTAACTTACTTTTACTGATATTTTGAAAGCTTCCAGGTATGTTTAAATTTTTGATAACAAGATTTTTTAGAGCTGAAACTTTCCGCTCCTTTGATTTTTACAGTACACATAATTTGTTGCCAAGCAATGTGATTTAACACACAAAATTATTTCACATTGGTTGTTGGTGTTCCTTGTGGTTCTGCATATCAGTCGTGATGTACAGCCGTGGAAAAAAATAAACACCCCTTACTAATTCTGCAACAAATTATTGTAGAAGAAAGTTACTTGTACCAAATGATTGGAAACAATGTCTAATTTCAAATGATGTATATAACAGCCTAAATAAAAATTTTCATGAAATTTGTACGATTATTAACAGTAACAGAACAATTAATTATTTTAAAATGAGCATATTTTAGATGCTGTATCTAAATAGAAGTTCGGTGCTCGATTGTTGAAATGCTACAGAATGACTATGTCAGTTCTATTAATGTATTATTTCTTGCCAATATGACCATTTCAGGTGCTATAATTTAGACTATCGACAGCCCAAATGTTTCAATAAAATGAGTAAAATATATTTTTTTCTAATTATGCTTTTCTGCTCATTATAGACGTTTTTTAATCATAATTCAAAAACTACTTGGAAGAAAAATTTGAAATTGAGAATTCACATAAAGCAGGACATAATAAATATAAATCTATCGAAAAAATTGTATGTTGAAATTCATATTTTTTTTAATATTAATTTCATAATTCATATAAAATTTTTAAAATTACAAATTCAATGTATTTATGTTTGGGTTAAGTATTATAATTATAACCACACACAAAATTATCACATTAGGATAAGGATTATAATTTTAGGAGATATTAATAAAAATATGAAAATGTAATTTAGCATTAGAAGCTCTAAATTTTGAATGTTTATAATTCAAAAACTTATCCAGATGAATTGAAATTTCATTTCTAGGCATAGTTTGAACCAAAGATTTGCATCAATGGACCCAGTATAAGATTTTATCTAAAAATGAATAAAGAGTGACCGTGTAATGTGAAAAATTATGATAACAATCTTCTATTTTTGGGAAAAAAAAAAAAAAAAAAAAAATCACCCTCCAAAACTATATTTGTGGTTGCACTTAGGTTTATTTATTAGAACCTATAACATTTATAAAATTTCATAAAATTTATTAGATTATTGGTTTAGTTATTATGCACAGAATTAACATTGATTAAATAAGCAAAAAACAGTATGTTATATGCATTATTCCTATTTGTTTATTTTCTGACTAAATGAAATGTAATTCATTTATTCAAGCTTATTTGCCATTATTTGAGTGAAATACTGTTTCCACATTTTTATACGAAACCTTTAAAAATTGCCTTTTTGAAAATTATCTGGGTAACATAAAACCAAGAAAAGATCTTATAAGTATGTTTTGATGTCATTCTTATCCATTGTTGGTGACAGATTTTGTTTGCTGAAAATGGTCAGCAGTGAAAGTAAATAAGTATAAAAAATTTAGCCTCTTTTTACACTTTAAAGCAGCCACAGGTTTGGCATTTTTGCTGGCAAAAAGATATTTTTCCCAGGACAGTGGCAAAAGCTATAAAAAACAGGGCAAAAATGGCAAATTCTTATTTGTCTTTAATGTATAATAAAATCTATGAGCTGATAAAGATAATAATGGTATAAACAATTAAATTTAATAACATATCATTTAATATTTTTATTTAATTTGCTAATTAATCAGGGATGAAAGTGCACTAAAGCGATTTTGGAGCAGCAAAAATCTGATTTTGGAGCAGTAAAATACATTTTTGGAGCAGCAAAAACCTGATTTTGGAGCAGTAAAATCCATTTTTGGAGCAGCAAACATCCGATTTTGGAGCAGTAAAATCGATTTTTGGAGCAGTAAAATCGATTTTTGGAGCAGTAAAAATCTAATTTTCTAGCATTTACAGCTCTTTTTGGAGCAGATCTAAACTCTAATGCTAACAAACTTCTAAAAATTAAAATGATTGCTATCTTGAGAATATTTTGACATCTGAGAGAATAATTACTCGGATAAAATTTCTTCACACTTTTTGCTAACTCTGAACATTCTAAACGACAGTTGGGTATTGATTAGAATAATAATGAAAAATTAGCAGCAAGAAGAAAAAAAATGTTTACTTGGGTTTAAAAAATATTATTTTAGAGCAATTTTAACTAATCAAAGAAACGTATATGAATAAAACATAACTAACCTGAATTAGAAACATACTGCAGACCAATCCTTTTTAGAATGTATTATCCACTATTATTCAGATTTCTACTTTCAAAATTAAACAAACTTACAAAAATGGAAGGACAACTTGCTCAGTAAGATTTAAATTTATTTAAAATACAATGCAGTGAATAATCTTCCTTCATACACAAAAAAGCATAATTACAAATAAGAATTTCATGACATAAGTCAATATAAAGTTCCCTCCCCTTTACAATTCTCAAATAACTTGCTACTTTTAAATGAATGAATGGATGGATCAATATACAAGTTTGTGACAAACTTTTTATTACACGAAAAAGTAATCATATGGATGTTTCACCCTTTTTTACCTTTCATTTATTTAGAGCCAAGTTTTTAATTCAGATATTTAAAAATACTGAGCATTAAAACCAATAAAGCAACAATTTATATCATTAAAAAAATGAGATTTTAGCTCAGTGAAAATAATTTTGATAAATATAATTATGAAATATTAAATTTTACATTAAAATAAAAATTTGGACCAAAATATCAACTGAATATTTTTACTGAAACTATTTCATGAAGGCACAAATTTAGCACACTTAAAACCAATGTTGAATTCACAATAAAATATAGACAAAATGAGAAATTTAAAAACCAAAAAGAAAATGATGAAAGAAAAAATACCCCCCCCCCCCCCAATTGCTTTCCAAGTAAGTTGGAAAGCATTAAATTTTCTTCTTCTTGGAGAGAGTCCCTTGCTCCTGTCTATTTTTTTCTAAATCTTCAAGAATACATTTAATCTTGCTAAAATTTAATAAAACTTGCCCAGATTCTATATCGGGAAAATTCTTTCTTTTCAGTCCATTTTTGATCAAATTTTCTACATTCTCAAGCATCTTTTGGGAAGCTTTCAGTCTGCAGTTAAGCTCTTTTTCTTCTTCTTTCAGTTTAATTTCATTATTTTCTTTTTCTTTTTTCTGTTCATCTAATACTTTTTCCTGTCTCTCTGTCTCTAAACGACGATTATAATTCTTGTAAGCATTTTTAACTGATCATAATAGATCATTCGATAAATCAACATGAGTGACACTATCATAATCCTCAAGATGAGATTTCACATTTCTCAATCCATTGATTGTGTGAAGAGATAGATTACTTCGGTTGCTCAATAGTCGATTATTTACACTGAAACCTCTTTCACAATCAGAGTTACCATGAGGTATAGACAATAATGCTTTTATAAGAGTTTGAATGTGCTGGAATTTAGCATTGCCATCTGGTTTTGTCACCGAAAATACGGAGTTCCAGAAACATTGAATGTCTGAGCCTTCAGTTGGTGATCCTTCACTAGAAATATTTTCACTTGGGAGTATAATCCATTCATCGGCCAAAGATGAAATTGATGATATCGGAATTACATTGGGCAACTCTTTAGCAATTTTTTTTATACATGAAACCGAGGAATCTTCTTTTACAAACGCAGGATGAATACATTTTAGACGTTCTAAAAATTTATTCTCAAGGAGTAAAACTCTTAAAAGATATTTCACCGAGGAAATATAAAAGGATTGTGCACCCATAATGAATTCTTTTCTTCCCTGTTCATCTAAAAGCTTTAATTCCTTTGACAGAATTCGCGTTTTCCCGCAAACTTTTGACGAAATTCGCGGTTTTTCCGCGATCTTTTGAAGAAATTCGAAGTTTTTCCGCGATCCTTTGACGAAATTCACGTTTTTCTGTGACCTTTTGACGAAATTCGCATTTTTTACTCATGATCCTTTGACAGAATTTGCGTTTTCCCGCAATCTTTTGACGAAATTCGCGGTTTTTCCGAGATCTTTTGAAGAAATTCGCGTTTTTTCCGCGATCCTTTGACGAAATTCACATTTTTCTGTGACCTTTTGACGAAATTCGCATTTTACCCTCATGATCCTTTGACAGAATTCGCGTTTTCCCGCAAACTTTTGACGAAATTCGCGGTTTTTTCACGATCTTTTGAAGAAATTCGGAGTTTTTCCGCGATCCTTTGACGAAATTCACGTTTTTCTGTGACCTTTTGATGAAATTCGCATTTTACACTCATGATCCTTTGACAGAATTCGCGTTTTCCCGCAATCTTTTGACGAAATTCGCGGTTTTTCAGCGATCTTTTGAAGAAATTCGGAGTTTTTCCGCGATTCTTTGACTTCGCAGCCCTTTGAAGAAATTTAAGTTTCTTTTGCGATACTTTAACGAAATTTGCTTTTTTTCTGCGATCCTTTTCGAAATTGACTATTTTTGCGAACGATTGACGAATTTTTTTTTCGGCGGCCATTTTTTGAAATTAGTATTTTTTTTTATGTCGAATTTTCGGACCGATTTTTAAATTTTTGGAACAAATCATCCCTGCGAGAAACAAACGACAAAAAATCGGAAAAAAGCGAAAAATAGTGGATCCTCGGAAGAAAGCGCAAGCCCCCCCTTCCGTCGCCACCAACACTACAAATGAACGTTGTTTTTGTCAAATATTTAACATTTTTACAAAATTATACTTTCATTTTAACACATTTAGAGATTAAACTGCATCAAATTTTCGAATGAAAACGGCGCAGAAAAATGAAAAAGTTGTAAAATCGCGAATACGCGGACAACCCTCATGCAGATTTTTAATATATATATAAACGTAGCAAGGCTTTTTTTTTTTTTTTTTCCCCGAAAGATCACCATCCATATGGGTGCGAAGGGTTCAGGGTCCCGTATGTATTATGATCGTGCCGCTTTATAACAATCGCCGTATTAACTATTTATGGACGCTCACAATGTACATACGCTTTGCGAACAGTAAATTATAAAATAATATAGAAAACAGTTATGTTAAATGAATAAAAAGAACATCTGAAGTATGAAAAGAATATCTCAAAAACAGAACACCAACGCGTACGGCGACTAAATAATAAAAATCTGCAAGAATTTTCATGCAGAGGAAAAGAAATCGAACGGTATTTTCTTTTTTATTGTTAAAGTGAGTTATTTTTCTGAAAATACTGTAAAATTCTTATTTTGCCATATTATTCTCAGCCTAACCAAACTCCTATTTTACATATTATATTGAATAAATTATTATATTAAGCTTGCTCTGAACATTTTTTTTTAAGTTTTCTAATAACTCACATCATAAAACTATTAAATTTGCTGTAAAAATAATTAGACTTACCTGATTGCTTGCCATGTAGAGACATCACAGCTTCGGTTTTGGTTTTTAAATCACAGATAGAATCTCATTGTTCGACTAAGATTAGTAGGATTCCACACATGCGCCGCCAAGAGGTGTGACGTCGGATACGTAGAGAGAATCCCATTGTTCTTTCCGGCAGAAGACAATTCCAACACGTTTCCTTTTTCACCGTCAAGAGGGTGTCGTTTTTTGGCGGCGATCGCTTAATTGGCAACTTTCAGATTTCTTTCTCTCATCCGGAGTGAAGTTCCGAGATTTTAGCGGGAGAAAAATCGGGAAGTCTGCGGGTGCGACCGACTCTCCCATACCGAGAGTACGCCAAGCAAATCCGCCGCCAACTTTTTGCCGAAGAGAGGAAGAAAAAAATCACATAAAGGCCCGGATTTTAATGTATTTCTAGGGGGAAATTTACCACCTGGAAAAAGTTAAAAATGGAATTTGTTTTTGTTTCTCCGATCGACAAAATCGTGCTAAATTTCATTTTGGTACTTAACTACATTTTGGCGCAGGTTTGGCACAAATTTAAGGAAAAACGCTATTTCGGCGCAGACATGCGCAGCAATTGTATCTTGTTATATGAGACTACTCATATAACTAGTGCTTAAAAATGATCTATTACTTTTATAAAGCACTTCAATAATACATCCTAAAACTAAGCAGATAAAAATTTGCAGTAAGAAGCATCCGCTGAAAAGTAAAACCCTAAATATGCAGAGAGAGAGAAATGGTTGTTTTATGCAGTAAGTGCAAGAAGAAATGATGACCAGATAAATAAAAGAAAAACTTAACTTTATTAAAATTCTTTCATGATAAAATACGATAGTATAAAAATAAATGCTTTGAAATTAAACAAACAAATATTGATTAACTTAATATCGTGCAGAAAATTAACGTAATAAAACAATACTTTAAGATAATCCCTCCGGAGCTCATGCCATAATATATTCCTTCTAAATCAAATTGCAAACGAAAAATGTCACCTGTCGTAAACGAATTCATCACTTTATTTCATCTTTAAACTTGAAGAAAAACATCGTAGAACTAGCGAAGATCTAAAGATTAAAAACATCCTCTCAGCAACTCCATCGTACGTAAAAACTCAATAACATAAACTTCATATCCGTTAAATAAACATCAGAACGGCAGACATCAAAACACCGAAAGAGAAACGGCCAGCATGCATCAAAAACAAACGTTCCCCCAACAGCTATCACGCCGTTCCTTTTATCTATATCGGCAAACACCGAGAGCTGCTCCGCAGAGAAGCTGCAATCGGAAACGCCCTCCTTCCATCGCACGTGGAAAAAGTAATTTGCATAGGCACGTGCCGCGCCAAAGGCGAAAAAGAGCACTCGTGGACGGGCAACGCCACCTATCGGCCAACAGAGTTACCGCTCAGTTCGAAAACGATATACGATAGAGCTCGGCTGGAAAAACATCGCAATGTGAAAGTCCGATGATACGATGCAAGTTCTCTTTAAAACAAATAAATAGCTGCACAAATGGACAAAAATAAATTAGCTGTAAGGATGAAAGGTAAGTCATAACTAAAGAAGTTTCAAGAAAAAAGTATATTTAGTTGAATAAAATAAAGATAATGCAATTGATAAGAAAAGTGGGAATATGGCCAACATATCTCTGCGCAGATATGCGCAAAATGCGCAGCACTTGCATCCCTGTAATTAATTGATATATGTAAATTACCCTCTTCTGTCTTGCCACTGTCCGGGAATTTCCCTCTACATTATACTTTTACATAACAATATATCTATCTCTATATTCACTTTTATTAAATAATACATTTTATTTCTTTCAGATATAATATCTAATTTAAATATCATTCTACTTACCTTAAATTAACTTCTGTCATCATCCCTTTAATTTATCCACTCTGTTTACATTTATCGTACTTTTCGTTTTCCATCTGTTTCTCCCACGCTTTCAACGGCACGTAGCTTTTTCATTTGACGTATGGTTTCACGGTCGCCACTAGAAGGCGTCTTTCGTTCGAGCCTACGGCACATCGGATGTACGACACTTCGTCACGATGTCGTCACTCTGGATACATCATTAGCTGCCCGTTGAATTGCGAGATGAGTTATTATTCTTTCTCCCAGTTTGTATAAATATGAATGTTTCCTTGGCTTACCTACCTCTTCCTCGTCCTTGTTTCTTCTCCACTTCTCAGTCACTAACAGCTGGTCGTCCCTTGTTTGTTGAAATGGCGTTTCACTTGAAACTGAAAGTTCTGCACATCGTTATAAGCTGATATCGTAATAAGTTGTGTTTTTGTGCAATGTTTGTCGCTATATTCTTCATGGAAAGTGTCATCTGTTATAGAGAAGTTTCTCATCAGTTTAATCGTATTTATGGAAGCATTAGGCTCAGCATGATTTAAAGCAGTATATGGGATTTTACATATTAGCAGTCACTTTTTGATGCAGTTCATTTCTCGAATGTTATGAGGTCTGTTAAATCACTTTTAATCTTGTTACTGTTAAATATATTTATGAATTACTGAATGCATATAAAGTTAACTTATATA
The DNA here is from genome assembly GCA_963932465.1 of Maratus speciosus. Classification (NCBI taxonomy): domain Eukaryota; kingdom Metazoa; phylum Arthropoda; class Arachnida; order Araneae; family Salticidae; genus Maratus; species Maratus speciosus. Next base: position 559,839,361 of record OZ010794.1, on the reverse strand, counting down.
TTGTTTTTATCTTTTGCTCAATAAACGTTAGACGCCACCATATCTTTTATTCTCCCTTAACTATATAATATACACATGTTTGGGGTTATCAGCTTAAGTTTCCATTGGGCATTTCAACTCACTCTGCTAAAACTAATATCTATTTAAATCTAATCCCGTCATTAATAAATATAATTAAATATGTTTACATATTTTAAATTTTTATAAAATAGGTGGGATTCAGTCGAATACTTAGGAATTTAAGAACCAAATTAAAAATCTGATATCTAATTTCTTTTCTTAAGTAAAGTATTTTGTCAGCCATTAATATTGTTTTAATTATAAAAAGGTTTTATATACCATTAATATTTTTTTAATTATCAAAAGGTTTTATATAACTTAGCTACTTTTGTTTTATGTATTGAGTCTTAAAAATATGTAAATCTTTGGTACTAATTTATAATTATTTATCTGATGAAACTAGTCTGCTACAGATACAAAAGTAATTAAATTACATTGAAAATTATAAATTGAATTCTCTGTTATGTCTTGTTAGGAAACTAAAATTTTTCTTCCTCCCTCTTAGGCAGATCACACAAGCAGACAACAGCATGAGACAGGAGACAAATTGTAGCATTCAATCTGGTTTCTTCTTGTTGCCAGGGTGAAATGTCTCTTGACTTACGTTTTTTTGTCGCTTGTCTGTTCAGTGTGTGATACGCCTCACACTCCAAGAAACAAAAAGTTAAATTCTTTAGTTAGGCTACAGTAAGTAGCCTGTATCCATTTTTTTTTTTTTTTTTTTTTTTTTTTTTTTTGTACTATAATCCCCCTCCCCCTCCCCCGCCAAATATTCTTTTGAAATTCTCAAATCCTGCAGTCCATTGTCAAATGATCACAAGACACATAAGAAAATACCAGAGTATTGCACTCTGCTTTGTAGTTGCTCAATTGAAAAGTAAGCTTGCAGGTACCCAGATTTTGTAAAAGCTATTTTACAAAGCCAGGAGGGACCAAACTGATTTTCATAGATAATAGATACAAGATTTTTTTTTCTTTATTTCTTAACTTAAGAATTAAAAAATAAATTTAGAATATTTATTTTTTAACTAAGTTTATTTATTTATTTCATGAAATAATTTTTTCCTGGGAAAAAAATTAAATGTACAGTCTATTTTTGCCACCACTTTCGCAAAAACCTATTTTTGACGGAATGGTTTTAACCAGGTTTCTTCCACCAATGGCAAAAACTTGCCAACCCTGAGCAGCCATATTTAACTTGCAGCCTGGCAAACTTTTATGTGTGGCCCGAGACACATAATCATTAGCCCATATTTATAAAATTAATTGAGATCTGCATAAAAGGTATTTAAGAACTTCACTGTTTTATATATTTACATGGGAGGACAAAATCTGCCCTGTTATATAAAATTATGTTAAAGCATCTTAAATGCCATTTTCTATTCATTTTTTTTTCCATGTAGTTCTATTTGTGCTACAGTTGGTGTAAAAATATTTTAATGCAACACCTCTTCAATACACACATAATTCCAAATGAATTAAATTTGCCCTGTTATACATTTCTAAAATAATAAATAAATAAATAAACAATTGCACTGAGCAAAGGACTAACTTATTAGAGAAAATTCCCTCGATTTTATTTTTCTTTAGAACTTGTAATAAATAACACGCAGAATTTCTATTTTACACTTATTATGTAAGTTAATACTGCTTTTTAAGTCTGAATGTTTGTTGTGTGAAAGAAATGGCACGGAAAAATTTTTACACCCTTATTCTCAAACCACAAACTCTACTCTGAGGCATATTTCTACAAAATTTGCAATAGAAATCTACCTATTGTTTGGAAATAGCGGTGTTAAAATATTTGAGTAACATTTCTTTCACGACAAATTTAAACTTACTGATAATATTAACTTTGTTATACTACTTATGTTATGTTACTACTATAATTACTCGTTATAAGTGTGAACTCGTTATAATTACTCGTTATTTGCCTAATGTCGCAAATAACATATTTTTGAAGAAAAAAAGGTTGAGTATGGGGGCTTTAAAGTATGAAATTTAAGTCCTGTATTATGAAAAATTTAATAAACTACTTTATCTACTACTCTATTCTGTAATTCTTTTTCTTTATTATTATTATTTTTTTAGGGTTATTGCAGTTCGATGTGGCCCAAAAACTGGTGTGCATGTCAGTGTATCCTATTCACCTCAACAACCTGATTTTTACCCAAGTACATTGGTTCGTGACAGGAAATGGCAGAATTTAGCTGGAAGTTTTAAAGATGTTTTATGGGAAAAAATGGAAGGTAGAAACTTTTTGAATAAACTGGAGCATCTCATGGCCAGTTTAACACCTTGCTGATTAAAAAAAAATATTTTATAAAATATTGCTTTGATTTTTGTATACTGTACATAAAAACTTCATATATATATTATCATCATTAAAAATTACTTTTGTTAAATTATAATATTTTTGTAAACATGTATAAAATGTTGGGAAATTGCATTTTCCAGCATCTTTATATTCATTTTTCATTGAATATTAAAAAATTCAAATCATAATTTGCTATTATTTATTATGCAATTCTCATTTTTTAGGTGCGTTCGTAATTATATAAATACGTAGCACCTATAGTCGTCGTTCAGTCCGTCCGTCTGCATATAATAGAGCAAAAACTACCCAACCGAATGGTCTGAAATTTTAACTATATGATTGTTGTAAAATTTTGTCAAGCCATTTCAAATTTTATGAAATTTGGATGTATAGTTAAATTACAGGGACAGTCAAAAGTTTTTCTTTACATTACGGCCAATGGGAAAAATTATTGCACGTGCATTTTAATAATGTTAAAGCTTTCCGAATGGTCTCAAATTTTAAACATATAATTATTGCGACATTTTGTCGAGCCATTTCAAATTTTATGAAAATCGGATGTATAGTTTAATTACAGGGACAGTCAAAAGTTTTTCTTTACATTAAAGCCAATGGGAAAAATTATTGCAAGTGCATTTTAATGATGTTATAGCTTTCCGAATGGGCTGAAATTTTAAATATATAATTGCTGCAAAATTTTGTCGAGCCATTTCAAATTTCATGAAAATCGGATGTATAGCTTAATTACAGGGACAGTCAAAAGTTTTCCGTTTCATTAAGGGGAATGGGAAAAAATTATTGCAAGTGCATTTTAATGATGTTACAGACTATGCACTTATGAATTGCAAATAAATACACATTCAGTACAATATGGGGTGCAAAAAATAATTATAAAACTAGTTATAGTACGAACGCACCTCATTTGCCACGTTTGACGAGCAATTTCCAACTTGTTTTTTTTTTTTTTCAACATTGTAGCTACTTCCTAACCCATATCAAACATGTACTTTTTAACCATATCATATTTAATTCAGAGTTGCCACTCTAATCTTGAAAAAACAATTCCCTGTATTTTCACTGTACTACAACGTGTTTATTACTATGCTGAGTGCACAAAATATACGCGTGTATGTATACTAGTTAGTCATCTTATAATTTACCATTGCCAATTAACTGACCAAATTTCTATTTGATGTGATATGATTCTATTTGATATGATATGAGCAAATGAAAAAATTCTTTAAAAGTTGTTACACTTATTATTAAATCCCACATTTTACATTAATAATAATAAAAACAGTAAAGCAATACTCAAACATTCTGCTAAAAATACTTTGAAATATTTGTAAATGAATGTTAGAATATGTAAAAATTTTCTATCTGATAATTTAAAGAACATAAATTTTTAAAGAATCTTACTTAAAAACCAATTATCTCAAACATAATATCACAAAAATTGGAGAAAAAAAAGAAAAGGCTTCTTACTTTATGCATTCAAATTGAAATATTGACCCAAGACACATAAAATATAAGGCAACTTTGATGCACAACACCGATTTATTTTTTACTTTAAAAAATATTATAAAATAATATTAGCTGTTAATTATTCTTTTTCGATATTATTAAATCTATTTGACACTTTTGAGAAATACGATTTAATGCTTCATCAAAGCACATGACATATTTTTTGTTCTTCACAGACTTTTGAAGAGAAAGTTGGGAAAAGGGAGCTAATCCATAAAAAATCAAATAGGACATTTTTGTACGTCCTAAAGTACATTTTTTTATCACTATCACTGTCTCGAAACATGTGACAAAATACCTGAGATACATCATTGAACGAATTAAATGAAGAATGTGATGCAACAAGCTTCATCGCCCACAAAATTTCGCTTTGAATGTATTTTCCTGCATCACGAAATGAGATAGACCTTTTTTATTTTCATTAATAACACACGCCAACATTTCTGAAGAAATCAAACTGTTATCTTATTTCTTAACACTTTCTTTGGGTACCGCCGACGTTTCTGAAGAAACCAAGGTTATCTTCTTTCTTAACACTTTCTTTGGGTACAAAATCAAACATTAAAGTTGATCGTGAAGATAGTTTTTTATTCTTTGCATGACTTGCAACAGCTTGCTTTCCCATGCTGCTTAGGCTGAAAATCCACTCGCAAAGTTTACAATACGAAGCAAATGGATTTTTTTTAACTTCCGCAATCCAACCGGAAAAACTAGGAATTATATGTGAATCCATCCAATCCGTATTAAATGCGGACTTTGAAGAACTCATTATAAGAAATTTAATCGATTAAATCGCACCTCTTATTAAGTCAAATAAAACACAAACTAAAACAAAACGGAACTCGAACATTCGTAAATCACACGCGCGCTGGTTGATTCAACATTGTTTTGTTTTGGCGGCACCAGGTGCATGCATGCTTAAACGGCTTTACGTTGAATGGAGAAAATGAAGAGATAGAACGTTACGTGCAGTCACAGATAGATGGGAATGGGAACTGGGATGAAGCGGCCGTTTTGTGGATTCAGCCATTGCAAGAAAAGGGGTGCAGGTAGAAACGTGCTTTTACGAAGTTTCGTTGAAAATGAATTTTCACCCTGCTTTTTCTGTTATTTTTTTTTTCTCCTGCGGAGCGAATTTTTTTTAAAGCCGAGAAAAAAAAAAGAATTTATGTTTGAAAATACTAGAAACAACAACAAAAAAAAATATTCCCTGTGTTTTCCAGATATTTTTGGAATTTTTCAAAATTCCCTGCATTTTCCCTGTTTTTGGAGGGGAATTTAAAATTCCCTGTGTTTTCCCGGTGGCGTGGCAACCCTGTTTATACTGCTGGCAATCCTTTCAATTTTTTCCTTTCTGGCTGGCAAGTTTGTCATTGTCATAAAAAGTTATTTTATTAGTGAATAAAAAGTTATTTTTCAGGATTAATCATGTTTCCATATCAACAGTCAGGTATCTGTTTAGGAAGAAATTGGGTCCTTTAGCACGTTGAGTGCTGAATCTATTTTGTCTGTCTTTCCATTTGGGCCGTGAAATAAGATTTCCGTTACACAATTTATAAAAATAAAGTCAGTCTCTAAGTGTGATGGTATTGTAAACTATGCTACAAAGAGAATGCAGCACAATTTGGTAGAGAAATGGCCTGAAAATTAATTAAACAAGTTGCCACATTTTGTGATACCAGCGAAAAACAACTGTTTTTATGTTTACTGTGTTTTAATAAAGCCCATTAAAAATTTTTTGGTAAGAAATATTTAGTACATTCATGATACAACCCTGAAATTACTTAAAATTTTTTTAGAATGTAACCTTTTAAATCTTATATTGTGTTTTATACTGCCAGTCACCGGTGGCTGACGTGGCACTCAGTGTGTTAAAAGACCCTTCACAAATTTTTTCATTTCAAAACAGAACGCTTCACAAAAATTTTTATCTTAAAAAGGCCCCTCACAAAACTGCCACCTTAAAACAGGACTCTTCACAAATTTCTTTGCATTAAAAATAGGATTTTCACAAAATTTTTTCATCTCTAAACTGAATCTTTCACAAAGTAAGTCATTTAAAAGTAAAATATGACCTGCCACTTTTACATATATAAAGAAAATATATGTATTTTACATACATGTATCTTCTTAAAAATGTATAAAGAAGAATATAAGGGTCATTTCAAATTCACAAAATTACGACTAGAGTTTTCACAAATGTAAAAAGTTTTTCGCAATTTCACAAAAACAGGACCCTGGGAAAAATGTCTGGACAGACCCCTGACAATTAATGAGATTTTTTAAAACCAGTATCATTCCCCCACTCCCCCTCCAAAAAGAAAGATAATCTAAAAAGCAAAGTTATGTATCTCCATACATAAAAGGCAATGTCCCGCTCACCGACTCATCATTGTCCAGCCCAAACTACGGAACCTAGGGGAAAATGTACTTCTTATGAGATAAGTGAGCACTAAGGAAGGATTTTTGAAAATTCCCTCCGAGGGGGGGGAGGGGGGGTCGAAAATTTTAGATCTTGTGGCCATATCTCAGCACCCGTTTTAGGTGGGATCATGAAATTCCAGAAAATAAATCTACTAAAAAATAGTTAAACACGTCTTTCAGCGATTTTAGAAATCCCCCCCCCCCCCTTAAGGGGGTTAAAGGAGAGGTCGAAAATTTTAGAATATTTGGTCATATCTCGGCAATTTTCAAACTTTTTCAGAAACTATCATGAAACTTTCTTCCTCCCTCACCCCAGGGATTCAATTTTCTAACTCAGCTCCTAATTAAGCCACAGCAAGATTCGACTTCATCTGAAGACTTGACCGAAAGTGAAATTCCTCACAGACCTCCAATTGGTGGAGTCTATTTTGACTCCAAACAGTTAGGGGCATCCTCCCTTGGGAGGGGGCAGAAATGGATTTTTTCATGTGACATATCGTTTGAAAGCTTTTGGCTTGTCGATTACTAGTAAATCTGCAGATCAGGAGCCTCAACGTCAGATCTGCCATTCATTGTTTTTAGACACACTCTAGTAATATTCAATTTCCTGCAAACCGCAATTTAAAGTTTTCAAATTACATAATTATTTATAAGAAGAAAAAATACAAAGTTTTCAGACATTAGAAGCGTTAAATTAAAAACATTGTTATGGAAGTATATTTTGAATTTTCGTGAGCTACTAATTCTGGTATTTTTTGTAAATAATAAAGTATTCAGGGGGCTCTGCCACCCTGAACCCCCCGTGGTCTCATTAATTTACATATGTAACTTTTTATTGATTGCGCTAATGATTATGGTAAATCTTTTTACACTTCCGAGCCTTATTCTTCAATACTGGTGGGCAGAAAAGGATTTACATTGACGCAATTATATTAAAAGTTTAGGTTTTACGAACGAAAATGTAATTTCCTTTTAAAGATTAAAAAAATTTTCATTCATATTTTCTGAAATGAGGCGGCATTAAAAACTAACACTCGTCAAAAAATATTTTTTCAGGCAATCTAGTTAATGTTTGTTTTTAAGAATGAAAATATTTATTTCTCGATACAATGACGTCCTTTTCGACAGCGATAATTTTGCGGTGCATAATTTTGACATTTACTATCAATTTGCTTTTCCAAAGTTTTTTTTTTCTCATTGAAATTTTCGATTAAAAATTAAATATTTCTGTTAGCTGCGTCCAGACGATAAACCGTGAGATATTAGTAATGTTTTTTTTTAATAAGAAGAATTAATATCATAACACAAGCCCCTTTTATTTCAACCTCAAAGCGTATTTGTTTTATTTTTGATATATGAGATCAAATTCACCTTTCCGTTGCTAGGAAACAGTTAAAAGAAAATTAAGACAATGAAATATGTGATTGAAAAAAGTAAATTAAAAAAAGGAAATATTTTATATTATTGGAACACATATATAAAATCCCTCCATAAGATATACACCGAATTTAAAAACTCTGACAAATGTATACACAAAATTTCAAACTAATATGAATAATGTATGGTTCTAATTAGGAAAGTCCATCATCCATAATTTATCATTTAAATCTTTCAATCATATGAGCCATTTCGTTTCAACAAATAAAAATGGAAAAATCGTCTGAATTGCTATAAGAAAGCATTAAGGCAGAAAATAAAATGTTCTATATATTCCGAACGAATGAACCAAATTTAACCAAAAACTATACAGCTAAATCCGGTGACCTCACCAACATGCATCCTTAATTTCAAGCTAATCGGACGCTTTTTACAGCAGTTATCGCGGGACAGACAGACAGACAAACAAACAGACAGACAGAAACCAAAACTTTTCGGGTCTCCACAGTAAGCCTTCACTGACGTTTCGGCAATTAAGCAGCTGCTCCCCCCCCCCCCCCAACTCTTAACTCATTTTTTCAGCACTAGAGGGCCTTTTAAAATTTTAATTTGTTAATTACTACCTCCATACAATTTTCCGAAAATTATGAAAAAAATTTGCATAACAAACCTCAACAATTAGCAGCTTCTTGCCCATTTTCACACAGTGAACGGGTACGTATTTCAGTCGAAATTGAATTAAAGTTATAAAATCATACAAATTTAAAGTTCATTTAAGAGTATTATCAAGAGCCCTGGCAATGCCGGGCTGGTCAGCTAGTTGTATGTAAAAATAATATTTAATTTTCTACTTACCTTTATTGTATGAAATTGAAAGCTGTTCAAAAGCAAGTATTTCATCTTGGTTTGATTTCATCATGATAATGATATACTTGAATTTCCCAGAATAGCTGATCATTTTCCTAGGTTTTGGACTAAATTTTAGATTTTCATCTAAGGTTTTATGGCAACAATCCTCCCTCCCCTGATATTTTCTAGATTCTCAGTTTCCCCTTAAAAATGTAAACCTTGATTGCTCAGAATAATAATTAAGGACTTTACGTTGTACAATCAATATTAAACGAAATAGAAGTTGCTATCCAACGTACTTTTTATTCAATTAAAAGTTGATATAAAATAATGTGTTTAATTTATGACTAAAATGTACGTTGGATAGCAACTTCCATTTTGTTTAGTACTGATTGCTCAGTTTATAACACTCATAGTTAGTTTGGTTCTCTGGAATAAGTGTCAGCCTATAGTGAAAACTACCTTTGACTGCCAGCAATCATTCGGCAATTAAAGTGTTAGAGATAAACCCATTTTCTGCATGCATATACACAGAACTAAAGAATCAAGATGAAAAAACAAGAATTCCTTTTTTTTTTTTTTGAAAATGTAAAGCCATTTTTTAGTGAATGAAGAAAGATTCAGAGGCAAAGTTTTGGTAAACAAAAACCTTCAAAAGTTTGGGAAAAACGTTTCTCCAATAAATTGAGTTATCAGGGAGTATTTTATCATAATGCCGTATCCTGTGGCGACTGCAAGTTTGTCTGAAAATATTTAAAACATTTCGAGAAAGAAGAGTGGGAAAAGATAATCCACTTAAGAAAAATGACTTTGTACACTGAAAAATACTAAATCAATATGGCATCTTATTGTTTATAATAAAGACATAACCTATATTGTCAGTAAAATGTAGTTTTACGTATAAAAATATGTACATTTACAAATAAAAAACTGTAAATTAAATAATTAAATGTTATGAAATAATTAAATCAGTTCAATTTCTTTTTTCTTCTTTTCAATTAGATGCTGACTTAAAAAAAAAAAAAATTGACTACTAGATGTGACTAATAATTGTAATAGATGCGAATGGACCAAGTTTACAGTTTAAAAGAACATAAATCTGGATCATTTATATTCAAAATCGAGCTTGAACTTAAATATATTCCTTTGGAAAAATTTAATCATAAACCTTTAATGTAGTACCTAAAGTTGATCTTGAAGATTTTTTCAGTGATGCTATGAATGCACTACAGCACATCATTTACACAAAAGATTGGAAAAGGGGTGCATAAAAAAAAAATTTGTGATGAGCCCTTTAAGATGAAGGAATAAGTACTTTAGTAACTAATCATAAGGACATAGCGATCAAACCTTCTGATGTTTTAGTATTGCCATTTCTAATATTCAATTCAATATTATTTTCAATTTCAAATATCTGCTTTATTTAATGACATAAATTTGCAGTTAAATAAGACAATTACTATTTGGAAAAACTGGGGGGAAAAAATATATACGGTTCTACTCTAACATACATTCCTGAACTTTTAAAACAACCATTTCCTCCCAATCAATTAATAGTTGCATTAATGAGAAGATTGCTTAAAATTGGAAACATCTACCTTATGATTTTATTTTGTCTTTTTAATGTGTTATTTATATATGTGTTTTATTAAATGTCCTATTAATTTTAAAAATCAGAAGATTTGACAGACATGTAAAGATGACATATTTTTGTATTTATATTTTGAAAGTATCTTTTTACTAAAATAAAAATCCAAGTTTTGGAAATGTCAAAGTCTCAGGAACTTGAGATTAGAAAAATTTGGCGACACTGCTGTTTAGTAATTATGAATAAATGTTTTATCAGGAATAACAGAATTCTGATATATAACCAGAACATAATCACCCCTACTTATCACATTGCAAAGATTAACTTTCAAGTTTTTCTGGTATTTTTAATCAAAAGGATGTATTTAATTAATTTTAAAATTTGCAATATATGATTCAGATTATAGCAATCAATACTTATTTTGCAGCATGAGTGAAAATATTATATTTTTAAAGCCTTGAAAAATAATCAGGGTTCATACAGACTTGCAAAGAAAAAATCCAAGGAGTCTAAAAAAATTCTAATGTGTACAAGAATTTTAAAGGTCTTAACCTATTTTTTCAGGTATGCCACACCCTCATGAAACATGTACACCCACCCTAACTTTTAACCCTCCGAGCGTCTTGAGGGCTTTCCTGCATTTTCATAAAAAGGCTCATAAAAATAATCTTTATTTAAATTTTCTTTCCCCATTTGTTTCTAAAATACACTTCATGCCTCCTTAATCAAAATACATTTTAAAATACAATTCTGTTTAAAATATTTTATCTACAACAGATTTAAGTTATTTTTGAGAGACAGAAAAAATACACCCAAACCACTCAGAGGGTTAATACTTTATTCAGATAGAAAACAGATTTTATTATATTAATCTAATGGCAAGTGCTGAAATTGCACAGTATTGACAATATATTGCTTACTGGTTTCATAAATTTGAATCAAGTGCACCTAGATTTTAAAAATAAATATTGAAGGAAAAAAACCATGTGGCACATTAAACAATAATAATAATTTTTAAAAAAAAGGAAATTTCTTTCTTTCCCCCCTTTTTTTAAAAGAATGGTAGTAATTGTTTGAATTTTATCTTTGTAAACAGGAGAAGATTTTTATTTCTTATGGCTAATATATTTCATACCACATATGCTTAAAAAGGAAAGATGATTATACAACACATAAGATATAAATTACATTTTCTACTCTTGGATGCTTGAATTAAATCATTGTTCAGCGATAATTTAAGGAGTACTCCTTGGAAACTTTCATTTTTAAGGAGTTTCTAAGTAGTTAGCAGGAAAAGGATATTCAGCATTCAACACATTAATACAAATTTGTTATTTTGATAACTTTTGATTTTTTTAAGTTAAATTCAATCTATTATCAAGATTATAAAATTTAGAAATTTGATTTTCTGGATAAGGCGAGTTTTGAAATTCATGTCCTCATATGCTTATATAACCATGGGCACTGGCAAGATAGAATCCAGGTAGGGGCAAGCTTTTCGAACAGAGAATGTCTTTAAGTCCACAATTTAGGCTGTGTTTCTTAAAATGCAGAATATAGTAAATGTCAACTAAGATAAATACTTATCCAAGACCATTTTTAAACGTATCAAAAGTAAAAGCCCAATATTGAAGAGAAACAATTTTAGTATTTTTTATCATATGAGTAGAATAAATTTTACTTTTCTGCAATATCAGAGAAAAAGAAAATTACATTTCAAAAACCAAGGCTCTTATGCTCATCTTTATAGAGGCCCATGTGTGTAACTGATTAAAATTTAAATTAATACAACCTTTTTTTATATAAGAAATTTGTAAAAAAACGATTGCAAACATTTATATTATATTGCAAACGTTTATATTAGTTCTCACTGAAATGAAAAAAAATATATAAAGTATAATAGAAAACTCAAAGTTTGGTTAAAAGTAGAGTAAATAGTGAGATGAAAAACACATATATCATTTCAAGAGGTTTAATTAAAAAGCTAGTGATTGTTCATACATGTCTAACATAAATAAATTGTACCGTTCTTTGACTAGGCTTTAATATACAAAGTTCAATGGAATGCATTAATGTAGTAAAGTAAATTACAAAAGAACTTAAAATGACTTGTAGCAGTCTAAATGAATTTGCATAGTAAACATCAGATTGTTGAATTACATCTTCACTAATCTTGCTTGGGATTTTGTCCTGTGCCTAAAATCCTTTTTCGCTGACGATACATGTAAGTCATAATAAAGTATAAAACTGAAAGAAAACAAAATACAATCATAGTATGAGTATTAAATTCTAAAATACAGGTACATTCATTGTAAGTCATGCAGTTTGTTTTAAACTTTTTGTAATAATTATCATCTGTTAAAATTAATTTTGGTTACAAGCTCATACACAATAATTTAAAAAAGAAAACACCACAGCACTATAATACCATAAGGATCATGATCTGCAGTACCCAAAAGTGCTTTCTTGACCACAGTTCCTAAGATGATATTACACCTTAAATGCTTAGTTCCCAAGACAGCTTGGTGCACATTTTTTATAAACCCTGAGGGGATGAAAGGCAGTGTGAACCTTGCCCGAGTCCACAGGCAACCTTTGAATTTGTAGTGTGGCAGCACAATCTGCTAACCACTAAGCAATTGGGGCCACATAACGTAATATTTAGGTGACAAAGTACATCAAAAAATTTTTAATTCGACAAATATGTATTTTGACATTGCTATACTAAAACAGTTCATATATCCCATATAAATAAAAATTGCATCATTATGCTCCTATTAGAGCTTCAACTAAAGCTATTTTTGCAAAATCTGTAAAATGTTCACTCTACTGTATGGAAATACTAAACAGGTTTGTCTTAGTTTAAATTTTTTTCAAAATGTCATATTCTTCTGTGCAAAATAATTGGGACAAACTATCCCCCCCCCCTCTTAAAATTGCAATGTGATTGCTAGTTGATATTTTAAACCAACTTAAGTCTGTTTTGTCTCACTTGAGGTGGTGCGATTGTTAGAACTTAATTGTAAAAATGTAGTTTGACTGGTTTTAAATTGGAAATAGTCATTCCAGCTTCAGTTGTGAACTTCTGTGTGCATTGTGGATATTAATTTTTTATCTTTGTGAGATACACGTTGCTGTTGTGCATTTAAAAATGGATATTACTTCATGGAAGCGTGCAAAAATAATTGCTTATGAGGATAAAACTTCTCAGACAGTAAGAAATATTGCTTCTGCAGTTGGTGTAGGCAAATTGAGTGTATCAAGAGTTATTGTGAGATATGTTGCATCTATATCACCATCTCCTAAAAAAATATCCACTGTCTCCAAGAGGTAAATGTAGAAAAAAAACCCCTTAAAACAACTGCAAGAACTGGTAAAATTCTAATCAGAAATAGCAAAAGGAATTAAAAAAAGAAAAAAAGCTTGGGCCTTCAAAGAGATTTATTGGCTAGTAGTTTTGATGTAAGTGATTCAACTCTCTGGAAGCTGATTGGACAGTAAGAAGACCAATGAAAAATTTAATAAAATGTTAAAATTATGAAAAAATGTTTTGCATGGGTCAAAAAATATAAATCATGGACTGCTGATGACTAGAAAAAAAGGTCATTTTCAGTGATAAAACTCATTTATTTGTGCAGAGTTAAAAAGCAAATGTCATTAGACAAAGCAACTGTAAACACTTAAGACTTGAGCACATCAAACACCCTCTGAAATAGATGTTTTGGAGGTTTTCCATAGTAAATGGCATGGCACCGAGATCTTAGTTATATTTAACCCATTCAGTACTAAAAGATGTGGTCAATTTGACACCATCTGGTCATTTTGCAGTTTTTTTTTTTTTTGTTTAGAATATGTATGCTAAAATTATTTTCTAGGAATTCTCCTATAAATGTTTTTTTCATAATTTTACCTACTTAGTAAGTTTCGCACAGTTAAATTTTTTTGTTTATTTGTAGAAATTGCAAATGGGGTCACATTTATTCCATCTTAGACAATCAGGGAATAAATGAAAGCTTTCTATCATTTATCACATTTCAAAAGAAAAAAAGAAAATTTTTGGCATCCTACCAAATGTAGTTCACTAGATGGTGCTGTGGGTACAGCGTTTTCATGCAAACAAGTGTAAGAGGCACCTCCATCATTTCATTATTTCTTGTTCTTGTGATCAGTTGTGTGTAAATTTTTCAATTCAACGAAATGAATCATCACGATTTGTCTATTGAGGAGGGACAGGCTTTGTAATTTGAGGAAGATTCTCGTCAAAATACCATTTTAGGCATTTACATAATATTTTGATCTTAATACTGCAAGGGTTAAGGTATGATGAGTACGAAGAAATATTACAATGTAAGGTTGTTCATTCAAACAAACTTTTGACGGGACATTTTTACATGACTTTGCTCCATGTCACAAATTAAAATTAGTCAAAATTTTCATGCTGAAAAACAAAATTAATTTGCTTGATTAGCCCGGAAATTCACCAGATTTAAATCCTATAGGAAATTTGTGGAATATTTTGAAGAGATATTTAGGTTAAGAAAACTCTATAACCAAAGAATGCATAATAATGAATGCTATAAAAGTGTGGATCATGATGGTGAAGTCAAATATATGGTGCTCTAAATTCGGGAGGTAATTTCTGCTAAAGGGGGACATGCTTCATACTAATACAGGCATTATTCAATGTACATAAAGGCATATACTGATATAAAAGTATAGTTTTTGAAAAAGAATGAGTTTTTACTTTGTCTTTCAGTTTTTTATATAGAAATGTACCTTTGTAATAAATACTCAACAAGGGAACTAGGGATGCAACGGATATCCGGTAAATATCCGATATCCGGCATATCCGGCTGATTTTTCAATATCCGAAATATCATCGGATATCCGAATCACAATCACCGGATATCCGACTTCTCTGCCGGATATCCGGCAGAGAGCAGCAAAGCGTATATAAAGGATAAGAGAAATCGTTTGACCCAAACAATGCAAACAACTTTGTTTATAATGCAAAATATGAAAGTAAGTTCACTATTCATGAGTAAAAGGTAATTCTCAAAAGTTTAAAGAATTGCCAGCTTTCCTAACATTGATATTTGAACTCTTTATAATAAATTTAAGAAGTTACGTTTACATCTTTTGGAAAATTGTACCTTTACTTTCAGAATGTAAAACAAAATTGGAAGTTGTTTATTAAAGTATGACTATTAATTTTCTTCTTTCTTTTAAGTTTAACAATTAAACAGGCCTATTTTTACTTTCTTCTATCTTCACTAGAAGAAAGTATTGTAATTGAAATTTTTTCGATTTCCAGTTTTCGACGGATTTAGACGTTTTAGGGGTCAGAGATCCCAAAACATGTCTGTGTCCGTGTGTCGCCATCTTAATATCAAAAAGTGTATGAAATTATGCATAGAATTGAACCACATTTTTTGTGAATGTTTTTGGCTATAGCCAGTTGGCTCTCCTTGAATTTGGAAATATTTCCACTGGAAGGGGGCGCTGTAATTGCGATTTTTTGTGTCATTTTCATTATTGTACCATCCAAAAGTGTATGAAGCTAAGCATAGAATTGAAGCAATTTTTTGTGTATATTTTTGGCTATGGCCAGCATTTTCTCCTTGAATTTGGAAATATTCCACCATAAGGTGGCACTCACTGTAACTCACTTTTTGTAAAATTTTCTCGATATTTCGCAGTTGGTTTTTTTTTTTTTTTTTTTTTTTTACTGTATATTGGCGGCTTGTGAAGTGAAGGGAACTTCGCATCCTACTAAGCTGGCTATTCACAAACAGCTAGAATAACGAAAAAATTATTTATTTTAATAAATATCATGATCGAGATTAACTTATTCTTATTCTGATTAATTGACTGGACCAAAAATTTTCAGATCAAAATCAAAGTTGGTATAATATTGAACTATTAACATTTGGAACTACTTTTTGAAATATTAAGATGTATGAGATAGAAGAAAGTTTTGGGATTGGCACATCCAATTAGTTATTTTTGTAACTTCATTATAAATATTTAAAATTAAAAGTAATTTTCTTTTACTTATAAATATCGAAATAATTTAACTTAAAATAAAACTAAATGTGACTTAAAGTAAAACAGTATTAAATAATTGAAACAGAAAATCGGCATCAACTAAACCTATGTTTGGAGAAAACTCTTTAATCAAGGGTATATTAGTAGATATTTTATGTTTAAATTATAAAACGAAAGTATGTATTTCTTTGTGAAAATACTCTACAATTATATATATATTAATTGGTTTAAATTTGTTATACAAATTTTCAGCCTTTCATTGTACAAATTAGTTATTAGCAATTATCAATACTAGGGGATCGTACCCGGGCTACCCGGGTTCAAGAATATAGGTGAAAATATTTTTTTTAATTGAAAACTAATAACTTTTTTATATGCAGTAATTTTTTTAGATTACCCACTTACCTTAACAAATCGTTTTTCATATGGAAAATACGAATTATACTATCAAATAAATTTTTGAAATTTATCAAAAGCGATATTTTCTTATTAGCCGCATGCTAAGTGTTATTTGAGCAAGATTTTGCTACTTATGGCATCCTTTTATATTCTGATAATTTCAGAGCTTATATGTCTGTTTAAATTTGCGTTTCATTTATATTATTTTATTTATTTATTCATAGGGAAGTTTTTTTAAATGGGTATTAGACGTAAGAAAATGATGAACTCTTTATTTTGTTTTAAGGGCAATGGGATTAACCTTTCGTAATCGAGCTCCACGCGATATAGATAAATTAAAAAGTATTTCATGCTTTAAAATTGTTTTTAAAACCATAGACAATCAGTAAACTAAGACGAACTTTGCAAACAAATTACATTTGAAAAAAAAAAAAATCCTATTTGGTGATCTAAAAAATAAAATTGTACGATTACAAATATGTTAGATTTGTGTTTTTACAATATTATTCTTTTATTTGTTTATAAAAGAAGTATTAATTTCGTTAATTTGTCTTTCACAAATATGTTAGATTGGTGGGTTTTTTTAATATTATTCTTTTATTTGTTTATAAAGGAAGTATTAATTTCGTTATGTAAAAATAGTCGGAAACAAATGCTGAAAAATGTTTGTTGCTTTATGTGCAAAATGTTTATTTTTATTGTGTATTGAAACCGGTACGTGATAAGATAAACTTTAAAAAATCAAGTTTAAAAATTATTTTAGAAAATATAATACATCAGCCAATTAAGATACAGTTCTTAAACAAATTGCATTTGAGAGTAAATTTTTCCCTATGCGACGAAAATTGAAAATGTACGATGGTCAGAAGATTAAAAAAATGCAATAGCGGAAATTTCAAGACCGAAATCTGATAGTGAAGTGTTGCCATTCGCAAAATGGCGTCAGCGCTACGCACAGATACGTTTGTTCTTTATAATATAGATACTTAATCAGTAAAATATAATATAGATCAATTATTAGGGTGTGGTTATCAATTGAGGGTCTTATGCTTGGTATTCCGGAATGAAAAACAGCAATTTTCACCTTCTCAAAATTTGCATACGCACTTCTCATATCCATATTTATCATTTAAAAAAAATTGTACTTTGTTTGATCATTTAAAAACCATTTTAACTCAAAACTTGAAGTCACGATTATCAGCAACATCTTTTATGAAAACAGATGCACTCTTTACTCGAGATTCTAATCTCAATTCCGGAGAGAAAAAATTTCCGTAATTTATGTTTTTTAGATGCATTTGTGTTAAAATGTTTAGTTTTATCAAAGAAAATGATTGTTTTCTTTTAAATACGACTTTATTTTCACTTAAATAAGCATTTGCCTAGTGCCTGAAACTTAGTACACATGCAGAAGGGAAAGCAATATAGAAAATTTATGAGGAAAAATGCGTGCTTTCAAAAGCAGTATGTCATTTTCCGTTATTATGCCTCTAATATAATATACTGCTCCTAATGGGATTTTGCCACACTAAACCCTATACAACAATTTTTATCAACTTTGAATTTTTATCAGAAAATAACATGAATAAAGATAAAAATACCCCATTATTTCTCTCTTGTCTGTCTGCAATAATAAAAGCTATCTAATTTTCATCATTTTGTAGAAATTTCATAAAATGCTTTTAAAATATAAAAGTAGGGATTAAAAAAAAAAAAAAAAAACAGATAGTGCGATCGAATCGACAAATGAGCTTTCAGATTAATAAAAAATATTAGTAAAATTGGTTCAGCAGGAAGATCAGGGCAGATGAATAAAAAACACACTTGTGTTTTAAATATATAGATTATATAAAATTAGGAAAAATTAAATTAAGCAAAATATGATATTTTGATGAAAATGACGCACTTCTACAAAACATAATTCAGGTTTAAGAATTAAAATACACGCTTTTTTATAAAATGACGTCATTTGCATCCGCTAAAGCAATCCACTTTTACAATCAACTCTTAAACTTCGTCAGTAGAAAAGTATGCATATGACGTCATTATCACGGAATAACAGACAATATTAGATGTCTCTAGTGTAACAGACAATATTCTTGACATAACCCCTATTTTAATTTCAACTTTTTTTTCAGGTTTTATGAAAAAAATGGCAACAAAAAGATACAGTATCTCCTATTTTCCACTATTTCCCGTTTACTTTCAATGGCTTTCAATAGAAATGGGGTACTTTTGTTGCCACGATAAGAAAAATGGTATTAAAAACTACAAAAAAATTAACTCAAAAATAAATTGAGATACAGCTTTCAAACAAACTGCATTTAAAAGAGCAATTTTTTCCTTATATGATGGTGTAAAAATTTAAAATGTGCGATGTTTAGAAGTTTAAAAATTTTAAGTAGAGAAAATTGCAAAACCAAAATTTTATTTCAAATTTCAAAGTGTTGCCATTCGCAAAATGACGTATGCGTTACGCACAGATATGTTTGTCCTTTATAATATAGATAGTCAATCCCGTATCCACATCCAATAGTAATTATCAGCATTTCATTGTACAAATAAACAGAATATTTTGATGCTTAAACTACATTTTTTATATAACATTATTAATATACATTACAGGGTTTGATTTTCGAGACAGGATGGTAGGATTCGTGGCTTATAGAATATTAGGGCGGGAGGATCCGGTTTCTAAAAAATCATTTTCCAAAAATGTTTCTTTGTTAAACGACGATTAAGTCTCAGGACCGACTGACAAATTTCGTGATATTTTCCGCTATTGATTGGCAGATTTCATAGTTTATTCTTACAACAAATTGACAAAATTCATGTTTGTTTCTCTGCATCGGACCAAAAAATTTTGTGATTTTTCTCCACGACTGACTGATGAATTTCACGATTTTTTCTGGAGATCAATTGGTGAATTTCATAGATTTTTTTCTCGTGATCAACTGATAAGTTTGGCTGTTTTATTCTGTGACCGATTGGCAAATTTCCCTGTTTATTCTTGCGACATACTGATGAAAGTGACGATTGTTTTTCTGCATCCGATTGAAATATTTTGCGTTTTTTTTTCTCTGCGACCACCTGAGGAATTTAAAGATATTTGCTCGTGACGTACTGGCAAATTTTACGATGTTTTTCCGTGATCGATTGACGAATCCTGTGATATTTTCCCGCTGCCGATTTCCCACGAACTTCAGTTTATTTCTCGCGACCACCTGTCGACAAATTTTTTAGGGTTTCGTTCATCTGACGAAACCCTATTCGTCTCGCTCCTCTATCTGTCCGTCTGTCACAGAGCCCGTTCTCAGAAACTATACATGTTAGAGACTTGAAATTTTGCATACTTATAGCTGAACACTTCAGATCAAACGACAAATCACAAAACTTTGAAAAAGTCGTACATTTAACCCTTTCAGCTTCCACATCTTTCTAAGTGAGTCCCTAAATAGGTTGCAGGCGTGAAATTTTGCGTACTCATAGATGGACACCTCAGATCAAACGACAAACGTTAAATTTTTGAAAAAGTAGTATATTTAACCCTTTGGGCTTCCACATGTATATTTTAAACAGTTCTTTCTATGTGAGCCTCTAATTAGGTTGGAGGCGTGAAATTTTGCATACTTATAGCTGAATACCTCACATCAAACGACAAATCATAAAATTTTGAAAAAGTCGTACATTTAACCCTTTGGGCTCCCACATGTGTATTTTAAACAATTCTTTCTAAGTGATACCCTATTTAGGTTGGAGGTATGAAATTTTGCATACTTATAGCTGAACACTTCAGATCAAACGACAAATCATAAAACTTTGAAAAAGTCATACATTTAACCCTTTCAGCTTCCACATGTGTATTTTAAACAATTCTTTCTAAGTGACACCCTATTTAGGTTGGAGGTATGAAATTTTGCATACTTATAGCTGAACACCTCACATCAAACAACAAATAATAAAAATTTCAAAAAGTCATACATTTAACCCTTTGGGCTCCCACATGTGTATTTTAAACAATTCTTTCTAAGTGAGTCCCTAATTAGGTTGCAGGCGTGAAATTTTGCGTACTTATAGATGGACTCCTCAGATCAAACGACAAATCATAAAATATTGAAAAAGTACATTCAGCCCTTTGGGCTCCCACATGTGTATTTTAAACAATTCTTTCTAAGTGAACCCTAATTAGGTTGGAGGAGTGAAATTTTGCATACTTATAGCTGAACATCTCACATCAAATGACAAACCATAAAATTTTGAAAAAGTCGTACATTTAACCTTTGGGCTCCCACATGTGTATTTTAAAGAATCCTTTCTAAGTGACACCCTATTTAGGTTGAAGGCGTGAAATTTTGCATACTTATAGCTGAACACCATCATGCGACAAATCATAAAAATTTGAAAAAGTCATACATTTAACACTTTGGGCTCCCACATGCGTATTTTAAGCAATTCTTTTAACTGAGCTGGAGATTTGAAATTTTGCATACTTATAGCAGAACACCTGAGGCCAGGCGACAAATTATAAAATCTTGAAAAAGCCTTACGTTTAACCCTTTGAGCTACCACATATGTCTTTTAAGCAATTCTTTCTAAGAGAGCCCCTAATTAAGTTGGAAACATGAATTTTTGCATACGTATAGCTGAATACCTCAGACCACACGACAAATCATAAAATTTTCAAAAAGTCTTATATTATTTACTCCGCCGTGCTCTAACTTGTATATTTTAAGCAGTTTTTCTAAACTCCACCCTTTTCACCCGGGGAGCACTTTTCCAACTTTTGTCGACACCCCTTTGACCATTCTTTCATATTATGTACCATAGCCTTACATATTTTAGTTCCACTTTTTACCGCTAGTGGCGTCTACTTATCTCGGGTGCTATGGGTCCAGTCCCCTCGACTAATATATCTATGGATAGTATGTAAAACGGAATTTCGTTCGGATAGAGTTTTGTTTAGAATAGAGTGCGTCCCTTTTTGCGAAATGTAGAACTAACAGGTTTTTTAGAAGGATAAAGTGTTTTGAAAGGAATATTAAACGAAACCCTCTGTGCGATCTGTGATCACACTTACCCACTTTTTAATTTATTTTCACCATGATTCACGAAATCAGTGATATTTTTTTCTACGACTGATTTACGTATTTTGTAATGTTTTTTCTGTGTACCCAAAATAGGAAATAACTAAAAGGGCAGTAACGGCTATTGGAGACTGAGCTCTACCAAATTGGCCAATAGTCAGCACTAAACAAAATGAGATTACACTTGTGATGCACTTGAAAAAAAAAAAAAAAACTTTGGTGAATTTAAAAAAAAAAAAACATATTTAGAAACAACAAACTAGATGATTCTCGCAGTTCACAGAAATTACAACATAGCTCTTTGAAATCAACTTTTCTCGTGTAATAGAAGGAATCAATTGACTATTCCCTTTGCAAACTTTGGATATGGATTTAAAATTCCAATGCATAGAACATAGTTCAATTAATGAAAATACCAGGGATTACAGTTCTGACATAATTCCATTAAGGATATAATAAAACAAGTTTGTTCAGAAGTGACATACAATCACCGTAGGTTATTGACAATACAATCACTAACCGATATGCATTATTTATGCAAGTAAGTTAAAAATGAATGCACATCAGATTTTGCAAAGTTTTCTAAAAAATTTTAAGAGAGCATAACCATCTGTTTCCAATAATTTCTAAAGTTATAAAAATTGCTCTGTACTGTTTGTCAAAAGTATAATTTGTGAAAGAGGCTGAAATATGCAAAAAGGAATAAAATCTAAATTAAGAAATTCATTTTGCAACCCAATTGTTAATTGCCCATAACATTAGGTGAAAGTTGAATAATAGACATGGTATATATAAAGTTTGATTCTGTTCCTTTGTTTTAATAAAATAAAAATTTTGGATAATTATCTTGAGTTGTTAATTTAAATTATTTCAATGGTATTTAGTCATGTCTGTATAAATGTAATTCTTTAAGTGGCACATAAAAAATAACAGGGTTTAAAGATTTTTTTTCTCCCTTTCTAACAGTTCAACTCCCCTGCATTTATAAATGTTGGGTAGGAAACTCCCCTCCTGGGAAAACTTGAATTTCAAGCCCTGAATATTAAAAGAGATATAGTTTTTGTAAATTATATTTCAATACATTTAAAAATTTTTAATGATGTGTGAAACATGTTTTTAATTTATTGTTCTGAGATGGCCTTATATAAAGAAATAATTCACCATATAACTAAAAACATATCTAGTGCCGGATATCCGATCGGATATCCGGCCGGATATCCGAATCCGGCAGGCAAAGGAGCTTCGGATATCCGGTATCCGATATCCGGCAAAATCAATATCCGGTGCATCCCTAAAGGGAACCACTTTTGGTGTTGCTCGCACCTAGCATCGAGACCTGGTGCATTTTGTAGCACTATACATAAAAGTTAGAGAACCGATAAAATTTCTCTGTTAAAATCATAATTTATATACTTTTTTATACTTTTATTTTTTTATTATTACATTTCGATTTGTTTATTTCACGCCAAAAGTGAGTTAAGTCTCCAAATATGGAGCTACAATTTTTCCGCCCGCTTTATCCAAAGAGTAAATATACAATACACATTACTAGTATATCAAATTGCGATTTTTTTTTTTTTTTTTTTTTATTATTATTATTTTTTTTTTAGAATTGATAGCATAAGAAACAAATATTAGGTTTTTATTTCTTTTTGTATGCAAACTATAAATATATAAGTAATAAATATAATTCTATAAAATCTTCGAAGATCATTGAAAACTATTTTTTAGTGAAACAGAAATGAAGCAAGCTATTTTCTTTTGAAATCGAATGGAATAAAGTTTCGAATGTTTAAAATGAAATGTTGCTGTATTAAATGGTCCTCTGGTAAAAGTAATCATAAAGTAAATTAATATTTTTACACAATTTAGAAAAATTACTGTGGCTAAATAATATCGGACATGCAATTTCTAGCTATTACAAATTCAGCTATGACATTTGGCTAGGGTTGCCGGAAAGGTCTACTTTTGAAAATAAACGCCAATTGTTTCCCCGCCAAAAATATGAATATAATGTTGCATTTTTTCAAAATGAAATTCGTGGGTTTTTGAAGGAATTTTCGAACTTTTTTCAATATTTTATACTTATTATTAACAAATTTGTATTTTTTAATTCTTTTCTTTAAAAAAATTCAATGTTAATAGTCCGATAAGTGGTCTCGAAAATTGCATTTTTAGAAAGTTATGCTGCTGTAAAATCAAGAAATATTATTTTAACAGAAAAATTTTATCGATTCTCAAACTTCATAATATAGTACTTTAAAATGCACCAGGTCTCAAAGCTAGGTGCGAGCAACACCAAAAGTGGTTCCCTTGTCAAGTTGTATCAAATGTCTATAAAATTATTTCAAATGATTTCTCTAGTTGAATATTACACTACATACTAAAATACAAAGATGAGATTTGCAACATTTTGAAAATTCTTTTTTTTTTTTTTCTAATGTGCGATTATTTCATGTGTTTAAACCCCCTTCTCTTTTAATAGATGGATAATTAGATTCGCCTTTATTTAACTTTTTAGAATAAAACTCGATGGGATAAAACTGATTGTCATGACGCTGCAACAAAATACCACAAATAGCATTCTTTGAAGCATCTGTCACTAAACATACCTCTTTATTTTCATCGAAGTTCTTGACCGTAGGATTGTTGAGAAGAATGTTTTGAATTTTAAGGAAAGAATCTTGACACTCTTTACTCCAAAAAAATTTTACGTTCTTTTTAGTTAAATTAACAATTGGTTGGACAATATCAGCAAAATTGAAAATTAAATGTCTAAAATAGTTAATCATTCCTAGAAAACTTTGCACTTCTTTAACATTAGTAGGTACTGGAAATTTATTAATCTTATTGACGTTATCGGGAGATGGGGAATGACCATTTTGATGTAAATTAAAACCAAGGTAAGTAATTTCTTGTTGACAGATTTGTAATTTGGCTGGATCTAAAGTTAAGTTAAATAATTTTAAAACGGATCGTTAAACGATCGTTAACTAAAACTGCATCTGAAATTTTTTTTTTTTTTTTTGCAAAATTTTAAAGTTTTCTCAAAAATTAAACAAAATAAAAATTCTTTTAGATATAGACCAGGTTCAAACACCTAAAAGGTCTGCGGCACCAAATGATACATGTGGGGTCGGGATCACAGGATAAAAGTCAGAAAAGAAAATTTAAAATTATTATTAAACACAAAGAGAATCTCTGACAATTAAATTGCCATTCCGACACCACACATTATCGTGATGTATAGTGGCAGTACTAAAAAGGTGAATTTGGCAACTGAGAAAATTAAGGTTAATTTAAATATAATTGAAAATCACTAACTAAGAAAATGTTGCCATCGAAGTAAACGATACTAAGCTGAAAAATAAAATAAGAACAAACTCACCCCTTTGTGAAGTAAACACATATTCAGTATAAGAAATATGATTTTAATGGAATCAAAGGCTAATATTACTTGGCCAAGTAAAGATGTACAAAAAGGTAGATTTACTCATTATTTCAAATCTTAAATTAGCAAATTATATAGAAAATCCTTCCTAAATTGAGAATCCAAGCGTTCTATTGTTCAAATCACAGAAAGTTCAATTATTTAGCAGAGAACAGCACTATATTGTAGATAGTCACTAAGAACAAAATATTCAGTTGTGATGGTTAGAGAATGATTGTTCTGGAGACAGTAAACTTATCCTTCTTACTGACGCTCATGGGAGGAAATTCCACGATGTCTCAAACCACAAAGAATGCCGTCATCGATGAGAATCTCGTGCCGCAAAAAATATATGTTGATAAAAAATAAGCAGGGCCTTCAAGAATCCAAGTCAATCAGGGTTGTTGTTCAAGCATCCAAGCTCAACATCTCAGGAATTGCGATTGCTTAGGCATAGATGAAACGAGTGTTAGCTCTCCAACTTGTTGAAATGTGGCCGAGGGGGCACGATCCTCCATATGCATCAGGGAGACAGCTCATTAGAAGTAATAATTGCTAATTATCATTGTTGGACGTAATTATATTGTATGGTTCTTAAAATTTAAAATGCTTCATTCCTAATTATGCAGATTAGAGGCCTGCTTTTTAGAAAAACTCTTCGCCGATCATGCCGTTGTCATTTTAGATCCCGGTCTGAGGCCGAGGCCCCAAACCTACGTCCGCTTTCGCTCCTACATCGTAGACAAGTCAGTTGACGAAAAGCAGATGGCCCCAAAGACGGTTGAAAAGCCGCCAAAATCAAATTGGCCAATGAGAGATCGACGCGTAGGCGGATGCAACTGTTCATTCACAAAGATCGCGCGCTGCACGCCGTAAACCGAACGATCGAAGTGAAACTAGACCGCATCGATAGTAAAATTCATCGCAATCGTACTTCATCCCCACGCATTCCACAGTTTGCGCGGCATTGCGCGCCGGTACAAAAATCAAGATGGAGGATGAAGTGGCGTTACGATGTAGTTTTCTCCCGAAGAAGAAGCTAAAAAATGGCTACTTGCAGGGGAGTTAGGAAATGCTCCGCGGGCCATTCAAAAGTGATGAACGTAAATAAATATTGTAAAGCGAATATCTCGCTAGATTACGGCTTAAAATTAATGAAATCTTGGGAATCGTATTGAATTAAATAGTTGCATCCGATAAAAATAGTTTTGAAGTAAAATAATTAATATTAAATAACTTTTAAAATTTATATTTTCGGAAGTTAGTTATAATGGAAGCGTATTGAAAGTTACTTTAACGTACGATATTCCGTAACGATTACTTTTTAAAGAATCTTTATATTATTAGAATGATAATTAAACGTTATTGAAATGATATTTACTTATATATTTTAATGTTTATTGCTGAAACTAATTATTAATTAAGAAATTATTAACGGAATATAAATTATTTAAAATGCATTTTTCTCTAATCAATTAATACGTTTTTAAAAATTGTTTTTAAGTTTATTATTAAATTTAAATAGAAATTAATGCAGAAGATGAATTATTAAATTTAAAAGGTTAAAATGTAACATTTACCTGCAGCCTCTAGAAAAAAAAATTATAAAAAAAAAAAGTTTGAGATACTGGGATCTCAGTAATGCATAATTAAATGCAATTGAAAGGTGAAACGCTCAATCCGAACGATTGGAAGAACCTCAGAGATACACTTCTCCGCAAGTCCTCCAATAAAAGGTTTTTTACATATGCAATACAGAAATATATATACTTAGAATAAAAATGAATATATAAAATTATACGTACTATGATACATTACAAATACAAACAATAATACATAGAATATACAGATACTTCTCAGGGTGAGTGAAAACTTTTAAACCCCTACACACTTGAAATTAAATTCAAATCATCCATGTGTACACCATTACAAACATTATTGCGAGGTAACAAAGTAATCAGACCTTTGCTACATACAAAACCAAGAGTTAAAATTGCACCTTGTTAAAAATTTATTGCACACAAATGAAATTGATATACCATATTAAAAATTAAAGTAAGCAAGAGTCAATGAGAATTGACAGGACACTACTGAAAATTTTGATGTGACAATGAGACAAACATGCATTTAAAAAACATAACAAAATAGTTGTGTAAATATAAGGCAATTGAAATCTAAGAGACGACAAGCATCACTTAATAATTGCACAAGTGTCCACACGAAAAAGGAATCAAACAGTATGATCCGGTTGACAACCATAAATGGAAGTCATGGACATTTACACAAATTTTCAAAATTCTTCAAATTATGTCTAAGACCATACCATGAGGGAATGTCGGAAGGGTAGACTTGTGTGATTAAACCCCAAACTAAGCCGAGTTGACCCTCTGTGTGTATTGGTCCAGAATTTAAAGAAAATTGAAAATTTTATGAGAAAAGTTAAGAGCAGGAACTCTATCTTTTACCCTTATATAAATCTCTTCTAGAACCATTAAGGTATGCGCATTTGTAGAGATTTTCAAAATTACATTTATAATAATTACTTTATTTATTTATTTATTTATTTATTTATTGTCTCAAAATATAATTATAAAACTCATAAAGTTATAAGATTTATACAATTTAAAGGAATTAACAATTAGGATCCTAAATTAAAAATTTAAAAATTATAATATCACACCAAATAATAATCAGCAGTAAAGTATATAGTTTAAAAGCCAAAATAGAGTTTCATCCTTTATCAAAAATTACTGAAAGGTCAAATATGATTTGTGACAACAAAACAGAATTTATATTGCAAGTGGAACAGTTTTAAAAATTTAAATTTAAGGAGTTAATTAAATAAATGAATTAAGCAGTAATTACTATTGAAAGATACTTCTCAAAGCATAATGTGTTAGCTAGGCACAAATGCATTAAGTGATTCAGAAGAAGCTACCCCCCGAACCATTTTAGTATCTAAATGAGTTGAACAGGAAAAGTTGTCACACTATTGCGTTTAAAAGTAATAAAAATGAAATTTAAATGAAGTTAAGACAATATGCTATGATTTTGAATAATAATAAAAGTTTAAATTGAATATAAAGGATAAAACAATATTATAAATGGCAAAAACTTATTACTCCGTTTGTCCAGTACGAATTAATTTACTTACATGTAGTTTCGCAGAATTAAGTGGATCATTTACATGCTCAATTAAGTAATTATGACCCCTAAAGACTCTTTTAATTTTAAAAGGTCCCGTGCTTTTAGGCATAAAAGTTGGAGTGTGAATTAAATTCTTTAAATAGACAATCTCACCAAGCTTTAATATTGGAGGAGGACGACCCTTTAAATACTTTTCATTCTGAGCAAAATATTTACCTTCATTCTGTTTAACCAATTCTCTAGTTTTAGAAATATGATCTTGTAATTTTTTAAAATATAAATTTGGTTCTTCAGCTTCTTTGGCGGGTTGAAAGGTATCAATTGGCAAATTTAAGTCCCTACCTAAGAATAAATTGGCTGGTGTAAAATTAGTTACAGCATGTTTAGAATTGTTGTAATGGAGAACAAAAAATTTAAGTCTGTCTGACCATTCAATTACCTGATCAGAGAGAGAGGCGACTGATTCTTTAAGTGAGCGATTAATCCTTTCAACAAGACCATTCGATTTCGGGTAATAGATTGATGAGTGCCTGTGATTAATTTTTAAAGATTTTAAGAACTGATTAATTTCATTAGAGGTGAAATATTTGGCGTTGTCCGATAACAAGACCTTTGGTATCCCGTACCTTGAAAAATAATCATTAAGAGATTTAATAACAGAATGAGAAGTAACATTAGCAAGTGGGATAGCCTCTAAAAATCTTGAGTAATGGTCAATTATCGTTAAAATAAAAAATTTCCCATCATGTGATCTAGGTAGTTTTCCGACAACATCTATGGCAATCATTTCTCCTGGAGCCAAATCAGATTTGGAAATAAAGGTAGGTTTTGTATTTGTTTGTTTACTTTTGTGGGATAAGCACTGTTCACAAGTATTTACAAAATTCTGTATATCTTTAACCATACCATCCCAAAAATAATGCTTAGAGACCGTATCCACTGTTTTATTTATCCCAAAGTGCACTTGATGACCTAAAGCAATACAGCTGTTAATTAAAGTTTTAGGAATATATATTTTCTTAGATTTATTAACTCTATTACGTTTTTTCCTAGCGATCATAATTAAATTATTGTCTGGATTGATAGAATAAGCAGAATTAGTTATTTCTTTAGCAATTAATTTATCTCTTATCTCTTTAAGTTTAGTATCTTTAAGCTGTTCTTTAAGGATATTCTCGGTCGTTAGGGAATCATTAGTGGGAATAAAAATATTTAGTGCATTTACAATTAAATTAGGGTTGTCAGGGGGGGCAACAACTCGAGAAAGGAAATCTGCTGGGTTAACTAAGCCTGGGATATGTTCAATTTTATAATTAAAGCCTTGTAGATACATTATCCATCTTACAATTATTTCAGATTGTTTTTCTAACTTCATATGGTACGTTAGTGCTTTAGCATCAGTTAAAATTTTAAATTGTCTACCATAAAGATACTCATGAAAATGTTTAATAGAAGAATAGATTGCATAAAATTCTCTTTTAATAGATGGATAATTAGATTCGCCTTTATTTAACTTTTTAGAATAAAACTCGATGGGATAAAACTGATTGTCATGACGCTGCAACAAAATACCACAAATAGCATTCTTTGAAGCATCTGTCACTAAACATACCTCTTTATTTTCATCGAAGTTCTTGACCGTAGGATTGTTGAGAAGAATGTTTTGAATTTTAAGGAAAGAATCTTGACACTCTTTACTCCAAAAAAATTTTACGTTCTTTTTAGTTAAATTAACAATTGGTTGGACAATATCAGCAAAATTGAAAATTAAATGTCTAAAATAGTTAATCATTCCTAGAAAACTTTGCACTTCTTTAACATTAGTAGGTACTGGAAATTTATTAATCTTATTGACGTTATCGGGAGATGGGGAATGACCATTTTGATGTAAATTAAAACCAAGGTAAGTAATTTCTTGTTGACAGATTTGTAATTTGGCTGGATCTAAAGTTAAGTTAAATAATTTTAAAACGGATCGTTAAACGATCGTTAACTAAAACTGCATCTGAAATTTTTTTTTTTTTTTTTGCAAAATTTTAAAGTTTTCTCAAAAATTAAACAAAATAAAAATTCTTTTAGATATAGACCAGGTTCAAACACCTAAAAGGTCTGCGGCACCAAATGATACATGTGGGGTCGGGATCACAGGATAAAAGTCAGAAAAGAAAATTTAAAATTATTATTAAACACAAAGAGAATCTCTGACAATTAAATTGCCATTCCGACACCACACATTATCGTGATGTATAGTGGCAGTACTAAAAAGGTGAATTTGGCAACTGAGAAAATTAAGGTTAATTTAAATATAATTGAAAATCACTAACTAAGAAAATGTTGCCATCGAAGTAAACGATACTAAGCTGAAAAATAAAATAAGAACAAACTCACCCCTTTGTGAAGTAAACACATATTCAGTATAAGAAATATGATTTTAATGGAATCAAAGGCTAATATTACTTGGCCAAGTAAAGATGTACAAAAAGGTAGATTTACTCATTATTTCAAATCTTAAATTAGCAAATTATATAGAAAATCCTTCCTAAATTGAGAATCCAAGCGTTCTATTGTTCAAATCACAGAAAGTTCAATTATTTAGCAGAGAACAGCACTATATTGTAGATAGTCACTAAGAACAAAATATTCAGTTGTGATGGTTAGAGAATGATTGTTCTGGAGACAGTAAACTTATCCTTCTTACTGACGCTCATGGGAGGAAATTCCACGATGTCTCAAACCACAAAGAATGCCGTCATCGATGAGAATCTCGTGCCGCAAAAAATATATGTTGATAAAAAATAAGCAGGGCCTTCAAGAATCCAAGTCAATCAGGGTTGTTGTTCAAGCATCCAAGCTCAACATCTCAGGAATTGCGATTGCTTAGGCATAGATGAAACGAGTGTTAGCTCTCCAACTTGTTGAAATGTGGCCGAGGGGGCACGATCCTCCATATGCATCAGGGAGACAGCTCATTAGAAGTAATAATTGCTAATTATCATTGTTGGACGTAATTATATTGTATGGTTCTTAAAATTTAAAATGCTTCATTCCTAATTATGCAGATTAGAGGCCTGCTTTTTAGAAAAACTCTTCGCCGATCATGCCGTTGTCATTTTAGATCCCGGTCTGAGGCCGAGGCCCCAAACCTACGTCCGCTTTCGCTCCTACATCGTAGACAAGTCAGTTGACGAAAAGCAGATGGCCCCAAAGACGGTTGAAAAGCCGCCAAAATCAAATTGGCCAATGAGAGATCGACGCGTAGGCGGATGCAACTGTTCATTCACAAAGATCGCGCGCTGCACGCCGTAAACCGAACGATCGAAGTGAAACTAGACCGCATCGATAGTAAAATTCATCGCAATCGTACTTCATCCCCACGCATTCCACAGTTTGCGCGGCATCGCGCGCCGGTACAAAAATCAAGATGGAGGATGAAGTGGCGTTACGATGTAGTTTTCTCCCGAAGAAGAAGCTAAAAAATGGCTACTTGCAGGGGAGTTAGGAAATGCTCCGCGGGCCATTCAAAAGTGATGAACGTAAATAAATATTGTAAAGCGAATATCTCGCTAGATTACGGCTTAAAATTAATGAAATCTTGGGAATCGTATTGAATTAAATAGTTGCATCCGATAAAAATAGTTTTGAAGTAAAATAATTAATATTAAATAACTTTTAAAATTTATATTTTCGGAAGTTAGTTATAATGGAAGCGTATTGAAAGTTACTTTAACGTACGATATTCCGTAACGATTACTTTTTAAAGAATCTTTATATTATTAGAATGATAATTAAACGTTATTGAAATGATATTTACTTATATATTTTAATGTTTATTGCTGAAACTAATTATTAATTAAGAAATTATTAACGGAATATAAATTATTTAAAATGCATTTTTCTCTAATCAATTAATACGTTTTTAAAAATTGTTTTTAAGTTTATTATTAAATTTAAATAGAAATTAATGCAGAAGATGAATTATTAAATTTAAAAGGTTAAAATGTAACAGAAACATACAATAAATTAGAAATCGAAGTAAAAAAAACTAGGTTTTGAGATTAACAAAGAAAAAATAAAGTACATGAAAATGGACAGAAAGAATTCACAAACAACAGCAACGTTAACCATAAATAATGAATTACAATTCAATGAAGTAGCAGAATTAATATTTAGGATCTATGATTATCTGTGATAATATGGTAGAAGCAGATATTAAAGCTCGACTTACAGTAGGAAATAGATGCTATTTTTTTCTTTGAAATATTTTAAAATCATCTCTAATATCCCGAACAACTAAACTTAAAATTTATAAAACCATGAAAAATCGAAGAGTGTGAAAAATATGATTACAAATATCTTGGCAACTAATTATCCAATCGACTTCATTCTTTATGCAAAATTTATGTTTTTTTATTGTCTTTTATGTTCACTCCTTCAAATAAACAATTTCGAAAGTTTTTGTATATCTTTTATCAGAACGAATATTTCAAGGTATAGGTGAAAACTGGGAAATTGAGTTAGTAGCCAGTGGCCGGTAGACTCGGTTTCATTAGTGGCCACTTTTTAAAGTTAGTGGCCACTATAATGTTTCAAGCTTTCTTGGCATCTAGATAAAATATAATCGTTGTATATATACATATTTTCTATAAATCAGAGTTTTATACCAGCCAACTATTCATGATAAGAATAGGGACACAGTTGAAATTCAAGAAAATTACTTTAAAACTACAGAATTGTTATCATATTAATTTTTTTAGAATATATTTTTGGATTATTTGTAAATGTTCATAAACACAATTATCAATCAGATTACTGTTACTTTCTTTACATAAAAAGTTAGTAACTAAATCAAAATTCCAACAACTAGATGTATACAAAAAAAAAACCCAATAAAATGCTATTTTGATTTTATTTAATAATTAAATGTGTTATTAACATACCATATACATTACATACAGTTGAAATCTAAGCTGGTGAGTGTATTTCGCAGGATTAAACAGTATTTCTTGCAGAAAAATAATCTAACTGATCAAACACATTGAAGATATTGTAATGTCCTTACCCTTTAGGGTCTAATTTTTTTTTCAATTTTGAGAACAAAATTACTTTCATTTTAATAATCTTAATCGTAGCTATCCAAATAGATTTACTGATATGATAATAGGTGAAGAGTTTTTGGAGACGTTTGGGAAATCTCATATTACAAGAGGGTTTAACAGATATTACAACTTTATAATGTTTTTTGTCTTTTACCACACGATTCATTCAGAAAAGTAACCTATATTTTAAATTTAAAGAGTGAAATATATGTATAAAAAAAATTACTAAATGTCCAAACATAAATGAACTCATAATAAGAAAAGCATAGCCATATACTATATCATGTGTAGATAGTAACAAAAGTAATTTTTAAGATAAAATAATACTTTGATATAAACAAAAGGACTATGTCTGAATTCATTCATATTTATAAAAACTTTTCAAAATAACAGACATTACATTACATTACATTACATTACAAGATAAAAACACTAAAAACATCCTTTTATATTGTTTTTAGTGTTTTTATCTTGTAATGTAATGTAATGTCTGTTATTTTGAAAAGTTTTTATAAAAATAATACTTGATGAAAAGACATGTACTATTAGTAGTAAACCAGACCCGAAAGGGTTAAAATCCACTTGCATTTGCATCCAGCGAAAAAAAAAAGGAATAAATTATTTGAAATACATGTGGAATCAAAGCTGATGAATATATTTTGCATAAAACTATAGTTCTTGAAAAAATAATCCAACTGAAGAGCGAGCATGGCGAAAAACTGAAATATTGAAAATACAGCTAAATCGCTGCAATCTGCTCGCATCCGGTAGGAAAAAGAATTAATCAGTTTGCTAATTAGATGTAATCAAAGTAGAGATGCATATTTCCATGAAAAAAGTTGTATTTCAGTTGGTGATCGATAACAGATTTTTTTAATCGCCACTTGGCGAGTGGCGACTATAGTGGCGATCGATGGCCTATATTTTAATCGCCACTTTTACAACTTTAATCGCCACGTGGCGAGTGGCGACCGCTAATTTACACCTATATTTCAAGGGTCTGAAAAAAATAGTTCTGGATAATTGAGATTACTGATATTCAATAAGCTTCTTCCCATTATTACTTCCTAAGTACACACCAAATTTCAAGTCTCTATCTCAATTTGTTCGGGAGATAGAGCGTTTACAGACGCACGCATACAGACAGATGGACGGCAATTTTTTTTTTCTAAAAATAGGTTTTTCGGAATCTCCAGTGTCTAAAACGTATAAATCCGTCAATTTTTTTTTTTTTTTTTTTTTAAATGATTACAAGACTTACCCTATACTACATATGATGGGTAAGTAAAAATGCAGCAAAAGTATTTAATAAAACATTCAAAAGAAAAAATTAAAAAGGAAGAAAAATACAAGAAAATGGATAACTTAACAATACGTCCCTGTAACTTGTAACTTTTATATCTACAATACAGAACTATTTATTCAGAATGGGTGGGGTCAGATGTATTCCAGATAACAAGTTGGACAATAAAGAAACATTCATTTGATCAGAATTGTAGTATTATTATTAATTATTATTATATTAATAATTATTAATTATTAACCTTTTACCAAATAAATACAAAAAAAATTTAGCGTAATTTTTTAAAGTATTTTTCCAGTTCATTTTGCAACATTTTAAAGTAATTTTACCAACAAATTTGAGAAAGCAAAAGTCAGGCATAAATGGGTTTAAAAAAAAGGCATTTACATTTATAATTACATTGTCACAAGGTAATTAAATTGTAATTACATTTATATACCTTGTAAACAAAAATTTGTGTCTAAAAATCAAAATGTCAAATATCAACTAAATATGCTTCCATTTCAAATTCTAGATGTTGGTATCAAGTTATACCAAGCATATTGTAACATTTTAAGCAATGCACGTGAAACTGGCACAAAAAAGATTCTGAAATTGGTCAAATAGAAATGCAATTTTGGACAACTGGTTTCTGAATAAACAGTTCCATGCTGTGTTTCTTTTTTGTTACTTTTAAGCTTAAAAGGTCAAGTAAGAGATGATATACTTCTAATTTTCAATTTAAATTTCACTTATAGTATTTAAAAATTTAATAATAAATTATTTTATCACATAGTTCATGATTTCATTATATGACTTATTTTTTATTTTACTTTTTGAGGATTAAAACATACATTAATGATATCAATCATTCAAAAACAATGTATCATACTTACCAGGAAACAAT
This sequence comes from Maratus speciosus, assembly GCA_963932465.1. Classification (NCBI taxonomy): domain Eukaryota; kingdom Metazoa; phylum Arthropoda; class Arachnida; order Araneae; family Salticidae; genus Maratus; species Maratus speciosus. The sequence goes on along the minus strand of OZ010794.1, from coordinate 559,803,829 downwards.
CCACATAATAGATAAAGCCTCAAAGCAGTTGGAAGGTAGAAGGAAACATTCCACGGGTTTGGAAGGAACAGACAAAATTTTTTTGTCTCTTCAAAATAAGGAATGGCCCGTAAAATTATAATACCTTTAAAAGGAAAAATAAGTATAAATAACTATAAAATAAATTTGGCTTAGTATATTAAATATTTTTTAAATGTGAATTTTTATTTTCTAATGCACTCCAAATCAACAATCCCAACTCCCCCACCTCTCAAATGGCAAGCACTTAACAATTGAATGTTTGCCACAACAAAGTTAAAGCTGACGACCATTTCTTTCTTAAATGACAAAATGTCTATCTGACTAGGTATCCCAACTTGCTCCAGATGTTTCCACTCATGACAGGCTTTGATTGAAGATGATCATCAAACTTTCAATTGTTCATATAAAAATACAATGCTCTAACAATTCAGCTCTTGTTATCCTTTGTTGAAATTATAACAGATAGTAAGTAAATACTAAGAGCAAAAAATGTCAAACTGGAAGAACATAAAGCTCTATAGGCCGTAATGATAAAATATATTCCTTCCAATTCCCCCTCCCCTCTGCTCCTCCCCTTTTGAAAACGTCAATAAATTATCCAATGTTACATTTTTTCGGTGAATTTGAAATCGCTGTTTGCTCTGTAGAAAACTTATTTTTTTGCTCTTGAACAAAAAAGATGTTATATTAAAAACATTCAGACTAAAATAAGCCTCTTCCTTTTTAATTTATTTAAACTAATGTGCCCTGAGAATAAATGTATTTTGATTCAAATAACAGATGTAATAATTTAAACTAATGTGCCCTGAGAATAAATGTATTTTGATTCAAATAACAGATGTAATATTTTAAACTAATGTGCCCTGAGAATAAATGTATTTTGATTCAAATAATAGATGTAATATTAACACAATATTAAAACATTTTGAAATTGTATATTTTGTCGCTTATTTCCCTTTCCCAGATTATATAAAATTTAGTACATATGACCATTAGTAATTGGGTTAAAGTTTAAAGAAATGAAGCAGTCTTGGGTGTCTTAAATCTGCCAAATAAAACTTGTAAACAAGTTTTATAAATGCTTTACAGTGTCAGTTCAGAATCAATTATTTGAAGAGCTAGGTAGCTGAATAGAATTTAACATTTATTATTATTATTATTAATGCACATAATATATTGAAGTCTTTTCAGCCAGTGCCAAAAGGAAAAAGCAGCTTCTGTATTTCTTGGTTTTAAGATTTTAGCTAATTTTACTCAAAAACACAATGATCAAATGAGAAGAACCCGATTAGAGAAGATTCATTCCAAGGTTTCATCAATACTGAATTTGAATGAGAATTTCACCAAATTAGTCAGCTATACTCAAGTCTGTTTCATTTATGGTGATTTATTTTGTGCTGCCAAATTTGGTGATATTTCACCAAGCTTTGCCATGCTTGGAGAGAATTTGACACTAGTGGATATGAATATATAGTTTTATATGTATGATTAAAAAAATGGTTACAACAATAAAAGATAATTTGCGCGAAATCACATTCACTAAAACTCAAATAAATTAATTTTTGATTTTTTTTTTTTTTTTTTTTTTTTTAAATCTGTTGTCTTGTTTCAAAATGTCAATCACCCTAAAATTTCAAACTGCTATATCTCAGCCATTTTTTAAGATAGAGGCAAAACAAAAAAATTTCTGGAATTCTTGTATGAAGGCTTAACACTTAAGAAAAAAATAAATAAATTTGGCTTTATAATTTTTTTGTATATGAAATCTTTTATTGGCTGCCATTTTGAAACAAGATGGCGGAGCAAGCTGGCCAACAAACTTGTTCGAAATCATGGTTAGCCCAGTACACATGCTTAGTTATATCCAAATCAGCTTATAAATAAGAGTACTATTGCATTACAAAAATCAAATATATAAATCAACATTTGGATAGAGGGGGAGATTTTGGGGTCTGAGGTCTTGATTGGTGAAAATATATCGAAATTTTCTGGAATTGCTTCACTTTGAACGGCTGCAATAAATAGCTTCTTACTTTTTGTAATAGGTGTAAAAAAAAAAATGATTTTTTAAAATTTAAATAAGATTTTTGATTTAAATCAGATTTTTTTTTTTTTTTTTTTTTCCCCAGCATTCAAATACTGAACAGCTATCAAGAGTTTTAGGTTTCCAAAACAATTAAACCTCTATTTGCTAACATAATGTATGTTTTTACACTTTAATTAATAAAGTTATAATTATTAGTTAGTAATTAGAGAAATTATAAAATCTTCAAATTAATAGTTTCATTAGTTAGTATCTTACATTAATATTTTGTAATAATCACGTAAAACTATATTAAATACTAGTGATATTTAACATTTAATAAAATTATTAATAACTCCATTTAATATTTAATTGTTAACACTACTTAAAATTAATAATTATTAAACAATTAACTCATTAACTAGGAAAATATTATACATTTTTATGCTTTAATTACTACAATGATAATAAGATAGCATTCATTTTAAAAAGAAAAAGAGGCAGGATTAAAAAAAAAGGCACTATTTCACGAGGAAATATATTAGTAATGTGTTTAGTAATGACATAAAAAAAGTACATATTTTTTTAGTCTGATAAATAAAGAGTCATTAATTTAATATTTTTATGAATTACAAATTGGAAAATACAATTAAATAACATGTTTTAAACAATATCCTGTTTTTTCTAAAGAAATAAAGTTAAGGTCTTGGGCACATACTGGGAGAAATACTGTGGAAGTTTTATACAAGAAATCTCTGGCTACAATTACAGGAGAATCTCCCTATTTTTTTTTTTAAAGGCAGAGTGCATTTTCCCAATTTCAAAAGGGGCAGGGTGCAGCACCCTTTAAAAAATGACCTAGAAGAAACAGTATTTAATTACAGAATTAATAAAAACTGCAAATAAGTAATTTCATTAGTTAGTAGCACAAATAACAAAATTAACAAATGTTATTTTCAGCTCGTTTTGCAATTGTACTAGAAAATTACTGTTAATCACCTGAAACATGTTTATTTTACTTGCAATGATTATTTTATATAAAAGAATGGATAATTCGATTACTTAAAAGAAATTATGACATTGGGAAATATATTAATAAAATATTTAAAATATATTAATTTAAATATTATTTTTAAATGAAATTGTTTATGTTAGATAAAAACTATGCTTTTCCCAAACTTACTGTACTAGATTTTTAGGTGCGTTCGTAATTATATAAATACGTAGCACCTATAGTCATCGTTCAGTCCGTCCGTCTGTCCGCATGTAACAGAGCAAAAACTACCCAACCGAATAGTCTGAAATTTCAAATATGTGATTGTTGCAAAATTTTGTCGAGCCATTTCAAATTTTATGAAAATTGGATGTATAGTTTAATTACAGGGATAGTCAAGAGTTTTTCTTTACATTACGGCCAATGGGGAAAATTATTGCAAGTGGATTTTAATGATATTAGAGCCTTCCGAATGATCTGAAATTTTAAAGATTTAATTGTTGCAAAATTTTGTCGAGCCATTTCAAATTTTAGGAAAATCGGATGTATAGTTTAATTACAGGGACAGCCAAAAGTTTTTCTTTACATTACGGCCAATGGGAAAAATTATTGCAAGTGCATTTTAATGATATTACAGCCTTCCGAATGGTCTGAAATTTTAAAGATATAATTGTTGCAAAATTTTGTTGAGCTATTTCAAATTTTAGGAAAATCGGATGCATAGTTTAATTACAGGGACAGTCAAAAGTGTTCCGAAAAAATTATTGGAAGTGCATTTTAATGATGTATCAGACTATGCACGTTATGAAGTGCAAAAAATTATACATTCAGTACAATATGGGGTGCAAAAAATAATTTTAAAACTAGTTATAGTACGAACGCACCTCATTTGCCACGTTTGACGAGCAATTTCCAACTTGTTTATAATACTCTGGAATTAAGCCTAGAAACAATTAAAGATTTTTTTTGTTGTTGTTGTTTATTCATAAGACAAAATACATGAAGAAACTTTTAAAATCTAAGCTGAACATAATTTGGATACTTTTGTATGTCATTTTAAACATTTAGAAAATTTACGATTTTAATCAATGATTTAAAAAAAAATCAGTTAATTAAAATCATGATTTAATCACTGATTAAAATCGTTGGCACCCTAGAAACTACCTAAAAAAAATATCAAACTACAATATAGTAAAGTTTTAAAATAAGTAACCAGTAAAAGAACAGATGCTTCAAAAAATTTAAAAAATATTTCTTTAAATTTTTTACTTATAATATGTGATATTTCCTTTTTAAACAGACCTTGGGCTGATACATTGAATAGGCTGACAGAAAGAACTTGTTAAAAACTTCCTTATCTGGCCAATTCTATTTTCTCTATCTTATCAAGGCCCTTAAAAAAGGGAAGAACCTAATATCTTTTAGGTATAAAGTAAAATTTATTTCCTTTCTGTTCAGTTTTAATAATTGTAATATAATTGTGAAAAGCTACTATTATGTGTTTTTTTATTCATATTCTATTTAGCTTTTGTATCTATAATATCTTTTCTCTTTTTCATGATCTGAAAACCACAAAATCTTGAAATCATTTCAACCTCTAGTCTTAGGCTGAATTTTTAGCTTTCTATTGTAAATGTGCGACAAAAAAAATTAATTTTTTTATATTTCCATATATATATACAAAAAATTTAAAAAATGCAAACAAAAATCTAATTGTTATATCTGGTTTTTCAAGGAAGAATTTAATATTTTAGATATATCACAATGATAAAAAAAAATTCAGGTATTTATACAATACAGAACTATTTATCCAGAACGGTTTGGGTCAGATATATTATGGATAACTGGTTTTTCTGGGTAAGCAGTTGAGCATTAAAGCAACATCTATTTCATCAGTTTTGCAGAATATATCGCTCACCCACAAGAAAAGGGACAAGTAAATGTCTGCAGCAGTAAAAATGTGTATAAAAGCATAAAACCGATATGAAGACTTATAGATCAGGCTTGGATGGATTAGTAATTTTAACCTCACCACACAATTTGCTCCCCTTCTGTGGTCACAAATGAAACTATAGTGAAGTAAAGTGACTACACTTATAAAAAATTTCCTGTACCTATGACAGACCTATTAGTAGAATAAAATGCAAAATAATTTTTTAGAGTTGTGTCACTTTTCTTGCGGTTGAGCAATATGTGGCTGTGACATTCTTTCTGATTTGAAATTAATTATTAGATTACACAGATTAAAAATCAGGTCCAAACAAGATCTAAGATTAATCAGAGTTTGAGAGGAGGTAATTTGTGGGAATTCCTTGGAAACAAAAATTCTTCTGCATAAAAATTAAAATGCCCAGTATCTAACTAAAGAAGCTTCCATTTCAAATCTTAGATGTTGGCATCAAGTTATACCATGTGGTAATGGTATCAAATGATGAACATGTCAAACCGGTACTGTATCATGGCACTTATTTCTCAAAAGATTTTGAAATCAGCCAATTGGAAATAACATTCTGGATAACTGGTTTATGGATAAATGGTTCATATTGTCTAAAATGTTAAACAATTTAACTTTTGCTATAAATTAGTAAAAATATTTTCCAAACCTTCACAGAAGAAACCCAGAGGATATAGTGGTATCCACATCGTGTAGCGCAGCCAACTGATTAATCCTATATTTACATGGTAAACTCGTAACATATAATACGGGTACCTGAAATAAAATATAGCAGTAATAAATTGTAAATAAAAAACTTTTTGGTTGAGTGAGAGGAAGTTTTAAAACTATACCTTTTTGTTTCTAATTCTAATTAATATATTTCACATAAAATCAAGTGTAGTAGGGAACAAAATAATTGACAAAATTTCTTTTCACACAAAAATTGAAAATTTTAAAATATTGCAATCATCACTTTGTTTTTTACATTGAAACATACTACATAAGAAACTTAATGACATCAAACAGTAATTCCATTTTCATATAGATCAGACTTTTGTTATAAAGATATAATTACACTCAAAATGTTTTGAAAATAGAAAATTTGAAATAGAATCTTGTTTCTAAGCAAACACAACATTAGAATAATCTGAGAGATTAGCAGGAAGAAAAAAGGATTTATAGCGTAACAGGGTACCCCTTAGAATGTACAAAGTTTTTAATAGCTATATAAAGAATATATAAAGTTTTTATAGGCTTTAATTAAAAGCTACATAAAGACAGAAAAGCACTTTCCACACTAATGATTAACATTGTAAGCAGTAATTTGCAACTTTACACTGAAAATAAAGCATGATATTTATTTAAAAGTTTGCAAATGAAAGTGTAATGAATGCTTCCATCTTTTAATAGACTACTAGTAGAATTTTGAAAATTGCTGGTTATTTTAAATAACCCCCTTAAAAGTGCCAAACAATAAGAATTCTTGAGAATCACGGCATTCAGCAATTTAAGCTTAAAGCACTCTCGAAACTCAGTACTATTAAAATTAACTGACTTATCAGAGGAAAAAAAAATTAGTTTTAAAGAGGATCTGAGTATTATGATATAATGAAAATTCTTTTTTGTGGATATATATATTTATAAGCTTTGAAGTCTTTTTTCCGTTGGTATGAAAAGAAGATTTTATGAGCATATTTCTTGGAATGGTGAAAATATTAAAAAAATAAATATATAAAAGGTTATATATTTTGTAAAATAGAATTTCTGAACAAAATAATGTAAGCTTTGTCAGAATAAATATTTCCTTAACAAAATTATGTTTAATATAAAATTTCATAAATAGTTCAATACTTAAAAGATGATTAAACAATTAAAACAATGTTAAAAAATCGAGTACTTTCAGCTAATATTAAGCCATTAAACTTAGTATTCATAAGAACTGTTTAAATTTTAAAATCCTGATGATGGCTTAGTATTAGCTGAAAGTACTCGATTTTTTAAAAACTTTTTAATTGTTTAATCATCTTTTAAGTATTGAATCATTTATGTAATTTCATATTATATTATTAAGATGTATTCTAGCATTTACAACAAGTTTATTTTATAAAATTATGTTTGTTTATATGTTTGCCAATTTTTATTTTATTTATTTATTTAATTTAATTTAATTTATTTATTTATATATATTTATTTTATTTTATTTTATTTTTATTTATTTATTTTTTTTTTTTTTTGGGGGGGGGGGGGGGACTCTACTACAGATATGCTCGTTTCAAGGTTGTTTAACACTTAAAACATTTGAATTTCTTTTTATGCTATCTATTATCTGATTTAATAGGTTATTGTTAATAGAATTTCTTATTTACCTTGGCTTTTTAAAGTGACTATGATAAGTAAATATGTAAAGTGTTCAAATATAATATTTTCTTTGGGCTGAAACTTTGTATTATTACTATTTGCAAAAATAATAAAATTAACAATAAAATATAAAATTTGAGCTCTGTTAATTCTGAATTGTTGATGCAAATTCTTTCAATGCTATTTTGTCATAACTTCATACTTAAGGTAATTTAAACACCTCATTAAAACAAATGAAGGATTAAAGATAATTTTCTCTCCCTGCCATTTGCAAATATTGATAGGGAGACACCTCCCCCCCCCCCCCCCCTTGGTGCTAGAAAAAAAATGATTTCAACTTCTGAAACAAATGTTTGTTGAAATTGGTATTTTATCGATGTCAAGGGTAACAAATTATGCAATATCCAGGAGAGTACACAAGAACCATGGGTCGTCAAGATTTCTTTCTCAGAGTCTGATTTTAGAAAATTTTCTATTTTTATGGTATTTTCTATCAGGTATTTTCTAATTTATATATTTTTTAATTATATTTTTAATTTTGTGTGTGAGTGGGGGCAGTTTTACAAAAAAAGGGGGGGGGGGGGGGGGGGGGTAGGGGGTAAATTTGTACTGATGGCTCAATTTTAACAATACTTCATCAAAAGGACAGACAAAACTGAATTCTTGATTGGATTTTTAGTAAGCAATATTTAGGAGAAAACAAATTTTAATTTTTGATTGATTATTGTTTTCGGATACACTTTTTCCATCTGCAACTAGTATTTTTTTGAACAGACAAAACTAAATTTTAAATTGGATCATTGATAAACAAGATTTTTGAAGAAAACACACTTGAATTCTCAATTGAACTACCTAAACATGGACTTTATCTATGCTGCAATTACAATTGGTTCTTGCTTTGAAAACTTCATAATTGTATCATACATGATGTAATGGAGATCTGGACCACTTGGCCAGTACACTGGATAGTTGGCAGTAGCCAGATATTATGATTATCCAGCTTGAAATTAAGCCATATTGTTCAGTGAACTCACTGTTAAAATTTCCAGATTATACAGTCAATTAATCATGCAAAATACAATGTATTAATTTATTAAATTAAAAGCAATTTACTTATTTAAGGAAGCAAATATACAGTATTTATTTGTAGTTTATTTATATATTGTCTTTGTCCTCAATTATTTTGTGCTTTCAGATATCTGGCACTTTTTTTCTAGTTTACTCTATGTGTAAAAGATAGCAAGCAAAAACAGTCTTAATGTTAGAAAATTAGAATTTAAATCTTTCAGGACTGAATTTTTATTTCACTCTTATTGTGTAATAAATAATAATAATAAAATAAATAAATCTGCAGATTTGTATTAGGTAAAGTGAAAATTTAATCAGCAAAATGTGAAACCAGCAATTTTTACAGGTTGATAAGTCTGTAAAGAGTAGGATGAGGCTGGATGATCACCTGGGATAATGGTATAATATATCCAAAATATTAGTTGACATTTAACAGTTCCTTTAGAGGCAATCATTCATTGGAGCCAAAAACCTTGCTTGGGGCAACATGGCTTTGAAAGCTGCTTCTGTTATAGGTGTAACTAACTGCACGGAAATTTTCAAGCCTGTTTTTGAAATTAATAATTATTACAGTAGAAGATCTTTATAACATGATTCTATATAATGCAATTCTCCATATAATGCACAACTTCTGAGGTATAAACAATGCATTTTGCAGGTAAGAAGCACCTGAAATCCCACATTGTAAACATTGCTACTCTCAAGAAAACTAAATCTGATACATTAATTCAAAACTTTTTAATGAAAAAATTGCTATTATTACAATAAATATTATATTTTTGGAAATGAGTAATATAATGAATGATTGGGTCTAGGTATAGTTGGACCATGTTTATAAAATTAATTAAAAAATGTAGAATGATCATATAATGCAAAAATTTATAATTTGGATAATTCGTAATGACAAGGAGTGCAGTATACAGATACTCTAATGTATTTTGGTATGTTTCAGATTTACATGGCCGTGTTTATAAGGTATATTTAATGATGTGTGAAATGTGATCCATATAACGCAAAATTCTATATAATGCACAACCTTGCGTTTTTAGGTTTGCATTATAAAGATATTCTACTGTATTATTATTATGAATACTAACATAAAAATAATTATTATTATTAATACTAATAAAAACTATTCAACATAAGAATGAAATGAAATACAGTCATACTAACATAAAAATAATTATTATTATGAATACTAATAAAACTATTCAACATAAGAATGAAATGAAATACAGTCAATTAAAAAGACATACCGAATTACTTCACTTAATGCATAAATATAAAGTAGGTAGAAAACCACTGGCTTTGATTGCATTCTGGGTTCTCCATTTATCATACCTACAAGCATAACCAGACGTCCAAATATCTATTTTGAAATAAACAAGAGAGAAAAGTAACTATTATAGATGTTTAATGCACTTTGTAAAATTTTATTTATTTACAATGGATAAATTTCAAAAAATTGATTGTATGAGGGAAAAATTATAAATTCAACAAACTAAGCAAAAAGTAACAAATTGTTTGATAAAATTAAATTACAATACTGAAGAAAATAAATTTGCTAATATTTCACAATAAAACGTTAAAACACAACATTTTTAAGTTAAAAAAAACAGTCAGCTTCAAGAACAATAATATAATAGCCGCCTTCATAAAGAGAAGTTTTAATGTCATATCTGAAAGATAGAACTATGTACCTTTAGTTGATTGGCAGATGTTTCACTTGACAGAGAGATATCCAATACATATATATTAATAAAAGATAATTTTTTGTTTCTCTCTCTGTGTGTGTCTGTCTGTTGGCGATGACTAGGGAAATCAACCGCACAAAGAGGTCTGAAAATTTGGATGAGGATAGGCAGGTCCGAATGCACCTGAGGGATTTTACTTTTTTATAATTAGATGAGATATTAATTAAAAACAACAATGAACATTGCAAAATAGCACACTGTTGCTGTTGTCTGGCTTAAAATGAATTATATATATATCCCTCTAAGTGTTTGGGGCGTAATATTCCGTTCACTAAGCTCCAGGTTTCACAGCAATACAAGCAATATTTAAGATAATATAATTCTATAGATTTAATGAATTTTATATACATTGAAGAATGATTAATACTCTCAAGGATTACATTCATATTTGTAATTGAGTTTTTTTTATAATATTGAAAGAAACATTTTTTCTTAGCATTTAAAACAAAATGCACAGAAAACAACATTACAATTTTACCCTTTTGCAAGACGCTTGGAGGGATATATATATTTAGCATTTTGAAACTGCCACATCTATTATTCAGATCAAAAATACAAATACCCTCTTATTCTGGATTAGTTTCCCGATCATTACAGTATTAATTCATTAAAAAAATTACAGAGTGTGTTCACACATTTTTATAACGATTTTGGCTTTTACTATGACTTAAATTTAAATGAGTAAAATATGTATATAGCATCATGTTGGATTATAATTTACTTAGCATCTGCATCATTAAAAATATTCTTTGTTTTAAAATGTCACTGGAAAATAAACAATGCATCAAAGGCTATGTATCTCCATTTTATGAAGAGAAATACTCTTATTTGATTATTTTAAAAAAATGTGTGAAAAGCATGGTTTTAATATTTCTACATGTAAAGTAAGTGATATAATTAATAAAAAAGGAAAATGATAAAGATGTATACCCAACAAAGGTAAGTTCACTGCTTATTATGTCTAAAGTAACATTTCGGGTTATAAAAGAAAAACCAATCCCCCAAAGGATTATCACAAAATCTTTAAACATCTCTAAAGGAACTGTAAGGAAAATTATAAAACTTGATTTAAAGGTAATCAAAACAAAAAAAACATGATGTTTACCGTTAACATTAGGTGCATTTGGAAAGATTTTCATTTAAAAATATAAAATCAAAAGAGACTGAAGGATGTATAGTGACCCAATGTACACTGCCGAAGGCAGTGGGACCCCTAACTCTAGGTTCATTTGGATAGATTTTCATTTAAAAATATAAAATTATATAAATTCAAGGGTGTACATTGATGAAGGCAGTGAGACGCCAACATTAAGTGTTTGCTTGGAAAAACTTTCATTTAAAAATATAAAATCCCTCATCACTGATTTTTGGTGTATTCAAGGTTATCACAGGTTTGGGAAACCCCATGGGGGGGGGGGGGGTGTCAATTACATTTTTTTTTTTAAATATTGATTTTTCAAAGCACAACTATATGATTTCAATATAGTTAATCATATAGTCAATTAATTTGTAGAAATGAATAAGAAACAACAAATGTATGAAGATGACAAGGAAATGAATTTCTTTTCCTGTCTCTCTTTTATTTAAATGTTGAACAAAAAGGATTTTCTTAAAAAAAAAAAAATATATATATATATATATATATATATATTGTCTACTTTGGAATAAGATTTGTCAAATTCTTTTTTTTTTAAATAATATTTGTTCAAATTACAAGGAATTATAAGTCGAATCCATTGCTTTATATCTTTGTGGGTCAATGTATGCTTTTTATTTTATTTTAGTTAGTTATTTTGTGAATACTAGAACAAATAGAAAGCTGGAAAATACACACCATAAGAAATGACTGAAATGTCATAAAAATAAGTACATAATGTCCAGGGCATAGTTGGGTAAATTTGTAATCTCAATTATCTGCAATGATATTACAAGTTAATTGCATGTAATTGATTATATTAGGTTGTAACAAAAGTTTTCCGCCAAATCACCATCACATAATACTAATTATAATATATATAATTAACTGTAATTTTATACATAACAACCATTCCGCCAAACCTTCACGATGTCATATGATACAACACTAGTACCTAAAGCTGCACACTTTATCCGGTGACATCCTGTAGCTGACTTTTTGCAACAGAGCTGGAAGTAAATGATGGTTCTAATCTGGTAATGTGATGGTTCCATTTCAGACACCTTGTACTTAATGATAAAAATATTTTTTTACAAATTTCACAACACAGTGTTATAAAGCAAGTCTCTTTCTTTCAAATGCCAAAAATCGTTTGACAAAATATGAGCAAACACGCGAACTTTTTACACAAATCATACTAAATGTGGCGGGAAACTTTCATTACAACCTGATAGTTACACACATTCAGATGCAGAAATTTTGTCAAATAATGGCTCTGGCTACAGTGCTGCAAGAACTTTTGACGTCATGTATTTTTAACTATAATTAATTACATGCATTAAAGTGCAATTACATTGCAGATAATTGCAATTACAAATTTGCCCAACTCTGGTCCAGGGTGATGTAGAATAAAAAAAGGGAGAAATAAAAAAGGAAATTTGTTAAGCATTGACCAATTTTGGCAATATTGGTATAGGACAAGATCTGAATGATCAATCTCATACAATGAAAACCTCGTATGGTCACTTTGCCCTGGCATCGAACCTGTGAACATGAGCTCAAAATTTTCATTTTAGCATGGTAAGCAGTGGGCTGAATGAGCCTCAGGACAAAAAAAAATAACACTACATGAGATGAAGAAAATACTTACTTGCAAAAATGGAGGGAGTGCACTTCCTGATGTATATCCAAGAAGTGGATGAAGAATTTCCAAAATTTGGAAAAACTGACAGAAGCTGAATGCTGTCCTTACTACAGGATATGCCTTTTCCATGAAAGCTAAAATTAATTATTAAAAAAATATCAGCAAAACGAAAACCTGGAACACCTTCATATACAAATTCTATATTTTTAAAGGCAAATGAAAGTGAATGAAGAGATTTTTTTCTCAATTTTGCATCAAATATTTACTCTTATGTGCTTAAAATCTTTTGATAACAATATAAATCAATATTTTATCTCATTTATTCCTGAGGACTGAATAATTTAAACTATAACCTGCATTGTTCTTAATAATTGTCTTTTATTGTGTTCATTGGTCTTTAACTCTTTCCTAACCATTGCAACTGGCATCAGATATGGGCTGGATTCTATCTAAACTTTCAGCTTTACACAGAAATTCTATATAACACTTCACAACATTGTTACCTAATTTCTTAAGTTTGAAAATGTCATGGATTCATGTTTTTATAAATTTTTAAAAAAACTTATTTCACAAAAATCTTGATATATTTCAAGTGACATGCAGATCTATGACAAAATTAGCATTTCTTAACAATCAAATTAGAATTCATTCTTTATTCCCTATACATCTATATGCTTTTCCATTTCATTTGCATCTGTTTTTAAATAAGTTGAAGGCTTTATGGGATACTTAAAAAGACTAAAGCTCATTTAAAACTGATAATAACTAGCATCTGTCAGACAGAAATGTCTTAGCATTAGATCTCATAAAATTAAGATTTTTTTTTTTTTTTTTTTTTTTTTTTTTTGTGTGTGTGTGTGTGTGTGTGTTATGTGTACTGCTTAGTAGTATGAAACTAAGTTTGCAATATCAACTGTTGAATTTTTTTTCTGAAATGTTTATTCAGCCGTCATATTTTTCAGGTAAAGCTCAAATGCTAATCTATCACCAAGTGCCTCTGTTCTTCTAATTTAATCAACCTTTTCTTTTTCGAAAGGAACTTTGATGAGAATATCCTCTAAGCGGCATAAGTTCACCAAGTCTCCAAGTGCTGACTAATGCCACACAAATTTTTGACAATGTTAAACCCTGCATTTATGTATAGTGACAGCATATGGAACTTTTAAAGACAAATGATTTTGTGAAAATTAAGACCTTTTTCTTCCCAAAATTTAGAAAAAATAGGTGTGACAGGAAAGCATCTTTCCATTAGAAATGAACCATGGTAATCATCAAATTAAATCCTTGCAGCCTGTGGTAAGCCCGGAGACTGGAGTCAGATAGTTATTTTACTGCACCAGTATAATTTATATATATAAAAAATATATATAATCCGTATTTATATAAAATGCCTGTTAATCCTGTTTTTAATACTGGATTGTCTGGGATAAATATAACTGAAAAAAGATTCAGACAGCATTTGCAATAAATATGAAAAACAACAAAGAGTTTTACTGCACTGCTAGCTAAGTTCAACTGAAAAAAATAATCATGGATGCATTATTTTTTAAAGAAAGAAATATTTATTTCAAAATTCAATTTCAGAAGTGTAAAATACTTCTGCTGATGAAACGGACATCATAGACTTGCATTCTATACATAATTCTACACCATTTCTCAACGATTGCATCTAAATTTACATAATTTTTACTATGCTTTTATTTTTTTCCAGACCAAAACAGATATTAAAACATTTTGTTGCAAGATTGTAATAGCTTTTTTTATGTGACACATAGAGTGCTAATTTTTTTTTTTTTCCCCAGAATCTTTGGATAAAAATTTCCACCTACCATGATGGAATTTCTCCAACTAAATTAGGCAAAGATTTCTTTTTCGAAATACTGTGATGCAAAAAAATACTATTTGTACAGAAGTACAGGATGCTCATCCCAAAATGGCAGTAATAGATACCTATAATATATCAGGATTTCTTGGATAAAAACAGGCACAGGTTGGTGCCAAAAAGTCAATTTTATGACCGGGCAACGCAGCAATTTCGTCAAAATTTTCCTTTATAAGGCAACCAATAGAATAGAATATGTGTTTTACATTAAATTAAACATTGTGTATTTTATAATAAAATAATTTCTGTGTGTTTACATAAAAAAATGTGTTTTTTATATCAAATAAACAATTTTGTAAGAAATAAAACTAGCATGCTATTTTCGCAAGCTAGGCCTAACACATACCTGAAAAGAAAGTTTTCTTGCCAAAATGACAAAAAAACTTAGAGAACAGGAATTCTGCTTTTTCAGAATTTAGTGTCGCCCCGGCATTTCCATTACTTCATTTTCTTCTGGTGGACTGGTGGTTTCTATAATTATGAAACAGCCATTATAAATGAAGCGTTAAAAAAAATTATGGCCATTTTTTTTTTCCATTCTGACCAGAAAATCAGAGTTCTAACTTTTTACGGCAGCTCTTTCATCTTCACCTAACACTTCATTTATAACGGCTGTTTCATAATAATAGAAGCCACCAGTCCATCAGAAGAAAATAACTCGGTTAAGCGTGACTCAGATAATCGGTACTCTACTGCAAAACATATTTCAGTTTTAAGACTTAAAGCACACGCTTTTATTTTATGTAAAATGACGTCATTTGCATTAATATGGAAACTTAAAATTAAATATAGTTTATAATAGCTCCCTGTTTTATCATAAACCCTTCATTTATATTTTTCTCAAAGTAGCACGTATTTTAATTTTTTTTTTTTTTCAATTTAATTTTTTTAATTTTTTTTTTTTCACTTTATGAGAAAATGGCAACAAAAAGATATAATTGCTATTTTTCAGGAATTTTTTCTTTGCTTTCTACAGAAATGGCGTACTTGAGTTGCCAAAATGAAACAAATGTCGCTAATAACTACAAAAAAATTAATATTTCAAAAACAAATAGAGATGCAGTTTTCAAACAAATTGTATTAAAAAGTCCTTTTTTCCCAATACGATGATATAAAAACTGAAAATGTGCGATGTTTAGAAATAAAAAAAATGCTATAGAGCATTTAATTGTACAATGATACATCTACTTTGTTTATTGCTAGCGTCTGTAAGCTAACGTTATTTTTTGGACACAAAATAAGCTGGGAGAAAGAAATAGCATACCGTATCGGGACTAAAAATCACACCAACACCAGTGTGTCTGAGATATCTATGCCAAAAAAAAAATTATGGTGAGGAGCCGACTACATGAAGGAAATGTTATTTTAATCTGATCACATACTTCATTTTTCTTTATAATGTATCCTAGCCAGTTTTGATCATAAACCTTATTACGTAGCCACATGCATATCTTAACGAGACTTTATGAAGAGGTCTTATCACAACTTTTTGTAATGATTTGTAGGCTTGTGAAAATATTTTTACATATATTTTGGTGTTCTCATGAGAAGATATAAAGGCATGATACTATTGTGTTAATTTTAAGGAAAAGTATATAGATGCATGAGAAATTATGAATGAAGACTTACTTATTGTTAAGTAATTCTAATTTCATGTTAGATCTACAAATAAAACAGTATATATATAAAAAAATTATTTTTATTTTTTATTTTTTTTTTTTGTTAAAAAAGTGCCAAATTTGGATTTTCTATAATAATTTTTTAATTCAATATCAAATTATAGCCAGTTTTTAATGAGCTTTAATCTTTTTTTGCACTCTTGTTTGACTTAACTTGGTTTTTACATGTAAAGATGGCATTTTGCAATCAATCTGACACTCATTTCTTGATATGCTAGAATTAAGATAGTATTTATAATTGTATTTTTTTTATGAAATTACAATATTTTAATATTTTTACAACTTAATTATAAATTACTTTTAACGCATTTTTCATTAGCTGGCCATAGGTGACCAATCACTAAATATTCTTTATGGTTACATTTTTATTCGAGTTACAACAACAATGGATTTAATGATGACCCAAACCATGTTTGGCCAAAACAGTAAAAAATAAAAAGTAATACATTTAAAAAACAAGTGGGTAAGTGTGATCACAGATCGCACAGAGGGTTTCGTTTAATATTCCTTTCAAAACACTTTATCCTTTTGAAAAATCTGTTAATTCTAAATTTCGCAACCAGGGGCGCACTCTATTCTAAACAAACCTCTATCCGAACTAATCTCCATTTTACATACTATCCGTATATATATTAGTCGAAGGGATTGGGCCCATAGCACCCGAGGTAAGTAGGCGCCCCTGGCGGTAAAAAGTGGAACTGAAATATGTAAGGCTATGGTGCATAATATGAAAGAATGGTCAAAGGGGTGTCGGCAAAAGTTGGAAAAGTGCTCCCAGGGTGAAAAGGGCGGAGGTTAGAAAAATTGCTTAAAATATACAAGTTAGAGCACAGAGAAGTAAATAATATAAGACTTTTTGAAAATTTTATGATTTGTCGTGTGGTCTGAGGTATTCAGGTATACGTATGCAAAAATTCATATATCCAACTTAATTAGGGGATCTCTTAGAAAGAATTGCTTAAAATACATATGTGGTAGCTCAAAGGGTTAAACGTAAGACTTTTTCAATATTTTATGATTTGTCGCCTGGCCTCATGTGTTCTGCTATAAGTATGCAAAATTTCAAATCTCCAAATTAATAAGGGGCTCAATTAGAAAGAATTGCTTAAAATACGCATGTGGGAGCCCAGAGGGTTAAATGTACGACTTTTTCAAAATTTTATGCTTTGTCGTATGATCTGAGATGCCCATCTATAAGTATACAGAATTTCAAGTCTGCAACATGTATAGTTTCTGAGAACGGGCTCTGTGACGGACAGACAGACTGACAGAGGAGCGAGACGAATAGGGTTTCGTCAGATGAACGAAACCCTAAAACAAGTGGGTAAATGCGATCACAGATCGCACAGAGGGTTTCGTTTAATATTTCTTTCAAAACACTATCCTTTTGCAAAATCTGTTAGCTCCACAATTCGCAACTAGGGAGTGAACTCTATTCTAAACAAACATCTGCCCGGCAAAACTCCATTTTAGAACATATTCGCACTTATATTAGTCGAGGAAATTGGACCCATAAAACGTAAAATAGGAAAGCCCTCCAAGTGGAAATAAAATATGAAAGGCTATTGTGGATAAAATGAAAGAGTGGCTGAAGGGTCGTCAAATGATATATCAGATGAGGCGTTTGGGGAAAAATTGACCCCACCCCCTCCCAGAGCCTTCAACTGAAACTAGCTCGCTGTAGCTTAATTAGCGGCTAAGTTAGAAAAAAGGCTTAAAAAACACAAGTTAGAGCCCAGAAGAGTCAATAATATAAGAACTTTTAAAATATTTATCATTTGCCGTGTGGTCTCAGATGTTCTGCTATAAGTATGCAAAATTTCATGTCTCCAACTTAATTATGGGTCTCATTTAGAAAGAATTGCTTAAAATATATATGCGGGAGCTCAAAGGGTTAAATGTAAGACTTTTTCAAGATTTTATAATTTGTCGCCTGGCCTCAGGTGTTCTGCTATAAGTATGCAAAATTTCAAATCTCCAATTTAAATATGGTCTCAGTTAGAAAGAATTGCTTAAAATACACAAGCTGGAGTCCAAAGGGTTAAATATAAAACATTTTTCGAAGTTTATTATTTGTCCTGTGATCTGAAGTGTTCAGCTATAAGCATGTAAAATTTCATGTCTCCAACTTATTTATGGGTCTCATTTAGAAAGAATTGCTTAAAATATATATGTGGGAGCTCAAAGGGTTAAATGTAAGACTTTTTCAAGATTTTATAATTTGTCGCCTGGCCTCAGGTGTTCTGCTATAAGTATGCAAAATTTCAAATCTCCAATTTAAATATGGTCTTAGTTAGAAAGAATTGCTTAAAATACACAAGCTGGAGTCCAAAGGGTTAAATATAAAACGTTTTTCGAAGTTTATTATTTGTCGTGTGATCTGAAGTGTTCAGCAATAAGTATGCAAAATTTCATGTCTCCAACTTAATTATGGGGCTCATTTAGAAAGAATTACTTAAAATATATATGTGGGAGCTCAAAGGGTTAAATGTAAGTCTTTTTCAAGATTTTATGATCTGTCGCCTGGCCTCAGGTGTTCTGCTATAAGTATGCAAAATTTCAAATCTCCAATTTAATTATGGGCTTAGTTTGAACGAATTGCTTAAAATACACAAGCTGGAGTCCAAACGGTTAAATATGAAACTTTTTTCGAAATTTATTATCTGTCGTGTGATCTGAAGTTTTCAGCAATAAGTATGCAAAATTTCAAGTCTCCAATACAATTAGGGGCTCTGTTAAAAAAAAAATTGATTAAAACACACAAGCTGGAGTCCAAAGGGTTAAATATAAAACTTTTTCGAAATTTATTGTTTCGCGTGTGATCCGAGGTGTTCAGCTAAAAGTATGTAAAATTTCAAGTCCCCAATTCACTTAGGGACTCTGTTAAAATGAATTGCTTAAAATACACAAGCTGGACTCCAAAGGGTTAAGCAAAAAACTTTTTCGAAATTTATTATTTGTCGTGTGATCTGAGGTGTTTAGCTATCAGAATACAAAATTGCATGCCTCCAATTTGATTAGGAATTCTGTTATAAAGGACTGCTGGAAATACACAAATTGGAGCCCAAAGGGTTAAATATAGCACTTTTTCAAAGTTTTATGATTTGCTGTGTGGGCTCATGTGTTTAACTATAATAATTCAAAATTCCATGTCTCTAACTTAATTAGGGGCTCTGTTAGAAAAAATTGCTTAAAATACACAAGTTGGAGCCCAAAGGGTTAAATATAAAACTCTTTTCAAAATTTTATGATTTGTCTTGTTGTCTCAGGTATTCAGCTATAAGTATGCAGAATTTCATGGCTCCAACCTTATTAGGGGCTGACTTAGAAAGAATTGTTTGAAATACACATGTGGGAGCCCAAAGGGTTAAATTTAAGACTTTTCCAAAATTTTAGGATTTGTTGTTTCATGTTAGGTGTTCAGCTATAAGTACTCAAAATTTCAAGTCTCCAACATGTATAGTTTCTGAGAACGGGCCCTGTGACGGACAGACAGACAGACAAAGGAGCGAGACGAATAGGGTTTTGTCAGATGAACGAAACCCTAAGTGTTTAGCTATCAGAATACAAAATTGCATGCCTCCAATTTGATTAGTAATTCTGTTATAAAGGATTGCTGAAAATACACAAATTGGAGCCCAAAGGGTTAAATATAGCACTTTTTCAAAGTTTTGTGATTTGCTGTGTGGGCTCATGTGTTTAACTATAATAATTCAAAATTCCATGTCTCTAACTTAATTAGGGGCTCTGTTAGAAAAAATTGCTTAAAATACGCAAGTTGGAGCCCAAAGGGTTAAATATAAAACTTTTTTCAAAATTTTATGATTTGTCTTGTTGTCTCAGGTATTCAGCTATAAGTATGCAGAATTTCATGGCCCCAAACTTATTAGGGGCTGACTTAGAAAGAATTGTTTGGAATACACATGTGGGAGTCCAAAGGGTTAAATTTAAGGCTTTTTCAAAATTTTAGGATTTGTTGTTTCATGTGAGGTGTTCAGCTATAAGTACTCAAAATTTCAAGTCTCCAACATGTATAGTTTCTGAGAACGGGCTCTGTGACGGACAGACAGACAGACAAAGAAGCGAGACGAATAGGGTTTCGTCAGATGAACGAAACCCTAAAAAATGGTTAAATTAATTAAATCCTGATTATATATTGAGAAATCAATTTAGAAATTCTTAAAAGATGGTTTAAGTCAGGGCTTGCTGCCACTTGCCATGGTGCCAAATCACAACAAAATGTTTCATTTGGCGAGCAAACAGATGATTAGACTCGCCAAATTACGAGTGCTCAATTTTTGCTCATCTTTTTTGTGTGTGTATGTTGCATTTTTCATAACTCCCACAATGGCTATATCTCAAGAACTATTGCACAGATTTTTATAAAACTTCAGATTCACTTAGTCCCTAATATAAATTGGTGCTGATTACTTTGTGGTGTGTATGTTTCAGTACAAGCTACACTCTAATTTACGTTACTGAACGATTGATGTTACTTAACATGTTCAATCATATTGTACAATTTACAATATATTTAGTGACACTAACCCAACACCGATTCAATTTAGCTTCAGCCAAAGCCACAGTAAGCAAAAATGTCATATCAGTATGTTTTAATGCGCCCAATAGGCAACAGTACTATTTTGAAATAGCCTTTGAAATATGGGCTTCAATGAAAAGCCGAAGAATTCTATAAAAATAAAGTTTTTGACACATTTTGTTGTTTATATTTTAAATTTTCAGAATTCACTGAATGTAAGATATTGAAATCCTGAGTTAAGTGGGATTGGAAGTTTTATTTCATAACATTTTATTAAGTTAAATCAGATTTAAATTTTTTTCTTTGATTTCACAAGACATTTAGAATAAAGTTATTTTTTTAGTCTCTGTAGCGGATAATTAAATTTAGATGAAAAACAGATCTATAAACAGTTTCAAAAACTTAGGTTATTTTAGAACATACTGAAAAAAAGTGGGGATATGTTAAGGGGTTAAAGATCTAACTTTCATTGTTTCACAACGAATTAATTTTGCTAATTTCTTTTTCATTTGGTGAATGTTTTTTACTTCTGATTAGCCAAATTGCTAACGTTCGTAAAAAGTCAGCGAGAACCCTGGTTTAAGTAATGTATCTTTCGTTCTTTCCTGTTGCCGTATCTTAAAATGAAAAAAAATAAATTTTGTTAACAAATTTACTAGCTTGTGCTTTCTAGCAAGCATTAAAAAAAAACAGTGAGTTTAATTATTAATCTAATTAACTAGAGTCTATGTATTTTTCTTAACCGAATGAAGTAATGTCCACTACCCATGTCTACTCCCTATTATTCATCTCTCTGCAGTAAATTACAAGATTGAATATGATATCTGTGAGTACAGAAACTTCTTTAATATGTTTATAAAACATTTCAAGCTTTTTCAACATAACATTTATTCTGCTTATAGTTCTCTCTGCTAAAAACTTGAATTTATGTTGTGGGCTGTATATTTTAGCTTATATGTAAAACAGTCATTCTTTGTACAGTCGAACTCACTTATAACAAGCCCTGATTTAACGAGGAAATCAGAAGTACTTGGTGGGTACAATGTTAAGTCTATGGGAACATAACTTTCTTTTAACAAGCAAACCCGGTTATAGCGAGCAATATTTTAGTGATTCATAAAATTTCTATTGACTTCTACCTCTCCAGCTAAGCTAATCACTTCTTGGAAAAAAAATTTTAACATTCTGAAGACAACCGAAAGTTAATGATGAGTCATAAATCCTGAGAATAAGTGATGGCAGCATTTTTCATCGTGTGGAGTGCACGTGCCAGGACCTCTCACAACGACCTTGAGGAGACAGACAGGGGTTAATGATTGGATGGACGTTTACCCTGCATAGGAGTGGCAGGGTAGGAGATGTGTGGAAGTCATTCTTTGATCTGCATTCATAGAGTGCGCTCATCAAATTTTATCTTGCAATGTCAAAACGTAAAATTTTATCAGTTGACGAAAAAGTAAGGATTTTATGGGAATTAGGGGGCTTAAAAAATTCTGAAATCTGCAAAAAGTATGATTTATCTTCTTTCAATCTTTCAACTTTATTAAAGAACAAGGAAAAAGTTATGCCTGCGTATGATCAAAATAAGAATGACTGTAAACGTTTGAAGAAGTGTGCTAAAAAGTATTTGGACAAAGCTCTTTTGAAGTGGATGAAGGTGCAACGTAGTGTAGATTTACCTGCAAGTGGTCTGCTTTTAAAAATTGAAGCAGAAAAATTTTCTGAACAATTTGGATATTCTGGATTTCTATGTTCGAATGGATGGCTTGATCGATTCAAGAATAGACATGGGATAACCTTTGGAAAAATTTGTGGTGAAGCAAAGTCTGCAAACATGGCAGATATCGCGATATGGATGAGTGAAAAGAGGCCAGTTATCAGAGAAGGATACACAAAAGGTGATATTTATAATGTTGATAACACGGGCAATTACTACAATGTAACCCCAAAGCAGATTTTTAAGTTCAAGGGTGAAAAGTGTGTTGGAGGCAAGCTCTCGATTGACAACTTTAGTGTGCTCTAATATGTCTGGCACTGACAAGAAGAAACTGTTGGTTATTGGCCAATTCAAAAACCCTAGGTGTTTTAAGCATATAAAAAAGCTTAATGTTGATTATGACAACAGCAGGAAAGCCTGGATGACTGTGGACATTTTCACAAAATTTATTTCAAAATGGGAGTGCCAACTAAGGAAAAAAAGCGTAAAATTCTCCTTTTAACCAATAATTGTTCCGTGCATCCCGAAATCACTGGAGTTACAAACATCAGGATTGAATTTTTATCACTGAATTCTACAAGTGTTATCCAGCCTATGGACCAAGGTGTCATCAGAAGTTTTAAATCAAACTTTCGTAAGCACTTGATTTTGATGATTCTTGATAGAAGAAAAAAAATAGGAACAACCTCAAATACTAATGTAAACATACTAAAGAACAATGCATGGGAAAACATTGCATCAACATGCATTACCAATTGCTTCCGTAAGGCTGGATTGGACATTTCTCAAGAGGGGCAAATCTCTGAGAAAGAAGAAGAAGAAGACAACTTGAAAAATTTGGAAATGAGTAGAGAAGAATTTGAAAATTATGTATCTGTTGACGCCAATGTTATCACTTCCGAGATACCTACTCCCGAGGATATTGTAGCTGAAATTCAAGCTAAAGAAGATGAAAAAAATGATGAAAGCAACGATGATAATGACGAATGTGAAGAATTTCAAACTGAACCACTCCCAACATACTCAACAGCTTTTGAGTCACAGAAAAATTTCAAACTTTTTTCAAAGCCAGGGGTGCAAATGACAATATTTTTCGGGCCATGGGTCTTCTCCAAAGAACAATAACACAAGAAAGAGAATATAAGACAGTTCAAAGCAAATTAACCAACTTCTTTTGTACAGCACAGAAATAAAAAATAAACAAAGTATGCATAATAAAGTAAGTATGCATGAATTTTTATAATTTTTTACAAACCCATTTTTAGTGAGCAACTGGTTATAACGAGTAAATATCACAGTCCCTTAGTACTTGCTACAAGCAAGTTCAACTGTAGTAACATAGTGGATTTTACATGAAAGAATTTCATTTTTAATGGTTTAGTTTAGTCATCCTATTTCTGGTGGTTAATTTCTAATGTAATGGAGGAGAGTGAAGGTGGTGTTACCTATGAAGAATCAACATTTAAAAGAGACAAAAAACCACATTTGAAAGTTACGATAAAGATTCATAAATTGAAATCCTCATGGTGTAGACCAGTGTTTCGCAAGCTGTGTGCCACGAGAGGTTGTCAAATGTGCCATGAGGGTTTTTGATAAATAATTAAAATTGTATGGTGTATCATCAGCAATAGGACATTTTCTATCTATTTTGTTCTTTACACTTAAAAGCTACTTTCCTCACTTTCAGTTGACGGATATGAATGGTTTATAAACCCATTTGTAATTTGTAAGACACCAAATTTGACCACAACAGAAAAAGAACAGTTCATTTATTTTGAGAAATGCTAAGTTTTACCCTTCAACAGTCTTCGAGAAAAATATGGATGAGTTTTGGCTTTCTATCAAAACTTTATAACCTGCAATCAGCATGAAATCTATTAAAATTCTTCAGCCTTTTATATCTTCATGGTTCTGTGAATTTGGATTTCCAGCATTGACAGAAAGCGGGTAAGACTTTTAAAAATTGACGATGAAATGCTAACCTGTCTGGCGACTTTGGAACTTTGTTTTAATTTAATTTGTTCAAGAAAACAGGCTCAGTCCCCGCCTTGAATAAATTTTGTAAATAAATAAATATATATATATTTATCATACAACTTTTAATTTTTTTTTATATTCAAGTGTGACACAAATAATTCAAGATATTTTTAGTGTGCCGTCAACCAAAAAAGGTTGAGAAACACTAGTGTAAACAAACAGATGTCTATGAGCAATGAATGCTAATTTCAATAAATGTGACAAATAAATAAAATTAGAATTTTTGTGAGTTTTAACAGTTGTTTTTAATTATTATTCAAAAATTTCTGATTTGTTTGCCTGTTTTTTAAAAAAAATCATTATTTTCAAGGCTAAAATAAGGTGTTTTAAATTTGGAGAATCTTAGATTCGAATAAGTAATACAGTATATTGCACCAATGTTTGTTTTCAAATTCTTTTATTTTGTATACAGTTAATTTTAAATTTCTATTTTTTCACAGAAAAGAACACAATACATGTTACAAATAAGAGAGAATTTCAGAAAGTAAATTAATAGATTAAAAAAAATTCCAAACTTAAGTATAAAAAAAAATCTATGTGCAACAATATAGTGAACAATACATATTTTAACATTGAAAAGTAAAGTTAAATAAACATACCAGGCCCTTCTTTTGCATAACGGATGTTTAAGACAATAAGCACATACAAAAAGCCAATGAACTGGCTTAAATTGTATAAAAATAGGTAGATTTTTCGGAAGTCTTCAACTGAAAAAATACAAAATAGAATTACAAAGATACATCAGAATCGAATAACATCCGACAAAAAATATAAATCATTATTTGAAAAAATCAAATCCATTATGCATTATATAAAACTGTAAAAATAAATATTAACAGATATCTAACAAAAATATTTTTAGTAATATAAACAATCATTCTCCATTTCATGTTAAAAATATTAAATAAAAGAAACTAACTTTTCTATATACCGCAGTTCTGGCATAATCTAGACTGCCATAAAGTTTGTAAAAACTTACAGAAATCTAGACAGAATAAATATTTTTGCAAAAAATCTTAGAAAATGAAGCTTGCAATGAAATACATTTTTTGAATTCCACAAATAACTAAAAAACTAAGTATTTTAAAATTAATCAAATTGTAGATCTTCTTTAAAATATACATTTTTTTTTCTAACTTTGTGGTTCTTAAATGTACAGCACAAGGGAGAAGCAATTTTTTAATATAAAATTTTAACATAAATACGCAACATATAAAAATCCCAAAGCTTCTAGCTCGTGTAAATGGAACACATTACATTTTTCAACAAAAATGAGGATATTGGATACAAATATATATAAAACTTGTTTTTTCAAAAGCTTATAAAAATTCTTGAGTCAGAAAATATTTTTATAGAATTGAATCTCTTTGTTCTTATGTTTTTCCTGAGAAAAATGTACAATGAGATTTTTCTTAAATAGAAACTAGGGGGCTCGGCTCCCTACGAGCTACACTCGCCAACCCCTGTTCAGACATCGCAGACTCTAAATGCATGCTAATTTGATCAGCTTTAAAAAGATTTCGAAAGATTGAATTATAATTTTAAAAACAGTGACGATCTCCCTATAAACAGGTTTCTATTCATTTCTCTTTGATTGGGGAATTTTAATGCCAAATCCGCTGCGGTACTACTTGATTATCCCGTCGACCAATTTCGCCAAATTATATAAATCGCCAAACCACTCGCCAAATTATACAAATTGACATAATTTTTATTTTAAATAACGAAAGAACAAATAAATTAGTACAACCTTAATAAAAAAACAAATAAAATGTCAAAATAAAAATAACTTGATGACGTAGGCACGTGTAACAACATTTCAAAATAAGCTAATATAAAAGGAATTAAGTAAACAGTCGTTGTCTCCTGGTATTTTTTAACAAAGCGAAAAGAAAGTTCTTTTAAATGAGACATTTTAAATTAATCGTTTTTAATCTGACGTAATTTTGACCAAGCTATTCTTTCTCTTTTAAATATTCACGTGAAAATACTTTTGTTAGAAATGAAATATTATTTGCGCTTTCCTAACAAAAATAGTTGAAAAGATCTTCTCAAAATATCAAATAAATGTCTAGCGCAATTTCTAAATTTAAACTGTTTTGCAATATTTTGTGTTCATTTTATGTAATAACTGTAATGTGACGTAAATATGACGTAATTTCTCCTATTTAAGACTTCTAACGCATGTTAATGAATTTATTATTTTACAATATCCTTTCTCTTTTAAAATTCACGTGTATACTTTTTATGACGTAATTTTTAATAAGTTACTGCTTTTTGTACATAATTATTTAATTCTAATTCCAAATGATTTTTTCTGTTTATAATAGTCACGTGTAAATAAATTTTTAATTTGAAGCAAACGTTATTGTTTGCGCTGTTTATACATTTGGCAACAGTATAAATTAATACCATTTTCTAAAATAATGTAAAAAATATCTCTAGAAATGCTGAAAATTTGAATTTAAAATAGAAATAAAACTTTAAAAAATGAGTCAAATTAAAAAGAGAAATACAGTCTGCACACCGGGAACTTCAAATGTATAAAATGATCTAAAAATTATTAAATTCCCATGAATAGTTTTTGCTCCTATAAAACTTTTTTAGTGGAACGATTTTGTCCAACTTTAGCATTAAATATCTCTTAAAATAATTCTTCGATTTGAAAACTGTCTGTATCAGCGTGTTTATCAAACATTTCTGTATAAAACCATCGATTTTCATATTTTTGTATGCATTATTTTTCTTAATATTAACGAAGAAAGACACCCTGTCACAAAAAATTCAAAACCGGCGGTGGCGGTGGTTACTTTTTTTTAGAATAGAGAGAAACTATAAAAAATATTTTTTTGTGGATCTGCAGTTAGATAAATAATTTTTGTCCTAATGAATATCGCATTTATGATTAAAAATATCATATTAGCTTTACATATGATTGTAAAATTACTGAAATTAAAATCAGCATAAAAAACAAATGTAAAAAGAATATTTATATTTATGCAATATCACAGTGTTGGAAATAAATAAGCAACATGGTACAATTTTAATTCCCTTGTTTACTTTAAGTTTTATTTTTCATCAATTATGTATAATGTTCTCTTTAAAAATTTCATTTTAGCCATTTTTTTTCCAAAAGTTTTTTTTTCCTTATATCTTGCTCAATTTTTATATTTTACTAGGGGGCTCGGCCCCCTACGAGCTACGCTCGGCAACCCCCGTTCAGACACCGCAGTCTCTAAAAGCACGCTAATTTGATCGGCTTTAAAAAGTTTTCGAAAGATTGAATTATAATTTAAAAAACAGTGGCGATCTCCCTATAAACGAATTTCTATTCATTTCTCTTTGATTGGGGAATTTTAACGCCAAATCCGCTGCGGTACTACTTGATTATCCTGTCGACCAATTTCGCCAAATTATATAAATCGCCAAACCACTCGCCAAATTATACAAATTGATATAATTTTTATTTTAAATAACGAAAGAACAAATACATTCGTACAACATTAATAAAAACACAAATAAAACGTCGAAATAAAAATAACTTGATGACGTATACACGTGTAACAACATTTCAAAATGAGCTAATATAAAAGGAATTAAGTAAAGAGAGTCTTTGTCTCCTGGTATTTTTTAACAAAGCGAAAAGAAAGTTCTTTTAAATGAGACATTTTAAATTAATTCTCAAAATATCAAATAAATGTCTAGCGCAATTTCTAAATTTAAACTTTTTTGCAATATTATTTTGTGTTCATTTTATGTAATAACTATAATGTGACGTAAATATGACTTAATTTCTCCTAAGACTTCTAACGCATGTTAATGAATTTATTATTTTACAATATCCTTTCTCTTTTAAAATCCACGTGTATACTTTTTATGACGTAATTTTTAATAAGTTCCTGCTTTTTATACGTAATTATTTAATTCTAATTTGAAAGTTTTTTTCCTGTTTATAATAGTCACGTGTAAATAAATTTTTAATTTTAAGCAAACATTATTGCTTGAGCTTTTTATACAGTTGGCAACAGTTTAAATTAGTACAATTTTCTGAAATCTGTAAAAAATATCTCTAGAAATGCTGAAAATTTGAATTTAAAATAGAAATAAAACCTGAAAAAATGAGTCAAAATAAAAAAATTAATGCAATCTGCACTCCGGCAAATTCTAACGCATAAAATGATCTAAAAATGATTACACTGCCATGTATAGTTTTTGCTGCTATAAAACTTTTTTAGTGGAACGATTTTGTCCAACTTTAGCATTAAATAACTCTTAAAATAATTCTTCGATTTGAAAACTGTCTGCATCAGCGTGTTTATCAAACATTTCTGTATAAAACCACCGATTTTCTTATTTTTGTATGCATTATTTTTGTTAATATTAACGAAGAAAGGCCTCCGGTCACAAAAAAATCAAAACCGGCGGCGGCGGTGACAGCGGTAGTTACTTTTTTTTAGAATAGAGAGATGCATAATTATGCTTTTAAAAGTTCTACTTCAAAATCATATTTATTTTTTCCTTAATTAAGCACACTAAATTTTATTCCAAATTATCCTTTTGAACCAAAACTTCGATAACCCATTCACTATATATAGGCTCCTAGTAGTCCCTGTGAAAAAAGAAATGTAAGTGTTGAGATGCTGAGAGAGGTGAACTTAAAGCAGAACAAAGACAATGACATGTATACACAACTAAAGGTCATTTTATAGAAAGTGGCCACAAGTGATTGATTGTATCATCCCATCGAGAGAAAAATATCTAGCCAATCCCTTAAGAGGGGATGCAAGAAATGACTCAAAGGGTCATTTTATAGAAAGTGGCCACAAGTGATTGATTGCATCATCCCATTGAGAGAAAAAAAATCTAGCCAATCCCTTAAGAAGAGGGGATGCAAGAAATGACTCCCCCCCAAGCTGTAGAGGAATGATTTTCCTCTGTGAAGTTGAGTTTCACAAAATATTTTGATGTGCCATAATGTAATCTTTTAAAAAAGAAAAAAAAAAAAAAATCCTGTATCGGCGCAACCTGGTTAGAGGTGCCAAGTTGCCACAAGCCATGAAAACATCCACTATGGGTGAATGCTGATAAGCCAGTTTCTTCATTAACATAAGTTACCTCTACAGGGTGTTTCACTACCAGACCGACAAACTTGCAGGAAGTGTAGGGAGCACAGAGACAAATCGGAATTACATAGCAATGCAGGGTCGAAAATGGAATCCTAATGAGATAGAAGATTGTTAGGGGCTAAATCATCGTGATAACAAATTGAAATTTTAAGACCATAAGCTTAAAATAAGTCAGGATTTTACTGATTTAATTTCAGGCAACTTCATTATAGGAAAGCCATGACTTATTTTAAGCTTATGGTATTTAAATATCAATTTTCGATCACGATGATTCAGCCCCTAACAACCCCTCTATCTCGATAGGATTACATTTCTGACCCTGCATTTCTATGTGATTCCGAGTCGCCTCTGTGCCCCTTGCACCTCTTGCAAGTTTGTCGGTCTGGTAGTGAAACACCCTGTATGTTGGACCATAATATATTTTTTTTCTTTATGAGATCATCTTTTTGTGCGATTCATTTTTTAATGTTGATTAAACAGTTTTTTATTACCAAAATTCAAAATGTAATTAGCAGGGCAGTACTGTGCAAAGCAAACTTTAATCGAAATTTTACTAATCTTTGTACAGTAGACTCCTTTAAATCTGCATTGCTTGGGGCCAGAAGTTGTGCAGATTTCTGGCCATTGTTTTGTTTACATTTTTTAAACAGTAATCTGAACTCAAAATTATAATGAATGCTTACAATAAAGTTAAATATTAAAATAATTAAGTAAAATAATAAAAATTAAAAAAATGATCAAAATATTAAAAATAAAGTTCAAGTAAATAACTAAGGTACTAAATGTAATGCATAACTAACTAAATATGCGTAACAATGCTGAGAAAAAATTTTCTTGAATTATTCAATGAAATTTCAAAATCTTAAAATAACTAATTTTTATTTCATGTTTAGCCAGACTTAATAACCAAAAAAGCTTGTTTAATACATATATGTATTTGGTAAAAAGATCATGATCGCCACTGATATCTTGATTTTTTTAGAAATAAATTCATACTCCCTTCATGAGAAAGCATGAGTTCAGTCATATTAATCAGAATAACATATTAAAATGTGTATGGAAAGATATAAAAATAAAATCTTGAATTTTTCACTTACATCTTAACTATAAGTTTCACTAATTGCTAAAAGGTGTAAATTAAAACTTTAAAAGCAATAAAAATAGGTTTATTCAACTGTTTACATGACATGTTTCAACTCTACCTGAATCATTTTCAAAACAAATAAATAAAAATATTCTAAAATTGCATGATCTATGAAATGTCATCATTCAATTTTCCACGTATTCTTCATATTATGCACATTATTTTTTTACTTTACTTGGATATTTATTTTATTTTTGTAACATTGAGTAGCTCAAAAATAAAATAAACATCCCATTTTTTTTCTTTTAATAATTATGTATAGACATTCATACTTAAAAATATACTTTGGTAAATGAAAATTAATAAATTAATCTAACAGGGTTCATACTCTATTTGAATAACAAAATTCCCTGACAGGTTTTCCCGAGCCATATTTCCTACAATTCCCTGACAAAAAATTCACGACATTTTTAGAAATATGAATTACAATTCAAGATTTTAATGATTAAACTTACATCTGAAAATTAAAATAATGTATAAAATTGAAACTAAAAATCTATATCATTTGACATTTACAATATGTATATATATATATGTTATAAAATTGGTAAGATGCTCTATAAACTTTTTCAATTAGTATACCTTCCCCTTAGTTGCTAACTTAATTTCTATATCTGCCCCAAGTAGCACTTCAAATCGTTAGAGCCCCAGAAGGATATTATTAAGTATAACCTAGTTTCGATAATCATCAGTACATATGTTCAATGTCTTGGCACTTCTCAAACATCATAATTTCCTTGCTACTTCAAATCCCAATTAAATTCAGAAGTACTTGCAACACATGGCCCAATTATCAAGTATTTATAACTTTTAAATCTCAGGAGAGCATGAACATGTAACACACTAAATTGAAAGCTAATTATCCAAAACTACTCAAGAGCATCTAATATAAAACAGTCTAAGGCAATAAATTGTCTAAAAGTAGTCTTCAAGTGATAATCTTCTCTTAGAACTTAAAATTCAGGCAGATTGCTACGATTGGGAACAGACATAGGCTCGGGGCTGTGGAATTGACACCGGCGGGTGCGCCTTGGATGGCTGCAATCCAGCTAAGATGTCTCT
Organism: Maratus speciosus; assembly: GCA_963932465.1. Lineage (NCBI taxonomy): Eukaryota > Metazoa > Arthropoda > Arachnida > Araneae > Salticidae > Maratus > Maratus speciosus. Next base: position 559,771,708 of record OZ010794.1, on the reverse strand, counting down.
ATGCAAAATAAAAGAATGTCTGAAGAACGGTGTGTTTTCTTTAAGTACAAATACCACCAGTCACGACTCCAAAACCGAGATTTTATAACATATACATATAAACAAGCAAAAATAAAATACAGCTCAGATGGATTGACAGTAACTTTTTATTTACATAACTGAATTTACACATATTAAACATTTAGCTTTTTTTAGACTTCTACTATCATGTCATTTGTTTGTGTTGTTTCAGAAGCAGTTTGTTGTGTAAAAGTTTCAATTTTTTGTCTTTTAACATTTTAACTTCAGCTACAGCTTTCTTTTATCTCTTATCGCCTTAACAAAGGTCAACATTTCTTTTGCTTAAGTACCGACTATTTGGCGACAAATTTGTATAGCTAAAACATCTTTATGTTAAAAATGTGAATATAGCAAAATTTCTCCTTTTAAGGGAAAAATCAGAACTTTTTTGCAGACGCACCATGAAATCGATAGAGAATGTTGATGCATAATAGTGCATTAAAAAAAAAATCCCTGACTTTTTCATGACTTTTTGAGCACTTGTCAATTTCCCTGACAATTCCCTGTTTTCCAGGTTTTCCAGTAGCGTAGGAACCCTGTCTAATAATCTTGGCTATTTTTTTTAATCCTTTGCATAGTAGATTTCGATAATTCGATCACTTGGTAAATTTTTAGCAAGTACATTGCAATATCATATGACCTTTTGCCAATTAGCTAATGATATCACATAGAAAAATTTGTAAGATGCAAATATAGAATTTAAAAGTAAAAAAGCTCATTTTAATTCAGAAAAAAAAAATATTGTTAATTGGGAATATTTTCCAAGATGCAAAACTATTTCCTTATTGAGGTTTAACTAATTGAAGCGTAAGAAATTCTTTAGACAATTTAAAAATCAATGCATTTTTTAAATCATTAAATGTAATAATACATAACTTAATTGTTTCTGTGTAAATAAAATTTAATAGTAAGCATTTCTGTAAAAGTCGAGAACTTAGTCAGGTTAAACAAAAGAAAGTTTTTAAGAAATTATGATATGACGTTTGTGTATGTGTGTGTGTAAGACTACATATGTTTATACAAATTAGCTTCTTAAATTAAATACATACCTCTGTTTCTATGCTTCTTTTTCCTATAATTCATTCTTGACAAAGTCTTTTCTGCTGAATACATATTCTTAAAAAAAAAAAGAGTAAGAAACTGAATATGAAAAGTTTATCTATGGAATAAAAATCGTTAGAAAATAATTTATTCATAAGATGTTCAGGCCTTACATTACAAACATTTATCCTTACAAACTGAATACAATAGGGAAGGTTCTATAAAATCCCTTCACCCAAATTTAATAGAGAAAAAATAAGTTAATTTATTTAAGTTTTATGTAAATTTTAATTTAATACTTACTGTTTGTTATTTTTAAGCTTTAATAGCAGACAATATTACTGATAAATGATAACATCTTAATGGATTGAATTTTTAAAACATCATAATTTTGCATAATAGTTATTTTACTGAAGAACAATCTGGGTTAACTATATACAAAACTAAAACTATATCTATACTTTTTTAAACATATTCAGGAAGAAAGATTAATGACCAAAACACATAACAAACTTTATTATTATTATTTTTAATAACATTTCAGAATGATCTGTTTAACACAACAAACTATAGCTCTAAATATATTCAAGTAACAGTTTTCTTCATAACAGTTTGAGTCTGATAATTTTCATAGTCTGTGATTAAAAAAAAAAAAAAAAAAAAAAAAAGAAATTAATAATTTTTCTTATAGAAAAACCAAAGTTTGAAAAATATTTTGATTTTTATAGTTCAAAATAATCTCACACATTCACAATTTTTTTATATGTTCTTTTGTATGACAAAATTAAAATAAGAAAAGTTATTTTCCCAATATTCCAAATTACTATAATTGCTTAATGTATACAGATTTTTTTTTTTTTTTTTTTTTTTAACTTCATTCTGTCCAAATTTATTTATTGCATGTACATAGTTTAAGATTTATATAATACTAATATTAAAATTCAAAGAATTTCATGATTAAATTAAATTTACACATTTGGTGTAATTAGTCTGTGTTTTGTTGTATTTGTGTATATATTAAATAAATTATTTTTCACTTTGAATTGATGAGTTTCTTCGTTTAGTTTTTTCCTCATATAAATGCTATTCCTTTTATGCATTTGTTTCACAATTTGTCCACTGGATTTTTTGGTTTTAGGAGCCACTATCTCCTCCCAGATTTTGGAAATCTGAACTCCTAATAAAAAGTAACATGAATCAAATAAAAATAAAATAAATGAATGAATATGTTTAGTAATAATGTGAATTTAAATATTGTTTATGAGTTCCATAATTATTTAACAGACAGAACTATTGAACACAGACACAACTGTTAGACCATTATTAAACATCAGCAAAATACAGTAAATGTAGTTAATAACAGCCATGGTCAGGGACTGACAAATGCGATCATCAATGGATTGGTATTAATATAGAGTGTTCGAAAATGGATTGACATTAAATTTTGAAATTAAATAAAAAGTAAATGGTGACTGCTTCTTAGGTTATTCTTGCAACAGATTAGTAAAGAAATTCCTGACTTCCACACATTAAACTTCTTTATTTTAGTCCCAAATATCACCACTAGATGCCATCCCACTGTTTCAAACTGTTAGAAAACTCAAAATGTACAAAAATGGATCAAAGTTCACTCAGTTTATAGCTTTCCTTCTGTTTAGTTTTTTGGCAAAAAAAAAGTGCGTGTCTTGAAGTAGCAGGTTTTGGGCCTTATTACAGTTTCAGACAATGTAGCACCATCTCATTATTAAGAACTGTCACAGAAGCACAGTGCAGAAATTGCATTAACAGAGTTCACATATATTTTATTAAAAAGTTATTTTTATGTTGCTACATGTACTATAGGTAGAGTAATTTGTAGTATATATAGTTGTTGTGATGTTCATTTACCCAAGTGGTTTCAAACCAGTACACCAAGATGTAATATGATTGAATAATAGTCTATTCATAATATTCAGATTCCAAGAAAGATAAGTTTCCTAAAGTAGCATGGATTTTCTCTTGCATTAGACACTCTTTCCCCTCCAAAAAAATTTTAAAACATGATATAAAAAATAAAAATGGGTATTTGAGAGTCCAGTTTACAGCCCCCTTAAATGTTAAAGGGGAAATTTGTGCTTCATGTGCTCTTTGGATAATAACGCATAGGTCAATATTTAGTTGTAACTGAATTTTAAAAACTTTCAACCCATTTTAGGATATTCTGTAAATTTCATTTTATTTTTCTTACTTGTGAACTTTTCTATAAACTTTATGTTTGACGAAACAGTTTAATTTTGTTAAACTGTAAATACTATCAAGTTCACCATTCCTATCTCAAGTTAGAGCATTTTATGCATGTTGTTAAGTGGCACACTGATTTCAGTAACCAAAAATCACCAAATTTCTAATTAGGTATTGAGATGGTACTGGGATCAACCCTGACTGGCTATATGAAAAGTTGAATGATATATATATAAAAAGATAAAGCTAAGCCCCTTTTTTAAAATTTAAAATTTTACATCCCTGTTTTAAAAAATAGAAATTTAAATTTAGAAATTAAAATTCAAACTTTTAAAATACTTTAGTAATTGTGTCTCAATGATTAAAACTTCCTTTGCCCCTGATAAGTTAGTTTTCCCGCAGCACATCTTATAACTTTAAAAGATCGTTCTGTCACATTTCATAAGAATACTTTTTGCTGACGTTAGTGCAACATTAAATTCTATCAGCATCCTGTGGGCCGAATTTGAGCCAACACCTTCCCCCAGGCAATCAATCATTCAACTTGCGCTTAATTATCGTTAAAATATGCACAGTTTAATAACGAGAACCTCTGGCAGAAATAATGCAAAATACCTCATATTTATACCATTGCACGAGTCTCAGGAGAGAAGATTTTAACATCTGAATAATGCCCTAATATCATGCCACTTTGCTCTCCAGGGGTTGCTTTGCGATAATCAAAATCCCGAAGTTATCTCGGAAATAAGCAAAACTCCACTCTCAGCCCATTTGGGCCTGGTTTAAAAGGAGTCATGTAATGAAAAAGAAATAAACCAGGTCCCCGTAAAAGACTGGTCTTCCTTTAATCAGACACGCACTTTCTCTCAGACTTTTATTAGATCCCGTACAGCATTCATGGCCCACGACTGCAGGAAAATGCTAAAGAGTTCATATGGAGCATTCCTCTGTGCTCACCGCTCGCCCTGCTGGATCCAGAAACTTAGAAAAGATTCGGCCACGACTCCCGATGTTCCTGGTGCTAACAAGACAGAAACACCCCTGATGCCGAAATTCATTTTATATATACTTGGCAATTTTTCTGTGTGGATTAAAGATCTGGATGGGCTGACCCGAGCTGATTTTCACTCATGGCACTCGGGCCGGGCTTGCTCTACACTGATGCCTAACTTATTTTTTCTGTACAGAGCTGGGACTGGTTTCATTCCTAGTCTTCATGGCCCAAAATTTTTGTCCTAGTTTTGACCTAGCCCATATGAAAATCATTGTCTCAGCATGGCCTGGTCCATCCAAAGATCAGTAAAATTAGACCTGACTCAAAAATTTTTACAAAAAATGCATACATTTTTAAATTGTCATTATTCTATACTGAAACATTAAAATTTATTCTTTTTAAAGAATAGTAGATTTCTACGCTTACTAAAATATAGTAAAACGTGTGAAAAAGAACTTGCCTATGACGGAACCCTGATTTAAACTGAAAAACGTGTTGATCCATACAAAATTAATATACTAATAAGTAAGAAAAGAATATATAATACATTTACACTTGCTAAGAAGGGAACTTGTCTGTAACGCATTTTTTTTTCTTTTCTATGCAATTCCATTTTAGAATATTTTACTGTATAGCATTTTTCAGATTTTTAACACTTGGAAGAACCAGATTGCATGGAAATGCATGGAATACATGAAATGTGGATTAACAATATTAATGATAACTGAAACATTTATGTACAAGAAATAGAGATTCATTAAAAATATAAATATCGCAGCCTGCGGTACTTCTATAAAAATGAAGATTATAAACATGAAAAAAAAGTTAAGATAAATATTTTTTATCAGAACTCCTCGTAGGAGATAAATTTTTAACCAAATCGACATAAAAATCAATGTTTTATAGAAATTCACTCAGGCCGAGATTCTAACTTTTTACCGGGCCGGGCCAATATTTTTTTTCTACGGGCCAGGCCAAATTCTTTTTTTTTATGAGTCGGGCCTGGAAATTTGGGCCTGTGCAGACCTCTAGTGTGGATTAATATATAACTTTTATTTGACTTGCTGATTAAATCTTGAGCATGATCAGCTCAAGAACTAAAGACCATGGCACAAAATACTTTAATTAATACTTTAATAGTGAAATTAATCCTACAACATATACAGAAATTATTAAAATTCATGAGTTCTAACATATCTAATCTAGACATCTTATGAATTGCTATGGTAATATGATGAATTTTGACTTTCTAAGTAACTTTAAGACAACTGAAGATTTTAAAGTCAAAACAAACCACATTGTACAAGCAAAAAATATAAATACTATAATAATACTATAATAAAAAAGGCCATTATAAAATTACCCTGTGAAAAATGTCTTCCTCTTCTTCATCTTCATCGGTTTTTAGCTTATCAAAATCAAGTTTTAGCCATGCTGGCTTAAATGTGTCAGTAGTTAACCTTGGCCACCATTCAAGTTCAATTTTCTCGATTGTTATATTTATTTCCATCTGTTTCTTAGACACTTGAATATCCTTAAACAAATATTTAGTAGAATTTAATTAAGTTTGTAAACATTCAACTATTTCAAGTCTGCAATGGACGACGCACATTTCTGACATCATCCAATGTTACAATGACATTTTTTTCATATAACAAATTGGTGCCCCAGATTGCTACTGTTTGTGGAGAAATTCCAATCTCTATATACCTAATCATAGTATGGATATTTTTCCACAAACACTGGCATAAGCTCCATGTATGTGGTCGATTGCATATCAATAAGAAAAAGTCACATTTAAATAAAAGTAAAAATTAGTAGTTACAACTTATAATATTAATTTATCAAAACTAAAACCTTTTTAATAAATTTCACTTACATACCATTGAAGATTAGATTTGCTTTATGCATTTTTAATAAACTATGTACAGTCGGCTCTCGTTAATTCGAACTCGTCGGGACCACAAGAAATGTTCGAATTATCCAGAGTTCGAATTATGAAAAGTATGAGAGAAAAACATATTTAAAGAGGTACTATTACAAATGAATTAATGTTATAATATTTCTTAAATTTATTTCGGCTGTTATCGTTAGAATATGACTTAATATTAAATTAAAAGATATAAATACATAATTATTAATATTAAAAGAATATAAATAAAACATAAAAGTTAGTAATACGAGAGTGGTTCAATAATTATTTTCCCGAATGTGTATAAAATATTTGTACTGCGATGGTTGATGTGGAATATTGAAGCCTAATGCTCAATTTCAGAACTGTAGCTGCTATATTAACATATTTTTTTTCCTTTTTGATATGAGAAGTCGCACCTAGCTTGAAAGGGGGGGGGTATGGGGGGTGACAGTGAATGAGACGGGGCTACTGTCGTTTGGACTCGGGATCATAGTGATGTAGTGACGTTCATCCACTCTCACAAATCTATCACAGAATTGCTTCAGGTCTGACTCCATACTAGCCTTTCCCCCTAACACCCCCCTTTCAAGCTAGGTTCCACCTCTCACACCTAAAACGAAAAATATTACTTAATACAGCACCTGCGGTTCTGAAGTTGAGCATATAGGCATCTAAGACAATAGACTTCAATATTCCACATCAACCATCGCAGTACAAATATTTTATACACACTCAGGACAATAATTATTGAACCACCTAGTACAGTATAAAACAACAGCATTTTAAAATTTTTATTAATTGTACTATAATTTTCTTGCCTGAAATTAGATGAATATTTAAGAAATTATTTACACTATTCATCATTACTAGGACAAAATTTATCAACTGCTGTTTGCTTAGTCCTATTCATTTTTGACTTTTGGAAAAGAGGTTTACCTTATCTTTAACAGATGTCCACCATGTGGATTTCTCGGAAGGTTACTGGGTCAAATGCTAGAGAAAAGATTAGGAAGAAGCACAATGGAAGAAAGGGTGGAGGTGTCATTGATGGACAGACGGGGCACTAAGAAAGCGGATATCAAATGCATGGGATTATATGTATACTAGTTCGGAATAATTCTGTCAAAAATGAAAGAAAGAAAGTTATTTCAAGGATCCAAAATCCGTGAGAAAGTGAGGAAAAGTAAAAAAAAATGGAATTTTCGTTAGTTTGAATTAAACGAAGTCAAGAGAAAATGAGTTCGAATTAATGAAAAATTTTAACGTTATTCTGCCATTGAAAATTTCAGGACTTCATGTTTTGTTCGAATTAAGCGAAGATTCGATTTATCCGATTTCGAATTAACGAGAGCCGACTGTATATGATTTAGATACTAAATTTACTATCTGCAATACATTTTCTTTTTTTCCCCGTTAAATTCAGTATCAGAGTAGAAAGAATGAAGAAGCAAAACTGTAAATATTCCAAATGCAAAGACAGATTTTTATCAATTTGCAAGTTTAAAAAAAATCTTTTTTGTACAAATCAGACAAGCTGAAAATTCCTTTAAAAGAGGATATGAATAGTAAATATGGAATATCTCTTATTATTATTTTAAATTTAAATTTACTTTGTAAAATTTGTCAAAATCATAATTTTAGGTTTAATATTTGGTAAAAATAAATTTCTGAGAAAAATAATATTTAAACATTCAGCCCTCTACTATAGCACAAAATTAGCACTCGCCACGCGTCGAGTAACACTTAAAACGTGGCGATTAACTTTATTGTCCTCACTCGCCAAACTCAATGGTCACAACTTGCCAAACGCGATGGTTGAAAGATCGATGCCAGGGAGGAAAGGGGTGAAATTCGTTTGGAATTTACGGTGTCCAAATCGGCGATTCTCCCAAACATAAGAAAAAAAAGTAGCAGGGGTGATTCTGTCTCGAATTTTCCGAAAATTTAAGGCATTCGGTTCGGGGAAAAAAAAAAAAAAAAAAAAACGGTCATCAGTCCGAAAATTCGGACATAAAAATATCGCTAATTTCTATATGGTCGCCGAAAATAATCAATTTCATCAATCGTTCGTGGAAAAAAATCACCAATTCCGTCAAAGAATCGCGAGAAAACGTGAATTTCGCCCAAGGACCACGTAAAAAACGCGAATTACGTCAAAACAACGCGGAAAAAACGCAAATTTCGTGAAAAGATCGCGGAAAAACGCAAATTTCATAGAAAAATCGCGGAAAAAACACAAATTTCGTAAAAAGATCGTGGGAAAACGCAAATTTTGACAAAGAATCACAAAATTCTTCATAATATTACGGAAAAAAGCAAATTTCGTGAAAAGATCACGGAAAAAAGCAAATTTCGTGAAAAGATCGCGGAAAAAACGCAAATTTCGTGAAAAGATCGCGAAAAAAACGCAAAATTCGTGAAAATATAGCGGAAAAACGCAAATTTCGATAAAGAATTGCGAAAAAGAATTACAAAATTCTTCTAAGTATCGCGGAAATACGCAAATTTCGTGAAAAGATCGCGGAAAAAACGCAAAATTCGTGTAAATATAGCGGGAAAACGCAAATTTCGACAAAGAATCACAAAATTCTTCTAAGTATCGCGGAAATACGCAAATTTCGTGAAAAGATCGCGGAAAAAACGGTAAATTCGGGAAAAGATCGCGGAAAACGCAAATTTCGTGAAAAAATCGTGGATAAAACGCAAAATTCGTGAAAAAATCGCGGAAAAAACGTAAAATTCGCGAAAAGATCGCGGAAAAAAACGCAAATTTCATGAAAAGATCGCGGAAAAAACGCAAATTTCGTCAAAAAGCAACGGAAAAAACACAACTTTCGAGAAAAGATCGCGGAAAAAAATGCAACTTTCGTGAAAAGATCGCGGATAAAACGCAAAATTCGTGAAAAGATCGCGGATAAAACACAAAATTCGTGAAAAGATCGCGGAAAAAACGCAAAATTCGAGAAAAGATCGCGGGAAAAACGCAAATTTCATGAAAAGATCGCGGAAAAAACGCAAATTTCGTGACAAAAACGCGGAAAAAACAAGAATTTCGTCAAAAGATCGCGGAAAAACACAAATTTCGAGAAAAGATCGCGGAAAAAACGTAAATTTCGTGAAAAGATCGCGGAGAAAACGCAACTTTCGTCAAGAGATCGTGAAAAAAACGCAAATTTCACGAAAAGATCGCGGAAGAAAACGATAACTTCGTCAAAAAAATTTGAAAAAAAAAAATGCAAATATTTTCAAAGAATGGCGAAAAAAAACCCACAAATTTCGTTAAAAGATTACAAAAAAACGCAGATTTTGCAAAAGGTCACAAAAAACGTGAATTTCGTCAAAAGATCGCGAAAAAAACGCTAAATTCGTTAAATGGTCGCAGAAAAAGGCATATTAGTTAATACCGAGGGGGGGGGGTCCCCCTCTGCTGTAACCTTTCTGAAAATTTCCTGTGAATTTATTTCATTGCAATTTAGTAAACATAAAATTTTTCAGTTGAGTGTAATCATATCGAATGGTAAGTAATATATATTAGTAAATTACAATGTTGATGGTTAGAAAAAGCACAATTTTGTATGGAGCGTACATAACTTTGTTACTGGCCAGTGGTTAAAAAAAACTGGCCGGTGAAAAAAAATCAGTGTACTGGCCAGTGGGTAAAAATGTTAATTTTGACCTATACCCTCTACTAAGCTGACTGTGTAGTAATACTATTGATTTTAAGTACCAATACTTGAAAGACAATTGTGGATACCATCAACAACTGACTTTTTTTAGTACCTTCTATAAATTACAAAATGAATATTTATTCGTAATGGCAGATTCTAGAAGGAAGGAAAGGAAAATACCTCACAGTTTTCTTTGAAATACCTGTATATTTTAAATGGTTATATCAGATAGTGTTGAACTTAGAAAGAATTAAGGACAGGGTGTTGGTGTTAGTCATTAAAAAAGGCACTTATTCAGTAGAGAAGGACACTACTGCAAGAAAAAATATATTATTGCCTTTAGTTATGATAATAAAAACAAGTTGGAAATTGCTCGTCAAACGTGGCAAATGAGGTGCGTTCATACTATAGCTAGTTTATGTGAGAATACTTCTCACAGTATTTAAATTTGGTTTATTTTTATTTCCTTTCAGCTAGTTTTTTTGCATCAATGTCCATTTAAATTCAATCTTTACGCCGCGATGTTGACGCTTTTATCTCTCACCGTAATTAAGGCTGCAAGTTCATTTTTCACCGCCGATATTCATTTCTGCGTTGGGAGCGGATCGGCAGCTTGCGCATGCGCACTCCGCTATTTTAGGAGCACATTTCTGGAGCTCTCGTATCGATGGAGACAGCTTGCATTATGATGACGTCATTGAAATGATGCGCCGCCCTCTTTTGATGCCGATGCCTGATAGGAAGAATTTTCAGTTTCGCTTTCCAATCAGTAAAACTTTTTTAATTCTGTAGCTTGTAATTCGATTCTCATTAATTTCCCGTAAATGTTAATTTAGCTAATCAATTTAAATTCTGCCTTTTAATTACTTTGGCAACCCCGTGTTCGTCATTTAAATACTAAAACTCGTTAATTTTAAATTCAGAATTTGGTTTGATGTTGTCTGCAAAAGATGTAGTCTTTTAACGTAGTTTTAGCGGAGCGCCAGCCCGCTGGCCGGCCGTTCGAATGCCGTGCCGCTCTTTTTGACCGAAAAAGTTTGCCGTACTATGGGTCATATTTTTGTTATGTGGATATGTTCTTTCCCAAAGTTTAATCCTTTAAAGTTGTGCTGCTCTCATTAAAAGGAATCCCATGGATTTATTCCATGTTGGCCGTTATTTTTCTCTTCTTAAAAGATTCAGTCCTTTTATTTAAAATGGTGACCAGAAGCAAGAATTTGATAACCTTCTATTCAACTAACGTATGGAATAAAGAATATTATTTGTTTTCATCAAATTGCCTCTTCATTGTCTACATTTCAAGTAAGACGTTTCCAGTTTTATTATTTCTTTAACGATCAATAGTATTTATTAAAAGACCTTCGCAATTTGTTCTAAACCACTTAAACGATCATTTCTTACCGTCACAGTTTATAAATATTTTTTGCACTGCATATTGTACTGAATGTATATTTTAGTGCACTTCATAAGTGCATATCAATTTCATTCTGTTCGAAAGGCTGTAAAACCATTAAAATATGCTTGCAATAATTTTTTCCCATTGGCTGTAATGTAACGGAAAACTTTTGACTGTCCCCGTAATTAAACTATACATCCAATTTTCATAAAATTTGAAATGACTCGACAAAATTTTGCAACAATTATATATTTAAAATTTCAGACCATTCGGTTAGGTAGTTTTTGCTCTGTTATATGCAGACAGACAGACGGACTGAACAACGACTATTATAGGTGCTACGTATTTATATAATTACAAACGCACCTAAAAAGGAAGGGAAATATATGTAACACAAAATAAATATTTATAGTTTATTTTTTATTATTGTTTGCAATTTTTTCTATTTATTTATTAATTTGACATTATTTAGACTTTTTAATGTTATGTATTAAATAACTTTAAATTACTGTTAACATAATTGGCAACAATAAGCAAGATTGGGAATTGGCATACATTTTTGCCGATCTATCTCCTGACATGGATAATACGTAAGTACCTAATTTTCAGATATGATGAAAAAATAACAATAATTTTGAATGATTTTATTAATTGAAAATAAAAGTGCAGTTCAATGATTGAATAATTTCTTGTGTTTTTCCTAAAAAATGAGAGAGTTCTATAACTTTAGCAAGTTCCCGGACTCACAAATTTAGAGATACTGTGGTATGGCGAAAATTTTTAGGTAGGTACAACCAGAGGTGCATTTTATTACTTTTAAAAACGGCAGAAAACTGTGCCCTTGAAAAATGAGGGAACAGAACACTAATACAGGTTTCGTATACATTCATTTAAATAAAAATCAAGGACTTTTACTTTTAAGGACAAAAAAAAAAAAAAAAAAAATGCAAGGACTTACAAATTAAATAAACTGTTAAATTGTACGATGCATTTTTTAATAGAGTTTCATTTTTGTAAATACCAGTTTTAGACATTCAAATAGCCAGGAAGGGGAGAATTTCAGCGTGTGGCAGTAGAAATTTAGAAAAATTTAAAATAAATACAGTAGAAGAAAAAACTAGTTTGATGTGCCAATCTCAAAACTTTCTTCTATTTCATGCATGTTAATACTTCAAAATTTGCTATCAGAACGCCAAAATTAAATGACAATCTATGCCCATCATGAGGATTCTAAAGATATGAAATTTCGTGCATTAGTTCTTGAGATATGACTATTGTTAAAATCGTGCAAATACTGCAAAATGCAGCATGACAGTGCCACCTGTTTGGGTGATTTACACCCAAACCTAATCAGCAACAACTTATGTCAACATCTAACTAGATCTGAAGTTTGAAAAAAATACGGATCATACTTTTTCAGATACAGCTATTGCAAAAATCCTGAAAAATCCAGCATAGCAGCGCCACCTGTTGGGCAATTTACACCAAAACATAATCAGCACCAGAGCTGCCAAGTCTCCGGCTTTTTAAATACCACTATTTTAATACAGAAAATGTTTTATTTATTTAGAACATTTCGGTGATTTAACAGAACTGGATTTTGTCTACAATAATAGTGGTGTGCAAAAAGCCAGAGAGTTGGCAACTCTGCAGCACCAATATATATCAAGGTATACCTGAATCTGAACTTTCATGAAAATTCTTGCATTAGTTCTTGAGATCATAAAAAAGGCAGGACAGCAGCACCATCTGTCGGGTGATTCACACCAAAACATAATCAGTACCAATATTTATCAAGGTATGCCTGAATCTGAAGTTTGATGAAAATTCATGCATTAGTTCTTGAGATAGAGCTATTGCAGAAATCGTAAAAAATTGCAAGTATTCTTTAAGTGTGTGTGTGTGGGGGGGGGGGGGGGATAGCCGGAACAAAGGGGAAATGCCAATTTCAGGTGGGAAGAGAAATCTTCATGATCGATTACTTATTGTGACAATAAAATGACAAATAGAGCAATTTTTTTTCTTTTAATTAAACAGTTTTAAAGAGTTTTTAAACTTTGAGTACTGCGTGTTGTGTGTGTGGGAGGGAGCCAAAAACGGAAAAGCAAACTTTCATGAGAGTGAAATTCAGAAGAAATTTTAATGAAATGTCAATGAAATTTACAGCTGATTATTTATTCACTATAAAGTAACAAATAGAGTAGAAAAGTTTACAAAAATTAAGTTTTAAAGATTTTAAACTTTGGTATTGTGGAGGAAGAAGGGGAGGCAAGGGTTGGATAAGATTTGTTTAAATCAGAAATTCAAAGAAATGTAGAAGATTTTCGCCCCAGATTAAGAAATAATACAAGAATAAAATTAAGTACTTTTAAGGAATTTTTGTAGATTTTGCATGAAAATAAGTACTTTTAAGGACCAAAAATTCTATTTGAAAAATGTAAGAGCTTTTAAGGACTTTCAAGGACCGTGCGAACCCTGTAATATCAGATATTTCATAAATAATTATACAGGCCTTTATTTTTAGTATGTACAGTCCTGGAGAGAAAAAAAAAAACTTTACTAATTCTACCACAAGTCATTACATAAAAAATTGTAAATTTACAAATCAATTGAGAATAACACCTACTATTAAATGGAATGCATAAGTTGAAGTTACATTGCCACCAATGCATTAAAATTTGAGCTAACTTTTATAATTGTTAACAACAGCACCCGATTTTGACAGAATATTCTTATTCTACCTTTAAATTTATCCACACATACTAAATTTCAAGTCATTTGGACTAAAAGCTTTGGAATTAAAATTATTCAAAGTTTTGACTCTCACATGTTAAGTTTTTTCTAAAGACTTTTAATTTATACAATAATAATTTTATTATTATGATATATATATAAAATTTAATAAAAGTACTACTTAAAGGCCCAAACACAAATATAATTGGATTTGTTTTTCCAGTTTTACAGCATGAAATAAGATATTAATATTCAAAAACTAAATAAATTATACTCACATATTTCTTTGTTAATAATTACTAACAGTGGTTTTAAAAATGCAAAATTAGACTAGGGACAAATAAATTTACTTACAGGATTAATTTCTTTGAAAAAGATGAATTTGAAATAATACTCATTTCGGCCCACATTTGCTCCAATGCCATGAGCTGAGAATTCTAATGACCTTTTGTCTGCATTTATTGAAGGAGTCTAAAATAAATATGAGAAATTAGATACACATACAGGGTGCATAGGAAAGTCCCTTTAACCTGAAAATACTTGTGAACGGAGAGAGCTACTGCTATGCAAGTGAGGTAACAGTATAGTAAAGCAGCTACGCCCGACCTAATGCAAACGACAGCAGCGCCCCCTAGTGGTGAAATTTGGATGATAGCCATTGCAAATCGAAAACGAAAAGAGATAGAGCAAAATTTCTAATTAGAAAGTTTTAGAGCATCAATTAATTAGTACGAAACAGCATTTGGTTCACTCGGATAAGATACATTGTCGTCTGTATACCCAAAAATGTCCAAAATCGATGAGAGAAGATTTTACTTTGCATATTCATATTTCGTAAATATAGCAGTGCGCAATTGTAGATTGTGACGTTCTACTGTACTATAATGCCTGTAAAAATTTAATTTCCAATGCATTTAAAATTTTAGTTTAACTCTTTCAGGGGCAGAAGAATCCTGTTCGTAAAGTGATGAAATAATTGACTGACACCAGATTATTCAAACGAACTTCTTAGAAAATAAAAGCCTGCTAATTTGCACTTTCATTACAAAAGCAGAATTTTATTAAAATATTCTTGGTGCCATTTGTCAGTTTTGGAATTAAAATTAGGTGGCTAGACCATCTAGCCACTGCCCTTGAAAGGGTTAAATCTATGTCATCGTATTGAAGAGGCTTGCAATAGACATTCCATACTGAGAAATGTGCATGCAGAATTACTCTCACGAATACAAACGTGTATCGTGAGCAATGGCGAACTGAATATTAACTTTTCATCACTGTGAGACAGTTTGTCTTTTTTGTGTGATATTATCAAAATGTATTGAGATAAGTACTTATTTATACAATAAATTGTGCATATTTCTTCATACTTCTGGCTGTTCCATTCAAACGTTTACACAAAATGGAGTGCATCGATTTCGGACATTTTTGGGTATACAGGCGAAGGTTTATCTTATCCATGGTAACCAAATGTCCTTTCGTACTAATTAATTGGTGCTCTAAAACTTTCTAATCGGAAATTTTGCTCTATCTGTTTTCGTTTTCCAATGGCTATCTTCCAAATTTCGCCACTAGGGGCGCTGCTGTTGTTTGCATTAAATCGGGCGTAGTCACTTTACTATACCATTACCTCATTTGCATAACTGTAGCTCTCTCCGTTCGCAAGTATTTTCAGGTTAAAGAGACTTTCCTATGCACCCTGTATACAGCAATATGAGAAAATAATATGATACTGATGAACTAAATATTCAAATATATAAATAAATAAACCAGTGAAAAGTATGACGCAAATGGCACTAGTACACAATGATCTGAATTATTAAACCATAATACCTTCCATAAACTAATAAAAGGAATAATATTTTCATTAAAACTCTTGACTTTGATAAATATACATTAAGTATCAATAATTCACAAACTGAT
Source organism: Maratus speciosus (assembly GCA_963932465.1). NCBI lineage: Eukaryota > Metazoa > Arthropoda > Arachnida > Araneae > Salticidae > Maratus > Maratus speciosus. The sequence continues at coordinate 559,755,761 of OZ010794.1, read as the reverse complement.
ATTCCACCTGATATAGCACAAAATTAACACTCGCCACTCGTCGAGTAAAACATGGCGATTAACTTTATCGTCTTCACTCGCCAAATGCAATGGTTGAAAGATGTATCGATGCCAGGGAAGAAAGGGACGAAATTTGTTCAGAATTTACAGCATTCAGATCAGGTTTGTTTGGTTTAAACCAAATGGTTTTTTTTTTTAAATTATGCTTTTTTTTTCATCTGTTTTTTTTCACTTTTTCCCTAATGTTTTCATTTATTTTACACATTATTGGAAAATGCAAAATCCAAGTTATACAGAAGCTACAAGCAAAACTTTAGAAAAATGATGAATTAATAAACTTGTAAAGTGACAAACATTTTTAGTCAATCAAACTTTTTTTATAAGCTTAAAATCTATATGGCAGACTAACTAAATTTTCTAAAATTAGCTGGGGAAAAAAAAAAGTGGTTAGTTTTCTTTCTTCTTCTTTTTCAAGCCTTTTATTTTTAAAAATAGTCAAAATGGCAGATTTGAGTTAAAAATACACTTTTACGTACTTAGATTGCTTGATTAGTTAAGATTTACTAAGGATTACATTATGCCTCAATAATGACATAATCATAAGTAATTTTCTCCATTCATTACTCTTTGTTCTGTATGCTAATGAATGATTGGCTGCGAGTTTTCTTTGTTGTACCAAGGCTATTGGGTTTAGTAAGCATTTGTTTTTCTTGCATTCCTACATTGGGATTGGTGTTTTACATTATGATTTTATTCTGTTACCAGCAGGGTTGGCATGGTTTAAATCAATTGGTTAACCAACTGATTTTTTAGAAAAAATCTAATGTAATATTTTCTCATTTTTGTAATTTAAAAGTGTTTCAAATTATTGGATATAAATAATTTCTACTTTTAACCAGGTATGTAGTGGAGGGTATACGATGTATACCTTCTGAATTTTTTTAAGAAGCTACGTATTCTCTCTGTTTTTCAAATAAAGCTATAACGTATATCCTAACCATGAACGTTTAGGACTCTAGCGTAGGATCTCTGCTTATAGCGTATACTCTCTGCATTTTTTATGACTACAACATTGATTTTAACAGTCTTATTCCAGCAGTCACCGCGATATACAGTGAGTCTAGGTTAATTTGTATGCATGTAGAATGCAAATTGCATGTGTTGATGAACATATCTGAAGCTCTAAAGAGAAAATTTAAAACATGTGAATTTAGCAAAGATAAAATAGACTAAAAATATCCAATATTTTGAATAAAATATTTTCCTTTGAGAAAACACAGATTATTTACAATTAATAACATAAAATGACCTTTAAGATTTCAGTCAAGCTGTATAAGAAAATTTTCTTGATTGGGGAGATTATCTTTTAAGACTGATCTCAACTGCTCTACTCAACAAGTGCAAAACGTTTTGACACATTTACAAATTAATTTTTTAACGGAAAGATACAAAATTGGAAGGTCTGACTATGGAAGCGATTTGGAATCGAACTGTGTTTTCCATTTTTGATAAGTAAATTACCTATTGAGTTATAGGCAATTTCGATCAAGTGTCAAAGATGTTTTTAACCTTCATTGAGTGCATATTCTTCTTTCATGCAGAAATTCGGTTCAAAACGCCCACTTTGACACTATTTTCTGAAAGATCTATTGCGCTTGCAAAAATACGGAAAACACAGTTCCATTACATAGTATCTGAACAACAGCATCTGCTAGTTTCATGCATTTCCGAACAAAAATAAATGAAATCTTATGTCATAAAGTTGCCCTTTCGGATTTGAGAACAGCCTTAAGAATAAAAAAGAAACTCAAAATATAATGTCGAAAAGGAGGACATTAAAAAATTGGGTGCTAGCGAAGCACCTGTTTACTTTTAACTAAAATATGCAATAAGATATATTTAAATCGTCTATTGTATAATCAAATCCACCATTTAGATTTAACAGAAAAAAAAAAGGGGGGGAAATCGAAATAAGGTTTCACTTGAAACATAATAGAAAAAAAGCCTCCTAAAAATGCAATAAAAAGGTATATTATTAATTTTTAGTTTAGACATTTAAAAATAATATGTATTATAATATAGCTTAGAAAAAAAGGCTGTGTATTAAGTCTGATGGCTATTTAAATGTTTTAGCGAATAAAAACTTTTATAAATCTACTTTCCATTTTAAGATCAATGTTTTCAGTAGTCTAAAAAGCTGATAAATAGGTATTTCTGTTTATTTTACTGTCACCTTTTTTTTTTTTTTTTTTTTTTTTAACTTGGCAGTTTCTGAGAAGTGTCAAATGAAAATATACAATACTTCTTGAAACGTGTAAAGACTCTACTGCTAAATTCAAATCATTCCAGGAATTCTTTATAAAAAGCTTTACTTTCAGTAAAAGATAATAATTGCTCATGTAGTGTTCTAACAGAAAAATGAGATATCTCAGATTGCAAATATTTCAAAGAAATTATTATGAATATCCATGGGAAAGTATATTGTATTCACAATACTACACCATATATTTATTTATAATACTATAGTAATCAAAAGATTGTTTATTAAGATTTTCAAGGTATCAATGTTTCACTATGTAGAGCATTTTATTCATGAAACATAGCTTTTACTAAAAATGTTTAAATTATTTCAGTTTTCTACATAATTACTGCAATTATTTAATTTAAATTATTTTTAAATGAAGTTATATTACTTATATATCCAACAATGTTTATTTTTATCAATACATATGCATGTATATGTAATAGGAAAATTTATTTTAAAAAACACGGTTTAAACCAAAAAAACCAGGTTTTTTGGGGTTTTTGAAAAAAAGCGGGTTTTTTACCAACCCTGGTTCAGATCGGCGATTCTAATGAATGTAAGAAAAGAAAGTAGCAGGGGTGATTCTGTTCCAAATTTTCTGAAAATTTAATGCATTCGGTTCCGAAAGTCGAAAAAAAGTCATTCATCAGTCCGCAAATTCAGACATGAAAATATCGCTAATTTCGACATGGATGCCGAAAAAATATTTCGTGAATCATTCGCAGAAAAAAATAATCAAATTCGTCAAAGAATCGCTGAGAAAAATACGAATTTCATCCAAGGATCACGGATAAAGTGCGAATTTCGTCAAAGAATTGCAGAAAAAAATGTATATTTCGTCAAAGAATCGCAGAAAAAAATGCATAATTCGTCAAAGAATCGCGAAAGAAAATGTAAATTTTGTTAAATAATCGTGAAAAAAACAAAATTCTTCAAAGGATCACGGAAAAAACTTAAATTTCACCAAAATATCGCCAAAAATGCAAATTTCGTCAAAAAATATAGTGAAAAAAATGAAGAAAAAAACACAAATTTCATCAAAAGATCGCAAGAAAAAAAAAAAAACGTAGATTTCATAAAAGATCTAAAAAAAAAAAAAAAAAAAAACGCGAATTTCGCCAAAAGATCCCGGGAAAAAAACACAAATTTCATCAAACGATCGCGAAAAAAATGCGAAATTCATTAAATGTTCACGTAAAGAATAAGAATTTCATAAGAAGGGCCACAGAAAAAATGCATAGTTAGTGCCTTGATGTATTCTCCCCCTTCCTGCCTATGCTGTAACCTTTCAGAAAAACTGCAGTGCATTTCCAAATTTTTTTAAAACTTCAAATCAACCCTGGAAAGTAGATAACTAATTACAATTGGTTCAAAGGTCATAAACTTTTCTCTCCTGGAAGAGGGGGGGGGGGGGGGGTAATTGCACTTTCGGCCGTCCATATTGTTATTTGATTTGTTAGAGGAACTAAAAACTGATAAATTCAAAGAAAAGAAAATTAACAAACGTTGTTGAGATTTTGACAATTGCTCCAAGGAATGCTGAAGTAGAGAGAGTGTGGAGCAGTGCGAAAAATATCTATAAATAAAGACACATTGCATAATCGCCTAAGGGTTAAACAATTTAAATTTAATTAAATGAATATGATCCTGCTGCAGCAATAAAACTTTGGTCAAAAGACTTTGTTAGGTCACGAAAACCTAACGTGAATGATAAACATTTGTGTCAAAAATAGCACTTTTTGTAATTCATTGCAATTAATAGTAAAAATAAGATATTCAAGATTTTATTAAAATACTTCTTAAAATATTTTTTTCTTGTCTTTTTTATGTATTGCATTATGTTTAAATATCTTCAAATATGTCTTTGACTTTTATTTTGACTGCAGTAGTTTCTTGGTATTTCTCTGTTAGATAGTTTAGCCAGTTTTTTTTTTTTTTTTTTTTTTTTTCAGTTGAGTGTAAAAAGGCAGTGATTCTTTTCCAAATTTTCCAAAAATTTAAGGCATTCGGTTCCAAAAATTAAAAGAAAATCGATCATTAATCCGAAATTCGGACATAAAAAATATCGCGAATTTCGACAAATGGTCGCTGAAAAAAATCAATTTTGTAAATCGTTCGTAGAAAAATCGCCAATTTTGCCAAAGGATCCCACGAATAACGTGAAAGGATCATGAGAAAAAATGCAAATTTCATCAAAAGGTCTTGAAAAAACATAAATTTCGTCAAAAGATCCCAAAAAACGCAAATTACGTCAAAGAATCGAAAAAAAAAAACAGCAAATTTCGACAAAAAAGATTGCAAAAAAACTGCAAATTATGTCAAAGGATCATGAAAGAACTGCAACTTTTGTCAAAGGATCGTGAAAAAACGGAGATTTCTTCTTAGGATTGCGAAAGAAAGCAAATTTCTTTATAGTATTGCAAACAAAGCAAGTTTCATAAAAGGGCCACAGAAAAAACACATCTCCCCTTTCCTACCCCCCCCCTACCCTTCTGCTATAAACTTTCAGAAACTTTAATGTGAATTTCAGATTTTTTTTTTTTTTTTACTCAGAATCACCCCTAGTGTAATCCTATAAAATGGTAAGTAAAAGATATTAGCTAAATTGCAACGTTGATAGTTAGAAAAAACACAATTTTGTATGAAGTGTTCATAACTTTGTTACCGGCTAGTGGAAAAATCAGTGTACTGGCCAGTGACCATTAGCTAAAAATGTTTATTTTGACCTATACCACCTGAGCTCCCTCTACCACCTTCTTAAAAAAATATATATGCAGTTACTGTAGCCTCTTGTCATATATAGTCGCAGTGTTCAAAATCCTTGGTGGTCTGCTGGTGCTGGTCCGTGACTACCAAAAATTCAATCGGACCACTAATTTCAAAAATTTAGTGATCCGCAGGACCAGTAGGCAGGGGTACAGAAAATGTTTTTATTCCCAACATTTCCCCCAATCCATATGAAAATTTCCCTAAATTTTACGATATGTTATAGGTAGGGATTGACCGAATCAGCAATTTTGCCGAATACCGAATACCGAAGCTTCGGTCAAAGGGTACACCGAATATTCGGTATTCGGCAACCGAATACTTAAAAATTTTTAATACACATTTTTGCATATATTAGCTTTTTTAATAAACTTTAATTAAAATTAAATTCTTAATAATTTAATTCAGTTACATTTTTATTCTTAAATCTAATTACATTCTTTCAACTAACAAATTCATTAACCCACCACTTATTTTTTATTATTTTATCACTAGTCAATATCCAAATTAACCCAATGAAAGTATTAAACTATACAGGCTATTATTAAGGATAAGGATTGTCAGAAAAACAAAAGTTCATTCAAATAAAAAGAAACAATGTTGTCATTAAGCTGATTTACTGATTGTCTAATTATATACATATTGAATTGGAATGTTCTCAAATACAAAAGGTATCATATCAATTTGTACATTTAACTATTTTCTGTGAAATTATTGATACATATTTATATTTTGATTAATATTTATCACTGTGGTGATGAAGATAAATTTGAGCGATTTTTATTTAATGGTTATAAAAGCTATAGGATAGGCATAGGAGTATACTTATTTGATGCATGTATTTTCTTTAATATAAACCTTAGATATACAGAGATGAACTCTGATATACTTATTTGAGGTGTATATTAAAGAGAATACACATTAAATGAATTTAAATTGAAAAAACTAATGTAAAAATAATTAAAATTAAATGGTAATGGAAAGATGCCCATATTCCTTACTTTTTTTTTCCTATATCGTAGATAGTTGTTCTGATTTCACCCCTATATAGACTATTTTAGGAAAGAAAAAAGTTTTTTGTAATTAAAAATGGCCTTTGACTTGTTTTTGGTAGTGCAGCTGAACTTTGAACTCATGCACATAATATTGAAACTCATCATTTAGCCTATTCTACTTCTAAGCAAAAGAGAATTCTTCTACTTCTAAGAAAATACTTATCCGCAATTATTCGGCCGAATACTTAAAAGTATTCGGCCGAAGCCGAATATTCGGTTTACATGCCGAATCACCGAATACCGAATCGACTATTCGGTATTCGGTCAATCCCTAGTTATAGGTAAGTTTGGTATTACCATAGGTATAGAATTTTTTTTTACTTTTCCAAAATTTCTCAAATTATGCATGAGTATATATATATACAGCGCATATTATTCTGAGATCGATTTTCTGAAGTCGCCATACAAATCTTTTTAACACTAGAGCGCCCAGAAGTTTTATTTAAAATTATTTGATTTATTTATTTAACGTAAATCTGCGTGGTTTCTATTTTACTTATTTTATGAAAGATTTTCTGGTTCCAATTGACATTTAATCACATGGTCGGAGTCGGATCGACTCCTTCCGGGCATTCTAGTGTTAATTGTAGAGAAATTTTTTCTATTTCTTGGAATTATGTAATTCATTGTTAAAAATAAAATTGAAATCAATTGTATATTTTCTGCAAAATTTCCCCCGATCCTAGATCACCAGATCAGACATATTCTACATCCCTGCCAGTAGGTAACTTTTTTTCCCTCTCTGACAGGTAAACATAAATTTTTTGTAATGTCCTGTCTCCTGAATACTCCAAGGTCAATGCACTATGATTTTTATTGATTAATGATCTTTCACTTTGACACTGCCTTCTAGAACTTAGTAAAATTTATTTTATTGATTGTTTTGCTGGTTGTTATATGGATCTTTTTATTTGTAGTGAAATTTTTCTATCCCAGGGAATTATGGAATTTGTTGTTAAAATCGAAATCAATTGTATATGTTTCTGCGAAATTTCCCCTGATCCTAGATCGGACATATTCTGCACCCCTGCAATAAGGATTCAACACAACTTATTTTTACATTCATAGCGTTCCTGAGTGGGAAATAGGGTATCTAAATTTAAGAGAAGTTATTTTTTTATGTTTTGATTATAGATTTTTTACATCCAGATTGGAAGTTTTTGTCCAAACTACAGCAACCTGCATTACTACAGTGGTGAAATATTTTGAATTATACACTGGTAAACTGCATCACACATTGTGATGCAATACTGCATACATCAAAGCCTGATGATGATACCCTCTATTAATTTTGAAATGAGTTTGTCTGAATGCAGTAGTTATTAAAAAACTTGACATATTAAACAAAAACATAATTTGAAGAACAAATTTTAAAAAAAACAAAATTTATTTCCTACATTGTTTAAGCCCGAGAAGGGACAGATATTAAGCTATTTCATTCAATTAGTTCTACGTTTAATGTTAATTTTTTGTAACAAATCAGTTAAGCCAATTGAAGATTAAAAAATAAAAATAAAATTCATACAATATGATACTTAAAACACCCTAAAAAATCAGATTCCATTCAAATGAAATCGAAATAAATCTTAGACTTTTTTAAAGTTTTGTATTTTGCATGCATCTTATCATTTTATGTACAATTGTCATAAACATAATACAGAATCTGCAATACAAATATTTGCAATTAAAAATGGAAGAAGTCTAAGATTTAATTGGATTCATTTGAAAGGAATCTAATTTTTTAGGATGTTTTAAGTATCATATTGTATGAATTTTATTTTTATTTTTAATCTTCAATTGGCTTAACTGATTTGTTACAAAAATTTAACATTAAATGTAGAACTAACTGAATGAAATATCTTAATATCTGTCTCTTCTCGGGCTTAAACAATGTAGGAAATATTTTTTTTTCTTTTTAATTTGTTCTTCAAATTACGTTTTTGTTTAATACAGTACAAAGTCTAAAGTCCGGAATCCTCGGGACTTTACCAAGTCCGAACTTCGAATTTTTCCGAACTTTGGATCATCAAAAATATTGCTTTCCCAATAAAAAGGAAAAGAAAATTCATTACACAAAGGCAAAATATGATGTTCATATGTTAAAAATTGCATATAACAACTATTAATATGAAATTAAACAATCATTTTCATTAAATAAATCATAACGAAATAAAAAGTAAAACAAAAACATTTATTTAAGTTAGGGATGCACCAGATATTGATTTTGCCGGATATCCGAAGCTCCTTTGTTTGCCGGATTCGGATATCCGGCACTAGATATGTTTTTAGTTATATGGTGAATTATTTCTTTATATAATGCCATCTCAGAACAATAAATTACAAGCATGTTTCACACATCATTAAAACATTTTAAATGTATTGAAATATAATTTACAAGAACTACATCTCTTTGAATATCAGGGCTTGAAATTCAAGTTTTCCCCAGGAGGGGAGTTTCCCATCCAACATTTAAAAATGCAGGGGAGTTGAACTGTTAGAAAGGGGGAAAAAAAATCTTTTAACCCCGTTTTTTTTTTTTATGTGCCACTTAAAGAATTACATTTATACAGACATGACAAAATACCATTAAAATAATTTAAATTAACAACTCAAGATAATTATCCAAAATGTTTATTTTTATTAAAACAAAGGAACAGAATCAAGTTTTATATATACCATGTCTATCTTTCAACTTTCACCTAATCTTATGGGCAATTAACAATTGGGTTCCTAAATGAATTTCTTAATTTAGATTTTATTCCATTTTGCGTGATTTAGCCTCTTTCACAAGTTCCACTTGTGACAAACAGCACAGACCAACTTTTATAACTTTAGAAATTATCGGAAACGCATGGTTATGCACTGTTAAAAAATTTTAGAAAACTTTGTAAAATCTGATGTGCATTAATTTTTAACAGTAAGTTAAAAATGCATGAATAGTGCATATCGGTGATTCTATTGTCAATATCCCATGGTGATTGTATGTCACTTCTGAACAAACTTGTTTTATTATATCCTTAATGGAATTATAGTCAAAACTGTAGTCCCTGGTATTTTCGTTAATTGAACTATGTTCTATGCATTGGAATTTTAAATCCATATCCAAAGTTTGAAAAGGAAATAGTCATTGATTTTTTTCCATTACACGATAAAAGATTGATTTCAAAAAGCTATGTCCTAATCTGTGAATTGAAAGAATCAACTAGTTTGTTATTTCTAAACATGTTTTTTTAAGTTCAACCAAATTTTTTTTTCTTCATGTGCTCCACAAGTGTAATCTCATTTTGTTGAGCGCTTACTATTGGCCAATTTGGTAGGGCTAAGTCTCCGGTGGCCATTACTGCCCTTTTAGTTATTTCCTATTTTGGACATAGGGAGAAAACATTGCAAAATACATAAATCGGTCATTAAAAAAAATATCGCCAATTTCGTCAATCATGGTGACAATAAATTTTTTTAAATGTCGACCGGTTGCAAGAAGAAAACTGAAGTGCAGGGGAAATCGGCAGCGGGAAAATATCAGAAAATTCGTCAATCGATCTGTCACGAGCAAATATCGTGAAATTCCTCAGCCGGTCGCAGAGAAAAAACCCAAAAATTTTTAATTGGATGCAGAAAAACAATTGTTACTTTCATCAGTATGTCGCAAGAACAAACACGGAAATTTGCCAATCGGTCACAGAATAAAATTGCTTTATTTATCAATTGGTCTCGAGAAAAAAAAAAATTATGAAATTCACCGATCAGTCTCTAGAAAAAAATTGTGAAATTCATCAGTCGGTCGTGGAGAAAAAGCGCAAAATTTTTCAGTCAGATGCAGAAAAATAACCATGAATTTTGTCAATCTGTCGTAAGAAGAAACTGTGAAATCTGCCCATCGATAGTAGAAAATATCACGAAATTTGTCAGTTGGTCCTGAGACTTGCTCGTCGTTTTACAAAGAAACGTTTTCGGAAAATGGTTTTTTGGAAACAGGAGCCGCCTGCTCACAATAGGGCACGAATCCTGCCATCCCGCTTCGAAATTCAAGCCCTGTATCTGCCATTCAAGTCCTGTAATGTATATTAATAATATTGCATAAAAAATGTAATTTAAACATCAAAATATTCTGTTTATTTGTACAATGAAATGCTGATAATTGCTACTGGATTTGAATATGTGATTCACTATATCGATAATTGCTAATAATTAATTTGTACGATGAAATGTTGATAATTTGTACAACAAATTTTAACCAATTAATATGTGTATAATTGTAGAGTATTTTCACAAAGAAATACTACATACTTTCTTTTTATAATTTAAACAAAAAATATCTACTAATATAACCATGATTAAAGAGTTATTTTCTCCAAACATAGGTTTAGTTGATGCCCTTTTTCTGTTTTAATTATTTAATATTGTTTTTGCTCTAAGTCACATTTAGTTTTATTTTAAGTTAAATTATTTTTATATTTAAAAGTAAAAAGAAAATTACTTTTAATTTTAAATATTTATAATGAAGTTACAAAAAGAACTAGTTGGATTTGCCAATCCCAAAACTTTCTTCTATCTCATACATCTTAATATTTCAAAAAGTAGTTCCAAATGTTAATACTTCAATATTATTAGTTCAATATTATACCAACTTTGATTTTGGTCTAAAATTTCTGCTTCAGTCAATTAATCAGAATAAGAATAAGTTAATCTCGATCATGATATTTATTAAAACTGGGTTCCTACACAATTCTGGTAAAAAAAATCCCTGACTTTTCCAGGTTTTCCCTGACTTTATTCAAAAATTTCCCTGACCTTTCTCAGTAAAAATTCGGCTTATATATTATTGTAAAACCCTTCACAGTGGACTTTAATTTAGATAAATGCTAGAAAAAATTATGTGCTTTATGAATTTCCGATTTTTTAATTATTTTTCATATTGTTATATAGTTTTCATAAATTTTATATAAAAATTTTAGATTGTATGAATAATTAATTCAAAATTTCTTCATTCACGACGATAATAGAAATTCTGATGGAAGTAGTATATCAAAAATTCCCTGACTTTTCCCTGATCTTTTCAAATATTAAAAAAATTCCCTGACATTTCCCTGACTTTTTGCCTAAATTTTCGAATTCCCTGACTTTTCCCTGACCCGTAGGAACCCTGTAAAAAAAAAAAAAAAAAAAATTCGTTATTCTGTTGTACATCAGCTGTTTGTGAATAGCCAGCTTAGCAGGATGCGAAGTTTCCTTTGCTTCATGAGCCGCCAATATACAGTACCAAAAAAAAAAAAAAAAAAAAAAAAAAACTACGAAAAATCAAGAAAATTTTACAAAAATCTCTGTTACAGTGCCACCTTCTGGCAGAATATTTCCAAATTCAAGGAGAAACTGCTGGCCATAGTCAAAAATATACACCACAAAATTGGTTCAATTCTATGCTTAACTTCATACGCTTTTTAATGGTAAAATAATGAAAATAACACAAAAATCTGTATTATAGCGCCCCCTTCCAGCAAAATATTTTCAAATTGAAGGAGGACCTGCTAGCCATAGCCAAAAACGTACCCCCGAAAAATTGGTTCAATTCTATACATAACTTCATACACTTTTCGATGGTACAAGAATGAAAGTGGCACAAAAATCACTATTACAGTGCACCCCCCCCCCCCACCCTTCCAGTGGAATGTTTCCATATTGAAGAAGGGCCACCTGGCTATAGCCAAAAACATTCACAAAAAATTTGGTTCAATTCTATGCATAACTTCATTACGATGGCAAAAATCGCTATTATTGGAAATATCCCCATCCTGGTGGAATATTTCCAATTTAAGGAGAACCTGCTGGACATAGCCAAAAACAAATACAAAAAATTTTGTTCAATTATATGGATAACTTCATACACTTTTCGATGGTACAATAACAAAAATGGCACAAAAATCTTGATTACCGTGCCCCCCCCCCCCCCCCCTTCCAGTGAAATGTTTCCATATTGAAGGAGGGCCGCCTGGCTATAGCCAAAAACATTCACAAAAAAATGGTTCAATTCTATGCATAACTTCATTCATTTTTCGATGGTACGATGGCAACACATGGACAGACAGACATTTTGTATAAACATGTTTTGGGATATCTGACCCCTAAAACATCTAAATCCGTTGAAACCAGAAATCGAAAAAAATTCTATTACAATACTTTCTTCTAAAAATAGGCCTGTTTAACTGTTAAACTTAAAAGAAAGAAAGAAAATTAATAAAGTCATACTTTAATAAACAACTTCAAATTTTGTTTTACACTCTGAAAGTAAAGGTACAATTTTCTAAAAGAAGTAAACGTAAATTCTTAAATGTATTATAAAGAGTTCAAATATCAATGTTAGGAAAGCTGGCAATTCTTTAAACTTTTGAGAATTACCTTTTACTCATGAATAGTGAACTTACTTTCACATTTTACATTATAAACAAAATTGTTCGGCATTGTTTGGGGTCAAACGATTTCTGTTATCCTTATATATTCGCTTTGCTGCACTCTGCCGGATATCCGGCAGAGAAGTCGGATATCCGGTGATTATGATTCGGATATCCGACGATATTTCGGATATTGAAAAATCAGCCGGATATCCGTTGCATCCCTAATTTAAGTCATAATTTAATCAAAAGGGCAACTTTATAACATAAGTTTTAATTTATTTTTGTTCGGAGATGCATGAAACTAGCAGGTGTTGTTGTTCAGAAACTATGTAATCGAACTGTGTTTCCGTTTTTTAACAAAATAAATAGATCTTTCAGAAAATAATGTCAAAGTGGGAGTTTTGAACTGAATTCCCTCGCGAAAGAAGAATAACCACTCAAGGAAGGGTGAAAAACGTCTTTGTCACGTGATCAAATTCGCTTATAACTCAATAGATAATTTATTTATAAAAAAATGGAAAACACAGTTCGATTCCAAATCGCTTCCATAGTCAGGCCTTCCAATTTTATATCTTTCCATTGAAAAATGAATTTGTGAATGTGTTAAAACATTTTGCGCTTGTTGAGCAGAGCAGTTGAGAACAGCCTTCACGGAACAAACAATTTAAGAAGAAATTGTAACTTACTGAACTGCTGAACATTTTAGTTAATGTGGTCTGCTTTATTAACTTAGGTATATCATTAAGATGTTTTCCTTTTATTCTGTACATAGACATGAGTTAAGATTCAGTAATAAAGCTTATTTACTCTAGACCTTTTTTGTTTCAACAATTTTGTTTTTTCCCTTCTTTCTGAATACTGGCGCTTGAAAGTCCGAACTTTAGACTTTGTACTGTATATATATAATTTTATATATTTATTATAAATTTGAAATTAAAACACAACATTATATTATAAAGGATAACATAACAGGCACAGATGCCATATACGGCCCATACTGGCACGATTTTTTTCTGACGCCAATGTCATATATGCACCAGGTACTTAACTGGCACCAAAGTATCCTTATTTTGCGTGATATGGTAACAAGTTTTTCGCCAAATTGAGGTCGGAAAAAAATCGAGACATCTGTGCCAAAAATATAGTCAAAAACTTGGAAAATTATAAATTTTAAATATAAAATATATGTATGTAAAACTATTACTTATCAACCAGTAGCATTCAAATATTAAATAAAGCAACCCCAAATGCTGAAGAAATCGCAAGAATCACATTGAAACATTTTGTCCACTATACTTTGTATAACATCATTTATTGTCTGGGTACTTTCCACAGACACCATTTTAAATCAAATCAAAAATCACCACCACACTATTTGTTGGACGACAGTAGCACGAAAAAGTCTATTTTAACAAGAACTTTACTCCTCCGCCGCACCGCATTCCGCAAAAAATCAAAAAGGTCGAGCATGAACAGGAGCGCCCATTCACCGCACAAACGAGAGCAACAAGATATATGTCTGAACAACTCAGAAGCAAGAGTACCGACCTGATATGATGATGAAGCCGTGATATGATTTAGTAATACTATATCAAAGTTCACATAAAACAAATTTAGTATACCTACAAAGTTTTTTATACATATAAATTATTTCTACATGATCAATATTATTTTTTTTTTTTTTAAATCTTATATCTCTAAATATCTTATATTAAATGTTAAAATAAACCCTCAACATTATTCACCATAGCATCCCTTATTGTACACAATTTTTGGTATTTCTTAGTTATCTCGTCGACCAATTTCGCCAAATTATACACATTGGCATAATTTGTATCTTAAATAATGAAAAAACAAATAAATTAGTAAAAAATTAATAAAAATACAAATAAAACGTCGAATTAATAGTTTTATTGGCCATTATTGGCATTTAATCTTACAATTAATTAATTAATGGCAACCATTATTGGCATTTAATCTTACAATTTGGCGACAGTAATTTGGTCGATGGGATAACTAAGAAGTACCCAATTTTTTATACATAAACTATTTTTCATACATTTTTATATAGGGTAGATGTGCCAGTAATGGACAACCTTAAGGAATTTCTTTTAAAATTATTTTTTTATTAATAGTTATTGTACTGTGACTCTGGGATATGTAAATTGGAGCAAACATTCAATTGAAAAATTCAAATTGAACCAAAATAAATCCAATTCACAACAATCACATAAAATAACTCAGTTTTGGTGTTATTACATTTTAGGGTACTTCTTAGTTATCCCGTCGACCAAATTACTGTCGCCAAATTGTAAGATTAAATGCCAACAATGGCCAATAAAACCATTAATTCGACATTTTATTTATATTTTTATTAATACAGTAAACCCTCGATTTAACGAACTAATTGGGACTAAGATGCGTCTGTTAAATCGAAAGTCCGTTAAATCGCAAAGTACTATTTTATTTATAATATTATTTTGTTATAATTATAGTACATATCTATATTATTACGTACTTGTAATTAGATATATTATTACAGTGCAAATTACATATATATATATATATATATATATATATATAATATATATATACAGTGTATATACATGTATTGTATATATACAATATATGTATATACATAAATATATATTGTATATACATATATATATATATATCAGTGGCGTGGCGTGAAAATTTTCGGTGGTCATCGCAATTATTTAAGTTTGTGGTGAAAAATTATTAACTCTAAAATTCAATAGTTGAATGTTCAAAAAAGAAACTTTAAATCTTACCTTCACTTATACATGAACTCCAAATGTTCTGCTAAAACTGGATCGTAGAGTTTTAAAAGCTTATTAAGAGTTTTAAAATATTGCTTGGTCATCGCCGCATCCAGCGATGACCGGACGCCACGCCACTGATATATATATATATATATATAAACACAATACATTACTATTAATAATACAATATTGGTAATGAAATACAAACGAATTAACACATATGCAACTTTTATGGGAATGAAACAATTTTTACACAGAAATAATAATTAATAAACAAGCAATAAACAAATGGAAAAAAATCACAATGCCTCCAAAACAACAGGCATCATTTTATGTTATTTACATCACATCCTCCATACTGCTAAATTGAAAAAAGGCCTCTAGTTTTAGTCGTTTCCCACTTGAATGCTGTTTTTTTATTATAAGAGCTCGAAATTGTCTAAAGTGTTCATAATACGCAAACACTTCGGGATCTGAAGATGCCCCTATGTAAGTAATGACGTCATCCATATACTCTCGTAGTGTAGATAATTTCGGTCGAAATTCGCTTAATTCTTCTTTCTTGTCATCCTCGACCTCATCTTCATTATCACCATGCAGAATACTTTCTGTGATCTCCTCCTCATTTAGAATCTGGTAGCCTGGATCTGCTTCATCATTCTCGAGCCCCTGTTCTATATCTTTCTCAGAGATATCATCACCAGCCTCCATTATTGTACTCCTAAAATCCGAAATCTCAAACCCTGTAAAATCGTATTCAGGATCTGCGTCATTGAGTAGTTTTGACCAGCCGTTAGCCAGTGTGGATACCTTCATCTCCCTCCACGCAGCAGCAAAGTTAAAGATAGCTGATTTTAAATTGTAGGTGCGCAAATTTTGCAGCGTTCTGGCTCCTCTCAAATCTTCTACTGCATCATTTTCATTTTCCAACACTACCATTACTTCTTCAAGGAATTTCTTCTTATAAATCCTTTTACAGGCAACAATGACTCCTTGGCCCATCGGTTGAATTAATGAAGTTGTGTTCGGAGGAAGGAAATCACATTTTATTCGTCCATCGCTACTAACTAACTTTTCCGCGTTAGGGTGGCAGGGAGCATTATCAAGGAGTAATAGAGCTTTTACTTCGTGGGAAGGTATTTTCATAACTTCTTCTTGATAGTGACGCACGGCAGGAACAAACTGGTTAAAAAACCAATCAGAAAAAATATCGCCTGTGAACCAAGCATTCTTTGAACTAGAATAGATGATTGGCAGTTGTTGCATACTAATATTTTTTAGAGCACGCGGTTTCCTGGCCTTTCCAACTACCATTGGTTTAAGACGATGACTAGCATCAGCATTAGCACAAAGTAGTGCTGAAATATGCTGCTTGTTTAGCTTGTGGCCAGGCGTCTGGGCATCATGTTTGTACGCCAAGATATTTTCCGGCACAGAACGAAAATAGAGTCCTGTCTCGTCAGCATTGTATAACTGACACAAAAGTAGGCCCTCGGATTCTATCAGTTTCTTTATCTTTTTTCGAAAAGGTTCCACCTGTTCGATGTCGGCGCTTAAAGATTCACCGCATGTTTTCCTGTTAGTGAAACCATGGCGTTTACGAAAGCGCCAAAGCCAACCATCACTTGCACGAAATGTCACTAAACCCATATGTTTCGCCAATTTTTCGCAGCTGCCCGCAACTCAACACTACGGACGATGACGCCACTTGACCGCTGTTGTACAAATCATTTGTATACTGCCTCCTCCAGGTTTTTATTTTGAGCCACTTTTATGGCTATTTTATTGCGAATGTCTGAAACAGTTTGTTTTTTAACTCCGTATAGTTCGCAAACACATGCGACCGACACACCACTCTCCAACTTCTCTATCAACTCAAGTTTCTGTTTTATAGATAAATTAACGCGTTTCCGTTTAATATTACAAGCCAATTCAAAAAAGCACTAGTAGCAAAATACACTTGTGAACTGAAGTAGAAATGGATCGTAGAACGAAAACCACGCTGCAGTGAGAATCAAAGCACGCGCTTTCGGCGTTCCGTGTTCTTTCTCCTTTTTTAAGGTTTCGTTCATTTGATCACGAGACATTGTGTCGCCACAGATATAATAAATATTTTTTTTTTTTACCGAGAAATCGCTTTTTAAAAATAGTAAAAAGAAATGCTTTGTCATTATTCATTGCTTGATTTTTTACATATAAAAGCTTAAAAGAGGGTTGCATGTTCATTCTCAAGTAGGGGAGGGGAAGAGGGGCAGTAATACTTTTTTTTTTTTTTCCCCGAAGAGTGTTTCATCATTTTAGAAGCTGTTTTATCATGGAGGTTTCCAGTAAATAATAGTGATAAATAAATATTTGACATTTGTCAAATATAAAAATTTGAAATACGGGCGTTGAATTTCAGGTTAGGGAGAGGGGAATAATTTTAAATTAACGATTTTGATTTGTTAATTTAAGGATAAAGTGTTTTAAAAGGGATATTAAACGAAACCCTCTGTGCGATCTGCGATCACACTTACCCACTTGTTTTACTTTAATTTTTGTTCAATTTTTAATTTTTTTTTTTGTAATTAGTCCGTTGAACCGAGGTCCGTTAAATTGAGCGTTTACTGTATTTTACTAATTTATTTGTTCTTTCGTTATTTAAAATAAAAATTATGTCAATGTGTATAATTTGGCGAGTGGTTTGGCAATTTATATAATTTGGCGAAATTGGTCGATGGGATAACTAAGAAGTACCCATTTTAGTAAGTATAA
Source organism: Maratus speciosus (assembly GCA_963932465.1). Classification (NCBI taxonomy): domain Eukaryota; kingdom Metazoa; phylum Arthropoda; class Arachnida; order Araneae; family Salticidae; genus Maratus; species Maratus speciosus. Next base: position 559,737,709 of record OZ010794.1, on the reverse strand, counting down.
TTAAAAAATTAAATCTGAATATTTAGGTTTGCAGTTACGTCAAAATATTTTATGCACTATAAACATTACTAAAAATGCATTTTTAGCAATGTATAAATGGGGTGTCCATTACTGGAAAATGACTAGATTAACCATACCAGTAATGGACACCCCTCTTAAAACTTTAAAAATAAATGAGAATTTGTAAATGGCCGTTAGTATATAAAATTCTAGGTTTTCTATTGCTACTCAAACAAAAATATTTAAATTTTGCAAGAAAATAAATAATATATAAATTAATTAAACAGAGCCAGCTCTTAGCCACTTCATTAAGATTTTCATAGAAAAACAGCAAGACTTTGAAACATTATTTCCTGCTTCCTGATTGGTTTGATTAAAAGTGTCAACAATAACCCAGTTTTATAAAATATGCAAGGGGGCATCATAAAAAAATAATTAAAGCTAAATATTTATTAGTTACTTTTTTATGAACCAAAAACATCAAGGGGTGTCCATTACTGGCACAACTATACCCTACATACCAATTTTATTTACATACTATTACAAGTAAAAGAAGTATAATTTTAGATTTTATAAAAATGATTCACGTTTAGCTAATAGTTGGAGTGTAAAAATCAGGGTTGTTTGGTTTAAACCACACTGGTTTAAACCAAATGTTTTTTTTTTAAAAAAAAAACATGCTGATTTTTCTTTTTTATCTGGTTTTTTTCTCTTTTTCCCTAATGTTTTGCTTTATTTTACACATTATTGAAAAATGCAAAATCCAAGTTATGCAGAAGCTACAAGCAAAGCTTTAGAAAAATGATGAATTAATAAATTTGTAAAGTAACAAACATTTTTAATCAATCAAACTTTTCTTATGAGCTTTAAATATACGTGGCAGATTAACTAATTTTTCTAAAATTAGCTGGGAATAAAAAAACTTGTAGCTAGTTTTCTTCTTTTTTTAAGCATTTCATTTTAAAAAATAGCCTAAATGGCAGATTTGAGCTAAAAGTACACTTTTACTACTTAGATTGCTTAATTATTTAAGATTTATTAAGGATTACATTATGCCTCAATGATGACATAATCATAAGTAACAGAGTTTCCCCCAGACAGTTTCAGGAGGGTGCTGCACCCTGCCTGCCCTTAGGTTTACAAAATAGCACCCCTCTTGTCCCTCATTTAAAAAATTAGCTCCCTTGTTGCCCCCAACCAGAAAAAAGTGCCTTTACTCCTTTGTTTATTAAAATAATTACTTGCATAGTAAAAATTGACTCATTGCTGTCTTTAAAATAGTGTTCTGTCTATTACATATTAAAAAGTAGTTTTAAAAATCAAAAGAATGCCTTTAAAAATTTCAAGAAATGCCCTTAAGAATCCAAAAATGCCCTTTTCCCACAAGCAGTACCCTGCCCTTTTTTAAACCTGGGGTAAACTCTGTAAGTAATTCTGTCCATTGGTTACTCTTTGTTCTGTATGCTAATGAATGATTGGCTGTGAGTTTTCTTTGCTGTATTATGGCTATTGGGTATAGTAGGCCTTTGTTTTACTTGCATTCCTTCATTGGAATTGGGGTTTTGCATTATGATTTTATTCTGTTATCATCAGGGTTGGCACGGTTTAAATCAATTGGTTAACCAACTGGTTTTTTAGAAAAAATCTCATATAATATTTTCTCATTTTTTGTAATTTAAGTGTTTCAAATTATTGGATATAAATAATTTCTACTTTTAATAGTTTTATCCCAGCAGTCACCGTGAGACATAGAGAGCCTAGGTTATATTTGTACACATGTAGAATGTAAATTGCACGTATTGATGAACATATCTGAAGCTTTAAAAAGAAAATTTAAAACATGTGAATTTAGCAAAAATAAAATAGATTAAAAATATTCAATATTTTGAATAAAATATTTTCCTTTGAGAAAACGCAGAGTATTTGCAATCAATAACATAAAATAACCTTTTTAAGATTTCAGTCAAGCTGTAAAAGAAAATTTTCTTGATTGGTGAGATTATCTTTTAACTGCTCTACTCAACAAGTGCAAAATGTTTTGACACATTTACAAATTCATTTTTTAACAGAAAGATATAAAATTGGAAGGCCTGGCTATGGAAGCGATTTGGAATCGAACTGTGTTTTCCATTTTTAATGAATAAATTACCTATCGAGTTATAAGCAATATTGATCACGTGACAAAGATGTTTTAACCTTCCTTGAGTGATTATTCTTCTTTTGTGCGGAAATTCGGTTCAAAACACCCTGTTTTGACAATATTTTCTGAAAGATCTATTGCGTTTGCAAAAAAACGGAAAAAACAGTTCCATTACATAGTTTCTGAACATCTGCTAGTTTCATGCATTTCCGAACAAAAATAAATTAAAACTTAGGTTGTCCTTTCGGATTTGAGAACCAACAGCCTTAAGAATAAAAAAGAAACTCAATATATGAAGTTGAATAAGAGGACATTGAAAAATTGGGTGCTAGTGAAGCACCTATTTACTTTTAACTAAAATATGCAATGAGATATAATTAAATTGTCTATTGCATAGTTGAATCCATTATTTAGATCTGAGAAAAAGATGGGGGGGGGGGGGGGGGGGGGGATCGAGATAAGGTTTGCTTGAGACATAATAGAAAAAAGTCTCATAAAAATGCCTAAAAATATATATTATTAAGTTTTAGTTTAGACATTTAAAAGTAATAAGTATTATAACATAGCTCAGAAAAAAAGCCTGTGCATTAAGTCTGATGGCTGTTTAAATGTTTTAGTGGATGGCAACTTTTATAAATCTACTTTCTATTTTAAGATAAATGTTTTCCATAGTCTAAAAAGCTGGTAAATAGGTATTTCTGTTTATTTTACTGTCGCCTTTTTTTTTTTTTTTTTTTTTTTTTTTTTACCAGGCAGTTTCTGAGAAGTGTCAAATGACAATACACAATACTTTTTTTTTTGAAATGTGTAAAGACTGTACTGCTAAATTCAAATCATTCCAGGAATTCTTTATAAAAAGCTTTATTTTCAATAAAAGATAATTGTTCATGCAGTTAGTTGTTCTAACAGAAAAATCAGATATCTCAGATTGCAAATATTTCAAAGAAATTATTTTGAATAGCTATGGGAAAGTATATTATATTTATGAAACTATATCATATATTTATTTATAGTGCTAGTAATCAAAAGATTGTTTATTAAGATTTTCAAGGTATCAATGTTTCACTATGTAGAGCATTTTATTCATGGAACATAAGACATAGCTTTTACTAAAAATGTTTAAATTTTAAATGATTTCAATTTTCTACGTAATTGATTGTAATTATTTTTAAATGAAGTTATATTACTTATATATCCAACAATGTTTATTTTTATCAATAAATATGCATGTATATATAACAGGAAAATATACTTAAAAAAACCTCGGTTTAAACTAAAAAAACCAGGTTTTTTGGTTTTTTGAAAAAAAAACGGGTTTTTTACCAACCCTGGTAAATATATATATATATATAATAGTATCGATGCAGAATTTACTGAAGCACAAACGGAATTCCAAAAATTATTTAATTACATAACAGTCTGACGGGTAAAACCAATTTTCTTTGTGCTTTTCAAGATTTTTTTTTCGTCATTTTTTATTATCTAGATTTTACTAAATAACTATAATATTGTCTAAATATATATTTAAGCTGCACAAAATTAGCATCCACACAGAAAAAAATCAATTTTACAATTAAAATATAACCTTGCAAAGTCATATCTAGCGTGAAAAACGTAACCTCTGTTACTGGACAGTATTTGCTTAATTTATGATACAAATATTTAAGCAAAAAATACATCTTTTATATATTACTTTAGCAAAAATGTCCTTTAGTTCAAAATAATAGTTTTAGAAAGATGAATAATAAGTAATAAAATTTAATTATCATTACATGTGTAATTTTATCTCGTTTAGAAAAAAAAACTAAGTTAAAGTTTATAATTACCACTTATTTTAATTTTAAAGAAAATATTTTTTTAATTGTATGTAAAGTACATAACATATTCTTTGTTATAAATACATTTGGTTTATTATCAGTTTACTATTATTAAAAAGAAATAGAAAAATTCTTCAAGTAACAGAGGTTTCATCCAGTAACAGAGGCTAAATCCAGCCCCTTTCTGTACTACAGTTGGCATGGGCAAACATTTTTGGATCTGTTCAAACTGTATGTATGCAATATCATTGTCATCTAATTTAAAAAATAGATAATGCATCATCACAAGCTTTCAAAAACATAACTTGCGGTCTAAATAATCTTGTGTAACGGCTATGTAGTAATACTTCATTTTTCTCTTTTTTTTTTCAGTTACAAATTCTACTAGTATGTATGTTCCTTTAATTATTTTATCTAGCGTTATTTCTATAATTTAATTTTCTTCAGCAGTAGATTCAAGAACTTGAAAACTTGTTTTCTTAGGAGACATTTTTAGATCTGAAAAATACCACAAATAAGTAATATGTGCTACTGCAAAAATAAATATAAATAAGTAATAAGAATGACAATAAGTACCACAAAAATGTATATTCTGGGATAAAATGTAACCTCTGTTATATGTATGTAACATCGGTTACCAAATGTTGTAATAGAGGTTACATTTAAGCAAAAACAATTTTATTTCTTAAATAATAATGTTCTAAAAAATAACTTTTTTATTTATACAAACTTATTTTACTTAGTGTTTTGTGATTTAAAGAGAAATTTTATTTTTAAAACAATATTTAAACCTAAAATTGGAGTAACAGAAGTTACAAAGAGAAAACACACTCACCTTAGAGCTTCATAATACTGCTCTATACTCTAAACATGGGGCAGACAAAGTGAAAATGACACTTGACTTCTATTCTAGAAAGTTCTTTGAGCAATACAGATTAGTAGCGCCCTTTGTTGGACAAAATTTTAATTATTTATTCTGCTAAATGTAAATAAAGTAACAGAGGTTTCATTTTCATAGACAAATGTTAAATTAAACTTATGCAGTTAAAACTTATGCATATCTTAATTCATTAGTACAAATTTATTAAACTACTATATCTGTTATTTAAATAAAAACCGATAAATATTGTGTTGTTCATAATATTTAGAATTGTAGTCTGTTTAATGTTGTCTCTCTAGTCATTTGGACAGCTAATTTTCATAGCTAAGAATAAATAAAGTGCATAAATTGTGCAATAAATACAATAAAATTCGCTAGAGCATATAATATTTCATACCAGTTAAGAATAGTTTTTTTCTAAAAGATGGCATAAAAAAAATTGGAATTTCATTGTATATTAGTTGAGAAAAAAAATATTAAAGTTTTGGACAGGAAAAGCACATGTATTTTTGGTTTCACCCGGACAGTACAGAAATTCAATTACTATTCAAATTCGAACATTAGAAAAATAAAAATACAGTGAAATATACTATGCTCTTGAATATTTAATGATGCGTAAAAAAAAAAACCATGACATTTATTTCAAATTAGTTTAGAGGATCTCTTTACAATAAAAATTTAGTACTGATATCTGTACATTTTTATACGCAATAATATGGTTTCACCAGATACATACAATAAAATATTGCAAACACATTAAAACTGAAAGCAACAACCTAATATTTAAAATTTTTACTTACAGATACATCTTGAAGACTCACCCTTAAGGTGAGTTTGTCTTCAGTTTGAGCCCAAAACACAAATGGGCTTAATTTTCGAGGACTTGAATTAGATCCAGATCCACTTGAAGGAGGCATAGTTTAATAAGAGAGATATGTTTCTTCTGTTGTTACAAATCAAAACTGTACAGGTAAATGTTTACCAGAAGCCGTCTTCAAACACTGCACAATCCGTATAAAACAAAAACATAAACAAATCACGTATATTTTCATATCAATTATCTACGGAAAACATTTATTAATTTCACATTAGCCAATGATATTATAGAATTTCCAACATTGAACCAATGAAACTCAAGTATTTTGAGAAGTATAATCTTTGTGAAGTCACTAAATAGGAATTACGATTAAGATAATCTTTAAATGGGTCATTGGTTTTTCAGATGTGCTTCGAGCAAGTACTGACCCGAATTTTTAATATTAGCTTTCTTTTAAATATTGTTATTTCATGCACGACAGGATTTGAAAGGATCATGTTCTATTTGCTTCTTGTTCTTTATTTACGAAATAATGAAATGAATTTGTGAAATTTGCAAATTACGAAGTTGGAATATTAGTACGTTTATGGTCATAGAATCGGATCTCCCGATCTGAAGGAACTTTTTCTTAAGGAGATATTTTTTCCCAGAAAGTAATTTTGGTAATAATTTAAATATTTCGTCTTTTCTGAAATGCAACAAATCATCATTAGTGCTACATCAACGATCCGAACGCATGCATTCAAGTTCGCTGCACAGATTAAAAATATAAAATGTTAAATTTAATCTGTGGTTCACTGTAATAATATAAAATTTTAATGGTAAAAAGAGTCTTCTTTTCGCTCGCGTAACCCGATCATTATGCTTAAACAGAATCACTGTTCGGAATCTTTTTATTTGCTCCATGTACTTTTTTCCAGCCAACCAATCATCAGGAAGTATGCAACCGCCAAGTTTTTGATTGTGTTTTTTTCTTTGTGTTTACATTTTACTTTCCTTCGACTTTTTTTTTTTAAATAATTAAACATCGTTCGGCTGTTTGAGTGCTCTATAAGTAAGAAGAAAATTATAATAATAAGATACTATTTTATGTCTTTGTATTTTCTATTTAATTTTAATCTCATCTTGATTTTTTAAAATTATTATTATTATAGTTTAACAATATGTTTTATTTTTATGGAAGTGCACAAAAACTGATATGTTTGTTCTCATGGACGTACATAAAATCTCTTTTAAATTATGAAACTCTCTATTTTTTATAGCTTAAGATTTTAGGAATAAGATCTGAATTTGCCCTGTAAAAGATTTTTATAAGGTCTCGTTGATAAGACAAAATATTTTGTTTACCGGGTAATCATAAAAATTTATAATTTATGTAGTATTTTAAAATGGGAATCAAATTCAGGAAATAAGCTGCAATTTCCTTTACCAATTTATGGCATCACAAATCATAAATTTAGCAGTAAATAAAAGTTAAATAGATGTTAAACCAGGGTTGCAAAAAAGCCGGCTAAAATTAGAAAAAAGCCACGCCGGTGGCTTTTATTGGTTTTAACAACCGGCCTTTTTTTTTTTTTTGGCCAAAATTGGCTTTTATACAGTGAAGCATTTTAATTATAATCATAAATGACACATTTGTATGTGTTTTTTAATTAATTTTAAAGACATTTGAGGTAGAAATCAATATAACCCAATTTTTCAATAATGAAGACATTAATATTGGAATTAAAGGCCATACAAATTGCTTTCTCTGGTTTACACTGAACTTAACAACCTTTTTTTCTACATTTTTAATGCTTTATATTAGAGATGCAACGAATATTCGGCCTATTCGGCCTGTCTGCCGAATATTCGGCTTCGGCCGAATACCAAGTCCATTATTCGGCCTTGGCCAAATAATACTGTAATAAATGTTTTTATATTTACACGGTATAACTTTTTAATTTGACAATTTATATTAATCATGTATAATGAAAATTTTATTTGAAATTAACTAACACTTTTTTCCCCCATTAACTTTCATACCCCGAATGGGTTTTATCTACCCATTTTTATATGAGGCTAATTTAGGAATCATGTTAAAAAAATTTTATGGCGTATCAGTAAGTACAAAAAGTACCTGCTTGTAATAAGCTAACATAATCTGTTAAATTTAAAATTAATCTATTCAAAATTGTTTTAATACAGCTGTACAAGCAAATTCATTTTTTTTTTTTTTTTTTTATCATAATGGGAAGTTTAACATTTATCCCTTGTTAGTTGCTGTTGCTAGATAAAAAAATATTTCTTTCAGTAATATTTATTTTGAATTATACCTATAAAGAACTCTAGTGCTATCTGCTGACAGCAAAGAAAAAAAAATAATGATAATAATAAATGATAAAAATGTTTTTGTTAATTGTGAGCTTTATAAAGTCTACAATGATTTCTTTCCACCATTTTAGAGGAAATTCCTTTCATCCTTTCTATCAGTGGTTTTTCTTTAGATATTAAGATTTCTTATTTTTTATTTTATTTCATCTGAAAGTTGAAACTTGTTTCCTAGTACTTTTTAAAAATTTTTTCATTATTTTAAAATGTAACAACAACATACATAATAGTTATTAAAATGCAACTAGACAATACCTGATGAGGAACTTTTGCTAAGATTTTTTTTTTGGGGGGGGGGGGGGGTGGTGAATTATATTATTGAAGCAATTTTTAGGCTGAACATAGCCGAATATTTTTTCAGAGTAAAAAAATGCTTTAAAAATTTAAAAATTTGTATATAAATATTTTTTAAAAAGAAAACAATACATTTTAATTGTGAAATATACAAGAATTGTGCATATAGTGCATACTATATTTTGTCTTTAGGCAAAAATAAGTTCATTATTCGGCGGCCGAATATTCGGCCGTAACTTGGCCGAATATTCGGTATTCGGTTATTTGGCCAAACCACTATTCGTTGCATCACTACTTTATATAATTAAAAAGGAAAATGGCTGCTTAGTTATATTTTATTAACTAATTTTAAGGGATATTAATATAAGTCTTGGTACTTTTCGGTTAGCCGGGCGCCAGTGTTATACATACATATTTATATACAACATATATGTAAATATACATATACATATATGTATGTATATAACACTGGCACCCGGCTAACTGAAAAGTGCCTAAGTCTTATTTTATTTCTCATAAACATTTATTTAAAATCACATATAAAGTCATTTAATAAAAACATCATTTCTCTCTATTAAAACAGTATTATGAATAACATGTGCATTAATTTATGCATGAATAAATATGCACTATTTTAAATAGCAACTACCTTTTCAAAATTCTAATTCAACAAGTTTTGTTTGGAGTTTTTTTAATTATTCTCTTTATTTTATGCACTTGCGTGTTCGTGTACTAAAATCTCCTCAAATGTTATATCCTTCCTAATTTCTCTTTCAACATTGTTCATTCTACGATTTTAATCTGTCCATATGGACATGTGTTAGAATATCGATTGCTTATTGGTTTATTGGTTATCGATTGCTGGGTGTTCTCAAGTATTAGTATATAAGATAATTTCAGTTATTAAATATAATATGCTATTTAATTTTAATCAATTTTAAAAATAAATATCAGTATGTAAGAATGTTTCTATTTTGATGTGTGACATTTTCTTATTCTTTCATATAATCTTTAAAATATGTGGTATGTGTTAGGCCTGGGCCTTAAATCGATTTAACTCTTAAATCGATTTAAAGCTTACATCGGAAATCCGATTTAACCATTGGTCTTAAATTGATTTAAGCTAAAATCGGAAGTCGCGGTTTAGCTAATGTCAAATCGCAATTTAGCCAATGTCTTAAATCGCGATTTAGCCATTATCTTAAATCGCGATTCAGCCATTGGCTTTAAATCGATTTAAAACAAAATACTGATTCTGAGCTAACATTGGAAAACCGATTTATCTGCTTTGATGTATCTACCACTTACATGCCAAGCTGGTGTTAAATCGATTTAGGAGGATCTGATTTAAGCAAACATTGCAAGCCTCCATGCTTTCTGATTTAAAAAAAAAACGATTTAATGAAAACAATCCAAGCTGGTGTTAAATCGATTTAGCAGGATCCAATTTAAGAAAAAGGCGATTTAAGAAAACGATGATTTAAGTAAGAATTGATATTTATTTATTTTGTAAACAAGATTCAGAGTTTATGAGATTGGAATGTGTATTTTTCAGAAATTAAGAACTTATATAGTGGAAAGTTGAAAGGAAAAAGTAATGTTTAAATCTTAAAATCCAAATTCATCGAATTTCAATTTATATGCTAATGCAATCTTTTGATGATAAATTAAGTTTTCACATATTTGAGTAATATTGCAATATGTATTTTTTATTTTCCAATATTCTGTAATTAATTAAAATGTTTTAAAGTAGAATCCTGCATTGTTTCAAAAGATTGTTTTCCTGAAATTCATTCAGCATTTATATTAAAGATGAAAATAAGCACTCGCCAGTCGCCACTCGGCGACTAAACGCGAGAAACTGGCGACTAAAAATATGGAAAGTACCGGCCAAATGCAGGATTTTCCAAAGGGATTTCGTCAAAGAATCGCGGAAAAAACCCAGCGAAAAAAGCAAATTTCGTCAAAGAATCGTGAAAAAAACGAGATTTTAATCAAAAGATCGTGAAAATACCACACATTTCATCAAAGGATCGCAGAAAAACCTGAATTTCGTTAAAGAATCGCTCAGAAACCCAAATTTCGTCAAGTGATTGCGGAAAAAACGCAAATATAGTCAATAGATCGTGAAAAACGAACGCGAATTTCGTCAAAGAATCGCAAAAAAAACACTCATTTCGTCAAAAGATTACGGAAAAAAACGTAAATTTCATCGAAGAATTGCGAAAAAACCCAAATATTGTGAACGGATCGCGAATAAAACGCAAATATCGTCAATAGATCGCAAAAAAACACAAATACTGTCAATAGATCGCAAAAAAAACCCCACAAAAATCATCAATAGATCGCAAAAAAACGCAAATATCGTCAATAGATCGCAAAAAAGCGCGAATTTCGTCAAGGAATCGCGAAAAAAAAAACAATTTTGTTAAAAGATTGCAAAAAAACCGCACATTTCGTCAACAGAAAAACCTGTATTTCGCCAAAAGATCGCTAAAAACCTGAATTTCATCAAAGAATCGCGAAAAAAACGCAGAATGTCGTCAATTGACCGCGGAAGAAACGCAAAATATCATCATGGATCGCGTAAGAAACGCAAAATACCATCAATGGATCGCGAAAGAAACGCAAAATACCGTCAATGGATCGCGAAAAACGCGAATTTCGTCAACAGATCGCAGAAAAAAACCCGAATTTTGTCAAAGAATCGCGTAAAAAAAGAATTTCGTCAAAGAATTGCGAAAACAAGTGTGAATTTCATCAAAAATCACGAAAAAAAGGGGCGAATTTTGTGAAAAGATCGCGAAAAAAACACGAATTTTGTCAAAAGATCGCGAAAAAAACACGAATTTTGTCAAAAGATCGCGAAAAAAACACGAATTTTATCAAAGGATCGCAACACAAACATCGGCAATGGATCGCGGAAAAGCGCGAATTTTGTTAAAGTATCGTGAAAAAAATGTATAATTAGTTCCAGGAGAGACCCCCCCCCTTTACATTTCAGAAAATTTGCTGTAAATTTCAGATTTTTTTTTTTAATTTTGAAAAGTACCTACATATAGTGAACTTATGTAGTTAGCTATAAGCATGTTACATATAACTTTGCTGTTAACTTAATTTAAAATAGATTGGAAATTAGTATCTCAAGTTTATCCAAAACTATATGAATTAAAATATTTTTATTTATTACATAAATTACTTATTTACTCTAAACTTATATATTTTTAAATTAAATATTCAGTGACATAAATTCACTTACTGGCGACTAAAGAAATTATTCTCACTAGCCACTAACTGGCTACTAAAAAAAATCAACTTACCGGCCAGTGGCCACTAAGTAAAATTCCTTATTTTCATCTTTAATTTATATGATTAAAAATAATAATAATAAAGTTTTATATTTAAAATCCAAACTCATCGACTTGCTGTTTATACTTTTATGCATTCTTATGATGAAAAATTCATTTTTTACATGTTTTAGTAATATTTTAACTTTTATTTTCTATTATTTTGTAATTAATGAAATTATTTTAAAGGTATAGTCATGCATTGTTTCGTGTATCACTATTTGGCCGTGATCCACATGAAATATATTTCTTTTACTAATAATATTTTTTTCCTGAAATTGATTGAGTATTTATGGTTGGAAAAAAAAGAATAAAGTTTCATGTTTAAAATCCAAATTCATCGAATTTCAGTTTTTATTTTTATGCATTCTTTTAATGAAACATTAATTTTTCACATGTTTGGGTAATATTTTAATACGTATTCTTTATTTTTTATTATTCTGTAATTAATTAAAATATTTTAAAATAGTCATGCATCAGATTTGACATCCGATTTCAATGCCTGTCACATGGATTGAGTATCTTGCTGAAATTGATTTACTATTTATATCCAAATTCATCCATTTTTAGTTTATATTTTTATGCATTATTTTCATGAAAAATTAATTTTCATATGTTTAGGTATTATGGGAATATTTTAGTTTTAATTTATTATTATTCTGTAATTAATTAAAAATACTTTAATAAAGTTCTGTAATGTGTCAAGTAACTTTATTTTTACGGCAGAATGAGGGAGGGCTGGAGGAGGCATTCATTAGATTTTTCTGCAGATCTGCGATTTTTTGCTTTTTTGACATTTTGTTATCATTAAAAAGAGATATATTTTAAGATTATATAAAGAAAAAAAATTAATGGTTTTTATCAAATTTTACCATAATAAAATAATTGCGCATAATTATGTATTAATCACAGGAGAATAAATTATTTATTGATAAATAATATTAAGTAATCTATGTAAATAAAATAACAGAAAATAATCTATGATAAAAAGTAACATCTAAAGCGAAATGTTTCCGTAGAGGAAAAGGACGTCATTCAGAAAACAGATAAAATTGCTCCATGAATATAATATAGGTTGCTATGTGTCAGTGATGACATCATGTTCACTTATGTTTATTTCCTGCATTTAAATGGACTGAACTTCAGCTATCTATTTAAAGATCCTTGGTATGCACCAAATGAAAATATTTTTGAAAATTACGTCATTTCCATTTAATTATATATTATCTATATTTAAAAGACAAGGCTGTGTTCTTAGTCATCTAGCCTGAGCTTACTACTGAACCGATTTTGATAATTATTTTTTTTAAATGAAAGTACAGTAAACTCTGTCTAAGGCGGAATCTATCGGGACCGAGAAAATTTTCCGTAGTAGACAATATTCCGCCTTAGACAAATTTTACTCTATGTGTCTATGGATTCGCAGGGACTTGCAATTCTTTCTGAGTTAGACAGATTTCCGTCTTACACAGAGTCTGCCTTACAGAGAGTTTGCTGTACTTTATTTGCAGATGTGGCCATACTCACTATTTTTTTAAATAATCCTATTTTTATATTTTAATTTTAAAAGTCATTTATGAAATTTCTTTACATTTGTGGCGATTGGGTTAGTTGCATTGTTGAAAAAAGAAGGGAAACAATGAGAATTAACATATCATTACAGATGCCGTTTTCATATTAAATTAAAATAATTTTTTTAAACCTTTTGAACAGAAAATGACATCAGTATATAAAATAACGCAATTTTACTCATAACGCTTTTAAATTTCAATATTTTTTTCATTTTGCAGACACTGACATTGAGACGCTCATCTTAGACGGGCTTCAGTGGGTAAAAATGAAATGAGTATTTTTTTTTTTTTTTTTTTTTTTATATATATATATATATATAAAACTGAATATTTTACTGTGAGTGCATCTAAAAATTAATTTTCCTGGATTTCACCGGCACTCAGATTAGAACTTCAAGTAGACCACGAATGTTTACGTACAAAATTGTAACTGGCAAACTTAACATCAAGTTTAGAAATATATTTAATAAATATTGTTTCATTAATGCAATTATTTTTGTTATTTTTTTATAAATTCACTCAGTCGGTTTTTTAAAACATCTTCATTCGTTGAATTCGACAGGTTTTGACTCATATTAATTTAAAATAATATATAATTTTGAAAAAATCTTAATTTTGTATAATCTGTATTCCAAAACAAGAGCCAATGAAGGTTTTTCATGATGATATCCATGTTCAGTGCGTTAATTTCATATTAAATTGCAGCGTTTCACTTCAGAAGCATTTTCATTGTTGCACAGTGTTATTTTTGAAGTAATTTTCAATACATATTATTTTTTAAAAATTGCAATGTATGTACAGTCGTGGAAAGAAAAAAAGTAAACACCCCCGACTAACTCCTCAACATTTTATCGTAGAAGAAAGTTACTGGTACCGAACGATTGGAAATAAAGTCTACTTTTAAATGATGTATATAAAATTTGCTTAGGGGGCTATCTACGTATTAAAACAAACCATAACTTTGTTTTTCAATAGCAGTACACAATTCTGACAGCATAAATGAACTCTACACCCTTCAATTAGCCTAAAAACAAATTTTTATGCAATTCGTACCATGAGTTTCTGAAAAATTAATTATTTTAAAACAAGCATATTTTAAGGGCTGTATCCAAATTGAAGTTCAGTACTCGATTGTTGACTGAGAGAGCTCCCTTCTTGATCAAGGCACCTTAAGCGCCACTCAAGGAGTCAATGAAGACAGGACAGCAAAATAAATTTCAAAATATCTACTCACTTCTATCATAGACGGCCCCTTAAACCATCATTTTGCCGTTTTTTAAGCATAATTTGAAAACTACTTGGAAGAAAAATGTGAAATTTTGGATTTCCATAAAGCAGGACTTAATAAATCTAAATCCATCAAAAAAATTGTAGGTTGCAATTCATAATTTTTTCGAATATTAATTTCATAATTCGTATCGTAAAATTGTAAAAATTGCAAATTCAACGTATTTATGTTTTGGGTATATTAGTATTATTGCTACAAAAAAAAAATTAGCACATTAGGAGCATAATTTCAGGAGATATAAATAAAAATATGAAAATGTAATTTAACATTAGAAGCACTAAATTTTGAATGTTTATAATTCAAAAACTTATCATTCGAATGACTTAAAATTTGGTGTCTAGGCACAGTTTGAACCGAAGATTTGAAATATCTTGTTAAAATTGGGTATTGCCATTGAAAAAAATGAAGTTTGGATTCGTTTTAATATGTAAATGGTCCCCTAAGAAAATTTTATATGCATCATTTAAAAGTAGACTTTATTTCCAGTCGTTCGGTACCAGTAACTTTTGTCTACGATAATTTGTTGAGGAGTTAGTAGGGGGTGTTTACTTTTTTTTTTCCGCGACTGTACATCTGTTTTTATTTACTTGAATTTAATTTAATTTTTTTTTGTAGAGATGGAGATTGATGAAATGGAAATACCATCTAATACCAATGTGAGGACAGAATTCACTGTGAATCCAGATGGCAGTATTAGTGAGTAAATGTTAATATAAATATAAAGTGAGGTTAAATAATTAAAATTTATATATATTTTTGAAACTTTGTTAGCTTTTATACAAATTAATGTATAATCATTTAATAAATACTTCTTGTCTTATAATGCAGAGCTATTTTTCATTAAGCAGGGACACACTTCAGTTGATGCCAAACAATGTACAGTGCCATTATTCAAATAATTGAAAGTGTGAAACAGTTTCTTACTTTAATAATGGTAACAATTCAGAAATGTCTACACTCAAAATCAACAGGGTTGCAAAAAAGCCAGCTAAAATTAAAACGAGAAAGAAAATTCATGGGTTATGAAACACTTTCCATCACATTCAGAATACTGCAACAAAACTTCACTGTTTAATAAGGTGATTCATATCTAAATAAACAATCTGGAAAACTTATCACACATTTCAAAATCTGATTTCAGCAATTACCTCATACAGTCGGAAGAGTATTCAAATTCTTTTGTGAAGACCTGTATAATAATGATCTATTGGTTTGTATCTATACTCTACATAGTATGCTAAAATTTAGTTCAGTTAAGGAAATGCATAGCACCATTAGAAATTCTCCCTCAGCAATTTCATTCTTTAAAGACAGTATTAACAAATTATTTTATACAGCTCTGTATGTAATCTATAGAATTTATGGACACCAAATAGTATGCAAAACATTAGTTAAATGCAAAAACACATACCACAACTGAAAAACACTTCCAACAATTATCACTCAAAGACAGTATACTGTTATCAAATTCTTTTATGTGTCCCTGTAAATAAACTATGAATGGCCATTCCATGAAAAACAGACAAAATGTCCTGCATGGGATACTTACTTGCAAATACATGCAAAAATACCTATATCTATTAACTTTAAGTTGTTACACTTCAATCAGTAAATTCCAAGATATAATACTTTACAATATTTTCCTCCATTCTTTGAACTTATTGAAATAGAATAACAAATTCAATAGTATGTGTCTCATTCAAAAATCTTCTATAAAATTAAAAAACATAGCCTGTAAGAAAGTAGATACAATAGAACATGATCAACTTTCGGTTGTATATAACTCATTTACCAAAGCCGATGATCATTGTAATTGTAATATTATATAGGAAGTGGCTAATAAAAAGTTTAAAACAATGATGAAAGAGCATATAGCAGATGTAAAATTCAACAGGAAAACTGCAGCTGTACCCAGACTATATCACATAGAGCCTTTACAGGTAAATTTTAGAAATAGTAAAATAATTTATTTCCCATCCATTAATCCGTGAATCAATGGAAATTTATATGTACAGTAAGAGCATCATATGCAATGAATCAGCCTCCATTGAGTTACCTGGAATTTGGCATGGGATGATTCATAAATTTTAAAATAAGAAAAAATAAATCATGTCTTCAGATGATCATTTTTATTTAAGGGTACTCTTCACTCACTTGAAAACACCCGCTTCATAATGTTAAACCTATGGACAGGTTGTTTTTGAATTTCTTGTTTAAATTTGAATATTTTTAAATGATTTTTTTGCATAGGATAGTTGAGCTCGATCTCTACTATGGCTATTTTGTACTTTTTTGATTTTGGTTGCAGATTTTTTAATAAAGGTTCACTTTCGAAGCCAGTTCTGAAAGTGAAAGTACCTTTATTAAAAAAAATCTGCAACCGAAATCGAAAAAGTACAAATTAGCCATAGTAGAGAATTAGAGATCAAGCTCAACTATCCTATGCATAAAAAAAAAAAAAAAAAAAAATTAAACATTCAAATTTAAACGAGAAATTAAAAAACAACCCGTTCATAGGTTTAACATTACTGAGCGGATGTTCTCAAGTGAGTGAAGAGTCCCCTTAAGCATTTGCTTTCTTGATACTTGTGATGTTTGTTTATCAAGTTCATATTTAAAATTTTTTGTGAATATAGTCTATTTTATCACTTTACTGATCTTGAGAGTGTCACTGGTTGTGTGTACAAAACTAACAAGTCTGTTTATCAAAATGTTTTTTCTTAAGCCTTTATGTTTACTGTAATCCTTTTTACAGGGTGTCTAGCCACATGGATAACCTGAAAAAAGTCAGGGAAATTTACCATCCCTGAGGAAAAGTCAGGGAAATCTGAAAACCCTGAGAAAGAGTTAGTTATAAAAATTTTAAACTTCCATGAAAAAATTTCGTATTGTAAAACTAAGGAATTGAAATTGCAGCGTCAGGAAAATCGAATTTTACTTTTATAAATACAGTGTGACTTCAAAAATCCGGCATCAAAATCCTCTTTTTCCCTTCCTTTTTCTTTTACACTTTCAAGTAATGGTAGAAGAAAAATAGCAAATGTTTATGAATTAAAAACTGCAAATTCAAAATTAAAAATTCAAAAAAAAAAAAAAATTTGACATTATTTTCATTTGTCAGAAGCGACCATTTTCTGAAAAAAATTTCTTGGAGCTGCACCGTTGTTCGGCAACAGCATGGAGGCTAGTGCACAAGTTCTTTGGGCGAAGTTTTTGAGTCTGCTAAATAGAACTGTCGATAACGCTAGTAGCAGCTCCGAAGACAGGGCCGGATTTAGCCTTTAAACCACTCCGTTCAAAAGCAAAAATTTGCGCCGCTACATAATAAGCGTACATAGTTAGCATTAAAAATATATATACTTTTTTTGTACAGTTTTTAGCCAATGTAATTCACACTCTGTAATTGACACAAATACTTATAATAACTTTTCACTTAAAATACGTTACTTCATTTAAAAAATTAGTTAATAGGAGTAAAATTCAGACGAATTTTTTTACGAACTTTTAGTTCAGAGTATTCTTTAATTCAGAAACATCTAAACTGTTACTGAGTCCATATTCAATTTCTAAAATAGCGACGTCTGACAATCCTGTTTGAGATGATGTTGTTCGCAAATAGTTCTTGATTATTTTTAGTTTGGAAAAACTGCATTCCTCCGATGCAACAGTTATTGGAAGAGTTAGTAAAATTCCTAGAGCAATGCTCAAGTTTGGAGCAAAATTCATTTTTGTTATCAATTTCAAAACTTCCAAAGGTGATAAATTTCTTCCGAAAAAGAATTCACCACTGATATTTCATCACAAAGTTCCAGGCTGTTTATGTCTAATGATTCTTCATCTGTTAAAATGGTTTTTAAATCTTTGCAATTGGTCAAAATTGCAGAATAACAAACATCTTTTAGTTCAAATATAAGGTATAAAAAACAGAAGTAACTGTTGTGATATCGCAGCTGAGAAATATATTTGTTTTAAAGAATTGATTGCAGTATCAACAAGGTAATAAAAAAAATCAATTTTGTTTTCTTCTTGTACATCGATTATTGGTTCATCCTAATTTTCATAATCAAATTGTCTGTCGTTATTGATTCAAAATTTTCCTCTGCATCTATTTCGGATGCCATTTCACCAGCATTCATAGGGACAGCATTAAAGTGATTGTCCGATCTCAAATTCCTAAATAAACGATTGGGACTTTCCAAAAGTTTTATTGCCACTGCAATGTCATAATTTTTCGACAGCATAAGTTTACTAATGGGATTGACATGATTAAAAACCGCTTACCATATCACTGCAGAACAAAGAAATTTGAATTGTTTTATTTGTGTAAGAAACCCAGATACTTTTATCTTATAGAACTATCTATACCTTTTTCTCGGGAATACTAAGCAATGCATCATATATTTGACAGATTTCATACCTCAATGTCTTTATAACATCAATTCGAATTTCCCATCTAGTGTCGCTGAGAGATTTTAATGTTAGTTCTTCAACGTGCTTCAAAAGAATGGTTCCTCTGAAAGGCGATGAAAAAAAAATAAGTACAATTTTTGGACAATATTAAAGAAGTTGGCTCCTTCTAATGATTATTTGGCTATAACATTTACAACTAGGTTAAGGGAGTGACAACCACATGGCGTAAAAAAGCATGAGGTTTGATGTTACTAATTATTGCTTGCACCCCTGTATGTTCTCCTTTCATATTCGCCCCATTATCGTATCCTTGGCCTCTTATGTTTGCCAAAGGCAATCACAGGTTTTCTAGCTCTCGGAGTAAGACATCGGAACGTTATTGGATTGTTGATCTTTCAGTCGGAAGAAAGCCCAAAAAATGTTCACAAATGTTGATGTTGTCTTGTTCAATCGACACATACTTTAAAACGAATGTAATTTGTTCTGTTTTATTTAAGTCAGGTATGCGTGTGCAATGTAATATAATTGAGAAATATTTTGATTTTTTCCCTTCATCTAATATGCGCCTTTTGACATTATGTGCAATTAGATGAATGACCTCATTTTGAATGGTTTTACTCGAGTATGTTTGTTCAAAGTCCTTCTTACATGCTCCTCCATGACAGGACCAAATTGAGCTAATAGTTGGGCTTTAAAAAGATTCCATTATCATGTTCATACAAATTTTCGTTACTTCCTCTCAATTCCAAACAACTTTTTCCTAAAAGTTTGACGATCGAACTACACGTTGAAAAACGGCGCTCCAATGCTGGCTTTCTACATTCCAAAATCTTTGAGAAATAGCATCTGTTGTTTGCGAAGTTTTTAAACGAATTCTCAATTCAAGCCAGGACATTTGGTCTTCAAAATGTTTATTTGTAGTTTCATGATTTTGGAGGGTTTGTACAATATGTCACCAACCTCTAAAGTTATCTTTTGCTTAAGAAGAAGTTGTAGCCGTTGTAAAATTTTTGTAGTAGAAGCAGAAAACTGAGTCTTTGACTACAGAATACACCAACCAATTTCTGTGATTTTTTTCTCCGTTGCTGAGATCACTTCTATATATTTGTTTGAAGTGCACCTACGTCCGCTGGTATAGGGAAGTCAAAGTTGCATAGTGGGGACGCTGGACCTACTTTCGGAAGACAAATTCTTTCTGAATCAAAAATACATTCAGGCGATAGTTCTATATCAAAACCAAACCAACAGGATCATATTCATCTGTCTCTGTCTACATCTGCAAGTGGAATTTATTTTCTACCTCTTTTGTTTCATCCTCTTCGCCTTCTTGTTGCTCAACACGATCAAGCATAGCATCTACAGGGCAGTCTTCAGAAGACCGCTTTTTTTTTCTCATTTTGTTTTGCCAATTTTGCGCCCCTCAATTGTTTATCCTCCATGCCGGGGCACGGACTGATGGAGTGTTCGTCCAGCCCTGCCGAAGACGAGGATGAACAACAGGCAAAAGAAAAGGTGTAATTAGAAAAATGCATAAATTTGACTGGAGAATTAATATCTGCTTTGGAGAACAAGGATGTATTTCCGAAATAAAGATCTTCATTTGTATGAAATATAAGAAAAACTTATTAAAGAACGCCCCCTCCCCCCCCCCCCCCCCCCAAAAAAAAAAATGAAGCAAACAAAATTGACATTGATGTTTCCAAAATTACACGAGAAGAAATAAGTTCACTCTTTATTAATTTTTTTTTCTGTAACATAGAAAATATCAATTAATGTAAGTTTATTTTTATATATAATTTTCTCTTTTTCTTACATAATTGCCACTTAATAGTAAAATAAATTATGGCTAAAGGCACCATTAAAAATATAATGCCACTTTTGATATTCCTAGTTACTACTTTTGAGATTTCTTCAAAAATCCGGAATTTAAAAAAAATCCGGCATAGTCTCAGTCCCAATGATGCTGGATTTTTGAAGTTATACTGTACTGTAAAGAGTATTTCAACCTGTTGTGCAAATAATTTTGTCTGCCCCTTTTCAGGCCTTCCTTGTAACTCAGAAATTTTCAATTAGAGCGTCACTGAAACTTTGTACTGAATGTTGCAGGACTGATTAGTTGTTTCAGTCTGTTTACTTATCTTTGTTTTGGAACTGAACATTTGTTAGCTCAATTTATGGAATACTATTTATTATTTCTATTAAAATATGTCGAAGCAATCTGCATTTAACTGTGACTGATGTGATAAGAATTTCATCCTGATTGGACAAAATGGATAGAACCTGATGCTAAAAGTGTGTATGCTTAGCTTGTAAAATGTTCAACAATTTGTAAATTTTGCGAGAGTTTGTTTAACTATTCAGTAGTTTGTACTTCAAAATCAGTTCCGAAAGTCCCACAAATTCACAACTTTTAAGAGTTTTTGTGTGTAACATCATAAAATCTCGATACCTGGAAAAGTCAGTGAAATTTGTTGCTGATCTGGAATACCCTGTTTTTAATATATATATTTTTATTTTAATGATAATAAGTGATATAATTCTATAATGTTTCATCGATTCTGGATTGACTATGTTTGATAAAATATTTTCGCATTTCAAGTATGACAGATTACATCTTGATCGTGAACTTTTGAACTTGCTTATCTCATGCCGTAATATGAACATAATTCCATCATTTTTTAAGAACAGAGATAAATTTGCTGAACCAAACTTTTCAAGACTTAATAGATAATTTGAGCCATAAATTCAAAATAAAGACTAATTTTAGGTTCACTTAGGGACTCCAATAATATAAAATTAGTAGAAGAATAGCTGTTCACATGCTGGCATTTTGTGGCATTATGTAGGATTAGTTTTCCTGAGACTAAATTTTGTGATAGGTCTGGTTTTTTTTTGTTTTTTTTTTTTTTTGTATCAAATTTTGCAAAAAACTGTAAGTGAACACAATTCAATGAACCCCTTCAAATTCTGCCAAATACAGTTAACTCCCTCTATTCTGCACTATGGAACAAAAGTTATATGGATTACAGAATTTTGCAGATTATATGTCATTTTTTACATTTTTCTTTTGAAGATGCAAAATGAGTTATTATGAATGAATGTTAAAATGGAAAGATAAAGATTTCAAATAAGTTTTGCAATAAAATATATCTTCAACATGAAAAAGCTTCTCAATATCATAAAACTGATAATGTAAACATAATCAAATAACACACAACAATAAAAAACAAGAATGAAAAATCATGCATACAGCATGGATTAGGAAACACTTTCCAACACATTCAGAATACTATAATAAAACTTCACAGCTTACTAAGGTGAAAGATGACGTCTAAATGAACAATTTAGAAAATGCATAATGTATTTGAAAACCCAATTTCTGCTATTATCATGAATAGTCATTAAAATATACATTTGTTTGCAGCCCTATATATGATCTACTGATATGTATATGCTAAAAGTTAGTTCAATTAAACTCATAGCACAGTTGAAAATTTTCACTCAGCAATTTCCGCCAATAAACGTTGTTGAGAACTTTTGTCCGACCCTGTATAGGATCTAGAGCATTTATACACACCAAGTAATATTTAAAAAATAGTTAAATTTTAAAATGCATACCGCAACTGAAAATGCACTTCCAGCAATTATTGTTCGTAGGTTTCAATAGTTCAATTATTGCTCATTTTCTTCTGTTGCCAAATTATTTTGTGTGTCCCTGTAAATGAATGATAAGTTCTATGCACACCCTATTCTATTGTAAGAACCTTGTAGTACACCTCAATGATGTCATATCAATTTCAATATGTTTAAAATACTTTGATATAATTAAAATACACAGCAAGTGATTTTCCCCATAGACTGTAATGTAACATAATTCTTTTGATTTGCCCTGTTTATGCACCGAAAATGATACACACTTTATTTTCAATACCGAACATGCCATAGTAAACCCCAATAACGCATATCCATTTCATGGCAATCGAACTATATTTACACAAATTAGAGACCGGACAAACAAACCAAATTCATAAACACTTTTCAACTATGTTGGAAAGTGTTAAGAAGCATGCTATTGTAAATATTTAAATCCAATTGCACATTTATCACTGACTAGTTTTTATTTTTTGAAACGTTCATGTAATTGTTTATTGGTTTCAATAATTCAGATAAATTTTATCCTGCAAGTTACTCTAAAAAGGCAATTTCCTCATTTTCTCTATATGATATAATAAAAATTTTATATATATTTTTTTAATTGTTAATTTAATTATTGTTTAATATAGTATTCACAGAAAAGCAAAGACTAAAGAAAAAAAATTGTTAAAGTAATGTAAAAAAAGAAAAAGTTTCTTTAAAAAAATAAAAAATAAAGCTGCTTCTACCAAATTTCTTCAGAAACTTAACTATAAACTAGATAGTGCCCGTCAAGATTTGACGGTAAATAACTTAAATGTTTCATTAGAAAAATTCTTGAATTTTTAATTAGTTGTTTTCAAATTAATTATTGAATGACGAATTTCTATATTGCATAAGGGATTCATATTTCTTTAAGGCGATAGATGGTGCGGTCAGTCTAACCTATTCAATGAAGAGAAAGAATTTTAAGTTTATAATTTACAACCAATTATGCTTGCCTTTTATCTGAAATTTACCTAAAAGTACCAGGTAGAGAATTTATTTTTGCTTACTACAGATCATTTTTTTAAAATAAAAAATAACAACTTTTTTTTCATTTTTTTTAACTGCATGACCATTAAAAGCTGCCATAAATTTTATTTTTATCTATCTCATTTTCTAAAAACCTAAATTTGAAACTTTATGCAGCTAACGATTTATAATATATATTCTTATTACTTGAATTTTATTTTACATTTTTTAAATATTAAACCTGGATATCAAAGTAATTTCTTTTATAGCTCTTATACAAATTTTTTTATTTCTTTCTGTTTTATTTTTCACTCAAATGAATGACAAACTTTTCTTTTACACACACACACATATATATTCTTGATAATGGTCAGAAAATATAACGAAAATTGTAAATCAGCTCAATTTATTTAATTGATAATTACATGCAAAATATTTTAGCTTAAATATTTTAAATATAAAATCATTTTTTTGTCAAAATATTATTGAGTGTTCAATTTTATTTAATTATAAAGCATTCAAATAATAATAATAATAAAATAAAAATCCTATAACTTCTCTTCCTAATAAAATGTCATTATTGAAATGAATTATCGACAAAAATATCGACCATGCTTGGGCTCGAATCTGCGTCCTCTACAAAAATTCAGAGCTTTAAACTCCTGCTTTAACCCGCTACGCTAGCATGAACTCGTTTTTCTTCCTTCTAAATTGAAGAGGTTCAAGAAACAGTTGACGCAAATGCAATTGTCTCAAATTTAAGTTCTGATCTTACAGTTTTGCGTTTTAATATTTATGATACCTTATTTTTCCAAAGAAGTAGCTACAACCTTAACATGCTAGTTTCCCAATCTTCGTGTGTAACTATTGGCAATTCATAAGACATAACTTTTAGCCTCAAATTACTGTGTGTAATAGGACTAAAATAATATGATACCCCCAAAATAAACCGTATCTAGCTCTTAATATCGACACAATAAATTTTTTAATTATTAATAAGGTTGAAAGAGCCAAATAATATTAACTTTGTGAAAGAAAGAAAAGCTTGTTTACAGTAAGATCAAATAGCAGACGAACTTAACCCTTAAATGCCTGACTTTTCAAAAATCATTGTAATAATGTTTTTCAGCTTTCATTTTTTAAATAAATCATGGGAAAAATACTTAAAAAAATCATATTTTGTTTTAAGTATAATTTATGGCTAAAACACAGTTTGTTACTAATCGGCAATACTGGTGTTTAATTGAAAAAATAATTTCCCTTGATAAAATTCTATAATATTAAACACACAAGAATTTTAGGAACTATAATAAGAAATAAATTTTACTCGCTCACTGCAGGTCAATACGGTATTTCGCAAGCTTCCAAACAAAGCAAAAAGAACAAGTAGCAACATTTGAAAAAATAAATATCTTTATTCTTAAACAGCACAGGTATTGCCATCTAAAGGTTGAAAATCGATTTAATAAAATTTTCAGAATGTATTTTATTGGCAACATTAGTCATTATAGCTACAATATTATTCTAATAGTATTTTAGAACCTAAATTGGGTATGTTGCCAAAAAGCAACACCAGGCATTTAAGGGTTAAAATAACTTCTACCTGTGATGTGATAGTTCAACTGAGCGAGCATCTTTGCGCATGTGCAGTGCGTCACTCCAAAGGCAGACTTATATACTGCACATGCGCAACTGTAGAATTTTAATTTAA
Source organism: Maratus speciosus (assembly GCA_963932465.1). NCBI lineage: Eukaryota > Metazoa > Arthropoda > Arachnida > Araneae > Salticidae > Maratus > Maratus speciosus. The sequence continues at coordinate 559,712,417 of OZ010794.1, read as the reverse complement.
AATTACAGCTAATTAATAAAATATTTGAACAAACAAATGTATGATAACAAATCTGTGGCCAAATATCTTTCATTTAAAAAAAGATTGGTGTAATTTGATGGAGTAGTTTCTTCTCACGGACTGTCAAAAGAAAACGCTTAGTGTTTTAAATATATAGATTTCTTTGTTTACATTTGATTGTGTTTTGTGGATTAAAGGTTTTGCGAATTAATAGGAGTTGACAAAATATGCTTTATCCCTTGGGCTTTTAAAGGGTTTTTTTATTTAAAATTTGATGCATCTTTTGTTTATTCAATGTGCTGTTTTGTTTGTAATGTATTTTAAAGTAACACCTAATTCAAATTTACAATAAACTTATGGTTTATATATTTGTATTTTTAGCTGTTGATGAGATTACTATACCTCCTGCACCCCAACCTGCTCTTACTGTAGAAGCTACTAAAGCACGCCTTATCATCTCTGAATTAATTGTAAATGATTTCAAATCATATGCTGGAACTCATACTATTGGTCCTTTCAATAAGGTATTACTCTTTATCTTTTGTTTATGTAACAAAGTAATGGGGCATTCCATGTCAAACCAACCAAAAAAAAAATACATTTTATGACATAACTCTTACCAATTTCCATGAAAATTAATACACTAATAGAACATACAAAGAATGTTGTAATTTAAGATTTTTTTTTTTTTTTACTCCAGTTTTTTTTTTTTTATTTATTTATTTATAGCTCATAATTTTTTTGAAATTTTGTAACTCAGCTCCTAATTAAGGTACAGTCCTAAATTTTGGCTCATTTAAAAGCTTTTGAGTTGCACTTTAATATGACATATAACTTGATAGGATAAAACAAATTTTTTAAATAATTTAAATTTAAAATTTTAAAAAGTAATATTTTTAAAAATATGAAAAAAATATATTTATTGCAAAATCTAATAATCTACAAATTCTGAAGATTGCATAGAGGGCCTAAAATGGGTTCATGGAGTAAAATATTTTAAGTTAACCTAGAACAAGAAACTAATACTTATACTTACTGGTTATATATTCGCTGTATTTGAGATCAATTAAAATTTTTGTACAAAGTTTTTATTTGCAGCTTCAGTTTTTTCTTTTGTTAAAGTGCATGCCCCCCCCCCCCCCCCCCTCGTGATAGTTGCAGGATCAACTTTTGTCAAAACATCATTTTTGTATGCAAGTAAAATGTCAGATGAAAACAAATATTTGTAGAAAGCAGATGGTCCATGAGGATGTAAAAAACTGACTTTAATTTCTTCCAAGTCTTCAAAAGAAACACACACTAGCCACTGGTCATCATATCTACATGTCTCAAAGCCTACTCTGAGACTATATCTGAAAATTCAATGTCATTATTATTACACATTGTTTTTTCCACTGTGAATATGCCTTTACTTGGACAGTTGACTTATTCAGAGGGATAAAAGCAGGATTGGAGTTTTTGGATTCCTAGGATAGTTCTGGCAGCTTTAATTCTGTCTTTCAAGGATAATTCTTCTTTGTATTGTTGGGACGAACCATAAACAAAATGCCTGTTTTCATTGTTACCTTTAGCCCAATCATACAGCTGCCATGGTGTCATGATTTGCTCATCATAAATTATATGTAGACTTGCCTTTTCTGCAAGTCTCTTTAAAGTTCCTCGAATGCCTTCACAAGTACTCTTTACATAAGAAGTGGCAAAAAAAATGCCATTCTGCTTTGATGTGGAAATCGTCCTCGTGAAAGCAGACGTTTAGAAAGTTCAGCTTATTTTTGTACTGTAATGCAGCACCATCCGAGAAGTAATACATGAATGCAGGTCTTTTACTAAACTGTGACTAAAAATTTTGTTAGTAATCATTAAAATAGGTGAACAGCAATTGTATCATGATTTAGACATTCAGAGATAATTACCAAACTTTTATGCTCCAACTTTTGAGCATTTTCCCTCTTGTAATATATGGAACAAAGATGCACTATTGCTTGGGTATTGTTGCAGTGAAAACACTGAGCAGCATCTTGTAATACAAATGAATAATTTTCTGAAAAATCACAGGTTATTAAATTCTCATTTTCCTTTAACATTTCTTTCAAGTGGCTAAGAAAAACAGATTGTTTGTTTGCTATAAGTGAATGTCTTAGAAGTAGGGGAATTTTATCAAAATGCTCAGAAGTTGGAGCATGAAAGTTTGGTATTATTTCTGAATGTCTAATTCATGATACAATTTCGGTTCATCCTTTTTCAATGATTACTAACAAAATTTTTAAAGCCACTGTTTAGTAAAAGGCCTGCATTCATGTATTATTTCTAGGATGGTGCGGCATTGCAGTGCAAACATAAGCTAAACTTCCTAAACCTCTGCTTTCACGAGAACGATTTCAACATCAAAGCAGAATGGTATTTTTTGTGTCTCTCATCCAATCATTGCTCCCTCCAATCATTTGTGTGGTGTCAGATGATAATTTAAAAATTTTCTTAGGATTTTTTTAAATTTAACAGTTTCTGGCATAGCCCGGATCTATTTGACCAATTGATGTCATAGATCACATGATCTAGCTTAAATTCGATAAAATAGCTGAAGTAATTGCTTTTAAACTTTGTGCATAGATTATAACTGAGAAAAGAACATGGGCTGTTTTTATACCATTTAAGCATGTAGATTTTCAATAATTTTCATTATTTGAATGAAATGTTTTTTAATATCCTGTTGCCACAGAAAGGAAACAAAATAAAAAATATACCCTGTATTTTTGTTTAAATGTATTGTATATTTTATGGAATAAGTGGATTGTGATGCTGGTTTCCTGTACAAAATTTTTTTGTCTTGACCACATTATCTCTCCTAAAAGTTTGTTCCAAAAGTATAGGAACAACACCCTGTATGTTTACAACCTTTGAAAATGATTACCCACTCTAGTGCATTTAAAAACTTCATTTATAAATCAAAAGCAGCAATAAAGTTTTTTTTACTAAGTTACCACCATTTGAATAGATTGTATTTTTATTTATTTTACTTTAGTCCCTTTCCGACAAATAAACACTATATGACTGTAAAATTTAGTCCTTCAAAATTTCTCTTCAATTTTATAATATTGGTTTTAAAATATAAAAAAAATTGTTTTCATTTATTTTAATTCACAGATGAAGCCATGGAGTTTAAAGTTTTATTAATTAAAAAATTTTGGTACTTTTCGGTTAGCTGGATGCCAATGTTATATATATACACATATATATACATATACAAATATTTATATGTATATATACGTATGTATAGTATATACCCAGTAGCAAAAAATTCTACAAGTGTCTGCAATAAATACTTCAGGGGCAGAAAATAATCTGCAAGTAAAATATTTTAAAATTGATTGGTTGTTGACTGTATTGGGTTTTATGGCGCAAAATCCATTTAGGGACATGCTGCGCCAAACAAAGAGTAAAACACAAAAAAAGTGAGTTAAGCAAATGACATTGAGAGAAAAAAAAATAATTAAATGAGTTAGAGTGGGGATAGTAAAGCTATCTGGATGGGGTAACCCTTCCAGATGTAGTCAACAAGCAAGGGTAGAAAACAATATAAAATAGAAATCCAGTAAAGCAAAGTAAAAATGGTATCTGGATGGGGTTTCCATCCAAATGTCTATAAGAAAGTCTAACTTATGAAGCATATAAAACCTATATTTCAAAATAAAAACCAGAGTGTTTAAAAAAGCAAAGAGTGCCCCATGAGGTGTTTCCCCAATGAGGTTTGTCAAGAGTGGTGATGATGAAATAAAATACATTCTATACAAGTGCCGGAGGCCCGGACAGTCAGTTAAAATATGATGGACAGTCAGGATATTTTAACTGACAGTCAAAATGACAATGAGGACACATGGGTGCATCCTGACGTAGTAAAAGATGTTTGTCGGTGATCCTAGAATGTCCAATTCTCAGACGTGTCAGAATAACATGAGTTTTCCTTGGATAAATCGGAAGCGAGGTCATGAGTGCTGGTTTAATATGATGCAGTTTATTATTGTTTTCTAAATCCTAACTTTCCTGCCAATTATTATGAATAAAATTATTTATAAGTAGTTTAACGTCTGAGAACGGAATTTTATGGTGTAACGGATTAAGAGCATATTTTGCCGCCTCATCAGCTTTCTCATTACCAGGAATACCCATGTGTCCAGGTACCCAGCAAAATAAAATCTTGTAACCATGTCTAGTCAATTTATTATAAATGTCCAGGATTGATGATTCATAAGGATGCTTATTACAAGATTTTATTGCGTCTATAGAACTATTAGAGTCACTATAAATGATGAAGGATATACTATGATGATGAGAGATTTGCAACATAGCTCTCTCGATTGCTATCAGCTCAGCCGTAAACACAGAAATTGAAGAATGAAGCCGATAACTAAAACTAGTATTATCACAGAAAAACCCGCAGCCTACAACATCGCAACTCTTTGATCCATCTGTATAGTTATGGAAGATTGAACGATGTGCAGAAAACAATTGTTGGTACACAGTAGGTGCTAAGTTTTTTTGTCATAGCCATTAAAAGGATGGAGGGTGGTGATATTCGGAGTTTTCCAGGGAGGGAAGTTGTGCAATGGACACGGGTTCACCTCGACATTGCTTAAATGGCTATTGTTAATAATATTTCTCATTCTAACTCCAAATGATGGTATGCAAGATGGTCGAAGCTGATAAAGAATATCATTGTCGGTATTTAAAATATAGATATGAAGTGGATGGCCATGATGTGAAAGAATGCGATAGTACAATTCCAATGAAAGTTTTTCCCGAATATGGTGTAATGCTGGTTCCTTACTGTCAACATATAGACTTAAAACTGGGTATTTTAGAATTGAAGAATTAATTAATCAAACGATCACTTACCTCTGTTATTATGAATTTTATTAATTTCACTAATAATAATCTTAAGTTTTTGTATTAAGTAATAAAGAACTAAACATAATATAAAGCAAAATAAAGGTTCGATAGAAAAATAATCTGCAAACAAGAAAAGAAAATCTGTGATTCCCGTCTCGAACTTTCTGCTACCTGGAGTATATATATAATATATGTGTGTGTGTATTATATGTGTATATATAGCACTGGCACCCGGCTAACCGAAAAGTACCAAAATTTTTAAGACTATCCTCTTCTTAAATAATATCTCAAAGCATACATTATTTTTATAGAACATTTGTAGTGTAAAGTAGTGCTGAGCGATGACGAGATAGTTTTATTGATTTTCATGATTATGAACATATCGATTGTTTTCAATTGTGTCGATTGTTGTTTCTCGATGACTATAGTCAACCAATTGCTGTTCGTATTCGATCTGATCTTATCTAGACAGAGGTTAATCCAGGAAAAATTTGGGGTCTGTTTAGTGTCCTTTCTCAAAAATCCATTTAATAAAATAGGCCCCTTCATAAAAAAATTTTTAAATAAAATAGACCTCTTCACAAATTCCATTCCATAAAAAAACTGAAGTCATGTTATCTTTGTTGTATGAGGTATATTTGTTTTATTGAAGAAAATTCAGCTGTGCTTTTAACTAGGGATTGGCCGAATACTGAATAGTTGATTCGGTATTCGGTGGTTTGGCATGTAAACCGAATATTCGGCTTCGGCCGAATACTTTTAAGTATTCGGCCGAATAATTGCAAATAAGTATTTTCTTAGAAGTAGAAGAATTCTCTTTTACATAGCAGTAGAATAGGCTAAACAATGGGTTTCAATATTATGTGTATGAGTTCAGAGTTCAGCTGCTCTACAAAAAACAAGTCAAAGGCCATTTTTTATTTAAAAAAAACTTTTTCCTTCCTGAAATAGTCTACATAGGTGTGAAATCAAAACAACTGTCTACAACAGAGAAAAAAAAAAGTAAGGAAGATGCGCATCTTTCCGTTATCATTTTATTTTATTTACTTCTACATTAGTTTTTTTTATTATTATTATTTAAATTTATTTAATGTGTATTTTTTTTAATATACACATCAAATAAGTATATCAGAGTTCATATTTGTATATCTAAGGTGTATATTAAAGAAAATACACACATCACATAAGTATATACACATCACATAAGTATACACACATCAAATAACTATACCCTTATGCCTATCCTATAGCTTTTATAACCATTATATCAAAATCGCTCAAATTTCTTATCTTCACCACCACAATGTTAAAATATTAATGAAAATATACATATTCTATCAATAATTTGACAGAAAATAGTTAAATGTGCAAATTGATATAATACCTTTTGTATTTTGAGAGCATTCCTATTCAATTCAATATGTTTATAATTAGACTTAGACAATCAGTAAATCAGCTTAATGACAACATTGTTTCTCATTATTTGAATGAACTTTTGTTTTTCTGACAATCCTTATCCTTAATAATACCCTGTATAGTTTAATATTTCCATAGGTTATTTTTGGGTATTGACTAGTGATAAAATAATAAAAAATAAGTGATGGGTTAATGAATTTGTGAGTGGAAAGAAGTCATTAAATTTTTTTGTGTAAATAGATTTTAGAATAAAAATGTAACTGAATTAAATTATTGAGAATTTAATTTCAATTAAAGCTTATTAAAAAGGCTAATATACGCAAAAATGCGTATTAAAAATTTTCAAGTATTCGGTTGCCGAATACCGAAGCTTCGGTATACACTTCGACCGAAGCTTCGGTATTCGGCAAAATTGTTGCTTCGGTCAATCCCTACTTTTAATCATTTCGGGTTCTTTTTAATTTCTAATGGGGAAAAAAAACTTGTAGGTTAAAAAAAATAATTTTCCAAATGGTGAAAATTAAGGTTTATTGAACTTAACGAATATGTCAATTACGGAATAATGAATATATAGGTAGTATTAATATTAATTACAATTGGCTATGGAAGAATTTTTGAAGGCACTTGGAAAATGAATTACAAATAGTATTAAATAGACATAACAAATTTCTAGTATTTTTTTATTTTCTTCTGTATACATAAGAAGAAACAATTGGAATCATAAATTTTTTTACTTCTGTTTTTTGATGGATTTATGCATTTGCGGATGTCTTGAGCACAATTTAATTATTTTTGAAAATGTCTGTCTATAAGTGACACAAATTTTGTGGACGCTCTATCTCAAAAACTAATGCGCATAATGTCATCAAACTTCATATTCTGTTAGACCAGTGTTTCTCAAACTTTTTTACTTCACGGCCACTTAAACCTTGAATTAAAGTTGTGCGGCACATTAAAATTATGATGACTTAAAAAAAGGAAAGATTATTTATCATTACATAAGAAATGACTACATGTAAATTTTTATTATCACAAACACAATAGGTCAACCAAGCCGAATAAAAGAAAAGAAAATTATTTTAAATAAAATTCTTATAACCTTTTTTTATATACTCCTCTTTAATAGGGATTATATTTATAATCAGATGAAACACCGTTTTAAGCAACTTTTTAACACTAGTTTCGGTATCATTTAGCATACCGTCATCAGTCCATAGAATCATGGAATTTTCCCATATATATCGAGGAGAAGCGGATTCAAGGTATAGTTTTATTTATAAGGGCAGTGAAGGAAAACACAGACAACAGCATATCCCTTTAAGACCCTATGTATTTGTAAACAAAGCTAGTCATGCCTGTAGAAAGTAAAACATGGACTGCAACCGTTACCTGTTCATAAAATATGATACTTTACTCTATAAACAAACCAGAACTATCGTTCGATTCGAGTTTTTATTATATACAACTCAGAAGCAAAAATTTAAATTAATGTCTAACCCGCACGATCGTGCGGGTTGGGTCTTAAAGGGATATAGGAATTTGTATAGTGAAAGGAACTGGTAATGTGGAAAAATATCTTAATTTGACACATTAGTATTTAAAGAGATATCCGAGTTTGATTATTCAATTCCTACTATTAGTTCACACTCTCCCTATATTTATTTATTTATATATCTTGTTCGAATTTTCAATCGTTAATAAAATACTTATTATTCATCCTATCAAGTTCAAATAAATTTTTTTAAACTTGTACTCGATGACAATTGATGTTAATACAGTTTTTTCAAATATTAATTCATTAATTAAATTTTAATTCATTAATTTTAGTTTTGCATGGGAGACAAAATGGTGGCCATTGGTTATTGAAGCATTTAATGCATCTTCATATCTATAAGGGGGCTTACCATAGGGGGGGACCCTGTTCTGTCGCCAACTTGGCGATATATCGCCAAATTTGGCGATCAAAATGAGACGCCAACTTGGCGATTTCTCTAATATTTCGCCAAATTCCCATAGACTTCCATTGTAAACCTACTTGGTTATAGAAAATCAACAAATTGAGATATTTTAACGCAACAAAAACTAATATTAGCTTAAGGGATTATATTAAATTTTTCTTTCATGACCTAAGTAGGAATTGACTTTAAAAACAAAATTTTTATATTACTTGTTTTAAAAATTAGAAGACTTTCTGTGTAAGATAAAATTTTTGGATAGGCATGCTCTTAAATCGTTTTTCAAAAGTCTTTTCTAGTGCATTTTAAATTGTAATCTTTTTGATTCAGCAGACATAATATTTTTTTTTTCTGAAAAAATTTATCTGAAGAAACAGACGCAAGACTATTTTTAGGGTTTTTTCATATACTCTTATAATGAGTAACAGAAAAAAAAAATCTCCCATATAACGCAAATTTGGAATTCTAAGCTTAATTTCAAAGTAAATCACATAATATGAAATGGCTGACATTACAGATTTGAATTTTTAAAAAATTGATGCAATTTGCTTAAAAGTTTTGCGGCACAACTGAAATCTTTTCACGGCGTGCTACTGTGCCGCAACACATAGGTTGAAAACCACTGTGTTAGACTTTGACATAAATTGAGACTGATTAGGTTTATATTGCCCAGCAGATGGTATTAGTATGGTGTTTTTATGATAGCTACTATATCTTGGCTTCTATTGGATGGAATTTTTACAAATGTAATATCTAAGATGTTTATTAAAAATTATATTGATTAAATTTTTGCTTTGTTTATTCAACAGAGTGTGCTGCTATGGTATTTTTTATAGCATTTCTCAGTTTCTATTGAGTAGAAATGCATCAAATTTTATATTTGAAGTTATGCATGCACTTCGCATGTGTTGGTGTGTAACACACTATTTAAATTAGTATATTAGAATGTTGTAGATTGTAATAACCATATTATTCTAATGTTACCTTAGAGGGAAAATTGCTTATGCTTAATAAAAAAATAATTATGACTTTTATTTGTCATTACTATTCATCAATTCTATGTTTTGTAAAAATAATCTTATCTTTTCAAAAATATAAAACATTAGAGCAAACTGCATTATGTTCCCCAAGGGAAAATCTTTAATATTTAGAGTTCAGAACAAAGCACTTGCAAAAGATCACATTATGTTTTTATTTCTATGAAATTTTAATATGATGTTGACAGAAATGAGAACTTGATCAAAAGGCTACAGTTTTTCCAGGTGAGCTTAGTTTTCATCTATACATGTATATATTAGGTGTACAAATGAGTTTTAAAGCATTTTCATGTGTGTATCCTTTCAAAATACTAAAAACAGACAGATGATTTTTTTGTGTCGGAAAGCTCTGAAATTTCATTAAATTCAACATATCATAATTCAGCAAGTTTGGTCGCATAGGTGAATGGGATTTTTGCTTTTTTACCTGTCGGAGAACAAAGAAAATTTTTCTAAATATAACTTTTATCTATAAAAGTTGGCCAATACAAAAATTTAAATTTTGTATTTTAATATGTAAGCAGCAACTTGCAAATCAAATACCATATCTGAAATCTGTTATGAGTATGTTTCTATTATCAGAGTTTTTAGAGATAATTGCTATAATATTTGCTGTATTAGACTTCTGCATTGGGTCAAGTAACCCAATTTCACCCACACCTGATCTGACCCGCTTGCATTATATGGAGGTCTTTTTAATAAAATTTTTATCTGGAACCTTGATTTTGAGCAAACATAATGTGAAAAAAATCTCAAAATAACAAAACAATTTTTTTTAGGCAAAAATTTCAAAATTCTAGTTGTTTTCAACCTACCAAGAAAGTCATTTTTGAGTAAATTCATCCATTTCTTTGTAGTTCATCATAATACACCATCAGCACTTTCTACTTATAGCTATTTATGGATCTGCTATACAAAAGCAGGTCTGTGTAATTAAAGTGAAAAGCATTGAAAAACAAAGGACAAGCCAAAGAAGAATACTCGTTTATCGAATTTCTTGTAATTGATTTTGGTATAGTCACTTCTGAATATCCATCAGGTAATGAAATCTCTTACAACGTGCGATAAAAACTAACACTGCAATTAACACATTAAGTGATGCAGAAGATAAAGAAATAGTTCCTGAAAAATCCATCTCAAAGAGAAATGATTAAAGTTTTAGGAACAATATATGATGTGGATTGCAGTTTTTAGAAGATGTTCATGAGAATATGTTTTAAGAACTTCAAAAATGTGAAACATTTTATCAATGAAAAGGTAAAATATATAGAAACTATAAAAATATATCACTTTAAAATATATTATTTAAAATAGAACTAAACGATGGATATGTATATTTTTTTATTTCAAAAAGATATCGTATTGACATTCCATTTTACGAAATTTTATATTACGAATTTTTTTTGCAGGATCCATGAAATTCAATTAAATAGAAATTTAACTGTATATAAAATGTTAAAATTACTTTTATAATATGTATTTTCTTTTAGAACTTTTCCTGTATTGTTGGACCCAATGGCAGTGGTAAATCCAATGTTATAGATGCTTTACTTTTTGTATTTGGTTACAGAGCACAAAAAATTCGATCCAAGAAAATCAGTGTTTTAATTCACAAGAGTCATAAATATCCAAATCTTCAGAGTTGTTCAGTGAAAGTGAATTTTTCAATGATAAAAGATGAAGTAAGTGTTCTTTATTTAAGTATTATTTGGTATAAAATTTTTATAATGCCAGCTCATTGTTTTTAATCTTGTTTTATAGGGAAAGGATTTTACAATTATTCCTAACTCTCAGTTTTCTGTTAAGAGAACGGGTTATATTGATAATACGTCTGCGTATGAAATCAATGGTAGACGCTCCCAGTATAAAGATGTTGCAGCAATGTTACGGAGATATGGCATTGATTTGGACTACAATAGATTTATGATTTTACAGGTAATTTGCTTATCTTTTAACTAAATTTTCTGATGGGACTACAATTTGTGAGATTTTTTGTTTGTTTGTTTGTTTGTTAAAGCTTGTAAAATGTAACTGGCTGAATCCATATCAACTCAGGCAGGGGGGTTACCTTCATAGTCTCAGAAGTTTTTGAATTGAACATATGTTAAAATTTAAGAAAAAGTAAGATACTTGTATATTTTCCTTTTGCCCCAAAAAATTCCTGGCCTGAGATACAGGCCGCCAAAGATGACATCCCCGGCATCCTTTCTCATTCGCGATTTTCGATAAAAATTTTAAAGTGCTCTATCTCTAGAACGGTGCAAGATATTTTGTTGTGGTTTATTTTATTTTAAAGATAATATTCTTCTGTTTAAAATGATATACCCAATTTTGAAAAATGTGTTCAACTTTTCTTGTGGCAACCTTTTGAAAAAAAAAATTTTTTTTCAAAAAAAATTTTTTTTTTGAAAATGCCAATCCTAAAAATTTTGATTTTTTTGCTGTTGATCAATACCATTGGGAACTACCTTCACTGTAAAGGAGAACTTCCACTTTTGAGTTTAACAAATTTTAGAAACATTTAAAAAATTCAGAGAATTTTACACGAATTGTATACATACAGTTCCAGTAAAAGTCACTGAATTTTTGCTTATTTGTATCATATTTGTAAGGATAAGCCTACTATATATCCTAAACAAGTTAGAAATTGCAATATCAAATGTGGCAAATGAGGTGCGTGCATAGTATTAACTAGTTTTATAAATATTCAGATCTTGGTGCAATAAGTGTTACACTCTTGGGCAAAAAGGCATGAATACAAAATTTACTATAATACCATATATTAAATTCAGTAATACGAAAGTAATATGAATCTATCTTAAAAGGACTTAATCACCATGGCAACCTAGAATCATTGCCTATCATGGTATATCATTGAATCAATTATGTATTATAGGATTTTTAAATAGAAGGAAGAAAACTTTTATTAATGTCTTTTATGTTTTAATTTGATTTTCATAGCATTTGAAGTGATACATACTTTATTTTCAATACCAAACATAGTAAAACAATCTCAATAACATATATCAATTACACAGCAATACAAATTATATTAATACAAGTTAGAGTTCAGACAGATGGGCAGACAAATCAAATCCATAAAGACTTTCAACTATGTTGGAAATTGTTAAAAACACATAAATAGGTCGGAATTTGACTTTTAGAAATTTATGTCAATAGATGGAAGCATACTTGAATACTTTCATACAACCCTGTATTTTACCTACTATCTTTATATACATGGCACTATTTAGCTAATATTTAATTAAGATTAAAACATCCTTAAAACCAGTGAAATCACACTTCCAGAGATTATCATCCATAGACGGCCATGTATCTAATTCTTTGCGTGGACCTGTATATAATTTTATCTATATTCTCCAAACATACCTTAGTATACTAAATGTAGTTCAGCGTTAAAATGCATAACTCATTTAAAAATCACCTTTAAGCTACTTTCATTCATACTCAATAAACCCTTAAGATTTCTTTTGTGTAGCCCTGTATATGATCTACAGCATTTAGGCAAACAACGTAATATGGAAAAATTTAGTTAAACTTAAAAACTCAAACACAACTAAAAATGCACTTCCAGCAATAACCTTACGATTTCTTTTGTGTAGCCCTGTATATGATCTACAGCCTTTATACACACAACGTAATATGGAAATATTTAATTAAACTTAAAAACTCATATCGCAACTAAAAATGCACCTCTAGCAATCCTCGCTAATGTACAGTATTTCCAATAAGGTAAAGTATCTGAAATCTTTTGTGTGCCCCTGTAAACACAATGCACTTTCTATGACACAGGAAGTAATTTTTTGTAAACCTCTGCAATAAAGTATGTATGACTTTAAATGCTATGAAAATCAAATTAAAACATAAAAGACATTAATAAAAGTTTTCTTCATTCTATTTAAAAATCCTATAATACATAATTGATTCAATGATATACCATGATAGGCAATGATTCTAGGTTGCCATGGCGATTAAGTCCTTTTAAGATAGATTCATATTACTTCCGTATTACTGAATTTAATATATGGTATTATAGTAAATTTTGTATTCATGCCTTTTTGCCTAAGAGTGTAACACTTATTGCACCAAGATCTGAATATTTATAATAGTGGTGTACCGAGTAGTACTTTGGCCGAGTAGCCGAGTACCGAGTACTCGGCCACTGACTACTCGGCCGAGTACCGAGTACCGAGTAGTTGCGTAATAAGAAAGAAAAAACATTGATGTGCACATAATGTGAGCTTGTGTGTACATATATATAAATATACCTGTGGTACATATATATAATATATATATATATATATATATATAGTATATATAAATTAAATAATTAAATTTGAAATGTATTTGTGCACCTTTTAAAGACAACTTTTGACAATTCAGAACAGTAGCAAAAAAAAGGAGAATTGACACATAACAAGTTCAATTATTAACCAATATAAAATTTAAATATTCTACAACCCTCCAATTTATTCCGATATCTGAAATCTGTCTATCAAAAATAAAAATGTTAATTGGTTACTGCAACAATTCATTGAATAATCCAAAACATTTCATATTTATTTTGTAACTGTACCTTATTTTCTTTTGATTAAAAATAAAAAGAGAGGAACAAAAAGAGATACAGGCTTTCTTAACAGAAGACTTATGTAAAACTGACACTCCATTTGCATGGTGGTGGGGGGAACTTTCCGATTATGTGCAACCTTGCAAAAAAAATTCTTATGTGCACCTTTAACCACTGTTTATTCTGAACGTATATTTTCAGAGGCAGGAAAATTTATAGTAGTAAAAGAAATGCCCTGTCTACTGATAATGTAGAACGTTTGGTATTTTTGCACCATAATTTGAAATATAATAAATTTAATTATTAATTTTTTTATTACATTTATTGTATTTTCAGTTTCTTTATCCAAAATAATAGCCTTTTCTGTTTTCCTATACATTTAAAAATAACTTATTTTTATTTGTATAAATATGAAACTAAATTTTAATCTGGAATTATTTTAGGAGGGTTTTTGTTCTTAACTTTTAGTATAGAGTAGCCTCCCGCTTAACCGGCCTAAACGGAACCGCGGGTTAGCCAATTAAGAGAAAAAACAGTTAAACTGGAGAATTTAAAAAATGTAAATAAATAACTGCATATTTAATTAATTAAAAGTGTAGGATGCATTTAATTTTTTAATTTGTAGTACATATTTTCTATAATTTGTGAAATTAATACTAATAGTAAGTAATTTAATAGTAATAAAAGTTATCACTAATAACAAATAATGAACAATATTCAATACAAATTATATTGTTGAAAATCTTGTCACATACCAAGAAGCTGAAATTATTCTACATTATGTAAATTTGAGTTAATTAACCATAAAGAAATGAAAACCGAAATTTTCCTTTATGAATTTTGCCAGATGTTGGGAAAAAAAGCCGGCCGGTTAAAGCAGAGTTCCGATTAAGAGGAAGGCTACTGTATTTTGTAGACATATTGTTAAATACTGAGTAAATAGTTTTATGAATTATTACATATATTATACATTGATATTCGAATAACTTTTTACAGATCAGTTTTAAATTCATAAGCTTAAAAAATGAAATTCTTACAACTACTCGGTATTGGCCGAGTACTCGGCCAAAATTTCGCCGAGTACCGAGTACTCGGCAAATTGGCCGAGTAGGCCGAATACCGAGTATTTACCGAGTACTCGGTACGGCTCTAATTTATAAAACTAGTTAATACTATGCACGCACCTCATTTGCCACATTTGATATTGCAATTTCTAACTTGTTTAGGATATATAGTAGGCTTATCCTTACAAATATGATACAAATAAGCAAAAATTCAGTGACTTTTACTGGAACTGTATGTATACAGTTCCTGTAAAATTCTCTGAATTTTTTAAATGTTTCTAAAATTTGTTAAACTCAAAAGTGGAAGTTCTCCTTTACAGTGAAGATAGTTCCCAATGGTATTGATCAACAGCAAAAAAATCAAAATTTTTAGGATTGGCATTTTTGAAAAAAAAAAATTTTTTGAAAAAAAAATTTTTTTTTCAAAAGGTTGCCACAAGAAAAGTTGAATACATTTTTCAAAATTGGGTATATCATTTTAAACAGAAGAATATTATCTTTAAAATAAAAAAAAACGCAACAAAATATCTTGCACCGTTCTAGAGATAGAGCACTTTAAAATTTTTATCAAAAATGGAGAAATTGGAAATGGTGCCCAGGATGCCATCTTTGGCGGCCTGTATCTCGGGCCAGGAATTTTTTTGGGCAAAACCAAAATATACAAGTATCTTATTTTTTATTGAATTTTAACATATGTTCAATTCAAAAACTTCTGAGACTATGAAGGTAAGATTTTTTCTTTGGCTGCCTGAATTGACATGGATCATACCAACTGATGTTTAACCCTTAAATGCCTGATTTTTCAAAAATCATTGTAATAATGTTTTTCGGCTTTCATTTTTTAAATAAATCATGGGAAAATACTTTAAAAAATCATATATTGATTTAAGTATGGTTTACGGCTAAAAAACAGTTTGTTACTAATCGGCAATACTGGTGTTTAATTGAAAAAATAATTTTCCTTGATAAAATTCTATAATATTAAACAAACAAGAACTTTAGGAATTATAATAAGAAATAAATTTTACTTTCTCACTGCAAAACAAAATAGGGTATTTCGCAAGCTTCCAAATAAAACAAAAAGAACAAGTAGCAACAATTGAAAAAATAAATCGATCTTTATTCTTAAACAGCACAAGTGTTGTCATCTACATGTTGAAAATCGATTTAATAATATTTTCAGAATGTATTTTATTGGCAATATTAGGCATTATAGCTTCAATATTATTCTAATAGTATTTTAGAAGCCTTAATTGGGTATGTTACCGAAAAGCAACACCCGGAATTTAAGGGTTAAAACAAGCATTTTTTATTGTAACAATTCTGAGTAAATAATAAATGTTCACATGTTATTTGCATGAAACTGTGAATGGAAACAACCACATATCGTCACCTCAGAGCAACAATAGGATATCTAGTAATAATAAAAAATGAGATGTCTTACTGCTATGAGATGACTTACTGCTATGAGAAACTGTGTTTGCATCTAGTGGAACAATTTCTGAAACACAAAGTTATGTTTAACACTATATCTCAGATGTGTTTCATAAAAATTCCGTACTGTTCCAGTAGATGCAAACATAGTTTTTCATAGGAGTAAGTCAGACATCTCATTTCAGATTATTACTAGATGTCCTACTGTTGCTCTAAGGCGATGATATGGTGGTTTAAAAGTGCTAGAAATTTTGAGTTCTGTTCTAACATAGAATAGGAAACTGCTGATAGCCTGATCTCTAGTATGTGTGTCCAATCATGAAAGAATTCTTCCTTTTTGAGAACGATTTTGACCATTTTCTTGGTTGATGGAAAAATGCAAAGAAAATATAGGGAGGGTGGAGGATCAGCTACTTTAATTTTCTAACTTTACCACTCATTCAAATCCTTGGTTGGAGATATTTTGCTCCTATCATAGAAAGTGCTTGTCAAATGTTGGCTTACATTAGGAGCATTGGATATGAGTAATTTTGTGGGGTGGAAATCATTTTTTTTACACTTTAAAATGGGAAATAGTTTTTGAAATTACTGTTTTTTTCCGGCTCGGAGGCAGAGGAACAATGTGCTAATTAGTTGTCGGAACAGAGGTCACTTAGATGCAGAAGTAGCAATAGAAAAAAAAATTGTGTGGATTCAAGAAATAATTTATTCTGAATTGAGAGGTTTAAAACAGTAATTAGCTTTGACATTGGTTTTTCAGATTTTTTTTCTTTCTCTCAATGATACCATCATTTTGATGCTTTTTTTTAATGAAAAATTACATTTCACAGAAATAATTTTTAAATAAGAAGCCCAGCGGTGTAGTGGTCAGCACGCCTGTCTGCCGCACCGCAGGTCGAGAGTTCGACTCCCGACTGGGCAAGGTTCACTCAGCCTTTCATCCCTTTGGGGTCGATAAAATGTGTACCAAGCTTGCTTGGGAACTAAACACCGAGGGTCTCGCGTTTGGTTGACCACCTGGCCGGGACGCATGCTGCACAGCACCTCGGGGCCCAGGGTCAAGAAAACAGAGATGAGCACTGTCGGCCCAGATCCTTCTTGGATTGTATAGCCACAGAGTTTAGTTTAGTTTTTTTTTTAAATTTTTAAATAAGAGAATTAATGCATATATCTAGATTGGACGTAGGAAAATGAATATAGATTAATGTAAGAAAAAATTCGTATAGATAATCTAAAGTTCTTATAGATTAATGTATTTATTACAGTAAATGAAATTAGATTGTCATTAGTCTCATCATAAGACTACAAATTAGTCTGCATTGTGTTAGTTAAATCGATTTTACCTGAATCCAACTTGACCCATAGTCCAGATCAATTTGGAAGTAATTTATTTCATTGTGTTCGAGATGAGTTTGACTTTTATTTATTTTTAGGGTTCCATACTTAAAAAATAAAAACGGAACCATTATGAGATCACATGTGTCTGTCTGATGTCACAGCCATTTTTCTCGTAAACTATGGAACATGGAAAATTCAAATTTGTCAGAGTTATAAAGGCTATTGACCCACATATTTATAGATTATTAGCTATTCAGAAATATGTTAGGAAAAATTTATGGTGGTTAATTAAGTTACTTGAATTTTTTTTTTTTTTTTTTTTTTTTTTGTATGTGTGTTAATTATTTTTTATTGTGTGGGGTATCGTTAGAAAGACCTCATAACATGGAATTAAAAAATATATTAGATTTAATTTTAGGTGTTATATTTTCAGTGCTAAAAAATATATAAAAATCAGTTATCAAAAGTTAAGAAATACAACCATTTCCTGTATCTTTCAGTATCAGATGTTCTCTATTTTTTTACTTTTTACCATTGAAATTTACGATTTGCAAAAACTCCTGATGTGATGATTAAAAATGAAAGTCATTTTCGGATTCAGCGCTAAAAAATACATAAAAATCAATCATCAAAAGTTAAACAACACAACCATCGCAGGCTTGTGATATTAATTAAACATATTTAAATAGCAAATCAAACAATTGAAATCAATGAGTCATTTTTTTTCTCTCTCTATTGTGGTATTTTATATTATTTATACTATTTTATTTTATTTTTCTATTTATTTATAAAGCACTAGGGGGCTCTGCCCCCTACGAGCTACGCTCGTCAACCCCCGTTCAGACACCGCAGACTCTAACAGCACGCTAATTTGATCGCCTTTAAAAAGATTTCGGAAGATTGAATTATAATTTGAATCTGACAATTATAATCTGACGTAATTTTCACCAAACTTTTCTTTCTCTTTTTAATATTCACGTCAAAATACTTTTGTTAGAAATGAAATATTATGATCATCTTAAAATGTCAAGTAAATGTCTCGCGCAATTTTTAAATTAAAACTGTTTTGCAATATTATTTTTTGTTCATTTTACGTAATAAGTGTAATATGACGTAAATTCTCCTATTTAGGACTTCTAATGCATGTTACTGAATTTATTATTTTACAATATTCTTTCTCATTTAAAATTCACGTGTAACTATAGTTTTTATGACGTAATTTTCAATGAGTTCCTGCTTTTTATATTTTTTGTTTATAATAGTCACGTGTAAAATAAATTTTTAATTTGAAGCAAACATTATTGCTTGCGCTGTTTATACAGCTGGCAACAGTTTAAATTAATACAATTTTCTAAAATTTGTAAAAAATATCTCTCGAAATGCTGAAAATTTGAATTTAAAATAGAAATAAAACCTCGAAAATTATTCAAATTAAAAAACTAACTGCAATCTGCACACCGGGAAATTCTGACGCATAAAATGATCTAAAAATTATTAAATTCCTATGTACAGTTTTTGCTCTTATAAAACTTTTTTAGTGGAACGATTTTGTCCAACTTTGGCATTAAATATCTCTTAAAATAATTCTTCGATTTGAAAACTGTCTGCATCAGCGTGTTTATCAAACATTTCTGTATAATACTACCGATTTTCATATTTTTGTATGCATTATTTTTCTTAATATTAACGAAGAAAGACCTCCAGTCACAAAAAATTCAAAACCGGCGGCGGCGGTGACAGCGGTAGTTACTTTTTTTTAGAATAGAGAGATTGTTTTCATACAGTAAATTAAAAATAAAAATCCTATTTTTTTCTTATATTCTAGGGTGAAATTGAATTAATATCAATGATGAAACCGAAAGCTCCTACTGAACAAGATACTGGTATGTTAGAATACATCGAAGATATTATTGGGAGCAACCGTTTTATCCAACCAATTCAGCACTTTAATGCTAAGGTTGAAGCAATGAATGAAATTCGTTTGGAAAAGGTAAATATTTTCACCTATTTAGATTAAAATTATGCTAATGTAAAATGTATAATATCGCTCACCTGCAAGAAAAGTGGCACATCTCGACAAAAGTAAATTTCACTGGAGAAGCAAAAGAAAATTTGAATGATTTTACTATAACATGAAATTAAGCACTTAGCTCTGCATGCAGGAATAAAAACATGCATAACAGCATAAAACCCTTAAGAACGAAGACATATGGTGAGGTTTGGAAGGTTGGGTAATGTTATCTCCCCACACAGTCCACCCCTCTTCTGTGGTCACAAATAGACATATAACATAATAAAGTGATTTTCCATATAACTACACTTATGAAACTTTTCGTGTAGCAAGATGCACCTATGACAGACCTATTAGTGGGATAAAGTGCAAAATGAATTTTTGCGAGATGTGTCACTTTTCTTGCGGGTGAGCGATATGATAAATTCATTAGTGTTAGCCAAATAAATGTATCACATTCATTGATTTTTTTCACTTAGCACAATTTTCTTAATATGCATTATAATTTTTATTACTTGTAACCTTTTAAACATAATATCATACTCTAAAAATTTAATTTATTCATTCTTAAATGCATAATAAAAAAAAGTAACTCTGTCTATGTATGTATATTTATATGAAGACACATACTTTTATACATTTCTGAAGGGGATAATCAACTGAAAAAGACATAAAAGAAACAAACATGGGGTGGTGATAACCAACAATGTGTTTTATTTTGTACATTATCTAAATTTTTTCGCTCTGTATTTTAACAAATAAACTAGCTTTGGAAAACATTGATACAGTTAACAAGCTTTATTAAAATGACTTGTTGGAACAAATTCTTTAGTGTTGTTTTCATTCTAGTTTGCATTATTTACTTCTCTTGATTAATTCCTTTAGAACAGACACTTTTGGCATAAGTAAATCTGTAAAAAAATTATGTATCATAAATATAATTGCAAGTCCATCGACCATCGATGTATATCAAGTTTCAAGTATGTCAATAATTTCAATTTATCTTTGTGCAACGAAATTGTTTGAAAAAGAGTCAGCTTTGAAAAAAATATGTTTCTCGCTTGACACTGTATCATGCAGTTAAAACTAGATTCAGTATCAGCAAAACATAAATTTTCTATAGTTTTAATTTTATCAGAGTTTGTTAGAGGAAAAAGAAAAGTTGCATTTTTGTTGCTAATCAAATGAGCAATAAGTTTCCTTGGCTGTCGCAAGTATTTCAACATCACTGTGTAAAAGGAAGATAATTGTAGAGGTCACACTCCACCACCAACTGCATCAAACGAAAATATCTGCTACAAATGGGTTATTTTGACCGTGTTTGCGTTGAAACGGCCATTTCATTTTGTTATATTGGAATACCAAAGGTAATCCAAAATGGAAATTGAAATAGCAGAGTATATCCTAATACAGGATGTAGAAACGCAAAGGCTGAATCCTAGTTTGTAATTGCTTATGAAAATTAAATATATAAAGCTTATTAAAACTAAATGAATATGAGCAAACTGCAGCTCTGTTTTCAAGCTGTAAGAAAAATTTAGAATATGTTCAAAAAGAATAACCCAGGACTTAAAACAAACAACATTTATTAACATAAAGTAAAATAAATAAAAAGAACTAAAAAGTTAAAAACAAAGTAAATTAAAGTATGATACGACATGGCAAATGTCATGTAAGTTTTCCAGAGAGACTTTGTTTAATACATAATATATGGAGTTCTCTAAACTTCATATCAACATACCAGTAAACTGTATTGCTTTATAACAAACATAAGAAAAATAAAGTGGAGCATCAAACTAGTTTAATAAAAAGTTTGTAATAAATTTACTTTTATATTATTTCAAAACATTAACTTTATAATTAAAACATATAAACTTTAAATGTATTAAACTATTATTTTACTTCTATTACTTTAATCCAGGGTTGGCACGGTTTAAACCAAGCGGTTTTAACCATGGTTTAAACCACGGTTTAAACCAATTGGTTTTTTTGTCAAAAAAACCATTTGGTTTTTTTTAGAAAAAACCTAATATAATATTTTCTCTTTTTTGTAATTTAATTGTTTTAAATTATTGATAGAAGTAATTTCTACTTTTAACAGTTCATCTCAGTAGTCAACATGAGACATAATAAGCCTAGGTCATGTTCCTATGTGCATTCTATGTGTTCCTATGTGTCATTATGCATGTAAAAGGAAAATTAGCATGTCCTGATGAACATATCTAGTACCCTAAAGATTTTTCTTAAAACATGTGAAATTAGAAAAGATAAAATAGATAAATAATATTCAATATTTAGCATAAAATATTTTCATTTAAAAAATGCAGATTATTTACAGCAGTTAATAACAAAATACAATGATCTTTGAGATTTTGGTTAAGTTGTAAAATAAAATTTTCTGGATTGGGATTGGGGAAGATTATCTTTAAAGAATTTAAAAGAGTAACTTAAGATATCAAATTAAATAACACAGCTTGCAAAAATTGAGTGCTAGTTATAGCATTTCAGTAATACCAATCAATCTTTTCTCTTAGTTGCTGAATGTAATGGCCAAAAATGTTGACTTGGACACTTGGAGTTATCACTCAGAAAACAAAATAACCAGAAGTATTTGGGTATTAAAAAAATAATAATAACAACAGAATAATATTATATTCATGAAACTACATCAAATGTTTATTGATTGATTATTATATTATTAATCAAAGGATTCTTCATACGATTTTCAAGGTATGAATGTTTCACTGTATAGAGCAGTTTACTTTGAACATAAGACATAGTTGTTACTAATAATGTTTAAATTGGAAATGATTTCAATTTTCTATATAATTGACTGTAATTATTGAATTTAAATATTTTCAAAAGTTATATTACTTATATAATATTCAAAAATGTTTATTTTATCAACAGATATGCATCTGTATGCAATAGGAAATTATATTTAAAAAAACCCGGTTTAAACCAAAAAAACCTGGTTTAAACCAAATAAACCGGTTTTTTTGGTTTTTTACAAAAAAACCCGGTTTTTTTCCAACCCTGCTTTAATCTATTTATTAAACTTTAAACAAATCTCAAAATGTATTTCATTAGTTTAACTTTAAGATTGAAACACAATTACTTTAAATATTAACTTTAAATTTACTTTAAAAATTGATTATGTAATTCATTTTAATAACTAGCACTGCAAGAAGCTACTTATAGAAATCAGAAAAACTTAAACCACACTGTAAACAAATCCAGATAATATATTCATCAATCCTATTAAAAGTTTAGCCCTAATAAATGCTTCACTCACCCCCAGAACAACTAAGCTTTCCTCTTGAGAAAAATAACTAACACTATTCAATATCACTTGCATAACAAATCTCAATATCAGCTGCCAGTAACTTCAAAACAGCTGTTTACTTTTAAAAGCCTCCTAACATTGAAGTTCCGTAACTCAGAGATAATGCATGCAAATGAAAATAGAAATAGTATGTTACAGATTAAATCAGAACAACTAAAAGTAATAAGTATATCTGGAGAAAAGATCTATCATAATAAGAAGGGAAAGAGACAAATAAAAATCTATTTATATGGAAATGTGAAACATGCTCTTAAGCTACCATGTGAAGTTCTCAAAGAAGCATAGACATCCATTAGTCATGATCTTTCGCAAATAACAGTTCTTATCACAACCGTCAAACTTGACTAAAATGAATGATGATGAAATAACACAGATACAATAACATCATTTCTTGAAAAACCACGTAGAGGCAACTTTACACTTTCACAGTAAAAAAGATATTTCACCATATAAGCACATCTCCCAAACAACAAAGATCAAAACCGCGATTAACTTGATCGTTTATTGAAAAGACTTCTATAGCACTGAAAAAACATGAAAACATGGCATAATAAAGAGATTTTTTTCTTTTTTAATTGTTTAAGAACTGTTAGACATATGAAGTTCCAAATTTCTTCATTAATAATTTTTAAAATAGTGTAAATTTCTTTTATTTAAAAATATTCAATTTATATGTATGACAGTTTAAAATTTTATGGTTTCAATTTCTGTATATTTTGTAGTTGAACCAACTGAAAGTTATTGAAAAGGAAAGAGCAGATGCTGAAAAACCTCGAAACAAAGCAATGGAGTACATGCATTCAGCAAATAAAGTTACATTAATGAAAAACTCAGCTATTCAAGCTGAATTGTAAGTGTTTTTCAGTTTTTTCTATCCTTATTTTACTGTATTTTTTCTGTTAGCCTTTTTATGGTTAGGCAGTGTAAAATTGTGCTGCAGCAGAGTCAAAAAGGATGTTCATTGTGTGGGCTGCATTAATCATTTCAACGTTTGCCCCGAGATAAGTCGGGGGTAAAAGCACTGTTTTCTTATACCTGCTGCCGGCGAAGTGGTTAAACATACTTTAATACCTCTGATCATGAAAGGTTACATCAATCACACCATAAATTTGCTGAGAAATTTAAATAAACATTACCGAAGTAAAAGAATCAAGATGAATGAATTAAGAACACCAGCAATAAATTAAGTGATGTAGCAAGAGAAAGCAAAAACAACAACATATCTTCACACTTTATACATTAAATTAAACAGTGTATTTATGTACAGATGCTGCCACTTTAGACACCAAAACTTACATCTGTAATGCCATTGACTACTTCCTCGACTGGCAATCAAATAAATGACTTTTTGATGAGAATAAGTTGTGATTGTAAATTAATTACTCAGCTAATGCAGTAGAACCTCTTTTATCCGAAACTTTTGAATAACCGAAATCCATTTTTAAAGCTTTTTTTTTTTTACTATTACATTCCTTGTGTGAAAATCCATTTTTAAAGCCTTTTTTTTTCACTACTATATTCCTTGTGTGCTCGTGGGTCTTTTCCAAACTACGAGCACATATAAATATTTTCGATCCTCTTTTTTAGAGCTCCTTTGAATTTAACTTGAGCTTGCGTAAGCTGTGGAGTGGAACGAAGAAAACAAACAAATTAGCAATTCTGAAGCTTTTGAATGTTTTGCAAAAGGTTTGGCATGGCTGAAGCAGCAGAAAGACTGTGATACTGGTGAACTAATAATATTAAACTCCATGATAGGGCTTCAAAGCAAAGGCAATCGAAACTGCGACAAAGAAAACATTTTTTCAAACCCTTGGGATATATGTAAAAGGTACTTAATATATAACTTAATAAGGTATTTAATATATAACTTAAGCTTTTGAATGTTTTGCAAAAGGTTTGGCATGGCTGAAGCAGCAGAAAGACTGTGATACTGGTGAACTAATAATATTTAAAAACTCCATGATAGAGCTTCAAAGCTGTTGGAAATGTTTAATTCTTTTAAGTTATTTTTAGCTTACCAACTGCTTATTTTAAGTTTTAAAACCCCATTTAATCATCTTGTCGTCCACCCTGCAGAGAACACGTTTTCTCGGCAACTGTGGAAATGTTTACGTTCTCAATCGGCGCTCGAGTCGAGATGAGTTATCTCACAGTTGCTCTTTGGAAGGAAACTTCTGTTTTTCAGGCTCTATAGATGGCGCTGTCGTTCTGGAGATGCACGACGCTTCATCTTTAGTTGACGTTTGCTAGGCTGTGATTCATCCAGGTAATTAACTGTCCGTTTTGCGGTATTTTATGCAAATGTCTTACTTTTGAGATGTATATATACCTGTACAAATTTCAGAGGTGCATGCTTGCTCTCACATGCAAGTATCAGTTCGTTCTCATCTTGAACGAACATTTAATGTAATGTTAATGGGGGTATTCTTTTTGGAACACTTAGATATGTTCTTAGCTCTAGTAGAGCTCTGTCTAAAGTTAATGTCTCTTTTAGTTTCTAATAAATATGTTTGCTTTTAAAATCTTTGTCATTTATCAACACCATCTCATCTTTTACATTTTCAGATAATTCATTAATGAGTAGAAAGAGTATGTTTTCCCATATTTTGGGAAACAAAAGCAAAGGCAATCGAAACTGCGACAAAGAAAACATTTTTTCAAACCCTTGTGATGTATGTAAAAGGTACTTAATTTCAAAATTAAAATTGAGGTAATTTATTCTTGTTTCTATTTTGCTATTGCTTTATTTTTATTAATCACTTCTTGTTGCCATAATACGAAATATTGCATATATTTCTCCTTAATCTTAAAATTGAAGCATTCTCGATTTTCCGAAATAGGGTCTGTACCAATTACTTCAGATAATCGAAGTTCTACTGTAATTGAAATTTTAAAAATCTGAAAGTCAGGTACATTAGGAGAGGCCTTGGACTATCTTCACAAAAAATTTGAGCCTCATATGTGCCGTAGGTTTCGTTAGCCATCGCAGACACAGACAGACAGAGCGATGTGTTCTATTATTAGTATAGATTGTCAATAAAATGTTTATTGTTGCTTGTAAAACATCTATAATGTGTTCTTGGTACAATTATCATGATTGTATTTTAATATTTTTATGATTTTTTTAAAACTTATAATCGATTTTCTTTTAATTTTGTAAGGCATTCTGCTGTGGAGGAAGAAAATAGGTTAAATGAAAGCAAGAAATTACTTGTTGAAAAAATGGATACTGCTTCGGCTAGCATGGAAGAAGTTCAGGTAGCCAAAGACTTAAAAGAAAGTGAATTGAAAGACATAATGGCGTAAGAATTGATTCTGTTTATCTTTGAGTTTATTTTTGAGAAATATATTATTAAATTAGGAATTGATGAAGTATATTGTAATTTTCATTCTATCTAAAAGCATTTTAAAAAAAAATATGAATATTTATTTTTTTGAGATTTTTTAGATATTCTGATTTCTTTCTCACTCTTTTTATTTTATTTTAAATAAATATAATTATCGTATACTTTTGAAATTATCTAATTATAGAACCTTATACTATCTCATTGTCATATATGCAGTCAACTCCTCAAATCCGCAATACTCCGCTGTAATCTGCACACTGTTTCAGATAACAGTGAAAATTCGGTTGCCGTTAACTTTGCGAGAGAAATTCAAAATGGCGGCAACTTGATCTATGATTGGTATTCAGTTTCCCCCTACCACCTAAATTTTTGCATTTCAGTGAAATGTTAAAAAAAAAGTTTAACTTTTACTAAAAGACTTTTTTTTTAACCCTTTGGTGGCTTCAGTGCAAAACAGAAATCTGCAAAACTTTTGTGTTTTAAAAAAAAAATTTGCTGCCTGCCTGATTTCTTAAATGGAGAAAATATAACTGAATGGATTTCCTCCTAAAATGAAGGACACTCTAGTTACAGAGAGTTTCACAAATGGGGGCATTATTTATAAGTACTACTGTGTTAATCTCTACTGAAAATTAACTTTTTAGAGTCTGATGATAAAAAGGAAAAGGTAACTCTTTAGCAGGGTTTGGGTATGGGTTATAAACATCTGGATTTTCTTCAGAAACAGAGGTCTGTTTCAGAACAAGAAATAATCACTATATATGGGCTCCAAGATACACGGATGAGATTCTTCCGACTTTTCTTACATTTATGGGAAAATTTTTGGATTTTTATCTGAAAAAAAATAATAATAAAGACTACTTTTGCCGTTTTTTTCTTATTTTGCTTTCTGGCAGCGAAAAAATGCGTCAAACGAGACATATCGCGCTAGAATTGCATCTCATTTTCTCCGTGATTCTTTGACGAAATTCACATCTTTTTTCGTGATCTTTTGACAGAATTCACATATTTTCCTCGATCCTTTGACGGAATTCAAGTTTTTTTTTTTTCGCGATCCTTTGACGAAATTCGCTTTTTTGCAGCCTTTTGACGATTCATGTTTTTTTTCCCGCTATTCTTTAAACTAAATTCATGATTTTTCAGCGGCCCTTTCACGAAATTTGCGTGTTCCACGATCCTTTGTCGAAATTTGTTTTTTTCTTTTCTTCACGATCTTTTGACGAATTTCTTGTTTTTTCTGCGATCTTTTGGTGAAATTTGCGTTTTTTCTGCTATCTTTTGACGAAATTCATGCTTCTCCCGCTTTTTTGACAAAATTCATGTTTTTTTCCGTGATCTTTTGCCAAAATTCACATTTTATCCGCAATCTTTTGACAAAATTCGCGGTTTTTCTGCGATCTTTTGGCAAAATTCGCGTTTTTCCTCGACCTTTTGACGAAATTCACATTTTTCCGAGATCTTTTGGCGAAATGCACATTTTTTCCACGACCTTTTGACGAAATTCGTGCTTCTCCCGCCTTTTTTGGCGAAATGCACGTTTTTTCCGCGATCTTTTGACAGAATTCGCGTTTTTCCAGTGACCATTTGACAAAATCCACATTCTTTTCGAGCCCTTTGACAAAATTTGTGTTTTTTGCCTGTTTTGTGCCAAAATAGGATTTGGCACATGGTCGTTTAGTTTTTTACCAAATTTTACCTTACGCGTATTTTCAGACTTTTTGTTCTTTACCCCCACTCATGCCTGAAGATAAAATGTTAGACCATAAGTTCTCAAACGAATGACATTTGATACTATGTATGAAAATTATAAAAACAAACAAAAGAAATTGTAAAATAAAATTAAAATGTGTTTGTAATTAAATAACCCAATGTGTCATAATATCTTTCTTTTCTACAAATTGATTTGTGCATCAATAATTAATTTACTGTAAAATTACAGGAGAAAGAATCTAAACAAAGTAATGACCTATAATCTGCAAAATTCTATGATCTGTACAATCTTTGGTCCCTGTTTCAGAACAAGAAATAATCACTGTATATGGGCTCCAAGATAAAACGTTAGACCAAACGTTCTCAAACGAATGACATTTGATACTATGTTTGAAAATTATAAAAACAAACAAAAGAAATTGTAAAATAAAATTAAAATGTGTTTGTAATTAAATAACCCAATATGTCACAATATCTTTCTTTTCTACAAATTGATTTGTGCATCAATAATTAATTTACTGTAAAATTACAGGAGAAAGAATGTAAACAAAGTAATGACCTATAATCTGCAAAATTCTATAATCTGTACAATCTTTGGTCCCAAACTGTGCAAATTTGTGAGGGTTGACTGTATATGTATTTATTTGTTCAACAAGGTGTAATAACATTTACTGTAATACTGTGACTGTATATGTATTTATTTGTTCAACAAGGAATGATAATATTTACTGTAATATTGTAATGATTGCTTCCAATTATGGGAGGGGGTATGAAAATATAAATATTAAAAAAATTATTAATAATAAAATGTGTGATTAAATAAATAAATGATAAGAAAGGGTTGAAATCTGTTATTTAAAATTTTTTAATTATACATCAGTACTAATATTATAAAAAAGAAACTTTTGTTTGTCGGGGGTATTCTCCACGAACTAGCAAACCAATTTAAAAAATAATGCTGATAGTCTCTGTTCACTGTAAACGGTTTCTGAAAAATTTGTAAATTTAAAAGGGTGAAATGCTCAAAACGTTCTAAATTGTGATTTATTTGGAATTGTTAAGTTAAGAACTTGAAATTTGACATGGCTGTTACTTTAAAGATGTAAATAATCACACAGAACATATCTTAAAAAATAAATTTAAAAATCGAAACATTCTAAAATCACAATTACTTTGGAACTGCTGAACAGATTACAAGAATTCTGTAAGGATAATACTAATGACAGTCTCTGCTTCAAACTAAGCTACTTTTTATCTCTGTGCAATTGCCCTCATAGAGTTCAAAGAGCAACAAACATTCTAAAATGATGATTTCTTTGAATACATTAAAACTTAAAACAAAATTTGACATTGTGGTTACCTTTGAAACCTAAATGCTCGCTGAGAAGGGTTCTAAAAAAATCAAAATTTAAAAGTATGAAATAAACTGAAAAAGCTCTACAAATGTTCTAAGTTACGATTTCTTTGTTCTTGCTAAGGCTAGAAGCCTGAAATTTGACATAGTAGTTATTAAGACGTACATGCTCACTCAGAACAGTTTCTAAAATTTAAAAATTTAAACAAGTGAAATGAGCGACATATGTTCTAAAACAGACACACATGCTCGCTCAGACCAGTTTCACACAATTTTAAACACACCTGTTATCACATTACTAATTCATTTTATTTCAGTTTCGAAAAAATCAAATTGACTGATGAAGGTGTATGAAAACCTAGGTTTAATGTCAAGCGCTGTGATTATACACTTTATTAACTTTGTAGTTATTAACTTTTTTAAATTTAGAATGTGCAAGCAGAATTTATTATACTATATCACACAGAAACTTGTACTCACTGTTTGCTTTAATACCCGTATGAGAAATGAAAAAAGAAAAACATATTACCAAACTTGTAGCATCACATCACGGTGTTGCATCATAAAAAATATAATGCATCATTTCCCATTCAAATTAATTTAAATAATATAATTTATTTCAATTTTACAACTTAAATTAACATTTTCAAACACCTAATTTCTAATCACAAGTTTTAAACTTATAATGTAAATTTTAATGATAAATAATTCAATATTTCCTTATTTTTCAATGTAAACATTATCTCTTATTAAGATTATTTAAGTGCAATTAGTATTTTATTATATTTCAGTAATTTAACTTTCAAATTTCTTTCAACATACATCGCGAATGTGTAAACACATCGGAATTTTCTAAGTCTAAAATATAAAAAATAGAAATCTTTTATTTATCAATATTTCCCTTTTAAATCATATTATGTGGATAGAAATATTTATTTCTAGCCGATTGCAAAATTTTCAGTGACTTGTGGTAAATACTTTGGCAGAAATACGCAAAAATGTATTTTCTATCTTTTCTCTTTTTTAATTTCGGCGCGCGACGCCATGAGATCATTCTTTCCGACATTTTGAAAGTTCCAGCAAGAAGGGTATTCCCCTTTGCCAAACAGACGCTTAGCTCAAAACCGGACGTCTGCTAAATCGTTTAACATTCCTTTTGGAACACGCGCGTTGTGTGTGACGTCAGGCGCGGGGAGGATAGGCGTTTTTAATTGGCTGGCGCGCTCTGTAATGGCTTTTCATGTTTGAAACTCTTCTGGAAAAGTCATCATTCTTCACCAGGGAGCCGTTGGAGCAAGTAATTTGTGGGGGCTGCGACGCCGTGCTTTTTTAGCCGGTTGTTGCGGCAGAGGAGTTCGGCGAGCGAGTGAGAAGAGTTCGACGTTTCGTTAGGCCTTAGCGGCCGTATATCATCTAAAGGAAATATAATATTTTTCTCTTCAAGAAACATTTCTAAGTAAATTTCATGGAACATTAATTGAAAGCCCTGAATGGTTCTTCTGCTCATCGACATTTTATTGTTCTTCGATCAACAAATATGAATTGAACATCTGTTTTTTTTGTCGATGCGATAAATGGTAAATTGCCTATGGAGTAGCGAACTGAAATCGTCAAAATCTGCATTACTGAAGGAAGTTTTCAAACATCCTATTTCCAATTTTCCAAATCCGTAACTTTTCATTCGGTTTGGATTCGCATTTAATAAAAAGAAATAGAATCTACATTCCTGAAAGAAGTCTGTTTACAGCATGTTCCCAGTTCTCCAAATACAAGAGCCCTTCTACGACCCTAGTTGGACTTTACATTCCTGAACTTTAATCCCTAATTTGACTTTATATTCCTGAACTTTAAGCCCTAGTTTAACTTTACATTCCTGAACTTTAATCCCTAATTTAACTTTACATTCCTGAACTTTAATCCCTAATTTGCAAAAAGAAATATTACGTAAACTTCTGCTTTTTCTTAGATGATAATATGTCTCTAATTGTCTAAAATTATAGTAAATTTTACATTCACTTTGATAATCTTTACATAATTCATAATGTAAGAATGCATTCAAATCAGCAAGTTTTATATATGTTTAAATAAACGTCATTTGTGAATTATCTTTCTGTGTTCAAGTACTTGGGTGAGTGTTTACTTTTCTTTATTTTTTTTCAGCTACGATAACTAGTAAACATAATTTTATTTGATCTTATATAATTTAAAATAATTCTAAAAAAACCACATTTGGCAATGTCAACCACTTACGTCATCGGCTGTAGTGTAATTTTGAGCTTATGAATCGGAATTAATTTTTGTTCAATTCAAACTTTGGATTGAATTTCACTCTCCGATTCATTAAGCCCCAGATTACAGTACATTAATGGTGCCGTTAACTTAGTGATTTCATTCTTGGAGTTATTGTTTTAAGCATTTTTAATATTAATTTTTTCTTTTCACTCATAGGCATTAATTGATGCTATAACTTTAAAGATCGGAGATCGGGTTTCATTACTTTTTCATGATATTAGATAAAGTATATTTATTAATTAACTTATTAATTATTTAATCATTTATTTTAAAAATAATACTCACTAAACTTATATATATTTTTTTTTCTCTCTATTTCATGTGCGGACCCCATATTGGTGCAATATATTTTTAAAATATACATGATTTATATTTTTATTTATTTTCCTTTTAAGATTTGATTCTATAAATATATGTAAAGAAAAGAAATTTGATTTTTCAAAGATTTATTTGCTATTTTTTCATAAATTGAAAAAACGAAAACTTTATATATTACACTTTGAATTTATAATGATTTATTGTTGCATGTTTTGATATTTGTAGTTATTGTGTTCCTTTTTTTTCTATTTTGGGGGATTTGTACATTTTTGCATATATTTATTTACTTTAACTGTATTGCACATTAATATGCATTTTTAGAAAATTTAAAAAAAAAAAAAAAAAGTAATCTTCCATTTTTTTTTATAATTTTTTTTTTCTTTCCTTCATCATTGTAACAAATTTTTCCATTATTATTTTTTTATTTGCTTTGCTTTAAGATAATTTATTTGTCATACATCAGTGTTTTAGTATACCTTTTGATTTTTCACGTGTATACAAATTATTACGATATGGCAAATGATTTGCAATTAAACGCGCTTATGGCAGCGATTCCCACTTTCCATGGAAAAGAAGGGGAAAATGTACATTTTTTCATTAAAAACATTAGTGATGTCTGTAACATACAGAATTGGAACGACGAGAATCGTATTCTACTCTTCCGCCTGTATTGTAGAGACAAGGCGCAGGAATATGTTGCGAGCGATCCAGAAATTAACAATATTGATAATTTTGAAAATTTTGTGCGTTTATTTAGAGCAAAATTTAGCAGAGAAGAGAATTTCCAGGAAACCTCTTATCAGTTCTCAAATATAAGACAAAAACCTAAACAGACAGTGAAGGAGTTGGCTGAGGTAGTAAAAAAATTAGTCAATCGATTGGTTCCGAACGCTGAGGATATCCCTCAAATGGTCATTCTAAAGCAAAAATTGATGTTTAATAAATTGCTCGAAGCTCTTAGACCGGATATTAAAACAGAGGTACTTAAACTTGGAAAGGAAAATTTCGATGATCTGGTTTCTAGTGCTATGGATTGCGAAAAAGCTTTGGAACAGCAATGCTCTTTCTCAGTCAACACCATCAACGCGACGCAGGTTTCAAACAACAGCAGTCAGGACTCGTTGATTACAATTTTGTTGAAACAACAAGAAAATTCAAATAAATTATTGCAGAGTATGGCGGAGCAGTTAAAAGAATTAAAAGATGAGCGGACTGTTTGCCATATCTGTAACAAACAGCATAATACGCGCGATTGCTGGTTTTTTCCGTCTTTGCATAATAGGGGATTTTTTTCGCCGCAGCAAAATTTTTCTGGTCAGGATAACAGTGCTGCTAATCAAGCAAGTAAATTTTTAAGTCCTAACAGTAATTCTCCAAGTAATGATAGATATTTTGAGAATCAGGGCAGAAACTTTGCTGGAGATTTTAGAAGAGGTAGCGATAACAATGTGCAGAGATTCAATAGGGGCAGAGGTAGAAATAATTATCGACCATATCGTGGCAGAGGCAGAAGAAATAATTTAAACTTCTAGAGGGTTCTGATGATATTTTGCACAATTTTTCCCCTCAATCTCACAGAGCCCTAGATGATAAATTTTTGCACGAGGGTATGAATTATTCTGATACTGCTGTTAACATTCCCAAATCACTTATGTCATGTTTTTCTGATGATTCTCCACTTCCTTTAATTAAATTAACATTTGGAAAACATAACTTTATTGGTCTTCTGGATTCTGGTGCAAATCTTTCTCTTATACAACCTAAAACTATTAACTTACTTAAACAAAACAATAAACTTAACTTTTTATCTAGATCTGTAAACATCAAGACCATCAATAATTCCAGTGTTCCTTATTTTTCTGCTGTACAATTAAACTTTAAAATTCGTAATAAATGGTTCAGCAATGTGTTTTTCGTTACCCATGATAATTGGCACTCTAACTACCAAATTATTCTCGGTTACGATTTTTTAAACCGAAATAAAGTTTTGTTAGACTCTGCCAACTCTCAACTTATCATGGGAAACCTCACATTTCCTTTCGAAAATAAAAATCCTGATTCTACTCAAACTTCTAATTTTAACAATGAAAATCTAAGTTCCAATGACAATAATACTATTCATGATATTTCAAATTCCAATGCTGAATCACATGAAAATATTAATTCTCTCTCTAACGATATTAATCATGAAGATTCCAAAAACTTTGTCACACCAGCTAACCGTGTCATTATTCGGCCAAATCATGGCAGGATTATAAGACTTAAAGCATTACATAAAATTAACAATTCATTTAACTATTTATTTGTTCCATTAACTACCAAATTGCCACTAAACTTAGATCTTAGCCTTCATGAAGCAAATGTTAACAATTCTATTCTTCTGTATGTATTCAACAACAATAGTCAAAAAATTGTCCTCAACAAAAATACTAAATTAGGTTACTTAAAACAAATTTCTAAAGATCAAATTTCTACGCATGACAACAGTAAAACATACCAGGTAAATTCGCTAATTTGTGATGATATTTTAGAACTTCGTAAAAATGAACTAAAAGCTAATAATTTTCAAGTTGATCACTTACCTGAATCAGATAGGAAGAGAGTTCTCAAACTTCTTATGAATAATTCAGCTGTTTTTTCTTCTTCATACAGTACACTGGGATGTACAGATAAAGTTGTTCCTCAGTTTAACTTACTGCATGATTTTGCTTTACAAACAAAACCATATCCCATTCCTAGAATTGCCAAGGAGTTTGCTAGAAATGAAATCGCTGATCTTCTGAAGGCTGGCATTATAGAAAATTCAACCTCAAACTACTGTTTTCCAGTCATTTTTGTTAAAAAGAAGACGTTACCTACTGATGACCCTAACAAACTTAAATTTCGTATGGTTATCGACTATCGATTACTTAATGCAATTACTGAACCTTATAAAATTTGTTTACCAAAAATCAACGACATTATGCAAAATATATCGGGCAAAAAATTCTATACTGTTTTGGATTTAAAAGCCGCATTTTTTCAAATTCTTCTTCAACAGAAGGATAGGGCCAAACTGGCATTTGCAACGGAGTATGGGAATTATCAACCTAAACGCCTGCCATTTGGATGTGTGAACTCAACTTCTTATTTTCATACTTTAATAAATAACTGCCTTAGCTCATTAAGAGGTAAAAATGTTCAATATTTTCTAGATGACATAATTGTTGCTGCTGATTCGTTGGAGGAAATGTTAATATGGTTGCAGAAAGTTTTTGACAAATTGAGAGAATTTAACCTCACTTTAGACCCTAAAAAGCTTCAAATATGTAAAGAACAAATAACATACCTAGGTTTTAAATTACACAAAAACGGTCACTCTCCTTCTACTGATAATGTAAACAAAATCAATAGATTTCCCATTCCTACAAACCTGAAACAAGTTCAAAGTTATCTGGGTATGATAAATTATTTCCGTCATTTAATTTTCGATTTTGCAAAAATAGTACAACCTATTGTAAATTTAACGAGAAAAAAGGTAAAATTCTTCTGGAGCAATGACTGTCAAAATGCTTTTCTCAAGATTCAGGAAATTTTGCTTACTAATCCAACAGTTAAAAATTTTGATGATAGTAAGGATGTTTATTTGGTTACTGATGCATCTATGGTTGCAATTTGCGGAATTCTTATGCAAAAACACAATGACAAATTCTACCCCATTGAATTTTATTCCAAGCAATTAAATCAGGCAGAATCTAAATACCCTTCAATCAAACGTGAATTTTATGCTATCTATTCCTCTGTTAAACATTTTTCTGAATTCTTGTACGGTAGACAATTCAAAATTCTAACAGATGCTAAAGCTTTAACCTACCATTTAAACCTAGAAAAACAGGCTGAAATTATAACTAGATGGCTTTTATATTTGCAGAGTTTTAATTTTAAGGTTGAGCACATTCCTGGGCTTGTTAATCCAGCCGATTTTCTTTCTCGTGTCGTGGACCTTCCTAATAATCCTAATTTATATGTAAATGCATTAAATATTTTTATACCTACTAACGACTCACTAACTACCGAAAATATACTAAAAGAGCAGCAAAATGATGAAAAACTTAAGGAAATCCGAGAAAAAATAATTGCCAAAACATGTTCTAACACTAATTACTCAATCAATCCTAATAACGATCTTTTAATGTTTGCTAAAAAGAAATCTGGTAATGTCAATAGAGTAAAGAAAATCGTTATTCCTAAAACATTAATCAATAGTTGCATTGCCCTTGCTCACCAAGCTCATTTTGGAATGATAAAAACGGTTGAGACAATTTCCAGGAATTATTTCTGGCACGGAATGGTTCAGGATGTTCAAAATTTTGTAAATAACTGTGAAAAATGTCTTCCCTACAAAAGTAAACAAACCAACACAAAACCTTCCTTCATTTCCAAGTGTGAATTAGCTCCCGGAGAGATGCTTGCAATAGATATTGTGGGTAAACTCCCCAGGTCACATGACGGTAAATTTTTTATTCTCACCATCGTTGACCACTATTCACGCTTTCTGGAAGCTATTCCGCTTAGAGATGCTACTTCTCCATCTATAATTAAAGCTTTAAACGACTACTTTTCGAGGTTTGGTATACCAAAAATTATATTATCTGATAACGCCAAAAACTTTACCTCTGATGTCTTTCTAACCTTTCTTAAATCTCTCAATATCAAACGTAGAAATTCGTCCATTTACTTCCCGAGGTCGAACGGTGTTATCGAACGTATTCATCGATCCCTGAAAGAATCAGTTGCTTCACTATCTGATCAAATAATTGAATGGTCTGATAGATTGAAATTTTTTGTGCTTCACTACAATAATTCTAAACATTCTGTAACTAATTTTAGTCCTGCAAACTTATTTTTTGGCAGAGATTTAAACTTACCTATTGATACTTTCTTACCACCTAAAGATGCTGAAGAACCTTCCCAATACTTTAAACAACAACAAGAACATATCAAAACAACCAGAGAATTAGTTAAACTTAATGAACAAAAATATTTTAAAATGAATGCAAAATTTCTTAAAGGTCGTTCTCCTCCAAAGTTGAAAATTGGCGACAAAGTTTATTTAAAGAATTTCAATCATACTAATACCTTCCATGCAAAAAATTCAGGTCCTTTTAAAATTATCCAGATATGCAATAACGATAACTATCAAATTCAACATATGACTGATCCAACAATCAGAATTATGACGGTGAATGTATCAAAACTCATCTCAACAGGATGTTAGTTTTATTTGTTTTCTACTCACTTAATTTTCTTTTGTTATGGACATTTTAATTTTTTTGGGGCACTACAATCTTCCTACAAATGTAAATCCCATTTTTTCTAACTTCCATTTTAGTGTCTTCATATGTATATATATCTCTCTGAATTACAATTTTTTTTTTAAACAATACAGTGGTAACATCTGTATCAATTCTATGAGTTTTCAATATTTTGCTGGCGAAATACTAGTGGTCACGGAATGTAAGCGCTTACGTACTGTCCATTACTGTTCACTCATACAATTGATTAAGCATACTGATTTATTGATTTCATTATTTTACAATTCTATATTTTATAATAGGTACTATCCTTCATCTAAATTTTTTTTTCTACCTTAATTTAAATAATGGGAATGCAATATTATGTTGCCACAGATTTTTTTTTTGTATGTTCATCTTTGTTAATTTTTGAACAATATATATCCATATCATATTGAAATTGAGGGGTGATCTCAACATATAAACTTTTACTGCTTATTCATGTGATGTTTTATTTTAAATTTAATTATAGGATCCTATATAACTATTATTAAAAATTATGAGAAAATATATATAAAAAAAATTAATATATTTTTGAGACAACTTTAATAAATTACAAATAAAAAAAATACAAATGAAAATTTATATATGTTCCAGAAATTATATGAAAAATTATCAATGCTCAAATCTCCTAGCTGCAGCTCTTTGAATACTAGTGGAGATATTTTATGAGAATACGATGGAGCAACTGCTCTAAGTTATTTCTCTTTTTCTTTCAGTTCCCAACAAATTTATAGCGAGCACACACAGAAGGTAAATTCGGCATAGCTTGGGGCAAAAAATAATCACAAAATTAGTACCCTTCCGATAAATCCTTCAAGGTGCAACTATTCATAATTTAAAGGGAATAACATTTTATATTGTAAATTTCAGTGTCCAAGATCACATATGATCTATTTTAAAATTCACAGCTTAATGTCTTAAATTTTTTTTAATTTAATGGGCACAACTATCATTCTGAACAATGTACATTTGTTTTTTGTTCAAGAAATTGATGGTATTTTACAATGTAAACAAAATAAATACTACAAATAATGATATACAGTTGTCTCAGCTACATCACAATTGCAGTATTATCCTGTTTTAATTTTATTGGTTTGATTTTGCAATACTTGAAAACTTTATGCAGCATTTTGTTTGTTTTTTTAAATATGATTACACATATAGTTTTATTTTTATCATAGTTGCAATATGTCTACTGTTAGGGGTTTGCACATGAAAAGATTACATTTTTATAGGCCAATTGGAACCTCACCCATGCAGTGTGTTGTTTATATATAAATTTTAGTGGTTTGTTTCCACCTGTACCATGTTTGTTATTGTTTGATATTGTGTTACAATTCTATTTCTACTTGTACTGTGTATTCTTGTTTGGTATTGTGTTTATATATTTGTTTTGTTGTATTGTGTTTATTGTTGTTTAATATTGTGTAGTTTACCTTTAAATTTGCATAGAATTATCTGCAGATGGTTCATCTTTTCGAACCTGTCAGCTAAAATTTTTTTTTTATCCTTTTTTTTTTCTGCTACCGGGAGATAAAATGTTGCATCATAAAAAATATAATGCATCATTTCCCATTCAAATTAATTTAAATAATATAATTTATTTCAATTTTACAACTTAAATTAACATTTTCAAACACCTAATTTCTAATCACAAGTTTTAAACTTATAATGTAAATTTTAATGATAAATAATTCAATATTTCCTTATTTTTCAATGTAAACATTATCTCTTATTAAGATTATTTAAGTGCAATTAGTATTTTATTATATTTCAGTAATTTAACTTTCAAATTTCTTTCAACATACATCGCGAATGTGTAAACACATCGGAATTTTCTAAGTCTAAAATATAAAAAATAGAAATCTTTTATTTATCAATATTTCCCTTTTAAATCATATTATGTGGATAGAAATATTTATTTCTAGCCGATTGCAAAATTTTCAGTGACTTGTGGTAAATACTTTGGCAGAAATACGCAAAAATGTATTTTCTATCTTTTCTCTTTTTTAATTTCGGCGCGCGACGCCATGAGATCATTCTTTCCGACATTTTGAAAGTTCCAGCAAGAAGGGTATTCCCCTTTGCCAAACAGACGCTTAGCTCAAAACCGGACGTCTGCTAAATCGTTTAACATTCCTTTTGGAACACGCGCGTTGTGTGTGACGTCAGGCGCGGGGAGGATAGGCGTTTTTAATTGGCTGGCGCGCTCTGTAATGGCTTTTCATGTTTGAAACTCTTCTGGAAAAGTCATCATTCTTCACCAGGGAGCCGTTGGAGCAAGTAATTTGTGGGGGCTGCGACGCCGTGCTTTTTTAGCCGGTTGTTGCGGCAGAGGAGTTCGGCGAGCGAGTGAGAAGAGTTCGACGTTTCGTTAGGCCTTAGCGGCCGTATATCATCTAAAGGAAATATAATATTTTTCTCTTCAAGAAACATTTCTAAGTAAATTTCATGGAACATTAATTGAAAGCCCTGAATGGTTCTTCTGCTCATCGACATTTTATTGTTCTTCGATCAACAAATATGAATTGAACATCTGTTTTTTTTGTCGATGCGATAAATGGTAAATTGCCTATGGAGTAGCGAACTGAAATCGTCAAAATCTGCATTACTGAAGGAAGTTTTCAAACATCCTATTTCCAATTTTCCAAATCCGTAACTTTTCATTCGGTTTGGATTCGCATTTAATAAAAAGAAATAGAATCTACATTCCTGAAAGAAGTCTGTTTACAGCATGTTCCCAGTTCTCCAAATACAAGAGCCCTTCTACGACCCTAGTTGGACTTTACATTCCTGAACTTTAATCCCTAATTTGACTTTATATTCCTGAACTTTAAGCCCTAGTTTAACTTTACATTCCTGAACTTTAATCCCTAATTTAACTTTACATTCCTGAACTTTAATCCCTAATTTGCAAAAAGAAATATTACGTAAACTTCTGCTTTTTCTTAGATGATAATATGTCTCTAATTGTCTAAAATTATAGTAAATTTTACATTCACTTTGATAATCTTTACATAATTCATAATGTAAGAATGCATTCAAATCAGCAAGTTTTATATATGTTTAAATAAACGTCATTTGTGAATTATCTTTCTGTGTTCAAGTACTTGGGTGAGTGTTTACTTTTCTTTATTTTTTTTCAGCTACGATAACTAGTAAACATAATTTTATTTGATCTTATATAATTTAAAATAATTCTAAAAAAACCACATTTGGCAATGTCAACCACTTACGTCATCGGCTGTAGTGTAATTTTGAGCTTATGAATCGGAATTAATTTTTGTTCAATTCAAACTTTGGATTGAATTTCACTCTCCGATTCATTAAGCCCAACTTTACAGTACACACGGCATCGGTAGAACATCGTCACTAATAATAACAAACTTCTAATAGAGAATATACAGACCATAAATAATAGGAGCTGAAACACTGAGTGGAATAAACTTATTATTTAAGATTTATTATAAGAAAAACTAAGTTAAAAATAAGAGGGTACAATGGTAGTCCATACAGACTATACAGAGTATAAATAACAAGGATCTGAAACACTGAGTGGAATAAATTTACTATTTAAGTTGTAATGTAAGAAAAACTAGGTTGAAAATAGGAGGGTACAGTGGGGATCCATACCAGGCCAGTTAAGTGGGGGAGGGGGAAGGTACTAACAAGAGTACGAATGGCTACAAGAGTACTACTAGACATGTACTAACAAGGCACAAAACAGTGAATCAATGCACATGAAACAGCAATGCACACACCAAGTGACAATGAGCAATAAACTCATGCCGTACACACCGGCGATTGTTTGTGGAAGAAGCAAAACGCTATATAAAATGTCAGTTGCTCTGAAGCACCATCAACTAATGAGAAAAATTAATTAAAAATTCTATCGAGCTTTGTGGAAGCCAAAGTGTGAAAGAAGCATTGGAAAATGATAAATGGAGTATCAAATTAAAGGTAATTAGAAATGATGAACTATAGGAATAATGACTTAACTAAATAAAATAATAAAGGGGAAATTATTTAAAATATTAAAAATATGGAGTTATAGGGGAAACAATGTGATTGCAAGCATGTCACATAGTGATGTTGTCGCATTTTCCATGTGACAATTAATTTGGAACTACTGAACTGATTTTATAGCTTCTCTTAGAATAATACTGATGATACTCTCCACTTAAAAATAGGATATGTTATATCTCTATGCAAACTGTTCTCAAGGGTCTGTAAGAGGGAAAATCGTCCTAAAATTTACATTTCTTTGAATCTGTTAAGACTAAAAACATGAAATTTGATATGGTTGTTACCAGGGTTGGAAAAAAACCGGGTTTTTTTGTAAAAAACCAAAAAAAACGGTTTATTTGGTTTAAACCAGGTTTTTTTGGTTTAAACCAGGTTTTTTAAAATATATTTTCCTATTGCATACAGATGCATATCTGTTGATAAAATAAACATTTTTGGATATTATATAAGTAATACAACTTTTGAAAATATTTAAATTAAATAATTACAGTCAATTATATAGAAAATTGAAATCATTTCTAATTTAAACATTATTAGGAACAGCTATGTCTTATGTTCAAAGTAAACTGCTCTATACAGTGAAACATTGATACCTTGAAAATCGTATGAAGAATCCTTGGATTAATAATATAATAATCAATCAATAAACATTTGATGCTGTTTCATGAATATATTATTCT
The DNA here is from genome assembly GCA_963932465.1 of Maratus speciosus. Taxonomy (NCBI): domain Eukaryota; kingdom Metazoa; phylum Arthropoda; class Arachnida; order Araneae; family Salticidae; genus Maratus; species Maratus speciosus. The sequence continues at coordinate 559,670,281 of OZ010794.1, read as the reverse complement.
GTGGTTGTTATTATTATTTTTTTTAATATCCAAATATTTCTGGTTATTTTGTTTTCCGAGTGATAACTGCAAGTGTCCAAGTCAACATTTTTGGCCATTAGATTCAGCAAATAGCAGAAAAGATTGATTGGTATTATTGAAATGCTATAACTAGCACTCAATTTTTGAAAGCTGTGTTATTAAACTTCACTAGGGGGCTCGGCCCCCTACGAGCTACGCTCGCCAACCCCCGTCCAAACACCGTAGACTCTAAATGCACGCTAATTTGGTCGGCTTTAAAAAGATTTCGAAAGATTGAATTATCTCTCTATTCTAAAATAAAGTAACTACCGCTGTCACCGCCGCCGCCGCCGGTTTTGAATTTTTTGTGACCGGAGGTCTTTCTTCGTTAATATTAAGAAAAATAATGCATACAAAAATATGAAACTCGGTAGTATTATACAGAAATGTTTGATAAACACGCTGATGCAGACAGTTTTCAGATCGAAGAATTATTTTAAGAGATATTTAATGCTAAAGTTGGACAAAATCGTTCCACTAAAAAAGTTTTATAGGAGCAAAAACTGTTCATAGGAATTTAATCATTTTTAGATCATTTTATGCGTTAGAATTTGCCGGAGTGCAGATTGCATTAATTTTTTTATTTTGACTAATTTTTTGAGGTTTTATTTCTATTTTAAATTCAGATTTTCAGCATTTCTAGAGATATTTTTAACAGATTTTAGAAAGATATTAATTTAAACTGTTGCCAACTGCATAAACAGCGGAAACAATAATGTTTGCTTCAAAAAAAAAATATTTATACGTGTAAATAAATTAAAAATTTATTTACACGTGACTATTATAAACAGATAAAAACATTTGGGATTAGAATTAAATAATTATACACAAAAAGCAGGAACTTATTAAAAATTACGTCATAAAAACTATAATTACACGTGAATTTTAAGAGAGAAAGGAATTTGTAAAACAATAAATTTATTAACATGCGTTAGAAGTTTTAAATAGGAGAAATTACGTCATATTTACGTCACATTACAGTTATTACATAAAATGAACACAAAATAATATTGCAAAACGGTTTAAATTTAGAAATCGCGCTAGACATTTATTTGATATTTTAAGAGGATACTTTTCAACTATTTATGTTAGGAAAGCGCAAATAATATTTCATTTCTAACACAAGCATTTTCACGTGAATATTAAAAAGAGAAAGAATAGTTTGGTCAAAATTACGTCAGATTAAAAACGATTAATTTAAAATGTCTCATTTAAAAGAACTTTCTTTTCACTTTGTTAAAAAATACCAGGAGACAAAGACTCTGTTTACTTAATTCCTTTTATATTAGCTTATTTTGAAATGTTGTTACGCGTGTCTAAGTCATTAAGTTATTTTTATTTAGACGTTTTATTTGTATTTTTATTAATGTTGTACTAATTTATTTGTTTTTTCGTTATTTAAAATAAAAATTATGTCAATTTGTATAATTTGGCGAGTGGTTTGACGATTTATATAATTTGGCGAAATGGGTCGACGGGATAATCAAGTAGTACCGCAACGGATTTGGCGTTAAAATTCCCCAATCAAAGAGAAATGAATAGAAATCCGTTTATAGAGAGATCGCCACTGTTTTTTAAATTATAATTCAATCTTTCGAAATCTTTTTAAAGCCGATCAAATTAGCGTGCATTTAGAGTCTACGGTGTCTGGAAGGGGGTTGGCGAGCGTAGCTCGTAGGGGGCCAAGCCCCCTAGTAATTTAAAAAACAGTGGCGATCTCTCTATAAACGGATTTCTATTCATTTCTCTTTGATTGGGGAATTTTAACGCCAAATCCGTTGCGGTACTACTTGATTATCCCGTCGACCAATTTCGCCAAATTATATAAATCGCCAAATTATACAAATTGACATAATTTTTATTTTAAATAACGAAAAAACAAATAAATTAGTACAACATTAATAAAAATACAAATAAAACGTCGAAATAAAAATAACTTGATGACGTAGACACGTGTAACAACATTTCAAAATAAGCTAATATAAACGGAATTAAGTAAACAGAGTCTTTGTCTCCTGGTATTTTTTAACAAAGTGAAAAGAAAGTTCTTTTAAATGAGACATTTTAAATTAATCGTTTTTAATCTGACGTAATTTTGACCAAACTATTCTTTCTCTTTTTAATATTCACGTGAAAATACTTGTGTTAGAAATTAAATATTATTTGCGCTTTCCTAACAAAAATAGTTGAAAAGTATCCTCTTAAAATATCAAATAAATGTCTAGCGCAATTTCTAAATTTAAACCGTTTTGCAATATTATTTTGTGTTCATTTTATGTAATAACTGTAATGTGACGTAAATATGACGTAATTTCTCCTATTTAAGACTTCTAACGCATGTTAATAAATTTATTGCTTTACAAATTCCTTTCTCTCTTAAAATTCACGTGTAATTATAGTTTTTATGACGTAATTTTTAATAAGTTCCTGCTTTTTGTGTATAATTATTTAATTCTAATCCCAAATGTTTTTATCTGTTTATAATAGTCACGTGTAAATAAATTTTTAATTTATTTACACGTATAAATATTTTTTTTTTTTGAAGCAAACATTATTGTTTCCGCTGTTTATGCAGTTGGCAACAGTTTAAATTAATATCTTTCTAAAATCTGTTAAAAATATCTCTAGAAATGCTGAAAATCTAAATTTAAAATAGAAATAAAACCTCAAAAAATTAGTCAAAATAAAAAAATTAATGCAATCTGCACTCCGGCAAATTCTAACGCATAAAATGATCTAAAAATGATTAAATTCCTATGAACAGTTTTTGCTCCTATAAAACTTTTTTAGTGGAACGATTTTGTCCAACTTTAGCATTAAATATCTCTTAAAATAATTCTTCGATCTGAAAACTGTCTGCATCAGCGTGTTTATCAAACATTTCTGTATAATACTACCGATTTTCATATTTTTGTATGCATTATGTTTCTTAATATTAACGAAGAAAGACCTCCTGTCACAAAAAATTCAAAACCGGCGGCGGCGGTGACAGCGGTAGTTACTTTTTTTTAGAATAGAGAGATACCTTAAGTTACTCTTTTAAATTCTTTAAGGATAATATTCCCCAATCCCAATCCAGAAAATTTTCTTTTACAACTTAATCAAAATCTTAAAGATCATTGTATTTTGTTATTAACTGCTATAAATAATTTGCATTTTTTAAATGAAAATATTTTATGTTAAATATTGAATATTATTTATCTATTTTATCTTTTCTAATTTCACATATTTTAAGAAAAACCTTTAGGGTACCAGATATGTTCATCAGCACATGCTAATTTTCATTCTACATGCATAGAAACATGACCTAGGCTCATTATGTCTCATGTTGACTGCTGAGATGAAGTGTTAAAAGTAGAAATTACTTCTATCAATAATTTAAAACAATTAAATTACAAAAAAGAGAAAATATTATATTAGATTTTTTCTAAAAAAACCAAATGGTTTTTTTTGACAAAAAAACCAATTGGTTTAAACCATGGTTAAAACCACTTGGTTTAAACCGTGCCAACCCTGGTTGTTACTTTTAAGATGTTTGCTTGTTAAGAACATTTATTAAAAGATTTGAGATCTATGATTACTCCAAAACTATTTGGGTTAGAAATTTTTTATTTGACATACAGATTTATGTTAAAACGTGAAAAAAAAAAATCACATATATATTACTGGCATGAAACTCATAATAAAATTGTTAACACTTAAAAACACAATACAAAAAGTAGAATATGATACATAAAGAAAATAATAAAATTAGCTAGGGGATGTAAAATAATTAGCATGATGTTAATATATATAGCAATATATATATTATATATATATATAATCCAAGGGTGAGTAAAAACCATAAAAAAAAATCATGAGTGACTAATAAAATGAAACCATAGTATGCACACTCTGTAACAAATTCTTAAGATAGAAAATTATGTCTCTTATACCATATTTATTAAAGGATTTTCACAGAATCCAAAAAAATAGTTGAGAGATAGCACAGGGTTAATACTAATGAGACTGGCACAAAATAAACTTTTTCCTTTTCTACTCATTAGTTACTTTTTCATATGTTTAACATTAATAGACATTTTTACTTTTTCATACATTGAACATTAATAGATTTTCTTTTAAAACTCTTTGCAATGAAAATATGATTTCTGTTACCTAATGATCTACCTAATGTATTACTGTATCATAAAAGTGGAATAGTTTTTCCAAGTAAAAAATTTCACATAAGCTTAAAGAATTTTTTTTTTTTTTTTTTTAATATAAAAGATAAATATCATAAATTAAAACATTTTATCCTTTTATTTATTTATTCATTTTAATTTCTCATAATAAGCACAGTGGGAAGTTTTCTACAAAAGTAATAATTGTGTCATGATGTCTTAACAAACCAGAAGGATCCCCCCGTGTGTACAAAATTATAAAAATTATGGAAAAGAAAGCTAAAGAAATAAATATAAGGCATTTAAAGATGCCTATTAAAATGTCTTTAGCTATATCTCTCTTTTACCTGTTTAGGTATGTGCACATATAGAGATTTATTATATACTTTCTGAATTTATATTCAGTTAATAAAGTTTTTTTTAAACCCACGGTTCAGTATGCAATTTCTTTCTCCCAGCTTATTTTGTGTCGTCTTCAAAAAATAACGTTACTTTACAGAAGCCAGCCGTAAAGCAAAGCAGTACGATTAAATACTCTATAGCAATTTTTTAAACTTCTAAGCATCGCACATTTTCAATTTTTATACCGTTGTATTAGGAAAAAATATTGGCAACGGAAGTACTCCATTTCTGTAGAAAGTAAAGGTAAAATAGTTGTAAAATATTAATTATATATTTTTGTTACCATTTTTTTCCTAACAACTGAAAGAAAATGTAATTAAAATACGTGCTATTTTGAAAAAATATAAACGAATGATTTCTGCTAAAACATGGAGCTATTATAAACTATATTTAATTTTAAATATCTATATTAATGTTACAAACAAATGAAGGCCTATGAATCATGAGACAGCCATTTTTTTTTTTTTTTTTTTGTCGAGTTTCTTTAATTACGGCATCTTTTTGCTGCATTTGTGTATTATTTCGCAATAGCGATGTTCTATGCCTACTTTACTGTAGATGTTTAAGAGTGGATCATAAATGTGGAATTCTTAAGCAGATGCGAATGATGTAATTTTATGTAAAATAAAAGCATGTGCTGTAAGTCTTAAAATTGAAATATGTTTTGTACGATTTATATATACATTTTTTTTTTCATCGGGGGCAATGCTAAATTCTGAAAAAACAGAATTTCCTGTTTTCTAGTTTTTTTGTGCATGACTGAGTTAAGCATTGACAAACTTGTATATTTTTAGGCATTTTTTATAAAATGTTAATGATACAAGCTCAAGTGGGGAATTTCTAGAAAATCTTAGCAGTCAAGGGTTTATTTTATCAGCCAGTAAAATGTACAGTTGAAAATGGTTATGACAAAATTTACACAACTGCAAAAATAGTTGATTACTGTTACTTCGATGCATTTTCATAATGTTTTTTTTCCCCCATAAAATTAAGAAATATATACAAGAGAGGAAAGTTTAATATAGAATACAACTTAAACCACTTTTGATGCTGTTCGCATCTATCATTGGACCCGGTATATTTTAAAGTCCTATTTTGAGAATCGATAAAATTTTTCTGTTAAAATCATATTTTATTTATTTATTTTTTTGTACAGTAGCATAACTTTCTGAAAATGATATTTTCAAAACTACTTATTGGACTATTAACATAGAACTTTTTTATGGAAAAGCATTTAAAAGTACAAATTAGTCAATAATAAGTATAAAATATTAAAAAAAAGTTTAAAAATTCCTTCAAGAACTTATGAATTTGATTTGGAAAAATTACAGCATTATATTCTCATTTTTGGCAAGGAAAAATTTGGCTTTTTTTTTTTTTTTCCAAAATTAGAGCTTTCCGGCAACCCTAGCTGAATGTCATAGCTGCTTGTCGTGTGTGATGAGTGGTTTGGACTTCACTAGAAATTTTAATGTCCAGCCTAATTAGGCACAATAAATTTTCTAAATTGTATAAAAATATTAAGTTACTTTATGATTACGTTTACCAAAAGACACAACATTTAATACAGTACTAACATTCAAAACTTTATTCCATCTGACTTCAAAATAAAATAGTTTGCTTATTTTGTATTTCACTAAAAAAATAGTTTTCAATGACCTTGAAAGCGTTTAACTGAAATATATTTACTATTTATACATTTATCATTTGCATAGAAAAAAACTTAATTCTTGTTTCTTATGCTATCAATTATCAAACAAATCTCAATCTGATTTAATTCTAATACATACATATACTCCGCAGATAAGGCAGGAGAAAAATTTGTAGCACCATATTTGACGACTTAACTCACTTTTGGCATGAAATAAACACATAAAAATCCAATATATATAATAAATCCAAAAATAATAAATATGATTTTAACAGAGAAATTTTATTGGTTCTCTAACTTTTCTGTATAGAGCTACAAAATGCACCAGTCTCAATGCTAGGTGCGAGCAGCACCAAAAGTGGTTCCCTTGTTACAGTGATGGAATAGCTGCGCCAAATCGATAATGCTGCGCATTTCTGCGCCGAAACGATCATTTTCCAACAAAATTGCGCCGAACTGCGCCAATTCGATAATAATTCTTGAGTCAAATCGATCATTTTCCATCCGAATTTCGCCAAAAGATTGCGAAAAACATGAGAATTTGTTCAAAAGATCGCGAAAAACACGCGATGTTTGTTAAATGATCACGAAAAAAAAAACAAAAAAAAAGCGTGAATTTTAACAAAGAATCGCTAATTTCGTCAAAAAACGAACAAAACGCGGTCAAAAGATCGCGAAAAAAAACGTGATTTCGTTAAAAGATCGCGAATAAAACGCAAATTTCGTCAGAAGATCGCGAAAAACACGCGAATTTTGTCAAAAGATCGCGAAAAACACGCGAATTTTGTCAAAAGATCGCGAAAAACACGCGAATTTCGTAGGATCGCGAGAAAAACGTGAATTTTGTCAAAGGTTTGCTAATTTCGTCAAAGAACAAACAAAACACGGTCAAAAGATCGAGAAAAAACACTTTTATTTAAAAGATAAAGAAAAAAAAAGCAAATTTCATCTAAAGGTGTCAAATTTCGTTAAAAGATCGCGAAAAACACGAGATTTTCGTCAAAAGATCGCGAATAACACGTGAATTTCGTCAAAGGATCGCGAAAAAAACGTAAATTTTGTCAAAGGATCGCTAACTTCGTCAAAAAGCGAACAAAACGCTGTCAAAGGATCGTGACAAAATGCGATTTCAGTTAAAAAATTGCGAAAAAAACTTCAAATTTCATCAAAATGTCGCGAAAAACACGCGAATTTCGTCAACGGATCACGGAAAAAAAGGTGAATTTTGTCAAAGTATAGGTAACTTCGTCAAAAATCGAACAAAACACGGCAAAAAGATCACGAAAAACGGTACTTTAGTTAAAATATCGCGAAAAAAACCCAGCAAATTTCATCAAAAGGTCTCAAATTTCGTCAAAAGATCGCGAAATACACGATATTTTCATCAAAAGATCGCGAAAAACGTCAAAGGATCACGAAAAAAACGTGAATTTTGTCAAAAAATAGCTAATTTCGTCAATAAACGAACAAAGCACGGTCAAAAGATCGTGAAAAAACGCTACTTTTGTTAAAATATCGCGAAAAAACTCGCAAATTTCATCAAAAGGTCGCAAAAAACACGCGAATTTCGTCAAGAGATCGCAAAAAACACGCGAATTTTGTCAAAGGATCGCGAAAAAAAAAAACGTGAATTTTGTCAAACGTTCGCTAATTTCGTCAAAAAAAAAAAAAAAACGAACAAAACGGGGTCAAAAGATTGAGGAAAAACGCGAATTTCGTTAACACGTCGCGGAAGAATTTCATCAAAAGATCGCGAAAAACCGCTAATTTTGCCAAAAGATTTTGAAAAACACTCTAATTTCATCAAAAGGTAGCTAAAAATACGCAATGTCAAAAAAAATTGTGAACAATACGCAAATTTGGTCAAAAGATCGCAAAAAACATGCAAATTTCGTCAAAGGATTGCGAAAAAACGCGAATTTTGTGAAAGAGTCGCGGTAAAAACACTAATTTCGTCAAAGATTCACAGAAAAATCGTGAATTTCGTCAAAGGTTCGCAGAAAAACGCGAACTTCGTTAAAGAATTGCAGAAAAAAGCAAATTTCGTCAAAGAATACCAAAATGACATTTTGATGCTACAAAAAGTTATTTTCTGCTCCAAAGCGGCTTTTTGCTGCTCCAAAATGAGCGTTTTTGCTGCTCCAAAATGAGGACCATGCTGTTCCATCACTGTTAGTACCATGTTTACATTACAGTAATTTTGAAAGTTGCAAAATATAGCTAACTAGTAAAATTATATATAAAGTTTTTGGCATATCTCTATAGTTAGCAGTCTTTGAAGACTACCTAAAAATTCACTTGCCAGTGACGAGTAAAATGATGTATTTCCCTATCCCTGATTACAAGCAGACCTCAATTCGATTTTTTCCTCCTATATTTCCTATGTTCAGTTGAAAATTATTATGACAAAATTTACGCAACTGCAAAAATAGTTGATTACTGTTACTTTGATGCATTTTCACAATTTTTTCCCCTATAAAATTAAGAAATATATACGAGAGGAAAGTTTAATATGGAATAAAACTTAGTACCAAGTTTACATCGCAGTAATTTTGAAAGTTGCAAAATATAGCTAACTAGTAAAAAAAAAAAAAAAAAGTTTTAGGCATATCTCTATAGTTTGCAATTTTTGAAGACTACTTAAAAATTCACTCGCCAGTGACGAGTAAAATGATGTATTTCCCCATCCCTGGTTACAAGTAAACCTCAATTCGATTTTTCCCCCTATATTTCCTCCAAGGTTCAGGGTATTAGCATGTGTTTGATTGTGTTACTCTCCTGTACCCTATGCATCTATAAATTAACAATTTAGAAAATGCATAAGCACTGCTAAAAACCCACTTTCAGCGATTGCTCTCCATTGGGTTCGAAAACTTCTGTGCATATTATGACTTTATATGACATATAGATCTTTATACATGCCACACAGTTCATTAAAAGGTTAATTCAGCTAGAAAGAAAGCACATAATGCTGAAAATTCTTTTTTAGCAATTAACATTCATCTATAAATGACAATGTATCCATATTATTTTGTGTAGCTTTATATATGAATTGTTTTAGTAAGCAAACAATTATTATACTCATACAAAATAATATTGTAAAATTTAGTTCAGCTGATAAATGCATAACACAGTTAAAAACACATTTTCAGTAATTCTTGTTTTTAACTAATTTGAATTTTTTGTGGCAGTTCTATATATGATCCATGGAACTTATACGCATCACATAATATACTAAAGTTTAGTTATGCTTGAGAACAAACACACTTAAAAACACATCACTCATAGATGATGATGTATAGGAATTAATTTGTGCATACTCCATTTTCAACAGCAAACATGCTGTAGTGAACCTCAGTAACATATACTAATTTTGGTACAATCCAAGTATATTTATGAAAGATAGAGCATGAACAGTCAAACCAAGGTCATAAAGACTTTCCAATTATATTTTAAAATGTTAAAATGACAATTTATACATTTGGCATACATGTAGTACATGCCCATGTAGTACATGTACTACATATATGTAGTTTTGAAAAAATTCTTTTTATTTAAAAAAAAAAAAAATGTACATTTAAATTATTTATTGTTTTATTCATAAACAATTTATGTAAAAGAAGTAAATAATAATTATCTTTGTTACCTATTATTGTTTCTGATAGGTTTTCTATTCAGTATAATATATCTGTTATTTTCTTTTTGTATATTACTTTTATGTATAATTTTATTTTGTTGACCATAACTTTTATATTTTGTTTACAGAGAATATGAGAAGATTCAAAAAATAGTTGAAGACCTTAAGACTGAATACACCAATTTAGAACGCCGAGATGTTGCATGTCGTGAAAATATTAAAAATTCTAAAGAAAAATTAAAGAAATTAGCAAAGAATTTAGAAACAGAAGAAGCAAAGGTTAGTCTGTTTTATTTTTCTTTCGTATTAATATAATAAATCCAAAATATTCTGTTAGTTTAATAATGTGTGTTTCTAATAATGTAAATTGGATATTGCTTCCTTAGATTCCAATTCTGAAGAAACAAGTGACAACTCTTGAGGGGGAAATTGCTGAACTTGAGGAAGTGAAGAAAACCACTGAGAAAACAAAAGCAGCTGAAGAAGAAAAGTTAAATGAGGTAAATAATGAAATACTTTTAAAATATTATTTTAAATATTTTAATCTGTATTTCTTCAGGCATGAAAGAGTTCCTCCTAAAGGAGAAATTCCGCCTTTTTAAAAGCAAATTTGGACATGCTCTGGATTGATGCAAAGCAAAAATGCAATGAAAATATTAGAAGCATATGGAGAGGCGGGGGGGGGGGGTCTAGAAAGCTTAATAATTAGACATTTTGTCTACTGAAATCCCTGGAGTTTGTTTCTGAATTCCTGTACTATCAAATCAAAGGTGAGCCTTTATTATAAGCATCTGAAAGTCATGTAAATTAACTTCTTTAAATAGGGAAAGGAAGTTACCATAAGGTTCTTTTTGAATAGAATATTTTATTCTATTTATAAAACACTTCTGTGTAATTTCAGTGATGCATTTTTGGAAATTTATTTCTGGAGAAAAGATTAATTATTGGCATGCATATATTTGGCATAGAGATTTTTTTTTTTTTTTAAGTAAAATCTTAAACAGTCAAATTATTCAAAATAATACATTTATTTAGAAAAATTAATCTCTGTACTTCACATAAGTTTATCAGATACATTTGGATGGATTTAAAATTTTAGCAAACTGTTTCCAATTTTCTTTTTTGATTTTATGAATTTATACATTTATTGTTATTTTTTTCCCTTTTAATATTTTCTAAGTTACAAAAAGAAAATAACAATCATATGTACAGTTATAATTCATTTTATTGTGTTGTAATATTCATTTTATTGTAACTGTTAAAATGCGTCTAAAGTATACAAGTTTGTCCGTATTTTATAGATGGAAAAAAATTTCCACCTTTTTTCCCATTTCCCACTTTCATGCCTGATTTCTTGCATTTGTGTTATTTGAATTTTCATAAGATGATCTATTAATGTCTAAAAATTCTTTTTATTGTTACAATTTTTTTCTTTCGTTCTCTTTTTATACATTTAGAGTGTTATACAAATATGGGTTTGTATTTATTATTTGCATATTTTGCTGATTTAAAGAAGTCAAATTACATATTACTATTATAAATGAAATAACTTTTATATTAATATTATATATGAAATAACTTTTATATTAATATATCGCACACTAACACCTTGTAATACTATACTAATTTCAAATGCTAAAAGGTGTAAATTAAAACTTTAAAACTAGTAAAAATACATTTATTTCGACTATTTAGATGTTTCAACTCTACCCCAGTCATTTTCAAAACAAATTAATAAAAATATTCTAAAGTTATGAAACGCCATCATTCAATCATATTATGCATGTTATTAGGTAGATTTCGTAAGAAATACTACCTATTGCAGTCGTTACCATGGTGTGACTTTTGAAAAATTCCTTCATAACTTTAAATTATATGATCCCAGGAACCCAAAACCACCCCCGACCTAAAAAGTTTATATATTATATATATATATGTATGTACTAAATTTTGTCCGCACGATAAAAGTCACAATTATACATGGATCGTCTCCAAACTCACCAAACACATTGAGAAGGCTAATATCTCAGCGGGGATTGCAAATGAGAAAAATCAGCCCAAAGCAGTAAAAATGGGGGAGGGTTAAAAATTTTGAATACAGTCTTAACATTATTCTGATAAAATCAGCTCTTACAGGTAAATGACAGGAAAATTTAAAAAAATTATTGCGTTATAGCAGTTGCCAACAATGGAGAAAAAAAAACACAATTAAATTCTTACCACAACAATTATTTTTCTATTGCGAGATTTCCACGTGAAAAATAAAAATCTATACATATGTATTACGCCATCGTATCTCCATACATATAAGGAGGTTACCGTAGGGTAACCTGTTATGCCGCCAAGTTCGTCGCCAACTTGACTACATCACCAAATTTGGCTAAAAAATTAGTTGCCAAAAGTGACACCAACTTGTCGATATCTCTAATATTTCGCCAAATTCCCATAAACTTCCATTGTAAAGCAATAGGATTTACTTGCTTACAAAAAATCAACAAATTGCGATATTTTAATCCAACAAAAACTAATATTGGTACTACTTGGTTATCCCGTCGACCAAAAATTTATTGACAAACTATAAGATTAAATGCTAATAATGGCTGATTGTAAATGTCACATTCACTTGACTTTAAGCAAATTACACGTGTTTACGCCATCAAGTGATTTTTATTTTTACGTTTTATTTGCATTTTTATTAACGTTATACTAATTTATTTGTTCTTTCGTTATTTAAAATACAAATTTAACTTTTAACTTTGAAATCTACTTGTGCCTGTAGGCCGAAGCCGGCAGGAATTTTTCTAATTTTACTTGGATGTTTATTTATTTATTTTTTTATTTTTTTCTTAATCACTGAGGATTTTTATTTTTTATTTTCTTAATCACTGAATATTTTTATTTTACTTAGATGTTTATTTTATGTACTCAGTGATTAAGAAAATAAAAAATAAAATCAACATCCAAGTAAAATAAAAAGTAATATGCATAATATGAAAGAACACCTGCAAAATTGAATGATGGTGTTTCATAGACTGTGCAATTTTAGAATATTTTATTTGTTTTGAAAATGACTCGGGTATAGTTGAAACATGTAAACAGTTGAAATAAACATATTTTTAGTGGTTTTAAAGTTTTAATTTACACCTTTTAGCATTTGAAATTAATATAACTTTATATTAATTAGAATTTAAAAGAGATAGTTATTTTTTAAAAGTATTGAATAATAACTTTTTGTTACATAATGTATTCACCAATAATATTGTTTTCTTGCACTTGTCCTGTGCAAGTGGTGAGGGCAAGCAGAACTTATAATCAACAAAGCAGGTAGACAACGTTCTTTCTCATTATTTTGCTAATAAACACAACAATTGTCATTTCAAACATGCTGTGTACCTTATATGTGCATATGGCAGAAGAAGAGGAATGCTATACGTTGGGATATTCCATACTTTGGAATGAAATAATTGTATATTCATTTTAGTGGTTTTAATAACTTTGTATTTTCATAAAAAATGATAACAGACTAAAAACAAAAAGCAGACTATTTTGATGTAAAGAAAAAGATACCAAAAGAAAATTTTGGTTGGATGAAAAATGTTAGTGATATCAAAAATCAATCCCCCCCCCCCCCTCCGCCTTTTCCCTCTTGGGATATCTTACAACATCAAGTGCCAGAGCCCCCCCTCCTCCTCCCTAAAGTGATAATGTTATAAATGCACAATCCCTTATCATAGCTGCCAACTCTTCCGATTTTTTCAGAATTCTTCTGAAAAATCGGCATGTTTCCGATTTTACCCGCGTAATGAGTTTTCTTCTGCTTTTCGTCATTTTCTTCCGATTTTTGGCCTTTTTTTACGCGAGTTTCGTCAAAGGATCGTGGGAAAACCCAAAATTTTGCCGAAGGTTCATGGGAAGGACGCAAATTTTGTCAGAAGATCGCATAAAAAACGAGAATTCCCCCAAAAGAGCACGTAAAAACACAAATTTTGTGAAAAGAACGTGAATTTTGTCAAAAGATCAGGTAAAAAAAGCACCATCAAAAGATTGCGTAAAAACACTATTTCCGTGAAAAGATTGTGTAAAAACGTGAATTCCATTGAAGGATCGCGGAAAAAACGCGGTGTTTCGTGAAAAGATCGTAGAAAAAACCAAATTTCACTGATGGATTGCGGAAAAAACCCAAGTTTCGCTGAACGATCGCGGGAAAGATGGGAATTTCGTCAAAAGATTGCGTAAACAATGTGTAAGAGTGATTTTTGTCCAAATTTTCCAAAAATTTAAGGCATTGATTTCTGAAAATTAAAAAAAAATCGGCCACCAATTCAGACATTGCAATTTTGACATTTTCGGCCAAAAAAATTTATTTTGTCAATCGTTTGCAGAAAAATTGCCAATTTCGTCAAAGGATCGCGTGGAAAATGCTAATTTTGTCAAAAGATCATGAAAAAACGACAAATTTCGGCTGAAGATTGCGAATTTTGTCAAAGGGTCGCGCAAAAAAACGCATAGCTAGTGTCGGAAGTGGTCTCCCCCCCCCCCCCCCCCCCCCCCCCCCCCCTTAGTTGTAACTTTTCAGAAAATTTGCTGTGAATTTCAGAAATTTTTTTTTTACTCAGAATCACCCTAAAAAAAAAATTAGGAGTCAGAAGTTTTAAGTGTGTCTTTTAATGTGAAAGGTAGGATATCTATGAATATTAAAAAAAAAAGAATTAGTAATTTTTAATATATTTAAGTTATTCTTTATTTTCATAATATATATTGTGCAATTGCAAATTAGTGAATATTTTATTCGGGTTTCTCTTTGAAATTTGTTTGTTTATAAGGATTCAGCTGTTTTTAAATCCTTACTGAAAGCGTTATAAAACTTAAAAAATCTTCTGATTTTTCACCAAAATCTTCTGACTTCTTCTGATTTTTTGCCCAAAATCTTCTGAGTTTTACCGAAATTTAGTTGGCAAGTATGCCTTATTAAAGTTTTGGTAATAACATTTCTTTATCAATGCTAGAAAAGCTTGGAAAATAATTATGTGCTTTTTTAGACTAAAGAGCTGACAAAACAGTGTACATAATGTGATATAGTAATCACATTTATTATTTATTTTTTAAATTGTAATGCAGCATTATTATCTCACATTTTAAACTATTTATTTTCGACTCAAAACATCGTTCAAATTGCTTTTTTTCTTTCCTTTTTACCGCAAGTAACAGAACTTTTTATTTCAGCTTTTCCCCCTCTTTCTGTTCTATTTTTAGAATCAGCGTGACGTTGCCCGCTTCATATTGGGGTGTGTCTTCGGCGAATTAAAAAGCTTCATTCTCTCCCTGTAAAGTTTCGTTTTCTTTTCTCTGTTTTCATACGATTTAATCAGAATACGTAAATTTAATTTAACGAATAGATTTAAATCATTTCTGGAGGTAGTTTTGTAAACCCCTTTTATGTAGTATTATATATCAATGCAGCCAGTTTTTTAACAGATTTTAAGATTTACGAAAGTTTTAATATGTATTATTTTTGACAATGTGATTTGTTTTTTGAATTTCGGGCCTTTGCACCTAAATTCAAAGAGTGGTGTTCTTCAATAGCTATATCTCGATATCTAAAAGTTTATCTTCGGTCTTTGGCTTTTTAATTTAACCAGGGTTCCTATGGGTCAGGGAATTCGAAAATTTAGGCAAAAAGTCAGGGAAATGTCAGGGAATTTTTGAAATATTTGAAAAGGTCAGGGAAAAGTCAGGGAATTTTTTATGTACTACTTCCATCGGAATTTCTATTATCATCGTAAATGAAGAAATTTTGAATTAATTATTCATCCAATAAAAAATATTTATATGAAATTTGTGCAAACTATATAACAATATGAAAAATAATTAAAAAATCTGAAATTCATACAGCATATACTTTTTTTTTAGCATTTATCTAAATTAAAGTCCAATGTGGAGGGTTTTACAACAATATGTCGGCTGAATTTTTACTGAGAAAAGTCAGGGAAATTTTAAAATAAAGTCAGGGAAAACCTGGAAAAGTCAGGGAATTTTTTTATCAGAATTGCGTAGGAACCCTGTTAATGCATGTTCGATTTTTTGGATTTTTTTATCATCGAGACATTCTCTAAAGAATTATTTTGAACCAGCATTCATTTTTATCATGGAATTACTTCAAGTTCTTAATAATGCTACGTGGAACGTTTTTTTCTAATGTGTACGGTGACCTACCTATTCTAATTGGCTTCCAACCTCTCAAGTGAAACGAATAAATAAAGAAGATTTTTTTACAACTGCTGTCTTTTCAATGTGTTATCTCATCATTAAGTAAGAATGTTACATTTACTTATTCATCCTTCTTTTATTTTTATTTTTACTGCAACTCTATTTATTTCATGGCATCTCTTAAATTATTTATACCACACATACCATCCATTAAAATGCCTTAAATTATTTTTAAAGGCCTTTAAAATGCAATTTCATTGAAGATATTTTATTTTAATTTATTTAGAGTTTAAAATAAGACATTTCTGTTATATAGAGAAAAAGTGCCTGAGATAGAAATTAATTAAGTTTAATAAAATTAAGAGGGACGTGAATTTTGAATAGTTAATTATAGAGAAAGGGAATTAATTAACTATTTAAATTCCAAAAGAGAGAATATAAACAATTTTTGACACATGATTAAATAAAGAACAGTATAATGCGAAAAATCTAATGAATTCCCCCCCCCCTCTTCTACTGTAAAAGGTTATCCAACTCAATACAAAACTCTATTAAAATATTTTTTAATTAATTACAAAATAATAATAAATTAAAACTAAACTATTCAAATATTATCCAATTAATATTCTACTATTTAAACTACTTACTTCTGCCAGTGAAATACTCTACTTATAAATCACCAAAAATCAACATTTAAACACACAAAAAAAAATTTATGTAATGTGAATAAAAACCAGACGTATACATTTCGTGAGTTCCAGGGCTCACATCATCAGTATATAAAATTTATGCATAAAAGCAGTATCTCCCCCCCCCCCCCCCCCCATCCAACTACATGCAAGACGAAAACTCAAATCAAAGTATCCATTTGGGTTTTCGCCTTACATGTAGTTGGGGGATACTGTTTTTATACATAGATTTTATACACTGATGATGTGAGTCCTGGAACTCACGAAATGTATACACATTTTATTCACATTACCTAATGTATTTATTGTGTGTTTAAACATTGATTTTTGGTGATTTAGATTTCCATACAAGCTTTTATTTACTATTCTACTTGCATAATGAAATATGTCAAGCATAAAATACTCACATCCTGTTTCCTTTTTATAATATTACAGGTGATGGAGTCATTAAAAGATGAAATTCAAGGTTTTCAAGAAGAAAAGGATGAATTTGAAACTCAGTTAGTAGGATTGAGAAGTGTTGTAGATGAAAAGAAATCAGAGGTAACTTAAGAGTTATTTTTAATGTTACTGAAGGCAGTAATAATAATCATAGAAAGCTGTAATCTATTTATATAAAATCCAAGTCTCTGTGTGTCCATCACAATTCCGGTTGTGTCGCCTCATTCATTGTGTGGTTAATGGTTGATTTTCTGTGGAAAAATCCGTATTGACTTCAACAATGAGTAAGTGTTGAAAAATGCTAATGTCAGGGTTACCACAATAGTGCCAAATGTTGACCAAGTTGGCGAAATATAGCCAAATATGACAAAATCTTGCCAAATTTGGCAACAAAATAAGTTGTCATATATGACGAAATTCTCATTTAAACCCATATAGATTGGTGCCCACATTTTTTCTTGTGTTGTATATATTTTAATATCTCATTTTAGACGGGCTACCTTTCTAGTTATTATTATAAATAATTTGTGTCAAGAGTTTAAAAAAAAAATGATAAACAATTAATTTAATAATCTTAACAATTTTACTGGTATATTTAAATTAGTAAAAATGTTTTGCATTGTCATTAAAGGCTGTCATTCTTTCTTTTCTTTGTCTTTTTTGATAATTAATTATTTATAAGCAGTTGAAATTATAGAATTTTTAAGTATTTAATTCTTCATTGGAAAATCTCGTACACATACTTTCAATGTATGGCTTAATTTGTATAATAGTTATCTAACTGAAAAATTTATTATTACTATTTTAAGATTTACAAAATTATCTTTCGTTGAAACTTCTCTAAAAATTAATTCGTTGTGATTATCAATAATGTATTATAAAATACATATATATTAAATTAACTTTTTTACAACTGATTTTCAGTACATTTATATTTTAAGTTTTTTTTTTTTTTTTTTTTATACTTATGTTTGCAGCTAAACTTAACTGAAAATGAATTGGAATTAGTTCTGAGTACCGAAAAGAAAGCTAAAGAAACCCTCGATTCATTGCAGTCAGAATATGAAAAAAATATGTCATCACTGAAAGAAGAAAAGAGGTAAATTAATAAATACTTAAAGTTATTGTTATATTTACCAGTATATAATTCCCCCCCCCCCCAAAAAAAAAAGAAACAAGTTTTCCTTAATTATCTGCCATAAATAGTTGGCTCAAGCTAAAAGTCAAACATCCCAAATCTCCATTGAAAATGGTTTCTTGCGACTTGGCCGTTAGTAAATTATAGAGGGTTTTATTTATTTATTTTTATGTATTTTAATACACTTAAAAAATTTCAACAAACTCAAAAGGATTAGAAGAACATAATTCTGCAAAACAATATATAAGAATACATAATACATCCTGATTAATGTTAAAAATCTCAAATTTTTCGTTTAAAATGATCGATCAGTAGTAGCCTATAAATCATTTCCAAATTAATGATCTGCCATTAATCATTTATAAATTATTTTGAAATTAAATTTAATATTAGAATGCAAAGAAGCCAATTCACATAAAGATACTTTACATAAAAGCTTTGTGATAAATATCATTGAGATTCGACAAATATCAGTTTTGATTAGGAATCATTTAGTCCATTTCTGGTTTAATAGTCATTTTGTACAGTCTATTGGTCATTAATACCAAACCCAAAGAATTTTTTTTTTTTTCGTTGAACTTCGCATTGAGTTTTTTTATATTATATTGTATAATATTGAAATCTTGTTTATTGAAGACAAAGATTTATTTCATATTAAGAGGCATCATAATGAAGTTAGAACACATTTCTTTGCTGTTAATAGTTAAAAAACGGTTAATTTTTTTGTTGCACTTAGCTGTGTCGGAATAAGATTCCGTACTTGTCTTTTGAATCCAGGTATATTTTTTTATTATGTATAAGAGAACCTCTAAAAGCAAATAGATACTGAGAACAATTATAAAATGAATATCTGCTAAAAGTAAAATTTGCCATTTTTCACTTACTACATAATTTTAATAGACTTTGCAGTTTTTATATGCTTTTTTTAAAAATTATTAATTATAATTCAGTACATTTTACTTTAAAAGACATGAACTTATCTAATAATTGTAGTAGGCGTGTGGACCATTACTCATTCCTTAGAATTAAAAAACCCTTTAGAATGCATTAATGGCCAATTCACATGAAGCCATTTATTAATGAAAGGTGTGGTTGTTTGACTTTTAGTTTTGGTGAACGTCAGATATCAGTGCTTTTTATGACATACTTTAAGGAGAACTTGACACTTTTTTTTTAAAGAAAACTTTTTGTTGGGGTATCATTACTTTTTGTATGTTTTTTTAATATGTTTTTTTAAAGACATTGATATAAAGTTTTATTATATTGCTTTTATTGTGCATTAAATATTACAAATTCATAATTTTTACTTCTATTTTATATCGAAATTTGAAGTGACAAATCAACATTTTACAGTGCATTTTTGAAAACCTGCTGTAATTTAAACGATTTTTCTCAGTGAAATGCAATATACAATCAGAACTGGAAAGAAACAGTATTTATTAATTTATTTTTCAGGGCGGTATTTTCTTATGTTCTATTTTATAGAATAATTGAAATATCTTACTCTATTGTATATTTAAATTCACCAGCATTTATCAATCTGATGCAATCAATGCTTCATTTATGGAAATAGAAATTGATTTATTTTATTAGTATGGGTGAAGATACTATGTACAGGCTGGTAAAAACATTATATCTTTTGTGATACCACTTTTACACAACTTCCATGTATTTCTGAAGAAAATATGCAGTATATCTCAATAATATTCTCACTAGATTTTTTTATTACACTATGCATTTTTTTCGTGCAACATGGCTTTCTTTTTTGTGTGTATGGGGGGGGGGGAGGGATTTGCATTTTCAATTATACCTTTTTTTCAGCATAGCCCACTGTTGATCTCTATTTTTTTTTTCTCCATAGCTTTGCGTACATAAATAAAAAAGGTGAATATACCATAATCAGAGTCCATCACAAATTGGCATGTTTTGCACGCTATAAAACTATTATTGTTTTTAATAAACATCAAAACTCTTTTTTATATAAATTGAATTACTCACATCTGTCGTCAACACTTGATATAAATCCTGATTATGGACGATTAGCCACAAAAATCTCAAAGATGATTCAATGAATCTGTGTGTGTCTGTGCATATATATATATTTTTTCAGCTATCTATATCTACATAAAATCAAATTTATTTAAAAATGCTAATTTAAAATTTTTATGTCATTGCATATTTGTTACAACTAATATCTAGAACTATTACAATTAGAATCCAGATGTTTGTCATAGAATTTATTTTAAGGAAATAAAAAGCAGAAAAAAATAGACAAACTGAAGGATTTACCGTATCAACATTTTTGAAAAAACATATAAAAATATCATGCAGCTTGAAATCATGTAACACATTTTAGAACACAAGCTAATTTTCTGTAATCGAGATTTGCCGTCCAATCTTGATCCTAATCAAACGTTAGCTTCAAATCTGAGCAATTTGATCAATTATGGGCAAGGTTTGCAAAAAAAAAAAAAAAAAAAAGATTTTTTTTTTCCAAGAAAAAAAACAGGTTTTTTGGGGGGTTTATTAAGTTTTTTTCAGAGAACTCCTTAAACATAATTTTCATATGCATAACACCTAAATTTTTCATTTATCAGTGAAACCTGGATATAATTTTGCATTAATTAAGTATGAATTAACAATAAATATATAAAATGAAAAAAATCAAGTTAATATAAAAGGTAAATTTGTATCTCATAGGACTAGTTTGCTGCACTAAGGGTATATTAAGCCAACTACAACTGGATTTCTCTATATAATTCTTACCTTAAGTTAAACAGGCTAAATTTATACCATTTCTTTCATTCACTTCAATCGGAAATCAGTTGAAGGCAACATTTATACATATATATTTATTTTTTTTGTTGAAAGAAAATCGGATTCATAATATTTTTGAAAATGTTAGCAACATTTGTTACATATGTCAATGTGACATATGTCTTATGATACATATTGCAATAGTATTAAATGTTAGATTAACTTAGAAGTCGGTGTCAGTGATATCTGAAAATTTATATCTGTAAATTTTATTTATTTATTTTTGTAAATTTGTTAAACATATGCTTAACATGAAAGTAATTGTTAAAATGGTTTAATTTCATATTTTGGTTTTCCCTTTTTTTGCATTCTTATACCTTAGATTAAATAATGTTACAGTTATGAAAACACAATAAAATTTGAAAAAAAAACTGCAATGGGTTTTGTCATGGGCTTTTTCAAGTGGCCCCACCCGAAAAAACCTGGGTGGTTTTTTGGGGGGCTGGGCCCACCTGGGCAAACCCTGGAAAAAACCCTACTCAGGATATTGGGAAAAATACTCTCTCCAAATGAAATATTTTGAGACTTTATAAACATTAAAAAAAAAAAAAAAATTAACAAAATATTTCATAGGCTTTTAAGAATCAATTGCTAGTTGTCATTAATAATAATACAATGTATGTGTAGCTTAACACAAATGTTTTCTTCTGAAATTCAACACAAAAGCAAAATTTCCCTTCAAATGTGAACTGAGAAAATGAAAAGGTTGGGTGCTGTTGTTGTGGGTGCTTCATTATACTTACATTTGTGTGGCTTTAAGGTTAAAATTGTTTAGTGCTGCCATCTAAAGTTATTACTTATCATAAATGACGGATTTTCAATATGTATCTTTTGAATATTCATTAAATTAAGCAATGAAAAAAAATCATAAAAGTATGTTTACTGTTTACCCCTATTTACTGTTCATTGATTTTTAAATTTAATTTTTGTTTTTGTGATTTAAAAGCTTAATAATGCAGAGCTATTTTTTTATAGTTCTTTGAAAGAAGCTGAGAAGAATCTGCCTGAGATGCAAAAAGAGTTAATGTCATCACAGAAGAAATATGAAGAAATGGAAAAGAAAGAAAAATCAATATCTGAAGAGGTACTGCCAATTTACTTTTGCTATAATAGAGTTTAAAATTTAAGCCAATTTGAATTTTATACATAGTTTAAATATAAATTTCAAACACTTTTCAAGTAATAACTGCTTATATGTAGCAATGTATTTGAAATTATTGTGTACTCTTGTGAAAATAATATGAAATTATATTAACCATTTTTTGAAAAATGTGTGCTAAATTTTATAAAATTTGGTACATTTTTAGGAATTATTTCATTTCAGATAACAGTGAAACGAATTAAAATTGATGAGTTGAAAAATTCTCTGTCAGCATCTGAAAATCGTAATGCTTTAGTAAAAGCTTTCATGGAACAGAAGGCCAAAGGAAGGCTGACAGGAGTTCTTGGACGATTGGTAATCTTAGTTTGAATTTTTATTTCTATTCTTTTTATTATCATAAATAGCACCAATTGATTAGTAATAACATCTAATTTTAAATGTTATGAATGGATTGCAGTATTTAATTTTGTGGATCTTTTGAAAACAGAAGCTTGTCCCCTTAAATGATCAAAAAGTAAAATTTCTCTGTATATCGAAAACCAATAATTCAAATGTGTTATAAACTTATACATCCATGTTTTTGGTGATTTTGGTCTGTTTTATGTAAAAATTAATGTATGTCATAATTTAAAAAAAAAAAAAATCGGATTTTATTAAAATAGTCAAGCCAACTCATCTTACTAAATATGTATATTTTGCATTTTATGCACTTTTATATCATAGTGCATCAACTTCAGTTTTTCTTTCTTTTTTACCCTGGAGAACTGTAATATGTCTGATAATTCTAATTCCAAAACTTTTGGTCCAAATGATTTGAAATTTAGTGTTGCTATTGAAAATGTAAGAGTTTTAATATATAGATGCTCCCCAAAGCTTAATTTATTTAATAGTTGACATTATTTCCTATTGGCTTGCACCTTCTTTCTTTTTTTTCTTTTTACAATCAAAATAACATGGACTGATGTACCCCTCCCCTCTTACTATTATTATTTTTTAATTTGTTTAGTATGTGCT
Source organism: Maratus speciosus (assembly GCA_963932465.1). NCBI lineage: Eukaryota > Metazoa > Arthropoda > Arachnida > Araneae > Salticidae > Maratus > Maratus speciosus. The sequence continues at coordinate 559,646,963 of OZ010794.1, read as the reverse complement.
TTGTAAAATTTACTGATTAAACTTTTGAATACTTATTTTTACTGTTTTAAACATTGGTGTGTTACTTTTTTTTTTTTTTAAAGGGGGATCTTGGTGCTATTGGTGCTAAGTATGACATAGCTATTTCAACTGCCTGTGGTCCTCTTGATAATATAGTTACAGATACAATGACAACTGCTCAGGAATGTATAAAATTTTTAAAAGACAATAATCTGGGATATGCCACATTTATTCCTCTAGAAAAGGTATTTAATTGAACTTACTAGGAAAATTTGCATTAAATATTTTTAGAATGTAACTGTATTACAATTTTCTGTATATTTTTATTAGATGGAAAAATGGATACCGTATACACAGCAAAAGATTGTCACGTAAGTTATAATTCTCTTGACACATTAATCTTTAAATTTTTTAATATTTTTTAAAACTATTTTATAAATTTTTTTAAATTACCTTTAAAATTTCTTTAAAAATCTGTTGTATCTTGTTTAGTAACAAAAAATAAATTTGTAAAATTAATGACTAATAAATGGTACAGTGTGTAATATTAGAAGTTAATTATAAATACAGTTTGCAACATTTTATACATTGATCCTCCTCTGGCAATAACTTGCAATGGCACATCCTTTGCTCCCCCCAACATACAGTAGATATATATTGCTCAACAATCAATAGTTATAAGTTGTGTTTTTTTCCTTCAAAGTAATGAAATCAATAGGGCTTGATTAAACATATTCAGCAAAAGTACAACCATACTTACTAAAAATAAAAGTTTACTTACGTACAGCATTTTGTACAAATAATGTGGATAATACATGATTAATTAATTTATTTATTTTTCTTTTCAACGAAGTTGTAATAATGTACAAGTTGAAACCTGTCGAAAATTGACAAAAGAAAATGTTTAAAAATGAACTGTAAAATTAAATTATAATGAAAACGTTTAGAAACAATTACAGTAAAAAAAATCAGTTTTACATTGGCTAGTCTACCTCTTAAAACACTTATTTTAAACCAAAGTTATCTAAATATTATTTCAATTAATTTCAACTTTTCAAATTATTGAAGAATTAAACTTTAGATTAATTTTAACACAATTATTCTAATTGGTAAATAAATCATATTAGATGTAAATTTGCAACTGGGCGAAAAATGTCCGAACCAGGGATCTCCTGGCTGAAGCCGCCAGATTAAGGTTAGCTGGGTGAAAAAGCTCCACCAGATTCGTCCAGGATAGCTCAGATGGCAGAGCACTGGCGGCTTCAGCCAGGAGATCCCTGGTTCGGACATTTTTCACCCAGCTGGAAATTTACATCTAATATGAATTAAACTTTGTCCGTTTAATCAGTAACATGTAATTAAGATGAAATTATCAGCTGAGATTTTCATTCTTAGTATTGCGGAATGATAAATCATAAAAAATTACATCCCTGTGACACAATCTTATTTTCCTCCTATTATATTGTCTTGTGGAATTGAGAAAAATATCATTGGCCCTCGCCTCATCAGTCAAGAAACATTGAATTACAACACTAAATAGTATTTGCTTCACTTAGCTCTCTGTATAAATATTACTTTTCTTTGTTACTATTTTGAGAAAGTTTTTAGAAAGTTCTAGAATTGTGATTAAATCTATATGGGAATATAGGGACGTGTATTTGGTATTGTACAAGCTGAATACTATCTACATTCTAATTAAGATAGATAGGCGTCACACACAGGTCTTATTACCAGGAATCAAACTTGGGAAATTTGCATAATAGATAAGCATTCTACTACTTTTATCATCAATTCTCAAAAAGAGAAGCACATTTATTTAACCCTTCAGTTCCCACATGGGATGTAACCAAATTATTTTCAGTTTTTCAATGGACTTAGTTATTTAGCCTCTAGATTAGGGATGCACAACCTGTGGCCCGCGATGGGCTAGCGTGTGGCCCGCGAATTTCGTCAATTTAAACTGGAAAAAATTGCAATTTTTGTCCATAGGTCGCAAGAAAAAATTGTGGGTACTTTTCAGTTAGCCGGGCAGTGTTATATATACATTATTTATATACATACATATATGTATATACACATATATATTTACATATATATATATGTGTGTATATATACAATATGTGTATATGTATATATATATGTATATTTACATATATGTATGTATATAAATAATGTATATATAACACTGGCGCCCGGCTAACCGAAAAGTACCAAATTGTGAATTTCGTCAATTTGCCGCAGGAAAAATTGAAAAATTTGTCAGTCATTTAAAAATCGCGAGTTTGTCGATCGGGCTCGGAAAAATCGCATATTTCGTTGGTCGGGAGTGGAAAAATCGCAAATTTCGTTGATTGGGCACGGAAATATCATCAATTTTGTTGATAATACCCGGAAAAATTGAAAATTTTTATTGATCCGCTGCAAAAAAATCATGAGTTTCGTCAGTCGTGAAAAAAACCCGCGAATTTTGTCAATTTACCGCGGGAAAAAATTGCAAGTTTCGTCACACAGTTAAGAATCATGAATTTTATCGATTAGGAGAGGAATAACCTTAAATTTCGTTGGTCAGCTGCGGAAAAATCGCGAATTTTGTCAGTTTGCCGCGGAAAAAATTACAAATTTGATCAGAGCCAGTTAGGATTTGCGAATTTTGCTGATCGGTTGCAGAAAAATCAAATTTCGACAATCAGGCTCGGAAAAGTTGCAAATTCTCGATCGGGCACGGAAATATTGCGAATTTTGTCAATCAAGTGCGGGAAAATTGAAAATTTCGTTGATAGGCAGCAGAAAAATCGTGAGTATCGTCAGTTTATCGTGAGATTAATAAAACGCAAATTTTGTCAATTTAACGCTGGAAAAAATTGCAAACTTCGTCAGTCAATTAAGAATCGCAAATTTCGTTGGTTGGGCATGAAAAAATGGCGAATTTTATCAATAGGGAGCGGAGGGATAGCGAATTTCGTCGATCAGGCGCTGAAAAAAGTGAATTTTGTCGATTGTGTGCGGTAAAAATAGCGACTTTTGTTGCTCGGATGTGGTAAAATCTCGAATTTTGTTGATCGGCTTCGGAAAACTTGCGAATTTTGTCTATCAGGCGCAGACAAATGGCAAAGTTTTTTGATCAGGCGCAGAAAAATCTCAAATTTCGTTGATTGGCTCCTTCTCTCCTCTTCGTTCATGAAATTCACTTTTTTTTCGGCACTAGCCACTGCCATGCTTATGTTTCTTTTTTAGCACTTATAATAAAACAAAATTTACTCCCCCGAATAAAATCAAGGAATATTATCAGTTCATGAAAACAGTCCTTGCTATATCTGTGTTATAGCTATATACAAACGTAAGCTGTTGATATATATTTGCCAACTGCATTGGATATGTTGACTGGGTAAGGGAATCTAGAGGGGCAAAACTACCCCCCTCCCCCTCTTAAACCATGTTTTTTATCTAATTATAAGCCACATATCACCTCTCCGAAATAGAACTCCCTCCGGATTACTGATGTGGCCCGCGACAACTCAGTCATTTTCGTAAGTGGCCCTTCTCTAAAAAAGGTTGTGCACCCCTACTCTAGATAAAACAAATATAACCAATTTAAATTATTTACTTGTTATAGCACTGCATATCGCTGTGTGCATCCAGTACTAAAGTAATAACACCCGGATAATTTCTATACATAAGCAGTGATGCCAGGAATGCACCATAGCTTATCATTTAAGTAAAAAAATCAAAGAAGAGATTGATAAAAAAAAAAAAAAAAATTATGTGTCCTTCAGTGCTGTGATACATAATTTTTACCTTGAAATAATGATAAAGTTGCATATGTTTTGTTAAATACATTGAATTTGTCTTATTTCTTAAAAAAAACTTGTTTTTGTAGAAAAGGGACAAAGTTTTTTGCAAGTGTCTGGGTCCCATAATTTCAAAGCCTAACAACACCACCGAAAGGCTTCTAAAAGTATTATACAACTGATAAATTGTGAAAAGATTCAATATTCACCTTTCACAAGTCATGATAAACACATAATTTAGTCAACAATAAAGTGTTGCGACTCAAAATGTCTTTAGGAAATTTGGAAAAGAATATAAAGCAGCTGTTTATAACAGCAAGCATTAATTAAATATCAACATCTCCATCAGTCTCCATGAAGCCAATAGATGACGTGAACTTGCACATGGTAATTTTAAGAAAAATGGAGCAAAAAAGATGTGTACCCTGGAAAGTGCAATAATTGAACAGTATATAGGCAATAGATAATGCAGCTGATGATATCTAATGTCATTTTTAAATTAAGTATTATTTGACTGAAGGAAAGGTGAACTGCTGTTTATCTATCATGTTTGAAGGTCTGCATGTTTTAGTTTATAAATTTTTATATTTGAATTTATATTCTTATTTTCCTGTATTTATTATTTATTTTTAATTTGTTTATGGACACAGCCGTTTTAAAGTAAAATGTAAACCTCAAAATTAATGATATTGAAGGGGGAAAAAATTGAATTTTATTTCTTTTTCAGCCCAGAAAATGTTCCAAGACTGTTTGATCTCATTAGTGTGAAAAATAAAGACATTTTGCCTGCTTTTTATTTTGCTTTGAGAGATACTTTAGTTGCTAAGGATTTAGATCAAGCCACCAGAGTTGGTCTTCAAGGAGCTACTCGTTACAGAGTTGTGACTCTGAAAGGAGAGCTTATTGATTTATCAGGTATGACACATGTTTCATTGCTGCAAAAATATTGTAGTTTTTTTTTTTTTTTTTTTTTTTCTCTTTGGTGCAAATTTTACTGTTTTATCATTACCTTTTTCTCTGAACATGGTACACCAGAATTTGCTGTACATCAGGAGTTCCCAAGCTTTTATATTTGTGTACCATTAAATCGAAACTCATATTTTCACTGTACCATCGTTATCAAAGGCAGTGGTGTAGTTTTTAAAAACTGAGGGTATATGCTGTAGGCAGAAGTTTAAGTATATGCTACAGCTTTATTTGAGAAATGAGGGTATACAGTGTTCCTTAAAAAATCCAGAAGGTATACAGTGTACACCCTTCATACATAGTGGATGATATACTGCCATATACCCTCCGCTGCATCTCTGATCAAAGGTAATTCTAACATTTAAAATATGCTTATATATCTAAACTTACATTACCTTCTTTTATTGACATTCAAATAAAAAGTAGCAACATAATTATAATTTATTGCAAAGCACAGTTATCACAATTTCAAGAAATTCTGTGAAAACAAACAATTCCAAAATATGAAAAAAATTAGAAAAGTTGTATACAATTAAATTTTATATTTAAAATTGTAAATTTAAATTATATTTATAAATGATCATATACTTTATTAATTAAGTTATAAATTTATACTAGACACCTATTTTTATGGTTCTCTAATTTCAAGACAAGTTGTTTACCCTTCGCTAAAACATTTTTATTTTATTTTTTTACAATTAGGTAGCCCATAAACAGTTTATATTGCTTCATTTCTATTTTACACTTTTATACAACTTTTCTGTTTGTTGTTCTAATTAGATAATTATAATTTTTTTATGGAGAAAACTGCAGTACTTAGTGATATTGCTAAGCTTTTAAAATGTTGGAACCTGGGACTCAGACACTTCTACAAAAATGGGTCTTTTTCACAAAAGTTGGTCTATCTTTTAGAAATAAGACAGATTATAGGTGTTATAAAATAACCTAACATTTCTTGAAATAATTTTCTCCATTAAGTAAATAATTTGAAATCAACATCATTAATAATAATAATTTAAATTGCTTTTATGGTTAGTTTTAATGATCTTGCTCCCATTATCTTTATTTTTCTCATTAATTTGCTTAATTTTAATTCAAAATTACACTTATTAATTCTCTAAATAAAATAACAATGATCTGTTTATGATTTTAAAACCTTCCCATCGCCATCTTGCTTTTATATCCTTTAAGTTGTTCAGGCTTTAGTACCTTTGTTTTTCAATAAAAACGTACAACTTTGTTTGTCATATTGTAAATTCTGTACCATGCTTCTTGCTTACACAAAAGTCATAAACAAAATTCTTTGCATTCTCGAATGCTCAACCATCATTGCCAATGCAAGAAGAATCACTACAGAAGTATCATTTTCATAACTGTAACAGTTATTCGGCTAATCAATCACCATTTTCTGGTAAAGTCACTGAGCTATTTCATCGGTTTTACATCTGGTTTTGGATCTAGCAACATCCATGCTGCACTCTGATTGGCGGAGCTCACAAATCACTTAATCTGATGAAGAGGAAGATCTAAAAGAGAGTGAGGGTGTTTTGGTTATAAAAAGCTGGCCCCCAGTCTGTATTCCTAGATTTTATTTGATATTTCCCAGTTTGCTCTCTGTGGAATTTTTTTTTTTTTTTTTTTTCCCAATGCCAGTCATTAAATTATGATAGAGTGCTCAGTTAGTTCAGCCTGACGTCAATGACCCTGCACTGTGAAATAAGAATCTAGATTCTTCAAGTGCAAATGTTGTCTAATTAGCTAAGAGAGGATCAAAAGAAATTGGAAGAATGCTTCAGGAAACATACTGAATATCCCAAAAGCAGAAACCCATGCTAAGTGTCTGTACCTAGACTGCTGAAATGCAGCTTAATATATTGTGTATTTAAGTTGAACAAAACCGCTCTGGTGAAGTCATGGTGCTATCTGACTGTTTTATTACATGAATTTCATAAATTATAAATAATATGACATACTGTGGTTCTTCTTTTATTATCTACTTTCCAACAATAAGTATATCTACAGTTGCAATAAGTATATCTGCCAAATATATATGTCAGCAAAACAGGAGACCAATTCTTTAATTATGAGGTAGTGTCATATAGCAAATCTCAAAACAGTGCTGTTTTCAATTTTACAAATTAAATTTTTAAATATAGCTTTGATTTACAAAGACTAATACATGTATCATAGTTTGGGAAACCCTGGTCTAGACTTAAAAATCTGCATGTCTGTTTTGAAAGTCATAAATGAGCCAACAACCAAATGGTTAAAACTCTGGTTCCCATCCAAACACTGAAATGAACCAACATGAAGTGTGATTTGTTCTTCGGAAAATAACTACCTGAGAATACTGCATGCAGTTGTGATATAACTGCACATAAAGTCAATGACGTGGAGAATCCTATACAGTAACGATCAAAATTGTAGGATAGCTTGTTAACAGAAGTAAACTGTATAGTTTGGTAACATCATCAAGTAGACCCTTAATTAGTGATGAGCGATTCTCGAGAATTCGACAATCGAGAAAAATCGTCATCGTAAAAAATCACAATCGATACAGCCATCGATTAATTCCTAGAATCTACAATCGAGATGTTTTACAATCGATTATAACGAGAAAAGCTAAAAACAGTTGTTGGAAAACTTAGCTATTATTCTGGCCGACAATTTCATAGTAGTGATAGGGCTTAGTGATGGAAGGAGATGTTCTAGAATCGGTTATTGAAATCATTGTTTTTACATATATATAAGGCAGATTTTATTAAATATAGGGTAACTGAAAACAGATGGAATAAAAAAACAATAAACCAAAGGAAGGCTATAAAGGAGCCATAAAACTGGAAAAGTCTTGTAAGGGTGCCCCCTGGTTGAAAAAAGCTGAAAAAACGCAAGTAGCTATGAAACAGTAAGGGGAGTTTAAGTATCAAAAATTAGAATTTTTCGACAATTAGCACCAAAATGGCCAAAGAAATAAGAATCAAAAGCACCCCCTAGTGGCAAAAACATGAACTAAAGGATGATAAAAGGGATCAAATTTTTTTATTGATTTTTCTACGTCATTTGAGATTGGATCTTTAATTTCTCCAATTTTAGAAAGTCTTCGACTGGAATACATTAAACGAACCCCCGCGGGGCGGGCAAAGTAGGGGGGAGGAGCAAGGAAAGTGCATAATGAATAAGTGGTCACAGGACTTTCCAATGATATGTCACATGAGGGGTGTCGGCTAAATTTAGAAAAGTGCCCCCGCGCGGGGGCAAAGTAAGGGGAGGGGCGCGGGTGACATATAAAATGAAATAGTAGTCACACAGCTTTCCAATGATATATCACATAAGGGGTGTCAGCAAAAGATAGAAAAGAGTCCCAACTCCCAGGATTCCAATTATCGTGACAATCCCCCTCACTCTTTGCCGCCACCCCCTCCCGGGGGCACTTTTTCAAATTTAGTCAAGACCCCTCGTGTGAGATATCGTTGGAAAGGTCTGTGACTACTTATTGATGTTATGTACCTACGGTGTCCCCACCACCACTTTGCCCCTCCCCCCCAGGGGCACTTTTCCAAATTTAGCCAAGACCCCTCATGTGAGATATCGTTGGAAAGGTCTGTGACTATTTATTGATGTTATGCATCTACGGTGACAGTCTCCCCCAATTTGCCCCTCCCGGGGGACACTTTTCCAAATTTAGCCAAGGCCCCACATGGGAGATATCGTTGTAAAGGTCTGTGACTACTTATTGATGTAATGCACCTCCGGTGACCCCCCCCCCCCACTTTTCCCCCACGGGGGTGTTTTTCTAAATTTAGCTGAGACCCCTCATGTGACATATTGTTGGAAAGGCTTAACACCACTTACTCGTGTTAGCCACCTCCCGCACCCCTCCCCCCCTTTGCCCCCACGGGGAGGGCATTTTTATAAATTCAGATCCAGACTTCTCATGTGGCATATGGTTGGAAAGGCCTAAAGACCTGTGAAGACTTAATCATATTATGCAGCTGCTGTCAGGGTTCGCAAGGCTGGACCCAGTTCGAAAAAACCCACTGGGATTTTTCAGAATGGGCCCACTTGAAAAAGCCCACTGAAAAACCCACAATGTGGGTTTTTTCAATTTTCAGAAATAATTTAAAAATTTAAACAACATACATCTAATGAATTTAAGTCATTTCAGTTAATTTTGAAAAAAATTAATATATAAAAGCCATTACACACACATCTGAAGTAAAATAAAAATGTATTTCAACACATTGAAATACTTTACTGACATAGAACCTAGTAGGCAACATACATAGTACATAATTATAGGTAAAGGTTATATCATAAGAATATCTTTAAATAAAAAATTCAAATCAACGATATTGATGAAAATAAAAAATATGTATTTTTACTTTCTTCTATCTTTACAAGAAGAAAGTATTGGATTCGTGAAAAATTTCGACTTCCAGTTTATGATGGATTTATACATTTTAAAAAGGTCCTGAAGATGGTTTGATGGTTTTTAGAAAATGTCTGTGTGGGTGCTCTTTCTCAAGAACCTCAGAATTTCACAAAGCTTTAGATTGAGTTAGACCGTTATGTAAACTGGTGCTGATTAGTTTTTGGTGTATACTGCCCAACAGGTGGTGCTGCTATGCTGCATTTATCTCAATTTTTGCAATAGCTTTACCTCAAGAACTAATGCACAGATTTTCATAAAACTTCAGATTGAGTTAAAAGTTAAATTGTTGCTTATTGAATTTTGGTGCATATCACCCAACGGGTAGTGCTGCTTTGCTGCATTTTTTGCGATTTCAGCAATAACTCTTATCTCATGAACTAATGTACGGAATTGAATAAAAATTTAGATTCAGTTAGACTTTGATATAAACTGGTGCTGATTAGTTTTTGGTGTACATATAACGGATTTCCCGTTATATATGCATGATTCCTCCTCTCCCCTCAAAAATCAACTTTTAACCGTACTGGTTCATTATAAATTGTCATTATCCCCCCCCCTCTCACTACTGTAAGTTTCACTTTTACTTTTACAGTTCTTTTTAAATGCAGACATCATTTATCTCGGTTCCTTTTTCTGTCTTTCAAATTCACACGGACAGAAAAAGATCTTAACCGCAGCTATTTTCCATTGAAATAAAGTAAAAGAATAAAATACAAGTGTATGTCTTTTTCGATTCGCAGCCGACGATACGTAATGCATATTTTCTCAGCCTCTGCGCTTGCATTTGTATTCAATTCTCACCCTTGTACTTTGTCGGATACAAACCATATGCCCCTTTGCTGACTAATTTGCAGCTGTCGTTATATCTGTAACGTGCATATAAAATCACGTGTTCCTATTTCTTTAAGCCTCCCTGCTTACCGCTGGAATGTTTTAGTGTAACCCTAAAGGGTCCGCCATGGCATAGTTTTTAACTCAATGTAAAACTTCATGATTGTTTTGTCTACCCAATTTGTTTTTCACCAAACATCTTACATATGGTTAAATAATGTTCGCCAACCTGTAAGTATTCGTAACAAATTCTAACTCACTCTTGCTCCTGACCGAGAGCCATGTAAACTGTAATTTAAGCCCCGCTCTGGGGCCTTCTGCCGCTGGGCAGACAATGAAACTCTCCCCGTACTTCTGTATTTTCACGGTCCCTTCCTTAAAAGTTCCTTACAATAAATGTAAGTCTCCTAAAGTATTGTGTTGGAGTTTCTTTTATTCATTCATGAATCTGGGTATCCAAATCTCCTTTACAGTATATCGCCCAACAGTGGTGCTGCATTTATCTCACTTTTTGCAATAGCTTTATCTCAAGAGCTAATAATGCATGGATTTTCATCAAACTTCAGATTCAGTTAGACGTTGACGTAAACTGTTACTGATCAGGTTTTGTTGTAAATTGCACAACATGTGATACTTATACCTCCTTGTTAAATGCATCCAATTCAACAAATCTATATTTTACAATCCTCATGATGGGCATAAATTGTCATTTAATTTTGGCTCTGTGATAGTGAATTTTGAATTATTAACATGTATGAGATAGATGAAACTTTTGGGATTGGCACATCCGACTAGTTTACCCCTTTTTTCTTCCTACTTATATATTTTAAATTTTAATATTCTATTCATTATTTGATTTAAAGAAAATTAACAATTTTATATCTTCTATTATATTTAAAACTAATTTGTGAGAAACACTGACATTTAATTAATTTAAATTCATATAATTTATAGCTTGTAAAATAGCATTGCAATTATATTGTATATAAGGGAACAATGTATTTTTTTATGTATAGTGTATATAATATATAGAAAATATAGTATACAATAATGTAATTACGCATATATTATACTTTTGAAAAAACCCGATTTTCCCAGGTGAAAATTGGGTTTTTCATGAAAAAACCCATGTGGGTTGTGTTTTTTCAGAAAAACCCGGGTTTTTGCGAACCCTGGCTGCTGTGCCCCTCCGTTCGCTTTGACCCCTCCCCCAAGAGATCTGGTCCGAGGTTCATTCGTTTCGATATTATATTTTTTACAAGATTTTGTAGTGCGTGCACACCACACCTGCCTGCTATCCTATATCAGTGCCGTATATAGCAGGTAACCTGTTTGTGATTTCATATTACAAGATTACGTATAAATTAGAGGCCCCGATTAAAGGAGGGGCCCGCTAGCGGTCAAAGTCACCTAGTCTTTATTAACATCGACTCATTCCAGTTCACCCGCAGACGATTCTTGATAAATGTATGACGTATATAATACATAATATATGATTTATAAAAGAAATTTGCAAACTGTAGTCATCGAGAAAAAATTTACACAATCGAAAAATATCAAGATGTCCATACAATCGAGAAAAACATCTCGTTATCGCCCATCACTACCCTTAATGTACTAATGGTCTAATAATGGCCTCGAAGTAGCTAGGAGTCGTTCGGTAGCTTCATCGCCCCGAGCCCAACCCTTCCTGCTTTTCGGTGTCTTTAATTTGTGTAATTTCCCTTTTAAATTTGTCCGGTTTAATTTGTTTCAATTTTTGATTTTTTTTTTCAACCTGGCTTTCGCTAGAGAGTCTTTCACTCGGGTTTCTTTCATGTTTAATATTTACTGAGATAATTTTAACCCACTTTGTGATCTTTTGAAGCAATCAGGTGGTGATAAAAAACTTTGGAAAACCAGTGAATCTTTTTTTTTTCTTTTTGAAATGGAGAAAAGATAACTTATCTGATATCTAATTTCAGAGCATACCTAGTCCTAAGAGAGAACTAATAATATAAAATTAGCATGAAGAACCATTAATAAAGCAAATACTTTATATTTTTTGCTATTTAACAAACAAAAGGTATTAATGACTTTCAGAATTTATTTACAGATTTGAAAACTAATTCATTTTGTATCAAACCAAAATATGTTTATCTGTAAAAATGCTTAATAAATTCAAAAAAAAAAAAAAAAAAAAAAAAAAATTGTGATACTTGTCAAGTCAACGCGGGTGCTTAAGGAGTACATACATTGGTCGTAACCCCTGTTAAATCTTCATCGAAAGTGCAAAAACATAACTTTAAAAATTATATAACCTCCAGTGACGCAATGACTGTAAATTTTAGAAAATCTTCACTTTGTTGACAGACTTAAGTGATCGAGGTGGGAAAAGTAGACATCGGAGGTGCCAACGGGCCCAGAAAAAAAAGCCTAAGGCCAGGTATTTGAAAATATAGAAGTTTAGGATAGATTCCCTCTGCAAAGTTTCCCAGGATATGCGCAGACTCAATGACAACAGCTTGTTGCAACACCATTTCGGTCCACAACTAGAGAAAGTGAGAAGAGGAAGAAAATCTTCCTAGCTATATATGCAGTGAAAGGGGCTGAGGATGTGACGTATGGAGGAAGAGGAGGAGTCTAGGCAGAATTGGAAGATGGAACTGCGGTGCCCAAAAATGAGCCTCGCACGAGGGGAGTTGGGGCCCAAAAAAAGGCCTCGACATGGAAGATTAAAAAGATAAAGAATTTAGATAATTTAAGTAATATAGCGTGCAGACAGTCATTTTACACAATATAAACAGTAAATTTAAAGAATTTCTAAATAATAATTCGATAATTTGAATGAATTAAGGAAAAAATAACATATACTTTTTTTTTTTTTTTTTTTTTACGTAGCAGAATGCTTACATATGCGACTAAGTAATTCAAAGCATTGTGATTTGTGAATAATGATATTTTTTAGCCTAAATATTAATGTATGTAACTTTTTATTTTAATACATAAATCAATATTCCTATACAGTATAGGATCCGTTATCCGGAATCTTTGGGACCTGGGGCATTCCGGATAAGGGGTTTTTCCGCAATTCGGAACACTACCACAAATATTTTCTAATGTACATAAATATGAAATACAGGTTAGCATAAATAATATTAAAAATACTGTATTACACATTTGTTGAATTAATTCAATAAAACACAATTAAAGAAAAGTTTAATTTTTATTTACAAAAAAAAAAAAAAAAAGAGTTAAGTAATAATTTTAAATTATAATAAAACTTACAAATGAACAAGATCAAAAATAAAATTTAGTTTTCTGGTTCAGATGCAGATGCTTGGGAATTAGTTTTTTGGAAAAATCCTTTTAAAGTTGGCTGCTTGTAAGGTTTCTCTTTTACAAGCTGGTCTTGAATTTTATATAAGGACATTATTTGTTGTTCATGGAAATAACTTCTTTGTTCCATGCCTTGAATTAATTGTTGAGTGTAAAATATCCTTTGTTCATTAGATATTTTTTCTACCTCCTCATTCTTGTCATCATCATCACTACTATCATCAGATGCATCTTAGTCATCATTTCACAAATTTTACTGTATGTCATCTGATGACTAAGTGGAGCATTATTGTCTATTTTGAAAAAAACTGCATCTTCATCCAATAATTGGGGAGGGAGGGGAATATATTGAAAGTTGACTTTTTATTTATTTTTGTTTTGTTTACGAATTTATCGCATGGAAAGCGGACAGAAATATACAAGAGGCAAAATTAGCAACACTTAAAATGCAGATTTCCGCAAATTCGCGGAGATAAAGAAATGTATAATTATTGTAATATTCCATTAGCCCACCCTCCCCTATTTTGTAAACAGATTTGATATAAAAAAAATTCCCATGAAAGCACCCCCCCCACCCCCCTCTTTCAAAAAAAAAAAAAAAAAATCGCGCGAAGCGCCGTATCACCTTTGTGTCTTATTCGATTCCCGAATCTCTGCTTTTCTTTTTCTACTGTTCGATGGACGCAGCTGATCACGGTAAAACGAACGTTTCTCTCATTCTCCTAATTGGCCGAATTGTGGGTGTGCCTTTAGATGACGTCAAAGGTCGGAGCTTGCCAAAAAATTTTCGATCGCGTTCAAATTCTAAGTGATGTTTCGAAAATATTTTTTTTCAAAAGGTTAAAATTAAAATTTTTTATAATGGATTTTAGCGTTTGAAACAGAAAAATACGAAATTTAAGAATATGTAGTTAGTTAAGTTCTGTTTTTTAATTAATCTCGGTTAACAAAAAAAGAAAAATCTGAATATCAGGGCAGGCTTTGGACTATTCTTATAAACATTTTCGGATTTCAACAGGCGGTAGATTTCGATAGCCACTTTTAATCCCTGTAAGCGGCTTTTCTGATTACTTTACGATTTTTGCCGCGTTTGGAGGGGGGGGGGGGGAGATTAATGGGATATTACGGTACCTTGAGGTGTATGAGAAAAAGTTTAAAATATTCAAAATATTGATTTATAAAGCATGTTAACTCTTCAATAAAATATGAAAAAAAAAAAAACTGCAAATTTTTATGAAATGAAAGCTTTTACTAAGTTTCGGTTTCGGATCGTTTAGCGTTCCGGATATCGGGACGCCGGATAATAGATCCTATACTGTATTATCTTTTTGTTTATAATCTCAAAAACTTAAAACACTTGTTGAATGAGGTTAACAATTATTTTTTGTTTCAAGTATATTTACCAATAATTTTCCTTAGGTACAATGAGTGGTGGAGGAGGAAGAGTAATGAAAGGTCGAATGGGACAGTCTGTAACTGAAGATTCAACCATATCAGAAAAAGATATTGAACAGCTTACTTGCGATCTTGAAAATTTAATTCAAGAAATGACATCTACTAAAAAGCTTCGATTAGAACTCAAAGAAACAATCAGTCGACTTGAAAAAGAAATCCCCAAGATGCAGCATAGTTTGAAGAAAATGAAGTCCAATCATGATGTAAATAAATTTGTGAAATTATAGATTGACTTACTTATCTATTTTGTTTTATGCTTTTGCAGTAATAATTTTTGTTTGCTTTTTTTTTTCTTTTTTGATATATAATTTAATTTTCAGTTTTCTGTTCTACTTTCGTATATGGAGTAGATTTAATTTTCATACTTTATCTTATTCTATGCAAATTTAATTTCTTAACTCTTAACCGGAAACGTACATCTGCGAGATGTTTGCGTCTACGTATCTGCCCTTTATATTTTCTCTCTTCGACATTCCAAACTTATTTTTATGCTGTTATATTAAAAAATTAGTCCAGTTAATGCATTACTATTAAAGATAAATGTTTAAGTTCACTATTTGGTAAATTATTAAGCGTTCTGTTTCTGCATGGGATTTTCACATTTCCGGTTAAGGGTTAGATAGAATAGTGCTGTGTTAAAATATATACAAAAGGGACCCAGCATGATGTTCATATAAGCAAAACACTGTTACTCAGTTTTTGCTCAACAATTGAAGGGCGAATAGAATAAAGATGCCTCTCAAATTTCGGATATGACATGTTTCCTGAAATGAATTCTAAGATTGAAGGCTGCCTATAAATATTACAGCTGATATGTACTCAGCTCAAAATGAAAATTTCATTTATTCACAAATTGTAAAAATCAAAAAAAAAAATTACTATTTGAGAAACAAGAATGTAGTCTAAGTTTCTTAAAGTGTTTTACAATCCTTTAAAAAAACATTTGAAAGGGAATTCAATTGTTATTGATGAGATATACGGGGAAATATTATATCTGATTCTGAAGCTTTTGCATGGCCTGTGTTAACATAAGAAACTGTAGGATATCCCTTGTCTATCATCATAAGAATCGTGTTTTTTTGCAGATTTCTGTCGGTGGTTGGGTATAAATACAAAATTTGCTATTTTAAACTGATTTTCAGAGACATGAAAATCACAAAATGTTGTTAGGAAGGAGTATTTAGGATTAATTCTTATCTGTATGCAAGAAGATGTTATTAAATGAGAAAATGAATCTTGGAATTTTTTAAAATTGTTATTAAGTTTTTTACTATGTACTTTTGGTATTGGGCCTTTGCCCTGACACCATTTTTCAGGTTCAGATTTCTATTGTCAAACTTTTTTGCTTGGTTGGTTGTGGAATGATCAGCCAAGTTTTCAAAAATATGTTACTAATTCTCTGAAATATAATGAACACGATATGTTACAATTTTTAAAAAATACATACAGAAATAAACCTTATGCAGAGAGCAACTCTCTTTATTAAGGCTCTCAAGTTGTAATAAGTTTAAATTAAACATGTTATTTAATTAGATTAATTTTAACACAGTTTTTCTAATTGGTAAATAAATCATATGAGTTTTAATTTTTCCAACTGGATGAAAAATGTTCAGGCCAGGATTCGAACCAGGGATCTCTTGGCTGAAGCTGCCAATGCTCTGCCAACTGAGCTATCCCGGACAAATATGGAGGACCTAATTCATCCAGCTAACCTTATTGATAGTAGCATCTGATCTGACATATGAATCAGCTCAACAGAATAAATTGCAGGTAATGGAACTCTAGTAAAAACTGGATATGTAATTGTACTAGATTAATTTTAACACAATTTTCCTAATTGGTAAATAAGTCATATGAGTTGTAATTTTTCCAACTGGGTGAAAATTTTTCAGGCGAGGATTCGAACAGGAGATCTCTTGGCTGAAGCTGCCAATGCTCTGCGAACTGAGCTATCCCGGACAAATATGGAGGACCTAATTCACCCAGCTAACCTTATTGATCATAGCATCTGATCTCTGATATATGAATCAGCTCAACAGAATAAATCGCAGGTAATGGAACTCTAGTAAATGCTGGATATGTAATTGTACTAGATTAATTTTAACACAATTATTCTAATTGGTAAATAAGTCATATTAATTAGCCAAGAGATCCCTGGTTCAAATCCTGGCCTTTACATTTTTCACCCAGTTGGAAAAATTACAACTCATATTTTATTTAATTAACAAGTTTCAGCCCTTATATAAGGTCTCATAAATGAAAACAATGTCATCCGTTGCATTAGTTTTTAAACTGTATCTTTTAACAATACGTTCATTATTATACATTTTTGTTCTTATGTCCGGAGAAGGGTGTTTTTATGATTGTTCCTCTTTCACTTTATGTATTATTATTTAAGTAACCCTCATATTAGGGGGGGGGGGGGGGGGGTTAAAATATATAAAAAGGGAGGAGGATTGTACTTTGGACAATATATTAAGAAAGAAAAACACAAATATAAGTATGTATAAAATGTTGCTTAAAATCAGTGCTTAAAATTTTAAGCACTGATGATGCAGTCTTAGAGGCTTCAAAACAGCTGATATTTGTGTCTTGAAATATTTTCAAACAGCAAGATGGGTCCCATAAAAGAAAAATTTGGGAACCACTACTTTAGACCATTATTTTTCAAGTGGAAATCGGCAGTTGTGTCAAATCAGTCCCTCATGCACAATGTGCACTTTATATATATATGTTGCATTATTAGGTCTAATTCCGCGATTTCCTTATCTTATTCTAAATTACTACTTTATATTCACTAAATACTTATTCTTAAATAATCTCTATCGTTAATTCTGTTAAATTCCCTTTAATGTAATGTCTCACTTGTCTAATTTACTTAAATATTACGCTTTTAGTATCCTTAAATTAAATGTTCCTGTTAGGAAGCGGTAAATAATATTTTATTTATAAGCACGGCTTTTGGCAATGCCGCTGTGATGCTTTTTTTATTTGTAAAATGCGGCTAATTGCTAGAGTTTTTCTCTTTTCCCTTTGGTTACATTTATTTTATCTCACGAGAAGAGATAAAATATTTAGTAAATAAAAGTTGGCATCGGCTATTTTAATTGAGTTAAAAATGAAGTTCTTAAAAAAGTTGTTTATGTTTTGTATGGTCTGTGGCTATAAAAGGTTTTAAGAAGAATATTCGTCCATTTTTTTGAATTAGTATGGCAAATATTAAAGTAGCCCAGAGAGCATTCATATTAGAGTCATCTTTTGATGAAGCAGCGAGTGGTGATCCATCTTCCCGGTAAACCACAATTTTATTATGTGTATTTGTATATATTGTAAATTCAACATCTTTCAAATGTCCCATGTTTTATTTCAAAGTATGTAAAATAAATTTTGTGAAAATCAATAGTAATAAAATCTTTCGAACCCATCACTGAAGTTTGGCGAGTATCCAATCATCTGGCGCCCGAACAGGGACACGAGAAATAACGCTGTTGAATTATTTGTTTCTATAGTCTATATTGTTTTCAATGAGTGCATTCTGTAATATGAATAAGTTAAAGAAAAGGCGCACGCCGCTGCGTTCGTCATTTACCAGAACTTTAAATGCATTAAAAGAAGATATTAAAGGAGACCCGTTAGATAAGGGTGCCATTTTAGATAATTTTACGAAACTAGAAAATGCGATTAAAGAAATTAAAGCTATAGATGACGCCATAATCGAGGTCATGGTAGATGACGAGCAATGCGATGAAGAAGCCATTAATAATGAAGTAGTAGAAAATGAATGTTACTCAGATGAATTTATTTCTATGAAGCGTAAAGTTAGTGAGGTATTGAGAATAACTAAACCTAATCAGGATGATAATGGAAGTAATAACGATTACGGTTATTCCAAACCGAAAACTTATAAATTGCCTAAGCTTAAGCCGTTCGATTCACAGTTAATAAATTATCTCCCATTTTGGTCCCAGTTTGAAAAAATTCATGAAGACATAGATTTGGATAATAGTGATAAGTTTCAGTATCTTATACAATCGGTAGAACCCGGAACTAGTGCCAGGCGTCTATTAGAAAGTTATCCAATGGCCTCTGTAAATTACCGAAAGCTGTAGAGGCATTTCAAGAGCGTTTTGGGAATAAAGATTTATTGATAGAAGTATACGTCCGAGAATTTTTAAAACTGGTGGTCGCTAATGTACAGGCACACGGGAAAGATAAACTTCCATTATCGGATCTCTTCACAAAAGTCGAGGCATATTTACGATCTTTAGAATCCATGGGTTTAAGTTTAGAAAGCAATTCTGCATGGCTCTATCCGATGATAGAATCTAGCTTGTCAGAAGATGTAATGAGAGCATGGCAACGATATAGTATTTCGAACAGATCAAGCGTTGATAGTAATAGCAATTCATTGTCAACAAAATCAAATATAGTAACCTTGATGGAATTCTTGAAGCAAGAGGTTGCAGGAGAGGAAAGATTAAAACTAGCCAAAACGGGTTTTGTGGAGTTAGTCTCTAGGGACAAACCTAAGGAAAATTTCAGAAAAATACAACATAAATTACCTACGGCGGCAGGGCTATTTAGCGCAAAGGAATGCCTTTGTTTATTTTGTGATAAATCCCATTAAAGCAAGGATTGTGTTGGGGCTAGATCTCTTTCTTTTCAAGAACGGAAAAATAAAATTAGGGATAAAAATTGCTGTCTAAAGTGTCTTCGTTTTGGTCACCACACTAAAGTTTGCAAAGTTTTTATTCATTGTCATGTATGTTCTAAACCCCATACCGAGTTATTATGCCCTGAAATTTTGATGTGTAAAGAATCACAAAATACAGCTAAAGCCACCGACGTAATCCAAAGCACCGTAGCTATTAATAAGTGCTCGGTGGAAGTAGCTCTTATGACTTTGGAAATAGTTATTAAAGGTCGGATTACAAAGAAAGTAAGAGCACTATTAGATTGTGGGTCACAAAAGAGCTATATTTTAAAAAGTACAGCCAAAGAACTAGGTTTGCTTCCCATTTCTTCTGAAGCTATTGTACACACCTTATTTGGTGGTACACAAACAGAAGGCAAATCTCACGATAAATTCCAAGTTGAGTTAAGTGCTCCCGGTAGACGGAACCAAACTGAAAAGGTTTTAGAATGTTTGGATCAAGATATAATTTGCAGTACTATTCCGCGCATATCAAAAGAGTCCGTACTTAAAGAACTTAAAAAAAATAAGCTATGGATCACTAATATAGGAACAGGAAGCCCAAAAATTGAAATTTTGATAGGAAGCGATTACTATGGCCAACTGCTCACAGGTCGAGTGAAACATCTAAAGAGCGGTCTTACCACCATACAGACGAAGCTTGGATGGACACTTTGTGGTCGTTTAGAAAATGCATCACAGTCTTGTTTAAATTATGGAAACATGCTGATTACGATCCTAGCGTTAAAAGAGATGAAGATTCCAGATTTATGGAAGTTAGAAACAATTGGCATAACAGATCCCAGTCATACTTTGTCTAAAGCTGAAGAAGAAGAATTAGCGCATGATAATTTTATAAAAGTTGATAGAAATACAGAAGGTCGCTATATTGTAAGTCTTCCTTGGATAAACGGCAAACGTGAGATTCCTTCAAACAGACATATGGCTGAACGAAGGTTGATCAGTTCAACGAAGAAATTAAAATCGATGAAAATATTTGAAGAGTATGCTAAAGTTTTCTGTGACTGGGAAGAAGAAGGGATCATTAGTAAAGTTTCAAATGAAACACTAAAGATTCCAGGACATTTTTTACCTCATCATCCCATCATCAAACCAGATAGTCTTACTACCACTGTTAGACCGGTTTTTGATGCATCGTGTAAAGTGGGGAGATCACCGTCTTTAAACGATTGCCTCTTTAAAGGACCAAACCTCATTGAACAAATTCCTGCAGTATTAATAAGATTTTGTGAAAAAGCTATAGGGGTAGTAGCCGACATAAGAAGAGCATTTCTTCAAATTGAAGTCAAAGAATCAGATCGTAATTTCTTACGATTTTTGTGGTGGAAGAATTCTGACGAGTTTCAGGTTTATCAACACAATAGAGTAGTTTTTGGAGACACTTGTAGTCCATTTTTACTTGGTGCAGTTATAAGATATCATTTGAGTAATGTTGATGAAGAAAGTAAACAAATAGCAGAGAAACTTATGAAAGCATACTACGTTGATAACTGCGTGACTTCAGTCAACAGTGTGCCTGAACTAGAAAATTTTATTTCAAAATCTACAGAAATCATGGCTGACGCGAAAATGGAATTAAGAATGTGGGAATTCGGACCAGTTAAAAAAGAAGATAAGAGTTTCTTTAGCAAGAAAGAAATGCTAAACAAAAATGTAATTACGACAGTTCCGGTTTTAGGTTTGAAGTGGGATATAATGGAGGATAGTTTGAAAATTGCTCATAAATTTACTGATGAAATAGAAAATCTGTCTAAAAGAAAGATATTAGCTGTAACTCAGGATATCTTCGATCCAATTGGTTTTTTAGCCCCGGCATTGTTGCCAGCCAAACTGATAATACAAGAGGCCTGGTCAACGAAATTAGATTGGGATGCTCCACTTCCTGAAAAAAATCAGAATAGTTTTCAAAAATGGTATGGTGAACTCAAATATTTAAATAACGTGAAGATAGATAGACTGTAGGCTATGGTTGTAAAGAAAACTGGTCTATTCATACATTTTGTGATGCCAGTAATAGAGCTTATGCAACAGCAGTTTTAATGTCTCCTATTAAATGGAAGTTCATCCCTCCAACCGCAGCTTGGTGGGGTGGATGGTGGGAGCATCTAATTAGATGTGTTAAAATTCCCTTGATCAGAACACTAGGTACTTCAACTTTAGCTTTTGAAGAACTTATGACGGTTCTATGTGATGTCGAAGCAACAGTAAATAAAGGACCCCTAACCTATATTTTTGAAGAAATAGATAAATTTGTACCTTTGGCTCCATCATCATTTTTACAAGATATTGATGAAATAGGTGTTCCTGATTTAGATATGATAGATTCAAATAAACTTCAATCCAGATACAAACATTGTCAAAATATTCGCCAACAACTCAGAAATAGATTCAGAAACGAATATTTGGCAGAGTTGGTCCAAAAATCAAAAGAGAAAGGACAAGTTGTCAGACAAGGTGAAGTCGTCTTAATCGAATTAAACCAGAAGAGACTTCATTGGCCTATAGGCAAAATAATAAAGATTTTCCCAATTCAAGATGGAACAGTGTGAGCTGAACATTAGTGCGTCCCCTTCGCAAACTCTACCCATTTAGAGATATCAAGTCCGGAGGTCCATGTAATCCAGATTGTGAAAAATAATACAACAACTAGAAGTGGCAGAGTAGTAAAGAGACCTGTGAAATGAACTTGTAAGAACACTCTGAACAGACTTCTTCCAGTACTCTGAACAGACTTTTTTTAGTTCTTTAACAGACTTTTTCTAGAACTCTAAATGTGTTATTGTTTATTTGCTTTTAGCTATTATTTTAATTGTATTTATGTATTTTTGAATATTGAGTTAGTCTGATCATAAGTGATCTTATGTTTAATTTGGCTTCCACCTAAATTAAAGGTGGGAGTATGTTAGAAAGCGGTAAATAATATTTTATTTATAAGCACGGCTTTTGGCAATGCCGCTGTGATGCTTTTTTTTATTTGTAAAATGCGGCTAATTGCTAGAGTTTTTTTCTTTTCCCTTTGGTTACATTTATTTTATCTCACGAGAAGAGATAAAATATTTAGTAAATAAAAGTTGGCATCGGCTATTTTAATTGGGTTAAAAATGAAGTTCTTAAAAAAGTTGTTTATGCTTTGTATGGTCTGTGGCTATAAAAGGTTTTAAGAAGAATATTCGTCCATTTTTCTGAATTAGTATGGCAAATATTAAAGTAGCCCAGTGAGCATTCATATTAGAGTCATCTTTTGATAAAGCAGCAAGCGGGATCCATCTTCCCGGTAAACCACAATTTTATTATGTGTATTTGTATATATTGTAAATTCAACATCTTTCAAATGTCCCATGTTTTATTTCAAAGTATGTAAAATAAATTTTGTGAAAACCAATAGTAATAAAATCTTTCGAACCCATCACTGAAGTTTGGCGAGTATCCACACAGTTCCATTTCTGATCTTTTTCTTCTAGAATGTTCTTTTAGCAACCATTTATTTTCCCTTCTGAGAATTTTACTTTCCCGTGCATATACTGGGGTTGTCCTTTTTACCTTCAAATTCATCCACTCGCTCTATCAGTACTCTTTCCATGGCGTGCTATTCTTAATTATTAATTGGTTGAGAGCACGACCTACGTCATAATTGTATTACTATGCTAGACACTCAAAAAGCCAATGCTTGCTGTGTTTCCACAGATTTTGGTCTTTTTTCCATTTGTCATACCACCTCCTGGTCACCGTCTGATGTATTCTGTTATCTCTAACTTTGCTTACCTCCTAAATTACTACGATGAAGTGATGGCTGAATATCTCTGTGGAAACTGCATCGCCTAAAGATGTTAAAATAAAATCATGAGTTGACTTTACGTTTTGTTTCAATCATTCTGGAGAAACTACACTGGAGAAATGTGTTCCATGACCTCCATTCGTTGACTGTAACAACTTTCGAACAACCACGTTGATCTACTACAGAAGCATTCTGTTTCAGCTTATCCTAATGCACGACTTCAGTTTGATTATTCAATCACTACCGTTTCGAAGTTATTTCCATTTTCGAATCATTATATAACATCAATGTCGTAACCTTTAACATGACAGGATAACCAGTATTTTCATAATACAAGTCGACAGGATGACTTTGCCTGTTTTTACAACTTACCTATTACTGCTAGACGTGATCTACTACTAATATCATGATGGCCAGATACTTCATTTCAACTAATAAAGCCTTCCAGTGTTAGAATAATCTAACATATATATATATATATCCTTCAATAGTCTGTTATCCCCAAAATTTCTCAGTTTCTATAGTTTAATTTTTAAATAAATATTCAAGTTAGTCTGAACATTATTACAGTAATTTTGTCCTTTATGTTTTATTATCTTGATCTTGTTATAACTCTGAAGCGAGTATAATCTAATTTTACAACAGTTCAACTTTGGCCTGTGGTATGTATCTTCATATTCATTCCAGTCTTCTCATACTTAATATAAAGCAAGCACCTATAGCTATTATAATAATGCATTGCATTTATATGTTTAAAATAGCAAATCTAGCCACTAAATTTCAAGATCCCTTTTGCATTACATGTGTTCATCTTTAAGCCTAATTTTACATGCACAATATACCTAATCAGTGAGATACTTCTTTCTGTTTAATTAATTATTTATTTATTTGTAAAATAAAGACTAAAAAAATCCTTATTTAATTCAAAATGCATGAATCAATTATTATGCTTAAATGTTTTATTAATTACATGTGAGATTGGGAAGCGGGGAATAGTAGTAAAAGAAGTATTATTTTTCCTCATATTTAATTGAAAATATATCTTCTAATCTTTTTTTCTCCTAGGCGTATGAAGAAAATGGGAAAATGCTACTTTCACAGATTGAAGAGCAGAAGAAAAAAGTAAAATTAGCTGCTCCTGATAAGAACAAAATAAAAGAGCTTGAGTCCAAAATTGAAAATAAAAGGAAATGTACGTTGATTTTGTTTTATTCTTTAACTAATTATAATTAACTGTAGCCAGTTATTATAATTATGTGGTAAAATGTACGGCTTGAAATTATAAGGCCAACTATGCTTCTGTTGTTCATTGAATACATTGTTAAGATTTCCATATTATTAAGCAGCTAGTTTGGAACAATTGCTATAAACACATAAACTTAATGAATACCAGACACAATCAAAATGGCTAAAGTGGGAAAATGACTCATCAAAGAAGAAAAACCTGTTTTTGCTGTGTTAATAGTAAGCAAGAACAAGTTTTCTATTTTCACAACACAAAATTTGTTTTTATAAGGTGACAATTAACTGAAAGAGGTTAAAGAAAAGGAATATTAAGTGAAATAGTCTTTTACAAATGTATTGAATTAAAAAAGTTTCTTATAAAAAATATTTACTATAACTAAACTAATTAGCTGGTGCTGAAATAATCAATGATTTAAAATGAAGTAATTATTACCAAATTATAATATTGCTACCAAAACTGAAATAATCATAAAAAATCCTTGTTAGTAGAAAGTTTAAAAACAAGATAAAAAAAAAGAAAAGAAATAGTTACCGTTAGCTAATCTTAAAAAAAGGAAAAAACTCATTTCAGTGAAAATAAATAAAAATGATAAAAGAAGAAATAGAAACATACTGCAGCCGAACATCCAGCTTCAATTTTTTCCAGTTATTCAGTACCTGGCCAAATTGACATCAGTTGCATCTCTAAGCATAATATCTTATAAATGGATTCTGATCAGGTGTAATTCAAAGCTATAAAATAAAATTGTTATTATTGTAAAATCATAATATCTTTTTTTTTGTTTATGTGAAATATACTTTTCATATTATTGGCATCAGAGCAGTACTGAAACAAATTAAAAATGAAATATGTTCAATTTTGGGACATTAAATCTCATTCTTTGACAAAATGGATCAGATATTGTTTTGTATGCATTTTTCTGTAGTTAAACACCATAATGCTGGGCTGTCCAACACGATGCCCTTTCAAATGTTTCCTCTTACTAACCTTGTTTTAAAATTTAAAATCATTTTTAAAAATGCTTTTAAAAACTAAAATTTTATATCATTAATATTTGCATGCTTTTTTTGTTTTGTTTTCTTGTACAGAACATCAAGGTTTTTGGCTCTTTACCCTTCAATAGATTTTGAGATAGCCCCGATCAGAGAAATATAATTCCAAGTTTACCATGATTTATATTTATTTTGCAGTTTATTTTTACTTGGGCATGTCTATAAGTATAAGATGTATGTTCTTAGTGTAAGGTGTGTGCCCTTTGAAGGCCTTTTTTTTTTTTTTTTTTTCTCTCCTTATGCAAAGTGTTTATTTTTAAATTATTAATATTTGAATGATTTTCTATTGTATGCAGCAGTTTTTGTCTTCTTACCCTTCAAAAGTTTTTGAGGTAAGCCACTTTCAGAGAAATTTAATTCTAAATTTACTATGTTTTTTTATTTTCTTAGCAGTTTATATTTACACAGGCATGGCTATTAGTATTAGATGTATGTGCATCATATGATACGTGTGTGTGCTGCTAAAACTACCAACTTGCGATAATATTGTATGTTTCAAGTCATGTAAATAATAGTGCCCTTCATTGTTTGACAGCAGCTGAGTTGTGCTGCTGCCTACTGAAAGGTTAGACAGGTCTGCCTTGATGTAGTTAAATAATTTTCTCTAACCTCTTTGCGGCACGTGTTTTTTACAGAATTTTTAATCTTTTGTTACTAGATTTTAAAATGAAAATTTTTGCCTAATTCAGTTGCAGAAATGCTTTGATTAAGTAAGGCAAAATTTTCAATTAAAAGTTGCTGGTAGAAAATATGAGGAATTCTAAGCACTTTATATGTCACATATATGTGATGCTTGTTGTAAAGAGAAAGAGATTAAGATGTCTTTCTAGGAGAGCAAGATAGGTTTTGCTCTCACTCACAGTTTGCTAAAGTACTATGTTATCATATGAAAAATTTACAAAGGTGATTACTCAATGCCTATTATAGTTATAAAAGTCTTATTATCACTTTTAGAAAGTTGATTTTCACTATAAACATACTGCATTAAAAAAAAAAAATCAATCTTAAATTGTAAGTATTTTTTTTTTTAAATGCAGTATTTTGACTGTTACATTTTCCCTATTTCATATTATTAATTTATCGTCTGCATTATTTTCCTATTTTAATTTCAATATATAAGTACAAAAACAATTTTTAAAAACATATTAAGTAAATAAATAAAAAGCATTTTAAATAATTTATATTCCGTTAATAATCTTACAATTAATAATTATTCAAAGTAATAACTATTATAATATGCAATTAAATATCATTCTAATAATGTACAGATCTTTTAGAATATAAACATTACAGAATATCGTACGTTAAAGTAACTTACAATGCTTTTCTAACAATCACTAACTTCTGAAAATATAAATTAAAAAAGTTCTTTAATATTAATTATTTTATTCCCAAACTATTTTTATTGGATGCTACTATTTATTTCTAAGCGATTGCCAAAATTTCATTAATTTTAAACCGTAATTTAGCGAGATATCCGCATTGCAATATTTAATCACTTCTGTCAGTTTTAAAAGACCTGCAATCCATTTTTTTTTTTCACGACGCAGTTAGACATTTTTGTGTTTCTTCCTCGCAGAAAAACAACGTTGTGACATCACTCTATCCTCCATCTTGTTTTAGTATCAGGCAGCAATATCTCCGTAACTCAGGAATGCCGGGGGAATGCAACTTCGATTACGATACAAATCGTTATCGATATTTCGATTGCAATGATAATTGTTATTGATGTGACTCAGAAGCGTACGTGCCGATCGCTCATTGGCTAAATTTGAGTTCAGCATTGGTCCAACAATCTTTGGGGCCCATGTGTGCTTCTTCTCTCTCACTTGTCAACGATGTAGAGTTACGTGAGGTTGGGTGTTTGGGGCTGTGACCCCAGACGTAGAAATTTTCCGTAAGAAGTAGCATTACTGCGAATTTGAAGCCATTTTTTTTAGTTTTGGAGTCAGATGAAGAAATGTTCTTTAGTGAGAGATAGCTACGAACTGAAATCTCTCCCATGTCATCTTTCTGTAGTTTCAGTGGCTGAGACTTCATCATCAAGTTTACTTTAATGTGTTCATCTCCTCGAGATTAATAATAGCCTTCAAAGGATTTGCTTAATAACTGAGCGTCCTTTCCCGTTCGTAACAACATGTGCCGTGCCAAGCTCCACCGATAATGTGCCGTCATCAATTTTACCATTACTGCTTATTGTCATGAATCCTCAATAGTAAAAAAATATTACCTCCAGTTTATCTTCAAATTATCTTCTACAGATTTTTCTTAAATATAACACTTTAGTATGTGGGTCTGCATCCAACCTATTGCATTGACTATTTCAACTCAGTGATCCTTCAAAAAAAAAAAAAAAAAAAAAAGATTCTTCAGTAAAAAAGAAATATAACCTCCAGTTTATCCTCAAACTGTCTTCTACAAAATGTTCCTAAATACATGACTTTAGTGTGAACTATGGACATTGTGATTCGGACAGTATAAAATCAGTTTCCAATGGTGAACTCTCAGATCTACTACAATTTCATCAGGTTTAAAGGATTGTGTTATGTTGTAAAAACTTTACATAACATTCACCCTTCTTAAATTTACATAAACTTAATTTTGTATATTCTGTTAATTTTAATAATCTACTTCCTTTCACCATCTTTCAATTTTGACAGCAAAATTTTATTAAGTTTTAAATATTAAATCCTAAATCTTTATTTTTAATTATTTCATTTAAAATTACATTTATTATATTCTATTTTCTTTTTCCATTTCTCTGGTAAACTTTCATAAAATTACTGAAATCGTTTGCCAGAGAAATGAAATTCTAACTCCTATAGTTTCCAATAATTTTATTGCTTTCCATTCACCTCGCATCCCAAAAGATGCAATTTTTAAGAAGGTTTTGTCCCTTATCTCAGAACAGACAGGAAATTCCTTTCGACGTCATAGGAACTCCCACATAGCAAACATTCCTTTCTCCCCACTTCTTAAGTGCGTTGCCATTCCATGGTCATAATCCTACTACAAAATCTTTTTCGCCGGAAGTGCTAGCGACAAGCCATCTTTAGAAATTTTCTGATTGGCTATTCCACGGAGAGCGTACTCCCAATTTTCAGCAGGCGTTTCAAAAAAAAGCCAGTTTGTAAGAAATTCTCGGAGTATGTAACACGCACGAACCTTTAGGGGATTTTTCCCCCGTTAGGCCTCAGGGTCTGGCCGAAGCGTAAGAACATTCATTGAACAAGTAATTCCTATTAAAATATGTTTTAAGTTGCAAACTTTGATGAAAACACTGCCTATTGTAGTTTTAAATCAATGATCTACAAGCAGATAAAAAATCCTTCATCTTCAGCATTCTATAAATAGAAGACAGATTGTGCCACTCATCATTTTCTTCAGTCATCCTACGAAATTATATATATCTTCATCTAATTGATTCTTGTGGTTGATGTTTCTCCAAATAGTCAAATTCCTGCGAGAACTCCAATAGAAAACGTGTTGTTTTTAATTGCTCAGAATGATCGTTTTTTTACAAAAATTCTATGCGTCACCTTAAAGCATTGGTGTTTCCGTTTCTTTACGATTAAACAAGGTACTTGCAAAAGAAGTCTTCATTCATATCTCAGTGTATCAAATAATCAGAAACTATCAACTTAAAAAGTTTTTATTCATATCTCAGTGGATTAAATAATCAGAATCTATCAACTTAAAAACTTTGCTGACTTTATTTGAAATTATAAACCACTTACATCATGAAGATAAGTGCCCCATATACTATTCTCATACCGATAAACCTAACTGTGTGCTAGATATTTAAATTCATTAAGTGTTATGATAAGATGTTTATATTTTTAGAATAGATATTTAATATTTTTATCTCCTACTGGATCCAGTATTCATAAATTGAAAATATTTTGGTGAATAAAATCTCTGCAATATTTAATCATCTTAGATTGTTTGTGTTTCTTGGGGTGAGTCATTATTCATTTTTCTTTTTTAGATTTATTTAAATTTATTTACATCGCTATTGCATTTGTCACTATACGATCATGGCCATAGTGTGATTTCGGGGAATGTGAATTGAATTTATTTCGCATAGCAAACATTCCTTTCTCCCCACTTCTTAAGTGCGTTGCCATTCCATGGTCATAATCCTACTACAAAATCTTTTTCGCCGGAAGTGCTAGCGACAAGCCATCTTTAGAAATTTTCTGATTGGCTATTCCACGGAGAGCGTACTCCCAATTTTCAGCAGGCGTTTCAAAAAAAAGCCAGTTTGTAAGAAATTCTCGGAGTATGTAACACGCACGAACCTTTAGGGGATTTTTCCCCCGTTAGGCCTCAGGGTCTGGCCGAAGCGTAAGAACATTCATTGAACAAGTAATTCCTATTAAAATATGTTTTAAGTTGCAAACTTTGATGAAAACACTGCCTATTGTAGTTTTAAATCAATGATCTACAAGCAGATAAAAAATCCTTCATCTTCAGCATTCTATAAATAGAAGACAGATTGTGCCACTCGTCATTTTCTTCAGTCATCCTACGAAATTATATATATCTTCATCTAATTGATTCTTGTGGTTGATGTTTCTCCAAATAGTCAAATTCCTGCGAGAACTCCAATAGAAAACAGTGTTGTTTTTGATTGCTCAGAATGATCGTTTTTTTACAAAAATTCTATGCGTCACCTTAAAGCATTGATGTTTCCGTTTCTTTACGATTAAACAAGGTACTTGCAAAAGAAGTCTTCATTCATATCTCAGTGTATCAAATAATCAGAAACTATCAACTTAAAAAGTTTTTATTCATATCTCAGTGGATTAAATAATCAGAATCTATCAACTTAAAAACTTTGCTGACTTTATTTGAAATTATAAACCACTTACATCATGAAGATAAGTGCCCCATATACTATTCTCATACCGATAAACCTAACTGTGTGCTAGATATTTAAATTCATTAAGTGTTATGATAAGATGTTTATATTTTTAGAATAGATATTTAATATTTTTATCTCCTACTGGATCCAGTATTCATAAATTGAAAATATTTTGGTGAATAAAATCTCTGCAATATTTAATCATCTTAGATTGTTTGTGTTTCTTGGGGTGAGTCATTATTCATTTTTCTTTTTTAGATTTATTTAAATTTATTTACATCGCTATTGCATTTGCCACTATACGATCATGGCCATAGTGTGATTTCAGAGAATGTGAATTGAATTTATTTCGATCAGATTTAAATATTTCTTTTCGAATTTTCATTTCAATTTACATATCCCGGAATCATACTTAACATTCTTGATTTAGGATTTAATATTTAAAATTTAATAAAATTTTGCTGTCAAAATTGAAAGATGGTGAAAGGAAGTAGATTATTAAAATTAACAGAATATACAAAATTAAGTTTATGTAAATTTAAGAAGGGTGAATGTTATGTAAAGTTTTTACAACATAAGAATAACCAAAAAAATTATGAAAATGAGTTAAAGCCATTCATATAGGATAAATCTAAGTTAGCCACTTATATCTAAAATCCTCAAAATATTTAAGTAACAGCATTATTACCTCTCAGTGTGGATTATTAGCTATCAATGGTTCAATTTTTTTTTTTCTTTTTAAGAAAAATTTTGCTGCCTTTTCAATCCCTAATAATTATTTTTTGTTTAGTATTATGTGAGTTACAAAGTTAAAAACATTTATTCAACTTATGCTGAAGAACTTCTTGCTGAGCTTAGCATTTTTATACCAATTATTTATTTTTGTCTTATGCATTCATTTACAATTTAGCTTTGAAAAGATGTCATTCTTTCATTCTTCTTTAACTTGAGATTGCTATTAATTACTATTTATTCTTTTACTTGTAGAAATGTATTACACTTGCTATGTATAATATTATATAAAATAATGCATAAATTGATTACCTAAAGGAATTTATGACATTGCAAATTATATTAGATTTAAATATCATTTTTAAATTAAACTGTTTTAATTTGGATAAAAACAATGCTTTTTATAAACTCAACTGTTTTTAATTTTTTACAATACTAATGAATTAAGCTCAGAAACAATTATTTAAAGCTCTTTTTTTTTTTTTTTTTTTTTTTTTTGTTTATTCATAAGTCAAAATACCTGTAGAAACTTTCAAATTATGTTTATGTTAGATTTTAATATATTTTTTGACATTTTAAACATTTAGAAAATTTTTGATTTAAATCAATGATTTTTTTTTTTTTAAATCGGTTGATTAAAATCATGATTTTAATCGCTGATTTAAATCAACTGATTAAAATCATTGACACCCTAAATACTAGAACAAAATTTTTATGATTAGTATAGTTATTTTGTTAAGTTACTTTTACCCTCATTTCTTTCTGCTGATTTGGAATGTTCTAGATTTGATGTCTGTCTACTTATGCATTTTATTTTTCATTTCTAATTATGTTATATGTTGTAAAATAACATGATGGAATGAGTTTATACTTTTATATTAGTATTTGTTTTAAGAGACCATCCTATAAAAAATTTAATTAATCAATCTTTACTATTTTGGATTTAGAATGTGAAGTAATTGGTTATTCAATTATAAAAGAATTAAAACCCTAAAAACAGATCTTATTAGTTTAGGTTATAGCAAATCTATTTAGTAGGAAATGTGCTTCATAATTAAGTTACCAAAATTAAACTTTTTATTTTTATTGTAAAAATCCTTTCCTTTTTAAGCTCATTATTATTTATATTTTTAGGTTTTACAAAAGCAACTAAAGATGCTGCTGTAATAGAGGAAGAAATAAAAAGGTTGGCCATTGATAATTTTTCATAAAAATTTACTCTTTTTTTTGTGTTAAAGTTGTGCTAGTAAATTCAATTAAAAATACTATCATTTTTTGAATAAAATACATCCCACAATCACAATTAAATTGAAGTATTAGATAATTCAGTTTTTATTATTATTACCTGCAAAATGCAAGTGTTCCTTTGTTTTTTAACTCGTCTATAAAAAATATTGCAAAATGTAAACGTTGCATATATTGAAGTTTTGTACCCAAAAGTATAGCACGAAAAGAAGTTACCTTGGACATTTATTTTGCAGATTGAATGAATCATCCTTAACAATTGATCGAGAAAAGAAGCAAAATGCTGTTGAGTCAAGTCACAGCAAAGCAATTATTGTGGAAAAGAAATTTTCACGATATTACTGAGTTTTAACAATTTAAAATGTGTTGTCTTAAAATGTAACTGTATAGATGTCTTCTGAGTATAGCTCCGGTTAATATTAAAAAGTTCATTGAAACTGGCATATAGAAAATTCTAAAAAGCATGTGTAACAGAATGCTTATTTTAAAATTATTTAAGATTTTGTATCAGTAAAATTTAGTTTAAAAAAATTAAAGTATGGATTTTTTTATGTTAATTAAGTAATCTTAACAAAATTTAATGTGTATAAACTACCGATTCAGCCTAAAATAAAATTCTGTATATTTCTTTTAGTGGGAAACCAATCACACTTATGATAAAATAATAATATGTGTATAAAAAAATATAATTTAAAATACTCTTATTGAAATAGTTGTTTTTGTTATTATATATTATTCTAAATATTGTATGTACTGCTAGTTCATCCTTAACAAATAGTACCTGTTTCTTAATAAAATTATTTGTATTGGAAGAAAGTTGGCTATAACAAAATCCAGGTATAACAAATAGCTTCCATCTCTCTTCAGCTTTATTATAAATAGTTTCCACTGTATTTAAAGGGAGGGGGGGGGGGGGAATTACTTACCCTTTCTTATTCAACTACAGCAAAAATTAAATCTTTTTAAAGGTAATGTACATATACTTTGAGACAAGAAGTTATGTGTGTTACAATTTTTGTTATCTAGATCATTTCATGGATCATTAAACTTACCTTGCAAGGATGGTCCAAATATCCCTGGACCAAATCATTATATTAACAGTTTAGAACAGATTTAAAATATGAAAATAAGCAATTTAATAGCATTTACTATTCTCAGAAATAAATATGTTATACTTAAAATTGTTTCTCAGAAAATTTTTCAATGGCAATTTGTGTTAGTAGTTTTGATTTTTCTCTTACTAGATTTTCTTTAATTCTGTGAACAAGTCAATACTTCTTGATACTCAGTTTTGTGGTTTGAGAAATTTCAAATATTCCTCCAACTGTACAACTCTTTCTGATACAGAAATTTTTTCTTTCTCTTTTAAAGAAATGATTTTGTTTGCAATGATCACCAAATAGCATTTTTTATGTTTTATTATTCATTCCGTATTTCCAAAAAAATTTCTTGTAATGATAGCAACTGTTTCATTACAAATATCTGAATTAAGGAAATAAAGGTAAAATAATGTCTTAAACTTAATACTGTAAATGGTAGCAGTATTTCTGCGGTGGAATACTGGTGACTCTTAGCTGCAAAATTTATTGGTTTACATCTGGAATGTTGTGTTTATTGACAATTGCGTTTTATCGACCATTGTTATTAAGATTTATTACTGTAGCATAATCTGAAGATACTCTTTTCTTAGAATACATGACCTCGTGAAAAATTAATTTTTAATTAGTCTTTCAATTACACTCTTGTATAAATTATGCAAATTGTTTTAATATGAATGAGCTATTTTATTATTTTTTTTAAATTAATATTGCTACTCTTATAGGCTCCAAGATAAAATTTTAGCTGTTACTAAAGGAAAAATTGGAGCTGTGCAGAAGAAGGTTGATAATTTGACCAAGAAGCTGAATAGCATTGCTGATAATATAGTGAAGTCCAAGAACTTGATAAAGAAAGCAGCAAAGTAAGATGTGTATATATATATATATATGAAACGATAGAAGCTAAACCCCTTTTTAAAATTCCCTTTTTGCCCCTTTTAAAATTTGAAATCCCCGTTTTAAAAAATAGAAATTTAAATGTAGAAATTAAAATTAAAACTTTTAAAATGCTTTAGTAATTGTGTCTCAATTGATTGAATGAAGTTGCCCCTGTTAAGTCAGTTTTTCAACATTACATCTTATAACTTTCAAAGATCGTTTTGGCCCATTTCATAAGAATACTTTTGCTGAGGTAAGTGCAATTTTAAAGTCGTGCTGCATTCAATCGGCCGATCATGAGCCACCACCTTTCGCCCGGGCAATCAATCATTCAGCTAGCGACCAATTTTATTTTAAATACGCCTCTTGTGATTTCAACATGCCCTTGCAGGAATAATGCAAAATGCCTCGTACTTATACCGCTGGACGGGCGGCAAGAGAGGGCTTTTTGGTCATCTAAGTAATGCCTTAAGTCCACGCAACTTCGCTCTCCAGGTATCGCTTTACGATACACTTAACTTCTGATCCTGATGTCCATCAAGAAGTAAAGTAGCAGTTCTCATGTCAAAGGGGCCTCATTTCTCTCAAAAGGATGTACAAAGATTAATAAATCAGGTCCCTGAAAAAACTGTGTCTTCCTTTAATCAGACACGCATCTTATCAGACTTTTATTAGCTCCCGGATCAACACTCACGGCCTGTGACTACAAAAATATGATAGAAACTCAGAGGGAGCGATCCTACGTCGGCACAGACGTGTCCGCTGTTCGCACCCCTGCACCCATCGGCACGATCTACACCGAAATAGGGGATCAACACCGGGAGTAGCGTTAAATCATTACATATATGCATATTAATTTTGATTATCATTTTTTTTCAAGGTAATTAATAAGACGTAAATCAGTTTACATAATTTAATAATAGTAAAACAACCAGTATTTTCCAGTGGTTACTTTAATTTATATTGTATATTAACAAATACAAAGTTCGTACGGTAAGTCCTTAAAAGTACTTATATTTTTCAAATAGAATTTTTGGAGCTTAAAAGTACTTATTTTCATGCAAAATCTGCAAAAAATCCTTAAAAGTGCTTAATTTTATTCTTCTATTATTTCTTAATCAGGGATGAAACTTTCCTGCATTTCTTTGAATTTCTGATTTAAAAATAAATCTTAACCCTTAACAGTAAACTGTGAGATGGTTGCATCTACATATCTGGCCTTAATATTTTCGGAAGATTCAGTCCACTTTTCCATGAAATATAATTTTTGGTTGCATGTTTAATGTTGACTCTAGAAAAAAAAAAAAAAAAAGGGCCACCGAGCGGGAATTTTTCAAAAAAGAAACACTATTCTAAAAAAAAAGGTACATTTTTTAAAAAGGGAAACACTATTCTAAAAAAAGGTCACCCCACCAGCGACTGAGAGGTTCTGCTCTCGAAGCTGGTAGACGGAAGGTACTGGCTTCGAACCCAGTCGAGCCCGTCGGCCTAACCGTTTCGAAGTTTTCGTGGTTTTCTTTGAAACCTTGGATTTCCATGCGTAAATACGGGTTAGGTTCCCTTAGAAATGTTATCCAATTAACTAAGGTAATTGGAAAAAGATAGAAAAGGGAGCAAAGCATATTACGCATATGGAACGTTTTAGCTGTAATTGTTTGCCCAAAGAAATTTGTAAAACTGTAGAAATCAAATAATGTGAAGTATGAAATATTCTAGATAGTATTTTGAAAGAATGACCAAACAGATTTAAAAACAAATAACAATTTTAAACAAATTTAAATAAAAATAAAACCATATAATAAAGTAGATGTATAAACAATCGACATAAGTTTTCTTAAGCATCCAATTAACACAAGCACCGAGTATTATACCGTGCAGCGAAACATTACTGTATATCAATGTTTAATCAAAATGAACTAGAGCACCAAAAGCTAAAAACTATTTCAAAGTAAAAATATTACAAAGAAATATGACGTTTAAATTTTTACTTCAATTACTTCAGTTCAATTAATTAACTTTAAGTTGCATTAAACTTTAAATAGAAAAGTATCATGCTAACTTTAAAACATTATAAATAGCAGAAAGGTTATTTTCAATTAATCACATTTAATTATCTTTCTCTCCATAAAAGATTTGTCATTTAAAGTCAAGTCAAACTTCATTATATTCAAAAGCTTAATACGAATCTCCAAATACTTCACACTGCCACTAGAAGTTAAAACATTGGAGAACTAAAGCAAACCTTGAAAAGAGACATAAATGAAATCAAACTGCAGCAAGCCTCTCCAGAGATCCCCTAGCGAAATACGTCTGTAGGATCTCAAAGGAATTGCAAAAACCCCAACACTGCCAGTCTGTAACAACTCCAAGTACCTCACACGGACTTCCAGAAGGCTTAGGTCTTGGACCACTATTGCTACGACCGATCTGCAGCATCAAGACGGGAAAAACATCCCTGGTCCCTTTTGGAACCAACTTACAACCCTACAGTTCATAACCCATTTACTAAAGAGAAGTTGACTAGATTAATCTCCGGTGACAACATTACTTTAACTAATTGAAACCAAAAAATATCTTTTAAAACAGGAGAAAAAGTTACTGTAAAGAAAAATAGTCTGTTTCAAATAAAAGAAAGATAAAAGTAAACTAACTGACACGTGTCGCTGGTGGCCCGCTTTCTGTACACTGGAAAAAGACTAAAAGATTCGACGCATTTATTCAGGCATATTCTAACACCAAATGCCGTTGTATATTAAACATCCTTCATCCAGCGATAACCACGTTGACACCGTTAATTCATAACACAGTCTCCATCCCAAACAAAAAAGCCAGAAAATTACATTTAAAACTATTAAGTAAAACTGACACTATAATCTCCTATCGTATCCAGCACTTCACATCCCATCAGATCTCAAAACAACAAGCGTAAACAATAGTGACATTATGCAGCCAACATGCAACAAAACGAGGTATATGTCTAAAAGAAAAACGAAGCTATCAATGAGCTCACTCCTATAATATAAATACCCTTGCCGACAACGCCCCCTAACGTGACTTCCAATCACCAATTTCAAACGCCACTTCCGTCATCTATAACGATCCCGGGAAATGCGGACCAGTAGCGATCGGCCACTAGAGATAGACACGTGTTAATGAACAAGCAAAGCCATCCGTCAATGGTCATCGTAACTCCTCATCTTACGAGGCTGATCGATCGATGTTTGTTGACAAGCCGGTCGATTAAAAGAGAGAGATTATGTAATGTTGGAAAGAACATGGCTGGTAAGTAAATATAGATGCTCTAGGAAATAAATCATGCAGAAGTGATTCAAGGTAAAAAGTAAAGATAATATATTTATTATCAAGTAATATTTAAACACTGAAATAAAGATAATGAAAAGTGTTTAAATTTAGAAACTTAGATTAATGAAACTTAAATATGTGAATGGTAAATAAAGTATTTATATTTTATTTAAAGAGAATTATAAAATTACTTAAAGAGGGATTATATAAAAATAAGTTAAATAAAATAGATTAAGTTAAATAGGTTGAATGGAAAGATAAGAATAGGAGGGAAATATAAGTATATTTCCTAACAAAAGCACCCCCCTCTTATCATTTCCATGATAAACTCACTAGGTTACAAACCAGGGTTGGCAAGTTTCTGCCAGAGTGGTTAAAACTGGCATGGCAGAAACTAGTTTCTGCCAGTAAGTGGCAAAAACTGGCAGAAACTGAGAAATAATATTAATAAGAACTTTAATGTGCAATGATTCATAATTCACACAATCACATATGTATTTGATATGTAAACAATTAAGTTAAAATTTAAAATTAAAGATTATGAATGTTATTCAAAGTTGCAAAAAAGTTTCAAAATGATCATATAAAATACTTTGTTTATATAATACTAATTTTCTTTCACTTGAGAAACAGAAATTTTCATAATGGTAGTCTATGCTGTACAAGTTTAACTATTAATATTATTGTTTAGAGTTGAATTTCTATTTAAAAGTTAAAAAAAAAGAAATTTACAAAGAATTCTGTGATATTTTAACAAATGTGTTTTTCCGAGTATTTTTAAATAAATAATGCAATGCAATAACTTAAAGATTATGATTCTTGTGAAAACATATAAGTAAATAATTGAAGCACAATAAATAACAGAGAAAATAATTAATGAACTATCTTGTACAATTATTTTACAATATTGAAAGAACAAAATTGTCACTCAAATATACTATTATTACTTTTTCAACAGAACATTCCATAGCACAGGACAAATTTTGCTAATCTTTCTGAACACAGACTGTTTCTTAATTTGTTCTGAATAAAATAAAAGTTCAAAAATATTCTTTCAAGACTGTCATTACTTGCTGGCAATGTCATTATTGAGGATGCAAAATTTGAAAAATCCTCATTTTCACCAGTTTTCGTTTTTAAAGACGACCACCACACAGAAGGCAAGACATTTTCTAGGGCTTCCTTCGAGAAATGTGTTTCTGGGACAGGGTCAATTTTGCTTCAAAGATATTATATATGGCACAAAATTGGAATTAATATCAGAAAGCAATTTCCTTGCCTTTTCTTTATGTTCATATGTCAATTTCAATCCCATATACAGTAGAAGACCTTTATAACGCAATTCTCCATATAACGCACAACTTCTGAGATGTAAACAATGATTTTTGCAGTTAAAAAGCATCTGCATTTTCACATTGTAAAATATTGCTACTCTCTAGAGGACTGATTTGGTACATTAGTTCAACTTTATCTTCTAATTTAAGACCTTTTTACTGAAAAAATGTTATTATTACAATAAACATTTTTGAAAATGTCTAATATAAGGGATGGTTGTGTCAGTTATATTTAGATCATGTTTATAAAGTGAATTTAACAATATCTGACCTCTCTTGGTAACAAGGAATGCAGTATAAAGATATTCTAAATGTATTTTGATATGTTTCAGACATATTTGGCCATGTTTATGAGGTGAATTTAATGATGTGATCCATATAATGCAAAATTCTATATAGCGCACAACCTTGTGTTTTTATGTTTGCGTTATAAAGATCCTCTACTGTACTTAGAATGAAGTAATTAAGCTAGCATATGGTAGTCGGTTATTACTGTATTAAATCTTCTTTGAACCTTTGCATTTGTTTGTGTTGTAAGTGCAAAATGTGGTTGGAATATTTTCAACTAACTGTCTTAAATTGAAGGAGAAAAAAAAAGTCAGATTTGTTCCTTTAAATACTGTATTTAAATGAAATATTTTTTAAATCCATGCACTTACTAGATCCACATATAACTGTAACATTTCTATGAGAGATATTTTTTTACTGTTATTAAATTATTATGTTAAATTACAGAAAGGTATTCTGTGTAAGTATTGATTATTTTTCTTTTTTTTTTTCATTATTTAATTTAAAATAAGTATTGGATATAGTTTTCTATTTGATTTTTAAACTGAAATTTTAAAATACTCTAATAATTGTTTACATATAAAATTATACAATCATATTATAACAAAAATTTTATCTGTTATATAACTCATTTTTTCTAATACAAATCTATTTATTTTTTAATTAAAACTACCCACAATATTTCATTTGTTATTTATACTGAAAAAAATGTACTTAAGGAATTTAATACTACAAAAAAAAAAAAAAATCTCAGATTATGTATGAAATGTGTTTATGCCAGTTGTTGCCAATTTCTGCCGGTTATAACCACTTTCTGCCACTGGCAGGGCAGAAACCCATTTCTGCCGTCAAAAAGCCAGCCCTGTTACAAGCCCATATACCAGAAAGAGGTTGTCTTATATGAAAAACCCACACATTGGTACACCTTGGTTACCATATACATCCAACCATTAAAACTGTAACAACAAAAAATCAGCTATAATATACTTATACTTGACCACAACTGCAACCATCCAATCAATCTATCCATGGCATCCCTTATCCACCACTTTAATACAAACCTATATGCCAAGTCAACTTACATGAAGGCTGGAAAAGAAAAAAAAAAAAAAAATTAAAAACCTTTGGGCTCCAGTCCACACACAAAAACTGCAAAAATATAAAACAATATAAATTATACACAACACAATACCTATATATATATATATATATATATATATAATGTACATGGCTAACATATGGACATCTTAAAAACACATCCAAGCACATCTGGTTCAGGGAAACATACAGTCTTACATGAGTAAGTATTACACATTAAAATTCTTAAACTTTCATATATATACCACAAGGAGAGTAGAACCCCTGATTTAAAAATTTCAATTTTTAATTCTAACACAAATACTTAATTTCTAACACTCTAATATTCAGAATTTCAAATTCTAAAAATATTCTAATACTTCAATAATTAAAAATTGATTTTAACAAGCCAACAACTTATTAATTATACTAGCATTTCAATATATGTATCATAATACTTTAATAATTAAATCAATACCCTAATACACATATTCC
Source organism: Maratus speciosus (assembly GCA_963932465.1). Taxonomy (NCBI): domain Eukaryota; kingdom Metazoa; phylum Arthropoda; class Arachnida; order Araneae; family Salticidae; genus Maratus; species Maratus speciosus. The sequence goes on along the minus strand of OZ010794.1, from coordinate 559,606,069 downwards.
CACACTTTAACAATTTAAACCAGTATTCAAATACATAAACCAACCCTTTGACCCTTAACAAAAACTATATCCTAGATTCAAATATAGCATACTCCAGGTAAGGCGAAACAAATTCCACTTTCAATACTAATCTCCATGATCCAAGAACTATTCCTTACAAATTCAATTCATCTAAAACAATATCATCTGAACAAAGTCAATTCATGCTCCATTAACTGTGAAAGATAGACAGAAATTCATAACTACTCTATATCCAAGATATCCTGCAACAAAAAATTAAAAAATTATTTTGTGACAGAATCCTTATGCACTAAATTCATACAAAACTAAATGCGAAAAGAATGCATTCATTCATATCCATTACCTTGGCCAAAGTTTTCATATAATCCTTTCATACCCAACGAAGAAGACATGGATATGAGTAGTGTCGGATTTAATAAAATATAGAGGCTAATACATTAACAATCCTACTTTTACGCACAACTTATCTTGAAGAATGGAGCATGATCAACGATACTGATCCCAGAAGAAAGATTCAGTCTAAAACTAATCTTGAATCATTTACGGACAGGCCAACTACACAACATATCTAATTTGTATGCAAACCATTTACTTAATTCTTCAAACAGAAGATTGAAAAAATCTAAAACGATTATAAAAAAAATGCCCCCCTTTATTCACTGCTCAACTCTTAAAGAAAACAAAGCTCCATTTCTAATACAATATGTATATAACAATACACATTCTAACACTATATGAAAAAATGAGCCATAAAAATTAGGTCGCGTTAAAGGAAGCAATTCTCAAAAGTTATTTAAATTAAACTAGATCCAATCTCTGTTACTCATTATCATCAGGCATTTCTATACTGTAATGGCCGTCTCATCAAAACAAAAATTCACCCCCTGAAGTATATCAAACTAGTCTAATTACACAACTTTAACAGTATCCCAAAGTGGATACAATCCATTGAGTATAGCTCCTGCATTCCTTAAACTAAAAATTGAATGCAGCTATTCAACTCAAATAGAAACATTAAACAGAGTCTATTCAATCGAACACTGGCATAAACTCAAAAATTGGTCATTAACAGGAAGATTTACTTACATTTACATGACCCGCCACAGCTCCAACATTCCTTCGGATATGGAAATAAAAATTTAGCATTATCTGAAATTAGTGCAGTTACCTCAAACAAATTTCTGACATTCCACCCACACATTCTACAGATGTTTACAGTAATAGTTTCCCCCATTATAAATGACCATTTAATCTGCCAAATCAATCTGCATTAAACTTCAGCCATTATCTAAGAGATTCTAGCACATTACACACATGGTTTCTCAAAAATGACAATTTAAACTGTAAATCCTCATTAGCATTAAATTTCAGTCATTATATAACCTAGGGAAGTATCTTCATAGTAATGCACCTAAAAATTCCATTAGTTAAACAAAACAAAAAGCAGTAATCAAATATTTAAATATCATTAAACACTCAAAATCTATAATGAAATAATTTAAATAACAGTTTCCATACAACATAAATTTAAATTTATAAAAATAAAAACCAATAGAGGTGGTAAAAAAAAATGAAAATTATATGGAAGTCCATCATTTAAAATCTAACTGCACCATACCGCAAAAACTCTCATGACTCAATATTCAAGGCAATTTCTCCCAAAACTTGAAACAAGAGATAAATACCTATTGAAATCAAAAGTTTACAGTTCCCAAACTTTTGGACTCCCAATAAAAAGAAAAATTTCTCTATTTCAAAATATAAAAAAAATAAAATAGAAATACATTCCCCCTCTAAAAATAAAAAGATAATGAACATTAATTTAAATTACCAATTAAAACAAATTTTAAACTTTAAAAAGAACTAAAGCTGTAGACAGGTTCATTAACTATTCCCGCATATGACCATTAAGTTCTAGCATATTAATGTTCTTAAATCTTGCTATCAAAAATTCAAAGATAACCTAATTAAAAACATAAATAAGTTTATTAAAAATTATTGTTTCTAAAGAAAATATCACAGTTACGCTTTTAATATTCTCAAAAATTCAAACTTTTAAACTTCTACCGATTATAATAGAAAAATGCTCATTAGACTCTTAAATCTCAAAGAGACAAGCATTTCATTTCTACTATCACAGATATTAAGTTAATTAAAAATTCCATTAATACTTCAGCTTACATGTATATGATAAAAATTCAATAATTTCCCATAAGAAAGATTAAAAAAAATTCTAGATATTCTCACTGTTTAATTAATCAGAACAAGTCCTAAAAATTTTAGCATTTTCTAACTTATCAAACTATTTATTTTAAAAATTTCAGTATATTTCTAACTTTAAATCCTAAAAATCTTAAATATCTAAAAAAAATTTTGAGATATTCTTAATTTACAGACAACTAATGCTCCCTTGGTATAATTCTTCATCTGTAATATTTCCATAGACCAACGGAAATTGATGCGCTTTCTCAAAAACAAATGTTAAAAAATGAAAAATCTAAAAGAATGTCCACTTTTCACATTCATAAAGTGAATATACACTATCCTTTTCATACACCGCTATCAGTTACACAGATGAGGTGAAAGACATGTCAAAAAAATGTGGCCCAGGATGCGGACCACTGCGTTCTTCTAACACTAGACAAAAGATGAAGATTAAGCACCCGAATAACACTAAAATTTCGACTGTCCATCTTCACACAATCTATCTCATAAAGACACACTGGCATTAAGCTGGAACACTAAATAGCAATTTCTGTCACCGAAGGCTTGTAGAATCAATGCCTTAAAAGAACGGTCAAAACTTTAAACACTTGAAAAACTTTCACAATGTAGATTCTCTTCTCATTAGTGAAAAATATATCCACCTGCCAACAGCAAAGCCACCGGACGACATGTTAAAAAATTTTTCAAAATAGATTAACATTAATTGAAAGGATTCTCTAAAAATTATCTATCTCAAAACTTTAACCACTAAATCCTTTCAAAACTTTAATGTCCATTAAAAAACAAAACATTAATACTATTCTGATATGTCCCCCCCATCGCAAAGCTCTCTCACAACTCCGCTCATGGTGAGCCATCTGCAATCAAGCAATTCAAATACAAAAGTGGATCAAAGTCACTAAACAGGATTTCCAATGAAAAATTACTTTTATCTTGGGCAAAACAGAAGGCCCATAACCTTGTTATCCAATTAACTAAGATAATTGGAAAAAGATAGAAAAGGAAGCAAAGCATATTGCGCATATGGAACGTTTGAGCTGTAACTGTTTGCCCAAAAAAATTTGTCAAACAAAACTGTAGAAATCAAATAATGTGAAGTATGAAATATTCTAGTTAGTATTTTGAAAGAATGACCAAACAAATAACAATTTTATTAAACAAATTTAAATAAAACCATATAATAAAAGTAGATGTATAAACAATCGACATAAGTTCTCAAGTTCTCTTAAGCGTCCAATTAACACAAGCACCTAGTATAATACCGTGCAGAGAAACATTACTCTATATCAATGTTTAATCAAAATGAACCAGAGCACCAAAAGCTAAAAACTATTTCAAAGTAAAAATATTAAAAAGAAATCATGTTTAAATTTTTACTTCAATTAATTAACTTTAAGTTGCATTAAACTTTAAATAGAAAAGTATCATGCTAACTTTAAAACATTATAAATAGCAGAAAGGTTATTTTCAATTAATCACATTTAATTATCTTTCTCTCCATAAAAGATTTGTCATTTAAAGTCAAGTCAAACTTCATTATATTCAAAAGCTTAATACGAATCTCCAAATACTTCACACTGCCACTAGAAGTTAAAACATTGGAGAACTAAAGCAAACCTTGAAAAGAGACATAAATGAAATCAAACTGCAGCAAGCCTCTCCAGAGATCCCCTAGCGAAATACGTCTGTAGGATCTCAAAGGAATTGCAAAAACCCCAACACTGCCAGTCTGTAACAACTCCAAGTACCTCACACGGACTTCCAGAAGGCGTAGGTCTTGGACCACTATTGCTACGACCGATCTGCAGCATCAAGACGGGAAAAACATCCCTGGTCCCTTTTGGAACCAACTTACAACCCTACAGTTCATAACCCATTTACTAAAAAGAAGTTGACTAGATTAATCTCCGCTGACAACATTACTTTAACTAATTGAAACCAAAAAATATCTTTTAAAACAGGAGAAAAAGTTACTGTAAAGAAAAATAGTCTGTTTCAAATAAAAGAAAGATAAAAGTAAACTAACTGGCACGTGTCGCCGGTGGCCCGCTTTCTGTACACTGAAAAAAGACTAAAAGATTCGATGCATTTATTCAGGCATATTCTAACACCAAATGCCGTCGTATATTAAACATCCTTCATCCAGCGATAACCAGTACCACGTTGACAAGTCTCCATCCCAAACAAAAAAGCCAGAAAATTACATTTAAAACTATTAGGTAAAATTGACACTATAATCTCCTATCGTATCCAGCACTTCACATCCCATCATATCTTAAAACAACAAGCGTAAACAATAGTGACATTATGCAGCCAACATGCAACGAAACGGGGTATCTATATTATAAAGGACAAACATATCTGTGCGTAACGCATACATCATTTTGCGAATGGCAACACTATGAAATTTGAAATAAAATTTTGGTTTTGCAATTTTCTCTACTGCAAATTTTTAAACTTCTAAGCATTGCACATTTTAAATTTTTACACCACTGTATAAGGAAAAAAATGGTCTTTTAAATGCAATTTGTTTGAAAGCTATACCTCAATTTATTTTTGAGATATTAATTTTTTTGTTGTTCTTAATACCATTTTTTTTATTGTGGCAACAAAAATACACCATTTATATTAAAAGTCATTGTAAGTAAACGGAAAATAGCCGATACTATACATTTTTGTTGCCCTTTTCTCATAAAACCTGAAAAAAAAAGTTGAAATTAAAATATGGGCTATGTCAAAAATATTGTCTGTTATTCCGTGATAATGACGTCATATGCATACTTTTCTGTAGACGAAGTTTGAAACTGGATTGTAAAAGTACAATGCTTTACCAGATGCAAATGACGTCATTTTATAAAAAAGCGTGTATTTTAATTCTTAATCCTGAATTATGTTTTGTAGAAGTGCGTCATTTTCACAGCCCAGCTGCTGTGAAATTCTTCAAAGGTGTAAATGTTTCACTTTTGAAAATAATGTAATCAAAATCACACACTGATAAAACGCAATGTTTTACAAAAATTTAGAGTGTCTTTACAGAAGAGAGGTGACATGCAAATAATAGCGATTTATATTACAGAAATTGATGATTCTCGCCTGGATGGATTTGCTTCGCCGTCGCCGAATTAGACAAGCAAACAAATAATTCGCGGTTTAAAATAATATCATGTTCCTGAAGTTTTTGCTCAAAATTCACTCGAATAATAAAATTTTAATGCTACTCTTAGGACATTCTACTATAATTTTTATCAAAATAACATAATTTGCTTAATTTAATTTTTCCTAATTTTATACAATCTATATATTTAAAACACAAGTGTATTTTTTACTCATCTTTTCTGATCTTTCTGCTGAACCAATTTTACCAATATATATATTTTTTTTTTTTTTAACGGAAAGCTCTTCATTTGTAGATGTAATCACACTATCTGTTTTTTTTTTTTTTTTTTTTTTTTTTTTTTTTTTTTTTATGTATATCCCCTGTTTTATATTTTAATTTTAAAGCATTTTATGAAATTTCTTGAAAAGGGAGAAGATTAGATAGATTTCATTATTACAGACAAGAGAGAAATAATGAGGTATTTTTATCTTTATTCATGCTATTTTCTGATAAGAATTCAAAATTGTTGTATAGGGTTTAGTGTCGCAAAATCCCATTAGGAGCAGAATATTATATTAGGGGCATAATAAGGGAAAATGACATACTGCTTTTGAAAACACGCATTTTTCTTCATAAGTCTTCTATATTGTTTTTCCTTCTGCATGTGTACTGATACTAAGTTTCAGACACTAGGCAAAATGCTTATTTAAGTGAAAATGAAGTCATATTTAAAAGAAAACGATTATTTTCTTATATAAAACTAAACATTTTAACACAAATGCGTCTAAAAAACATAAATTACGGAAACTTTTACTCTGCGGATTTGAGATTAGAATCTCAAGTAAAGGGTGCGTCTGTTCACATAAAAGATGTTGCTGACAATCGTGACTTCAAGATTTGAGTTAAAATGATTTTTAAATGATCAAACAAAATGCAATTTTTTTTTAAATTATGAATATTGATATAAGAAGTGTGTTTGCAAATTTTGAGAAGGCATAGAGCCAAGCATAAGAGCCTCAATTGATAACCACATCCTAATAACTGATCTTTATTATATTTTACTGATTAAGTATCTATATTATAAAGAACAAACGTATCTGTACGTAACTCTGATGTCATTTTGTGAATGGCAACACTTCACGATCAAATTTCGGTCTTGAAATTTTCGCTACTACAATTTTTTTAATTTTCTGACCATCGTACATTTTCAATTTTCGTCACATAGGGAAAAAATTTACTTTCAAATGCAATTTCTTTAAAAACTGTATCTTAATTGACTCATGTATCATATTTTCTAAAATAATTTTTAAGCATGATTTTTTTAAAGTTTATCTTATCATGTGCCGGTTTCAATACATAATAATAATAAACATTTTGCACATAAAGCCACAAACATTTTTCAGCATTTGTTTCTGACTATTTTTGCATAACGAAATTAATACTTCCTTTATAAACAAATAAAATATTAATATTAAAAAAACCACCAACGTAACATAAAATTAACGAAATTAATACTTCTTTTATAAACAAATAAAACAATAATATTGTAAAAACACAAATCTAACATATTTGTAATCGTACAATGTAAATTGTTAGATCACCAAATAGAATGTTTTTTTTTTTTTTTTTTTCAAATGGAATTTGTTTGCAAAGTTCATCTCAGTTTACTGATTGTCTATGGTTTTAAAAACAGTTTTAATGCATGAAATATTTTTTAATTTATTTATATCGCGCGGAGCTCGATTACGAAAGATTAATCCGTTTGCCTTTAAAACAAAATAAAGAGTTCATAATTTTCTTATGGTTAATATTATCCATTAAAAAAAAAACTTCTGTATGAATAAATAAATAAAATAATATAAATAAAACACAGATTTAACAGACATGTATCAGCTCTGCAATTTTTAGTATTTAAAAGGATGCCATAAGTAGCAAAATCTTGATCAAATAACTCATAGCATGCGGCTAATAAGAAAATATCGCTTTTGATAAATTTCAAAAATTTATTTGATTGTATAATTCGTATTTTTCATATGAAAAATGCTTTTTTAATGTAAGTGGGCAATTTAAAAAATTTATTGTGTATAAAAAATTATTAGTTTTCAATTTTAAAAAATGTTTTCACCTATATTCTTTAGCCCGGGTATGATCCCCTAGTATGTCTAAAAGAAAAACGAATCTATCAATGAGCTCACTCCTACGATATAAATAGCTCACTCCCCTTGCCGACAACGCCCCCTCACGTGACTTCCAATCACCAAGTCAAACGCCACTTCCGGCATCTAGAACGATCCCGGGAAATGCGGACTGCAGGTCTGCACAGGCCGGCATTTCCAGGCCCGGGACTGGCCCGACTCATAGAGAAAAAAATTCGGCCCGGCCCGATACAAAAATTAAAAGTTCGGCCCGAACCCGGCCCGGCTCGCGTGAATTTTTACAAAAAATTGATTTTTACGTCGAATTGGTTAAAAATTTGTCTCGTACGAGTTCTGACCAAAAATATTTATCTTAATTTTTTTTTCATGTGTATAATCTTCATTTTTATAGAAGTACCACATGCTGCAATATATATATATATATATTTTTTAATGAATCTATTTCTTATAGGTAAAAGTTTCAGTTATCAATCGTTAATATTATTAATCAATATTCCATGTATAGAAGTGTTAAAAATCTGAAAAATGCTATACAGTAAAATCTTCTAAGACGGAATTGCATAGAAAAGAAAAAAAAAATGCGTTATAGACAAGTACCCTTCTTAGCAAGTGTAAATGTATTATATATTCTTTTCTCACTTATTAGTATATTCATTTTGCATGGATCAACACGTTTTTCAGCTTAAAACAGGGTTCCGTCATAGGCAGTTTTCCTTTTCACACATTTTACTATATTTTAATACGCGTAGAAATCTACTATTCTTTAAAAATAATAAATTTTAATGTTTAAGTGTAGAATAATAGCGATTCAAAAATGTATGCATTTTTTTAAAAAAATTTTTGGGCCAGGCCTAATTTAACTGACTTTTAAATGGACCAGGCCACGCTGAGACAATGATTTTTATACGGGCTGGCTCAAAACTAGGACTGAAAATTTTGGGCCGTGAAGACTAGGAATGAAACTAGGCCCGGCTCTGTACAGAAAATTAAGTTAGGCCTGGCCCGAGCCGTCAGAAAAAAGTATGGCCCGGGCCCGGCCCGAGAGCTGTGAATGAAAATCAGCCCGAGCCTGGCCCCCGGGCCGGCCCGTGCAGATATCTAATGCAGACCAGTAGCAATCGGCCACTAGAGATAGACATGTGTTAATGAACAAGCAAAGCCATCTGTCAATGGTCATCGTAACTCCTCATTTTACGAGGCTGATCGATCGATGTTTGTTGACAAGCCGGTCGATTAAAAGAGAGAGATTATGTAATGTCGGAAAGAACATGACTGGTAAGTAAATATAGATGCTCTAGGAAATAAATCATGCAGAAGTGATTCAAGGTAAAAAGTAAAGATAATATATTTATTATCAAGTAATATTTAAACACTGAAATAAAGATAATGAAAAGTGTTTAAATTTAGAAACTTAGATTAATGAAACTTAAATATGTGAATGGTAAATAAAGTATTTATATTTTATTTAAAGACAATTATAAAATTGCTTAAAGAGGGATTATATAAAAATAAGTTAAATAAAATAGATTAAGTTAAATAGGTTGAATGGAAAGATAAGAATAGAAGGGAAATACAAGTATATTTCCTAACAAGAAAAACCCCCCATGGAGGGCACTCCCCCTAGGGCCTATATCCCTCGAGTAGATAATCGGCAGTCAAAAATCAACTGAACTCAACTCTAAAAAAGGAGCACATTTTTTTCAAAAAAGGCACACTTGTACCTTGTTCACAAAAAATATTTTGAACTGGTTTGTTTAGAATCCCTAGAATTTGTGATATTTTCCTGTTATCAATTGAATTGCCATGCGGCGCATAGGAATTGTTAAAAGGGACAGCTGTGCGCATCGGAATTGTACCTTGTTCACAAAAAATATTTTGAACTGGTTTGTTTAGAATCCCTAGAATTTGTGATATTTTCCTGTTATCAATTGAATTGCCATGCGGCGCATAGGAATTGTTAAAAGGGACAGCTGTGCGCATCGGAATTGTACCTTGTTCACAAAAAATATTTTGAACTGGTTTGTTTAGAATCCCTAGAATTTGTGATATTTTCCTGGTATCAATTGAATTGCCATGCGGCGCATAGGAATTGTTAAAAGGGGCAGCTGTGCACATCGGAAGGGTTTAAAAGAGCCGCCGGGCACAAAAAAAGAAATAAAAAGGGTCGCCGGGCGCTGTGCCCTTGTAAAGCGGCTTAGAGTCAACACTAATGTTGTTGCTCATGACCGAAACTTTGCCATATACAATTAATTTCTCTGAAAAATAACATCAAAAAGAAGTAAAGCATTGCCATTGAAGAACCCTCTCAGTCCTAACTTTGATATACAGTTTTCTAAAAATTGTTTGGATGAGTGGCCTGAAGTTTTTTTTCTCCTCTCCCATTCACAATCACAAAGAGATTGTCAATTGAAAATCTACCTCATGTTCTGATTTACTTTGCACATCAAAATATATCTTTTAAAATTAAAATAAAGTATTAACCTGTAACATAGAAGGTGCAGTCGCTGAGACTACATTATGTGGGCTAAGCCTAATAAGATTTTTTAATGAAGTAGACACTATATTTTAAAAATGCCTTTTGTGTGAAACTTTCTTTGAAAACGAAATTTTTTTTGCTGTCTGTCATAAGTAAAATATTCAAAGTACACATCTGTACAATTTCATTCTAATATTTAATTTAAATAAGGAAGTTTTATTGGATCCACAGAGAAATTTGGCCTCTCAGAAGGCATGTCTTCTGGTATGTTTTACTTTTTCACCTTCCCTGTTACGATTTAATCTTACCCACCTTGTAGTATAAATAAAATGTGCCAATAAAAGAAATTTCTAATCTTATCTTTTAATGTATCCCCTTTTAACTACCTTTTTCTAAGGGACTTGAAAAAAGCAGAAGAAAAAGTTGTTACATTGCAAGCAGAAATAGAAACTTGTAAAGCTTCCAAAGAAAAATTATCAGCTGAGTTTGATGAACTGGGCAAGAAAGGTATTGAAGTAGTGGCTAAAAGGGATGAAGCAATGGTAATTATAAATCAAAACTTTTTTTCTTTATGACTTTTTTTTAGTGACTTTTTGCCATTTTAAAATTTTGATTATAATAATATTGATTATAAGATAACATCCTTGTCTAGCTGAGGTTTTCTGTGTATATATATATATATACACACACACACACATATGAGGGGGGATAAAAAAATAATCGGAATGGCAGCACTGTGGGCGGTGCTTGCATTGCACACATTCCTCCCACTAGGTGTGCATCACACAACTCATTCTAAGTTCAGTTCATTCAGTTCTGTCACCAGGGAAAGTTGTGTCTGAACACAGTTAATTTTTTTGTAAAAGTATTCTTGCTTGCTCCTCCTTTTATTTATTTATTTGTGTTGGACTTAAGTAAACAGCCTGCAACTATGAAATTACTTTTCCTGCTCTGTAAAACTGCTTCAGAAACAGTTTTGATGTTGGAAACAGCTTGCAAACTCAAATATGAGGGGTTTTCTCGATTCAAAAAAGTTAAAATGTCAATTGATGACAAACCTGATTCTGGACATCCTGCAGCTTCCAGAGCAGATGAAAATGTCGAGAAAGTTCATGCAATTGTGCTTGAAGGCCGACGTCGGACCATTGAAGTAATTGCAGAGTTATCTGCCTGATTTGTGACAGACGGGTGAATTGGTATTTTCCCCATGACAATGCACCTGCTCACTCAGCCTTATCTAAAAACAGCCCAACTCCTGTGTTCCTTAAATGTTATACCTTTTGATGCTTGCACTCCATATTCTTATAAATTATCTACCTTTAGATTCCTTATTAACAGAGCTTTTAGAATTTGTTCCCCTGAAAATTTAAATGATGAATTAGATAAAATTAAAACAATAGCTATTAACAACGGATATCAAATTAAAATAGTTAATAAATTAATTAAAAAATTTTTATTAACAAAATGAACGATGCGGTTTTTGAGAATAAAACCGACAGGGAAAATAACATGAAAAGGGTAGTTATAAATTATTATCCAAATTTCTTCAAATCTGCTAAAACTCAACTAAAAAAGTTTGATTTAAATTTAATTGCTAGACCCCCTCCTAAATTAAAATCTATTTTAACCACTAGAATTGACCCTATCAGTGATGGAACAGCATGGGCCTCATTTTGGAGCAGCAGAAAGCCATTTTGGAGCAGCAAAAACGCTCATTTTGGAGCAGAAAATAACTATTTTGGAGCAGCAAAAAGCCACTTTAGAGCAGAAAATAACTATTTTGGAGCAACAAAAAAGCTCATTTTGAAGCAGAAAATTAATGTGCTTTAATCATAACACTTTAAAATATATGATGATTATGCACGTTAAAAATGTAATTAAATGAAGCAGATAGCGCGTGTGGAAACTTTTGGCTGGGGAAAAGGATTATCCTGGAAGTGAATATGTAGAAATGGTATTGTGATCTTTATGAAAGCAAAGTAAAAACGTATGCAGATTAAACAAAATAAAGACAGTTTATTTTTCCTTGATTCCAAACACAGACTTGACATTAATAGTAAAAAGCAGCATTCATTTTAAACAGACGTTTTGTAGGCCTTGATGACAATGTTTCACATATCAGAACCGACATTGTTATTTGTAAATATCACAGACCTTGAACTTTAAGATAAAACATAAATAAACAGATAAAAGCTAATATATAACATCCGGAACGTGGTCCAGCCACGTTCAGTAACTTGAAATATTTCTTCCATTAGAGGAAGATAAAAGTGCACTTTATTAAGATTGGAATCGCATATTTATATAAAAATGGTCGGATTGAAAACGTCGTTTCAGATGAACGAACCAATCAGAGAACGGCATCGAATCGATGCAAAGCAAGATTCGATGAAAAGATTCGATTTGAAAACGATATTCTAAGTCGCCATCTGGCGGGAGAAATATCGTCACGGAAGTTGAAACGTAGTCGAAAGAAAGTTTTTGCCGGTGAAGTACGGTAATGTAATGAAATTAAAAACGGCAAAATGGTATGAATTACTATGGATGTTAAAAGGGTCAGGAAACTTTTATTACAGCTGGATATTGTCTAGAAACAATAGAGAGGGTAAGTAAAAGTTTAAGAAATATTTATTACTGTCTTTATTTAAGAAATAAATAAATGTAAATAAAGTAGATAAATGACAATGAACTTAAAAATAAAATGAAGTTTGTGAAATGAGGTTTTATGACAGGAGATGATAAGAGGCAATGAGAAATACAGTGTTTGTATCTCTATCAAATGCCCCCCCCCCCCCCCTCTCATTGTCTCTTAAAAAGAGATAACTTGTGAAAACAAGTAAACTCAAAGACGAAGGATTTAAAAAAAAAAAATCCAAAGACTATCACCAAACAGCATCTTCACAAAATTTTAAGTTTAACAACATAAAACTATAAAAAAACTGGATAATAATAAAGGGCAATAAACTGGAAGGGTTTTTAAACTTGAAAATTTATAACTTTAAAGTGCAAACCTGAAACATTACACCTAAAAAAAATTTAACTGCCCCCCCAATATGAGGACTTCAAAAATGGTTCAATTTTGAACCTCAAAAATTGAAACAACCTAAATGGTTGAAAAAGTGAAGTTTGAACTTCATTAACAAGTTTAAAGAGAAGTTTTAAATACTTCAAAAAGATTAACTAGGAAAAATTTAACAAATTTTAACAATTTAACTAGGAAAGTTTAACAATTGATGATCTCAACAATTTAAATTGAAAAAAATGAAGTAGTAATGCATGGAGAACTTGCTGGATAAAAGAAAATGATCCAATTTAATGAAAGCTTGTTGGCTATAAGGTACACCTTCTAAGTCCAAGACCAGAGGTCGACGTAATCCAGACAGAAGGTTTAAAAAGGTCCAACAATGTTAAATGCAAAATTCTCACACAGTTACTTAAGGATAAAGATGAATACGTACCAATTCAAAAATCTAACAATTTCCAATTTGGAAATGTCAGCATCAGCTCAATATGACAACTTGATCACTATGTTACATTAAATACAATTCTTTATTACAATTATAAAAAAAAGTTATGTAGATAATTAAACAGTTAACGATGATTCATATTCCAGACATCTAGGCTCGAAAGACAGGAACTAACGGCTCTTACAAACTAACTAGCTTACGTATTCATAAATGAATAAAGGGCTCATTCATACAACTCGCAGTCTTCTGGTGCACCAGAATCAATTAAACCACATAAAATAGGATGGTGCTCTAGATGCCTAGGATGAACAAAACAAGAATTAATTATATGCATAAAATAAATTTCAATGTATAAGCACAGTTAATCACAATATAGGAGGTCTTTCAAATATTAAAAACTGTTATGTAAAATAAACCTCTTTAAAAAAGAATTCTTTAAAACTTATGGCATGATCAAGTGACGCTGATGATATAAAAAAAATGCATACAGGCAAATTAACAAAGTTAAGTAGCAAGCGTCTACACTAATCCCTTAACACTTGTGAATAACAATTTCAGAAGGTACAGTGTAGCGACAGAAAGCTTGAAAAACAATTTTACAATTTAATTCACCATAATAGCATTTAATGTGGTACGCTTTATATGAAAAATTTATATATGAATGAGATACTTTAAACTTAAAACATATTTAGCTTAAAATTAACATTACATCAGAAAAATTAACTTTAAGAAGCTCATCTCACCAACATTCCAAACTCAGAAACCGAATTAACATTTAATAACAAGGAAACCCTCGGCAAAGTGGTTTAAACAAAATGCATCTGGACTCCAAATCCCTGCCCCCCCCCCTCGTAAGCGGGGAATCTTGAGAATTGTTGGAAGGACCTGAGATAACCTCAGGTGCAACTTCTACAACATAATCTCGATTACCCTCAGCATTAGAAGAGAGGGACCGAATCATTGGGGCCCAGTGCAGCTCCACTGTGCCAAAAGTCCCCCCCGAGACAACGAAAAATATTACATGATCTCACTCCGGTTTCTAGATCCTCTGGGAGCAACAGGTGATATGTCAGGAGAGTCATCACAGGAATCAGCAAAGGAGTCGGTGAAGGAATCAGCAGATGGGTCAGATGATGAATCAGTGCAACGTCTTTCTGATGAGCAATACCGGTGACGATGACGATGGCGAGAACCAGATCTTTCTGTAGAACTGCGACGTCTATAAGGCACAGGAGAAACATTTCTTGAACACTGAGGGCTACCTGGGACTCTGGCATAACAATTTATTTGTAGATGCCCTGGTTTGCCGCACCTCCAGCATCTTCCACGCTGAATCTTATGAAAAGTAGATTTTGGTTTCACCGAAGATTGCTTTTCAGCCGTCTTATAAGTATTGGAAATGTTAACATATGTTGCACCATCTTTGTCACGTAATTTTTGACGGGTCTCTTCAGCTACTAATTCGTCGACGATGAGGTCAAATTTAAAACTATCATCTGGCCTGGCCAAAACTTGCTGTACTAATGTGTCATATTTTGATGGAAGGAAACGTAGAAACTGATAGCTGAGATAATTCTCGGAAAAATTTTTATCAATTTGTCTAATTTCCATAAATATTTTCTTCAGCCTTGTTGCAAATAAATTCATTGTTTCCCCGTGTCGTATCCTTTCCTCCATCAAACTATTGAAGACTGTCATATGGTGGGTGCGGGAGTCTGGATGAAAATTTTTGTGAAGGCGTTCCCATGCATCTACTGGTTCAGAACAATCTGCTATTAATCGCTTGAACTCAGGTTCAATGTTAAGGTAAATCAGCGATAGAACCTTATTTGCACGGGTTTTAAATTTTTCGACGTCTTCAGCAGTGACTGTGGTACTTACTTCAGGGATACTCTGTTTTTTCTCAACAATTTCCCATAGGCCCTTTTCAAGTAGTAGATATTTCATATCACAGCTCCATGTGGAGTAATTTCTGGAGCTCAGCTTATCAATTATGTTAGTGGCCATTTTTGGGAAAAGAGGAAAAAATTTTTAAAATTTAATGAGAAAAAAAACTTTTAGTAACCACAGTATGACTGCCCCCCCCCCCCCCCCCCACTTAATGATCAGCTCTTTTTCCTCTGTCAAGCACTTGTTTGGAAAAAAAAAAAAATTACTAATTTTAACATAAAAGTTTCATAATGTTAAATCATAAAAATAACAGTCTATTGTCATAATAAATTGTAATGAAAAACGGAAAAAAAAAGTTCGGAAATCAGCAAAACTATTTGATAAATAATACAGAGTCCAGCAATCAAAAATTAAAGTTCAGCTTTAACAGGTGAAAGGTCAGCAGAATTAACTCAAAATTTCAGTAAACTAAAATAAATCTTCTTGGTATCTTCTATAAAAACTGCAAATTAAAGTTATTTCAAAACAAACTGAATCACAAGTCGGCAAAATCAAAACGGCAAAGTTCGTAAATCAGGAAAGTAAAAGTTCGTAAAAATAAACCAATTATTCATTAAACTAAATTAAATCTTCATAAAACTGCATAATTATTCTTGATTATTGCAAATAATAACTGAAAACCAACATATTTCGTAATTCAACTGCAACTTAAAAATGTAAACAAAACGTAAAGATCGCTCACTTGACTGAAAACTTCCACTTTTTCAAACTTCTTCAGGCTTTCCTTTTCTTTCCGCCCATAACCCTTTAATGTGCTTTAATCATAACACTTTAAAATATATGATGATTATGCACGTTAAAAATGTAATTAAATGAAGCAGATAGCGCGTGTGGAAACTTTTGGCTGGGGAAAAGGATTATCCTGGAAGTGAATATGTAGAAATGGTATTGTGATCTTTATGAAAGCAAAGTAAAAACGTATGCAGATTAAACAAAATAAAGACAGTTTATTTTTCCTTGATTCCAAACACAGACTTGACATTAATAGTAAAAAGCAGCATTCATTTTAAACAGACGTTTTGTAGGCCTTGATGACAATGTTTCACATATCAGAACCGACATTGTTATTTGTAAATATCACAGACCTTGAACTTTAAGATAAAACATAAATAAACAGATAAAAGCTAATATATAACATCCGGAACGTGGTCCAGCCACGTTCAGTAACTTGAAATATTTCTTCCATTAGAGGAAGATAAAAGTGCACTTTATTAAGATTGGAATCGCGTATTTATATAAAAATGGTCGGATTGAAAACGTCGTTTCAGATGAACGAACCAATCAGAGAACGGCATCGAATCGATGCAAAGCAAGATTCGATGAAAAGATTCGATTTGAAAACGATATTCTAAGTCGCCATCTGGCGGGAGAAATATCGTCACGGAAGTTGAAACGTAGTCAAAAGAAAGTTTTTGCCGGTGAAGTACGGTAATGTAATGAAATTAAAAACGGCAAAATGGTATGAATTACTATGGATGTTAAAAGGGTCAGGAAACTTTTATTACAGCTGGATATTGTCTAGAAACAATAGAGAGGGTAAGTAAAAGTTTAAGAAATATTTATTACTGTCTTTATTTAAGAAATAAATAAATGTAAATAAAGTAGATAAATGACAATGAACTTAAAAATAAAATGAAGTTTGTGAAATGAGGTTTTATGACAGGAGATGATAAGAGGCAATGAGAAATACAGTGTTTGTATCTCTATCAAAAATAACTAACTATTTTGGAGCATCAAAATGTCATTTTGGTATTCTTTGACGAAATTCGCGTTTTTCCTGCGATTCTTTGATGAAATTAGTGTTTTTTTTTTTTTTTTTTGCAACCCTTTGACAAAATTTGCGTTTTTCATGATCTTTTAACCAAATTTGCGTATTGTTCGCAATCTTTTGACAAAATTCGTGTATTTTTCGCTATCTTTTAACGAAATTAGCGTATTTTCTAAATCTTTTGACGAAATTTGAAGTTTTCCACAACCTTTTGATGAAATTTGCGGTTTTTTGCGACTTTTTGATGAAATTTGTGGTTTTTTCTACGATCTTTTAACGAAATTCGCGTTTTTTCACAATCTTTTGACCCCGTTTTGTTCTTTTTTCGACGAAATTAGCTTTACTTTGGAAAAAATTCGTCTTTTTGGCGATCCTTTGACAAAATTCGCATGTATTTTGTGACCTTATGATGAAATTTGCAGTTATTTTGTGACATTTTAACGAGAGTAGCATTTTATAACGATCTTTTGACCGTGTTTTGCTCGTTTTTTGGCGAAGTTAGCTATCCTTTGGCAAAATTTACTTTTTTTTTCGTGATCCTTTAACGAAATTCGTGTGTTTTTCGCGATCTTTTACCGAAATTTCTGTTTTATTCGCAATCTCTTAATGAAATCGCGTTTTTTTTTTTTTTACGCTTTTGACCGCGTTTTGTTCGCTTTTTGACGACGTTAGCGCTCCTTTGACTTGACGAAATTAGCGATCCTTTGAAAAAAGTCACGCTTTTCTCGCGATCCTTTGGCGAAATTTGCGTGTTTTTCAGGATCTTTTGACGAAATTTGCGTGTTTTTCGCGATCTTTCGACAAATTCACGTGTTTTTCGCGATCTTTTGACAAAATTTGCGTGTTTTTCACAATCTTTCGACAAAATTTACGTCTTATTCGCGATCTTTTAATGAAATCAAGTTTTTTTCGCGATCTTTTGACCGCGTTTTGTTCGTTTTTTGACGAAATTAGCGATCCTTTGTTAAAATTCACATTTTTTTCCGTGATCATTTGACAAACATCGCGTGTTTTTCACGATCTTTTGGCGAAATTCGGGTGGAAAATGATCGATTTGGCTCAAGAATTATCATCGCATTGGCGCAGTTGGGCGCAATTTTGTTGAAAAATGTGATGTCATTAAATTAATGACAAGGATTAAATTAAATTAGATTAGCAGAGTTTAATTAAAAGCACAATGAAAACTAACGCTAATAGTCCCAATAAAGTATTAAATAGTTTATGAAAAAGAAAAGAAACGTATGGTGGCGAAATAAAAACAAAGTAAGTTTAAAAACAAACTAACGTTTATTAACTAAAATATAAAATAAGTTTAAATATAGTTCAAACAATAAACCAAATCTTTAAATTCAATAAATACATTTAAGCTGTCAAATTAAATATCCAGAAAACCATTTGACAATAAAAGAAAACTGAACTCATAACAATAAAGAAATGAAAATGATCACAGAATGAGTGGTCCTCCTCAAAGTTCCATGTTGTTCACAAACATCTAATACGCTGATGAATTAAACTGAAATACAGTGAATCATATATTCGTGCCGAAACAACTTCAAGAAAAATACTTCTTTATAGATGAAGATGCGTCGTAAATAGCCATTAGGTGAAACGTCAAAATGTAGATGCCGATAATAAATAGCGAGTAAAACATCTCTATACTTCATCATAACAATAGCCATCTTGACTCACACATCAGTGTATCCATTTAAACACGATGTACGCAGAGTCCACCTTTAAAGAGCAGAGTCGAAGTCTAATACTATCGAACTCATAACAATCAACTTATAAAATGGCCGACGAACGACGAAGTAGGAAGTAAGTAAAAACATCAATTTATTAAAAGCACACAGCACTTCAAGAAGACATCTCCAGCCATAATAGCACTATTAAAATGCCGTGGAAAACCAACACTGTTAGTAAAAAGGACGAGACGAAACACGTAGACAAACACAGGAAAAGAAAGCAACGAGTGCAGACAGGCAGGCGAAAAAGGAAAGAAAAGTATTTCAATTTATATCAGCCGGACGTTCGAATAACGCCTCATTACGCAATGCAAGGAGCAGCTGCAGACAGTTCCAGAATGAGATCATCATGACGAAGGAATGCAGAGCCAATGTGTCGTAAACTCAAACGAGCGACGCCATCTGGCGGCGATCGAGAAACTAATCTATGATCATCATTCAAACGAAATGCGTGTTGATGTTTGCACGGAAGCAGACAATTGAAAAACGTGAATATGAACGGCAAAGAAAGATAAACATCATAAAAAGGAATTAAAGATAGAATAACAGGAATGAATAAAAAGGTAAGTGAAATGACTTTGTATACTGTTAATAAAGGAAATAATTTAATAAAAGAAATATATATTAATAAAGGAAATATATATTAATAAAGGAAATATTTTAAGTGTTAAATAAATATAAAGGAAATATGCAATGTTAAATAAATATAAAGGAATGCAGAGGAGATATATATCTGGACAGTGTCAAGAAAGGAAATAAGGTATTTACTCTTATCAAATGCCCCCCCTCTTGACACTGGGACAGAGCAAAAAGGCTAAAGCTCAAAGAACTACTATAAACATGACTTTACACCAGATATACATGTTAGTGTCCACTCGAACCAGAATCCAACTACTTAAACCAGAAGAACTTAATCTCACTCCATGAAATCCAAGAAAACTGAAAGCTGTGAAAACCGATAAAGCACTAAAAGCTGTAAAATAAAGGATGACCAGCCACTCAGTGATTTAACATATAAATTAATAAACTTATACATAACAAAGATATACATAACAAAAATATATATATATAACACAAAATACACATAAATATTAGTAAAGACAAAACACATTTTTCCCAGACCCCCCTGTGCTCAATCACAATGGTATTCAATCAGTTCAATTCTTACATGATTGATTTAAAATTACAATATATTGAAAATCAATATCTAAAGTTACAATGTATTGAAGTGAAGGCCTTTAGTAACAAGACAATTTCTTAAAAACTTTAAAACTTGAAATTGTAAGTGAAAAATGACCATCTAACATATGTCCACCTCACAATTTGCCCCCCTAAAAGAATTCAAAAATGTACCAAGATATGTATTCAAAATAATTCAGCAGAATCTAAAGGAAATGAGGTAGCCCTACCCAAACTCAGCAAAACTCTTTCCATGTTGACAGAATATACCGCTTCATCATAATTCATCCCACATGACATCAGAGAAAAAGAGACATTGTCTCAAGCAGGCAAACCCCGTGGCCACTAAAGGTTACCAATCGACAAAGGTTAAAGGACGATAAAATATGCTCCCAGATAATGATTCAATAAAAATTACTTTCAAGGTTTAATAAAATAAAATTCTATTCTTCAAAAACAGATTTAACTCCACGGATTCCCCCTCCGATCACTGTACAATATACCTGAGAATCCTGCCAAATAAAAATCTAATATATAACAAAAGAAGAATAAATTGTTGAAGCATGACACCTCACAAAAACCTATCAACATGCTGAAAAATAATCTCAACATTCCCTGACAGCACAAATGCCGAAGCACGGACTCATTCTTTAAAGCTGCATCAGACCAGCTGAAACAGAAAGTAAATTTGCCATTGGCCAATGGTCTTCATTCGCGCCGATTCATTCCACATTGACACGCAGGTATATATATGATCAAACAGGAAAAACCCCAGAAGATAAACCAAAACTCAATAATAATCAACAATCCCATTAAAAATCCAGTAATCAAGGAGCATTTCACATTTTAAAAACCATAAAAAGCAATTTCTCATCATGACGTCATTAGTGGTAGAAAATCACGGAAGGTGTATGGTAGATTCTCAAGTGCAAGAAATGACCAGGTTTCCCTTAAAAATATGAACCACTATCTTAACTTGCTACCTTGATCTAATAGAAAATACCTCCAAAAACAGCAACTCTTCTCTTTATGCATTAGTTGCATTCCAAACCTTCTCTAATTAAAAAGATACAGTATAAAATCTGGGCAATCGCTACCATCAACAAAAACTTTGTAAACCACCGGGAAAAAGGATAAAAACAGCTCACAGAAATTCCACCAATATAAGAACTTTCCCACTTAAACAAGAATCATTGAACACACCAGGTATTCTAATTCCATCTTTGAACTGACTCTTAAAACAGGAAACTCATTAAAAACCTCCATCTCTCTATCAGACCTTTAAACATAGTCAATCCAAAAAGAGTGAATTTGAATCAATTAAACTCTAACATTTGATTCAATTCTAAAAATATGTGAAGAGATTGACAAGTTAATCCAAGATATTCCAGATTACAAGAGGTATCAGTCAGATCTGCAACATACCCACAATTTCCCAGGGTTTAAATTCTGAACAATACAAATACTGAAACTTTAATTTAAAAAAAAAATGAATTCCAGAATCTCTTCAAAGTTAAAATCCAAACAGAGTCTATTAAAAGTTAATCTTACAGCAACATAAATCTGTCCCTTTACCATGAGGAACATATAGGCCAAAATGGGAAAAAGTTAAACTAAATGATTTTAAATAAAACATCTTTAAAAACTTTAAACTTTAACATATTTAATAAAAACCTGTAAAAACTTAAACAATAAAATAATAGTTCATTATATAATATGTCTGATAGCTACAACCTGAAGTCCCTCCCTCAAAAAGCTTCCCTCAGGAATTAATTGAAAAACCACAGTGCCTTAAAAAATTATATTTGACACAAGGTAGTCAATCCAAACCAAGAAAACATTTAAATGAGTAGAGGAACTTATATGGCCAGCAAAGATTACTTAAGTTTAATTTTTAACAGATGAAAACTAAAGAAAAAACAAAATAAAAATTAAACATTGTCTTAATACAGTTTCTTTAAACAAATCCCACCTAATTTAGGGATCTAATACTTAAGTGCAGACTCAAATTACACGTCATTACACCTAATTTAAAAATTCAAAAGATCTTAAAGAAAAGAAACTTGTTAAATTACAGACAATGATAAAAATGAAAATTCAAATTAAACATTTACAATCTTTTATATTAATAATCAAAAACTGCCTATAGAAGTATTAAAAACTTAGCTAAAAAAATAATCCCAATAAATGGCCACAAATCCCCAATTTCAAACATGAACCCATAAGAACTTCATTAGAGTTCTACTCTTAAAAAGGTTCTCATCCAAGATACGGCTGTAAGAAAACACTTCAAAAATATGCATTTATAAGAGATTATCAATCAGGGCAAGCAAATCAAAAATGAATAAATTAAAACAAATTCATCTTTATTCACAGAATATATATATTAAACATAAAACAATAAATAAGTCACTGAATTAAAACATCCTGACCAACTGACTTCCAATATAGCCCAGCTGTGCATATGACTATTTAAAAATTGATAAGTCATATTTAAAAATTCAATATAACTCAGCGACAAAAACTTAGATTAAATAGTCAAAAGAAAAATTCATAAATATATCTTACATGATCCTCTATTAAGGTTAAAGCTTAATAAATTTAAGTTCAAGAAAATAAAAATCTTAACATTTACTGAAAGTAAAAAAATTATATTTATAAAAACTATCAAAGTAGAATTTTAGGTAATCGAACATGTCCCATTAAAAAGTCGAACCTCCAAAAATATACCGATAGTTAAAAAAAATCCATACTATTAACAAAAATCAAAAGAAATTTGATTAACTATTGATAAAGTTATTAAGTATAAGAATTTACATTTAAACTATTGAAAAGATTAAATAAGAGGATCAAAAGATTAACTGTAAATAAAACAAACCGTAGAAATTCAAAATTAACCGGGTCAGGCAGATAGGCAATCACAATCTGTTTAACAGAAATTGACATTTAAAAACATTGCCCCCATTACAAATTCTAACCTGACAAAATTTTACATCTTTATAAGAAAATTTTAAACATAAATTTATTAAAGGATTTTTACCCCGATCAACAACTCCCAATCTCTATTTAAATATTTATAAAAAGCTATAACAAGCATTTAACTATTTTAAAAATATGAAAAAAAACTTTCTTCTTTAAAATTTCTATCTCAAAAATTCAAATTTAATAAAAACTGATCTACAGCTTAGAGATCCTGAAATTTCAAAAGACTCATAAAATTCTCTAGCACACATTAAAAATTAATAGGAGACAATTGCAGAAAAACAGAACATGATGGCATATACTTTAAGTACCTAAAACTTCATTAAAAATTTCAAAAATCACATTTGAATCACACAGGGATCCAAAAAAAAAATTGAATGTGTTGTCCACGGAGATCATGAAACGCTATTGGCTAGATGACTCAGGAACAATAAAATGTTCAACTTCTTGGTCACTAAATGTCTCATCAAAAGCTCTGCATACAGATAATAGTCACATGTTAAATGATAAAAGTCAAAAGTTTCCAAAAAAAACAGAAAACCTTTCGATGACTTCCGATCAGGTTCACTTATGCTACTTTCAATCATCACCGCCCAGCACGCGACCATTGCGATACTGGGGAAGGCACCATTAACAGTTCTTGAAAAGAAATGCATTAACCATTCTTAAACTATGGTAGATGACGTACTTTTATGAAAAACTTGACAAAAACGTAGGCATTACTAAACATCTCGAATCTTAGAAGCACCAGAAATGAAGCACAAAAAAAAATGATTCACTTTTACAGAAGCACAGGTTTACTTTTCCTCAAACATTAAAATCCAGCTTAACTTGAAAGATATGAATCAAAAATATGCAAATTAGTGCAGGATCACGATCATGCAGTTCCAACCACTTCAAAATATGCATATTTTATCACTTGAAAACATGCTGATTTAATCACATCAAAAACGTGTAGATTCATAAAGCAGATTTAAAATGTGTAGAACAACTCAGAAGGAAATAGGAAAGGACTCAGTCAACTTCTTTTATAGATGACACTTCTTTCAATATTCACAACTTGAACACTGTCTTCAACAGGATATTATTGTAAATATGCCATGAGTTCAAAAAAAACCTCAAACTATTTACTTTATAGAAAAACTTTTAACTATTAAAAAAAAAATTTCAAAGATATCATAAAACTTGTATATTACTTCAAAAAAAATTCAAAATTATCAGAAAAATTCAATTTATAAACTTAAAAACATTGTAAACTAACCGCCCCCCCATCGCAAAGCATCGCTAAATAGCTAATGGGGTCAGCGTTCACCACCATAATGCCGTACCCATAAGGGTTAAATACGGTAATTATAAAATAAAATGATATATATATCTATTAAAAATCCTAAAATCACATAAATTACGTTTTATTAAACTATTATAACAAAAAAAAAATTTCTCAATTTTTAAATAAAGTTTCTATTAAATTTTTAAACTATTAACACAGTTAGGGACAGGCCCATAACCGTGATGTCATTAAATTAGTGACAAGGATTAAATTAAATTAGATTAGCAGAGTTTAATTAAAAGCACAATGAAAACTAACGCTAATAGTCCCAATAAAGTATTAAATAGTTTATGAAAAAGAAAAGAAACGTATGGTGGCGAAATAAAAACAAAGTAAGTTCAAAAACAAACTAACGTTTATTAACTAAAATATAAAATAAGTTTAAATATAGTTCA
This sequence comes from Maratus speciosus, assembly GCA_963932465.1. Classification (NCBI taxonomy): domain Eukaryota; kingdom Metazoa; phylum Arthropoda; class Arachnida; order Araneae; family Salticidae; genus Maratus; species Maratus speciosus. The sequence goes on along the minus strand of OZ010794.1, from coordinate 559,581,280 downwards.
AACAATAAACCAAATCTTTAAATTCAATAAATACATTTAAGCTGTCAAATTAAATATCCAGAAAACCATTTGACAATAAAAGAAAACTGAACTCATAACAATAAAGAAATGAAAATGATCACAGAATGAGTGGTCCTCCTCAAAGTTCCATGTTGTTCACAAACATCTAATACGCTGATGAATTAAACTGAAATACAGTGAATCATATATTCGTGCCGAAACAACTTCAAGAAAAATACTTCTTTATAGATGAAGATGCGTCGTAAATAGCCATTAGGTGAAACGTCAAAATGTAGATGCCGATAATAAATAGCGAGTAAAACATCTCTATACTTCATCATAACAATAGCCATCTTGACTCACACATCAGTGTATCCATTTAAACACGATGTACGCAGAGTCCACCTTTAAAGAGCAGAGTCGAAGTCTAATACTATCGAACTCATAACAATCAACTTATAAAATGGCCGACGAACGACGAAGTAGGAAGTAAGTAAAAACATCAATTTATTAAAAGCACACAGCACTTCAAGAAGACATCTCCAGCCATAATAGCACTATTAAAATGCCGTGGAAAACCAACACTGTTAGTAAAAAGGACGAGACGAAACACGTAGACAAACACAGGAAAAGAAAGCAACGAGTGCAGACAGGCAGGCGAAAAAGGAAAGAAAAGTATTTCAATTTATATCAGCCGGACGTTCGAATAACGCCTCATTACGCAATGCAAGGAGCAGCTGCAGACAGTTCCAGAATGAGATCATCATGACGAAGGAACGCAGAGCCAATGTGTCGTAAACTCAAACGAGCGACGCCATCTGGCGGCGATCGAGAAACTAATCTATGATCATCATTCAAACGAAATGCGTGCTCATGTTTGCACGGAAGCAGACAATTGAAAAACGTGAATATGAACGGCAAAGAAAGATAAACATCGTAAAAAGGAATTAAAGATAGAATAACAGGAATGAATAAAAAGGTAAGTGAAATGACTTTGTATACTGTTAATAAAGGAAATAATTTAATAAAAGAAATATATATTAATAAAGGAAATATATATTAATAAAGGAAATATTTTAAGTGTTAAATAAATATAAAGGAAATATGCAATGTTAAATAAATATAAAGGAATGCAGAGGAGATATATATCTGGACAGTGTCAAGAAAGGAAATAAGGTATTTACTCTTATCAAAATGATCGTTTTGGCGCAGAAATGCGCAGCCTTATCGATTCGGCGCAATTGGAGCAGCTGTTCCATCACTGCCCTATTGATAAATTTGACCTTTCTGGTGTTTATGTCATTCATTTTCTTAAAGAAGATGGTTATAGAAATTATTATATTGGCATGACTCAGAGAAAATTCAAAGTGAGATGTAAAGAACACATTGGACATTGCTGACATAAAATTTAATAGAAGTAAAACCGCATTATCAAGGCTAAATAAAATAGAAAACATAAATATTTTGTTTAATGAAAGTAGATTAATTTATAGGTCAGATTTTTATTTGCAACTTTTTATTACAGAGTCTATTGAAATTTACGTCAGAAACTCAATGGTCTGCAATGATTCTTTGTCATTTCAAATCCCAAATATTTGGATTGAATTTTTAGATAATTTGAAAATAAAATAGGGCAACGTGAAACTGTTAAAATATTACGCGCATGATTTTTATTTTATTTATTTATTTTAAAATTTCAATAGTTTATTGTCATTTTCCGTCTTAGTGTTTATTTGTTTTCTGATGATGATTGAGTAAATTCAATCGAAACATGTCAAATTATTAAGATCTTTTTATGTATTTTATTAACATTTGACGTCCTTTTTAGCAATTAAATGTTTAATATATATTTTGAGTGTGTTTTTAGAATATATATTTTTGAAATAAAAATAACATTTATTTTATAAATTAGAAAATAATTAAATGTTGTGATAAAATGATAAAATATGATATTTTAATCCTTTTATCCCAAAATTAATTTTCTTTAGTTTTAGTGACTGACTCTTACTGATGAAAACATCTCATTTACGGAATGTCTCCTGAAAAAAATACATATAAAATTGCAAGCAAAATTGAAAAATAAACGGTCTTTGTAGAGATCAATATTAGATATCCAACACAAATAAATAAATAATAAAAATATTGAAATAAACAAAATTTCTATCATAGCTGACTTTACTGAACGGGTGTTTTTCATTTTTACTTTCAAAATAATTTTTTGAAATTTCAAACAAGATATTTAAAAAAAAAAAATCTCCTATAGGATTAACATTAGCAGGCAGGTGTTTTCACATCAGTGAAGTAGCCCCTTAAGCATCCATAAGAACATAGTAGGAGGAAAGCAAGAAAAATTGTTTTTGTAGCAATAGCAATACTATTTTGTACTGAAAGAGAATCTTTGAATTTGCTCTATCTTAAGGATAGTAAATATGCTCATTAGATACCACCAATTGTTATACATTACTTTCCGCTTCTAACCATAAAAAATATATATATAATATATAAATAGAAACAATTTATTTACCTTTGCAAAATTTAGATTAAGCTTACACAGTTTTAATGATTACAAATAGTTAAAGATTTATTAATTGTTCATTTTAATTGCATACATTAATGATAAACTTAAATCATTAAATAAGAGCTAGGTAATTTTTTTCAAAATTTAAAAAAAAAAAAAATCATGCAACTATCAATTTGCAGTTTACAATATCCTATACAAATAGTTTTCAATAATGTATTTATATCACATAGTTTTAATGTATTTATGCAGTTTTAATTTTTAGCCCCCGGTACGGTATGCTACTTCTTTCTCCCAGCTTATTTTGGGTCATCTCCAAAAAAAAACATTACCTTACAGAAGCCAGCCGTAAAACAAAGCAGTACGATTAAATACTCTATAGCAATTTTTTTAACTTCTAAGCATCACACATTTCAATTTTTATACCGTCGTATTGGGAAAAAGTACTTTTAAATGTAATTTGTTTGAAAACTGCATCTCCATTTATTTTTGAAATATTAATTTTTTTTGTAGTTTTTGGAGTCATTGCTTAATATTGGCAATGAAAGTACTCCATTTCTGTAGAAAGTAAAAGAAAAATAGTTGTAAAATATTAATTATATAGGGGAGAGGGGGGCACATGTGAACAGTACATATTTCACTCAGTTAATCTGAAATTAAAAAATTCAAAAAATTACCAATAGATGACAGTACTGGTACCATCTTTTGGGATGAATTTTCAGACCAATAAGCCATTTTGATTTCTGGTAGTTGTAATTTGTTTGATTTAGAAGGTGTGAAGTAAAAAAGTCTTCTAAATTATTGAAGTAATAATTCATTCAAGACATTTTTTAAAGTTGAATATCAGCATTGAATTGTATAGTGGCATTAATTAGGTAAGTCTACAAAAAGTTTTGTTTCCTTATTTCAATTAAAAATATCTTTTTTTTTTATAAGTTAGGCTGAAGTTGATAAATGGGGCACTTGTGAACAAACAGAACATATGGGGCAGATGTGAACAATTCACATGTATTTTTTAAGTCTGTGAACTCTTTTTTTTTTTTTTTTTTAGTTTAGTTTAAAGTTTAATTATCCTTGTCAAACATTGAGCTTTATATTCAATGTTTTTAGGATTGCTTCACAGTTTTAATTTACTGGAAGTTAGAAAACAATTAAAAGTGACTCATTTTAGTACATATTAGTGTACAATTTTACGAATAATTTCTTGTATCTATGTTGAAACATTTATTGATTTATTCCCACAACTAGAAAGAGAGCATCTAATTAGTTTTTATCACAGTTTTTATTCACAAAAAATTATTTTTGTCTCATTTATGCATGCGTTCACACGTTCCCCAGCTATGTTCACAACTACCCCTCCACCGGGACACATGTGAACAAATTTAGACAATTTTGAGAATGATGATACAAGTTAGAAATTCTTAATAAATGCATCCAAAGGTTTCACCAAAAGAACAAACAAATTCTAAATATTCATATAAATCAATTTTTGGTTCAATAGCTCATAACAATTTTGAGAAATAGTCAAAAATGTAAAAATTATTCACATGTGCCCCCTCTCCCCTATTTTTGTTCCCATTTTTTTATAACAACCGAAAGAAAATTAAAATACGTGCTATTTTGAAAATATATAAACGAATGATTTCTGTTAAAACATGGAGCTATTACAAACTATATTTAATTGATGCTTTTAGTGTGATGTCAGTCATTGCATTTTGGTTGGAAATTGACTCCAAACAAGCAGTTGTTATGCATCATTTCATTTTAAATATAAATCGTAGAAAATTTTGCCGGTACATATCAAGTATTAAACAACTCAGATTTGCGATATAGATATAACATATTGTTATACTATACAAACAAAATAGAAAATACACCATAGTAACCATTTGTTTGACGTCAATTTCCAACCAAAACGTCATGACTAATGTCACGACTGAAATCATCTACTTTAAATATCTGTATTAATGTTACAAACAAATGAAAGCCTATAAATCATTAGACAGCCTTTTTTTTTTTTTTTTTTTTTTTTTTTTTGGTCGAGTTTCTTTAATGACGGCATCTTTTTGCTGCATTTGTGTATTATTTCACAATAGTGACGTCCTATGCTTACCTTACTGTAGATGTTTAAGAGTGGATCGTAAATGTGAAATTCTTAAGCGGATAAGAATGACGTCATTTTACATAACATAAAAGCATGCGCTGTAAGTCTTAAAATTGAAATATGTTTTGTACTATTTATATATGCATATTTTTTTTTTCATCGGGGTTGACACTAAATTCTGAAAAAGCAGAATTCCTGTTAGACTTTATTGATTAATTAAAACTAAATCATTAAATAAGATTTAGGTAATTTTTATTCAAAATTTCTTTTTAAAAAATCGTGCAACAATCTATTTGCAGTTTACCATATTCTATGCAAATAGGTTTCAAGAATATATTTATATCCCACATTTTTAATGTATTTATGCAGTTTTATTTAGAATTTATTGATTAAAGTCTGCCTAACTCTGCTAAATAATTGGTGTCGGGTAAAAAATCATGCCAATATCGCGTATATGACATCGGTGCCAATACAAGTTTCTATAAACAAATTCGGGTTATTTGGGGGGTTTCTCTTCGTATATATATGCATCTGTCTGGTTGCTTAAATTTACTTCTTTCTCTTTAATTTATTAAATCAACTTCACGGGGATTATTCAGTGGTGAGCTATGACAGTTTTAACAGAAGACTATCTACACTAAAAAAAGAAAGATATTTGTAGATATTCAAAAAAATTATTTTTTGAATGCAGTTTTTTCTTTTTCTTCAGATGTTAAATTTTGCATTCGCTTTCCAAATCGAAATAAAGAACAACAAAAAATACCTATTTATTCCTAGCACTTTTCTGGTTCCAGTGATGTCTTGGGTTTAAAAAATGTATTAATACTTACTATTTCAAAAGAATTATTTTTCTGTGATTCCTTCCACGAATTTAGAAGACTTTTTTTCTACAGTATTGTACCAGATATCATTTCATGTTGCATCAGAAATTTCATCGTAATTTGCATTTAAAAAAGAAGGGGGGGGGGGGAGATCGTTTTATATTATTTAGGTATTTTCATGAACTTTTGATTAAAATTGAAAGTTTAGTATATCTAAATATCAGAAATTAAATTGGCAATCACTATAAGAGGGGATGAGGGCTTAGTTTGTTTGAATAAAAGTGAGAACCAATTTCAAAAGTGAAAGTAACCTTAAAAAAAACTGCAACCAAAATCAAAAAAGTAAAAGTTTGTAGTGATCGACCAATGCAAAAAATCATTTAAAAATATTGAAATGAAAATGAGCAGGGTTCCAGCGACATGGAAGTTTCAAAATATATAGACAAAGTCAGCGAATTTACAAATATTTTCTAAAAAGTCTGGGGGAGGGGGAAATAAAAAATGATGCGAAATTCATCATATGGTCTCATTGGGAAAAAATCATAAAATTCATCAAACGATTGGAAAAAAAAAATAATAATAAAAATCTGCAAAATTCAAAGAGAGACAGAAAAAAAATCTCTAATTTTGTCAAAGGAAAAATAAATAGCAAATTCATTGTATGCTCGTGTGGTCAGGGAAATTGTCAGTCATGTTTTGCTGGGAGCCTTGATGAGATATTTTAAAAGTCTCCCATAGGATTAACATTAGCAAGTGGGTGTTTTCATGTGAGTGAAGTAGCCCTTTAGTAATTGGGCAAGACATAGTAAATTATTTTTACTTTTTCCATTAGTTCTCCGAAATTTATTTGTCTAGAACTTTGAAGCATGCTTATGTGCATGCATGTATTTACTTTTCTTCTCCTTTTATATAGAAAGGTCTGGAAGTATTTGAAGGAAAGAAAAAAATGTTATCAAGGGAAGCTCATGAACTTTCAAACAAAGTTCATGAAATGAAAAGTGCTCTTATTGAGCTGAAAAATAAAGTCAAGTTATTAGACAGTGAAATTAAAGGGAAACAATGCCATACCCGTTCACTTAAAACAGAGGTAATATTGTTTTTATACTTATTTAAATATAAAATAACAGATTAATTAATAGCAAAATATTGAGAATAGTTTAGTATTTTAATATTAGAAAGTGTTTACTGTTAGCATTATTTCATTTTAAAATAGAATATATAAAATGCTCAAAATTTTGTGTTTGTTACAGCTAGCAAAATTGGAACTGTATGAAGTAGATGATGAACCAAGTGAATTGCCCACTCTCTCTGCAGATGATATAGCAGAAATAAATATTAATGCACTGTATATAGACATTGGTCGTATGGAAGAACAAATGAAAGGCATGAATCCAGATTTTGCAGCTGTTGCAGAGTATAAAAAGAAGGTAAATGAATAAAATATTATTCTTTAACTAAGTTGTAAAATTATGAGTTAAATTAATTTATTATTATACAGAGCCCTTGACATAATGTCGCATTCAAATGCTTTCAAGATAAGTACGCATCCAGATATGTTTGTTTTATTATAGAAACTTTGTGTATCATTTTTGTGTAATGTGTCTTAATATGTATATGATTTTCTATTTTTGTGAACATATGCATTTCATTTGATTTTTTTTTTTGTGTAGCATGTCCCATTGGAGACTTAGTGCCGATAAAACCAACGAACCAAAATACAAGTCCTTCAGTGTTATCTTTTAGCAATCTGTTTTTGTTTTCTCATATATATCCCTTTTCTTTTTTACATGAATTAAAATTGTGTTATTTGTGTTTATTTTTTAAAATATTTAAATGTTCAAATTTTTCATTTTTAAATTTTTTACTAGTTTCAATTCATGATTTTGTCATGATAATTATTATGACTTTTATTTTTATTATTATTAAGTGTCATAAGATCATTTTTACATAACTCTGAAATCTTTTTTTATATTGAAGATTAAAAGTAAAAAAGTACCCATTTAACAATTTGAATCTTTTTCACACATTCATGGACTCATTTTCTGTTCTATTTGTTGAAGATTTCAGGTCTTCACATTAAGTACCTAAGAATTGAACCTTTCTCATTTTCAGATTTTAAAAATATCGGTCATTGCACTCAAGTACTATTGGGCAACCAGCATCTTATCCCAAAAATTGGCTCAAAATGTCAACTTTGAAGTTCACTTTCTACAAAATTAATTATTCTTATTTTGGGAAAAAGTCATTTCATTTTTTAGATCCCCAAATAACAGTGCCTGCAAATTTCGTGCCTCTACCATTAAAAATGTTTTTGTGAATGTGTCAAAAAACAACAAATTTAAGAATAGCCTTAAAAATGCAGAAAAACTTTGTTATTTGTAAAACGGAATTCACACCTCAGGGAGAACCTGGAAGTCAGGAAAAATGTTTTAGTTTTAAAATATGGAAAAGTCTGTAATTTCTTCCAAAACCAGCTTTCGAAATCCTTGGTGTTCTGCTGATCTAAGACCACTGAAAATTCAATCAGACCACTAATTTGAAAAATTTATTAGTCCTCAAGACCTGTAACTTTTTTCCTCCTCTGATAGGGAAATAAGTTTTCTGGCACTGAGAAAAACTGCAACCGATCGCAAATCACACAGTTTTAATTTTGAAACAGGTAATTTGACATTTAGATGGGAATTTTTAGTGAAATCTGTTTATGCCACTACAAAGGAACACAAGAAACAGACATGGGAAGAATTAGACACAAAAATATTTTGGCTGTAATTGACGTATTACATTCCATTCATTCTACATTTTGTTGAAGCAGAAAGAGTGTTTTGGAACTTGGGGGAAATTAAACTCGACTGGAGAAACCATTTAAACAATGAAACTGTTTCAGGTTTAATGCGAGTTAGTATGGACACACCAAAGATTGAAAAATTTGATCCAATTCAACCAATAACACCCTGGCTTCAATGTGGAAGGGGAAAAAAAATGCATCAAACTTACATTCAGTTGAAATAAATAATTGGAAATAAAATATCTAATTAATAATTTTTTTCTAATTAATAGTTTTTGTTTATGTACTGTTATTTATTTAATTTTTAGCAAATTATAATTTTACATTTTATTATGCTGAAAATTTAAGATAACTGCAAAGTAAGTTTGGTTTATATTCAAGGGGGGGGGGGGGCACTCAGAGGGTTATCTTGTGTAGCGCACCAGCGACAATGCCTGCAGACCAGTAAATTTTCAAGCTTATTGATTCTTGGTGCCAGTGACCTTTTTTTTTTTTTATAAATTCAAAAAAAAAAAAAGACATCTGGACATCTATTCTTAAAATTAATGTTAGTCAGCAATCATTGCTAGTGTCTCACATTTTTGATTATTGACATAGAAAATATTAAATCTAAAAAAATAACTTGGGAATTTTTTTTAAAATGAGTTTGATCCTTGTAAGACATCAATATATATGGAAAGTATAGTCTATTATTATGTCAGTATTTCATTGTTTCTTTTTATACTACTCAGTTTTTAGGTGTGTGTGTTTGGGGAGATTTTGAATGAAAAATACTTAATTATGAAAGTAACTAAGATTTTAAGATTTTTTTTTATGTATATGTAATTTTAGGATCAAATGTACAAAGACAAGCAAAAAGATTTGGAAGACACTGTTGCAGAACGTGATCACTACAAGCAACATTACGAAAGACTTCGTAAATGCAGGTTGGATGAGTTTATGAAAGGGTTCACTATTGTGTCATTGAAAGTGAAAGAATTATACCAGATGATCACTCTTGGAGGAGATGCTGAGCTCGAGCTTGTTGATTCATTAGATCCTTTCTCAGAAGGCATTGAGTTTAGGTAAGTAAAAGCCTAAAGTATTTAATATTTGTAAAATACTAATTTTACATAATTAGGTGAATTTTTTTAAATTTATTTGGTGCAGCTATTTAAAAATTATTTTTTAAAAGATCTTCTTTTGCCCTGCATCTGCATTAGAGTGAAATTACTTATTTCTTTTTCAGTGTCCGTCCACTAAGGAAATCTTGGAAGAATATAAGAAATCTCTCTGGGGGTGAAAAGACTCTGAGTTCTCTCTCATTGGTTTTTGCTTTGCATTACTATCGGTCAACACCTTTTTTTGTTATGGATGAAATTGATGCAGCTCTTGACTATCGAAATGTATCTATCATTGGTAGTTACATAAAGGTTTGTAGCTTTTATTTTCTTTATTTCCAAAACCGTTGCATGTTGCATAGCCATAGAACTTTCTATTTTTTAAAAGTCTTAAATATAAAGTGCTATCTATTTTAATTTATAAAATAAAACAAAAATTCAAATATTCCATGTATTATTCAATTTATAATCATTTATAAATATTCTAATAATGATATGCACATCTGTCAAAAAGTTACATAGTATCAGAGTTCGCACAGACTCCTTAGACTCCTTGGAAATGAAAACATTCCCAAGTAGTTCTTAGAACTACTTAGATAAGCAAACCACTCCTAGAAACTCCTTAAATTGTATTGTGGCTTCAGACGCAAGCGCTATAGCTGCCGAGGGGAAAAAATCGTGATTGTAAAATGCACAGTAAATCCTTTATGCACGTCATTCATCTGAAGCACAACATTGATTAGTTAGGATAATCTTAATAGAAGGGCTCCCACTAGGTCCGTTTTTCAATTATTATAGCTCCGTAAAGTCCGTTTTTCGACACTGTTAACCGACCTTTATTTTAAATTTTATCGATGTTTGGCATTTAGCCAAGAATCTCGGAAAAAATCACGCTTTTCGCAAATATGTTCCAAAAAATACCGTCAAATTTCGTCAATCGATCGCGGAAAAAATTCGGAAATTTTGTCAAAGAAAGACAGCGAAAAAACGCGAATTTACTCAACGGGTCACGAAAAAAACGCGAATTTCGTTAAAAGATCGCGAAAACAGGCCAATTCCCTCAAAAGATCGCAAAAAAACAGGCGAATTTCGTTAAAGGATCGCGAAAAGTATGCAAATTTCGTCAAAGGATCGCGAAAAACATGCAGCTTCCATTAAAAGACCGCGAAAAAACGTCAGTTTCGTTAAACTATCGAAATAAAACGCGAATTTCCTCAAAAGATCGCGAAAAACACGCGAATTTCATCAAAGGATCACGAAAAACGCTAATTTCCTCAAAAGATCGCGAAAAACACGCGAATTTCCTCAAAAGATCGCGAAAAACACGCAAATTTCATCAAATGATCGCGAAAAACACACAAATTTCGTCAAAGGATCGCGAAAAACACGCAGTTTCTATTAAAAGACCGCGGATAAACGTCAGTTTCGTTAAACTATCGAAATAAACGCGAATTCCATTAAAAGACCGCGAAAAATGTGAATTTATCCTATAAGGTCGATAGAAACATGCGAATTTCGTCAAAGGATCGCGAAAAACATGCAGTTTCCATTGTCAGAATATGACAGCCTGTTTTCCTTGATACTTATACACCCTGAAATGGTACTTACCTTTATTCTATTGGTTTTCCTTATTTCCATTCTAATACAACTACGTCACAATAACCAAGTTTTCTTTTGGTTATTTTTTCATTTATTTATTTTTCAAACTTTCATTCATGCATCGTTCATTTATTTCGTTACAATCGTTTTTCAAAGATCGTCTGTTTATTTCTCCAACGGCTCCGATCTCCGTACGTACCGATGTGACGTCACGCCTTTTCCCGATCGCTGATCTTTGCACCGTGTCGGAAGATACGATTTTTCGCCCTTTGGTTTTGCCGTAAGGCAGGAGGCGTTTTTCTCAACTCCGCCGGAACGGGAGGGAATGTTTTGATCGTAAGAGGGCGTGTTGGAAGCAGAGGATATATGCCGATGATTTTGAAGTTGTGGGAGCCTGTTTTTTTTGGAGAGCTTGTCTTTCGAGAGCTGGTCGTATTTTTAGTTTGAAATTGTGTGGGTGCTTCTTGCTGTAGCGTTTTGAAGAATGCTGGTCATATTATTTTTAAACAGCTTGACATGTTGATTTTAAAAGAAGCCTGTGTTAGTTTGAAAAAGCTTGTGTTTAATTTTAAATAGTTTTTCCGTAGCATGTTCATAAACGATGTTCGTTTTTAAACAACTTAAGGAATGGAAAAAACTTTGCTTTTGTTGGAAGCCTGATATTTGATGAATCTCTGGAAACCTATTCTTTTTTTAAAATGTTTCAAGTGGACTTGGTTCTTCATTACTCTGGCATATATTTGAAAAACATCGTTATCGGCATTGAAAATTATTATTGTGTTGTCCACATGGAAAGTATACCAGTGTGCCGTATTCAGCCTAAAGTTAAACCGTGAGTTCCTCTTTTTATTTTGTTGTATGTGAATATTGAGAACTGTTCAACCATTTAATTCATACTGTTTACTGCCATTTGTCGCTAAATTATTTCATCATTATTTATTTTTATTATATTGTTTGATAATTATTTAAGTCATGTTTTTCGTTAAATAAACGTTAGTTTTATTTCAAACCTAAATGCATCTTTACTTGTTTTACACTTTTACATCTTCTCAGTCACTATCCTGCCATGGTTACCTACAACACTTAAAGTTAAAATATATTCCACACTCTGCTAAAATTTTAGTAATTCTAGACCGGTCCTGTTTCCGGACCGAGAACACGGGTTATGGGCCAGGCCTATTTTAACCCTTGAGCGTCAGCAGTAACCATTTGGTGCAAATTTGGAAGTGACAAGTGTTAGCTACAGTCGGCCATACGAACTCCTAGTGAATTCTAGTCCGGGGGGCCGCACTGTAGATGTAATTTTCTTTATGAAATTTTTTTTATATTTATAAAGTAAAGATTGTAATGACTTAAAAAAAAAAAAAAAAAAAAATAATAATAATAATTTTTTTTCTTGAAATTTTTCAAAGTTTTTTTTTATAAGTTTTTTTGTACTGTACTGTTTATATCTGGCTCCCGGTACATTTTTTTTTTACTTTGAAAAAAAAAAATTCTCGTCTTAAATTTTCTATTTTCTTCTGACAATGGCTAGTATTCAGGTTAGTATCAGCAAATTGAATTCGAACAACTATGGAAACTGGGCCGCTGATGTAAAGTACCTACTGCTTGATAAGAATGCCTGGGGCATTGTAAATGGAACGGAGAAAGCTCCCGACAAAACAGATGCAGCAGCAGATGAGAACTACCAATCCAGAGTCAGGTCAGCCCTTTCCATAATCTATCTGAGTGTAGAACCTGAGTTCAGACGAATAATAGAAAATATTGATGACCCAAAGATAACATGGGAGAAGCTCAAAAGACATTTCCAACCGGACAACCGTTCCCGTCACATGCAGTTATTCTCTGAGGTATTGGCTTGCCGAATTGAAGCTGATGAAGCAATCGACATGTATGCAGCCCGCCTGCAGAGAATTGCAAACCAATTAACAGCGATGAATGAACCCATCAAGGAGACATATCTTTCATTCCAGCTCCTACGATGGCTCCCGAAAAGATACGACGGTTTAGTCCAGAGCATTCTCCGATGGCCTGAGGATAAATTCAAGTTCAACGACATACGGACCGAGAACACGGGTTATGGGCCACAGGAAGGCCTCTTGCGGGCATTTTTATTTTATTTCAGTAAGTCCCTCGTTATGATTACTGGAACTGCCACTTTTGTCCCGTCCGTGCTATTGGAAATCGAGCCGTAATCTTTGTTTTATCCATATTGCATTTTTTCATTATGCAGTGTATTTTTATGAAAATACCTTTCTGGTTGTGTATTACATAAGTAGTTAAGATAAGTAATTTTTATAAGTTATCTAGTAGTTAATACAATACTTGTTAAGTGAGCTCACTATATAAAAATAGTATTAGTATATATATATATTAGTTTTGTTTACTATGTATATGAATAAGTATTCTCACTATAGTTAAGTAAAATGTGTCATTTTAAAATGTGTTTTCTTGAAAAATCAAAGTACATTTGAATATTTCAAATCTTGAAAATGAAATTGTCCTAAGTGAAAATCTTTACAATTGTCTACATAAAAATGTAAATTACCTGAATTTCGTTATCAACTAAAATAGCGGTAAAGTAGTCACGTTTTGACGAGATGAGGTATTATGTAACAAAATCGAAAAGGAACTTTTTCTTCAAAATGAACTTTTGCGTTGAAAAGGACTTTTGAACTTTTAACTTTAAGGTTACCAAGAGGGTTATCGTTGAATAACTCATGTGTTAAAGCGTTCCTCAAAGTAATGAGGATTCTGTAGTTATTTTTGATATATGTATTAAATTTGTATAAAATGTGTATTAAATTTATATAATGTGTATTTTTGGAATGTATTGTTATGGATATAAGTATATCTATTTTTTTTAATTGTATTTGCATAATGTGTATATCATACTATCAGAGGTTGATAGTTAGTTTTGAATTAATAGGTAAAGGAATCTTTTATTTATCCATTTCCAGTCTTTCAGTATAAGTGTCAAGGAGGGGGGCAATTGTCAGAATATGACAGCCTGTTTTCCTTGATACTTATACACCCTGAAATGGTACTTACCTTTATTCTATTGGTTTTCCTTATTTCCATTCTAATACAACTACGTCACAATAACCAAGTTTTCTTTTGGTTATTTTTTCATTTATTTATTTTTCAAACTTTCATTCACGCATCGTTCATTTATTTCGTTACAATCGTTTTTCAAAGATCGTCTGTTTATTTCTCCAACTGCTCCGATCTCCGTACGTGCCGATGTGACGTCACGCCTTTTCCCGATCGCTGATCTTTGCACCGTGTCGGAAGATACGATTTTTCGCCCTTTGGTTTTGCCGTAAGGCAGGAGGTGTTTTTCTCAACTCCGCCGGAACGGGAGGGAATGTTTTGATCGTAAGAGGGCGTGTTGGAAGCAGAGGATATATGCCGATGATTTTGAAGTTGTGGGAGCCTGTTTTTTTTGGAGAGCTTGTCTTTCGAGAGCTGGTCGTATTTTTAGTTTGAAATTGTGTGGGTGCTTCTTGCTGTAGCGTTTTGAAGAATGCTGGTCATATTATTTTTAAACAGCTTGACATGTTGATTTTAAAAGAAGCCTGTGTTAGTTTGAAAAAGCTTGTGTTTAATTTTAAATAGTTTTTCCGTAGCATGTTCATAAACGATGTTCGTTTTTAAACAACTTAAGGAATGGAAAAAACTTTGCTTTTGTTGGAAGCCTGATATTTGATGAATCTCTGGAAACCTATTCTTTTTTAAAAATGTTTCAAGTGGACTTGGTTCTTCATTACTCTGGCATATATTTGAAAAACATCGTTATCGGCATTGAAAATTATTATTGTGTTGTCCACATGGAAAGTATACCAGTGTGCCGTATTCAGCCTAAAGTTAAACCGCGAGTTCCTCTTTTTATTTTGTTGTATGTGAATATTGAGAACTGTTCAACCATTTAATTCATACTGTTTACTGCCATTTGTCGCTAAATTATTTCATCATTATTTATTTTTATTATATTGTTTGATAATTATTTAAGTCATGTTTTTCGTTAAATAAACGTTAGTTTTATTTCAAACCTAAATGCATCTTTACTTGTTTTACACTTTTACATCTTCTCAGTCACTATCCTGCCATGGTTACCTACAACACTTAAAGTTAAAATATATTCCACACTCTGCTAAAATTTTAGTAATTCTAGACCGGTCCTGTTTCCGGACCGAGAACATCCATCAAAAGACCGCGAAAAAGCGTCAGTTTCGTCAGACTATCGAAATAAAACGCGAATTCCATTAAAAAAATCGCGAAAAAACGTGAATTTCCCCCCATAAGATCGCGAAAAACACGCGAATTTCTTCAAAAGTTCGCGAAAAACACGCGAATTTCGTCAAAGTATCGCGAAAAACACGCGAATTTCGTCAAAGTATCGCGAAAAACACGCACATTTCGTCAAACGATCGAAATAATTCCATTAAAAGATCGCAATAAAACCCGAATTTCCCCCAGAACATCGCGAAAAAAAACCCCGCGAATTTCCCTAGAACATTGTGAAAAAACCGCGAATTTAATCATAAGATCGCGAAAAAAAATGCGAATTTCGTCAAAGTTTCACCTTCAAAGAAAGCGATTACTGCTGTTCGTAAAGAATACATTCAAAACTTGTGATATTTTTTCTTGTATGTTGCGTTCAGCATTCTTCTTTTTTTTTTTACCTTTTAAAATTTTCTTTAAAATCTATCATGTTTGTGATATACATAATAAGTGTTTGGGGTTTGACTAATCTCTATTTATATTAACAATTGGTCACTGCATAAAAGAAATTGATTGTCTATTTTGTATTTAAACTTATGAAATCAGTAAGCAATATAGTGTGAATACTGTGCAATTTCAGAACTAACAATTAGACTCTAATAGAGTAAAATTTGTTTTCGAAATGTTTTCTCTCCAAATTGGGCATTAAAAATTGGTGTGTGCATACCTCATAACGATGCAGTACAAAAAAAAAAAAAAAAAAGGCAAATCCTTAAAATTTTTTGGACTCCTTGGATTTTTTTTCCCAACCCTGTATGAACCCTGAGTATGCTTAAGCAGGGGTCGAAAAAACTACTTTTTTATTGTAGCGAATTACAACTGCTTTATCGAAAGTGTAATGTACAACTACTTGTTTTAAAAAGTAGTGGCTACAAACTACTTTTCAAAAGTAGTCACTACTTCAGTACTTTCAGATTTTGTCAAAGGATTTAATTTATATTCGAAATAGAAGACACTGATTAAATAATAAAGTGACCTCTTGTAACATTGCTTACATACTGCATAAATTTTATGTATTATTCTTACAGTAATTATTGCATTGGGATATAAAATTGCTGTTACCCTCCAATGTACTCTTAATATATTAATTGTATTGAGTTCTGTTGAAAATTAATTATATTGATTTGTCGAAATTTATAATCTAGAAAATTACAAAAACAACTCTGGATGCAAACAATAAATAAATGAATCTGTAAATAAAGCAATTCCAAATAATCAGAAACCGAGCATTAAAACATGAAGACCTAATAACGAGTAAATAGACAAGCGTTTCTAGCATGAAAATTAATTCCTTTGGTAGATTAGTATTTGATTTTAGCAGCAAGTATCAATGGAAAAAATCTTACCCCTGTGCTTAAGCCTGACATAATTAAGTTTCTCTCACTTATTTAAATGATCAACTAACATTTATTTTTTTCAGTATATTAAATTCATAAAAATCTTAGGAATTACTTTGTAATAAAAGTATTGTAAAATTTAATTCAATCAGTTGTTTTAAATTTACATTAATCTCTTTAATCCTTTCGAGGGCGGTGTCCTTAAAAAGGGACACCTAATTTTTATTTTACTGTCACCCAGAAAATTTAATTAAAATTTTATAATGTACTTGAAAAATAAGCCAGTTCTTATTTCCTAATAAATTTGTTTATAAATTCAGGGGCTAGTCCATTATATTATCAGTTTATAAACAGAAATACTCCGCGCCGGAAAGGGTTAATCAGCCTTGTTAGTTATTTTCATATTGTTTAAGATTTTTCCTTTTTGTAATTCTATTGAAAAAATGAATAAATAAATGATTCATTTGACTGGGTATTTTTTTTCTTATATTTTTGTATTATTAGGAATGTCTAAAATAACTGTTTTTATTTATATTTTTTTTTTTATCTGATATCCCCCCCCCCCCCTCAACCTCTTGCATTTGAAGTTGCTGAGCAAATTTGTTGGAACTCTATCATCACATCGGCATGTTTACCTACCACCAGTTATCACTTATTCAACTGTTCTTTAGTGCCTCGTTTCTTTCCCTCCCTGCCCCACGGCACACACACACACACCAAATTTTGGCTCCTCTCTAAAAAATGCTATGCCTGAATATTTCAGTTAATAAGATGCTATAATACCTCTAATCGGGACCATGCAAAGAGAAAACTGCGTCTGGGGCAAAGTTTCAATTTGGGTCGTACCACAATTGAAAACCCACTTCCAGTAGTTATCGCTCATAGACATAACGCTGTAACCAAATTCTGTTGTGTGTCCTTGGACACACCATATTCTATAGTAAACATCTTGTACTGCAGCTCAGTAATGTATATTAATGAATCAGGATGGGCCTGATTTCATTGATTTTACCACAGGCCAGGCTAATATTTTAGCGTTTACACTATGTCGACAAGATTTCGTTTTGGGCCGGTCCTGAAATTCTCAGCCTGTGCAGACCGCTGTAGTGTTCAATATTTCTCTATCTAAAACAGGAAAGTAAATTTTTATGTTTATATTATTAAAATAGTAAAAACAAAAGCTTAAAAATTTTAATATAGACTTGGTGATATTTTCATGCATTGAATAAAATGTTTCAGTTAAGCTACTTATAGATCTTTGGTTTTCTTTCGAGATTTGATATAATAATTCATCATCTGTTCTGCGAGCTTCATAACTTATTTTCAAGCTATTTAAGTTAGAAATTTCTGACAGCAAAAATTATAGATTGTGCATTAACACTTTTATAATGCAAGTAATGATAGTACTCTTCCGTAAGTACACACTTATAATGTAAGTAAAGAATAAAATAGTGTAATGTCATCTCTGTCATCTGCCAACTATCGTATAATTTAACTCTTAATTTATTTCTCTCCCTGAAATAATTATTTACTGCCTCTTTTTCATTTTGTATATATGTTTTTTTTTTCCCACAAAAAAGTTTTTTTTCCTAGCTCAAATGTTGTGACATTATAATTTTTTTTATTCTAAATGACTGGTATTTGACAATCACTTATTAAATAGACAAACAAATGCTAATAATTATTCTTTTTATAGGAATGTACTAAAAATGCACAGTTCATTGTTATATCCCTCAGAGAGAATATGTTTCAATTAGCTGATCACCTGGTTGGTATTTACAAGACAAACAACAGGACAAAAAATGTGTCACTGGGTCAATCATTGCTCAGGAAATTTGAAAAACTTGAAAAATCGTTACGAACATCAAAAGAAATAAATGATGTGGAAAAGAATATTCTAAACAAAGTTCCTGATCAAAAGAAATTACCTGAAAATAAAGTATTGGAACAGAAAAATTCTCCTGAAAGTGGTATAGCAGAGAAGAAAAAATCACTTGAAATAGTAGAGGACAGTAAGCCTGAAATTTTACAAAGTAAACTACGAAAATCAGATAAGTCTTTGGATGATTCAAAAGATCAAAGCACCAAAAAATCTGTCACATTTGATCTTAGCCCCAGTGAAAATAAGGAAAATACCCTTGTGCCTTGTAGTGATGACAGTGCTTTTGTTGGATAAAATTCATTTTTATCATGATAATAATGCAATATATAATACTGCATTTACACTTTTATTATTTATCAAATATATTCCATTTTAAAGTTGTTTTGTACTTTTTTAAACAATAAAATATATGTATGTATACATTGACTTATTATCTTTATTATGCTTCCCAAAGTTGATATATCTCTATATAATAAAAGGCAGTGTAACGCATCCGGGGCGAATCCATCAATCTTACCAGTCTCGGAGGAAGAGACTCAAGGGTCACAGGTTCCATTCTCCCATTGGTTGACAAGAAACAAGAATCCCGCGATTACTTCTCAAGGTTACAAGTCCTGATAATTGAGCAGTGGTAGACACTTCTTCCTAACAAATCAGAAGGCAGATCGCATTTCACCACCAAAATAAATCACCAAGTGTCACTTGAGATTATTTCAAGTATTAAGTTGCAATCATATTAAATTTTCTTTGCGATATGTAAGGAATTTCAATTTATTTCTCATATAAAGTGATTCACGGAAAACAATGATATGGTATTTTTTTAAATATCCTTTTTTTTCCTGCAAAAAATTGATAAAACTGGCTCTCCTTTAAAAAAGTAATCAATTTAAATATTTTAGACTTATTATTTTGTAACTTATTTTTAAATTACACATTACTTATATTTTCCTTCTCTATATACAGATGTATGTAAATTTAAACTTAAAAAAAAAAAAATCCCATATTTTAAAAGTAAAAAACTAACATTTATACAAAAAGTAAAATTAATAATTTTTGATTTATAGCTTTGCACCAGGAGGACAGAAGCTTAGGGGATTAGACGGTTAGGATTCAACCCGAGATACTTATTTATTAATCAATATACGTATTTATTTATTTTTTTTGGAGGGGGGAGAAAGGGGGGGGGGGTAAACAATAAAATACAATTTCAAAGTGTTATTAAAAAAAATAGTATTTTTTCAATAGTTGCAGCAGACTGTTTTAATTACGCACTTTTATTGCATATTTATTAAATTTTTGTTTTATTAAGAAATCTTAATTTTGTTATAGTATATTAGCCAGAAAACCTGGTTTACCCAGAAGTATTGTAAATGCTAATTATGTGTTAATTAGAACATAAACTAGCCAAACTTTGCTCATCTAAATGCTTCCATATTGTCAATTATTTTTTTTGTCAGTTTTTCAAATTTTAAGTGAAAAACACAATTTTTACCCACCGTCCTAGGACGGGCATTTACACTAGTATATATATATTTTTTCTGTTATTGAAAGATTTATCTTTAAAAAAAGGGGGTTCTAATTTGTTAAATAAAAATATATTGGCATGTTATTTACAGCTATAGGAGCGACATAACTGGGTGAAAAGTAGAATACAGATTCATGTTTGTGTTGGACAATTTCTAAAAGCACCAGAACTTCCACCATCCAGTCATCTGATCAAACCACTTTCTGTTTTCAGCCAATCATCATGCCCTTTTTGTAATTTTAAATAACATGTCATGTCTTTTTTGAAAAGATTTATATCAATAAGTTTTATCAAAAAATCTGAGATAAACTATATGTTTTATCAGAAAATCCAATAAAAGATAGAATTATTATTGGATTTTTGTGGAATTACTACTGTAAACAAAAGATTATTCAGTAAAAACTCCATAATGAACATTCGTGATTAGCAGACAACCCTATTTAATCCCTTCATGACAAGCGTCTCTTAGAGATTTATCTTTTTTCACCATTTTTTCAAAACAGAAACATAATGAAGGATTCTGAGCAACGCATGCATCACATATATGCGACACTTGTCCCAAAGGGCTTAATAGACACTTTTTCAATCCCTACCCCCAAATATATATATTTGTACCTCTGATTAAAGGACACTAATTTTGGCCACAAGGAGGTAAAAAATGATCTCTTTCATGAAAATTAAAATACAGTAGACTCTCTGAAATCTGCAAACGCCTGAAATCCACACATTATCACAGATATAAACAATGAATCTTACAGTTCAGATGTAAGAGCAAAATTACACAATTTTTTAGTTTTATACCATTCCGTATGTATTTTAACGTGTAATTCTCTGCCATATGACTGAACTCATGGTTTTTCATTAAGGAAGTACAATTTATTTCTGAAAAAAAAAATATATATTTATATATTGCTAATATCTTTGGCAATTAGAATCTTTTTATGTATTAATCAGGATTTTTTAGTTATTAAGACTGGATAAAACTTCCTTACTTTATGATTTTGGTGTGAATAAAATAGCGTAGCATTATGAAGCAAATTTTATTCAATAATTCAAGGAAAATGTATCTTATCTTTATTATACAGAGTTAATTATATATTATTAATTATTTACTTGACCTTTACTTTTAATAATTTAATAATTTTTAAAATTATCATACTTCTTATCATTTTAGTTAATTATTTTAATATTTTACTATATTACAAGGATTCTTTATAATTTTGATTGCATTATTACATTCAAATTACTGTTTTAAAATGTAAACAAAGCAATGACCAGAAATCTGCAAAATTCTAAAATCTGCACAACCTCTGGTCTCAAGCTGTGTGGATTTGAGAGAGTCTACTGTAGCACAAAGAGTACAGTTCTTACAGAATGAGTGTGAGTTCTTTTATCTGCTTGAAAGAAAATGTATAACAAATTTTGTCATACAAATGTGATTAGTGAGTCATAATTGGCAAATACTGCTGAAATAAATTTCAAGTGTGTTAAAATATGCATGTATACAAATTTCATTCACTTGGTCAAAAGTTAAGATTTTGTAACAGCATTCTTTTAACATTAGAAAGTGTTTCATAAACTATAATGCACTTTCACACACAACTTTTCAATCAAAGGATGCTCTAAAATTTTATTTTATTTGGGGAAAAGAATTTTGTCTAATCAGCTTACAAAGAAAAGAAAGTGAGCAGATTTTCATTCCCCTAGAAAACAGCCTATGTTTTCAAAATTCAAACATCAAGCAACTGGAAGATACATAAATGTATAATGCGTATGGTGTGTGACATAAAAGCAGATAATGTGAAAATTAACTTCTCAATTGCAACATGTGCCACAAAAAATGAAATAATCGCCAAAAATTAGTATAAAGGTGTCTTTATTTATACCATCCTCTTATATATAAAAATTCATAATACACTGCATAACCACCAATTGTCTCACCACCAAGAATTACTGAATACTTAAAGAAAGAAAAAAAATACAGTAAAATCTTTTGGTGATTTGGCTGCCAGTAGCAAATTTGCATGAGTTACAGCTTTTTTCTTATAAAAGGATTTCATTGTACATTTTGCTGTTTATTTGCAACAAAAAACAACTGAAATCCAAATTACCAGCCAATTTTACCCCCCCCCCCCTCCCTTTCTTCCGGTATATAGAGAAAAAAAATTAATTTTAAAGATATAATGCAGTTAGTTGTATAAAATTTTGAAACAGGTATTTCTTTGTGATTTTGTGAATATCTCTAAGCGTTTCCCAATAGCTAATAATTTGAGTTCCCAAACTGTATGTTATTTAAAGGTTTTATTGTATTAAAGTTAAAGACCTGTTAATCTAGTGCATACTTGCCAACCTCCAACTAATCTTCCATAAAAACTCTGATAATTTAACTAAGTTAAACCCATTTTATAAATGAATTTATACATTCTATAAATGAACATAATGTTAAATAAATAATTACAATTTTCTGGTTCTAACTGTGTTTAACAAAAGTTAAATTAACCATTTTTATGGAAGAATAGTGAAAGATTCAAACATGCTGGTAAGTTTTATTTAATAAGAATGAATCAACCATTTGTAACTTTCTACCAAATTATGCTAAGAATTTTATTTCAATTGAATGTTTGCTTTCCAGTTTTGCTAAGTATATTTGATTTGTCATTCTTGCTGGATTTATCGTGAATTTTTTTTAGTTTGGGAATTAGTATCCTTAATTGCAATATACCATATTTTCTAGTATAGAAGATGCACACCAAAATCTGAAATGAATGAAAATACTCAGTTTAACTATATATTTATAGCAAAATGCTGTAATAGGTTTTGAACAGTATATAGACTTTTTAGAAACCAGCAAAATCTATCTCACTGTCATCTGAATATTACACCAGAAATTAGGAATGCACTAAGTATTCGGCCACACTATCGAATATCAAAATATTCAGTCTGTAGAATACATATTAAGTTTGGCAGAATATCAAAATATTCTGATTGCTGAATATCGAAATATTCAGCAAATATAAAAAAAAAACTTTTAAAGATCAGATCCCTGCTTCCGCCCTCTTAGCATTCTACTGTAGCAAAAAATTGCTTTTCAATTCAGTGGAACTCAGAAATAAAGTAAAACCTGTCAATGTGTACTCTGTCAAAAATGCAATCCTGTCTTAAACAGAAAAATATGAGGATGCCATTAGAACCATAAATATATACTTACCAAGACAAAAACCTATCTAAAACGGAATTTTTTCTGAACCATTGTGATTCTATTTTTAAAGGGTTTTTTACTGCACTTGGGTTTTTGTACATATCGACCTGCAGGAAAGTTCTGTTTTAGCAAGTATAATTATGTGGTATTCTTTTTGTCAAGACTGTGGAACTTTTATATTTAAGACAGGAATCCATTGTATATAGAGTCTCTTTCTCGAGGTTTTACTGCATTTGTAAATGAGCTTTTTAACTTAAAAAAATAATAAACTCCAAAAAATTTGTCAATAAGGTTTTTTTTTTTAAAAAAAAAAAGCGGTCTAGAAACTCAAAAAATTAAAGGAAATTGATTAAAGAGCATTTTACGTTGCCATATATTTAAGTAATAGCAATTTTACAAGCAGAAACTTTTAATCACTATATTTTTTTGTAAAAGATACACTTTTAGCTGTAATGCAGGACAAATAAAATAGAACCTTCTACCTCAAATTCATTTGGTTATGCCAGGCCCGGACTGGCTCCTTTGGGGGCCCTTGGCTAGAGACTGAAAAGGGGCCCCTTACCGGGGAACTCATTGAGAGTAAAATATTAGAATATGTAACTTTTGAAAATTAGGCTTAATGCCTAAAAACCACAGTTACCTATTTTGTCACTTGGAAAATAGTTGAGTAAAAAAATAAGCTATTTTTGGTGTAGTCTACTTACTTTCACAATAAATATTAATATTATTTTTATACACTGTACATAAACTAGTTCCATGTTTACAAGGGCGTATCCAACCCTCCATTTAGAGGGGGTCATGGCTCCTTTTTTGAAGGGGGGGTGTCACATCTCTTAATAAGCAATTTTTATATTGAAGGCTGCTCCCATATCCAAAATTGTTACTTTTCTAATACTTCTGAGAAGTCATATTCATAAATACAAAAAAAAAAAAGAAAAAAAAAGCATTAATATTGGTAAACATATGAAATTTACACATTTTATTCAGATACCAAGAACTTGAAGAATTTCCCATTTTTTTTATAAAGGCAAAGAAGAAGGATTCCGAAATTGAGCATTTTATGCCAATTTTTAAGACTCGACAGTTACAAAAATGCCATCATGAGGGAGTAATTGATTGTCGCGACCTTAAATTCAGTTTAAAACCCCACATTTTACGGAGATTTCCAGAAAGATTCTTTTCTTTTATCCAAAAATAGAAAACGCTAATCAATCACATTTGTTCTGAATACGTGCGCTTGCAAATGTCTTGCATCTGAGATTAAAAATGATTTCATTGGATGTGTCAGAAATTACCTACTTTGGATTTAAGCAGAGCTTTAAGTAATCAGAATTATTCTTATTGTTGCGCGAGGGGTACATTTGAAAGAATTTAATATATACTTCATTTTTAAACTGTCCTTGAGAAATTTTCTTCGTTTGAGGGGGGGGCGTCATGACCCCCCTCCCCCCCCCTTTGGATCCGCCATTGCCATGCTAGAAAAAATAATTAATAAATTACAAGTTTTTTTTTAAAAAAAAAGGAGAGGGATAAATATTTTTAGATTTAGGCAAGCGAATCACATTGTTGAGGCTATGATATTCTAAGTCCTACTGTAATACCTAAATAAATATTAGCAAGTAAGAAAATCATGCGTTAAGCATAGATTATGAAACACTTTCCAACACTTCCTGAATGCTTTAACAAAACTTCGTTATTTAGGAAAATAAGGCATATAAGAGAACTAAGTGAACATTTTAGAAACCGCATAAAACATTTGAAAAACTGATTTCAGCAGTTACCGTTCATAGAAAATATGTATTCCAATTCTTCTGAACAGCCCTGTATTTGATCTGTAGTTTGATATATGTACTATAATATAATGGTGAGATTCAGTTTAGCAAGAAAACACATAACAGGTTGAAATTTCTCTTTCAGCAATTTATACTAATAGATGGAAGCATACTTGTATACCTTTGTACAACAATACCTTTGTACTTTGTATAACTTTGTACAACCCTGTAGTTAACCTAGTACCTTTATTACACGCTACTATTTAGATAAAGTTTAATTCAAAGTAAAACTCTCTTAAAACTACTGGTATCACATTCCCAGAAATTTTTATTTATAGACGGCCATGTATCCAATTCTTTGCGTGACCCTGTATATCATACCCAGTAACCATTACAAATTCTTTTGTGTAGCCCTGTACATAAATTACATCATTTATACACACCCTATGCAATGCATAAATATAGTGAAACATAAAAGCGCATAACATAATTAAAAATGCATTTCAAGCAATCATCGCTACTGCACAGTACTTTGGATACAATATAGTATCTGAAATCTTTTGTGTGTCCCTGTAAATGCCATGCACTTCGTATTATACATGAAATAAGTTATACTAAACCTCGGCGACATATATCAATTTCATTATACATGAAATAATTTAACAT
Source organism: Maratus speciosus (assembly GCA_963932465.1). Lineage (NCBI taxonomy): Eukaryota > Metazoa > Arthropoda > Arachnida > Araneae > Salticidae > Maratus > Maratus speciosus. Next base: position 559,555,688 of record OZ010794.1, on the reverse strand, counting down.
AATTAAAATACGCCGGAAAATTTCTCTCCACCCTTATATCATAATGTAACGGAATTCTTTTGTGTAGCCCTGTAAAGGAATAATAACTCTTCTTAGCACCGCATATTCTACAGAATGCATATTTTAGTGCACTTGATAAATGCATATCAATTTTATTATATTTGAAAGCATGTAACATCATTAAAAATCATTTTAAAGGATTTTTTTCCCATAGGCCATAATGTAACGGAAAACTTTTGACTGTCCCTGTAAATGAACTAAACGTGCTACAAACTTCATTTGAAATAGGGTTCGTGCTATGGTAGAGGTCACTAACATCCAAATATTTCAGAACGATCCGAGCATATTTACGGGAGTTAGAGCGCGGACAGACGCCCAGGCAAACCGAAGTCATAAACACTTTTCAACTTTGTTGGAAAGTGTTAAAAAGGGACACAACAGTAATAAAAAAACAAGCATATTGAAAAAAACAATATCCTGTTTCATTTTTATTTAATGGTTACATATTGTAAAATAGATTTTATAATAAAAAGATAAATGGCTCTAGAATACCTGGTGTAGCCTCTTCGGTCCCTGGGTTCTTTTCCTTACAAAAACTAAAATGTCCGATTTTTTTTTCATTTTCACATCACTTCTTAATAGCTGAAGGTTTTTTACGATCAAAGCAAACGAATAAATGGCAGCATCTAAGCTGATTCCCACATAAAATAAATGTTATTTTCATCTGAGTTTGCAAAATGCCTAAAAATGCCGAAAGACAGTATGACCAAGAAAATGTGAAATTTTCATAAGTATTTAACTTAAATCTTTTTCAATAAAAAATTTTGAGGATTTATAGATTATTTACTTGTGTAAATCTCTTAAATTTGTGAATGTGTTAATTTAGGTTAATGGTTATTAAATTGATGTTTTAAGGGGGTTTGTAGTTTTAGATCCATATTTTTGAACCTAAATTACTAAGCGCCTAAAGGCTCAATTTCAGAAAAGATATTTTCCCTGTCATTTACGATGTCATTTTGTTTGTATAAAACTAATGAATAAGTATTTGTATAATTATTTTAGCTTCGGAACTGAAGAGGTTAAATACAGTAAAATAAGAAAGGTAATTTTTTACGCAATTATTCAATTTGCAAATAAATCATAACAGTTGTAAATGTTATGTTGTTGTGAATGGCTGTTTACTAACCTAATAGCTTTTTGGCCAGTTCTTCACTGGTCCTGGCTACTTCATCTATAATAACATCTTTAAGTTATAAAATAAGTCTGTTTCTACGTTCATGAAAAGAGGATTAGACATATTATCTTGGCTTAAAGTAGATCTAAGTCGATTCTTAACTATTTTAAGTTTAGATAACATCCTTTCACAGGTGACTTGCATACAAGGTATGATTAGTACAAACTTGTAAGTTACATACAAGTTGGTAAACATCCCAGATTGTGAGAGTTCAAAAACAACAGAAAAGACGCATGATAAATATTGAAAACATTTTTTCTTGTCAGAGCAGTAACCATAAAGATATTCGTCTTCTTCAAATTCAGTTTCTACATCGTCATATTCACAGATATCTTCAGCTCCATTCAGATTGTCTTGTTTTCTTTCAATGTTAGTTTTTTCAGCCATTGTAAAACTTTCATACTGATCTGCAAACTGTTTCAGCTCTATCAGTAACTGAATTCTTTCAACTTTACAAAGTTTAGAAATGCTAGAAAGAACTTCCGTAGGAAATTTATCAAGCATTACGATTTCCTTAAACTTCTTTGGGTCTAACCAGGAACAATCTTCTAAAATATCTTTGTTTGGTCTAAATCTTTCTTCGATACTTGTCCTGGCACAATCTAAAATACTGAAAAAGACCAATTTATAGTTTTGAGCAGTTGAGATTCCAGGAGCTCCGTCAATTGATTTTTCACCAGGCATAAACATTTTCTTTGAAGTTCTTTTTTCCTTGAATTCTAATTCTAGTTCTACATCAATACTGCTATCATCTAATTTGCCATTAATTGTACTTGTATAATATTTTGTTTTTTCATACTGAGCCTGAAAGTGTTTATCACTCCTTTTATCCCTTACTTGTATAAGCAGCTTCTCTACCAATTTCCAAGCTGTAGAATAGTCAATGTTTCTACTTTGTAAATATTTTGAAATATGAGATGTAACACGAAATAAATCTAGTAAAACTATAGACATAAATATGTTTTCAAATTTGGACCATTGACGGATTTTATATTAGATCGGATCTTCACATCTCGGAAAGTATTTCGTAATGAGAAAATGGATAAATTTATTTCATGTAACGTGTTTATCCATGTTATCCATGATATTAGAATATCTCAATGCTGGAGAGGAAGGGGAAGCATAAATTTCAGAGAGCAACAAATAGGATAATTTTTTTTTTTTTAATAGACTTTGAAAGATTAAACTTTTTTGTTGAGGGAGGGGGAATCTGATATTTTGAGGGTAGATGGATAATTTAAAAGCCTGATTATTTATTTAACCTTTAACTGATGTTACCGGTCTCACAGACCGGTGCTTTATTCAATTTTCATAGTTTAACTTGCAAATTTCAGTTTATCTACAAACACTACTGAAATTTTGTTCCGTTTGGAACTTTAATACTAACACCAGAGACTTTTGAATAGGTGAATTTTAATTATAACACTCCTGTACAGAAAGTTTAGTACAAAAAAAACATCCTATGAGTTAATCGTGGCTTTTATTCATCTTTCGATTTAGCGGTCTCACAGACCACTTCCCACTAGTTATGTCACAATTTCTGTGACATCAGTTAAAGGTTAATGTTACTAGAGAGGAACAAATAGAGAAAGTTTGTTTTAATAAAGAGGTTTAAAGATTTCTAACAATACATGCTGAAATGATTTTGAAGGATTAAAATTTTCACGTATTATTTAAGTGATAACAAAGACCCCCTCCCCCCACCCCTTTTTTTTTACTTACAAAGTGTTATACACTTTAAATTATAGCATCTTGCTAATGGCAATAAAATCTTTAAATTATAAAATAAGGCAATTTGGTTTAAAGCATACGTAGCTTTCATATAAAGACTTGCAGACCCGCCAGGCGTTGCCCGTGGCCCGTTATAATAGCCTTAAACTCATGTTTGTATGATGTTATTTCTTTTGGAATTCTTTTAAATGAACCTAATTTCGGAGTCCCCATTGCCTTCCACAGCGTCTAGTGTGTTCCCAACAAACCTCTTTCCAAACGAACCTGTAACCTGGGTCTCCGCTACCTAAGGCAGCATGTACCGGAAGTGCTCCGCACGTGCTGGAGATAAACGAAAACCAAGTTAAGTGAGCCAAACCTAATAGTAATCAAGCCCAATCCCATAGAATCCAAAAAAAGAATGCACCATTAATGTTAAAAAAATGTTGGTAACTGAAGTCTAAGATAAAATTTCATAACACAGAAAGTAGCTGAATTGTAATCAAGTTGAGTGAACCAAATCCCGTTGAAATTGGGTCCTTAGAACCCAAGGAAAGAATGCGCCCCCAAGCGGTGAAAGGTGCCCCATTCCCTTGTAACTTTCATGAATTACTTTTAACATTATCACAATATTTAATAAACTGATGAAATCCCTTATTTAAAGTTACCTTTAAAGTACCGCGATTTTTAATTTACGGCAGTAGTGAGTAAGCGTAAGTTGATGCTGAAAAAGGAGATTAATTTTCGAAAAAGGTGGTAGCTGAGGTATAAAAAAAGACCGATCCCTGGCGGCCAGGGTCTTAACTGGAATGTAGTTGGATATAAGAAAATTTTATAGTAGTTTTAAAGTAGCTGGATGATGGTAGAACAGAACTATGTTAAAGAAAATTGTACTAGAATAGGATAGTTTTTAAAGAAGCTGCAACGAAGGCCCCAAGAAGGAGATTAATATTCAAAATTGGTGGTAGCTAAAGTCTGAGAATTTTTTTTTTTTTTTTTTTTTTTTTTTCTTGCAGTAGGACTTAAGAAGTTGTTAGGAAAAAAAAGTTGGTAAATCGGACCATTTTTAAGGAAGCTATAATAAAGGGCCCAAAGAGGAAAGACTGATAGTTAAGAGCAGGGCCCTAACATGAAAACTTGTTAAAAGGTCTAAGTTCTTAGCACTTTATATCTTCAATTAGTCAAAATTAATCATAGGGTATGAATTAATCACTAGAATAAAGTTTCAAAGAAATGTGCAAAAAATTAGGGGAAAATGCTTAAAACGTCTAGGGTCCCAGTAAAAATAAGGGAGTCTTGGTCCGGAGAGAGGAGTCCAAGACTGAACATTTGCCAAGATTTTGCATTGCGAATGCGAGAAAATTAGGGGTGAAAAATGCATGCCGCACAAAAAGTTCAAGGGGCCCCGGATCGGGCCCTACGGGAACCTAGGGTGCCCCAGAATTTTAACTGGAATATAGAAACGGGAGAATAACAAAATGGAAAAAGGGTTCCAAAAATGAAGATCGGATTAAGAGGAGGCAATTTATTAACAATTCATGGTGCAAAAATTTCAAGGGGGCCTGTACCGGTCCTCAAGAGGCCAGGGACTTAAGTGGTATATAGTTGGGTATAAAGATACTTTTTAGTAGTTTTTAAAGTAATCAGAGGACGCTAGAACTATGTTAAAGAAAATTGCAAGCAATTCGGATAATTTTTAAAGAAGCTGCACCAAGGGCCCCCAAGAAGGCGATTAATATTCAAAATTAGTGGTAGCTGAAGTCTGACAATTTTTTTGTCGTTCATGTAGTAACTGGAAGACCTAAGAAGTTGTTAGGGAAAAAAAGGCTAGTGAATCGGACCATTTTTAAGGGAGCTATAGCAGGGGGCCCACTGATAGTTAAAAACAGGGCATTAACATAAAAACATGTTAAAATGGTCTTAGTACTTGGCGCGTTAGATAATCAATTAGTCAAAATTAAGCATAGGGTATGAATTATTCGCTAGAATAATATTTTAAAGAAATGCACAAAAAAATGGGTAAATGTTTAAAAAAGGGCCCTAGTGCTCCAATAAAAATATGAGAGTGCTGATCCAGGAAGAAGAGTCCAAAACTCAACTTTAAAATTATGTACTGAGAAGGGGAGAAAATCATGGGGTGAAAAATTCTTGGCGCACAAAAAGTTCAAGGGGACCTGAACTGGGCCTTACGGCACCCTAGGGGTCCCAGGATCTAAATTGGAATGTAAAAACGTGAGGCTAACTAAATGGAAAAAGGATCTCAAAAATGAAAATCGGATTAAAAAAGGAAGCAATTTATTAACCTTTTATTTGCACAGAAACTTCAAGGGATCCTGTATCGATTCCCAAGGGCCCAGGGTTTTATATGGGGAGTCGAAAGGCGAGAATAACTAAATGGAGAAAGGTCGCCCAAATGAAAAAGAATGGATAAAAAGAGGGCAAGTTGTTAACAATTTAGTGCATAAAAACTTCAAGGTGTCCAGGGGCCCCGGCCCTTAAAAATTAAAAATCTGAGCCTCAGGTGCATCAGGACCTGTCTTGGACTATCCTCACCTAACTTTTCAGACTTTTACGTGCGGTAGATTTTGCTTGCCATCGCACACAGACAGAGCGAAACTTTGCTTTATTAGTACTGATTATTGAGAAATCGAAACATTTTTGCATTAAGCAATGAAAAAAAAAAGATTTTTTAGGCAAAATTATAATATTCTTCATTCTTACATAGACAAAACTTTCAGGTATACTTATTGATATGCTGAGAAATTTATTTCATTACATAATGATGATATTGGATATGAATAAGAATATATGAAAATTTTATAGATATAGGGATTGGAAGAAAAAAAGATTTCATGAATGTGTAAAAGTAATAAAAGTATTTGTGAAGTATATCCAGTATTTTTGGGGCACTTCCGGGGCCCCCTTCGGCTGGGGGCCCTCGGCGATTGCTGACCTGCCGACCTGGCCAGTCCGGGCCTGGGTTATGCCTAGTGCTTGGAAAAGTTTTCAGTCCTGGCTTGAATGAACTTCTTGCACCCATGTGTAGCATAATGGTTTCATGTGCATCTTACTTCAGCTCCTTAGGAAAATAATAATAATAATAATGTGCAAAGTTATAAATCTTTGTTGCCATGTGTTCTTGTCTATTATCAAAGTGAATCCTGTCTTAAAAGGAAAATTTTCATGGTGCTGTAGAAAAGAAAAACAATTATACCAGCTAAAATGAGTTTTTTTTTTTTTCAATTTTCAGGTTTAACTGTACTTTAAATTTAAAATCAACTTATAAAGGGAAAAAAAAACATTTTAATACAGTAAAATCTACCAAGGTAGAATCAGAAGCAACTGTGGAAAAAAATTGCATTTCAGACATATTTCTATTTCAGCATGTTGTAGGAATGTTATCCCTTATGAAGGCATGAGTAGGTGGTTGCTCAATAGTAAATAAAATAATAAAATAAAAACTTTACCTTTTAGTTCTTTGAGTTATCCAATTTAAAGTAGATTCTTCTTAAGATGAAAAAACAAATTAAATGGAAGAGATTATACATAGAACAAATATCGGGCACAGAATACTTGTAGCAATACTCACAATATCAAAAAACTGATATACTTGAACAAATTTACAAAAAGAAGATGATTGAGCATTTATCTTAACATTGCTTGTTAGCGGTATTAAATGAAACTTTGCTGTTCCTTCCAAAGTCTACAAAAGGCAATATAATATGCTAATAAACACACTAGCATAAAAAAATCCTTATTTTTGACATGGTTAATAGTTTTGGAAAACATTTTGAATGCTTCTTTTGAAAGGAATGCAAATTGATTTGTCAGATTCTGACTTGTAGCAGAAGATAATTAAGACTTGTTAAGTAAGCCAGAATTTCTACTTATTTTTAAAAAGAATAAAATTCTGCAATAAGTTCTAATCAATATCATAATGTTTCCAATATTTGGGAAGCTGAATATTTCATTTTTCTGTGACCATGTCACAATAATTGCTTAATAGCAATTTTTTTATGCTTAATAACAGTTTCTAAGGAACAAACACTACTCTCCCTTTTCCATGTCTTAATTTTTGCCACCCATATGGCCCATGTCTAAAACTGGTCCTGGCTATATAGATGTGAAAACAGAACCTGTGTATAATAAATTCTGACTTTAACTGGAAATTTTCATGCTCTGCCCGGGGAAAAAAAAAAAAAAAAAACATACAAAGATACCTGCTAAAGTAGAAAACTCTAAAACAGGATTGTCTTGTGCTACTATTTAGGCAGGTTTTGATGTATTTGCATGTACGTACGCACAGAAAAATAACCATATGTTGTAAATCCTGATGTACTACTAGTTGCATCTTGATTTATAATCTAGATTTACATTCAATGAATATTTTCCCTTAATTTCCGCATATATAAAATTGACTTATCACCAACTTTGACATTAGTTTCTATAAAATCCTTCGTCTTTCTAGAAAAAATAAAACTGCTTTTCAATTTCTTATCGCCTGAAATAGAAAATCTACAAATTTTAACAATTTAAAAATAAATACTTCATGAATAATGTAACAAGTTTCAATTTGAAAACAGTCCTAAAGGGTTTATAATAAAAATGAGCTAAAATTTTACTGTTTCATGAAGTTTAATTGATTATACAAAAAGTTTTGACATAAAAAAATATTTATTTACAAAATGTACATCATGATTAAGCAAATAAAGGTTTCTTTGTATTTTCAAGGATCAACAACTGACTTTGTTTTGTATTTTATCCTTGCCCTTTCATATGGTACAAACTTGAAATTATCTCCATAAATCTTGATGATTTGTCCACACAGTTCAAAACAAAACACGGTTCCTTTCTTTGGAACAGCTGCAAGTAATAATGAAAGAGTTGTGAATAAAATGCTTTTCTTATACAATAAAATCAAAGTACAGTAAAACCTGGGAAAATGGAAAACATATTTGTTTCTGCATTTCCTTTTTTGTGGATAAGAAATACATTTTTTTAAACTAAGCTTTTATTAACTTTTTACAAAATGGAGAATTGAAACAGTTTATTCTCTTTTTCATCAAGGGGGACTTTTTCCTTCAGAACTCCCCCATTTGAGATAATTTTTAAATATATGAACTTCAAAACAGAACTAAAAATTTTCTTTCCTCTATAGGTTCAATGAGGACGACCCCCTCCCCTTTCCTCTGGACAAAAAAAAAAAAACAAAACAAAAAAAACATTAGTTCTCTTTTCTCTTAGAGTTAAATTATTTTAAGTCACCCAGGACGAATAGCTATTTTTTCAAAATCATCAGAGATAAAGAAAATGTAGCTAATTAAATTTCAAAACCCAGGAGGAAGCAATGGAGGTGCTTTTTCTTGAATTATGGGGCCAGGGCATTTTGAGACAGGTTTTTGGCAATGGAATTTTCTTCAAACTCCTCCTTCCCACTAGCGGGATGGTAGTCATTTTTTCAGGTTTTACTGTAATATATTAAATGCCAAAAAAATTTTTTTGAAAAGAAAGGGACTAGAATAGAGGTTTCCAACTTACTAGAGAGTCTGGATATTTGCAACAATTAATTTATTCTACAATGCATTTTTTTTCTAAGACATTAAAAATGTTTAAGGAAAAAAAAATTGCAAATTCAATAACTATAGATATTTTGGAATATGTCAATTTTTTTTTTTTTTTTTTTTTTTTTTTTTTTTTTTGTACTGATTAAAAAGTATCTAGGACTGAAATTAAGCCTAGGACTTTAGTCTTAAAGTCTCAATCTCTACCAACAGAGATATCTCTGAAGACACAATTAACTCGTATAATCAATGGTGGAATTCAAATGGTTCGACCAGGTCGGTAGAACCGTTACATAATTTTTTGTTGAGTCTGGACAACTGGTTGTTAAAATGGCCTTTTAATGCATAAATCGCATTTTTACATTCCTTATGCTCTTCAAACATCCATCTGTGCAACAACATATTTTAAGCATAACACTGCAACATGTTCTTCTTCTAGTTTCGTACAAAATTCCTATTAAATAAATGCATTGCTGCTCTGTAGAGTATCTTTAGAGGGGAGTAGTGACGAATGATCGGATTCAATGTTTTGTTTTGAATTTACTGAATCTAGCAATAGTTAACTCGCTTTTGAAAGAATATTAGAGAAGGTCGTTCAAATTTTATAGAAATGATTTTCACAGTTAATTTCTATGCATAAAAATGCCATGTTCTTTACAACACTTTGACTCTATTGAATAGGCTAGACTCTTGATTCTAGCTCCGACTCTAAATTTCTATGATAGCACAATTTAACATTGTACAGTATATGTCTCTTACTTGGGAAACTTTCTGAAGTATTTTCAATGCCCATGCATGGCATATTTCTACCACTCGCTTTAACACAAATGTAGAAAAAGTCATGGGGGAGAGGGGTGCTTCATGTGATTTTACATGTATTGTGTTCTACAAATGGAACACAATTTATTTCTGTTTGTGATTCTTTTTTTGCTTGTCTATCTCAATTGACAGGGAAGAGTAAATGAAGGCTTTGTCCATATGAAGATTGATTTTGTTTAATTATTAAAAGTACATATATATATATTAAGACAGACTTGAACACAATTAATACAATAATCCAACAGGAGTGAAAAATTAGCCGGGGCCAGGATACGAACCTGGGCCCACAGCGTACCATGCTGTTGCTTTACCACTAAGCTACTCGGCCGACATCCTAGCGCGGCAATTTATCACTAATAAACCATGTTGGGAAACGTCATCGGCTGGCAATACAATGAATAATTTAATATATATTAAATTAAATCCCAATAATTTAATATATATTAAATTATTCATTGTATTTTCCATTACCATGTGCCATGCGGTTGCCGGCCGATGACGTTTCCCAACATGGTTTATTAGTGATAAATTGCCGAGCTAGGATGTCGGCCGAGTAGCTTAGTGGTAAAGCAGCAGCATGGTATGCCCCAGGTTCCTATCCTGGCCCCGGCTAGTTTTTCACTCCTGTTGGATTATTGTATTAATTGTGTTCAAGTCTGTCTTAATATATATATGTACTTTTAATAATTGAATAATTTCATTCAGATGTTAATTTGTGTGTGCTTTATTGATTTTGTTGATTTCTTTTTCATATAAAGGTAGATTTTTTCTCTCAAAAAACATTCTGAAATATTTTACTAATAAAAAGTGAATTTACTTTAGTTTTACTTTATACTTCTTTTAACTTTAATTTGCCTTCATAATAAAATCCAGCAGTACTCAAGAACATTTTGGAAACCTCTGTTCAATCATGTGCATTTAATAATACATTAAATAACGACAATCTGCAGTCATAGGAGCCTAATATTAATAGAAATTTTTGCTATGACATGGATTATATTATATATTTGTGGCCTTCAAAGAAGGTTGGAAACTCCTGGGCTAGAATAACTATAAGTTAATAATGGGCTAGAATAATTATAATGACGACTCAAGAAATATTTATACAGAAAACATTGACATTATTTTGGACTTGGAATTTTTTTTTTTTTTTTGTGTGTGTGTGTGTGTGTGTTGCGATTTCAACAAATATTTAAATTTTGAAAAGTTTTTTTTTTTATTTTGATGTTTCATAAATGCTTGATACAAGAAGCCAGTTTGCACTGCACTTTTGCCTCATTTTCATGGATGTCAAGGATGAAGTAGGAAATTTTTTTAATGAAAAAATTATGAAACATTCTCCAAACATAACTTAATACATTGCAAAACTCTCCCAACAGTTTATATTGTTACTAAAACCCATAAAAAATTACAAAAGTATGACATTCATTTCAATGTTCAAATTGATGCCCCCCCCCCCCCCCTTCTCCCTTGAGGAAAAAAAGAATACAATTGTATTAATCAAAATCATTCATCAATTATAATAATAATCAACTTACTTTTTATTTTGTTTTCTTCCGTAATAAGCTTAAACACATTTCTAGTTTCTTGAACAACAATGCCTCTGAGTCCGACATAACTTGAACAGTGTGATGATGCTACCACAATCATACATCCGTGATAATCAGCACGAAGTAATTTTTGATAAATATTGGATAAATCATCAGGAAGGTTTCTAATGAAAGAAAGAAAATAAAACTTTCACTTTTCAATGTTCAAACAGAGCATTAAGATTCACATAACATTTTTAGGTGCTTCTTTATTATAACGGCCAACATAATTATGATTATGACAAGATAATAGTTACCATTTGACCAAAATCATCACTAAGCTCATGAAGAAAAAAAGTATAATAGAGAAATAAAACAATACGTACATGACATACATACAAAATAATACCAGGGCACATTCTGAACATGTGCGAACCTCTACCAGTAAAAAAGAATAATAATTTTGGACATATATCTGCAATTAAAGAGGGCAAAAATTACTATTCTTTTTTACTGGTGGAAGTTTGCACATGCTTAGAATATAGTGCTGATAATACCTAATACATACTACACATAATATGTATATATTTTGTATGTATTAATGCAAACATATGGCGAGATTTTACAACCTAATTTGACAATACATCCTGGTTTCTTGGCAATTCATTCTCAAGGGCTACTATAATAAGGAAGTATCCATTTCATTTAAATTCCATATATATTTAATAAACAAAAGCCTAATTGCAGCCAGATTGTTGACAGAGATGCAGACAGCTCTTTTTTAATTAATGTCATGTCAGTATTTCTTATTTATAATTAAAACAAAATACTTTTTCATTTTTAAAGTTTACTAATTTTTACAAATTATTTGAATGATTTAATTAATTAATTAATCAAAATGCTACACTACTTTAGAAAATATGAATTTGTGTATAGAAGGATAGCAGATAATGGAAATTGAAATAATTTACTACACTACCTATCACATTATTAAACAGTAAATAATATATATATATTTGTATGTTGTATGGGATGAGAATTTTATGAGCTATAAAGTAGTAATCAATACAGTAGAGCGCCGATTATCGGAACTCTAATTAACCGAACTTTCAATTATCTGAACAACCTATTTCTCTCAAAACAAAACAAAACAAAAAAAACATTTAGCCGAACTTCCAGTTATCCGAACAGGCTATTTCTCCCAAATTTTTTTTAAAAACAAACTCCCAATTATCTATTGGCTTGGAATAAAATTTTAAATAAAGAAAAAATTGATAGTGGATCAGAAAATGAGGAATGTAGAACAATAAAGGAGATGGGAAGAATTCTAAGCTATGAAGAAAATGAAATTAACGAGTGGTTGAATAGTGAAGTGCATGACCCTGAATATCAGATTTTAAATGATGACGAGATTGCGGATGAAATTCATGATGAAAAAGAAATTGAAGAAAATGAAAATGAATGCTCTGAAAATAACCCAGGTCCATCACATAACGAAGCCTTTGAATGTTTGGAAACAGCTATGAAATGGCTCGAACAGCAGAAGAACGTTGATTGTTGATCCTATTCAACTAACGTAATTAAGAAGAATTAAAGGTATGGCAGAATTGAAAAAAATGTCTTTGTTGAAGCAAGCAACAATCAAAAGCTTTTTTGCTTAAATTATAATCTCAAGAGTTCAGAAAATGATAAAAAAAGAAAGAAAAATTTAATGATAAAAATGTTAAATAACAAACAAACAAACAAAACCAATTTTTAAACATGCCAGCACTAACTGGTGCTTCCAGTCTTAAGCTTAGACAATGTGTGAGGGTTTTAGTATAGTCAGAAACATCCCTTAAATTGCCAGTCCATTTATTTGAACTTTTGCTTATTTTGAACTAGGGTCGGTCCCGACTAGTTCGAATAATCGCCGCTCTACTGTATAGCAGGGATGTAGTGGAGGGTATACGGGGGTATACGCCATATACCTTCTGGATTTTTTTAAGGAGCACCGTATACCCTCTGTTTCTCAAGAAAGCTATAGTATATACACTCTAGGGTATACGCTCAAGGCAGAGCGTATACCCTCTGTGTTTTTTACTACTACACCACTGCTGTATAGCTTTCTAACGAAAAAAAAAAAAAACATTTTTAAGGCAATAAGATTATTATTAAGAATCATTCAGAAATTACAATTAGCAAAACATGAGCTTTTCGAAAATGAAAAAGAAATTTTGTATTTACATTTCTTACGTCAGAAATCTCTGAGAATAATAATGGAATTTTGTGAAACCTTTATAAAATAAAAAACAGATTAAATATGCTTTTATTTATCCCACTCAAATAGATTGTGAACATTAGTATTTTTAAATATGCACACTATTAACACATACTGTAGAAATATTCAATTTCGACAACCTATACTGTTAGGAAAATGCTAATACTAATGTATACTCCAACCACAATAAATTAGTCAATGACTTTGAAAGCATTCACAATGCTGGGGAAAAGAAAATAGCTAATAGACACAAATGAGGAAGAAAACACATATTATAGAAAACTAAATTCCGCTAGTAGTTGTAATTGTCACCTTAATTAAATAAATTCAGCTAAATTTGTACTGCTCATTGGCCAACTTATATTGGATTGGTTATAGTAATCCTTGTAATTTCCTGTTTAATTCTTTCAGTGAAATGTTATGATTTCCTATTATGAACATCTTTTTAGACATCTCCAACTAAAGGGAGCCAAACGTATTATAATCAGAACTTATTTCTGCTATACAATTTAACACTGAAACCTACAATTGAAATCTCATTCTACATGATTTGTAAAGTGGAGTAATGTTTAATCTTACTCTAACAAAATATCAACAGTTAAATATTTTACTCCCTGCTCAATTTGAAAAAAGAAAAAAAAAAATTATAGAAAATATTTTTTGAGCAACACAATAAAACACACTTTCATATCTTACTTCAATATTTCACGAAAGTTTTACATTCAATTTTGGAGATTTCGATTGAATGAACATAATCTTAATTCAAATACCTAGATTTATTTAAATTATCACAATTTAATACAAATTACATGTGACTTCAAGGTTGAAATAATGAATACTGCAAAAATAAAGATGTTTTATTATTTGTTTACTATAATCAGGGATCTGTTTAGGAAATTTTGGGGGTTTTAAAAGGACCCTTCACAAAATTTTTCATCTTAAAACAGGACCCTTTACATAAATTTTCATCCCAAAACAGGACCTTTCACAAAACTTTTCCACTTCCAAACTGAATCTTTCGCAAATTTAATCGCTTAAAAATAACATCTGACCAGTCACAAAATAATTGAACTTCTCAAAGAACATATTACAGTAGACACTCTTAAATCCGCGTATTTTTTCAGATGCAAACAAAGAAATTTACAGTTAAGTTGCAGGAACAAAATTCAAGATGATGCCGAAATCAGCGACTACCGCAATGTTCTTTTTACTAAATTTTTTTGTTAATCATTCTCTTTTGGTTATTACAGCTGATTTATTACTAAGTAAATTTACATTACTTTTGATTTTGATATAAATTAGCATATCTATATGATGACGTATCGATCTTACGATCGCTTTACCACTAAATGGCAGCATAGGACTTTTGGAATTGAATTGAATCGATTTCATCGGTAATAATTTAATATTTTTCTAAATTTTTATTTTACATAATTACTTACGTTTAAACTAATAAATTATTTTAATATTTTACTTATTTTAATGTTTTACTTTATTGTAAGCATTAAATTATAATTTCCCTTGCTTAACTACCATTCAAATTAATGTTTCAAAAATATAAACAAATGAATGACCAGAAATCTGCAAAATTCTAAAATCTGCACAACCTCAGGTCTTAAGCTGTGCGGATTTGAGGGAGTCTACTGTACTAAGTATTTTTTTTTTTTTATATATACTTGAAAAAAACTGGCTACTGTGTATTCTGTGAAAGGATACACAGTAGCCTGAATATAATCAATTCAAATTCACAAAATTATGACTAGAATTTTCACAAATATAAAAGCTTTTCACAATTTCACAAAAACAGGACACTGTGAGTAAAAATCTGGACAAATCCCTGATAATAATAATAAGTTATTTTAAAATCCATTTTATAATGAAGCAATTCATCTTGATTATCAGAGACCAAAAATTTTGTTTTAATATGCTCTTCAAATATTTGCCAAGAAGATAACATATAGGACCTGAAATACAGGCTGGACATGGCAGGATTCATATCCAAAATTTTGAAATTATGTTTAAGAGAATTTAACAAACACAAGAAATTCTTCCAATTTTTAAAAAATTTGCTTTTTTGGAACAAAAATCAAATGGGAAAAGCAAATACAATAGACACTATAAAATTAACACCATAAAAATTGAAAGAAAACAAATTAGTAAGGCACATAAACGTTTGGTTAAGATTTGCTAAATAGTTAACATAAATTCTTTCAATGATACTTTGCTGTGTCACTTATTATTGATAGTGTAATAGTTAATTTAAATAACATGTTAAAATAAATGCAGGGTTAAACTGTTTTATCTTCATCATTTATAAATATTGGTAGGGAGACTTCCCGCACAGAAAGAAAACAAATTTCAAATACTTACTGATTATAGTTACCTGTATAGATAATGCTGATTTTATATCTGTTTACATAAACTCAATAAACATAAATAATTTTTACAATTCTTTTGAAAACTCATAAAACAAATAAATTAATTCTTACTCTTTTAGCTGTAATAAATTCTGCATGTACTTTTTCCAGAGTTCATGCACAGGAAGGAATGTCTGAAACCTATAAAACAAATACCTTATAATGAATGAAAATTTGTCAATAATAATGCACATTCAATAGACATAAAATATTTTTTACAAATTAGTTTTATGTACTAAATATATTTTAGAAGTAATGAATTATAGAAACATGTGTAAATGAAAAATGCATAAAATATTTTTCGCAGCATTATCGATTTAACATTGTAACTTAACTTTCCATTTCACTTATGAAAGGGCTGGTAATTCATGAACGAATTTTAAGTGCACCAGTTGTGTCCAGAAAAGTATAGAAGTAACAAATTTTTAACCTAGTGTAGCATAATTACAGGAATAAATTTTAGAGAAAAGGTGAAATTACTCCAAAAATTAACTTATACTATAATACTTATGCAAAAAATTTTAACTGATATAATACGATCAGACAATTTTCAGGCAGCTGTTGAAATATTACTTCAAAAAATTAACCTCTCATTCTAAAATTTAAATGCATTACTAAAAAAGTTTAAATATTTCTAATAAATAATAAAGTACTTGGATATTAAAAGGACAGTTTCCAGAAAGACATTAACTATTTAAATATGAAACCATACTCAGTAGCACTTCGAGAGAAGGGGTATTTCGCTAGTCCCAAACAGAAATGTTAACAGAAGCAATCAAATGTCATATTATCAATGTGAGTAGTATCTTTTACTCATATATTACTCTGGAAAATTTATAAGCTGAAGAATCAGAAGCTACATGTCTTCATTTTAGAATAAACCACAAGTTTAACTTTAAAAGACTTGAGACTGAAGTGCAAATGCAAAATATTGAACACCTTTGGGGATAAATGAAACAAAAAACTAATGGAGCACAGAGAACAAGCACATGGAATTGTATTCATGGTGATTCATTAAAAAAAAAAAAAAGAGCAAGGAAGACAGTTAACTTGTTTAAAGCAATTTTATCTGTTATATCAAATTTTTAACCTCAAGAAACATCAGTAATATACCATAAAAAGATAGTTAATTTTTATTTATGCAATAACTTGCCCTTAATTATTAAGTTTTTAAAAATTAAAATTTATTTTCTTTAAATTGTTTAAAATTTGAATCCTACAATTTGCATCTTCTTTTCTATCACCAACAATTGACACAAATGTATCTTCTTTAATATTTAAGTACCATAATAAATAAAGTCAGTCCCTATAAGAATAATTTCCATATGTTAGATAAAATACATAAAATAAATTTAAAAATATATATTACGTAGTAGTTGATGGATCAAGTTTGAAGACAGCTAACTTCCTCTGTTCATTAGCATTTAGTAGTGTTTTTCTTTTCTTTTGCTTGACAGCAATCTTTCGCCTTTTAAATTTATCAAAATTAAAAGCATACTCTTTGAATTCATCAACAGTATAAGAAGATCTTGGCAAAACTTCTTTTATAAAAGTTTTGATGTAGTCTTCAGGGACTTTCTGAAAGATAAAGTAAGACAAGGTAAAAAACAAAAATTTAACAGACAAAAGTCTCATATCAATCATATTTCTGTTAATAAAATGAACATTTGAAGAAATTTGCAGGTACAATCATGCACAGAGTAAAGAGAAAGAATAAACAAAGTATGGTGTCTGGGGGTGATGCTGAAAATGTAACCCTAAAATCTGTTACACAACCACATGCTTTGCGTGCCTGTCAATTCAAACCTGTATTTCTTTGCTTTCGCTTTTACCGTTTAAAATTATTATTTATTAACCACATGTTGACCGTAGGCATGACTAAAATTTCGATTAAAAAGGAGAATAGGTGCACTTATAGGATGCAGTACCTGTTCCACGTGCTTGTCTTGTTTGGGTCGAATGAGGGCATTTAAATTTGAACGATAACTGCCTTCATATTGCAAACTGTTTTCACAGCAAACTGCATCTCCATCCATCTCTTTCCTCCGTGACAATCATGTAAAAAAAAAAAAGAAAGAAAGACATCCTATGCTATTACATTAATCGTTACAAATTGCTTACCAATTACATATTTACTTTATAAAAACTTACGATAGGTAGGTGCACTAAATTTAAATGGTAGTTAAACATGAACAGGATTCATAAAAATATTTTTCCAATGCATTAACAATGTTAGACATAGACTTCATACAGGACATTACATACACAGATACAAGATAATGAAAATTTGACTCAAAAATATAATCTAATCATTGGTATATATAAATAATTTAAACAGCATACCCGAAGGCCAATTCTTTCACTAAGTGCTTCAATGCTAGATGGCAAACGACGAAGAAGAGGATCTAAAATACAAAAATATTCACAAGATTTTTAAATAATCATTTTTACAGATGTTAAAGCACTGATATGATAAGCAATTAAACATTACAGTAAGGGTTCGACTTTCGAGCACACTAGATCAGTTTGTTTAGTATGTGATTTGATGTTAACCAATGAGATGAATCCTTACACCTTAATAGATCAGCAGCTGGCAGCACACAGCACAGACAATCACCTCATCGAGTTCACAGATGAAATTCTAGGATTAGTTAAATCTTGATTTGCATATTAAAATGCAATCGGTCTGCCAAGTCATATCTTGGTGGAAAACACCTCAAAACCCAATTTTAGCAGCTGACTCATTGTGTTTTCCTGTTCACATTCTTCCATGTTTTTATACCTTTTGGTGCAGGAAAACAGAATGGTAAACCTACGAGTCACCGCTAAAATCAGGTTTCCAGGTGTTTTCCACCAAGATATGACTTGGCAGACCGATTGCGTTTTAATATGCAAATCAAGATTTAATTAAGATTTGTCTGTGCTGCCGGCTCCCGGTCTATAAGCAAGCACATCATATTTCATCATTTGCAGAGTTTCCCCCAGGCAGTTTCAGGAGGGTGCTGCACCCCGCCTGCCCTTTGGTTTACAAAATAACACCCTTCTTGCCCCTCATCCAAAGAAATAGCACTTGTAGTGTGTATGCACAAGTAGAGATGGGAATGCTCGGAAAAAACCCGGAAAAGTTGGGGAAAAAAAACGGTTTTTTTCCGAAGGGCTATTTTTCAATTTTTGCAAATTGGAAAAATTGAAACTTCATTTATAAAATAATGTAGTCAAAATTTTATAATTGCTACATTCTGATACTTTTATTTATATTTTTTTCATGTTTAGTGTCCCTCATGAAAACCTTAACATGGAAAATCTTATCTGTAAGCAGGGATTCTCTTTAGAAAGAACTTGAGTCTCTTAAAGGATCCTTCACAGTTTTTTCTCCTTAAAACATATGACCTTTAACAAAATTCTTTCACTTAAAAATAGACATTTCAGAATTTTTTTAGAATCGCCAAATTAAATCCTTCACAAACGTAATGATTTTAGAATTAAAAAAAACCCTGTTGTATAATAGCTGCAATAACCAATGAATGTATTATCTAGCTGTTTATACATACAAAGGACAATAATGTCTAGATAAGAACTTAAATATGTAATTTCTAATTTACAAAATTCCGATTACATTTTTTACAAGTTCATAAGTTTTTATAAAAGTTCACAATTTCGCAAAAACATAATCGTGTGAAAAAAAAATCTAAGCAAATCCTTGGTAAGATAATTAAATGGAACTTCTCTGGTTAAAAATGGAAATTCATGTGCAAAAGTCTTTCAATATTATACCAATAAATGAAAATGGGAAGATGGAAAATTTAATGTACAATTTGAAACATGCATTTACTTTTATTTGCATCGTTGTGATTTTTCAATATTGTTAGAAAAATTTCTTTTCATAATAACATGCAGTTGAAATTATGTAGGGGAGACCAGGGTACAGTGGACCACCCCTTATATTTTACTTATTTTTAAATTTTTAAAACTTTTCTTTTAGGCTAATTGATAAGAGCACTGGATTGATTACTTATAGCCTTCAGAACACATCATTAGCTCAGAATGAACCCTTTTATCCTGACTGGTTGTTTTGAGCTCCTAAAAGTAAAATTTTTCATCATCAAACTTTTCTTTCTTGAGTAATTAAAGGTTATGGATAAATAAGATAAAACAACTTTTTTGAAAAGGTAAAACACTAGTCTTTATTAAATTTAAAAGCTTATATGCTTGAAAGAAAACTTTAAATAATATTTTTATGAGTATGTTTTGAACTTTAACATGGGACACAGTGGACCGCCCACTACTGGGGTACAGTGGTCCACAATGAATACTGCTCCTGTAATGAAGAATTTTCAAAATATTTAATAATTACTTATTCTCTATAAAGAAATATTGTTTTAAAATTAATATTTAACTATAAAATAAAGTAAACAAAGAAAAATGACAATTTATTTAACTCTACAATGCATAGATTAGCCATTTGGCACACTTTAAATTCCATGTTATTACTATGTTGTTCAGATTATAATGTAGCCATCTGACACTTTAGTTTTCTCCTAAATTATGGATAACAGTTCACATCTGATTTTTAAAATAAGTTTTCTTGTTCAATATAGCAATTTTTTGTTTGTTTCTTTGTTTTGTTTTTGTTTTTTTTTTGGAGGGGGGGGGGGGGGGGGGAAGGAGAGAAATGAAAATCATGCATTGTAGAGTTAACATATTAAGAAATATTTTGTTTTGTATTTACTGCCTTTGAAAAATATAACTGCAGCCTAATAAGTAACAGATGACCTCACTGGATTGGTTATTTATAACTTCAGAGCACATGGTTAGCTCATAATAAACTATTTTATCCTGACTATTTTGAGCTTCTAATAAATTTTTCATCATATTTGTCTCAATATTTACTGATTTTTTTTTGTATTTAATAACTTGTTTGCCATCACTCCTGTATCTTATATTGTTATTTTCAAAATTTAATAATTTTTTTGATAATTCTTTAGTTTTATATGTTTTTTGTTTGAAAATGCTACTTGCAAATTTGTATTATATTATTTTGGAGGTAAAGGATAAAATAAGAAAGAATTAGATTAATTATAAATAGATTTATATTGTATTTTAGACAATAACTAATAGTGGACCACTGTGCCCTAGTGGGTGGACCAGTGTACCCCGTTTCCGGGGTACACTGGTCCACTTCACGAGTGTATGTAAAAAAAATTTTTTTTTTTGAAAAATATATTGGAAATTATGTTCTGTGAAAATTATGAGGCATGTTAGAAAGGTTTAAAGAATATTCAAAAATATTTTCAGGTAGATTGGTCTCTCCGTTAAAGAGAAAAAAAATGTTACCTGCAAAAGTGGACCACTGTACCCTGGTCCCCTCTATCTTTTTTTTTTCTTTTCTTAAAATATAAATTATTAGAGTTGTCTAAATGTATTTTCAAAAAACATAAATCCATACAAACTTTGCAAAGAAAATGTAAGCAAATCTCTGTGAAAAATCTATTTGAAAACAATTTTTAAACATATGAAAAAATCCACCCGTTTTAAAAGTTTCATTAAAAAAAAAAAAAAAAAAAAAAAACACTTTCAATATTAAGGATCTAAATCTTATTAAAACACAGTTTGGGTTAAGCCTGGAAAGCTGTACTAAAACTGCATATACGGGAAATGAAAATTATAACTGTAAGGGGGGGGGGGGGGGGGGAGTAATATTGTAAAATAATACCAATTTTTAAACAACGGAAGATTTGAAAAGGATAATAGTATATATAATAATACCAGAACTACTATAATTTGTTTCTTTTAAACTGACATCCTTTATGAGTACTATGTAGCTGGGATGTACAATACAGTTTAAAACTACAGTGATATTGGTTGAAACTAAAGATTTTTTTGTTTGTTTGTTTTTTAAATTAGCTCTACTGATATAATTAAACAAGTGCTACTGAAAAATCATTTCAACAGACACATGATATTTTAAACAAACACTGGTGTTAAATTAAGCAAGAAAAGCTACTCTCAGAATTCTGAGACTGAAAGGATAAACTTAGTTGGCTTTTTCTCTCTCTCTCTCTCTTTTTTAAATAACATATTCAGATATAAAGGGAAAATAATTTTTTTTAGTATGCAAAAATATTGAAAAAGTTTATTATTGTATACTTTTTAAGAAAATATAACTTATTTTTGAGAAACATTTATAGAAAATCAATTTTTCCCATTTTTCCAGAAAAAAAACTGGAAAAAACCGGGTTTTTTCCGCAACTTCAACTTTTCCAGAAAATTTACATCTCTATGCACAAGTATTATTTTTGCTTAGCTAACAATATTTTAGAATTCTTCAACATCCGATTCTATTTATTCTATATTATTAGGTTAATGAGATAAGCTTTCTTTCTATTGTAATTTCATATTTAAATTAATCATTTAATGGAAGGATGCCAAAACTAGTATTCTAAATTTACTATACAATTTAATGGTCAAGCATGTGGCCAAAAGATGTAGGAGAAGACGGGGTACAATGAAACAAAATTTACTAATTTTTTTTTCCTATCCACAATTTTGCATGTACAAAAATATAATTAATGCATACTTTTAATCTTGTATTTTCCCCATCTAAATAAATTTTTATTAGGTTCTAAACAATATCTTTATGCTTGAAAAATAACAAAAAATAAATGTCTTACACTGTTTCATTGTACCCCGTATGCCGGGGTACAATGAAACACTCCAAATGATGGAAGCAATTTTCACCCAGTATAGTTTATTTTATGAAAAATGAGATAAATACAAAAACAAAACTTGATAAAAATATTATAGTCTAAGATGAAAAATAAAAAAATTCTATTAGTTTAAGAAATACCTTTCATTTTATATTAAATTGGCTCAAGTCAGTTTCAAAAATTAGCATTTCTGCTTATAATTCAGTTGTTCCTGAAGGAATATGGGGTGGTAGTAGTTTCAACACAGAGTTTTTTTTTTTAAACGTAAGTTTCAAAAAAAAAAAATTAAAACTAGGTTGGAGTCTTTTTACATCAAGTACTTCACGTTTGACTTCATTTAAATGTATGATTTCTCCAACGGTATATATTTCCTTATGTTTCTATTTATACAGATACTGCTTGTGCCATACATGTTGTGTGTGGATATCTCATTCTTAGTACCTTGATAACCAGCTGGGCCTGGAAAAAAAATCTGGATCATCATCAGAGTCTGTAGCAGGCAGAGTTTGTTTTCAAAACAATCCCTTCTTAGCATTTTTTCTCTTTCTATTTTTTAATTGCTTAACAAGAGCATTTTTTACTGACTTGGTTAGAACAAAACTTTTTTTTTCTGTTTTCCTACTCTTACTTCTAATATATTCTATTTACTACTTTTATTACTATAATAAAACATGTTTCATTGTACCCCGCCTGCAAGTGTTTCATTGTACCCCGCACTGAGGTTACTAAATAAAAATTTATTTTCAAACTTCTAATATTTATATTTTTTTTAGTTTGGTTTTGGAGGTATGATGACAACAACCCAAAGATAACAATGTATGCAAAAAATAATTATTACATATAACAACTAGGAAAATGAAACAAAATTACTTTTAGTAAAGAAAGTTACTTTCAATGGTGTAAAAGCAATAATCTTCTATTGCTACTGTTGTAGAAGTGTGAATGTATCCAAATCACATCAGTAATTGGAACATATAGTTGTATAACATATATATAAACTGCAACTCTCTATGTCAAATTTGATTGATTTTACAAGTAATGTTTCATTGTACCCCGTCTTCCCCTACAATGTATGTTCCTCTTTTGGCCCCATGATTCATTATTGTGGGATTTTTAGCCATTAAATAAATTCAAGACTATCTCGCTAAAATGAAATAAACTAATTTAGTTTTGTTTCTTTTTCACATAGTAATGGCCCTAATTAAGAAAAGAAGGCTGGTGACAATTCTGTCAGAAAGAGGCTTTGTTACTCTCAGTTTACAAGTAGAGTACCTCATTCTACTATACGTCACAAGATTGCATGACAGGCTTCACTTTCTTTTGATTATGTTGGGCCTCAAGCAGTACAAGGAATTGAAGTTGAAAATTGATTAGAAGAATGGGTTTTAGAGACTGTTAGAATGAGATTTCCCATAAAAAAGATTTTTAGTTTCCATTCAGAAAACTCTTGAGGTGGTAAGATAGAAATTCCATTTCAAGATTTGAGACAACGCAGGATTCATTCATGAAATGGTACCCTAAAATAACTTCCAAGAAGGCATGATACATAAATAAGGCACAAGCTAATATAAATGAAAATAAAATCAGAAATTGGTTTGAAGAAATAAAAGAGCTCTTCGGTAAACATTCAAGTGTTTTCGCGGAAAAGTAAAATGTCTGATAAAAATTATTCTAATGAATTTGATTAATGTTCACTGAATAATGTTTAATGAATTCAATGTCACTAAGTATTTTACCAATCAAATTAAACATATTTACATTTGTTGCCGTTGTTTTATCATTCCTTGTTATTGATGTTTTTAATTGATATTTTCAGGTAAAATCAACTAAAAAGTACATATTTTATTTGATGGCTTTAACAATTCATAAAGAAAATTTTAAAATTCTTTTACTGTAGCTAACAAACATATAAATGATACAAAAGATATTGCAAAAAAGGGACTTTATTTTTATCCAATATCCATTAAAATGTTTGCTACATCAAGTATTGCAAATTAAAATAAATTACTTAATGACTTACAAATCACAATCTAAATAAGAGTCATAGAAAGTTATTATGATTAACAGAAAGCCAAATTAAATTTATAGAAAAAGGGTGTTTGTATGATTCAACTAATCAATAACTATGAAACTCCAAATTCACATTTTGTCTAAATGTGACCTATAAGAGGAGCATTACCCTGCTATATAATTTAATTGACACTACAAAAAATGCTCAATACTACCAAGAGTACATCGGAGAATTTTGAGTATAAAACTAGAAAATCACAAGTAATTTTAAACTAAAAACTTACTCTTAGACTGTTTTTTATTTACTTTACATTTTGAAGTGGTCTTCGACTTCACCTCGGCATCCATGTTTGTTTATTTACTTTTACCCGTTAATTATGCAGTTAACAACAAATGATTGTTTATCAGTTAGTTATACAGTTAAAGGACAAATAAATTTTGATGAAACCAAGGAGGAAAGAGATAGATGCAGTGGCAGTATACCGGTTTGCTGTTATCGCTCAAATTTGCACTCATTCGGGCCAAACAAAACAAGCACGTTTAGTGGAACAGGGAACAGATACTGCATCCTATAACGCTTTTAAAATCCCATGTCACAAATTAATATTTTCGGTGAAATTAACAATCAGGACTCAAAGATAATTAAGTAAATTCATTAAGATAATTTAAAGTTTTGATTTCGATAGCATCTGAAGGGCCAACCGTGGCTGAATGGTCAAGGCATCACACCGCGTCTGGGCATTGATTCTATTAATTTGTGACAAATTTCACTGCTGATTTGTAGCAATTCTTCCCTAAGAGTTTGCTTAAGTTCTGATTTGTTAGAAATTTTCTTTTTCCTTATTTTCACATCCAAAATATGCCATAAATTTTCAATCGGATTGAGGTCTGGTGATTGTGGTGGCGTTTTCAATTGATTTTTTACCTTATAAAGCAACCATAACCTCGTAATATATGCAGTGTGTTTCGGATCGTTATCCTGTTGGAAATAATATGAATTAGGAATTCCTAATTTCAGAGCACTATTAGATACATGATCTCGCAATATATTACAGTACAGGACCTCAAATCCGGAATCCTAAAATCCGGAAGACCCAAAATTCGGAATGAATAAAGAAATCTAAAATTCTGCGATGATCCGGAATAAATAATTTCGGAAAACGCCCATAGATGGCACTACGTGCGTGCGTAACACAGTTTCCAACTAAGCTAGACTAAACAATTGCTCTCAACTGAATAAGTTTGTTGCAATGTTTTTATATTATAGTTTCAATCCAAATACTATTTGCTGACAGAAGTAGGCGAAGTTAGTGTGTGCACACATTTTAAATTTAGTTTAAAAAGAAACCTTTTTCTTCATTTAATAGAAAATACAAAAAGAACAAATAAATAACCACAAGGAAGAATTATTTTTAAAAGATGCTTAGAATATATTTACAATATTTATATGTAGAGATATTTTACTAAAATCCTTTCCCCCCTTTCCTTCAAATTTTCAACAAATTTCATTTTTCGAAAAAATTTTGTTTGTAAGTACCGTACCAAAAATACTTTTTCTTTAACTCAAAGAAAAAAAATCTATGCAAGGTTTCTTTCTGCATAACAAAACATACTATCCATCCACAGCTGATGATCTCATTCTGATAACGTTGACTTTCCACTTCACAGAGTTAAATAAACTAGTTGAATAAACAAAACAAACCACAGAAAGATATTTCATTTTTCTTTGCCATTACTCTATAGTGGCGTTTTTGTAGGGGTACCTTATATTTTAATAAAAATTTGTTACACAGGCTAATTTACTATTATTGCAACTTGCTGAAAATTTGAAAGAAATTCGTCAATTAGCAACGGAGATAATTATTTTTTTAATAGAGGAAAAAAACGGGTTTTGCTTTTTTTCCTGTTTGCTTGCAGCTCAATAATTTCTTTCTTGCGCAATCAAACAACGCGAACTTAATAACACATTTACGAAGTCCCTTTTATACGAAAAGAATAGAATTTGAATAGATTTCCTCTTGTTTTTGTTTATTTTTAAGCTTTCTTAAAACATTTTATTTTAAAAATTTAAATGTTTCTCTCTTTATTTTCACTGAGTCTAATACTGCAATTCGCGATATAGATTCCTAGACCTTACTAGGCTCTCACGAACAACGACACATTTTCAATTTCTAAAAGATGTTTTAATGTTGCTAATAATGTGCAGGATTTAAAAAAATATTCTTATCCTTATTTTAAAATCTTTTTTTGTAATTTATGTTTTCGTCTGTTTAGTTAAGCTAAGTCCTACACAGCAATTCGCGATATAGATTCCTAGGCCTAACTCGGCTGTCGCGAACAACGACGCATTTTCTAAAAGATGTTTTAATATTCCCAAGAATATGCAGTATTAAAAAAAAATTCTTATCCTTATTTTCAATTATTTTTTGAAATTTGCATTTTTCACTGTTTATTTACTCTAAGCCAAACATGGCAATTCGCGATATAGACTGTTTCGCAGCATGTAAAATTTTGCCACGGGCATCTACTGTATCTGTTTATTTATTGTTTTGGTTAAGGACCTGAAATCCGGAAAATTCCGAAATCCGGAACGATCGCGGCCCCGGCCAGTCCGGATTTGAGGTCCCATACTGTAATATATTGTTTAGCATTCATATTGCCTTCAATAAAGGTCATTTAGCCAACTCCGTTAAAAGACATCACCAAATCATTACATGACCACCGCCATGTTTTACAGTTGGTTTCAAGTTTTTAATTTGAAGAGAAGTATTTGACTTTCGCCATTACAGTTTTTTTACCATCTGAGCCAAAAATATTGAACTTGCTTTCATCGGTAAAAATAACAGTTTTCCAAAACTCTAGTGGTTTGCTGACGTAAGCTTTTGCAAATTAAAGTCTTTTCACCCTATTTGTTTCACTAATAAATGTTTTTTTTCGAGGGGCTCTTCCTCGAATATTTGCATCATGAAGAATATTTCTAATTGATTGTGGTGTAACTATTGTTCCCGACGTTGAAGCGACATCAACAGCCAATTCTCGACTCTCGAGCACTTAGAAAAGGGTTTCTTGAAGATTCTTTTATGATGGCTCTCCTTTGCCTGGTATTTAGGTTTCTTGGACACCCAGTTAGCGGCTTATTTATTGTCGAACCAGTTTCTTTTTTCTTCTTAATTACATAACGAACACTAGAAAAGTTTAGATTTAATTTTTTATCTATTCCTCGGTAACTCAATCCAGAATTGTGAAGAAATATAATCTTCTCACGGGTAGCAACAGACTGTTCACACGTTTTCGGCGCCATTAGAACAAAAACTCCCCAGAATCCCTGCTCCAGTTAATATATTACGTGACTTTAAAGTGTGGGGCTAATGTACTGCGAGACTGATATGCTAAACATTTGCATAATGTTCACATTAAATGCCTTTTTTAACAGTCAATGTTTCTTGTGCAAATACTTTTTGGTATGACAAAATATTAATTTATTTTTTAAAATGTGCAATATTACTGTTTAGGGAAAATAGGTAGTTCATGTTCTTGCTAATCCTGTTCAATTAATTGTCAATTGTGGTAACTTCTGTTAAATTTTAGTAGTAACAGGAAGGAGTAAACGTCGGCAGCTATGCATTATCTGGCAAACTAATGTTTATTTTAAAGAGAGAATTTGATATTCATTTTTGAAAGTTTTTAAAAAAATTCAGAAACTAAACTAAGTTACAGTTTTAAAACAAATTTCATTTTAGGATTATTTCAGGATTATAACAATTTTTATTTCAGGATATTCGGATTTTTAAATTGAAATTATGCGATATTTAAAAGCGAAAGTGATAGAGCAGGTCGTTGTCACCATCCTTATGACGTCAATCTAACGCACATCCATTAAAAGAAACATATCTTTTCTAATCAAAATTAAATGCGAATTAAAATTAAAAGAATGCGTTTGACGTTCGTATATCTTATGTAAAACGAACGGTTTTTGTAATATTATGTCCTGCCTAATATACAATATGATTTATTTTAGGAAGTAAACCGTAGAAGCTTCTGTTAGGCAGAACTATATTATTTGTTAATTTTACTGTTACTTAAAATGACAGGAACGACCATGGTACAATCAAAAACTTTTGCAAAGTTTATTTAATTAGCACAATTAATTTTAAAATTAAATAGCAGTTGGCATTGGGCGTCAAAGTATATAGTAGTAGATGGTAACTAATCTCGTTCAGAAAAATGAATCTTTCATACCGGAATCAGCAAAAAGTACACGATAATGCTAATTCTTAAGTGGATTACTCTAACAAGATCATACTTCATAGGATCATTTCTATAGTATGATTAGCGAGTTCGCTCACCGAACTTCGCAGAAAACCCAACCACGATGATGTGGAGTGGGGTTTCTCCCCGAGCGTGAAACCGGTCATTGATGATCGCGCCCGTTTTGCTTTGTGCATTACGGGAAGGGCGGAACTTGCTCTGGGTGGTTCCCAGATAAAACAGATAGAATTAACCTCTTACATCTACAGCACGGGTTCGCAAACAATGGTACTGATCTACCGTAAGGAGAAAAACCTTGAGAGGGGTTGCTTCTTCAGAAGATACCAACTGGGAGAGGTGTGTTGGAATCGGAGGAGGTTACAGTCTTGGCGCGATTAGCATTCGTTTGATGCTCTCCTTTTTTTTCTATTTTCTCTTTTTGACAACGCGAATATATCGAATTTAATAATACTAGGGGATCGTACCCGTGTTCTCAGAGTTACAGAGTATAGGAGAAAACCTTTTTCTCTAATAAGTCTAATGTCTAATACTTTTTTTACATGTATTATATTTTTAAGTTTGCCCACTAACACCGAAATGCATTTTTATCTGAGGAATGTTATTATGCAATCAAATAAAGTTCCGAAAATTATTAAAAGCTTTCGTATTAGTCGCATGCCATGAATTATTAGCCGAAGATTGTGCTACGCACGACAGTCTTTTTGATTCTGATCTTTTCAGTGCTTTAAGCGAGTAGTTCAATTACATGTCTGTTAAATTTGTATTTTATTTATATTAACAATCTAGCTACTTTCTGACACATTCCTGAATTAGTGTTTATTCGTAAACGCATAACACTGCCAAATTTTCTTATTAAGAAGTTATGGAATCAAACAGTGTTTTCGAATTTCTGACAAAATTTTAATGATACTCATATCTTAAGAACTTAATGCACATAATTTCCTCAAATTTCATATTCTGTAGACGTAAGTTTGTTCTGAATAGGCTACGCCAATTTATTATTAAGGGTGTTCTCAAATCCAAAAGGGCAAGTTTATGACATAAGTTTTAATTCATTTTTGCTCGAAAATGCGTGAAACTAGCAGTTGTTGTTGTTCAGAAACTATGTAATTTAGCTGTTTTTTCCGTTTTTTTTCAAACGCAATAGATCTTTCAGAAAATAGTTTCAAAACGGACGTTTTAAACCGAATTTCCGCGCGAAAGTAGGATAACACTCACGAAAGGTCGAAAAACGTGTTTGTCACGTGATCGAAATCGCTTATAACTCAATAGGTAATTTATTGATCAAAAAATGGAAAACAGTTCAATTCCAAATCGCTTCCATGGCCAGGCTTTCCAATTTTATATCTTTCCGTTAAAAAATGAATTTGTAAATGTGCCAAAACGTTTTGCGCTTGTTGAGCAGAGCAGTTAAGAACAGCCGTACTGTATTAACATGTATGAGATAGAAAAAAGTTTTGGAATTGCACATCCGACTAGTTACTTTGTATTATAGGATTTAATTTTATACCGAATAAAGCACGGTTTTCCCTAGATCTAAACGACAGTAAAGGTGCCATTTTTTTACTTAGGGGCAAGAAGGGCATATTTTTGGGGGAGGGGCAAATGGGGATATTTTTTAAACCAAAATGGCAATTAGGGTGCCTGAAACTGATTAGGGGAAACTCAGAAAAAAAAAATGTATGCCTTCTTAACAATGCAAAAAAATCATAAATTGCGTATATATTTTATAGAATAAATATGCTATGGATGTAAAATTACAGTAGGAATTATGTGTGTTGGTGTAATTCTTTTTTTCATATTTTATATTTTATCAATATAAAAGTCCTGGATGATTTGTCTTATAGCAAATTTATTGAAATCATCAATAATACAGTTCGGAATTTCCGGTCTTTTCCTGGAGTAGACAAAATATTATCATCATTCTGCTCCAATTTACTCACTTCACGTTTAATTTTTTCACAGTAGATTCGGACACTCCTGTTGCTTCAGCTGCTCTTTTAGTAGCTTGGGAAATCGGTATTTTCAAAGATTTCGCAGCAGCCTCCGCTTTAAAGAAACTATTCACGTTACTGACTATTTCACGTGCTTGGGAATGCAGTGTTTTCCCTTTCTTAAAAGTGGATGTTATTTTAACGATAGGGAATCTGACAGTGGTATACAGTCTCACTCTCAGATAGCAATGATTAAAAGTTAAATCAGTGGGAAAATATAAAATTAAATGCGCAATAATGAGGAGAGAAGAATATAACCGTCTGGCGATGGCAAGAACATAAAGCAGACTGCGTTTTTCTCCCCTTGTTTTCGCGCCTAGTATATACAAAAGAAGCCAACAATACTACGGTCACCTGAAAATGAAGTGGACGAGTCCGTTTCTATAGTGACCACGGGGAGGAAGATATTTCTCAGGGTCTTTCTCGTTACGGGTAAACAGTACGCGTACCAGTATTGGTAGTGAAATGAGAAAAGAAATACAGTATGTAAAATCAAAAGCAGTTCAATACACCTCCTCTTTATTTGTCATTTAACCGACCCGTTGTCTCTTCACTCTGTTATATTACTGCTTTGACAGCGCTTTGCTTTTTTCTGATTTCAATGTAATTTCGGTTAGAATGTTAGGTAAATGGAACTAATTAGATATTTATTTGATCCACCATTCCACCTGAAAAAAAGAAAAAGTTTTCTTCTATTACTATATTGTATGTGCATTTAATACTTATTTCAACGAGCTTATATCTCTTATAAATAAGTAGTTTGCTTTCTGAAGATATGTGAATTTCTTATATAGGTTATTTATTTATTATGTTTTCTTATGTGTATCTTACTGTTGATATAAACATAGTGTTCATATAACAAAAAAAGGACGATCAAGGCGACTTTAAATGCACATATTTTTTTTTAAGTTTAACAAAGATATTTAGTATTTATGTTCTCTATTTAAATAATTTTTTAATAGATATTATTAGATTGATTATTAAACAGATAATTAATAGATTCAAATTATATTTGTCATCCAAACTTGATACACTTTATAATGAAAAATACACTCTTCTTATTGTCACCCTACTGAATATGTATCAATTTACGTTAATAAGTCATTAAGTATTGTAACTTTTTTTTTGTACATTAAAATGAATTGATGATGATACCTTTTATTTGAATATTAAAACAAAGCCGTCAATTTAACTACCAATTTAATAATGTAATTATGCAATTAAATACGATAAAATCTGATCAGACAGAAGCACAAAAGTCTGGAAAATATTTCGTTTTAGACATTTTCCGTTTATACAGGTTTTTTTGTATTAGCTTTGAATTTGTTACCTGGTGGTACGCAGAAGTATAAACTTCTATTTAGCGGTACGTCGGTCTAAAAGTTTGGGAACCCCTGATCAAGAGAAATTTTAGTTCTAGATAGATTGTCGGACCTTTTCACTTCTCTGCTCCAAATTTTTAGCATTTTGTTTTAAACTTTTGCGCTGTTAGTGGATGTACAGTGAGCAAAAAAAGTATTTGCACACCAGATAAATTTGTTGTAGCATATGTATAAATAAATAAAAAGCAACAAAGAATTAAAAATACCAACATTTTTACAAAACAAATAAACATATTTAATATCTGACTTAATTATTATATTTAAAATATGAAAACATAAAAAAGTAGCATTTGTACTGACAAAAAAATATTTGCACACTAGCAATAAAAATAGAACTAGAGGAATTATTTATAAGTTAAAAACAGTGCTAATATTTAGTATGCATGTCCTTTGCTTCAATTACAGCTTGTAATCGTCTGGGTATTTGTTATATTAATTTGTGACATGTTTCACTGCTGATTTGGAGTCATTCTTCCCTAAGAGTTTGCTTAAGTTCTGATTTGTTAGAAATATTCTTTTTCCTTATTTTCACATCCAAAATATGCCATAAATATTCAATCGGATTGAGGTTTGGTAATTGTGGTGGCGTTTTCAATTGATTTTTTACCTTATAAAGCAACCATAATCTCGTAATATATGCAGTGTGTTTCGGATCGTTATCCTGTTGGAAATAATATGAATTAGGAATTCCTAATTTCAGAGCACTATTAGATAAATGATCTCGCAATATATTAATATATTGTTTAGCATTCATATTGCCTTCAATAAAGGTCATGTCGCCAACTCCGTTAAAAGACATCCCCAAATCATTACAGGACCACCGCCATGTTTTACAGTTGGTTTCAAGTTTTTAATTTGAAGAGAAGTATTTGACTTTCGCCATTACAGTTTTTTTACCATCTGAGCCAAAAATATTGAACTTGCTTTCATCGGAAAAAATAACAGTTTTCCAAAACTCTAGTGGTTTGCTGACATAAGCTTTTGCAAATTAAAGTCTTTTCACCCTATTTGTTTCACTAATAAATGTTTTTTTCGAGGAGCTCTTCCTCGAATATTTGCATCATGAAGAATATTTCTAATTGATTGTGGTGTAACTATTGTTCCCGACGTTGAAGCGACATCAACAGCCAATTCTCGAGCACTAAGAAAAGGGTTTTTTGAAGATTCTTTTATGATGGCTCTCCTTTGCCTGGTATTTAGGTTTCTTGGACACCCAGTTAGCGGCTTATTTATTGTCGAACCAGTTTCTTTTTTCTTCTTAATTACATAACGAAGACTAGAAAAGTTTAGATTTAATTTTTTATCTATTCCTCGGTAACTCAATCCAGATTTGTGAAGAAATATAATCTTCTCACGGGTAGCAACAGACTGTTCACACGTTTTCGGCGCCATTAGAACAAAAACTCCCCAGAATCCCTGCTCCAGTTAATATATTACGTGACTTTAAAGTGTGGGGCTAATGTACTGCGAGACTGATATGCTAAACATTTGCATAATGTTCACATTTAATGCCTTTTTTAACAGTCAATGTTTCTTGTGCAAATACTTTTTAGTATGACAAAATATTAATTTATTTTTTAAAATGTGCAGTATTACTGTTTAGGGAAAATAGGTAGTTCATGTTCTTGCTAATCCTGTTCAATTAATTGTCAATTGTGGTAACTTCTGTTAAATTTTAGTAGTAACAGGAAGGAGTAAACGTCGGCAGCTATGCATTATTGTAGCAAACTAATGTTTATTTTAAAGAGAGAATTTGATATTCATTTTTGAAAGTTTTTAAAAAAATTCAGAAACTAAACTAAGTTACAGTTTTAAAACAAATTTCATTTTAGGATTATTTCAGGATTATAACAATTTTTATTTCAGGATATTCGGATTTTTAAATTGAAATTATGCGATATTTAAAAGCGAAAGTGATAGAGCAGGTCGTTGTCACCATCGTTATGACGTCAATCTGACACACATCCATTAAAAGAAACATCTTTTCTAATCAAAATTAAATGCGAATTAAAATTAAAAGAATGCGTTTGACGTTCGTATAGCTTATGTAAAACGAACGGTTTTTGTAACATTATGTCCTGCCTAATATACAATATTATTTATTTTAGGAAGTACTAGGGGGCTCGGCCCCCTACGAGCTACGCTCGCCAACCCCCGTCCAGACACCGCAGACTCTAAATGCACGCTAATTTGATCGGCTTTAAAAAGATTTCGAAAGAAGATTGAATTATAATTTAAAAAACAGTGGCGATCCCCCTATAAACGAATTTCTATTCATTTCTCTTTGATTGGGGAATTTTAACGCCAAATCCGCTGCGGTACTATTTGATTATCCCGTCGACTAATTTCGCCAAATTATATAAATCGCCAAACCACTCGCCAAATTATACAAATTGATATAATTTTTATTTTAAATAACGAAAGAACGAATAAATTCGTACAACATTAATAAAAACACAAATAAAACGTCGAAATAAAAATAACTTGATGACGTATACACGTGTAACAACATTTCAAAATAAGCTAATATAAAAGGAATTAAGTAAAGAGAGTCTTTGTCTTCTGGTATTTTTTAACAAAGCGAAAAGAAAGTTCTTTTAACCCTCCGTCTACCAGACGGGTCCATTGGACCCGACTGGTACATACAAAATATTCATTCAAACCAGAAATTTCTTTAAAATAAACTAAGTATATAAACCAGACAAAAATAAGGTAAATAAATAAGTTAAATAGTTTTAAATAAAAATTCTGGTGTAGAACGTTTTATTAAAACGTGAATAAAATTCCCGGTAGATCTAGGGTTAAATGAGATATTTTAAATTAATTCTCAAAATATCAAATAAATGTCTAGCGCAATTTCTAAATTTAAACTTTTTTGTAATATTATTTTGTGTTCATTTTATGTAATAACTATAATGTGACGTAAATATGACGTCATTTCTCCTAAGACTTCTAACGCATGTTAATGAATTTATTATTTTACAATATCCTATCTCTTTTAAAATTCACGTGTATACTTTTTATGACGTAATTTTTAATAAGTTCCTGCTTTTTATACGTAATTATTTCATTCTAATTTGAAAGTTTTTTTTCCTGTTTATCATAGTCTCGTGTAAATAAATTTTTAATTTGAAGCAAACATTATTGCTTGCGCTTTTTATACAGTTGGCAACAGTTTAAATTAGTACAATTTTCTGAAATCTGTAAAAAATATCTCTAGAAATGCTGATAATTTGAATTTAAAATAGAAATAAAACCTGAAAAAATGAGTCAAAATAAAAAAATTAATGCAATCTGCACTCCGGCAAATTCTAACGCATAAAATGATCTAAAAATGATTACACTGTCATGTATAGTTTTTGCTGCTATAAAACTTTTTTAGTGGAACGATTTTGCCCATCTTTAGCATTAAATAACTCTTAAAATAATTCTTCGATTTGAAAACTGTCTGCATCAGCGTGTTTATCAAACATTTCTGTATAAAACCACCGATTTTCATATTTTAGTATGCATTATTTTTGTTAATATTAACGAAGAAAGGCCTCCGGTCACAAAAAAATCAAAACCGGCGGCGGCGGTGACAGCGGTAGTTACTTTTTTTTAGAATAGAGAGAAACCGTAGAAGCTTCTGTTAGGCAGAACTATATTATTTGTTAATTTTACTGTTACTTAAAATGACAGGAACGACCATGGTACAATCAAAAACTTTTGCAAAGTTTATTTAATTAGCACAATTAATTTTAAAATTAAATAGCAGTTGGCATTGGGCGTCAAAGTATATAGTAATAGATGGTAACTAATCTCGTTCAGAAAAATGAATCTTTCATACCGGAATCAGCAAAAAGTACTCGATAATGCTAATTCTTAAGTGGATATCTCAAATAATATCATACTTCATAGGATCATTTCTATAGTATGATTAGCGACTTCGCTCACCGAACGTCGCAGAAAACCCAACCACGATGATGTGGAGTGGGGTTTCGCCCCGAGCGTGAAACCGGTCATTGATGATCGCGCCCGTTCGTTTTGCTTTGGGCATTACGGGAAGGGCGGAACTTGCTGTGAGTGGTTCCCAAATAAAACAGATAGAATTCACCTCTTACATCTACAGCACGGGTTCGCAAACAATGGTACGCGTACCAGTATTGGTAGTGAAATGAGAAAAGAAATACAGTATGTAAAATCAAAAGCAGTTCAATACCCCTCCTCTTTATTTGTCATTTAACCGCCCCGTTGTCTCTTCACTCTGTTATATTACTGCTTTGACAGCGCTTTGCTTTTTCTGATTTCAATGTAATTTCGGTTAGAATGTTAGGTAAATGGAACTAATTAGATGTTTATTTGATCCTCCATTCCACCTGATAAAAAGAAAAAGTTTTCTTCTATTACTATATTGTATGTGCATTTAATACTTATTTCAACGAGCTTATATCTCTTATAAATAAGTAGTTTGACATGACATCGCGGTGCTTAAGGAGTGCCAACGCGGCGTGCAACGCCGCCGCGCGTAACCTCCAACTAAATATGAGTACGAACTAGAGTGAATTTCGAAACAATGCACGGCCTAAAAGTATAATTTGGAAGCTCTGGTGGAGCCCCGAGGGCCATTCCAGAGTTGAAAGCACGAGGTTAAATATAACCGCCAGGAAAAAGGGGCGCATAGGGCATCCAAGAATTTTTTGGTTGCCCTATACTTCGATGTCATTTCACCAACTGGCGTCGGCAAAAAACGGAAAATGCAAAGACAGTAGGGTACCAACGAGCACAGAAAGTTATAGCATAAGGTAGCCAAGCCTATCTAACCTTTCTAAGAACTTATAAAAAAAAGGGGGCCACATAGCTCACTAATTTTGATGTCAAGCCTAGTGCGCATTACGTGTCGCGGGTCTCCCGGCTTTCACACAAACCGTTCAGCCTTTAAAAAGGCTTTGTGTTACTAGACATCGAGAGAACACCGCTAGTGCAAATTGCATGTTGGCATTGACAGAGATCGAAAATGGGGACAAGTTAAGATTAAAATTAAATGCTAAAAAATATTTAAACAACAACTGCAAAAATAACTATAAAACTGGGCTATGAATTTCGTGACCGGGATGCCTAAGCACCGCCGGTCGACTGAACCGAAATGGGGGGGGGGGGGGAAGTATAATTGGCCGGGATGTCGTGAGCAAACACCCCAAGGCCGGCGGTAAAAAGGTAGGCAGAGCCTGGCCTCTCCCTGGTGGAAGTACCGAAGATGCACTAAAACAATTTAAAATTTTGAAATAGCAGGTAACACCCATTAAGTAAACAGTAAAGAAAAGGGAAGTCCAGAATATAAATGATGAAAAATACAAACAAGATGGTTAGGGAAGTTGAATTTCGCGGCTGTTAACAAAAACAGTGTGCTGCATGACGTCACGGGGAAAGCCAATGCTAGACGAAAGTTTCTTTCAATCTAGGGAAAGATAGAATTTTTCCGGGGAATACTGCGTTTAGGTGACACCAGAAGGGTTCCTTCTCGAAGTCTTCGAACATGGGACGAAGTCGTCATCCCGAGTGAGAATAGCGAGGGGCCGTTTCCGGTTCCTCCCCACTCTTGCGTCATAACGAGTTTGCTTTCTGAAGATATGTGAATTTATTATAGAGTTTATTTATTTATTATGTTTTCTTATGTGTATCTTAAGGTTGATATAAACATAGTGTTCATATAACAAAACAAGTTGAAAATTGCTCGTCAAACGTGGATAATGAGGTGCGTTCGTACTATAACTAGTTTTATAAATATTTTTTTCGCCGCATATTGTACTGAATGTATATTTTAGTGCACTTCATAAGTGCCTATCCATTTTCATTCTGTTCGAAAGGCTGTAACATCATTAATTTGCACTTGAAATAATATTTTCCCATTGGCCGTAATGTAACGGAAAACTTGACTGTCCCTGTCATTAAACTATACATCCGATTTTCATGAAATATGAAATGACTCGACAAAATCTTGCAACAATTATATATTTATAATTTCAGACCATTCGAAAGGTTGTAACATCATTAAAATGCACTTGCAATAATTTCTTCCCATTGGCCGTAATGTAACGGAAAACTTTTGACTGTCCCTGTAATTAAACTATACATCCGATTTTCATAAAAATTGAAATGACTCGACAAAATTATGCAACAATTATATAGTTTAAATTTTAAACGATTCGGTTGGGTAGTTTTTGCTCTGTTATATGCGACAGACGGACGGACTGAACGACAACTATAGGTGCTACGTATTTATATAATTACGAACGCACCTAAAAAGGACGATCAAGGCGACTTTAAATGCGCATATTTTTTTTAAGTTTAACAAAGATATTTAGTATTTATGTTCGCTATTTAAATAATTTTTTAATAGATATTATTAGATTGATTATTAAATAGATAATTAATAGATTCAAATTATATTTGTCATCCAAACTTGATACACTTTATAATGAAAAATACACTCTTCTTATTGTCACCCTACTGAATATGTATCAATATACGTTAATAAGTCATTAAGTATTGTAACTTTTTTTTTGTACATTAAAATGAATTGATGATGATACCTTTTATTTGAATATTAAAACAAAGCCGTCAATCTAACTACCAATTTAATAATGTAATTATGCAATTAAATACGATAAAATCTGATCAGACAGAAGCACAAAAGACTGGAAAATATTTCGTTTTAGACATTTTCCGTTTATACAGGTTTTTTTGTATTAGCTTTGAATTTGTCACCTGGTGGTACGCAGAAGTATGAACTTCTATTTAGCGGTACGTCGGTCTAAAAGTTTGGGAACCCCTGATCAAGAGAAATTTTAGTTCTAGATAGATTGTCGGACCTTTTCACTTCTCTGCTCCAAATTTTTAGCATTTTGTTTTAAACTTTTGCGCTGTTAGTGGATGTACAGTGAGCAAAAAAAGTATTTGCACACCAGATAAATTTGTTGTAGCATATGTATAAATAAATAAAAAGCAACAAAGAATTAAAAATACCAACATTTTTACAAAACAAATAAACATATTTAATATCTGACTTAATTATTATATTTAAAATATGAAAACATAAAAAAGTAGCATTTGTACTGACAAAAAAATATTTGCACACTAGCAATAAAAATAGAACAAGAGGAATTATTTATAAGTTAAAAACAGTGCTAATATTTAGTATGCATGTCCTTTGCTTCAATTACAGCTTGTAATCGTCTGGGTATTGGTTCTATTAATTTGTGACATGTTTCACTGCTGATTTGTAGTCATTCTTCCCTAAGAGTTTGCTTAAGTTCTGATTTGTTAGAAATTTTCTTTTTCCTTATTTTCACATCCAAAATATGCCATAAATATTCAATCGGATTGAGGTTTGGTAATTGTGGTGGCGTTTTCAATTGATTTTTTACCTTATAAAGTAACCATAACCTCGTAATATATGCAGTGTGTTTCGGATCGTTATCCTGTTGGAAATAATATGAATTAGGAATTCCTAATTTCAGAGCACTATTAGATAAATGATCTCGCAATATATTAATATATTGTTTAGCATTCATATTGCCTTCAATAAAGGTCATTTCGCCAACTCCGTTAAAAGACATCCCCAAATCATTACAGGACCACCGCCATGTTTTACAGTTGGTTTCAAGTTTTTAATTTGAAGAGAAGTATTTGACTTTCGCCATTACAGTTTTTTTACCATCTGAGCCAAAAATATTGAACTTGCTTTCATCGAAAAAAATAACAGTTTTCCAAAACTCTAGTGGTTTGCTGACATAAGCTTTTGCAAATTAAAGTCTTTTCACCCTATTTGTTTCACTAATAAATGTTTTTTTCGAGGAGCTCTTCCTCGAATATTTGCATCATGAAGAATATTTCTAATTGATTGTGGTATAACTATTGTTCCCGACGTTGAAGCGACATCAACAGCCAATTCTCGAGCACTTAGAAAAGGATTTTTTGAAGATTCTTTTATGATGGCTCTCCTTTGCCTGGTATTTAGGTTTCTTGGACACCCAGTTAGCGACTTATTTATTGTCGAACCAGTTTCTTTTTTCTTCTTAATTACGTAACGAACACTAGAAAAGTTTAGATTTAATTTTTTATCTATTCCTCGGTAACTCAATCCAGAATTGTGAAGAAATATAATCTTCTCACGTGTAGCAACAGACTGTTCACACGTTTTCGGCGCCATTAGAACAAAAACTCCCCAGAATCCCTGCTCCAGTTAATATATTACGTGACTTTAAAGTGTGGGGCTAATGTACTGCGAGACTTATATGCTAAACATTTGCATAATGTTCACATTTAATGCCTTTTTTAACAGTCAATGTTTCTTGTGCAAATACTTTTTGGTATGAGAAAATATTAATTTATTTTTTAAAATGTGCAATATTACTGTTTAAGGAAAATAGGTAGTTCATGTTCTATCTAATCCTGTTCAATTAATTGTCAATTGTGGTAACCGGCAGCTATGCATTATTGTAGCAAACTAATGTTTATTTTAAAGAGAGAATTTGATATTCATTTTTGAAAGTTTTTAAAAAAATTCAGAAACTAAACTAAGTTACAGTTTTAAAACAAATTTCATTTTAGGATTATTTCAGGATTATAACAATTTTTATTTCAGGATATTCGGATTTTTAAATTGAAATTATGCGATATTTAAAAGCGAAAGTGATAGAGCAGGTCGTTGTCACCATCGTTATGACGTCAATCTGACACACATCCATTAAAAGAAACATCTTTTCTAATCAAAATTAAATGCGAATTAAAATTAAAAGAATGCGTTTGACGTTCGTATATCTTATGTAAAACGAACGGTTTTTGTAACGTTATGTCCTGCCTAATATACAATATGATTTATTTTAGGAAGTAAACCGTAGAAGCTTCTGTTAGGCAGAACTATATTATTTGTTAATTTTACTGTTACTTAAAATGACAGGAACGACCATGGTACAATCAAAAACTTTTGCAAAGTTTATTTAATTTGCACAATTAATTTTAAAATTAAATAGCAGTTGGCATTGGGCGTCAAAGTATATAGTAATAGATGATAACTAATGTCGTTCAGAAAAATGAATCTTTCATACCGGAATCAGCAAAAAGTACACGGTAATGCTAATTCTTAAGTGTTTTTCTCAAAGAAGATCATACATCATAGGATCATTTCTATAGTATGATTAGCGAGTTCGCTCACCGAACTTCCCAGAAAACCCAACCACGATGATGTGGAGTAGGGTTTCGCCCCGAGCGTGAAACAGGTCATTGATGATCGCGCTCGTTTTGCTTTGTGCATTACGGGAAGGGCGGAACTTGCTTAGTGGTTCCCAAATAAAACAGATAGAATTCACCCAGGGCCGGCGCCAGGGGTGAGGCAGCGAGGCGGCCGCCTCAGGGCGCACGCATAAAGGGCGGCATTTGCCTCACGTATATTGAACATAAAATTCCTTACCATTATATGTATCAAAACTCTTTTTTTAAGTGTGATTTTTTCCTCTCATTTTAGAATAAAAATACGGAGCACATTTCAGATAATTACAGCCGAATGATAATCGAAGAGTTCATAATCTTTATTATGGAAAATGGATTAAATCGACACGAACAAAACTAACGAAGTGAATTTCATGCTTTTATTTTTCTTTTCAAAGATTGTCTTGTACGGAAATCAGCAGAATTCACAAAGGGTAGACTGCGCCAGACGCATGCAAACCACAAATTCTCATAATGTTGTAGCGTCACGTGCTTTTAGTATTTCATTATTTTACTTGCATAGTCTTTCGATCGTGAAATTATTTTCATTAATTGCCTGTAGCGAGTCGGATACTAGGATTACACAGATGTTGTACCAGTTAAAAAAAAATATTTCTTACTTCAGGTAAATATAATGCTAGTATTTTTATTTAGTTTTTAATTTAAGATAATGATTTTAGGTAATTTTGAAAAAGTATTCTTTAAAACATATTTCATTTGCTTAAAAAATCAGCCTGCATAAATAATTAACTTCTCAATGTCCTGGATCTTTATCCAAATAAAAGAATAATTATATAATATCTTAATAAACCGTCTTCCAAAAAATATGAGACCCTGATAAAACGCCCCTTTCGACTAATAATTTTCCTTTCTTTCTATAATTTCTAGCGGGAAAACGATAAAAGAAACAAACTTTTGATGAGACAAACCACTGATCGTAGTAATATCTTTCAATCTTTCGTAATCAGGTAATCTTTTTAAAACATAGCAAATTAGTGTTGTTTGTAGAACCAGTAGGATTTGGACGGGTTTGGTGAACTTAGCTCGTAGGGACAATGCCTCCTAGTATAAAATATGAGAGCAAATTGTTTCAAAATAATATAAATTTCCAAAATTTTTTGTTTATTCCTTTTTTTTTCTTTACTAGTTTATTATTATTTTTTTTCGTTTTCTTTTTAGCTTTTAATCAAGGAATTTATTGCAAAATATTGAAGCATGATTTCAAGCATGAATAATATTCTATATGAAAAAGGGTGAACTGAAAAAAAAAAAGGAATGTCTGGTGAAATTGTGCTGGATTGCAAGATACGAAAATGTACTATAATCACGAACGAAAATATTAAAATCCCGCAAAGCGCTTCTTTATCTTTATAAAAATCCGAAAACAATTTATTTTTGAAATTTAACCCTGCTAAGGTGTTCGGGTCGTTTTTGACCCAAAAGTTGGCCCAGCGTTCAGAGTTGTTGAGTCTGCGGCTTTTTGCACACCACTATTACTTTAGAGAAATTGTTGTTCTCTTGAATCGCTCAAATGTTCCAATTAAAAAAAAGAACATTTTCTGAATTAAAATAGTGGTAGGGAAACTTGGAAGCTCTGCATATTTGAAATAATGTTCATTCAAAATGAACACCGCATTAGGATTAAAAAAGAATTTATATAAATAATTTTTTATTAGCTGTCCATCATTTTCGGAAACGTTTCCGAGTGGCTTCAACAATGCATCATTAATCAGTTCTCCCTTTACGGAAAAT
This sequence comes from Maratus speciosus, assembly GCA_963932465.1. Taxonomy (NCBI): domain Eukaryota; kingdom Metazoa; phylum Arthropoda; class Arachnida; order Araneae; family Salticidae; genus Maratus; species Maratus speciosus. The sequence goes on along the minus strand of OZ010794.1, from coordinate 559,512,795 downwards.
CGGTTTTCTGGATGTTACCCACTCAAGTAAGTATTTTCACGTACAGCAAACATGTTTAACAGACAAACATGCAAAATCACCAGTAACATCACCATTATTTTGCGACAACTGCATCTACAAATTCAGTTATGAGTTACGCAACTGAAACTGCTTACTTGAGAATGGATAACATCCGAAAAACCGATTTTTATTTATTAGTGATTAATTAAACTGTTCGTTGCAGTTTCCTACATAATTTTCGACTAATCCCGCTGAGAACAGAGAAGAATTTCCGTCGAGTGCAGTGAAAATATTATTTTGTAGATCATTTATTTGCCGTTCGCTTCCCCCCTCCCATTTTGATACTTTTATCAGATTTTCAATTTTTTGCAATTTATAATGTTTTCTAACGAGTTATATATATATATTTATCATTTGCACTATCTTAGCTGTTTCCAATATCTTTAGAAAAAAGACAAAAGCCTGGTTGAGAAAAGATCATACAGTGGGTGATCGGTTAACGAACGTAATCCGTTCCAAAACAATGTTCGTTAACCGAATTGTTTATTAACCGATCATAGATTTTGTATACATTTGTGTGGGCGTTGAATTAATTCGTTCTTAAAAACTAACAAATATATAAAAATTAATATAAATTCTCCCTAAATTTATTTAAATGTAATAACAATGATACATACATTAACAACAATCGAAAAAGTTTTCAAACTTCCTTTTTAAATAAGGTTAATAATACGTTCATATTTAATATGTATAGATCGTATTTTGATGGCTTTATACGTGTCGTTTGCATTAAAAAAAAAATAAGTGACATACATTTAATACATGTTTTACCACATTGCTAACAAAACATAGAACCAACAGAGTGAAAAATGTCCAAGTCGAGAATCGAATTCGGAACCCTTGGAATAGTGCTCAAGTGTTCTACCATTTAAGCTACGAGGACGATACCCATCTTAGAATCTCTCACTAAATATGTTGTTAAGGTTGCAACTGCAGCATACGATGGAATAGTCTTCATGAACACACAGTCTTGCGGCGAAACATGAGATACAAATAAACCCAGCATCGGTGAACACAACTATAATTTGTAATTAATTTTTCAATTAATTTTCAGCAGTGGTAGAGCACTTGGAGCGCTATTTCAAGGATTCCGGGTTCGATTCCCGGCTTGGACATTTTTCACTCTGTTGGTTCTACGCTTAGTTAGCAATGTGGTAAATCACGTATTAAATATTCAATAATATCGAGCGTAATTTCACTGCCGAAAATAAATTGAAAAATTAATTAAAAGTTATATAAATGACATTTGTTTTGTAAAAACTTTTAGGATCGCATTCGTTGACTGCAGCATTAAACCATATCACTCCATATCACTTTGACCTATCAAAAGTTCCATTTGTTCTCTAAAAATTATATTTATTGTAGGGCCCGATAAAGGCCAAGTGGAGCTTAGAGCTTGTTTATAATTTAGGAACTCCATTTGAATTAAAATGAAAAATTTCCAATAACAGATACAATTAAATACAGCTCTGGAAAACTGAAACATGGCATTGCTTCTACTTGCTTTGTTTCATGAGGTGTTCGTAACGGAACAGAAAATTCTTCGCGAAAGTGTTCGTTATCTGAACATAAAAATCTCTCTCAAAAGTGTTCGTTAACCGATCACCCACTGTATATCCAAATAATCAAACTTACATTTCCTTAAAATCTAAATTTCTAACAAAGATGAAAAATCAATTTCACAAATATTCTGTTTTCGTCATGAAAAAAGAATGCAAAAAAAGCCGTACTACAGCTATCTGGAAATATATCTCTTGTTTCGAATCAATTGGCCACAATTTTAATTTCCTGTCGATCACAACTTTCCTTTTAAAATGATTTTAGGTAAACTAGCTTTCAAACAAATGGGTAACTGTGATCACTGATCGCACAAAGGTTTCGTTTAATATTCCTTTCAAAACACTTTATCCTTTTGTAAAATCTGTTAGTTCCACATTTCGCAACCAGGGGCTCTATCCTCAAACCTCTATCCGAACGAAACTCCGTTTTACAACCTATCCGTAGATATATTAGTCGAGGGAATCGGGCCCATAGCACCCGAGATAGCCGCCCCCTGGCGGTAAAAAATGGAACTACAATATGTAAGTCTATGGTGCAGAATATGAAAGAGTGATCAAAGGGGTGTCAGCAAAAGTTTAAAAAGTGACCCCCAGGGGAAAAGGGGGGAGGATAAAAAATTGCTTAAAATGCACGAGTTAGAGCACAGAGGGTTAAATATAAGATTTTTTCGAAATTTTATGATTTGTCGTTTGATCGCAAGTGTTTAGCTATAATTATGCAAAATTTCAAGTCTTCAACTTAATTAGAGGCTGAGTTAGGAAAAGCTTAAAATACACAAATTAGAGCCCAGAGGGTTAAATATAAAATTTTATCGAAATTTTATGATTTGTCGTTTGATCGCAAGTGCTTAGCTATAATTTTGCAAAATTTCAAGTCTTCAACTTAATTTGGGGCTGAGTTAGAAAAAAAAAAGCTTAAAATACACAAGTTAGAGCCCAGAGGGTTAAATATAAGATTTTTTCGAAATTTCAGGATTTGCGTTTGATGTGAGGTGTTCAGCTATAAGTATGCAAAATTTCAAGTCTCTAACATACATAGTTTCTGAGAACGGGCAGACAGACAGAGGGGCGAGACGAATAGGGTTTCGTCAGATGAACGAAATCCTAAAAATGATGCTTATCGTAAATAAATAAATAAAAAAAATACTTTAATTTATAATCAATTTTTAGTGTTTTTTAAAAATGCAAAAATCATAACTTTTTTTTCCTTTGCATATGCATTTATCATTTTCAAGTAATTATTTTATTTTAGCGATCCTCCTAGATAAGTATGAAATAAAACTATACTTTCTGTACTCGAATTTATTGACTAATTCATGGACAATTTAATTTATTCAGATGATGATAATAATAAAAGTTACAATTTTAATTTTACGTACAGTATTATTCAAAAATAAAACAAAAAGAGTACTTTTTCAGTACGGGCAAAATAGAGAATTCTGCCTTGGCGAAAGAAGGAAATTTTTCATATATATTTTGTTTCATATATACAGCAATTTTTTAAATCTTTATAGCTATAGGTGCAGATTCACGGTCACCAGTCGCCATGTGGAGACTAAATTTTTTGCTTTGGCGACTAATTTTCGGCGTTTAAGTCGCCATCCTTTGGCGAATTTCGCGTTTTTTCCGGTAATCTTTAGACGTAAATCCCGATTTCTTTTCGCGATCCTCTGATGAAAATCGCGTTTTTTTCCGCGAACCTTTGAAGAAATTCAGGTTTTATAGCAATCGTTTTATAAATGTCTTTTTTTTTTGCAATGCTTTGACGAAATTTGCGATTTTTTGATAAAATTATTTTTTTTCTGCAATCTGTTGACGAAATCCACGTTTTTTTCTGGAATCTTTTGACGAAATTCGCGTTGTTTCTGCAATCCTTTGACAAAATTAGCGTTTTTTCTGCGATCCTTTGATAAAATAAGTGTGGTTTTTCTTCATTACCCTTTGACGACGTTGACGTTTTTCTGCGAAGATTGACGAAATTCGCATTTTCCCCTCGATTCTTTGACGAAATTCGCATTTCCCCCTCGATTCTTTGACGAAATACGCGTTTTTTCACGATTCTTTGACGAAATTCGTATTTTTTTTGTTTAACTTTTTGACGAAATTCGTGTTTTTTGGAATTCTTTGACGAAATTCGCTTTTTTCTGGATCCTTTGACGAAATTTGCAGGGTTTTTTGCGATCCTTTGACGAGATTCACGCTCTGAATTTTTCTAATATAAAGCTTTTATGGGTTCTTCCACAACTTGGGTTTGGGAGCCACTGGCTCCTTAAAATTTTTTGGGAATCTGCACCTATACTTTATACAATTTTTTTTAACATAAAGAAGCGATTTATATATTTTTTATTAGAAACGGATGAAAATTTACACAAAAAAATTTATACTTCGCATATAAATTGTATATAATATATAATATATATATATATGTATGTGTGTGTTTAGTATATACCCTATATATATAATATATGTATAAAATGCTTACATACAGGGCCCGATTAGCAAGTTTCTGTGTCCAGGACATTTTCGATTTTTCGTGCTCTCTTAGATTGGTTAATTTACTGATACTAGTTCATTTTTATACATATTGCACACTTATTCAAAAAGTTTCAACTCTAAAAATTAAGTTTTCCAGAAAATAAAAAAAATGGTCCCAGGAATAAAAATAAAATATGTTTTCTGTTATTTATTGAAATGTGTTTTTAGCCATACATTGAGACGTATTTTTATCATTTCATCATATTAATATATCAAATATCATAATTTTTTCTTTTACAATTAACTGTAAAAAAATGTACGTTATGTAATTTGTACATTTCTGTACATTTTTAAATTGTACATTGAAAATTGTAAATTGTTGCGCTCACTAACCCCCATCCAGATTTCACATTCTCTAAACATGGTAATGTGCCCTGTTTTTAAAATATCACCAAGTTACGGAATATTGAATGATATTACTACGAATGGTGTTTTGTAATCGGGTTGCCATGCATTTCCGTTTGAATAGATCATTTTACGATTACCATACAGATAGTTTCGGTCCGGCCGAATTTTTGACAGCCTTTTCGCCGAAAACGAATTTTCAATGAAACTCAGATTTTAGGCCGATAACGAAAACGAAACCGAATTTTCGGTCGATCTCTAGTTAGCATATTAATTTTCTATTCTTAAAAACATTTGAGTAATGAAGAAAAACAATTACGTCATAAGGGCGGCAAAATGATGCTCGCCTCAGGCGGCAAAATGTCCAGCGCCGGCCCTGAATTCACCTCTTACATCTACAGCACGGGTTCGCAAACAATGGTACGCGTACCAGTATTGGTAGTGAAATGAGAAAAGAAATACAGTATGTAAAATCAAAAGCAGTTCAATACCCCTCCTCTTTATTTGTCATTTAACCGCCCCGTTGTCTCTTCACTCTGTTATATTACTGCTTTGACAGCGCTTTGCTTTTTCTGATTTCAATGTAATTTCGGTTAGAATGTTAGGTAAATGGAACTGATTAGATGTTTAATTGATCCTCCATTCCACCTGAAAAAAAGAAAAAGTTTCCTTCTATTACTATATTGTATGTGCATTTAATACTTATTTCAACGAGCTTATATCTCTCTTATAAATAAGTAGTTTGCTTTCTGAAGATATGTGAATTTCTTATATAGGTTATTTATTTATTATGTTTTCTTATGTGTATCTTACTGTTGATATAAACATAGTGTTCATATAACAAAAAAAGGACGATCAAGGCAACTTTAAATGCGCATATTTTTTTTAAGTTTAACAAAAATATGTAGTATTTATGTTCTCTATTTAAATAATTTTTTAATAGATATTATTAGATTGATTATTAAATAGATAATTAATAGATTCAAATTATATTTGTCATCCAAACTTGATACACTTTATAATGAAAAATACACTCTTCTTATTGTCACCCTACTGAATATGCATCAATTTACGTCAATAAGTCATTAAGTATTGTAACTTTTTTTTGTACATTAAAATGAATTGATGATGATACCTTTTATTTGAATATTAAAACAAAGCCGTCAATCTAACTACCAATTTAATAATGTAATTATGCAATTAAATACGATAAAATCTGATCAGAAAGAAGCACAAAAGACTGGAAAAATATTTCGTTTTAGACATTTTCCGTTTATACAGGTTTTTTTGTATTAGCTTTGAATTTGTCACCTGGTGGTACGCAGAAGTATGAACTTCTATTTAGCGGTACGTCGGTCTAAAAGTTTGGGAACCCCTGATCAAGAGAAATTTTAGTTCTAGATAGATATTCGAACCTTTTCACTTCTCTGCGCCAAATTTTTAGCATTTTGTTTTAAACTTTTGCGCTGTTAGTGGATGTACAGTGAGCAAAAAATGTATTTGCACACCAGATAAATTTGTTGTAGCATATGTATAAATAAATAAAAAGCAACAAAGAATTAAAAATACCAACATTTTTACAAAACAAATAAACATATTTAATATCTGATTTTTAAGCAAAATATTTGAATAAAATAAATGAAATATTGCCTATTTTTATTTCTGGGCTAAAATCCATCTAATATATACAAAGATACAAATGCATTAATTCATCCGTTTTGACGTTGGCTTTACTCAAACATTATACATGCAATTATACTAATATTATTAGGACCAAATACGTTGCTAGGCAACAGATGAAAGAAAAGGAAAAAAATGAAATATGCATTATGTCAAATTGATAAAACAAAATCCTTTATATTATTGGAAAACATGCATAAAATTCCCCCAATATCATAAACCTAATTAAAAAAATCTCGCAAATATAGTGACAAAATTTCAAACTAATTGGAATAATTTAATAATCTTATTTAAAAATTTCAGCATCCAAAATTTATCATTTAAATCCATTTTTCATATGAGCCATTTCTTTCAACAAATGGAAATCTGAAAATCGTCTGACTTGCCATAGAAAAGAATTATAGAGCAAAATAAAATGTTCCATATTTCCCGAACGAATAAACCAAATTTAACCAAAAACTATACAGCTAAGTCCGGGTACCTCATCAGCATGCCCAGTGAATTTCAAGCCGATCGGATGTTTTTTGCGGCAGTTATCGCGGAACAGACTAACAGACAAACATACAGACTAGCAGACTGACTAACAGACAGACTAACAGAAACCAAAACTTTTCGTGTCACCACAGTAAGCTTTCACTGACATTTCGGCAATTATTTGAGTAAATTTGTTTTATTAATTTACTATCTATATTATAAAGGACAAACATATCTGTGCGTAACGCATACGTCATTTTGCGAATGGCAACACTTTGAAATTTGAAATGAAATTTTGGTTTTGCAATTTTTTTTACTGCAAATTTTTTTAAACTTCTAAACATCGCACATTTTAAATATTTACACCGTCGTATAAGGCAAAATATGTACTTTTTAATGCAATTTGTTTGAAAGCTGTATCTCAATTTAATTTTGAGATATTAATTTTTTTGTAGTTTTTAATACATTTTTTGTAATTGTGGCAACTGAAGTACTCCATTTCTGTTGAAAGTTATGGAGGGTTGAAAGTAGAGGGAAAATAATCACGGGGGAAAGAAAAAAATATATTACTGTACATTTTGTTGCCATTTTCTCATAAAAACGGAAAAAAGAAATTGAAATTATAATGAATGATATGTCAGCGATTTTTTAAGTTTCCAAATATCGCACATTTTCAATTTTTATCCCGTGAAATAGAGAAAAAAAAAACAGTGAGTGCCAATAGAAGTGAAAACTTCAACGATTACGTGTGTGTTTTTTTTTAATCGTCAGGAAATGTTTTATTGTGCAGGAAATACTTTTAAATGTAGTGTTTTTTTATTCATTATTATAATCTATTACTCCCAAAATTATATTACAATTTTCATAGTAATATAATTTAACTATAAATTACATATAAATAAACATTAATAATTTGTAATATATATTATTATATTATTAAATTATACATGTACATATAAATAAACAAATTTCGTACAAAAATTCTCGTATTGCATTTAAAGATTTATCCGGTGAAATATAAACGGCAACCATTACAATTCAATACTATCCAAATATTGAAATCCATACTCCAATTCAATACTATCCAAAAGTATTTTTATTAATGAATACAATACCACAATTATATTACGCTTGGCGCACTAGTGTCTATGTGCCAAAATGCTAGCATGTCGGTTACGTAACAGTGTCTCCAAATCAGTGGTTTTTCTCCATCTCAAAAAAAGATCAACGCACCTAAAAAAGTTTTCGAAAACTGATAACGTGCGTGTTCCTGTGTGAACGCCGGGAGAAAAAGTGAGTTTTAGCTTCGTTCTTCTTTTGCGGATTGAGCCAAAGCCGTCTCAAGACTACAAGCAAAACACGAGGTTTCATGACGTCACGACGCGGGGCTTAGATCAACCGTGAAGAGCACATGCGTTATTTAAAACATATTAATTCTTTCCTCTATATACCAACTTATTATCACAACATATGGGAAAAAAATAAAAACGTATAGTTTAAAGACGCTAATTAAGTGCTTTTTAATCAATTTCGATCACTCGAAACAATAATAATAACGATAACACAAAAACAAAAATTATGAAATAATATCACTGTATCAGTCAAAATGTGCACTTAAATTAAAGTTACATTAAAGAAAAATGATTGGTTAATGAAAAGGAAAATGATTGGTTAATGAAAAAAAAAAATCGAAGTATTAAATTTAATTTGGTGAATAGTTTTCATTATTTATTCTACTTTGAAATTTACAAAAATATCAATTATCTATTTTCTATATATTCTAAAACAAGACATTAATAAATAAATATAAGCAAAATCTACAAATATGTATATAATATATATATAAACATATATATGTAGTTTTAAACACATAGAGAGAATTATTTTGCTTTCAATTATTTCATTTTTAAAAATAAATAAATAAATACCAATATTCTGTCAATCAAAACCCACATTTAAAATTAAATTAAAGTGGATGAAAAATGATTGTTAAATGAAAACAAATTCAAGTTGTATGCTATTTTTATTATTCATTGTGGCTTGAAATTATACAATAAATATCCTATTAAATATTTAGTAATTTGAAACATGCAAAGGAGTATAATAAATTTAATATAAATAAATACTAATAAAACTACAGAGTGCATGAAATTAGGTAACAACACAGATAAATTTTTCTTACTGTAAACTTTACTTAGCAGAAGTGGGTAATTTTCACATAAAATCGATTAAATTGAAAAAACACAAAGCTCTCATAATAAAACAAAACAAGGTCATGAAACAGAAAATTATTATTTTCTTAATTTTTGTATTATTTTAAGATATTATGCAAGGTACAAGCAATACAGTTTTTAAAAAGTGTACTGAAACCTGATGAGAACAAAAGAAAGAAAGAAAACACTTTCATCCATTGGAATTGAAATATTCCTAACATATATTTATTTTGTTCAGATATTCAAGAATTAAGATTTTGGAGTTTGTACTATATATCATTAGAAAACTAATGATTTAAATTTTATTATAACAACTTAGTATTACATTGTTTTCAAAAGAAATTCTTCATACACGTTTTCCTCATAACGAGTCAAGTTGAAATCATTTATTATGGACCAATTGGGGGTATTTTTTTTAGACACCTTATAACATAAATAGAAAAACAAATAAAAGTTTGCAAACAAATACTCCTTTGCAACAAATCCATGATTTTTTCTACTATTATTCTACTAATATTTTTTCATAAAGTTGTGACCATCTTTTTGTGATACCCTGTATACAAATGTAAATAGTACCTGGTACGAAATTTATGCATGCATACAATACGTATGAAGTTTAGCACTAACCACTTATGCATTATTCGCGAATAATTTCTACCGATAGATAAAAGGGGAGTCCCAGAATGGTGCTTGCTCCGAGGACCTAGATAAACAAAGTCGGGTCCTGACTACACAGAAAAGTAAATTTATAATTATGTAACAATAATTTTATTTATTGTTATTTTTAATTAAACGTTAAAAGTTATATAAAAACACACAAAATTTTTGCGAATTCGGAAAAGGGGGGGGGGGAATAAATTGTTTACAGTCATTGTAAAAATAAAGAGAGTCAGACATATCATTCCCATATCCGTAATTCTCATGTATAAGCATGTACTGTGTAACAAATATTATAAAATGAATTTTTATTAAGAGTTTAAGATTAAAAAACACCAATAAATTAGTATGTATATTGATCGGGCTTTAAAAGAAATATACAAGATAACAATGTTATGCATCCATAGAAATTATGATGAAAGTTTCTAGTACATTTAAATTTTTAAGTATGAAAATATCTATAAAAATACATAAATTTTGGTATCAAATTAAAGCCCAATCAATTCTGCCTACAGAATAATCAGAGTTATAGACGGGTTGCACATGACGTCACATGTCTGAAATCGCTTCCTATGGCGCCCAAACATAAGGCGAATTTGGTGCTCTCCATTTGATTTTTTAGACTTATTTGCACTATAATAATTAAAATAAGGAAGCTCTAAATTAAATAGAAAGATAACACGCGCTTTTAACGGCAAACGGGGAGTTCTGTGCTCCACGTGTGTGCTCCAGAAGCTATAGTATCAGTCGTTGCTAATAGCAACGTGACGTCAATGCAAGGGGTCTATACTATTCTCACGACCAGTGTTTTCTAAGAAAAGTCGATCATTAAAAGTCACTCTAATGAGAGAAAACAAAACAAATTAAAAAGATAGGAAGGTGTGACAAGTTATAAATTACATAATAATTAAGCTTGTAATTAAGACTTTTGGCTGAAAATGTTTTAGCATGATTAGTATCCAAGAAACTCAGTCTGACGTAAATTTCAGCTATCTGGTGCCAGTATTTCCGAGTAAATAAAGTCAGAAGTTTTAATCGAAATTATTGAATAGCAAGAAAGGTAAAGTTTAAACTAATAATATTTATGCTGTACTTACTGTATACAAAATTTCATCAGTTTTCAGTGGTAAATTTCTGAGTAATAATAATTTTAAAGTTTTTTTTTATTAATTTGTTTAAATTAAAAAAACTAATTAAAATTTCCACTTGAAAATATAATAGTTGAGGTAGAAAAATATGTCGCATAGGACATTAAAATTTCAAACTGAATTGGCCGTATAGCTTCCAAATTATAAGGAGAAATGTGTTGGCCCGAACAGAGCTGTCTAGTTCTGGCACATATTAAAATGAAGCTATTTTTACATATTTATAAAGAATATAATTAAACAATGAAAACTTTATTAATTAATAACTTTTGTGATAATTCACCGATTCACACCATTCAAGCACCAATTTTTAGCAAATTACGATAGACAGGGAATGATATAAGTCTCGATACGATTTAGTGATTTTTGCCACTTTAAATTACTGCTGTTTTTGAAATGAAACAGAAGTACAATAATATCGTTTTGTTTTGAAACACGTACACGGGATTGTTGACAATACGATACTGGGATTTAATAGTTAATTTATTTTAAAGAAGTTAAAAATAAAAGATATTCTGAACACAAAAAATAGAGCTAGTACTAATAAAATATAAGTAGTTAATTGGAAAATAAAACTTACCTTCAAAAGAATATGTTCTATTAGTTAAGTAAACAACACGTGCATACGTTACATTTTAATTCTAAACAACCAGATACAAGTTTCAAAATCTCGGCATTGGCGCCAGCCCCGGGTCGTTACGTCACATATGTGGGGAAATGAAATCGTGTCTGGCTTGATAGTCTTGAGAAGGCTTTGATTGAGCTGAAGAGGGAAAAGTTCCTGTCATTCACCGCTTGGCGCGCTAGTGTCTATGTGCCAAAATGCTAGCATGTCGGTTACGTAACAGTGTTTCCAAATCAGTGGTTTTTCTCCATCTCAAAAAAAGCTCAACGCGCCTAAAGAAGTTTTCACTTCAAAAATCTACTTTCAATTGCAATTTGTTTGAAAATTGTATCTCAATTGACTGAGTTATTACGGTTTTTAAAATAACTAGCCGCCCGTGGCGACCAGTTTGGTCTCCCTTAAATGTATGCTAAGCATTGTATCATGTTACTTTTATTCATAATTTAATTTACTTGCTGAATCCTTCGCCAAATCGGAATATTCTGATAGAGAAATCAAGAACTCGGTACTTTTATGTTAGTCGGGCACAGGTGATAAATCGCCAAACATTGTACCCGTCGCATTTTGTTTTTCATATTTCATTAATTTAGTTTAAAATATAATACTTTCACTCATTCTAAAATGGATATCTTTAATTTAAACTGAAACATTTCAAATTCATGAATTTCTCTTTTAAAAAATTCTTAAAGAAAAGAAAAGAATAAATACCATAAACCATTTAATTTCAACATCAAAGCATTGTTTTAATTTACCCCTCGAAAAATAAAAAATGCTGCTGGCGAGTTAAAAAATGCTATTGGCGAGAGTTGCGCCCAGTTAACATAAAAGTACGAACTTTTTGCGATCATAGCAACTTTTATGTAGTTTTATTCGAAAAATATTTTGATGAAATGGGTTGCCAGAAAATACGTTGCCAAATTTTTCTCGCCATGGACCTTTTCTCTATTTCACCAAGTACCTATACTGGAAAAATACCTTTATTTATTTATTGTATTTTAAATGAGATGAATGAAGGACGGCACAGATGTCATATACGCACCACGTTGGCGCGATTTTTTCTGACGCCAATGTCATATACGCACCGGAGTACATAACTGGCGGCAAAGTGTCGTTATTTTGCTTGATATGGTAATCCGGATGTTGTTGTTTATTTATTAATAAATTGTTTATTTACTTTTATTTTATTTTTTAAAATTATATCAATTGTTTTGTTCTATAGTTATTAATTGAACTTTTTTTAGTGATTGTTATTTGCTTTTCAGAAATATTACACAATAACCAATGAGATGCGTTTCATTCAGGTGTTGCCATTAAACAATTAACAAATAATCGCGATTTCTGTGCCACGTACAAAAGTTCAGCATTTGTTTCCGTCTAATGTTCCATAACAAAATTAAAATTTCTTCTATAGAAAAACAAGTAATATAAAAATTTTGTTTTTAAAGTCAATTCCTACTTAGGTCATCAAAGAAAAATTTAATACAATCCCTTAAGCTAATATTTGATATATGTAAATTACCCTCTTCTTTCTTGCCACTGTCCGGGAATTTCCCTCTACATTATCCTTTTACATAACAATATATCTATCTCCTCTATATTCACTTTTATTAAATAATACCTTTTATTTCTTTCAGATATAATATCTAATTTAAATATCATTCTACTTACCTTAAATTAACTTCTGTCATCATCCGTTTAATTTATCCACTCTGTTTACATTTATCGTACTTTCCGTTTTCCATCTGTTTCTCCCAAGCTTTCAACGGCACGTATAGGCCGTGGGCCCATAGGCATTATCGTTCAACTTCGTTGCAACATTTTGGGGGCAACTTAATTCCTGCATGATTATTATAATGATCTTTAAAACTTTAGAAATCACAAAAGTTCTGGATCCGAAAGTTGCACATTAATTAATAATTTAAATAAAAACACGGAACTCTTTTTTAATAGGTTTTGCAACGCTATCTGGGATTGGCGCATTTTTAGGCACAAGAGCCAATAAAAACAGGTCTTTCAGACGTTTCGCGTTCCCGTTGTCAGAATGTAAACAAACTCTCTTCCGAGTTAAAAAGAACAAATGTATGAACTTATATTTATCTAAATTTGATAAGATTATCTGAAATGTTAGACATTAATTTATATCAAATATGCAATTCTTGCGAAGTAAATATGCCCCCGTAATGTTCAGGATTTGTTTTTTCCCCTTTTAATTTGAAATTTCTAATATTGTCCGCACAATCTTTTTTGGCGCCATCTGGCGACGCGTAAGTGAAAAAGAATGATGGAGTTTGTTTGAATTACCTTAGAAGTGAATATTTATTATTATTATTATTATTGTTATTATTTATGGATGTATACAAAGATGAGTCACATTTTTAATCTCAAATAAATTATCTTATGGCAATAAGTTTTTTTATTTCATACCAGCTATAGAATAAATTAATGTGTGTAATAAATTTAAATTTATGCGTGTATATGTATAAATACTCATATATATATATATATATATATATATATATATATATATTTAATGAAATCGTTTTAAAATTAACTATAAATAAATACATACATACATAAAAAAACAGAATGTAAGGAAAAATAAAATTTATATATTTCATGAGCGTGCCAAATGCTATATATAAATATATCTATTTAAATTTTGAGTTATGTATCTTCTCTGAAGAATAATTCTACTTTTAAAATAATTTTTAATGAATTAAACACACAGACATACATATATATGGATAAATAATTACAGAGTACAAGTCAAGAAGTAACTGCATGTATTGTATGTATGTCACTTAAGTATATAATGATTTTTTAAACCTTTAAATGACAAATATCTAAAAACGAAAAAATTAGAGGTATTGAATGAAAATTTTCGTCTTCGAACTTCTTTTAAATTCATAATATTTCCCCCTGAAAGTAAATCAGTTGAAACTTTGAAGCATGATATAAGAAATGTATTTATTATATATATTCACAGGATTGTTTTTATGCATGCATTATTTCACCAGATATTAAAAATTAAAAAAAAAATGAAAGTAATAAGTTTTTATATAAGAATACATTTTATCTACAATATTATGAAGTACTATATGCGTAATAGACCAGATGTCTGGTTAGCAAAACAGGAAATCTGGCTGTTTTCATTAATATTAGTACTTAACGAAGTCACAATAAATAAAAGTGAGTTGGAAATCTAGAATAAAATGGTAATAGAATCACCCTTGGTATACTTTTAAAGTTGCAAATATGCTATAGCATATGACCACAAAATAATTTTAAGAAAATAATTTATTTTGGAGAATTATAAGTTTGTTTTTAAGCAGAAAAGAGAAACTTTCGCTAGTTTTTTACGCTATACAAGGCGAATTCATAAACGTACGCTTCCGATTGGCTAATACGTGGGAGAAGGGAGAGATTGAGCCAATCAGTTGTTAGATGTCGTGAGAAAATAGTGCGATATATTTTTTCTGATTTCTAATTAATGTGCAACTTTTGCATCCAGAACTTTGGCAATTTCAATGATTGAGAACTTTTTATAACATAAAAGTTTAAAATTAAGTTGCCCCCCGAAAGTTGCAACGGAAGTCTGTTTCTAAGCTTCTTTTTCAGCATCGCCCCACAGCCTAGTAGCTTTTTCATTTGACGTATCGTTTCACGGTCGCCACTAGATGGCGTCTTTCGTTCGAGCCTACGGCACATCGGATGTACGACACTTCGTCACGATGTCGTCACTCTGGGATTGAGCGCTCACACAAAAATGGCGGCTGCCGAAGGCGGATTTTTTTTAGCGTAGGTACGGTCCCTTAAATGTGGACACCAGTATTTTATAAAAGATTTCTCTACCTTGTTTATTCTCAGAAAAATGAATCGGAAAATACTTCAAAAAATTATTGGTAGGAATATTTAAGGGACCGTACACACGTTGAAAAAAATCCGCCTTCGGCAGCCGCCATTTTTGATCCAGCGCTCAGGCCTAGTATTCAGGGGGCGGTGCATCATTAGCTGCCCGTTGAATTGCGTGATGAGTTATTATTCTTTCTCCCAGTTTGTATAAATATGAATGTTTCCTTGGCTTTTCCACTTCCTCGTCTCTTCTCCGATTCTCAGCCACTAACAGCTGGTCGTCCCTTGTTTGTTGAAATGGCGTTTCACTTGAAACTGAAAGTTCTGCACATCGTTATAAGCTGATATCGTAATAAGTTGTGTTTTTGTGCAATGTTTATCGCTATATTCTTCATGGAAAGTGTCATCTGTTATAAAGAAGTTTCTCATCAATTTAATCGTATTTATGGAAGCATTAGGCTCAGCATGATTTAAAGCAGTATATGGGATTTTACATATTAGCAGTCACTCTTTGATGCAGTTCATTCCCTGAATGTCATGGGGTTTGTTAAATCACTTTTAATCTTGTTACTGTTAAATATATTTATGAATTACTGAATGCATATAAAGTTAACTTATATATTGTTTTTATCTTTTGCTCAATAAACGTTAGATTGTTTTTACATTTATCTTGTAATTATTTCGCCACCATATCTCTTATTCTCCCTTAACTATTTAATATACACAGGTTTGGGGTTATCAGCTTTCAGACAGTTCGGAGGTTTAAGAGAGTTCCGACAACGCAGTGTGAACAGGGTATTAAGTTTCCATTGGGTATTTCAACTCACTCTGGTAAATCTAATACCTATTTAAATCTAATCCCGTCAGGTTATGGGCCCAGCCCTAACCGTGTTAAGTCTTATATAATATAATAGAAACCAAAAAAAAAAAAAAATCGTTTTTCGTTATAATAGTAAATAAATTGTAAGTTATTTGATTTTATGAATTTTTTTTTAAAGATATTGTCCTATATTTCTGTTTTTCTTTATAGTTACCGAATTTAACCCTTACGGGTTCGGCATTATGGTGGTGAACGCTGACCTCATCAGCAATTTAGCGATGGGCGGGCGGTTAATTTCTATTACTTTTATGTTTATTAGTTATATGTTTTAAATTTTTGAAATTTTATTAAAGTTAATATGGCTTATTTGCAGTTCTTTTTAAAAGTAACTTAGGGCGCGTTCAGCACTGCCCGAGGGGTCTCTCAATGGGAGAAATCGTGTACGAGATTACGGAATCACCTTGATTACAGCTGATTACTATGATTACATGTGATTATACCTGATTACACCTAGATTACACGTGATTATACCTGATTACACCTAGATTACATGTGATTATACCTGATTACACCTAGATTACAGCTGTTTACACTTGATTACAGTTGATTTCACTTGGAAATACGTGATTAAATTGCTAAAATTTATGATTTAACAGTTTTACTCGATTTTATTGCCTTCCAAAAATCTATTTTTTTTTTTTTTTTTTTTTTTTTAAGATTTGTCCAAAATAAGAAATAAGTATCAAGCAGGACGGTGATTTGCCTATCACTGTTCTGCTGACAGTGGCGTAGCTAAGGGGGTGGGGTCTGAATCTCACCCCAAATGATGGGCTCGTACACTAAATCATGAATAATAAAAGTAGTAACTTCTGATAAAACGGCAATTTTTTTTCTTTTTTTTTTACATGTTAACTTTTTAGATTTGTCCAAAATAAGAAAATAGTATCAAGCGGGACGGTGATTTGCCTATCACCGTTCTGCCGACAGTGGCTTAGCCAAGGGGGTGGGGTCGGAATGTCCCCCCCTAACGATAGGTCCGTACACTAAATCATGAATAATAAAAGTAGTAACTTGTGCTAAAACGGCAATTTTTTTTTTATTTTTTTTTACATGTTAACTTTTTAGATTTGTCCAAAATAAGAAAATAGTATCAAGCAGGACGGTGATTTTCCTATCACCGTTCTGCCGACAGTGGCGTAGCCAAGGGGGTGGGGTTGGAATGTCTCCCTCTAACGATGAGCCCGTACACTAAATCATGAATAACAAAAGTAGTAACTTCTGCTAAAACGGCAATTTTTTTTTCTTTTTTTTACATGTTAACTTTTTAGATTTGTCCAAAATAAGAAAATAGTATCAAGCAGGACGGTCATTTGCCTATCACCGTTCTGCCGACAGTGGCGGAGCCAAGGGGGTGGGGTCGGAATGTCCCCCCCCCCCCCCCTAACGATGGGTTCGTACACTAAATCATGAATAAAAAAGTAGTAACATCTGCTAAAACAGCAAAAATTCCGAAATTTTTCATTTTAGCAGGTATAATTTTAAAGTGTTTCTTTCGCCGGAACTATTATTTTTTTTCCGTTTAAAACAGGATTCCATTATAGACGTTTTCACATGTATTCTCTGAAATTTATCCACTCTATAATAACCAAAGGTGGATCCAGCACTCAATTTAGAGGGGGTCATGGCTCTTTTTTGTGTGTGTGTGGGGGGGGGGGGGGGTTACACCACTTCATGATCAATTTTTATATTGAAGGCTATTCTCAAATTAAAACTGACGATTTTTCTGATACTTTCGCGAAATCATTTTCATTCCTAAATACAAAATATTTGCAGTAGTATTCGTTAATATATATATATAGATTTCATTGAGATACCAAGAAATCGTAGCATTTCCCATTTTCTTATAAATGCGAAGAATGATTCAGAAATGTTGTCAAGTTAGCATTTTAAGCCAATTTTTAGGACTTGAGAGCCACAGAAATGTCATCATGAGAGAGCAATTTGCATTCGCGTCCGGAAATTTAGTTTAAAATGCCAAATTTTATGGAATTTTTGGTAAGATTCTTCGCTTTTATTGAAAAATGGAAAACAGTTTCGATCACATAGTTTCCGAATAAGTGCACTTTCAAATTTCTTGAGATTAGAAATATTTTCACAGATGTATCAGAAATTACCTAATTTTGATTTGAGTAGAGGTTTAAAGAGTCAGAGAGATTCGCATTGTTGAACAAACTTCGGAGGAGGGGGATTGAAGGAATTTAAGATATATTTCATTTTTTAATAACTTTTAGCATTTTTCTGTTGTTTACGAGGGGGGGGGGTCATGACCCCGTCTCCTTCCCCTTGGATCCGTCACTGATAATAACCGCTTGAGAGCATAAATGTACTATAGTTAAATCTACGACATTAGAACATGTCTGTAACGAAGCGTGCCATAAATGGAAAAAAAATTAAAGTTTGACGAAATTAACACTGTACAATTTATACCCGCTAATATAAAAATCTATGTAAAATGGAACATTTATCCAGACCTTTGCGATTCCTTCTTTGTAGCAGTAAAGCCTGTGGAAAATTAAAAACAGAAACATTTCATGATCCCGATTACGAAAGGATGGATAATCATAGAAATACTCTGGCTAAAGCGGATACCTGTTTAAAACGGTATTTTTCCGATCTCTAGTAATTCCGTTTTGAGAGATGTTATTGTAACTAGATAAAGTGTAAAACTTCATCAACGGAGAATTTGGTGTGACCAATGTTGCTAAAACTTACAGTAAAAAACAGGGCCGAAACTAGGGGGATGCAGAGAGGTCATGTGCCCCAAGCGTCAGAACGAAAGGCGAGGAAAGGGGTGGGGGCGCCAAATGAAGATTTTATTTTTCATTTCATACAAAAATGTATGTATATTATATATATATATATATATATATACATTAAAGACAAAGTAACTCGCAAGCTAATGTTAAACCTATGGGAGCGTTCTTTTCAAATTTGTGAAACTGAAAGTAACTTTATAAAAAAAAAAAAAAAAAAAATCTGCAACCAAAATCGAAAAATTAAACACTAACCCGGTTAGAATTCAATCATTGGTTTTCAAACATTACATCTTCGGCAAATGTCCTTTAATGCTTTTTTGTTTTAATTTTGTCCGCAATAGAACATTGAACTGGAATCTTCAGAACGTTTTGTTATCCAAATCAAATTATAAAAAGACTCTGCATCCTATACAACGAATTTAATAAACTCTACTCTTTCATCAAATATCGCTTTTAAAGAATCTTTTTGTTCTACGGTGTTTCTCCCTGTTTATCTTCGTGAACTTTTATTGAACTTTATTATTTTCCTCATTCCTAAGCCTTTCGTATTTGTAAATAACTTTAAACACTGTTTTCATTTTGTTTTTATTTTAATTTTTGTGTTTACATAGAAGTCATGTGTTATTTTTGTATATGTCTATACTTTGTTTTTATTCCGTTTTCTTTATGATTTTGTGTTTACTTATAAGTCATATGCTTGTAAATGACTATAATTGCTGTTTCTTGTACTTTTATCTATGGTGCTTGGATGCCATAGTTTTGTAATACAGTCGGCCCCACTTAATCGGGTAACGGATACCCCGCTTATATGCATAGAATGCCGTGGAACAAAAACGCTCCCAATAAGGTTAATGTTAAATATACTCGTTTTATCGCATGACAATCCCCGGTTAATTGCATAAATATCTCCAATCTAGTAATCCGCATTTTATAAATTCCTGTTATAGTGATGAATGGGAAGAAAGGAAGAACTTTTTGTTGTTGTAACAATGGTCTGTTATATCTACGATCGAAGAACAGAAACCGTCGTGAAAGAAGACTTTATTATCTAAATTCTAGGAAACTCATAGGAGTGTTGAATTTGGACAATTATGTTTTTCTTGTCTTTTAAAGCTTGTCGTACATACAGTGACTCAATATGTTGGGGCGTACTTTTTGGAAAATCCTGGAATCGGGGGAAAATACAATCGGGATGGTCAAGAGAATAAAGGAACGATATTTAGCGCCGGAAATTGAGAAATACAGTATCCAAGGTAGGAAAAAACAAATTTCCCTAAAAGATTTTTTGTGTAGGCAACAACAACAAGAAAAAAAAAGTGATAAATTGACAAATAATTGAAAAATAAAATTAATATATGCAGAATTTATTTATTTTCAAAGGTATGATTTAAAACAAAATTTTTTTTTTTTACTTTCATTTTAATTTTACATACATTATAATGAAAAATTAAACCATGTAACGTAAATAGTGTAATAATACATTATACCTTATTCCATATATTGTTATATAGAGAGTAATAATAAATTATTTAAAATTAATAATTAAAATCTAAATTATTGAAAGAATATTTTTTAAAGTATTAGGTAAATGATGTTCATTAATATTTATCATATCTGTGGTATATAATCAATTGATAACGTATACTGCTAACATTAATTGCTGTCCTCGCTTAAACGCTTAACCCGCTTAAATGCATACAATTCAGTGGAACCAACTGTATGCAATTAAGCGGGGCAGACTGTACTTTGTTTCAATATATGTGTCGCTGTTTTCTGGGTCAGTTTTCTTGGCTGATTGGCGGAGGGGTTTCTTCTGCCAGGGGTTCATGCATTTGCCATTTTTTGGTTGGCTCCCTGGTAGAGTGATTGTAGCCCTTGTAGAATTCATTCTCAGCTATTTACAGAAGAAAATAAAATCATTTGAAACTATTAATATGCAAGTGAGAAATTTTTAAAAGAACGCTGTCATAGGTTTAACATTAGCGGTCCAGTTTCTTCGCTTGAATAGTGTAAGCTCTTAACTCTCAAGCTAATGTTAATCCTATGAGAGCGTTGTTTACATATTTCCTTGTAGCATTTTAATTATTATTAAATGATTTTTATTTTTAAAGAATTTTTTTTCTTTTGCATAGGGTATCTGCGGTCGATAACTTTTATTGTGCGTGATGAGAGGGGGGGCGGGCGTCAAAATCCATATTTGTTCCGGGCTCAAAAAAGGCTAGTTTCGGCCCTGGTAAAAAAAATGTTTACATGAATACAAAAGCGGCACACTTAACATAATTTGGTGAATCTTAATTTATTTTATAATTCTATATCGAGAATTATCACCAATAGATTTAAATCTCCTACTTGAAATAGAAAAAAGTAATGTCATTGTTGGACTAGTTATTGTGAAGTTTTATTGAACTTGTTAGTTACTGCGATGTTTTGTTCGAAGTTGCGAATTTCAAAACCTGTAAAAACCCGAATGTGATTATTCTGTTCTAAAACATGCTGATACGCTCTTTGTTGCAACAACGTCATAATTCAAAAATCGCGATTTTTTAGTTCTGATGTTGAAGTAAATGATCGATATATTATTTCAACTCTGTGAAATTTTTGTCAATCAGCAAACAAGAAAGAAGAGGCGAATTTTCTGAAGTTTTATGATCTGTTTAAAATCGTAGAATCTTTGTCAAAAGATGACTTTGATAAAATTTTCTTTTGTTACACACACAGAGCTTTAGGCAAGGAAGTGTGTGTGTGTGTATGTGGGGGGGGGGGGGGGTCTGGATGCCCTTCCCGAATGAGGTAAGAGTTTACTGAATAAATCATATGCATACAGTCAAATCCGGTCAAATCTGTTGACTACCGTAAAGATTGGTAAAAAATTTAGTTTTTGTCAGGTTTTCGACTTAGCTTTCATAATAGTATCGTATTTATTTAATTTTCATTTAAGGCAAGATTCCGTTATAGACAGGTTCATTTTTCACAGGGTTAGAGTATACAGTGTATATGTATAGGGAAATGAAGTTTTAACTTAAATAAAAGCTTATAATATATAAATAGTTTCTCTTTTGCAATATCTTCTAAAACAGTTGTCGTTTTCTACTTTAAAGTATACACATTTGGGGAGCATACTTGTATATGCTGTATATTCTAGCAAATATCGCAAAGCTCAAACATATTTACACACAGAAATGTTATTTAATAAATAACTGAAATAGTTATGCCACAATAATAAGTAACATTTGCATTAACAAATATTCTGGATTTATGTTTGAGCTGTGTGTTAAATGCTGAAATACATGGTATGTTACTACTAAGAAACAATCTAGGTTATTTAACACTTATTTACATTTTATTTCCGTAGAAAACTTTTTTTTTTTTTTTTTTTTTTTAAATTAAGAGGCGGGGTTTAGTTGAGGTTCGAGTATTTTGGGTTCGGGTCGAAATGTGGAGGATGAAATTTTTTGTCGTGCTCAGATCTCGTTTTTGGTTCGAATCTACCCTGTATCGAGTTGGGCAAACAAAACTAAACCCGACTGATAGCTTGAATCGGATCCGGCTAAACTGAATATTTTTTCAGAGAGGTTCGAATTGACTTATATTTTACGAGTTGGGTTAACTTAAATTGCTTTTGGTGGGTGGGTTCGATTCTACCCGATTTCTCAAAATATTCTCCAAAATATACTTAAAAATGAAACATTATATTACTTGGGTATCAAGGAGCACATATACAGAAATATTGTTTTTTCTTCATAAAAAATATAATTGATACTAGAAATACAATTGTAGGCTACTTTTCCATTATTCTATTGTGGATTTTTATGTTTATTTTTTCAGTTTTGGGGTGGGATTGGGTTCGGATTGAAACCTGTCCGTTCTGGGTCGAAGTTTGTCAGATTAGGATCAATTAATCCAACTAATTTTTTTAAACTGGTTCAGGCTGAGTGGATATATAATTTACAGGTTCGGGTCGGGTATGACACAAACCACGCAGGATTCTATGCTCTCAAAATAATCCGTGAGTTAAACTAATTTTTCCCTTGATTATCTTTTATTAAAACATGAAAATTTGCGCTTTTTTACCCATTCCCCTCCCCACACATATATATATATATATTATATGCCCGACCCGCGCAGGACTCTAATCCGGCCAACCTGTCGGGATATTATGCCCCCTCCCCCCCACCCGTAGGGCAAGTTTTGTCGCCGCCCCTGACTGCAACCTTAATGTTAAACCTATGGGAGCGTTCTTTAAAAAACATTCTCGCTTGCATTTTAATAGTTTTAAATGATTTTTTTTCTATTTTCGTTGCATATTTTTTAAATTTTACTTTCGGTTATGTTTACGTGTTTGGATTTTTTAACTGCAAGACAATTTTATCAAAATTCCATCTATATATATACATTTTTGTATCAAACGACAAACAAAATTTCCATTTGGCGCCCTCTTCGCCTGGGGCCGAAACTAACCTTTTTACACCCGGGGCAAGCATGGATTTTGCCCCCCCCCCTCTTCCGCAAAGTATATTTACAAAGAGAATTTTACTGATTTTCTAATAGCCGACTTATTTAAAAATTTAAAACATGTAATCTTAAAATATGTAATACTGAACTACGTAATCTACAATGGCGGATCCAAGGGGGAGGTCACGGGGGTCATGACTCCCCTCTAAACACCAACAAAAATAGTCTAAAGATCATTTAAAAAATAAAATATACAGTTAGAGTCCCGATTATCCGAGTCCTGCTTAACCGAGTTTCCACTTTCACCGAGTTATTTTTTTCTGATGGACTGATGGCTTCTATTATTATGAAACAGCCATTATAAAAGAAGTGTTAGGTGAAGATGAAACAGCAGTCGTAAAAAGTTAGAACTCTGATTTTCTGGTCAGAATGGGAAAAAAAATGGCCATAATTTTTTTTTTTGGCAAAAAAAAAAAATGGCCATTTTTTTTTTTCCATTCTCACCAGAAAATCAGAGTTCTAACTTTTTACGACTGCTCTTTCATCTTCACCTAACACTTCATTTATAATGGCTGTTTCGTAATAATAGAAGCCATCAGTCCACCAGAAGAAAATGATCCATTCCAAAGGTATAAGCCTTCATTTGGGGCCCGGGCCCCGGGGCACATGCCCCCTCTGCCACACCTTAGTTTCGGCCCTGGCCATTCGTTCTTACGCCCGAGCAAGTGCCGCCCCCTCTACCCTAAACTAGAAAAACTATTACCTAAACTACTAACCTGAAAAAGTTAGAAAATTGCCCCCCCGGGTGACAATTATCACTCCCTCCTATCTTTAATTTTTTTTATATGTTATAAATAATATATATCAGATTTAAAAAATTTGCTTGCGGTCCCTCTCATCTCCCGCGTATTTTAAATACACTTAGTCGACATTAACTTAGATTACATTCTAATATATTACAAGTTATATTTAAAATACATATAATTGGAATTGACCTACAATTCATTACGGGTTAACTGGATTATACAATTAAAAACGTAATTTAAATCATCTTTTAATCCATTGCAGGTTAATTAGATTATATAATTAAAAGAGTAATCGAAATCCGCATGTAATCGATTAAAATTAATCTAATTAAATCTTAAAATGTTAAATAAGAATTGATTTGTAATCCTTTACACAATTATCGGGTTATACAATTCAAAAGCTTAAATTGAAATTACTTTTCAGTGCTCTGCGTGTTAATCAATTGCATTATGAGGTGATTATAATGTATTTTAATTTAATCAATAATTTCATTACTCTGTAATCAGATTCTGCCCCAACACTGGTCATATCCATTGAAAATTATTCATATTTTATCTGTTTCGTTTAAATTTTTAAATCGGGTTCGACAGCCCGTGGATTTTTTTTTCTTTGTTGTTGTTGCCCCAGCTCGCCCGTTAAAAATATGTCCTAACTAATGCTGCCGGGCTGACCAGTTTGAAAGTTTCCCTCCATTACGATGGCCCCATGCCAACCACTAAACGTTCTTTGATAAAATCAAACACAAATTCTTGAGAATGCCCCTCCCCCCCCCACCACACACACAGACTACTTTCTTATCTAGCTTATATCTTTCCTCATCTGTGAGCTCGCCTTTCTGCCATTTCCGAGGGCATTTCTCATTTCTGCTTTTGCCTTCCCGCCTTCCCCAACTTCCGTCAAAACTGAAGACAGCGAGAGGAAGAAGACAGAATGGCGACAAAATAGATTTTTCTCGAGATTTTTAATTCGAGATTACACTTGATTATACATGATTATACTATGATTATATTGATTACATGTGATTACGTTAAGATTTCATTGATTACCACCGATTACATGTGATGACATGATTACGCATGATTAAGACTTGATTACAGTATGATTTCACTGATTACAGGAACGGTTGTACGAGATTACACCCCATTGAGAGACCCCTCGGCACTGCCACCCCGAGTGGCACTTTCCACCCTGTTTACAGGGTGGTCGTTCAGAGACGAAATCACGTGATAAGGGCTACCCCGGGTTACCGTTCAGGAAGGAAGAAAGTGAGCGTGTTCAGAAGTGCACTTCGCGCCGCGCGCGCGCTCAGAAGTTTATGCCATGGAGTAGGTCTTATCGAAGAAAGGAATTTTAACATAATTCAATTATTTCATTATTTTTATGGTTCAAAAAAGGTAAAACCAACGACTATATTTCTTTATCCTTCCAAAACATCGTTTTCGTAACAGGAATACATGCCTATGTTCACTCAGATAAAATCTAAAATAGTCGGGAAAAACATCACGTGACCTTCTTTATCTACTTTAGCCCATTTAGCATTTAAAATTAGTTAACCAACCGCACGCAAACTCCGCGCGAGCTGCTCAAAAAAATTGTGTGGGCGATTTGATCACGTGATTGTGCGTTTTCTGCTTATGTGTTATTAGTTGTGCTTTGTTTGGTAGGTTGATTGATACAATTTAAGAATTCAACTGGTGATCTAAAAATTTTAACTTTTTAACAATTTTCTTTTTATTTATTTAAAAATGATTTATCAGTTGATTTATATCTTCTGTGATAAATAGAATGCTGTTAGTAAACCAAGATTCTGATATCAACATATGAGATTTGTTTGTAATCTACTATACTGGATGGATTTCAATGGAATTTGCACTGTTAGTTAGACAGTTTTTCAGAGTAGGTTTGAATATATATATTTCTTATTTTATGATTGCATATTTTAATACCGTGTGGATAACAGACCAAAATACATCATAAAACATGAGAAATAAATGGCATTCAAAATTCTGTTAGTATAAGCAAAATACTTACTTATACTTTCAGTAAAAAATTTATAAACATGCTAATCATACTTTATTCATTACAAACTAGACAGCAGACCTATATATTTTATCTCTTTAAAAAATATATGTACAGATATTTTTAGTTAAAATAATTTACAACTATTACATTTTATTTTTATGATGTTCAAAGTAGAATATGATTTCTAGCCTAGTCTCGATAAAAATTCACTCGTAAAGTACTCAAAAAACAAACAAACAACAACAAAAAAAAACAAGGAATTATTCTACGTGCAAAAGGATATTTTCGCACAATATATATTATTTTTTCATTTGGATATGCTTAATGTTTATATCATTATACATATACATACTACATATATAATCACTTAGAAATAAAACTTTGAATATTTAAAAGGCTAAAACTTTCATCTCGAAATACCTCATTTTCTCACATTTAAATGAGTATTTTATTATTATAATAAAAATACACGTGCCTCTGTATAACAAAAATAAAAAATATATCTTCATCAAAAATATCTTATTCATTATGAAAAATATAAAACAACCAATAAACAAAACAAAAAAAAAATTGTGACACAATGTGGGACTGGAGGGATTCGAACCCACAATCCTTACTCTCGAGTTCACTGCCTTATCCATTCGGCCATCCAGCACACGTTCCTTTTGCAACAAAATATCTTTATAATTAGCACCTTAATTAATCAAATCCATGATCTGTTCCTGAACATACTACGTGTTATTCCATACATGATATGGACCCACTCCATGTTCCTGTCTCCTGAGCTCGCGCGCGTGCTTCTTGAACACACTCAGTGTCACACCGAGTGGCTTTTTTCCACCCTCAAAGTTTTCTGGGGTGATTTGATCACGTGGGGGGTTTTGGGGGGTTTGTTTATATTAGACTTGAATACATCTTGTATACGAGTGATGTTGTTTAATCTTTATTTCCGTTTACCTGGTAGGTAAACGACAGAAAGTTCATGTAAGTTTTAATTCATCATGTTCTCAATGTAAGTTTTAATTCATCATTCATAAGTTTTAATTAACATGGGGAAATAAAAATTACGAAGTGTGCTGAGTAGAGCATTGTGAAAATGCATTTTTTTTGCATGTGTGTGTGTAATGTAATAACCTTTTTATATATATTTCCATCATTTGCATTACAAGATTTCATGATTAATTTTTCTTAACTTTAATTTTAATTAGTGAGAAACATAAAATCTCAAAAATATCCGAAATAATTTGAGAGATTATTTAATAGTCCACAGAATGAAAATTCCAACTAAGCGATCATCTTTATTGTTATTATTAACAAAAATGTTACTTTTTGAAATAGATATTTATGTAATATATATTATTGTTTCAGCAATATTATATTCTAGTACAAGTATATTATTTTGAAATTACTATGCTAGTTTATTTTTTAATATATAAATGAAGTAATTTTATGTGTGCATTCTGAATAATCCTATTAAATATATCTTTGTTTATATCAGTAGAAAAAATTTGCTTCCTATTATTTTTGCTTTTCCATATTTACAAACAAAGTTTTTATCTTATGTAAATCTATCTTCTCTTGTAATAAATTTATCACTTCTGAAATATCATAAATTGGGTTGAATAAACAGTTTACTCAGATTGAATTAAAGTTATTTCAATATGTAGCTCAGATTTAAATCAGTAGCACTGATATAATGTTCAAAATGTATTTCTAGGCAAGTAGCTCTCAATGTAATGAAACTAAAAGAGTATTTATTTATATTTTTACAGCAAAATTAAATATATTCATAATGTTATTCATAACTTTTTTTAATAAATGAAATATTATACTACTCATTACAATTACTACTTCATTTTAAATTAGTAGTTATCGATGACTCTCTTTTATTTTGGAACACTTAATGAGTTTATAATAGATGAAACTTTTCAGACACTGGCATAAAATGAAATTATTTACTGAAAAATAAAGGACGCTTTAATATGGTTGTTATCTAAAAATGTACAGTTAATATAACTTTCCTAATCTCAAATGAACTTAATATCAAAATATTAATTTAAAATGTATAACATACTACAGTTATCACTGAAGATATGATTTTGACTGTTGAAAGAAAATGGACTGAATAATGAAGAATGGAGGAAAGATATAGTGTGGAATTTTTATGACAGCTGGCTACACTTGGAGGCAGGAGTTTAGTTCGATATTCTGTCTTTGAGTGTAACTTGCTAGTTCTTTATATAATATGATCTTCCCAACCAACACTATAGTATTTTGAGCTTGCTGTTGGCCTAGATGTCATCTACACCACTCTTGCTGTTTCCCTGGTTTCATTTATCCTACAGTTTATATGTCACAAATGGATCTACATTTACAATAAATTAATATTATTAAGTTCATTTGGCATTTGCAAAATTATTTTACTTGTACATTTTTTGAATAATAACTCTATTAAAAAGTTAAAAATTTTCATCAAGTGTATTTTTAGTTTATACCTTTATCCGAAAAGTGTTGTTCATTAGGAATTCTAAAATTAGTAAGAGTTATTTGTAGCAACTAAATTTAAATAAAGTTATTCATAGGAGTTTAATATTTTCATTGTTTAATAAAGAAAGTACAATGTGTGCATATTACAAGAAAGTATTTTTGTAGTTTTATCTTTTCTAACTCGTAGTATCACTAAATAGCAAATTTTATGCATAAAACTAGTCTTCCTATACTAAAATCTTTAAGATTTTTTCCACTTTTAAATCTTCAGAGACTGATTTTATATTAAAGAAGTAAATACTTCAATTTTTACTATTCATGTACTTTTTAAAAGTAAAGTTTATTATTTTAAGTAAGTAATCTTTGCTCTAATTTTATGCTGTCTACATAAGTGCTTATTGATTAGGGTACAGATGTCATATTCGCCCCATATTGGCGCGATTTTTTTCTGTCGCCAACATCATATAGGCAACGGGTACTTAACTTTGCGCCAAAGTGATTGATGTGGTAACCCGGATTATGTTGTTTATGCTGTTGATGTTTTCGCCAAATTGGCAACCGAAAAAAATCGCACCAATATGGGGCGAATATGACATCTGTACCTTGATTAGTTATGTTTACATATATATTCAAAGTATAGTTGTATTTATTCAATCTTTCATTACTTTAAGATAAATTCAATGCATTTAAAATATATACTTTAAAAAAAAAAGAAGAAAGTTGTTTGACATGTGATGGTGTTCTCATAAGTTATAGAATTTCTAATAAAGAAATAACCTTTTGTTAACCTTTATTATTTTTGTTAATCCCATAATTAAAAGAATTTTTGGTACTTTTCGGTTAGCCGGATGCCAATACATGTATGTGTTGTGAAGGTAATCTGTTCAAACTTATTGAATTGATTATCTTCACAACAGTATGTATATATACAATATACACTATATGGCCAAAGGTGACCGATCACTTGTGATTTTTGACGTTTTATTAAATATCTAGAAAAATACTTGAGGAATCAACCTGAAACTGCAGGTGTGTAAACAGTATAGTACAGGTCATATATTTCCGTGAAGATTTTTCCCCCAAAACCCCATTGGGGGGGGGGGGGGGGGACCATCAACAAATTGAAAAAGAATGAATATCTTTTGGATAACCCTGTAAAAACTAATGTAGCAAAAGTGTTCAAACTCGAGATTATTAATAAGTGTCTTATTGTAATAAACTGTGTTCATTTTTATGAGGATAGCATTTATACTCGTCGAGAAATTAAGGTTTTTATAAAAACAGTCCCAAATTTCACCAAGTTTTTTGCTTATAATTTGCAGAGTTCTTAATATCAAAAAAAGAGTTCTTCTCAGAAAATATGACAAACAGCATTGTACACAATACTCTGCAATCAGAATTATAAAATCATAAAAATTGGATGAAAAATGAGCATGTTTACTAAAAATTGTTTAACAGGGTTGGGTTGGGTTGATTGTTGACGGCCAATTATCTACACGAGGGATATAGGCCCTAGGGGGAGTGCCTTCCGTGGAGGTCTTTCTAAGGGAACCTAATCCGTATTAACGCATGGAAATCCACGGTTCGAAGAAAACCACGAAAACTCCGAACGATTAGGCCGACGGGCACGATTGGGTTCGAACCCAGCACCTTCCGTCTACCAGCTTCGAGAGCAGAACCTCTCAGCCACTGGTGGGGCCAATTGTTTAACAGATAAGGGGTTGTATCAAATATCTGTTGATTAGTGCCAAGATAGCGTACACAATATTGCATGTACTACTATATTTGGATACAACCCCTCATCTTTTTCAGAATTTTCAAGCTATGATTTTGAGACTTTCACAAAAGTTGCTCGATATACTTAGCTAATACATTATGCATATTACATTTTGATTGCATTCGCGCATGTGCAGTGAAACATTTTTTAGTAAACCTGCTCATCTTTCATCCAATTTTTATTATTTTTTAATTCTCATTATAGAGTATTGTGTACAATGCTGTTTGTCATATTTTCTGAAAATAACTTTTTTTTATATTAACTCTGCAAATTATAAGCAAAAAACTTGGCAAAATTTGGGACTGATTTTATAAAAACCTTCATTTCTCTACTACTATACATGCTATCCTCATAAAAATGAACACAGTATATT
Source organism: Maratus speciosus (assembly GCA_963932465.1). Classification (NCBI taxonomy): domain Eukaryota; kingdom Metazoa; phylum Arthropoda; class Arachnida; order Araneae; family Salticidae; genus Maratus; species Maratus speciosus. The sequence continues at coordinate 559,482,096 of OZ010794.1, read as the reverse complement.
ACAATAAGACACTTATTAATAATCTCGAGTTTGAACGCTTTTGCTACATTAGTTTTTACAGGGTTATCCAAAAGATATTTGTTCTTTTTCAGGAATTATCCTGAAGCTCCAGGTGTGTAAACAGAATAGTACAGGTCATAAATTTCAGTGAGGATTTTTTCCTGAAGCCCATAGGGGACCGTCAACAAATTGAAAAAGAATGAATATCTTTTGGATAACCCTGTAAAAACTATTGTAGCAAAAGCGTTCAAACTGGAGATTATGATTAAGTGGCTTATTGTAATAAACTGTGTTCATTTTTAGGAGGATAGCATGCATTCTCATAGAGAGATTAATTTTTTATAAAAACAGTCCCAAATTTCGCAAAGTTTTCTGCTTCTAATTTGCAGAGTTCTTAATATAAAAAAAGTTCTTTTCAGAAAATGTGACAAACAACATTGTACATAATACCCTGCAATCAGAATTAAAAAATAATAAAAATTGGATGAAAAATGAGCAGGTTTACTAAAAAATGTTTCACTGTGCATGCAATCAAAATATAATATGCATAATGTATTAGCTAAGTATATAGAGCAACTTATGTGAAAGTCTCAAAATCATAGTTTGAAAATTATCGTCGATAGAATAAGCTCAAAATCCGTTGCTCCCAAAAAGATGAGGGGTTGTATCAAATATCTGTTGACTAGTGCCAAGATAGCATACACAATATTGCATGTACTACGTTAACACAAAGAAGCTATTTATCTATTTTTATATACAAACAGAAGTAATTTGTATAAAAAAAATTATATATATATACTATATGATTATATAGATAAATACATATATAAAAAAGAATAAAAGTTCACCAAGTTTGTTTATATAGCTATTTATGACATTTGGTAATAAATCTCATTTTCTGAAGCTTGAAATGCAGCAAGCATTAAAAAAAAAAAAAAAAAAAAAAAAAAAAAAAGAGCAAAAGCCAATATAACAGAAAAGGGTATAATCTTACAGTTTGGCAACAGTTTTTTGGTCAACGGGATAATCAAATACTGCCCAGAAAAGTACCAATTTGGAAATTTAAATGTCAAACTAGAGTTATTAAGAATAGTGCGTCATTTATATTTCTAGTATAACAACTGCAGCAACAGTATTTATTGCCTTTTGCAATTTTTTTTTTCATTTTTATCGATCTTCAGAGCTTTGGTAATGATATCCGATATCACAGATTCAGGGTGGTGGGTACTACTTACACCTCGCTTTCAGTGGCTCTGTATAAAAGTCTGGTACTTTTATGTTAGCTGGGTACAAATTTTTTCTCTCACCAATAGTAGTAGCTTTTAGTTTTCGTGTGTGAAGATGTTATATTCTCGTTTGTGGTGCTATTTCTTTCTTGTATTTTAAATGAAATAAGTGAAAGCATATATTTTAAAGAAAAGTTGTGTGTTTTAAATAAAATGAGAGAAAGGTTTATATTTTAATTAAAATGAATGCAGTGTGAATAATGATGGTGGTAATAATATTTGACTATTTAAAATTGCATCAATTCCTTTTTCTCGAAAATAATAAAAGGATAATAATATAGTTTAAATAAGGTAGTATTTTTTCCATTGGTTTTTTTTTTTTTTGTTAAATATACGAGTGTTCATAGACAATTTGCATGCAAAGTAGGTACAGTAGACTCTCTCGAATCCGCAACCCTAAAATCTGCAACTCTCTAAAATCCACACATAATTTACAGATGTAAACAATGAAACTTTCAGTTCAGATGTAGGGACAAAATTTGACTTTTTTAGATTTATGTCAATTCTATATATATTTTAATCTGTACTTTTTGTTAATATTACTGAATTTGTGCTTTTCAAGAAGGAAGAATAAATTTATTTCTGAAAAAAATCAAGATATTGCTGGCATCACTGGTAATCGCAATCTTTTTACCAAATGTATTTAATCATTAATCAAGTTGTTTTGATTATTAAGTCTGGGCAAACCTGAATTAAAACTTCCTTATTTTATTATTTTGATTTGAATTAGTAGGGTGTAACTTTATGAGGAAAGTTTCATTGAATAATTTAGGGAAAATCATCTCATCTTTATAATTAATATTTAATTATACATTGATTATTTACTTGACCTTTGCTTTTAATCATTTAAAAAAATTATCTAATTTTTTATTATTTTAGTTTATTGCTTAATTATTTTAATATTTTACTATACTGTAAGCATTCATTATAATTTCGATTGCATTATTAATCACATTCAAATTACTGTTTAAAAAATGTAAACAAAGCAATGACCAGAAATCCACAAAATTCTAAAATCCGCACAACCTCTGGTCCCAAGCTGTGTGGATTTGAGGGAGTCTACTGTATCTTATTTAACATACTAGAGATATCCATTATTAATGTTTCTTTAAAATACACTTATTGGATATTTTGGTACTTTCTTGTTAAAGCAGCCCCAACTATTATAATTATGCCAAGGTCACAGTTAAAGTTTCGACAATCTCCTATATAGGCCACATCGGTGTTGAATTCAGACACTTTCTCTGGGAGGGAAGTCTATGGCTCTGGGTGAGGAAGGGGGGGGGGGGGGCATTATAGAGTTCCAGGTAGCGGTGGGCATCTTATTGCTCTTGTGGGAGTGCCTCCCCCAGGCTACCTCCTGAATTCAACAATGTGCCATAGTGCCATATATATTTGACGATTCATCCTTAGGAATTGCTATATGAAGGAAGTACCTATATTTTTGTGGTAATAAAAGATGTGTGGAATTATTAATTCTGGGTAACTCTGATAATTAAATAAGTAAGAGAAGTCCTGAAATTTTTAGAAAATATGCCTCAGATCAAATTAACATTGATTGAACGAGAAATTTTACTTAATAAATGAAAGCAAATATATAGGGGAAGACAGGGTACAATGAAACATTACTTGTAAAATCAGTCAAATTTGTCACAGAGAGTTACAATTTATATACATGGTATACAACTATATGTTCCAGTTACTGATGTGATTTGGATACATTCACACTTCTACAACATTAGCAATAGAAGATTATTGGTTTTACACTACTGAAAGTAAGTTTCTTTACTAAAAGTAATTTTGTCTCTTTTTCGTTGTTGTTATATGTAATAATTATTTTTTCTATACATTGTTATCTTTGGATTGTTGTCTTCATATTTCCAAAACAAATAAAAATAAATGTTAGAAATTTGTAAATAAATTTTTACTTAGTAACCTCAGTGTGGGGGTAAACTGAGGTTGAAACACTTGCAGACGGGGTACAATGAAACATGTTCGTTATAGTAATAATGCAGTAGTAAATAGAATATATTAGAAGTAAGAGTAAGATAACAGAAAAAAAGGAGTTTTGTTCTAACCAAGCCAGTAAAAAATGCTTTTATTAAGCAATTAAAAAGTAAAAAGAGGAAAAAAGTTAAGAAGGAATTGTTTTCAAAACAAACTCTGCCTGCTACAGAGTCTGAAGAAGATTGTGATTCTCGTATATATGTATCAAATATTTGAAAATTCATTTGATATTAAAAAAGTTTTGAAATGGTGACGACGTGCAAACTGGAGGTCTGCACGGGCCCGGCAGAATAAAGGCAAATTTTCAAACAAGCTAGGCCAGCAGAATTAGGACAATTTTTTCAACGGGCCGGGCTGATAAAAAATTTAAATGGGCCTACCAGCTCGATATAAAAATTTAAACAAAGTTAATAAAATATGAGCCATTTTCAATGAATATGATTTTCACAAGAATAAGTATAAATGTACGTCACAAGCCGATGCTAGTTTGACAACATGAATACAGAAATATAATATTCAGCGTAGAGATCGGCATCTGACAGTTACTAGGTGTCTGAGGCTGGGCTTAATTTTTTCAGCAGACTCATGCCGCACAGATATCAGATTTTAATTTTTTTTCTACATAGTAGAGCCAGACCGAAACTGGACTTCATTTTTCTCAGGATGTGTAAGGCGGGCACCATGTATTGTAAAAAAAAATTGGTACTTACGTATTAAAGCCACCGCAGCTATAATAAGTAGATATATACATAAATATACACATATATAGGTACTTTTCAGTTAGCCAGGTGCCAGTATTATATATACGCATATATATATATAAATATATATTTATGTACATATATATGTGTATGCATACATATGTATATATATGTGTGTGTGTATATATATACGTGTATGTATAACACTGGTGCCTGGCTAACCAAAAAGTACCCATATATATATATACATAAATATACATGTCACATTTTAACGAAATGACAGTATTCACTGAAATTAACTTTATTAAGTTTTATTTAAATAATCAAAAAGATGGCACTCAATTTCCATAGCTGCTTACAGGTTAGACTTCAGATACCAAGTGGCGTAGAGGTATATCTCTGAAATTGCTCATCTCCTAGGGTTACCAGTTAAAAAGGGCCATGTGTTTCTATTAATTTAACGATAAATCTGGATTAGTTGGCTACCCCGCCAAACCCGTGATTATCAGTCATTGGGCCCGTATCCAAATTGAGGGATGATTCATTACAAAAACTAATCAATAGGTCCAATCTTTATAATTTTCTTACATACACATATTTATATATATAAGCTGCAGTGGCGTTAATACGCAAGTACCAAAAAATTACTTGCGATAATTAACTTCTCTTAACGGAATCTTTGGAAATACACCTTAAAGTTTCTCCCAAATTCAGTGCTCAACAATGCAAGCTTTCTGACACATTTTTAACTGTAAAGGCATAAAATTGACAGGCCTGATTATTAAAGGGATTTGGAATCGAATAACGTTTTCCATTTTTGATAAATAAAATATGGTACTTCTTAGTCATCCCGTCGACCAAATTACTGTCGCCAAATTGTAAGATTAAATGCCAATAATGGCCAATAAAACCATTAATTCAACGTTTTATTTGCATTTTTTATTAATGTTTTACTAATTTATTTGTTCTTTCGTTATTTAAAATAAAAATTATGTCAATGTGTATAATTTGGCGAAATTGGTCGACGGGATAACTAAGAAGTACCTAAAATACTTATTGAGATATAAGAGATTCTTGTCACGTGACTGCAGGTTTTTCCCCTTTCCCATGCTATCGCTTCTGGAAAATTTGATTCAAAGCACTTACTTTGCCAGTACTTTCTCAAAGATGTATTGCTTTTATCAAAAAATGGACAACGCCCTTCTATTACATAGTTTCTGAATAAGAACACCTGCCAATCTTATGTGTTTCCGAAAAGAAGTAAATTCAGAAAGTAGCTCTTTTAGATTTGAGGAAAGCCTTAATAAATGACAGAGAAATATTTTCACAACACTAATTTTTATTATACAGTACCGGACCTCAAATCCGGACTGGTCGGGACCGCGGTCGTTCCGGATTTCGGAATTTTCCGGATTTTAGGTCCTCAACCAAGACAATAAATAAACAGATACAGTACATGCCCTTGGCAAAATTTTACATGCCACGAAGCAATCTATACCGCGAATTGCCATGTTAGGCTTAGTGTAAATAAAGCCAAAAATACAAATTACAAAAAGTAATTCAAAATAAAAATAAGTTTAAAAAAAAAATACTATTACTGCATATTCTTAGAAATATTAAAGCATTTTTTAGAAAATGAAAATGCGTTGTTGCTCGCGAGTTAGGCCTAGGAATCTATATCGCGGATTGCCATATGAGGTATAAGTAAACAAACATAAACATAAATTAAAAAAAAAATAATTTAAAATAAGAATAAGAATTTTTTTAATCCTGCACATCAAATTATCAGAGTTGTATAATATAGACGCACGCACACACGCTGTGCGCGGAAAATTTTCCGCAAAGTTCGGAACTTTGCGGAAAATTTCTTAGGGGAAAAAAAAAAAAAAAAAAAAAGCAAATTTTGTTCTTTAATACCGAAAAATTAAAAATGTTCCCCAATTTTATGTACGAGTTATTTATTGTTTGACAGGAGTGATTCTGTTCCGAATTTTCCGAAAATTTAAGGCATTCGGCCCCGAAAATTAAAACAAATCGGCCGTCAGTCCAAAAATTCAGATATAAAAAATATCACTGAAATATATTGTGGATTACAACAAATGGTCGCCGAAAATAAACCAATTCCGTCAATCGTTTGCAGAAAAAATACCCACTTTTGTCAAAACATCGAGGATAAAAACGCAAATTTCATTAAAGGACCGCGGAAAAAAACGCGAATTTCTTTAAAGAATCGTGGGAAAAAATATTCTTTTATCAAAGAATCGCAGAAAAAATGCAAATTACGTCAAAGAAGCGCAGGATAAAAAAAGAATTTCGTAAAAGCATAGCGGAAAAAGCGCGAATTTTGTCAAAGGTTCGTGAAAAAAAACGCAAATTTCGTAAAAGAATCGTGGAAAAAACTAATTTCGTTAAAGGATCGCGAAAGAAACACAAATTTCGTAAAAGGGTCGCGGAAACAGCGCGCGTTTCGTCAAAGAATTGCGAAGAAACACGAATTTCCTCAAAAGGCCACAGAAAAAACGCGAATATCGTCAAAGGATCGCGAAAAGAACAAATTTCATCCAAAAATACGTAAAAAAAAAACAAATTTCGCAAAAGCATAGCGGAAAAAGCACGAATTTTGTCAAAAGATCGCGAAAAAATGCAAATTTCGTCAAAGAACCGCGGAAAAAAATTAATTTCGTTAAAGGATCGTGAAAAAACGCGAATTTCGTCAAAAGGTCACGAAAAAAAGCGTGAATTTCGTCATAAGATCGCGAAAAATCCAAATTTCGTCAAAGGATGTGAGAAAAAAAGCGGAAATTTCGTCAAAGAATCGCGAAAAAAACCGCAAATGTCGCAGAAAATCGGAAATTTCGCTAAATGATCGTGGAAAAAATGAGAATTTCGTCAAAGTACCGCAATAAAAAATCATCTGTCTCTTTAATGATGATACCTATGAATGAACCTCTCCTTACAAAATGTGATTCAATTGTTTCAGAAGCAATGTCCATTATTGCATTTTGTGAGAAGAGGTCAAAATATTAAGGATTGGGCTGTTTCTAAATGCATTGACAAAATAACTGATAAGAATTTACCCCTTCTTATCATGGATTTTTAGCTTTATAATTTTTTAGCCAACATAATTATTCTGTAATTAATATTAATGCATTTTAAATTTAATTAAATTATTTATTATATTTAATTATGATATTTTCGTAATTATTTTGAAACTACTGTTTAAAATTCATACCGTCAAAGTAGCATAACACGTTATTTTATTAAAATTAATTTGCAGAAAATTTTTGACCCAATATTTATGTGCGCAGAAAGTTTTTGATTTTATACAAGTCTGCACATTATTAGGAACATAAAAACATTTTTTAGAAAATGAAAATACATTGTTGTTTGCGAGAACCGAATTAGACTAATTGACGAATTTCTTTCAAATTTTCAGCAAGTTACAATAATAGTGAATTAGCTTGTGTAACAAATTTTTATTAAATTATGATAAGTTATTAGAAAGCTAGGGTACCTCTAAAAAAAAGGCCTTTAGATGAAAAGAAAGTAAAGAAAAATGACATATCTATCCGCTGTTTGTTTTGCTTATTCAACATGTTTATTTAACTGCGTGAAGTGGAAAGTCAACGTTATCAGAATGTGATCATTAGCTTTCGATGGACAGCTTGTTTTGTTATGGAGAAAGGAACTTTGCATAGATTTTTTTTTCTCTTTGAGTTAAAGAAAAGAATTTTTTGGTACGGTGCTTACAAACAGAATTTTTTCGAAAAATGAAATTTGTTGAACATATTAAAAGTGAGGGTAGGGCATTGTAAAATATTTTTATATATAAATATTATAAATATATTCTACGAACCTTTTTAAAAATAATTCTTTCTTGTGGTTATCTATTTATTCTTTTTACATTTTCTATATAAATTAAGAAAAGGGTTTCTTTTTAAAATAAATTTAAAATGTGTGCACACACTAACTACGATAATTCTGTTTGAAAATTTGGATTAAAACTAATGAATGAAAAACATTGCAATAAAATAAAATTGCTGAGTCTAGTTTGGCTCGCACTGTGTTACGCGCGCACGTAGCGCCATCTATGGACGTTTTTACGAGATATTTATTCGAGATCATCGCGGAATTTCAGTTTTCTTTTTTCCATTCCGGATTTTGGGTCGTCCGGATTTTAGGATTCCGGATTTGAGGTCCGGTACTGTACTACAGCTTCAAAAGTTATGATGTTTTTAACCCTCCTTTTCTTCTTTTATTCTAAGCCACATTAATTTTTTAATGAATACTTATTTGAATGTTGAAATGTCTAAGAATCGAAGTAATTGTTTATGTTGCTATTGTACATTTTCTGTCTTGCGAACACATAATAATTTTAAAATTTACTGTAAAATTATTTCATAAATATGTACCAAAAATAGGAACCAAGATATTATCTAGATACACGGCAGTGTGTCAGCCAAGTTCGCCTGACATAGCCGTGTGTTATTTACACGAACCATTTCGAGCTGTTTTCGTCAAATTTCGATGCTCTACTACTGAAAATCTATGAGACCTACGTACTTGTTATACGAAATGTGTAGTAAGGCCACCCTAATTACCTAAAATCCAAAATTTTATAAATGACGCATAATTAGTTTCCGAGATAATGACATTTGAAAATGTCTGATAATCGATAATTTTACCACTGACTGACTGACTGACTCACTCATCAAAAAGATCTCGTATATCTACTGCAGCTACAGACTTCAAATTTGGTGCGAAGTTCGTTTACACTATAAAACTAAGGAAAAAAATTAAAAAAATGAGAAAATCGATGAATTACCCACCTGGGGGTGCCCATTTTTACTTTAACATTACGTCTATTAGGCGAAATTTTAATTTGTCTTAGGAGGGGACGCTGTTCTGTCGCCAAATACCGCCAAGTTTCTCGCCAACATGGCGATATATCGCCAAATTTGGCAACCAAAATTAATTGCCACAAGTGACGGCACCTTGGCGATATCTCTAATATTTCGCCAAATTCCCATAGACTTCCATTGTAAACTTATCTACTTACTGGGTGTTTATCTGGGTTTACTTGCTTACAGAAAAGCAACAAATTGATATATTTTAATAATTGAGATATTTTAAACAATTCTTTCTAAGTGAGCCCCTAATTAGGTTGGAGGAGTGAAATTTAGCATGCTGATAGCTAAACACCTCATATCAAATGACAAACCATAAAATTTTGAAAAAGTCGTACATTTAACCCTTTGCTCTCCCACATGTGTATTTTAAACAATTCTTTCTAAGTGAGTCCTAATTACGTTGGAGGCGTGAAATTTTGCATACTTATAGCTGAACACCTCACATCAAACGACAAACCATAATGTTTTGAAAAAGTCGTACATTTAACCCTTTGCCCTCCCACATGTGTATTTTAAACAATTCTTTCTAAGTGAGCCCCTAATTAGTTTGGAGGAGTGCAATTTAGCATACTGATAGCTGAACACCTCACATAAAATGACAAACCATAAAATTTTGAAAAAGTCGTACATTTAACCCTTTGCGCTCCCACATGTGTATTTTAAACAATTCTTTCTAAGTGAGCCCTAATTAGGTTGGAGGCGTGAAATTTTGCATACTTATAGATGAACACCTCATATGAAACGAGAAATCCTAAAATTTTGAAAAAGTCGTACATTTATCCCTTTGCGCTCCCACATGTGTATCTTAAACAATATTTTCTAAGTGAGCCCCTAATTAGGTTGGAGGCGTGGAATTTTGCATACTTATAGCTGAACACACATCAAATGAAAAACAATAAAATTTTGAAAAAGTCGTAGATTTAACCCTTTGGGCTCCCACATATGTATTTTAAACAATTCTTTCAAAGTGAGCCCCTAATTAGGTTGGAGGCGTGAAATTTTGCATACTTATAGCTGAGCACCTCACATCAAACGACAAATCATAAAATTTTGAAAAAGTCGTACATTTAACCCTTTGCGCTCCCCCATGTATATTTTAAACAAATCTTTCAAAGTGAGTCTCTAATTAGGTTGGAGGCGTGAAATTTTGCATACTTATAGATGAACACATCACATGAAACGAGAAATAATAAAATTTTGAAAAAGTCGTACATTTAACCCTTTGCGCTCCCACATGTGTATTTTAAACAATTCTTTCTAAGTGAGCCCTAATTAGGTTGGAGGCGTGAAATTTTGCATACTTATAGCTGAACACCTCACATCAAACGACAAATCATAAAATTTTGAAAAAGTCGTACATTTAACCCTTTGCTCTCCCACATGTGTATTTTAAACAATTCTTTCTAAGTGAGTCCTAATTACGTCGGAGGCGTGAAATTCTGCATACTTATAGCTGAACACCTCACATCAAACGACAAACCATAATGTTTTGAAAAAGTCGTACATTTAACCCTTTGCCCTCCCACATGTGTATTTTAAACAATTCTTTCTAAGTGAGCCCCTAATTAGTTTGGAGAAGTGCAATTTAGCATACTGATAGCTGAACTCCTCACATAAAAAGACAAACCATAAAATTTTGAAAAAGTCGTACATTTAACCCTTTGCCCTCCCACATGTGTATTTTAAACAACTCTTTCTAAGTGAGCCCTAATTATGTTGGAGGCGTGAAATTTTGCATACTTATAGATGAACACATCACATGAAACGAGAAATAATAAAATTTTGAAAAAGTCGGACATTTAACCCTTTGCGCTCCCACATGTGTATTTTAAACAATTCTTTCTAAGTGAGCCCTAATTAGGTTGGAGGCGTGAAATTTTGCATACTTATAGCTGAACACCTCACATCAAACTACAAATCATAAAATTTTGAAAAAGTCGTACACTTAACCCTTTGCCCTCCCACATGTGTATTTTAAACAATTCTTTCTAAGTGAGCCCCTAATTAGTTGGGAGGAGTGCAATTTAGCATACTGATAGCTGAACACCTCACATAAAATGACAAACCATAAAATTTTGAAAAAGTCGTACATTTAACTCTTTGCCCTCCCACATGTGTATTTTAAACAACTCTTTCTAAGTGAGCCCTAATTATGTTGGAGGCGTGAAATTTTGCATACTTATAGATGAACACATCACATGAAACGAGAAATAATAAAATTTTGAAAAAGTCGTACATTTAACCCTTTGCGCTCCCACATGTGTATTTTAAACAATTCTTTCTAAGTGAGTCCTAATTACGTCGGAGGCGTGAAATTCTGCATACTTATAGCTGAACACCTCACATCAAACGACAAATCATAAAATTTTGAAAAAGTCGTACATTTAACCCTTTGCGCTCCCCCATGTATATTTTAAACAATTCTTTCTAAGTGAGCCCTAATTAGGTTGGAGGCGTGAAATTTTGCATACTTATAGCTGAACACACATCAAATGAAAAACAATAAAATTTTGAAAAAGTCGTAGATTTAACCCTTTGGGCTCCCACATATGTATTTTAAACAATTCTTTCAAAGTGAGCCCCTAATTAGGTTGGAGGCGTGAAATTTTGCATACTTATAGCTGAGCACCTCACATCAAACGACAAATCATAAAATTTTGAAAAAGTCGTACATTTAACCCTTTGCGCTCCCCCATGTATATTTTAAACAAATCTTTCAAAGTGAGTCTCTAATTAGGTTGGAGGCGTGAAATTTTGCATACTTATAGCTGAACACCTCACACCAAACGACAAATCATAAAGTTTTGAAAAAGTCGTACATTTAACCTTTTGGGCTCCCACATGTGTATTTTAAATAATTCTTTCTAAGTGAGACCCTATTTAGGTTGGAGGCCTGAAATTTTGCATACTTATAGCTGAACACCATCATGCGACAAATCATAACATTTTGAAAAAGTCGTACATTTAACCCTTTGGGTTTCCATATGCGTATTTTAAGCAATTCTTTCTAACTGAGCCCCTTATTAAAATGCAGATTTGAAATTTTGCATACTTATAGCAGAACACCTGAGGCCAGGCGACAAATCGTAAAATCTTGAAAAAGTCTTACGCTTAACCCTTTGAGCTACCACATATGTATTTTAAGCAATTCTTTCTAAGGGAGCCCCTAATTAAGTTGCAGAAATGACTTTTTGCATACGTATAGCTGAATACCTCAGACCACACGACAAATCATAAATTTTCAAAAAGTCTTATATTATTTAGTCCTCCGGGCTCTAACTTGTGTATTTTAAGCAATTTTTCTAACCTCCGCCCTTTTCACCCGGAGAGCACTTTTCCAACTTTTGCCAACATCCCTTTGACCATTCTTTCATATCATGCACCATAGACTTACAAATTTTAATTCCACTTTTTACCACCAGGGGCGCCTACTTATATCGGGTGCTATGGGCTCAATCCCCTGGACTAATATATCCTCGGATAGTATCTAAAACGGAGTTTCGTTCTGATAGAGGTTTGTTTAGAATAGAGTGCGCCCCTGGTTGCGAAATGTGGAACTAACAGATTTTTCAAAAGGATAAAATGTTTTGAAAGGAATATTAAACGAAACCCTCTGTGCGATCTGTGATCACACTTACCCACTTGTTATTTTCAAAATCATCAGAGAATAGGATATTTAGTTAATTAAATTTGAAAATCCAGGGAGGGGCAATATCCTTCCTCTGCATTGCCTCTTTGCCGGCACCCATACATGAATGATACATAGTGTGGCATAAGCACATAACTTTATTTTCCCTTTCAGTACAAAAAAGCAGGCCCAGCTATAGGATATTTAATTGGAAAATATAATAGGAAAATTTAGCTTAGAAATTTAATAGGAATTGTTGTTTCAGAAACAATAAAAATTTCGAATCAATACATTTCGTTTCAAAACATGCATTCAATGTAGCAGTATTAAAATATAGATTTCTGCCGCAAATTGACAGCCAATTAGTTTGTTGTAGGAAATTTAAATTAAAATTGAATGTTGCTTGGTGAATAAAATAGTCACATGTAAACACATTAAAAAGCATTAAGTAAAGTGTCTAAATATATTGTAACTTTACAAAAAGTAGTGATATCTAACAAAAACATAGCTGTGAAAAAAGGGAGCCAAGTTTTGTAAAGACAATGGCAAGAAAAGAAGTGATATCTAAGTGGGTGCCAAGTTCAAATAAAATTCACTCAAACTTACCTACTGAAGTATTATAGCATTTTTAAAATTGTTTAGAAATAAAAAATTATTGATAGCATATTAATAATAAATCTAGAACTTGGCAAGTTTTTGATAAATGTTATGCCTATCAATTTCATGTCTTAATAAAATGGCGATGTTAATATTAATTTCAATGACATTACAAAAAAATTAATATAGTTATTATTATAAACAAATGATTTATGTTAAAGATTTGATAAACCAATAAATACACAGATACACTCCCGCTCGTCTTTGGTTATCACTCTAGCACCCACCCTCCAGAAACCTCAATGCAAACAGACTAAGATGCCTGACAAAGAGACAGATATACTTACGATTGTTCTTGGTCATCACTCTAGAGACTGCACCCCTTTAACCCTTTCAGGGGCAAATAACTTTTATTCGTGAAATGCTGAAATGATTGAATCACACCAGAATTTAAAAACAAATTTATTTCAAAATGGGTAAAAGCTTCTTTTCACGTATTTAATAAAATTAAACTTTTTAGTCCTGAATTCTGGTGTCAATGTGGCATTTTGCAGTTAAATTAGGTGGGATATATTTTATCCCACCGCCCTTCAAGGGGAAGGAGCTCACTCAAATTAAGGCTTCCAATCATGAAATAACAAGATTTGATATAATAATGTCAGTATTAAAAATAAATGACTCGTATGTTATGCCAAGTTCTAGATTTATTATTAATATGCTATCAATAATTTTTTATTTCTAAACAATTTTAAAAATGCTATAATACTTCAGTAGGTAAGTTTGAGTGAATTTTATTTGAACTTGGCACCCACTTAGATATCACTTCTTTTCTTGCCATTGTCTTTACAAAACTTGGCTCCCTTTTTTCACAGCTATGTTTTTGTTAGATATATATTCAAGCTAATTTGCTTCTCAATTAAGATATTTGCTCAGTTAAGATTCCCAATTAAAAACATGATTTACTTTCAATATTTATTATCCTGATATCCTTCAAGGACTGAAACTGAATATGATATTATAGATATAGTGACAAATTAAAACTGAAATAAGCAAACATTTTTTTTTTTTTAATTGAGCTTTCAAATTTGAGGTTTCAATATATTTTAAATGTTACAACTAATAGATAAGAATATTTAAATCTTTATTTAAATATATTATTACAGACTTGTCCTTTAATATACACAATGAATAACAGATATAATGAAATGAATTAAAAAAATGCATATAAACAAATATTATTTATTGCAGCAATACATGCATGATGCATTTACTAAAAGTTGTTGAATTCCAGTTGAAAAAAGAAATCCTTATTTCAAATGTCACGTTATGGCTAAGAAAGCATTCCAGATATAGATTTAGTTTCAAATTAAAAGAAAACATCTATTAAATCATACTGCAGGGGACAAGTTTATCTGCGGTATAACAAAAATCTTGACTGTACTAGATGAAAATCACGAGTGCAAAACCAACAAAATTTTCATTTTTGAAATTCGATAATAACGCCACACTCAAATGTGCAAAATAAAAACAATGAATCACAAAACTCCTCAACGGAACGGCATGGATAATTTCATGCAATTTGCAATCATATCTTGATAAATTTGGCAATCCACTTTCCTTTAATTATTTCATTTTAAAAAGCACTATACTAACTAAATCGTGAGAATCTTAATAATAAATTTCGCCACATAACATTAAATCCGATGTGTAAATTGTAAATAAAACGCTATGTTTATTTCAGAAAATCAACGTCTCAGCCATATTTGTTTACTGTCTTGTCAAATAACCCTGCCCCATGCCGTTTAGCAACGAACCACCCCGAAGAACCCTTGCTTTCACTCGGGGTAAGAGGGCTGTAGCACCTCACGTGACAGGGTAGCCCTCTAGGGTGAAAAGGGTGGCGTCGCTGAACGCAGCCTTAGAGTTTTAGAATAAATTTTAAATAGCTTGAAATTTTACTGCTGAAAAGATGAAAGTTTTCTATTTTCAAAGTGTGGACATCGCTGAAAGTTGTTCTAAAATCTGCATGAAGTGATTCAACTGCCGTGGTTTCAACTGTTATGCTTCTTCATTTGGTGATATTTTATGGTGTGAAACATCGTCATATTTTTAATTAAAGCTGTTCCATCGAAAGTTCATCTATATATAGTCAAAGTTTAGTGCAATATTTTTCAAGATATGCAATTAGTGTTCCTACCAGTAGCGCAGTGGTTGCGTGCTGGGTAGAAGTGATGGTAAAGATGGAAGCTTTTCTATAATATATGCCTGCTTAGGGGCTATATAAAGATTAAACTTTTGACTTTTCTTTTGCTGATAAAAGAACTTTCGGTATACATCTTTGATTTAAAGTTGAACAGTTTTGTTCCAGAGTCATCTTTGGCCAACATTTTCAACCTTTCAAGGACGCCGCAACAATTTTTCAGTCCCTCACTATTTAAGTGTTTCACGTTTTTAATGAGTCTTGGTATTTTTATTGTGTACTCCATCAAGTTTCATCTGCCATGATTGTTTTCTGCTGATTTTTAATGTGCTTATCTAATGTATAATTAAATGTTTTTCAATTTTCGGAATCTTTATACTGTAGATCAGTGTAACAGTTTTAAGGTAATGCATTTTGTGTAAATTTTTAAAAGGGGGGGGGGGGGATTTTTATGATCAATTTTTTTTTTTGATCAAAATTGATGTTTAATTGATCAGGGTAAAAATCATTTATTAAATTATGATTTTTATGTTACAGGTTGCAATAAATATACTATCTTGTCAGGTTAAATCTAAATTTTTTTTTTTTAAATGGGGGCAATTCTTTAAAAGTAGCATAATTTCTGTTCACAGATTATGCATGTTGCCTATCTGCCTGACTTAAATTAACTTTAAATTTATATAGTTTGTTTTATCTAAATTAATTCTTGGCCTTCTTAAATTATTTATAGTTTAAATGTACATTCTTAAACTTAATAGATTGATTAACAGTTGTTTGTATTTCTTCAATTTTTGTTAATTATTTTCATCTTGTTTTCTTTGCCATTTAATTTGATTATGGGAAATGCAGGGAATTTCTATATGACTTTACCTCTGATCGTCCTATCAATATTGAATGGTTTTGTTACTGTCAATATTTTTGGAAGTTCGAAAAACAGGGCCGATTACCCAAAATTTTGATAGTTTTTACAAATAAGTTTGATTTTCTATATCTGTAAGAGCTAAGAAATTTTTTTAACTTATGCTTACCTTTTGCTTTTAGTTTATCAGAGGGTCAAGTACAATAGATACAATTATTTTTATACTTTTCTTGAACATTTAATCTAATTTTTTTTTGTCACTGAATTCTTGCAAAATTTTCAACTTCGACTTATCCTTTTTAATTAGTCATGTGCATAGCTGGGCTATATGGGAAGTCGGTTGATTAAGATGCTTTTATTTTAAGTGACATAATTATTTACTGTTTCATGATTATGCTATGTTTTGTTAATAAAGAAGAATCTGTTTAATTTATTCATGCTGCTTTATTTGCCCTGATTAATGTTCTCCTCCCCAATATAAATGCATTTTGATATGTTCTCTTTTCAGCTGTCCATAACAATGGAATCTTTTAAAAGCAGTGCTTTTGTATACAGAGTTTTTGTTGATTCATGCTTAAGATCATGAATTTTTGGCCATTATTTGGGGTTAATTATTTAAATTTTTCTTTAAATTTCTTTTTAGTAACCTATTCATTTTGAATTAATATAATTTGTAATAGAAATATTTAATTTTCTTTTTGGCATTGTCTAAATTTTAATGGTGTTTTCTTTAAGATCTTTTGAAATTTTTAAATTTAAGTGTAAAGATAAGTAATTTGGATCTTTACTTAATGTTTGAATCCTATATCAGGGTTCTGTTTGAGAAACCTTTTTACGGCAATGCTTTAATTTAATTATTTTATCTTTATTTAAATTAAACTCATGTGACTTATGCTGGCCATGTTAGTTTCCTCTAGTCATTTACATTAGTTTTCTTGGTATAAGTATCTTGTGTCATGTATTATTTTAAGACACTGTGATTTTTATTACCTGAGGGAAACATTTTGATTTGGGGGGGGGGGGGGACTTTTTGGTTTTAGCTTTAAATATTACATGTGCAATATTTATAATTGTTTAAGTTTTCATAAGTTTTAAAAGATTTTCTTTTCAACCTTTCCCCTTCTGGCCTGTATATTCATTGGTATATGGATCTAGTTTACCTGTTGAGACTTCATTATGAAAGGAGAGATTCTGGAATTTAACTTCCTTTTTTAAATTAAGGTTTTAATGTTTATGAGAAAGAGCTCCAGTAATGTGTTAAGCCCTGGGAATTTGTGATTCATTGACTTATCTGAAGTTAACCTCCAGCAATTTTGAAGTTTTAGGATCATCTGTCAATCCATGAATAAATTTTAGAATTGAATCGCATGTTAACCTTTTAGTGATTCAATTTCACTTTTAGATATGATCGACAGTTTATTGTAGAGGTCTACTGGTTAGATTGATGGAATATATTTGTTGCTTTGGAGGGTTAGATCATGAAAGTGAGAATACTTAGTGTATTTGAAGTTTTTTTTTTAGTTTAAAGCTGTTTAAGGTCCTTTTCCCAGTGGTTATTTTTGTAATGGTAGCTGTTGCCCAAGGTTTATGTAATCCTTTTAAATTGGAGTAGGTTGGCTGCTGTTTTAGAATATAATCTTTTTAGGGTCAAGTTTGCAAAAATTTTTAAGATTTGGTTCATCTAATGATAGAACTTGATCAGCCTTTTGCACTTGATACTCAATTACATGCCTTCCTGGAATATAAATCTCCTTTTCTCCCTTTGTTGTCAAGATGTAAAAATTAGTTTTTCCATGGATGGAAATGCAGATTGCTCCTTTAGTTGAATTCTGATATTTATTGATTTTATTAAGGTTTAGTTGTAACTTCAAGGATCCCTCTTTGGTCGTATATATACCTGCGTGTTTATGTGGTATGGGTCGGCGTGAGTGAAGACCATTGGCAAATTTCTTTTCTAGGTGCACTTGGATAAAGAAATTTTTAATTTACTTTTTGGAATGAGTGCGTGCTTCGGCATCTGAGCTGTTAGGGAATGCTGATACAATTTTTCAGCATGTTGGTAGGCCCTGTGGAAGGTGTCTTACTTTCCAGTCTAGTCTTTTTCTGTTTAAGATTCATTCTTTTATTTCTCAGGATTCTCAGGTATATTGTAGTGATCGGAGGAAGTCTGTTGAAGTTTTTGTTTTAAAAATAGAATTTTTATTTGATAAATTTTAAAAAGTAAAGTTTTATGGAGCATTTGTCATCTTTGGAGCATCATCGACTTTTGTCAATGGGTGCCTTTGAGTAGCTAACACAGGTTACCTGTTTGAAGTAAGGTTGGTTTTCTTTGACATCATGTGGGATGAATTGTGTTTTACTTTGAACCAAGTTCGTTACTTTTGGGTAGAGCTGCCACATATATTGAAATTTTTCTTGGGATTGTTTTTTTTTATATAGATACAAGTGTGCATTTTTGAATTTTGGCTGAGACAATTTGTGGTTACAATCTCGTTAGGTGGAGGTTTACACATGCAATTTCATTTAATCTTTTTTTTAGAAATTGTACAACATTATATGCCTTGACTTCATTACATTATATTATGAATTTTTAAATCAATCATGTTGAATTTGTAATGATTGAACTTTGTGATAATGAATCAAATACGGGGGGGGGGATCTGAGAAATGTGTGTTTTTAGGTAGATTTCGTAAGAAATACTACCTATTGCAGTCGTTACCATGGTGCGACTTTTGAAAAATTCCTTCATAACTTTTCATTATAGGACCCCAGGAACCCAAAACCACCCCCACCTAAAAAGTTTATATATATATATATATATGTATGTATGTATGTACTAAATTTTGTCCGCACGATAAAAGTCGCAATAATGCACGGATCGTCTTCAAACTCGCCAACAACTTTGAGATAGCTAATATCTCGGCGGGGATTGAAAATGGGCAAAATCGGCCCAAGGGAATCGAAATGGGGAGGGTTCAAAATTTTGAATACCGCCTTAACATGATTCTAATAAAACCAGCTCTTACACAACAATGACAGGAAAAAATAAATATTTTTCGTTATAGCAGTTGCCAACAATTAAAAAAAAGCAATAAAATTCTCACCACAACAATTGCTTTTCTATTGCAAGATCTTCACGTGAAAAGTTAAATTAAATAAATAGTTTGGCGAATTGAAAACAAATTGAATATTACGTCATAAGTTTCCTAGAGCAAGATTTCTGCATGAAAACTCAAAATGAAATAAATAGTTTGACGAATTAAAAAAAACAAACAACATATTGCGTCATATTGGAAATAAAATGGACCTCAGCAGGTGAATATGTAACGTCATGTGAATTTGAAGAAACGTATTAAAACATGATAAAAACCCGACTATGGAAATATTAACTTATTTTAACACTTTGAGGTTCTCTGAATTTGCTTTAGCTATTTTTTAAACCTATTTCATATACATGCATATGTGTATTCGTGTATATTAGAATTTTCACAAAATGCTTAGCTCCTTAGAGCCCATTCTTAGTGAAGGAACAGGGTTTATCTCTAATCTTGATTTAAGTGCTGTTGGTGAATTTAGTACTTAACTTCGAAATCTACCTCCGCCTGTAGGCCCGAGCCGGCAGGGATTTTTACTAATGTTTTATGTGTATTATATGTTACATTTATATTTTTTTTTAGTTTTATAGATTCATGTTACATCATTGAGTGGCTGCTGGTTCTGTAATCCCAGGGGGGATTGTGTTTTCAAGGATATATTGTGTAAGGTTAAGCCTTACTGTTTTTAAGTAGTTGGGGTTTTTTTTTGGGGGGGGGGGGCGTATTGTTAGCTCTGGTGGGCACTGCATGTCTCGTATGTTGTTAGGTCATGTATATAGTGGTTCTGTGAGCATTTGCCCTTTTGTCATTCCGTTCCAGTGTCAAGAGGGGGGGCATTTGATATATGTAAATTACCCTCTTCTTTCTTGCCACTGTCCGGGAATTTCCCTCTACATTATCCTTTTACATAACAATATATCTCCTCTATATTCACTTTTATTAAATAATACCTTTTTATTTCTTTCAGATATAATATCTAATTTAAATATTCTACTTACCTTAAATTAACTTCTGTCATCATCCCTTTAATTTATCCACTCTGTTTACATTTATCGTACTTTCCGTTTTCCATCTGTTTCTCCCACGCTTTCAACGGCACGTAGCTTTTTCATTTGACGTATCGTTTCACGGTTGCCACTAGATGACGTCTTTCGTTCGAGCCTACGGCACATCGGATGTACGACACTTCGTCACGATGTCGTCACTCTGGATACATCATTAGCTGCCCGTTGAATTGCGTGATGAGTTATTATTCTTTCTCCCAGTTTGTATAAATATGAATGTTTCCTTGGCTTTTCCACTTCCTCGTCTCTTCTCCGATTCTCAGCCACTAACAGCTGGTCGTCCCTTGTTTGTTGAAATGGCGTTTCACTTGAAACTGAAAGTTCTGCACATCGTTATAAGCTGATATCGTAATAAGTTGTGTTTTTGTGCAATGTTTATCGCTATATTCTTCATGGAAAGTGTCATCTGTTATAAAGAAGTTTCTCATCAATTTAATCGTATTTATGGAAGCATTAGGCTCAGCATGATTTAAAGCAGTATATGGGATTTTACATATTAGCAGTCACTCTTTGATGCAGTTCATTCCCTGAATGTCATGGGGTTTGTTAAATCACTTTTAATCTTGTTACTGTTAAATATATTTATGAATTACTGAATGCATATAAAGTTAACTTATATATTGTTTTTATCTTTTGCTCAATAAACGTTAGATTGTTTTTACGTTTATCTTGTAATTATTTCGCCACCATATCTTTTATTCTCCCTTAACTATTTAATATACACAGGTTTGGGGTTATCAGCTTAAGTTTCCATTGGGCATTTCAACTCACTCTGCTAAATCTAATACCTATTTAAATCTAATCCCGTCAATATTAGTTTTTGTTGCATTAAAATATCTCAATTTTTTGATTTTCTATAAGCAAGTAGGTTTACAATGGAACTCTATGGGGAATTTGGCGAAATATTACAGATATCGCCAAGTTGGCGTCCCTTTTGGCGACTCATTTGACCGCCAAATTTGGCGATATATCGCCAAGTTGGCGACAAACTTAGCGGTATTTGGTGACAGAACAGGGTCCCCCCTATTGTAACTCCTTATTGAAAATACTTTAATTGATCTTCAATAACCAATGGCCGCCATTTTGTTTCCCATGCAAAACTAAAATTAATTAATTAAAATTTAATTAATGAATTAATATTTGAAAAAACTGCATTAACACCAATTGTCATCCAGTACAAGTTTAAAAAAATTTATTTCAACTTGATAGGACGTATAATGAGTATTTTATTAACGATTGAAAATTTGAACAAGATATATAAATAAATAAATATATAAATAAATATAGGGAGAGTGTGAACTAATAATAGGAATTGAATAAATAAATAAAATAATGTAAATAAGAAACAAATTTAACAGACATGTGATTGAACCACGCGCTTAAAGCACTGAAATGATATCGGAAAAACTGCTGTTAAGTCGCAAAATCTTGGGCTAATAACTCCTGGCATGCGGTGACATGTGAAAGTATCGCTTTTAATAAATTTTAAAACTTTATTTGATTACATAATTGATATTTTTCAGATAAAAATTATTTTTTAGCTCACAGGCTATCAAAGCCTGAGAGCTTATGTGCCCGCCGGTTCTGTATGTACGTACGTATGTAAGTACGTAACGCGATAACTCTTGATAGAAACATCCTATTTGCTTCAAATTTTTTTTCTAGCTTCGTTCTGATAAGGCGCTTCCCTGATTAGTTTTGGGGGTTCATTGGTTAAGGATAAAGGGGGTTAGTCCAACACCCCACCCTTAATTCAGATAAATGGGTTTTCATGCAGAATTATTTGATTTGCTCCAAATTTGGTATACCGGCTTATTATGTTAAGGAACTTCCCTGATTAGTTTTGGGTGTTCATTTGTTAAGGGGAAAAGGGGGGTTAGTCCACCCCCCTTAATTCAGATAAATGGGTTTTTCATGCAGAATTATTCGATTTGCTCCGAAGTTGGTATACCGGCTTATTATGTTAAGGAACTTCCGTGATTAGTTTTGGGGGTTCATTGGTTAAGGATAAAGGGGGAAAAGGGGGGTTAGTCCAACACCTGAATTTAGGTAAATGGGTTTTTCATGCAGAATTATTCGATTTGCTCCAAATTTGGTATACCGGTTTATTATGTTAAGGAGCTTCCTTGATTAGTTTTGAGGGCTCATTGGTTAAGGATAAAGGGGGGGTAATCCACCTCCTTTAATTCAGATAAATGGGTTTTTCATGCAGAATTATTCGATTTTGGTATACCGGTTTATTATGTTAAACTTCCCTGGTTAGTTTTGGGGGTTCATTGGTTAAGGATAAAGGGGGGGGGCTAGTCCATCCCCCCTTAATTTAGATAAACAGTTTTTTCATGCAGGATTATTCGATTTGCTCCAAATTTGGTATACCGGTTTATTATGTTAAGGAGCTTCCCTGATTAGTTTTGGGGATTCGTTGGTTAAGGATAAAGGGGGCTAATCACCCTTCACTTATTTTTTGAGGGGCATTATTCTTTAAAATGCAACTATCATGTGATGTGTTACAATCATGTGGTTTTGTCATTGTTAACTTCACTAAGTTGCTTTTGAACAAGTGGAAAACGTTCTTTCACAGCTTTCTTGACACTGTTGCAAATTATGAAAGTTTGTAAAATCAATCAGTGTCACACAGAATTGCAACACCTAGAAAAGGTTTTTCAGAGTAAAGGGGTTTTATAATTGCATTGTAAATGTCATCTATGACTATTTGAATTTATTTTTCTTCCGATTTTCCCAGGAAAATCAATCTAGTTTTTTTTTTCCAATTCAAAATTTCAAGAAACTTTACATCTCTAATTGAGCGTTTTCAAAATTACTACACATTGAAATATACATACATATTTTTTACCATGTTATGGATATAATTTAATAATTTGAAAAGGGTTTTTTAAATGTAAGTATATGTTTTGATTTTTATATCTTTTTTATATCAATGCTAGTTATCTGAATTTATCTTATAATTCATTAAAAAAATGTTTGCAATGCCGTTTATATAGAAAATAATAAAATTTAAATAACATATATAAAAACTATAGTATTTATATGCACGGTTGATATTTTAAGAATTTTCATTTAACCCTTAATAGGCGGTGTGTTATTGTTTATACCACTTAATTTTAATCAAGATTTGTACCAGAATTTTTGAACAAAATTTTAACTTTGGTAAAAAAAAAGCTGCAAAATTGCATTTTCTTACTTTCAAGTAAAGCTTTTTGAAATTTCTGGAATTTAACATTACACAAACACAATTACTTGCTCCTGAAAAGGTTGAAATTAAGGTTAACAGCAAAAATGACTGAGCACAGTATGATGCTCTACTATAACTAGTCATGGGCATAACAGAACATTTTCATTCACTCTCTGTTGGAGAAAAGGTGTTAAAAAAACGAATTCGGTAAAAATATTAAAATTGTATTAACAATTTGATTGCTATGGAGCAAAAATCCCATTAGAAAATCACAGAAATATTTCTTGCTCAGTATCGCAATAGGTAACACTGGGATTTTCAAAAATTACTATTGGATTATAATCAATGTCATCATTGATTATAATCCCACCAAATATCAAGTAATTCCATCGACGGGGTAGTAAAATGGTGATTTTACTCCAGTGAAACAGGTTCTTAAAAAACGAGTCAAATAAATTAATCATTAACCCTCCGACTGTCTTGGAAAAGGGCAAAATTGTAATGTTGTTTTCTCTGCATTTTGTTTTAAACGTTAAAAAAATGATTCTTTGAACATTTTATAAAAAAAACTTAATAACGAATATGAATGCAATCCTTGGAAATATTAATCATTGGTCAATGTATTAAAAATACATTAAATCAATAGAATTATATTACTTTAAATATTGCTTGTATTGCAGTGAAACCTGGAGCTTAGTGAACGTATTAACACGGGCTTGTCAGTGAGGGGGTTAAAGAAACTTCAGGATGAATGGAAATTTCTGTGGTGCAATATTTTGGTTTTGAATTCACCAACTTTTTTGTTAACATATTCGAATTATATGGAATATTTTACCATTATTTGTCTATACATTGCAATGGGACTCAAAACTTTACAGGAAATAATTGAATTTTGAATTAACATAATTGCATTGTATCTTGATGGTTAATCTATGTCTTTAGCTTTGGAACTTACATACTGTAAATGGGATAATACAGGGTAGAGTAGCGTAAGAGTACGCATTTTAAAAAAATAAAGGAATACATAATGAATATATCAAAATTATTTACATCTTAATAATCAAGTAACAAGTTACCCTAAACATCTGAAAATAATAATAAAACTATTAGGAATAATCAATAAAAAATCATAATGAGGTAAATGCACACAAGAGTGTGCATACTTTTACAATTTTTGATTTTGTGTGAAATTTGAGTCCCTAGGACCCTTTCTTAATACAACAGGGTCTTTCCTCCTTCATTCCAAACTCATTCATAGTTTTATTATTCAAAGCAATCACAAAATTATTAGAAGTATGTAACTGTTAGAAGCAATAACAAGTTCTATTTTGAAATTAAAAAAAAGATGAAAAGTTTTTTCAAAAAAATTTGAACTAAACTATTTTGTTTTTAACACAATCGCAGTTATTTCTCAGAAGCAAGAATCAGTCTTGGCTGAACTCAAAACACAATAAAAATTAACAAAATGTTGTTATGACGAATGTGCAGTTATTGCCTGTGCACTCTTACACCACCTTAAACCTCTCATTTAAAATCGATATTAAATAAATTAGTACTTGTTTGCTTTAACTGACCACTGTGGTAAATAAAATGTGTTACCAAACTATGTGATTTAAGCCAATAATGGATAAACAAGATGCCAGATATTCTACTGTCAACTGTAGCACATTACACAGAATGTACATATTCCATTTTTATATATTTTGTGGATAAGCCAAGTTAGCTTAGTTTTTGTAATGAAGGATATAAGTTAATTACTATTTAGAAAACAAGGATAAAGACTAAGGATTTTACATCTAGGTAACGGGATGCGGCGAAATGTTTTTAAGATTACTGCCATAAAAAAAGGTGCATTAATGGACATTGATATGAGACTTCATCTAGAAATGATAAACAACGGTGATGCAATATGAAAAACACAAGAAAAAAACATATTAAAAAAGAGCATGGTTCAACAAACTCCAAAATTATGTTGATGACTACACTAAATTCTGATGGTGATTGCATACACACATCGATATGAAACCTTTACAACTTGGCATATCAAAAATTAATAAGGAGTTACATGGAATTAAGGCTGTTCTTAACTGCTCTGCGCAACAAGCGCAAAATGTTTTGACACAATTACAAATTCATTTTTTAACGGAAAGATATCAAATTGGAAAGCCTGGCCGTGGAAGCGATTTGGAATTGAACTGTGTTTTCCATTTTTGGATCCAATTACCTATTGAGTTATAAGCATTTTTGATCACATGAAAAACACGTTTTTCGCCCACTCTTGAGCGCTTATTCTCCGTTTGTGCAGAAACTTGGTTCAAAACATCCACTTTGACACTATTTTCTGAAAGATCTATTGCGTTTGCAAAAAAACGGAAAAAACAGCTCGATGACATAGTTTCTGAACAACACTTGCTAATTTCAAGCATTTCCGAACAAAAATAAATTAAAACTTATGTCAGAAAGTTGCCTTTTTGGATTTGAGAACAGCCTTAAAGGAGATATTATAAGTAGAGATCAACCGAAAATTCACTTTTGTTTTTGACCCAAAATTCAGCGAAAAATTCGGCCTGACCGAAACTATCTGTATTACAAAAATCTCATTTTTTCCTTTGGAAATTTTCAACATTGCTCATTGATTTGAGTTGTATTGGCTCAAATGAGGCACCCTTTATTTATTGCTATGAACTTCACTGCTTATAATTATCGGTCATGACTGAGTTGCAAATTACAAAGCAAGCAATGCATACATGACTAAACTTTGCAGGCACTTTTCTGCACTCTTTAAAAGCTGCAGGCTTAACAGTATTAGAAAATTTTTAGCTTGAAAACACGGAAGTGTTTCAAATACTCTTTGAGAAAGTTCTAGTATAACAGATGTACATGTACAAAAATGATTATAAAAGATAAATCGAGGTATGTGTACCTAAAACATTTTTTAATTAGATGAAATTCGAATAATTAGAAAATCATTCTATGCAATAGATGAATTAATTACATTTTATTTTATATGAAATAAAAAATTTTGGTCAGAGCCACAGAGAGTCAACTTGGGTCATAATTACATGCATAATTAATTAACAATTCTGTATATTTATGTATGTATTAATTACTTTAAAATGTTTTGAACATTTTTGTTTACGTTTTCGGCCAAAAACAGGAAGATTACTGAAATTCTGTTTCGGGTTCGGTTTCGGTCGATCCTTAGTTATAAGTATTTTTCGGTACTACTTAGTTATCCCGTCGACTAAAAATTTATCGCCAAACTACAAGATTAAATGCCAATAATAGTTGATCGTAAATGTCACATTCAACTTGCTTTAAGCAAGTTACACGTGTTTATGTCATCAAGTGATTTTTATTTCGACGTTTTATTTATATTTTTATTAATGTTATACTAATTTATTTGTTCTTTCGTTATTTAAAATAAAAATTATGTCAATTTGTATAATTTGGTGAAACCGTATTTTCTTACGTCATGCTAATCTATTACTGGCATAAAGTAACACTAATTAGTGACATGCATACTGGAGACCACAAGCAAACAATAGAAAAGTAAACAAATACCAATAAATTTGATAAAATACTCACAGAAAAGAATAATGAAAAACACAATAAATGAAACAAATCAATGTTCCAAATAATCATATTTTTTTAATGCAATTTTTATCAGAAGTAACAAAAAACAAATTAAAAATAAGTACCATCAACTTTTTTTCCCATCATCATATAATTACAATAGTGCTTTTTCTGAAACAACAAAGTTCAAATGACAGCTCAAACTTTTAACACACAATTAATAATGAAAAAAAAAGGAGTCACACTAAATAACATAGTAAATTAACTAAACAAAAATAACAATTGAAATAAAATCACTAACATAGTATATTAGACCTACATACAGCAATTTGAATTTTAGTGAAAATACTTTGCATGGTTGATTAGTTTTGTAGAACTGGTGTCAGTTTATGCCAAAAAACCAAAAGACGAAAAAAATTAAATTATTTCTTGGGATACACAAAATGATATTAAATCTGAATTATTACTCGGCTTTGGAAATGAAACAGCTCTTCTGCTTTGGAACTGTAAAAATATCTTTATATTTAAATTTCCAATTATTTAAAAGGTAAGACATTGATATCATTAACTTCTGATCTTTAATTTTTTTATGTAAGATATGCTAAAGCTTAAATCAGAATACTGAAACTTCCGATAAACAAACTTCCGATTATCCGTCACTTGCACGACCAACGGTGTGACAGATAATCGAAAGACAGTACAAAACCCTTGCTAAAATTACATTTTTATTTGTCAGTTTGTAAATAAGAATATTTAAATGCCATTTTTATGTGTTGTAACTTCCTTTAACAAAAAGCATAACTGATAATAAGAAATCAATTTATGGGATAAACTTATCTGTTTTCATCCAAAGTCATTCATTATATATTCTTGTTTGCATTTTCTAATTTGCTTAGATTTTTTTTTTTTTTTTTTTTTTTTAAATAAAAGGAAAAGCACATTTCTTTATTTTTTCCCCCTCACTCACCCCGCATGATTGTTTCAGCAGGAATTCTCAGATTTTAGCTGCTCTTCGCTGATGCCAGACAAGCATTCTTCTAAGAATAGCGCCTCACTCGGATTTATGAGCATTTGAATTTTTGTTGTTCATTTCTGATTAAAAAGCCGGGTAGCATTAACCGAGAGTGGCAGTTGATAGAGTAACGGATAATCGGAAGTTTATTGTACACGTCAAAAATGACAGTATTCATTAACTAAAGTATAAGAAAAAACAGTGCAATCCTAACACAGTATCTAAAGTATCAGATCAAAGAATGGACCCAACATCAAGAAAATTTTATTCCTCTCTAATTTAAGACCTAGAACTATTTTTAGACAAGATGCAGGATTGTCACTAAAAAGTTGGTTTGCTATAAATATTTAACCTTTTATATTAAGGCATCTGTACACCTTCAGAACAATTTTTTTTTTTTAATATTTGCAAATTTTAAGTATGCTATTTTTTTATTATTAAAAAAATAGCATAAAAGCGAAATATTGCAATTTATTAAAACAATTTAAATTTAACACCTAAATATGAATACATTTTATGAATTTCATAATAAAAAATATAACATTATACAGGAACCTATTTTTATGACAAAAACATGAATATTTTAAAAGTCATAGATATAAAAAGATAACGCTGAAAATTCCTGAAAGGAAAGAAAAAAAAAATTATGCATTAAAACTGTGTAACCCATAAATGTTTCAATAAATAAGCATTAGAATAGTCTACTTCCTTAGAATATATTTTTAAAACATAATTGAAAAATTTTGTAGTAATTGAACTATTATTTATTGAGTTATGACAATTTTTCCAATACAATTTTACAAGAAAAATCACTTTTGATAAAAATAATAAAACACTTTCAACTTAGTTTTTTAAAGTTTGTAATAAATATAAATGTTTAGAAAGCTTGAAAATTGAAATTTTATATTAATTTAAAAAACAGAAACTTGAAATTTTGATTGAAATTAACATTTTAAAGGCATACGGATACCTTAAAAAAAGAATTCTGCAAAGATCTGGGGCAAAAAATAAATAAAATAAAATAAAATAAAATAATAATAATAACAACATTATAATTTGACATGGCGGCATTTTGATTAATTTAACTATTACATCTTTTGGCGATCTATTGAAATAAGTCTTCTAATCAAAACCAAATCAAAAAACATTCCTGCTACAATAAAAACTAGCATTGAATTAAAATCTTTAATTTTTAGGCGAAATTTAGAAATAAAACAGAAGCAAAATAATTTATTTTAACTGACCCAGAATAATTTTTTGTTTAAAGAAAAAAAGGTTTGAAATTCTTTTCTTAGACCCATAAGAGCTAACTGGCCAGGATATCCAGTTTAAAGTGGATTCTAAATTATTTCATTCAAGACCAGGCCACGAATAGTAGCTAGCATACCAAAAATCTTTAATGAAAAAATGGACTATACCTTAATAAATAAATAAATATGGTACATACAAATATCATTATGAGCTAAGATAACGTTCAAAACATACATAGATTACAGGAACTAAAAAACAACTAATACAAAATAATACTGAAGAAAACTTCTACATGTTATATAATAAAGGAAAACACAAACTAGTTTGAGTAATACTGTTTAGTAAAGACAGCAGAAAATTGATTACCCATACATTTGTTAAAAGGATGATTGATTTTCTAATCAATTTCAAGTTAAAAAAAATGCAGAAAAAGCTAATTAAAATTTAATATAATAACAAGCTATCAATTTTTTATTTTATTAGTATTTTTTTTTACATATAAATTTTTAGGTATATTACTGAAGTTAGCATAACAATTTAAAACAAAGCTTTTGTTATACTGTATATGTTTACTAAATCTTTTCACCATTCTCAGCAATATTATAACCGTGTCAATTTTACTTCTTTCCAATTAATTAAAATGCTGTAGGTGTGAATGAAATTTTAGTGACGAAGTTCATTTAATGAACTTCAACTACAATATCAACACAAAACACAGACAGAGATATAAATAAATATATAAATCCTAGTCAGAAAAGAATAAATGAAACAAAAAATCAATTTTAAAGTAACACAGTTTTGATACAGATCTTTTGATACAGTGAAGTCATAACATGAGTATTTATCCTTGGTTATTCCATACGTGTAATGTAAAGTGAAATAACGAATTAATGCATAACATAAAATAATCTGTACAAAATTAACATTAAGAAACAGCTATTGAATGCAGTAAACACAGAGGAAAGACAAACACAAAAATTTAATAAATTATAGCTTAACAACAAGAACAACAAAAAAAAAAATTATCAATCTAGGTGCTAAATTTCATAGATTATATACCATGACACAAACTGTCTATTTCTCGTTGATGCATACTCATCTATTTTTTCTTGCTTCTATTGATATTAAAACTATCAGTGAACACAGTTTTCTTCATATGTAATTTTATTATAGACAGGGGTGTAGTAGAGGGTATACAGAGGTATATGCCGTATACCTTTTAGATCTTTTAAAAAAGTTCTATATACCCTCTGTTTCTTAAATAAAGCTATAGCATATACTCTAGGCACGACATTCATGACTTTAGAGTATACCCTTTGCATATAGTGTATATTCTCTGGGGTTTTTTGTGACTACAACACTGATTATAGGTTAAATTTCGATCAACAATTTCAGAACCATTTAAAATCTTCAGCTACACATGACCAATAAAACAACAATCTAATATAAACATTCTTAGACATGCCTAATTTGATTTCTAATCTTTCTATAGACTTCTAAGTATGTTCAAATATTTAAATTTAAGGAAAAATTATTTTAAAACATTACAGATATACTCCTTCATTTTACTAACCATCAAAATGTATAAAAATATGAGTATTTATACTATTAAGACCCATAATAAAAGTTTTTATTGATTTAATGTACAAAACACCTATTATAAAAATATCAATTCTAAATGTTCAAATTAATAATTAAAAATTCTCAAAAAAAGTACAACTCAGAAATGTACTCATTTGCTTAAACATGCTAATAATCCATTAAAAATTTTCCAGATCTTAAAAGCTTTTCAACCACAAACTTCGAGCATTTTCAAACTACACACTCGGCCATCCTCTGAGATAACTACCGTATATACTCGTGTATGAGTCGAAGAATTTTAGACAAAATTTGTGAGTTGAAAATGGAGGGTCGTCTTTTATACACGAAGTAAAAAAAAAAAAAAAAAAAATTGCAGACTAATCAGCGAATGGGCAAGTCTTTTAAGTAATCACATGAGAGATAAAAGCGGACAATGGTCATTTCCAAGCGAGGGGTTATGCATATATAACGTTATCAACTTTTTGGAAGTTTTGAACCCCCTCCCCCCATTACAATATCACACGTTATCAATCCTCGACCCCCCCCCCCCCACACCTAATATCATTATCAGTGTCTTTTTTTTCCAATTTTTTTCTTTCTTTTTTATACGTTTGCATCGATATACAGATATGGTTATACATTTATTATTTGCATACTTTACTGATTTAAATGAAGAGAAGGGGTTGATAAAATATCACTATTATATATAAAATAACTTTATAGCAAATAACACTTTAAAGAAATACTTACTATTTAAGAGTATTTAATAACTGTTTGTTATATAATGCATTCAACAGTAATATTGCAGTCTTCTTGCACTTGCCCCCCTACCCGATGGTAACAGAACTTCTGATAAACAAATCAGGCAGACAACATTCGTCACCATTTTTTACTAGTAAAAATAACAAGTATAATTTCGAATTTAGTTTCTCTAACAATGCATTATATGCGCATATGGCAGAAGAATAGAAAGGACAAACATTGCGATATTCCATATTTTGAATTGAAATGATTTTATAATCATTTAATGGTTTTAATAATAACTTTGCATTTTCATAAAAATAGATAACAGAATAATAATAAAAAAAAAGGATAACAGATAAAAAAAAAAAAAAAAAAATTCACTGGATCAAAAATGATAACGATATCAAAACACAAACCCCTAATCTCCCTATCTTACAATATCAAGTGCCAGAACCCCTGTCCCTGAAGTGATAATTTTATATATGCACAGCCCCTGATTGACAAACAAAGCTCAACAATAATGTCCCTGTAATTGTTCTGCACCCATTTCCTCTTGGGACAGAAAACCTTTCAATACAGGGGCATCTCTTTCAACATTTTAATCCCCTTTTTAAAAAGAATCCAACTTGAGAATGCTTCTAGATATCTTTCTTAAAAGTTCTACAATACAAAGAAGTACAATATTTTAGCTGTCTAAGAAGATATTTACCCTTGTAAATAAGGCTTGAATAGATTTTTGAAAGAATTTTTTCTTTTTAGGTATCATTGAATTGGCGTGAATAGGTTTCAAAATAGTTTAAGCTTCTTCGGTTATACATAATTATACAGTTTTAAAACATTGAATTAAAAAAATATATATGATTAGAAACGTAAAAAAGTTTAGTGATTTAATGAAAATTTATTAATTTTTTTTTTTTATCCTCGATTACAAATCATTTTTCAACATGCTACCAGAAATGTGGTTCGACTTATACAAGAAAATTCGATTTTTTTCAAAATTTTGCTTAAGAATTGGGGGGTTGACTTATACACGAGTATATAGAGTAAATGCTGTTATTTCTCCTTGATCTTGTTCAACTTTTAAGAAAATTAATACATTTTTGACTTGTATCTCTTTTGAGAATTTTTAACCTTTAAGCAAATGAGTACATTTCTGACTTGTACTTCTTTTAAGAATTTTTAAAGCTTTTAAGATCTGGACAGCTTTTAATGGATTTTTAGCACCTTTAAAAAAATGAGTACATTTCTGATTTGTATTTCTTTTGAGAATTTTTAATCATTTAATGAAGGTGAATTTTGCACTAAAATTTTAACTTTTATGTGCAAATTAATGTTAAATCAAGTTCTGAAGAAAAAATTTCTCTTCAATACTTTCTAAAAAAGATATAAAATTCATTTTTTAAACAAATTTTTGAGAAGAAGAAAAACTGTAGGATGCACCAGTCTTTTGATTGAGAAATAATAATAATAAATTAAAGCTATGAAGGAAAATTAAAACACATGCATATTCTGAGTTTTAAATGTTCATACTTTCGATATGTTAGTTTTGAGATAATTGAAAAATATTTCTTAAAGACATTAAAGTTATTAATTCATAGCATTTTGATAGAATTTATCTATTTTCTTTTGGTGCATTGTAGCACGCACAAGAGCTAAAATAAGACTGGGAATTAGTTTTGCTTCTGCTCTCATTACACCACATCTTACAGTTTGCAGAAGAAAGATTTTTTTTTTTAAAGTAAAAATACGCCAAATTTTAAATTTCAAGTTATCAATTAAATATATATGTATATATAATAGAACCTATTTTATCCGAAACTCTCGGTTAACCGAAATCCATTTTTAAAGCCTTTTTTCCCCCTACTATCACATTCTGTGTGTGCTAATCCATTTTGAAAGCTTTTTTTTTTTTTTTTTTTTTTTTTTTCCCTATCACATTCCTTGTGTGGAAATCCATTTTGAAAGTTTTTTTTTTCCTTTTAACTATGATATTCCTTGTGTGCAAGTGGTACTTTCTGAACTATGAGTACATATAAATATTTTCGACCCCCTTTTCTTAGAGTTTCTTTGAATTTAACTTGAGCTCCTGTAAGCTGCAGAGTGGAACGAAAAAAAAAAAACCCAAAAAAATTAGCAATTCTGAAGCTTTTGAATGTTTTGCAAAAAATTTGGCATGGCTGGAGCAGCAGAAAGACTGATACTGGTGAACTAATAATATTAAAAAACTTTGTAACAGAATTTCAAAGCAAAGGCAATAGAAACTGCGAAAAACAAAACATTTTTTCAAACCCTTGTGATATGTGTAAGGTACTTAATTACAAAATTAAAATTCAGGTAATTTATTCTTGTTTTTATTTTGCTATTGCTTTATTTTTATTAAGCACTTGTTACCATAATGAGAAATACTGCATGTATTTCTCCTTAAGTCTTAAAATTGAAGCATTCTCGATTATCCGAAAATTTAAATTTTCTGAAAGACCCAAGTCAGTCCCAATTACTTCGGATAATCGAAGTTCTACTGTATATATATATATATATATATATATATATATATATATTAAATTTGAATATCTAACATGGGGTGCTGCTGTATTATGTCTTCTTAAAATTAATTGATCGCTGTAACTTCTTGTTAAATTCACAGGAATGTACTATATTTTTTATCCATAACTGTTTGGGTATAACTGAAGTATTTCAATTATATACATACTTGTAGTTACCCTTGACATCCTTCACATGAGATAAACCATCTATAATATATTTAAAACACAAGCCGATTTCTGTCATCATCTAGGCTAGGATTTCAACTGAACTAAAATTTGATTTTTTTTTTTTTAACCTGAAAGTTGTTTATTTGTAGATGAGTCAGCAATATTTTTTTTTTGTTGTTGTTAATTTTCATTCTTTTATTTTATTTTCAATTAAAAAAGTTATTAATGAAATTTCTGCAACGTGGTGTAAATCAGGGTTGAGGCTGTTTTATTATTACAATCACAATAGAGTGCCGATTATCCGAACAAGTCAGGACCGACCCTAGTTCAGATAAGCAAAAGTTCGGATAAATGGACAGGCAATTTAAGGGATGTTTCTGATTATACTAAAACCTTCACACATTATATAAGCTTAGGACTGGCAGCACAAGTTAGTGCTGGCATGTTTATTTTATTTTTTCTTTTTGTCTTTTTATCATTTTTTGAACTCCAGAGATTATTATTTAAGCAAAAAAGCTTATGACTGTTGCTTGCTTCAACAAAGACATTCTTTTCATGCTGCCATATCTCTAATTCTTCTTAAATACGTTAGTTGAATAGGATCAACGTTCTTCTGCCGTTCCAGCCATTTCATAGCTGTTTCCAAACATTCAAAGGCTTTGTCGTTATGTGATGGATATGGGCTATTTTCAGAACATTCGTTTTCATTTTCTTCAATTTCTTTTTGATCATGAATCACATCCACAATCTCATCATAATTTAAAATCTGATATCCAGGGTTAAGTTACTTCACCATTTAACCACTCGTTAATTTCATTTTCTTCATAGCTTAGGATCCTTCCCATCACCTTTTTTGTTTTACATTCTTCATTTTCTGATTCACTATCAGTTTTTTCTTTATTTAAAATTTTATTCCAAGCCAGTGGATAATTGGGAATTCAGTTAAGGAAATGCTTGGGAGAAATAGGCTGTTTGGATAACTGGAAGTTCGGTTAAAAATTATTTTTTGAGAGAAATACGCTATTCGGATAATAGGAAGTTTGGTTAATTGGAGTTCCAATAATCTGCACTCTACTGTAAATATAATTTTCTTTTACATTTTAACAGATTGTATAAACAACTAGCAGGTCAATGGCCTTAGAAGTAAAAATGACATAATTTGAAAAAAAAAAAAAAAAAAGTGCTATGTGAAGGTCTTAAATACCTTTTATGTGAATGTCAAATTTTTAAAAATATCGTTTAATGATTATGACAGGAGCCACACATAAAAAGTTAATGAGCAACTATCAGACTGTAAGCAGCAGGTTAAGTAAAGCTGAATTTGATACATGAAATTTAATTTTTTTTAAATGTGAAAAATTAAAATTAATACAAATAGTATTATAGTGAATATGGTTTAAAATAATAATTATTTTTTAAGTAAAATTAGTCAATGTAAGACTGATTTTCTTTCATCTGAATTATTTTTTTTAGGTTGTTTATAAGTTCATTATTAAACTTTTTTAATTCTGTCAAATTTTGGGGGATGCTATCTCATATCTTTTACATAAGTTTAGTAATTTTACAGATTACCTATTACATACAAACAAACTACCATTTCTTTTTTATAACATTAGTATAAATTAGAATGATATAGAAGTTTTGTAAAGGCCACAGCATACTAGTTTTAAAAAGTCTTCATTATAGATGTCATTAAAATTACTAGAGCAATGATTTAAGATAAAATTTGCCTCTTTCATGTTACGGTTCTAAGTGCTGATTCAAGAATTTTTAAAAACATTTGTACAAAGAGCAATTTTCCATTGGAAGAACAGAAAAGGGGAAACAGAGAATCATATATGTATATATATATATATATATATATAATAATAAACTTTTTACAGTGGCTTCTAACTTTGCTCAATTAATACAACTTGAATGCACATTTAAGCATATTAATAATCACATATCTACATTTTAAAATAAATTAAAATGCTGTAATAGAAGAAATACAACCTGAAAATCAAATAAACCAAAACATATTTTACACTCATAATAACTGAAGTTAATTAGCTTTATAAATTAAGAATCACAAGTGCGCATATTATGCAACAAATGAGCATCATTATAATTAGTATTTCATATCATTTAATTATTTCTGTCAATATTCCTTCTTCTATGTTCATGCAAAACACACAACCATGGATGAAATATCATACGAAAGTTTTTTGACATGGTACACTTGCATTTTGTCAATACATGCTTGATTAAAAATTGTAGTCATTTCAAAATTCATAAAAAATGCATCAGCAAATAATTTTAAAGATTACAGTGTGAAAGCCTTGCATGGATCCACTGGTTTTAGTTCAAAACAGCCATACTCAACTTCAATATGAGGATTACTTATTAGAGATGAGACGGGCTCAGCCCGAGCCCGACATGAGCTCGATTTTTATACCAGGGTTCATAATTTCTGAAATTGACAATTTTATTTATTCACATTTAGAAAAAAAAAAAAAAAAAACTTTTTCCCCCCTTAAAAATTACGTATTCCATTTCAAGTCATTTTAATGCTCTTTTGATTTTTCTTCTAGAACTCTGCTCATGCTGTGGGTCTGCTCTTTACATTTACGAAGTCACTTTTATTCGTAAGTAGATAAAATTGGCATGTATATTGTTTTCTGCGATAGAACACAATCCAGCAGTGTTTCCCCTTTTCCTGTAAAGATGTACACCTTTTATAGGAAACAGAAAAACGTTGTTTGATTTTTCATCATATAAGTAGTAATTTCTGCAAATTTCATTCATTTATTTACAAAACGCTCTTCGTTAATGTGTCCATCAGATCTGATTGTTGCGGGAGAAAAATATGAGAATATTTTTTGGGATGTATATTTTTATTTGATACTCAACTTCTCTTTTGATAAGATTGAATGTAAATTTCATAAATTTAATTATGTGCTAGGGATTGAGATATTTTCATGAAAGAAGTTGTTAAAAAATGAGGCATTACATTTTGAACAAC
Source organism: Maratus speciosus (assembly GCA_963932465.1). NCBI lineage: Eukaryota > Metazoa > Arthropoda > Arachnida > Araneae > Salticidae > Maratus > Maratus speciosus. Next base: position 559,444,677 of record OZ010794.1, on the reverse strand, counting down.
TTTTAAATATTATGCAATTTTTTTTTTACTTCCTTTATCAGTATCAGGCTCGGGCTCTGATCACGCAAATTGTTTCGGTCTCGGGCTTCCTCGGATTTAAAATTGTCGGGCTTGGGCAGGCCCAAACTCATCTCTATTACTTATAGCTCTTCTGACCTTTTAAGCACTATATATTTTTACAGGAAGACAGAATCTGCTTTGTTACTTATAATGAATCTGTAATAATTGAAATTTTATTCAAAACAAGGTTCAGAAGTAAATAACTTAAGCTAGACAATGTTACTATTAGTGTAAAAGAAACACTAAATGTAAGCCATGTCAATAACAAGAAAAATTCAAAGTGTTTTATTAAAGTGGTTTTACCGATAATTGCTAGGCATATACATTAATTTTTGCAGAAAACTCAGTGAAAACAGAAATAAAGCAAGAAAACATACATTGCTACTTGCTAATACCTAGATAGAAGGATTGCAAGAAATGGTTAAACACCAAATCCAGCAAACTATTGCTTTACACTTTAATCTGTACTTTTTTCAGCCTATACGATAAACTTAAAAAAAATTACTTTAACAAAGCATTCGAACTGTGACATATTGTAATCATTTTATGATAAAGTACATTTTTAAAAAATGTAAATATGTTCAAGCTTAATTTTCACTTTTCTTGAAAATCTTTTAGCTTTATATTTATTACATTTTGGATATTTAATTATTTACCTTTGAAAAAGATATGATTGTTTTGTAGCAACAGTGATTCTACATCAATTTTCCACTTGAATGAAAAAATAAGAACAGAAAATCATGCATCAGGCACAGATTATGAAATGTTTTTCAACACTAACAGGATGTCATTAAGAAACCTCATTTTGTCATAAAATGAAATTAGATATTTAAATAAGCAATTTAAATAAAATGCACTGCAAATGATTTTCTCCCATAGGCTATAATGTAATGTAATTCCATTGTGGTTTTCTATAAACAAAGCATAAATTCCACACACTTCATTTTCAATAGCAAACATTCTATAGTGAATTTCATCAACCTTTAAATTTCATTAACATACCTACCTCCTTCTTCTTAATTCAATGTTTTCCTGGATCTACAGAAATCGCTTCCAGAGAAAAATGTCTGAATTTACTGAAATCCAGCAAAATACAGAAGAAACTGAACTCATTATCAAAGGTGTTAATGTTAAAAAAGTATGAGAAAATGAAAATGTAGACACCAAAGATCTTTTTAAAAATGCACATTGGAAGACATGAGCATATACATAGTATAAGGTGGAAACCTTTTAGTCCTCAACATTATAAGCAGAATTAAAAGAAAAAAACTAAAAAAAACTAAATGTAATTAAATTATGGACTACATAGATAAGATTTTATTTTAAAAAATATCATAACCCTATTATTTTGACAAATACATATAAAATAAAACAATAACAAATGTATAAAATATGAACAAAGGAAAAACTAAATGCAACTGTAATCACATATTTTTCACAGAGGAATAAAATTTAGTAAACTAATCTCCCTGGCTTCGATCTTATGTTAAAACAACCAAATGACTATATTTAAACACAGAGTTATAGATGCAACAAGACTTGCATCTTCTTTTGCTTTCAGTGAAACTCATCTGAAAAATCTATATACTAAAATAATTCACTGCAAAGGAGATGCTTTATGAGGCAGGAGGCCTTTGCTGTATCCAGTCAAAACTTCATGATAGAAAGCATGCACTAAAAAAAAAATAATATAAATAATACATAAGCACATTTAAAAAATCAAAAATCAAACTTAGATTTTATAAAATTAATAAAAGATGTACATCAAAGATGGATTATTAGACACAAACGTTTATGCAAAAAAAGAGCAAAATGAAAAACTATTTTATAAACAACTTTACATTACAAAAACTATCTTCATCTTGCCTTATTTTTTCTTGTTGTTATCAAATGCTTTAATTACTAAGATACATAAAGTCAGCCCTTACAATTTTATACAAATATAGATTTATGAGATTGTTTAAGTACAAAATTTTGAAAGAGAGCTGCAAAAAGGTAGTGTTGGGGTTTTTCTAATTCTATTCATGTATCTATTCGTATCCATTCTTAATAGTTCTTTTTAAAGGATTCTCATTTATTCACTTCAAAAATTGTTCAATCTGTTTTCTGCTCACTAATTTTTAAAATAATTTTATTTTAATTTTCAACTTCTAACTTGTTGCTTTCCTACCCCCCCCCCCCCCACACACACACACAGACATACATACCTACACTGCACCATAACTCGATTAGAAGCCTCAAAAGTTGAAAAAACAGTAATTAACATAATTATCACTCATAATATCCAAATCATATGAATAAATTTCTACATTTGTTTAATACCAGTTTAATTTGCAACATAACGTCAAATTCTTATTCTTTGCACTTTATTTATTATCACCTTAAAAGAAAAAAAAAAATTCTTTTTTGATGCAGCAAAAGATAATCGGAGACAATTCGTTACACCAGTCAACGTAAATTTTCATCATATTTTCAAAATTACACAAAAGAATGATCCATAAATTTATACATATAAATTTCTGAGAATGTTAATTTAATGTAAATTAAATTAATGTTTTCATCTATTTTTTTTTTTCTGTGAATTTACTCACAACTTTCAAAATTCCAAATCTTGAAACTAAAAATTGCCTAGATTATGTTCATTTCACTGTATTTCTATTATAAAAAGAATATTTCAATGAAATGATTATTTAGGAAGATATAAAATTAAAATTTGTCAAGTGAATTTAACATTAACATCTTCAAATTAGACTCCAGTTAACTCTAAAAATATTTAAAAAAAAACACTTTTTTTCGACTGACTTTACCTAAAAAGTTCAAATAAAGACTGAAAAGGGTGTTACCATTTGGTAAAAATGAGTAGGTATAATTTTTAAATATAGACAACTGCTCATGCAAAAAATGTATCTATGTTTTGGAAGAAGGCATTACTGTGAGACTCATGACACTATTATTATGATAAATCATTTCAAAGTAAGACTGATGAATCATTTGTTTTTGAATGGGAGTATACATGGCATATTTATACTAATGGGGGATTTTGATAAGCATCGGTCAGTTTTGCCCATATTGCAATAAGAAATAGGAGAGATGCTTTCAGGGAAGACTTTTGAGGGGAAATTGACCTGAGTGATTGTTCTTGTACAAAGGAGAACCCTGAAAACCTTGCAAAGTCAGTTCAGACCATGTTGGTTTCAAACTCGCAACTTTGGCCCAAGGTCCTCATTTTGTGGATGCTTTATAAAGATTTATAATTTCTGTATATTTATTACTAGCAGGTTTCGCCCGCTACATTAGAGGTCTGCACGGGCCGGAATTTCCAGGTCCGGGCCGACTCATAGGAAAAAAAAATTCGGCCCGGTAAAAAACTTAAAAGTTTGGCCCAAGTTAATTTCTACAAAAGTTTGATTTTTACATCAATCTGGTTAAAAATTTGTTTCTTATGAGGAGTTCTGACCAAAAATATTTACCTTAACTTTTTTTTTTCATGTGTATAACCTTTTTTTTTTATAGAAGTGCCGCAGGCTGCGATATTCATTTTTTTTAATGAATCTCTATTTCTTGTATGTAAATGTTTCAGTTATCATGAATATTATTAATCCATATTTCATGTATTGAAGTGTTAAAAATCTGAAAAAATTCTATTCAGTAAAATCTTCTAAGACGGAATTGCATAGAAAAGAAAAAAAAAATGCATTATAGACAAGTTCCCTTCTTAGAAAGTGTAAATGTATTACATATTCTTTTCTTACGTATTAGTATATGAATTTTGCATAGATCAACATATTTTTCAGTTTATAACAGGATTTTGTCATAGGCAGGTTCTTTTCCACACGTTTTACTATATTTTAATAAGCGTAGAAATCTACTATTCTTTAAAAAGAATAAATTTTAATGTTTAAGTATCGAATACTGTAAAAGCACTTATTTTCGCGAGTCCATCGTAATCGCAAAAATTTAAGCCTCGCGAAATATTTTTTTTTTAGCCTCAAATAATAATTAGAAATCAGAAATTTTTCACTTATTCAAAATTTAATGATTACAGTTATGGTTCCTTATGGTTACTTTAATAAGAAATAGTTACAAAAATTTCTTGAATACTTACACTATTTCTTGAATAACACTGTACAATTATTTCTTGAATAAAAACAATAAAACAACTAATAGAATGCAGCTCATTCACTTAATTATTTATACCAGCTTCTTTGAAGCCATTCAAAATTATCTCATGTTTGGCTTCAACACCATTAAATGTGCGCACAAGCCAAGAAGCGTGAATCGGTTTTAGTCGTGATATTCGCAGGTCCACAGATTCTTTTCTCTCTAGAAATTTAAGCTCATTAGAATACCACTCAATAAACTCATTCTTGAGCAAATGCTTGAAATCGCCGTTTACAGTTAAGTCCAAAGGCTGGAGCTCTCCTGTGTAGAAAGCGGGCACAAAAACTGGAATAATATTCCTCTTCTCTAGTTCAGCCAGAAAAAGAGGATCTTGGTGTGCCTTAAAAACGTCAAATAATGCTACACCAGGTTGTTCTGGCACTAGCCCGAGAAGCTCTCTCTGCTTGTCATAATGAGGTACAAGAATATTCTCGATGTATCGGATCATTGTGTCAGTATTGCTCCAGTGCGAATCGGTGTACCAACACATCCCAGTCCGCGGGAAATGTAAACTTTGGATGACAATTTGTTGTTTTTCCAGCGTACAACAATTGTGGTGGAAGTAGGTTTCTAGAAAGAGAACATGCTGACAAAAGAGTCATCTCTCTTTTATCTTCCATGCCGATTATGGACACTTGTTTTGAACCACGTTCTTCCAATGTGTATTCAGATGTAGGCACAAACTTTGCGTTTGTCTGATCGAAGTTAACGAACATCTCAGGGGGAACAACATTTTTGTCGATCACTGTACGTACACGGTTAACGAATTCGTTGCGAATAGCTGGGAAGTCTGGGGGTAGTTTTCTTGCAGCTTTGGTACCCTTTCTACGGACAAAGTTCATTCTTTCCAACAGGCTTCTGGCCCAACTCGGGCTCAAATCGAAAGAATTTAGTAGAGATGGATCATGTGATTTCACAATTCTTTTTGCAGCTGCAATAACAATTGTGCGGTTCACTATTCCTCCAGCAATCCGCAATTTACGTATATATATATGTTTGAACCCTTTCGTCGAAATCACCAAGTTTTAAGGGGCGACCGCGATTACTGTGTGGTAAAGTTGTTACATCGGTTTTAGCTTCTTTCGATGCTTGAATGTACTGTTTCTTTATGCTGCGAACGGTTGATTCACTCACCGGCCTTCCCAGTTCACAGGTGAAATGTTTCACTGCTGCAGAATTTCCGTTCATAGTAGCAAATCGACCAATTTTGGACCTCAGTAATTCGTTGTATACTGCATACTGGCCATGTTTCACTCCACGTTTTTCTTTCAAAGAAGTAGAAACCTCGCTATCAGAGGATATTATTTCTTTTGATTCAACAAAGGACTTAGCGTTTCTTGCATCCAGAAGTCCTATCGGTGGTGGAGCTCCTATAGGAATTTTCTCTCTGGTGTCTGTCAACTTGTACAGGTATCTCAACATTTTTTTTACGGCACTGATTACACGTTCTCTCTCCTAAATTTTCCTATCGCACTCACAAACATGGACGGTCCGAATGCGAGAAAAGCAGAGGGGGTGGGGTGATTACACTTTCGGTGCAAAAGGAGGTGTTATCTACAAATAATCATTTAAACATAATAAATTAGTCAGAAATGAAGTAAAATAATTTCTCAATTCAATAATAAATTAGTCAGAAATGAAGTAAAATAATTTCTCAATTCAATAATAAATTAGTCAGAAATGAAGTAAAATAATTTCTCAATTCAATAAGAGAGATTTATTGCCATTATAATCATTTTCTAAATCATTAAGTAATATTTATTGATGTTGTAATCATTTCCTAAAGCATTAAGTATGATTTATTGTCTTTATATATTTATTCTATAATGAGCGTAGGCGCCTCCTACGCGTCAAAAAGAACACTTGTTTGGGGTGGAATGTGCGTGTTGAGCCAAGGTCAAAGTTGCAAAGTACCGCGTGTTGTTTTTAGAGCGATGGGGAGAGGGGGGGGGGGGACGAACTTGTCGGACAAAAGGAAGTTTCTTAAAATGCCTTATGCAAAAGGGGTTCTATTTAGGTAGTTTTGGAATTTTTGAACCTTCGGTTCTGTTCATATCAAATTCGTGAAATTTTCAGCTCGCGAAATCACCGATATCTTCATTTTCGCGAAAATAAGTGCTTTTACAGTAATAGCAATTTAAAAATGTAAGCTTTTTTTTTTTTAAACTTTTGGGCCAGGACTAATTTTACTGACCTTTGAATGGACCAGGCCACGCTGAGACAATGATTTTCATACGAGCTGGGTCAAAACAAGGACTGAAAATTTTGGACCGTGAAGACTAGGAATGAAACCAGTCTCGGCTCTGTACAGAAAAAATAAGTTAGGCCCAGCCCGCCCCGAGTGCTGTGAATGAAAATCAGCCTGCAGACCGAGCAGATCTCTACGCTACACTGGTCAGTTTCAGCAAACAAGCTTTGAATCAAACAAAATATATTGGTGAATCTGACCAAGTGATTTAAAGCAATATGGACCTTTACCAGTAATGTACTTCCGTATTCCTGAAAACAATATGGATGCCATTGCTCCAGTATATTTCCTAATGTGCCAGACAAAATTTGGGCTATTAAGGACCAACTCTTTTAGTAGACAATTTATAGTAGGATTTGGTAAAGAACGATAGAACAATATGCAATATACTAAAACCATTTTTGAAAAAGTATTTAACTAACAATTCAAGTCTCATCAAAATCTGTCCAGTAGAACTTTTTATAAAAGGCCAAGCTCTTTTTCGAACCTCTTCAATTTAGAAGAAAGTAGAATGAGTTCCTGCTGGCACAGCGGTCTAAAGCAGTAGATTAAACCTCTGAATTTTTGTAGAGGGTGCAGGTTCAAGCCCAACAACTGGCCAAATGATTTCTGTAATTTTTTTGGTGATATTTCATTTCAATGACATATTTTATTAGGAGGAGAAATTATATGATTTTTATTTTATTATTATTGGAATGCTTTATAATTAAATAAAATTTAACACTCAACAATAATTTAAAAAAATAATAATAATTTTATATTTAAAATATTTAAGCTAAAATATTTTGCATGTAATTATTAATTAAATACATTGAGCTGATCTACAATTTTTGTTATATTTTCTGACCATTACCCAGAATATATATGTGTGTCAGAAAGAAAAGTTTGCCATTTTTTTCCGTAAAAAATAAAATGGAAAGAAAGAAAAATATTCATATAAGAACTATAAAAGAAATTACCTTGATACCCGTGGTTTAATATCTAAAAAATGTATAAAATTGCAAAATAAAATTAAAGTAATAAAAAATATATATTATAAATTGTTAGCTGCATCAAGTTTCAAATTTAGGCTTTTAGAGAATGAGACTGAAAAAAATAAAATCCATGGCAGCTTTTAATGGTCGTGAAGTAAAAAAAAAAAAAATGATTTTTTTTTTTTGTTGTTGTTGTTTTTTTTCTTAATGAGATCATAGTAAGTAAAAATAAATGCTCTATCCAGTATTTTTAGGTAAATTTCTGATAAAAAGCAAGCATAATTGGTTGTAAATTATAAGCTTAAAATTCTTTCACTTCATTGAATAGCTTAGACCAGAGGTTCCCAAAGTGTGCTCCGCGGAGCCCTTGGGGCTCCGCCTATACTTTTCAGGGGCTCCGCGGCATTCCAGGAAAATAAACGAAACATGAAAGAAATTAGCATATTGCAAGGGAAATTTTTCCGATAGTATGTAGCAATTTATGTGTGTGTGTAAAAAAGAAATACATCACTGGGTTGAAAAATAGTATATTTTTAAAAGTAAGAAAATGTTTTGCATTATAGATGTATCTATTTTCTATATAATATTTTTGGTTTCAATTACTTTATTTTATGTGTCTGCATTTAATGTGTTTTAAAAATTCGATTCAAAATAAGCTACAGGAAATAGTATTCTGAATCGAATGCACAATGTGAAATGAAAGAGCAAAGACGCTCCAGTCCTGTTATCTTTGTTTGCCGAACAAAAGGGAGAACAGTTTTGTTCGTTGGAGCTCCGCCTATTTATATTATATTCTGTGTGAATTTCATTTGTGTATATATATTTCTTTTTTTTTTTTATCTAACTTTAATTTCTTTAATCTGTTTATGTCATTTGTATATACTGTTTTTCATAGTACTGCAATGTTTGTTGATTAAAACCTCTTTTTTGTAACATCTTGTATCATTTAATAAACTCTCATTAGATTAATTCAATATTTGTATACGTTGTGTAAGTAGCTTTCTTTTGCCTTTTTGGAACTTTAATTCCTTTAATCTGCTTATTTTATTTTTATTAATTCTTATTTAAATTTTCTATGCCGTTTTACATAATTGTACTTAATTTTTAAAGCCATGTATGATGCTGAAAATGAGCCATGTATGTTGCATTGTTTTTAACATCTTGTATCATTTAACAACCCCTCTTTTAAATTTTGCTTTAATTGGTCTCAAAATTGGCTAAGATTCTTATGTTATGATGCCACATTCCCTTATCAGAAATAAGACTGTAGCAATTTTTAAAATACATATTGGTTCTTTACATTTGTCATCACACTAACAATCTAAACTTTTGCTCAGCTCCACCCCTTGCTTAGACTTTTCGTCAGTGTGTACCCGTCCAGATATAAATTTAATACAACCCATATATCCCGTTTTGTTAGTAAAGTTTTTCTACTAGTTGCTGTTCTTTTAACATGTTTAGTTTTTAACCGTACGTCTATTTTGAGGGAAAAACAATGGTGAAAGATTCTTTCAAAACTATAATTAATAGCTAAATACTTCAAATAAAACATCCAAGAAAAAGTGAACGATGCTACACCAAACAATACAGGTTATAGATTTTGCCCCGCCCACTTAAACACTAAAACGATGATCTCCTTCTAAATGTATTTTTAAAAAATGGTTCTAAAGAAGAAGCTCAGAGGCGATTCATATTATATTATTACTCTTGGGCGACTGGGCCTCCGCATTTCTTTCCTTTCGCTATTATCCTACTGCAGGGATCGTACGCTTAAGGTATTTTTTTAGGAAAATATCACTATTTGTTTATGGAAAAATAAATCTAGGTTAAACGCACGAAATTTCGCCTTATTTAACCCCTTAACCTACGATTTACGTCTAACAGCTCCACGGTTTGGCAAATCCATAGCTACCACTAAAATATAACAGAGATTTTCTCCTTGTTTAATCATGGAATTTCGACAATTAAATTAAGCTATATTTACTGTGAAATTTTAGTGGTAAAACGAATTTACATTTGTCTCGATCATCGTACGCGGGCTATGCCCGTTATTGTAGGCTAAGGGGTTAAGAAGAGATTTTTCCATAAGAAAATACTGGTACTGAAGAATTTCCTGGTCGTGAAATTTCAGGACAAGTACGATCCCTGCTACTGGGATTATACAGAAGTCTCTCTTTGTAAACGAAAGCTGTATAACTTACCTTTTTTTTCTGTGTGTATGTGGTTACTATTTTTATCTTTAACCCCTTCGGGACGGGAGCCTTTTACGAAAATTTTAATCTTTTGTCACCGTTTTTTAAAAACAGAAATTTGTGTCTTCTTGAATCGCGAAAATGCGCTGATTAAATAAGGCAAATTTTACAGTAAAATTTTGCTGGTGAGAAAAAACAAGGATTCTGACCATTTCATGCGGCACGTATACGTGCCGCTCGTCCCCAAGGGGTTAATTCCGAGTTCATATTGAAAATCCCGAAATAATATTTTTTATTTTAAAAATGGATGTCATTAACCCCTCAAAGGGCCGTGATGCCGCTATGGCATTACATAATTTTAATCCCTAATTGCCACATTGGCACCCGAATTTATTAATGAAAATTTGACCCTTCTTAAGTACGCGAAAATAAAATTTTAATGGTTTACAAATAAACTTTCTTGTAAATACTGATGTCATTCAATTATTCAACATTTTACGAATACAAGTACCCGTGAAATCCTGAAAGGGTTAACAATACAGCTCGAACGTCGCTCGGGTAAGAAGAGTTTTTTTTTTCTTCGTTACTAACACCTTTCAAAAACCACAAATGTTTAACTATAATTTTCGCTGTACTTGGCGGATTTACAAGGCAGATAATTCAATACAAAAAAGTGATTTTTAGTCCTTATTTGTAATTTATTCTGTCCAATAATAGTAACATTAAATAAAACTTTTAAGGGGTTAAATAATAGAAAATTTGATTTTCAAAATTTCTAGTATGAAGTCAGAATTTCTGTATCAAGAAGAGGGACAAACTGAAAACCTTGACCCCATGTTGGAAACTACCGGTTCAGACTCACTCTTATTCAGCAGATTTTTTTCTGCTCCATACGCATAAAAAACATTAATTTGTAAACCAAAGAGTACCGTGGGGTTCAGGGGCTCTGCCTTAGAAATTCTTCCCAAAAAGGGCTCCGGGAGCCCAAAAGTCTGGGAACCACTGGCTTAGACTAACAGCACCATCTATCGCCTTAAAGAAATAAGAATCTCTTATGCAATATAGAACTTTGCCATGATTTCAATAATTCATTTAAAAGCAACTAATTAAAAATTCAAGAATTTTTCTAATCAAAACATTCAAGTTATTTACCATCAAATCTTGATGGGTACTATCTAGTAAAAATTTAAAAAGTATAACTTTTTGAAAATTAATAGCCGGACGTGGGCTATTTCATCAATAAAATCTTAATTCCTACCTTATTCTGAATATTTTTGCAATTTACATTGTTTACATATCACCAACAGATAAATTAAAGTGTGCATCAATCTTTTTGGGACATCCTGTAACCCAGATTTGTTTCTGCCATAAGAATGAATGTCTTGCAAGTAGAAAAGTACTTAAAAAAATTCTTTTAATTAAAAAATTTGTCACAATTTTCAGGGTATCAAGGATTTTAAACATTATCTTTAAGAATAAGCGTGCCATAACTTACAAACAGATTTATTTGTTTCACTCAGGAGTTGAAGTCTGCCAAATGTAAATTTATCAAAACTTTCATGTTGCCACAAAGCAAAGACTGGAACAAAGAAAAATTTCTTTAATAAACAGCAGTAATAAATAACATTAATAGTATAAATATAACCTGGTAGCAGAAAGTTTGAGACAGGAGAAGACCGTCACAGATTTTATTTTCTCTTTTGCAGATTCTTTTTCATCGAACCTTTATTTTGCTTCATATTATGTTTAGCTCTTTATTACTAATTCAAAAAGTTAAGATTACTATTAATAACAATTTATAAAATGCCTAAAAACGCTACAGGTATGTGATTGTTTGATTAATTAACGCTTCAGTTGTAAAAATATTTTACCTGCAGATTATTTTTTGCCCCTGAAGTATCTGTCGCAGACACTTGGAGAAATTTCTGCTACTAGGAAATATAATAATAAACAAGTAAAATCATATGTAAAAAAGACAGGTATCCATTTAAAAGAGATTTTCAAGTATTGGAGTATTTTCAGGTTTTGCTATAATTATAAATGCTTAGGAAACAAATCTTGTGAATCTTTGGTCTAGAGCAGGGCTATTCAACCATCAGTCCAATTCTATAATGAATGTGGGCTGGTAGAGTGGAAAATGCCTTAAAATATTGAGATTTTGATGTAATTGTAGTATTCTACATTTGTGGGTTCCATAATACTTTTATTGAAAATATTGTTTCAAGATAATGAAAGTATAAATTTATTGTTGAAAGAATGTGTTCAAAGCATTCTTAGTATTAAACAGTTCAGATAAAACAACTCTGTGTGTCTAAATGAGTGAGCCTGCCTGAAATAGAGTTTAATATAAACAAGTTAGAAAATGCATGTAAAAGATGCTGGAGATATAAAAGTATAGTCGGCTAGCTCGAATTAACTTCACTCAAGATTTAACATGCTGCTTCAAAATATCAAATTCTCGGGGCGATAACTTTTAAAATATTTTTATTTCTTCTCTCTTTTTATGTTTCTCAAGAAACATAACGTCAAATATACACAAAAAAACAACTGGTGATAATATAACTTTTTACATGCTTCAGTTAGCACACCTCAAAAGCAGAACAGAACAACATTTCTATTTGGCGAAGCTCACGCAAGCCGGTCACATGATGACCGTTAAAGTCTATTTCTTGGAATGGGTGGCCCATGTTACAGTATCATTTTTTTCAATTATTATGTGTCTAATGAAGAACACTTGACTTCAATGAGACATTCTTGACAAAAGCCAGTTTATAGCAGTCTGGCTTCTCAGAACAAGGATAGTTAAAGCTGCTGAGCTGAAACCTCACAAGCTACCTACCAATAAAGTACTGCAATTGAGTGACTATGCTTGAACAGTTGATACACTAGTTTCTATTACAAGAAGAAATGTAAATGTTTTACACAATTAAGTTGAATTGACATAATCATTTATATCAACATCACTTTCTATACACACACAAAACACACAATGAGGAGTGAGGTAAGGTTTTTGACTTAGGCTACATAAAATATATCACCATTTATGAATAAAATGTTAAAAAATAACATAATGGGAGCAGAACACTAATATTTTGTTAAAGCATATTACTTGCTTAAAAATTACAATTAATTAAAAACACCCAGACAAATTGATATCTACAAGCATAGTCTACTGGACATTATTCACACAACCAAACTTTATTATGTATTTTTATTTTAACATTTTGTCTTTTTTGCCACTAATAATTTTGCATATTCCCAACTGGCTCATTATGTATTCCAGGTTGGGAACTGCTACATTAAAGGATGCAACTAATTATGACATAAATTTTCAGCATCTTTTCAGCTTAAAAATTAGTTAAGATAAATTAAAGTTTCAAATGAAAACAAAAATGCATAGAGATCAGGAAAAAATTTAATACCTCAAAACCTGACATTATTTCTATTTAAATATTGACAATATATTGATGTTAAATGATAATGTAGCTATTTAGTTTGTTATATAATAACATCCTTTCCAATTAAAATTTAATTTAAATATTTTAAAATAGTTTTTTAAATTAATTTTAATTATGTGTTTCAAACGCTTATAGGGTCAGGTGGGGTAAAATGGGTAGTTAGAAAATATTGTTTAAATTTCCAATTTTCTTAACATATTTATACTTTTTAAAATTATATATGATTGCTTGATGTTTAAGCTTTTATCTCCTACTTTATTTTTGTTTTTATAGATTGTTCTATTTGAGTGGCAACAGTAAAACCATTTGAGGACAATTTCATGTTACATGTGGTCTGATTAAACTTTTTCCTGCACCTCATAATATTTCATATAAACATATTTGTTTGATATCATTTTGTTCATTAAGCACTTCTAATACTTTTTCCAGATTACAAACAATAAATTGTCTTTTATTTTTGTAGTTTTATCTTAAATCTTATAAATGGGGTAGAATGGGTATAGTGTTAGGCTTAACATTTGTAGTATTTTTAAAGTGTTATATAGAACTTTTCTGAATAAAATTCTTTATTTTACTGGAATTATAATAGAATAAGTTTTTAAAATACTTTTAAATGTTTATATAATTCACAGTGCGTTATTCTCAAGATCGGAAAGACTTGAAATTCTCTGTACATAATTTAGTCAAATCATTGGCCATTTCTAGAAATATTCCATTTCTAGATGGCATATCAGGTGCTGATTGGATTTGAAATTTTAAGAAGAGGTAATCGAAAGAGTTAAAAAATTAAAAACCAGAATTGTTGACAAAAGTAAGAGCGGTGTGGTTTTGACACATCCTTGCTTTCTCGACAAATATCAATCTGCCACATCTCCAAATAATGTTAGTAAAAACTTCAAAGCTGAAACATAAGCATGTCCAAGCAAAAGCAGATGATGTTCTAACAAATGAAGACATTATGAAACAGTTAAAAAATGATTCTGATAACTGTAACACCAAAATAGTTCAAATGGACAAGAAGAGAAATTGTTAAATGAGGCTCAAATTAGACTATAATATGGGGAAGATATTCCCGAAGTAAAAATAAATGTACCTATCTGTAGGTGCATGATTGAAGGTCCAGTATTTGAAAAAAAAAAGACAAACAAAGAATTCTTTGGCAAAATTAGTAACATTGAAGAAGATGAAACATGAATATGAAGTAAAATTCTTGGAAAAGCCCAAGATTGGTTGCATTTTATGTTTTCCCTCATGCTGAAGGTACAGGGGTATGTGTCTATTTATTACTCTTTTGACCAATAGAGCAAATTTTCAGAACTACTTCCAATTATTTTATTATTCAAATAAAAACTGATATGACTAGTTAAATATTATTGTGTTTCACTCACATAAAATATATCTAATTTGACAAAATTTTGATTTATTATGTAGACAAGTAAAATGCCTTTTGCTTGAAATTAGATATATTTTATGAGAGTGGAACGCAATGGTATTTTACAGGTTATATCAATTTTATCCTAATTATATTTTATAATAAATAAGTGGAAGTTCTTCCAAAACTTTGCTCTAACGTTCATAAAAATGACAATGGACATTCCCACAGATTACATTGAAAAAAAAAAAAAGCAGATAATAGGAACATTAAATGAACCAACATTTAATAATCTGGGTCATTATGGTTTTGATAGACTTTTAATGCTTATAATGTAACAGGGTGATAATATAGGTGAAAACTGGGAAATTGAGTTAGTAGCCAGTGGCCGGTAGACTGCAGTTTCATTAGTGGCCACTTTTTAAAGTTAGTGGCCACTATAATGTTTCAAACTTTTTTGACATCTAGATAAACTATAATCGTTGTATCTATACATATTTTTCTATAAATCAGAGTTTTATACCAGCCAACTATTCATGATAAGAATAAGGATGCAGTTGAAATTCAAGAAAATTACTTTAAAACTACAAAATCTGTTGTCATATTAATTTTTTTAGAACATATTTTTGGATTATTTGTACATGTTCATAAACACATTTATCAATCAAATTACTGTTACTTTCTTTATATAAAAAGTTAGTAACTAAATCAAAATTCTAACAGCTAAGTGTATACAAAAAAAAAAAGAAAAATGTTATTTCGATTTTATTTAATAATTAAATGTGTTATTAACGTACTACACACATTACATACAGTTGAAATCTAAGCTGGTGAGTGTATTTCGCGGGATTAAATAGTATCTCTTGAAGAAAAATAACATAACTGATCAAACATATTGAAGATATTGTAATGTCCTTAACCTTTTCGGGTCCAATTTTGAGAACAAAATTACTTTTATTTTAATAATGTTAATCATAGCTAGGGTTGCCAGATTTTATCTCAGAAAAAAACCCCGGAAGATTTTGATTGACGCTAGTTAGTTTTGGTTTTATTGTGCTATCGTCCTCCTTCATACCATTCTAAACTATGTTGAATGTGCCAGTAATGTTTTCGGTAACAAATTTCTTTAAAAAGGGATTATTAATTACTCGATTTAATCATTATTTTCCACCTTTATTTGTATTACATTATTTTATTAACATTGATTAACTAAATTTGCAGTGATATATCGCATTATGAATGAAAAATTAATTGAATTGTAAGAACAAAAATAAATCAACCTACAATTAAATGATGATCATGAAAAATTTTAGTAATGGACACCCTACAGAAGTAAATTTTTGTAATGAAGCATAAAGGAAAATAATAAATAAAACAAGACATTAAAACTTAAGGTACAGATATACTAAATTAAAAAAATTATAATGCAGATACTTATAGTCTATAATAATGTCAAGTTCAGATTATCTAATCCTACCCAAGAGTTTGTGAATGTGCAATTAATATTACTCAACTCTCCCAATGTTTTTGAAATCCTGATTAGAAATAGCCATTTTTACATTTGAGGCACAATTATATAAATTTTTTTCGGCAAAAGGTGAAATTTTGAAGCAAACTGAAAAGTAAAAGTCTTTAAACTATCAACAGTAAGATGAGGTAGAAAAACAGAAGAAATCGTTGTACGGGACAATTTAAACATACACTGTACGATAGGCCTAAAAAATGCTAAAAAATGTACAACTTACGGGAAAAACGTACAAACTGGCAACCCTAATCTTAGCTATCCAAATAGATTTACTGACATGATAATAGGTTAAGGAAGAGGTTTTGGGGACGTTTGGAAAATATCGTACTACAACAGGGTTTAACAGATATTACAACTTTGTAATGTTTTTTGTGTTTTATCAAACATGATTTGTTCAGTAAAGTAATTTATATTTTAATTTTAAAGAGTGAAATATATGTATAAGATAAAGGAATCGCCAACGGTGCATAGAGAATTAAGCAAACTTTTATTGTTATTATTAAATATCCAAACACAAATGAACTCATAATAAGAAAGGCTTAGCCATATACTATCATTACTATATGTCAGGGTTGTAAAAAACCCAGGTTTTTTAGAAAAAACCCAGCCCGGGCGGGTTTTATTAAAAAACCCGGGTTAAATGGGCAATTTTCCTCGGGTAAATTAAATTGCCAAAATGTGGATGATGATTCCACCTTTCTCACAAATAATAATCTTCAGAGTTGCCACTGTATAGGGAAAACTAGAAAATCTGAGGAAATTTAAAAATGAGTATTAAAAACAAGGAATTTTACTAAACTTTGGTACTTTGCAAAATTTATCCATTGAAATTTTGAAAATTCTCAGAGGAATTACTCTGGGAAAATTTAATATTTTGTTCAGTAAAGCACAAGAAATTTGATTGCCGAAATAAGTGGCAATCCTGATCTCAAATACAATCTTTGTGAACACTTCATAGTCTAATAGATTAGATGGGAAAGACTTCATAGTCTTAATAATAATCTCACCATTTTTCTCTGTTCTTAAAATACATATATAGATATGATCACTTTAATTTAAATAACAAACAAAGGTACTTCTTAGTTATTCCGTCGACCACTTTCGCCAAATTTAACTCATTGACATAATTTTTATTTTAAATAACAAAAGATCAAATAAATTAGTAAAACATTAATAAAAATACAAATAAAATGTCGAATTAATGGTTTTATTGGCATTTAATCTTACAATTAATTAATTAATGGCAACCATTATTGGCATTTAATCTTACAATTTGGGGACAGTAATTTGGTCAACGGGATAACTAAGAAGTACCCAAACAAATTTTAAATTGCAAAGCTATCAATTGTGTGTTTTCCATTTGTTTCCAGTCTAAAAGTGCAAGTAAATTAATACAAATATATTTTCCAAGATTCAAAGAAGTGAATAAATAAAACAAAATAACCATAAACTGTTAACAATTACATCATCTGTTCTTTTCCAGAAATATATTTTAAAAAACCCGGGTTTTTTACCTGGGCTTTTTATAAAAAGCCCAGCCCGGGCGGGCAGCTGGGCGGGTACCCGGGCAGCTACCCACTACAACCCTGCTATATGTAGATAGTAACAAAAGTACTTTTTAAGACAAAATAATACTCGATGAAAAGACATGTACTATTAGTAGTACACCAGACCTAAAAGGGTTAAAATCCACTTGCATCCGGTCAAAAAAAGGAATAAATTATTTGAGATACATCTGGAATCAAAGCTGATAAATATATTTTGCATAAAACTATATTTCTTGGAAAAAATAATCCAGCTGAAGGGCGAGCATGGTGAAAAACTGAAATATTGAAAATACAGCTAAATCGTTGCAATCTGCTTGCATCTGGTAGGAAAGAGTTAATCAGTTTGCTTATTAGGTGTAATCAAAGTAGAGATGCATATTTCCATAAAAAAAAGTTGTATTTCAGTTGGTGATCGATAACAGATTTTTTTATCGCCACTTGGCGAGTGGCGACTGCTAATTTACACCTATAGGGGATAATAAGAATTGAAAAAATGTAGAAAGAAAATGTTTTCATTTTCACCTAAGCTTGATTCATAGTACTTCATTCATAGTATATAAACTTTCTCATTTATCAATTAACTTAAATTTCATATTTAAAAAAAAGTTGACATTTTTTAAGACTTACATAACAATGTTTTCCATATTACTTCATTATATAATTTCTGGCAAATCTATTTATACAGTATTTATTGTTAAACCTTTATATATCCATTTTACCCCACACTATACCCATTTTCACCAGCATGGGGTAAAATGGGTATAGCAAACATATACCTATTAAATGTTTTGTTGCAAACATACTTTTGCAGCCTAATAGATAAAAATTGAGTATTTTCATTTCAAGAATATGCAATGTAAAGAAAATACCAAAAAAAGTTTAATTATTTAACATTTGCCAGAAAATTTTAATTGAACATCTAAAAATAGTGAATTTTATACCCATTTTACCCCACCTGGTCCTATATTTTTTTCTTCTTCTGTTAGGTAAAAACCATGAATCAAAAAAATGAAAGGACAAAATTGTCTCATGGCATCCACATAAATGTTTTGTGAACAAATGGAGATGAAAAGCCGCTTAAAATTGAACAATCATTTAATGAACAAAATGATAGGATATTAGCTCCTGTGATATGGTCTGTACTAGAGCCCTGCACAAGTCAGAACAACAAGAACTAAACTTGAAAATTCTGCTTACAGTAAAACAAAATCAGACAAAAAATAATAATAATAATAACTTGAAACCCGACTCAAACTTGAAATATTCAAACCTGAATCAAAAGTGAACGAAAATTAATCCATATTTTAATACAATTATAGAAAAGCAGTCTGCAATTATATTTCTAATATAAATTTTACCTTTTTTGTATCAAAATGAACACATATATACTCATTAATATTCAAATAAAGCTTTTTTCTCCCTAAAAAATATATATTCAGGGCCTTCTTTTGAAATGCCTGGTCAATTCGACACCACCTGAGAGAATAAAAACTCAAACCAAAACTGGTTCAAACCCAAAAGGTTTAAAGTCAACCCAACTCATACAAAAAATAGCATCAACATGACTGGGTAAAATCAGGTAACCCAACCGAATGCAGGACTCTAGCCTGTACATCCCATGTCTATGAGGATTTCGAGTAAGATAATGTCAGATGTAAAAACTACTTGTTTCTCTAGAAACTGACATTAAAATCAATCAAAAATAGCAAGAAAATATCCTTGAGAGCCATGGAACCCACATGTACTTCAATATAAAGGTTTTTCAGCAACAGTCTGCATCAGTTCATTTTGTTCGTTAAATGATTATTCGACTGTAAATAATTTTTCATCTGTTTGTAAAACATTTATGTGCATACCATGAAGCATTTCGTTCTTGTTTTTAAATTCATGTTTTTACTTAACAAAAGAAAAAAATGAATAAGCACTTAAAACACATAACTAAAGATCTACATCATCATTAATCATAATATCACTGCATTGACAATATCGAAATAGAAAAATGATATTTTACGTTTTTCTGCGTATTGTAGATATAACATTAATTACCAGTATTATGAGGCCCAAAAATAGATGTGAAGCATGCCACCAGCACTGAATTAGAACTTTTTAATTTCAAAGAGCTCAACTCCATAGCTGCTTTAAGTCTACCATCCCAAATATCTGTATGGCTATTCATGTGAAAAACTTGCAGTTCATAGACACCTAAAATAAAAATCACAGTTAAGTTAAACAACTTAAAACTATAGTAAAGTCATCTATCCCTCTGACAAAATAATTGAGAAGTTTATCACAATAGTAATTAATAGCATATCAATATCTTATTTAGTTGATTCACACAACAATCAAATAGAACAATATAAAAGGATTAATTAAAAAATCAGAAACAGGAAATAACTTAGATATGTATACTTCCTCCCTAACTCCCCCCCCCCCCTCAAAAAAAAAAGAATAACAGTGGTTTAATGTTAAATAAGATTGCAGAGAAGAATATATATAATTAAAGTTAATCTTACTGAATAAAATGTATACACAGATACTTGAAGATCAAAGAAGACATCATATTGATACAAAATCTGGTTTATTAAATCAACATGAAAAAGGAAAGTTTTTCAGGAAACTTGATCACTGTACATCATCACCAAATTCCACAGGGAGAATCCTTTTAAATTCTAGAGTATTGAAATTATGGCTGGCAAAACATTCTTAGAGATAGTCTTGATGATTAAATATTCAATTAAATAAATGAGCACTCCGAAATTCTGGCAATTTAAATTTACTACAAGCAATAGCATCACATTAAAAAAAGGAGTTTAAAATAAAGCACCACAGCAAAGCGCAAGGCCCACACTCCAAAGCAAGAAGCATATAAAATCTTAAAATTCTGACAGAAAACGTAAATATATCAGTATAAATGTATGGTTATTTGATTTGTAATTTTTAGATTAAAACAATCACAAATAATTTTTAATACATTGAATATCTATTTTTTTGCTTTGAAAAAATCATGCAAAATAAACATAAATCAAAACTTTAAAAGATGACATTTGTCACAGATAAAAAGCGTTAAAAATAGTTACATTTAAAAAGCATAGTATTTTTATATGGCAACATAGAGTTAAGAGGCTATTTCAGTCAAGTGAACAGACCCATTCACTAATGCTAATCCTATGGAAGAAATTTATAAAGATATCTTGGTTGCATTTTAATATTTTTAAATGATTTTTTTTTTTTTTCTTTTTTGCATTGGATAGCTGAGATTGATCTGTACAAAGGCCGTTTTTAACTTTTTCGATTTTTTTTACAGATATTTTTAACAAGGACACTTTTTTTTTCAGAACGGGTTTTGAAAGTGAAAGCATCCTGGTAAAAAAAAAAAACTGCAATCGAAATCGAAAAAGTAAAAAATTGCCTGCATACAGATCAATCTCAGCTATCCAATGAAAAAAAAAAAAAAAAAAATCATTTAAAAATATTAAAATGCAACAGATATCTTTATAAATTTTTTCCATAGGATTAGCATTAGCGAACGGGTCTTTTTACTTGACTGACGTAGCCTCTTCTCCGTTGCATTCCAATATTTTAAAATTATTATTATTATTTTTTTTTTTTTCTTTGCGAACATTTTTTCCTTGCGAACAATAACGAACATTTTTTCCAGTTGACCATGATTTTTTTTTTTTACTTTTCCGCAGTTGTGAAAACAGGACTTAGACTACAATTTCATAAGAAAATGTATGCCGGCTAGTGAAACATGGTGCAAATCAGCGATATTTTTATTAAAGGGTAGAAACAACTGCATTCTTTCTCTTCTACGATAGCCACTCTGCAGGTGTGATTCCGTCCACCCGTCAGTCATTTTTCCTGATCACAGCTGTGTCCAAGACTGTAGGCAGAGCCGAAAATGAGGGGGGGGGGGGGACACGAAAAAAAAAAAAACAGCCAACCTGTTGGGAGGGGGGAAATGCTCAAGCAGAACAAGTAAAAGCATGAACAGTAGGGACCATACGCACCTGTGCTAGGTGACGGGGGAGAGTGAAATAAAAATCAGATCACGTGTGAAGATCCAACTGATGAAGAGATTGTGGAGGAAATTAAAATGAATCATTCCGAAATCGAATATTCTGCATCTGATGCTGATGAAGAGGAGCACATAAATTATGAAGCCCCCACAATCTCAGATGCTACAGCAGCGATGTGTGTAATTAATAAGTTTTTGTCTGCACAAACAGTAGAAGAAAGAGTGTTGGAGTCATTTGATGCACTAGACAAAGAAATTCATAACATGTTTTTGAAATCGGCATCACGTCAGCAGAAGATTACCGATTATTTCTGTATCAAAACAGTGAGCAACAATTAAAGGTAAAATTAATTTAATTAGTATTGCGTCAGTTTAATGTGATTGATTTTAGTCAATTTAATTTTTTAATGGTCCTATTTAATAGATTTTACCTTTTTTTAATACATCATTAGTGAATATACACATAACAACTAATGAGTTATACATTTTGTGAACTCTAATATTTTTCTTAACTGTTCGGGTATTGCGAACCACCGGGTATAGCGAACAAAACCTTCGGACCCCTGAAGTTCGTTATAACGGGGTTCGACTGTATTTCAAAATGTCGTTACAAATATCAATATTTCATTTTTATTAGTTAAATACTATATTGACTTTGATTTTCATCTTAAATTTCTGCTTCAGTCAATTAAACAGAGTAAAAACGAGTTAATCTCGATCATGATATTTATTAAAATCAACAGTTTTCTGTTATTCTGTTGTATATCAGCTGTTCGCGAATAGTCGCCTTATCAGAATCGGAAGCTCCTGTTGCTTCACAAGCCGCCGGTGTACAATAGAACTATGAAAAATCAAGAAAATCACACAAAAATCGCTATTATACTGCCCCCTTTGAGCAGAATATTTCCAAATTCAGGGAGGAGTTTCTTGCCATGGCCAGAAACATACACAAAAAATTTGGTTCAATTCTATGCTTAACTTCATACACTTTTCGATGGTACAATATTGAAAATGGCACAAAAATCACTGTTACAGCACCCCTTTTTGGCAGAATTTTTCCAAATTCAGGGAGGACCTTCTTGCCATGGCCAAAAACATACACAAAAAATTTGGTTCAATTCTATGCATAACTTCATACACTTTTTGATAGTACAATGGTGACAGACACACGGACAGACAGACATTTTCTATAAACATGTTTTTTGGGATCTCTGACCCCTAAAACATGTCAATCTGCCAAAAACCAGAAGTTGAAAAAATTTTCGATTACAATACTTTCTTCTGTTGATGATAGAAGAAAGTAAAAATGCATTTTTTTATTTTGTAAAAATCGGACAGACAACAGATTTAGACAAAATTCATATCACTCTCTCAAGAATTTACAGAACACGAGATTGTGCATGTATCGTTCTTGTGATGAAAAATATAAAATATACTGACCAGATTTAGAAGGTAATGTAATTAAACTCCATGGCGAGAGCATCATTGTAGCATTTGTCTGATTAATCCACATGGTAGAAACTTTACTAATGTAATTAGACTGCCATTCTTTATCATTAGCGAGAGCTTGACGAACTCTAGCTCGATGCTCATGGTCATCTGTAAAAAGTATTAAATAAACTGAACATTTCATAAATCTAACATTTGGAACAAATACAATTGGTACTTCTTTATCTGTCACCAAACAGTGCGACTTTTGCCAATAATGGATAAGTGTAATGTAAAAAAATACTCAGATTGTCTTTATATATCTCGGACTAAAGTCCTGCATGGATTGGGATGTACCTAATTCAAGCCGAAAATTTTGCTGTCAACCCAATACCTGAAAAAAAAAAAAAAAAAAAAAAAAAAATTGTCAATCTGAAACACGAACCAACACACTTCAAACCGAAACTGACCGGAACCTGAAGTGGAAGAAAATAACTCCATATTTTAATACACTCATGAAAAAGTAGTCTAAACCTACAATCATGCCTCTAACATCAATTTCACCTCTTTTGCATAAAAATTAACATTTATATATGCTCATTAATATTTAAACATATAGTTTTTTTTACTGAAAAATATTCAGAACTTCTGTTAAAAAATCGGGCCAACCTGACCTGAAACATTTAAAGTCAACCCGGCTGAGAATGAAAAAAAAAAAGTAGCGTCAAACTGACTCTAACCAAGCTACGGGCCTGGCAAAATTGGGTTCACCGACCTGATGCTCAACTCTAACTTGGATTAATTTTCAGCAAGTCAATTTTTAAAGGTTTCAGATTGATGTGAAGATATTAAACAATTTTCCATTTAATAGGCAATAAGTATTTTTACAAACTGTAAATTCACCTTAGTGCAGTTTCAAATGTAATTTTACAGCTATCGAACCATGTTCTTTTTTTTAATAGTCACAATTTTACACTTATTTAGATAAAGTCTCATATCGGCCATTAATGCACACCTTTTTTAGGACAGACTCCTGTAATCTTGAAAATATTTCACAGCATTATTCCATGAACTGGAGTCCCCAAATCTTTTTTTTTTTTTTTTTTTTTTTTTTTTTTTTTTTTTTTTTTTTTAATGTGATAGAAAAAAAGGAGGAACAGCAGTTATAGCAGTTAATTTATATCATTTTCATTGAAAAACTAAACCGATTTATCCACAGAATAAATAAAAATAGAACACGCTCAAATGAAACCCTTTCGAAGCATGCAAATTGACGAGTTAGTGCTGAAGGTGGGAAATGCGCATGAGTAAGTAACGTCATATGTATGGATATGGATCATGCACTGCGTTGCAAAGCAGCAATGATGGAAATTGGGAAATAAAAGACAGGCGTCAAATGACAACTAATGTAAATATCTTAGGCGTCAAATTAAAATTTTAGTTGCAATTTCTAAAATTCCTTTTTAACATTACTGTAATATTGTATGCTACTTTTTGGAAAAGCACAAATACTCATTTTTATTTAAAATTATTGAAATTCTTAGTCTCCAAGATTATAATAATTGAAGAAACTGTAAAACTGATATAAAGCATTTTTAATTATTACTATGTTTAGAAATTAATACTAAATTTCACTTAATCATGTAAAACAAAATTAAAAGTCAAAAACAAAATTTTATCCAATGTTGATAATTACAATTGAATTTAGTATTAAAAATACCATATACTTGTAACGTAAAATCAAAAAATGCATTTTTTTTTTTTTTTTTTTTTTTTTTTTTTTTTTTGTGCAAACCATAAATAATAGAAGAAAAAAAAAGATGTCAAATTTGACGACCAAGAATAATTTTGTAGTCGTCAAATGCATTAATTTAGTTGCATTTGACGACAAACGACCGCTAATTTCGAACACTGCGAAGCAGTCATTCTGCTTTCTTTGTTTAAAAGTGGCAGTACATTAGCTGATGGCATTCGATGCCTTCCCAATCAATGGAGGGAGGGAGGTGTGTCTCAATGCCATTGACTTTTTCTAAACAAATGTGTATGCTGTAAGTTTAAATACATACAATTCTCTCTCTTTCATTCTGTTTTATATTTCCTTTATTCATGTTCATCTTACCAGAACTGTCAAACAGGTTTAATTTGAACACGCCTCATATATTGCATGTGACATGCAGCTTTGTAATTAGCTACAATGAACGTGACATCTTACTTACACATTATTAACTTACATCACATTGTTTGGTGGCAGACTTTGCTTACAGTAAATGGTCAATGGGAAAGTAAAAAATTACCAAAATATTTAATCCTGTGTGAGAAAGATGACGATGTGATACAAGGATACACTTATGCATCAACAGAAAAACCATTATAAAGCAGAAACAAAGTTACAGTTTATATTCAATGAAAACCTCTCTCCGCCTCCTGCTTCCCCATATTAAAAAAAATATATATATAAGGATTGTCATTTGTGTCAAGGAGTTCCAGTTTTGTGCTTTTTACACTGATTTGGAAATATTAAACATTTACAAAAATAAAAAAACATTTATTTACTTTTCAAAGAAAATCTATTCAGAAAAAACAATGCACAAATATTTGTAGAAATGATCACATTATAATAATTATTTTTTTTATCCATTTCAAAAGATATAAAAAAACACCAATTGAAGCAACAGAAAATAATCTATTACAGTAGACTCCCTTAAATCTGCGACCCTAAAATCCGCGAACGCCTAAAATCCGCATATTTTTTCACATGTAAACAATTAAATAAATTTACAGTTAAGTTGCAAGAACTAAATTCAAGATGGCACCGAAATCAGAGACCACCACGATGTTTTTTTCACTAAAGTTCTTGCTCATCATTCTCTTTTGGCTATTACAACTGATTTATTACTAAATAAATTTAAATTACTTCTGATTTTGATATAAATTAGCATATCTATATCAAAAATTACAGGGTTCCAAATAGAAAACTCCACGAACCGGAACGCTATTTTAAAATTATTGTTCGTGGATTTTTTTTTTTAAATTATAGACAAAATTATTTCTAAACATACAAAGCAATATCAGAAAAAGCATTCAAGTCTGTATATAACAATAAAAAAAGTGTAGTGCTAAGAATGAATACTGACGTATCGATCTTACGATTGCTTTACCACTCGATGGCAGCATAGGACTTTTGGAATTGATTTCATCCATAATAATTTAATATTTTTCTAAATTTTTATTTTACATAATTATTTTAATAATTACTTACTTTTAAACTAGTAAATTATTTTAATATTTTACTTATTTTAATGTGTCACTTTATTGTAAGCATTCATTATCATTTCCCTTGCTTAACTACTAATCAAATTAATGTTTCAAAAATGTAAACAAATCAATGACCAGAAATCCGCAAAATTCTAAAATCCGCACAACCTCTGGTCCCTAGCTGTGCGGATTTGAGGGAGTCTA
Source organism: Maratus speciosus (assembly GCA_963932465.1). NCBI lineage: Eukaryota > Metazoa > Arthropoda > Arachnida > Araneae > Salticidae > Maratus > Maratus speciosus. Next base: position 559,418,235 of record OZ010794.1, on the reverse strand, counting down.
CTGTATTTCATACTAAAGCTACAATAGTTTGCTTGGCTTGCAATGATTATTGCCTACCCATTCCAAGTGTTGCCAATTTTGAAAATATTAATACCAATAAAAGATAACTTAAACAAATGGTCATGTGTGACAAAGCATAAATAAATATTTATTTTGTTTTGCTTTTTAAAGGGATAACAATGGCTTATAAATGCAAGATAAAAAAAATATTGCAATTTCTGATCCAATAAGAAAAAAAAAAATTAGAAATTGCACAATCATTAGGAATTGTAGATTTCGGAGCTAGCAATGGCTGATTAGAACATTTTAAAGTTTGACATAACATAAATTATCATAAGGTTTAATGGGGATCAGTTGATGTAAATAATGGTGATTCTGATGACTGGAAGAAACGTCTGCTCACTATTCTTGAAGGTTACGACGATCAAAACCTATTTAATATGGATGAGACAGGCTTGTTTTTTCAAACCCTTCCTTCCAAGACAGTGGAATTTATGAAAAATGACTTCAAGGATGGTAAGTTAGGCAAAGAAAGTCTAACCATAACATTTTGCAATTTAGTGGAAAAAGAGAAACCCTTAATAATTCAAAAAGCTATGATGCCACAAAGTTTCAAAAGAACTATACTTTCAAGCATAATGAGGCACAACAGTCAAAAAGCTTGGATGACAAAACATATTTCCGAAGACTGGCTAGTTGAATTCAATAGAAAAACATTCCAACAGAATCAAAACATATTTCTTTTTATTGGCAATGCCTCATTGTCATGTTGAGCAATAAAAGTTGTCAAAGTGAAAGTTTGTTATCTTCCACTGAATACAATACCATTTCGAAATTACATCTTTTAGATCAAGGGGTAATAAAACAGTTTAAATTAGAGTACATAGATGATTGCAACAGTGCCTTTCAGCCTGTCAAGGAAGTAACCATATCGAATGCAATATCCTGGATAAAGTCTTCATGGGAATACATAAAAATTGAAAACCATTATAAAATATTTTAAGTCATGTCTTTTTCCACATCTGAGAAAGAAAGAGAAAACTAGGAAGAACCTCTTTGCTGGAGAAAATTATAACTACGATGTTGAAAAAATCGACGATGAAATGGATATTGAATTTTTGACCAGAGCTACAGGGGTACATGATTTTGACATTAATAGTATAGTAATGCAAAACATTAAGTTTTCAGATGACTTATCTAAAAACTGGGTTGTTTTTTGAATATACAAAGACAGGTAAGTTATAATACGATATATTCCATTTATATCTATAATCTTAGATAAGTTCAACATAATTTAATTCTAATTAATAGCTTTATTGAGTGTGTCACAGAGAACAATCAAAAACACAATGCTGTAGCTGAATTTTCTAAAATCTCAAAAAAGATTTTAAAAGAAGGAGAAAAACTAATCATAATTGCATTGAAAAAAATTCACAATATATTTTATAATCTAAAGGTTGCCTTAGCAACAAGTGTTGTAAAGATCCAATAAAAAACTGCAAACAAACAACGGTCAAAGATTTTTAAAATGAAATACAGGGTCATTCATAATTCCCTCCGGGGTTTCGAAACATTATAGTAAAAAAACGAAGACGAATATGAAAAAAAGAAACATATGAAATTATTCTGAAACTATTCAAGTTTTAATTTAATTAGTTTCCGGTAGATGGCAGTAACATCTGTATTGAAGTCAGTTGTAGTAAAGAAAAATGGCGTTTACAGGCAAAGAGAAAGCTTTTTCTGTGTTGGAGTTTGCAAAATCTGAATCAGTGGTGTCAGTTCAACGGGCCTTTCGTAATAAATATTGAAAACAGGGACCAACTGACAAAACAATTCATGTGTGGTACCGGAAATTTAAAGAAACGGGATGCCTATGTGACAGGAAACGAAGTGGTCGGCCTGGTCCATCTGTGGACACTGTAGATCGTGTACGGGAAACGTTTTTAAGGAGCCTGACGAAATCAACCGCTAGCGGAAGCCGAGAATTGGGGATCTCTCAACCAACAGTGTGGCGAATTCTGCAAAAACGTCTTTGTTTGAAGCCGTACAGATTGGGACTGGTGCAAGCGTTGACTCCAGCAGATTGCATTTCTTGTTTCACGTTTTGCATTGATGTCCATGAACGTGAAACACTAATGTCGAAATTGATTTTTAGTGATGAAAGCACATTTCACATGTGTGGCAATGTCAACCGCCACAACGTACGCATTTGGGGCACTGGAAATCCCCATTCTGTAGTGGAAGACTATCGGGATTCCCCAAAAGTTAACGTGTTTTGCGCTATGTCCTCCTCACGTGTTTATGGGCCATTCTTTTTTACAGAGAAGACCATTACCGGTGTAGTGTACCTGGATATGTTGCAGCTGTGGCTAATGCCGCAGTTAGAGGAACATGAGGATGATTTCATATTTCAACAAGACGGTGCTCCTCCCCATTTTTTGTGTGATGTGCATGAATACCTGAACACACACTTACCTCATCGATGGATTGGACGAGCTTCTGAAGATGACGTACCTCTTCTAAAGTGGCCTCCACGGTCACCAGATTTAACACCGTGTGACTTTTTCTTGTGGGGGTATGTGAAAGACCAGGTTTTTGTACAACCTATGCCACGTGAGTTAGCTGACCTGCGTGAAAGGATAACACGTGCTATCAATAACATAGACAGTACCATGTTGAGTAGAGTATGGCAGGAACTGGACTATCGCATTGATGTATGCCGTGTGACCAAGGGTTCACACATAGAACACCTGTAATGTATGTAAGTAAAACTTGAATAGTTTCAGAATAATTTCATATGTTTCTTTTTTTCATATTCGTCTTCGTTTTTTTACTATAACGTTTCGAAACCCCGGAGGGAATTATGAATGACCCTGTATAAATAAATTATAATTATTTTTTATTCAAAATCACATAGTATTTCACTTCAAAATCCAACTTCCTATTAAGTGACCACCCCTTCTAATGATTATTTCCACATGCAACCGATAGTGGTCGCTTTACAGGGGATTCACTGTATGAAAATCAGATGAGTTTATTTTGTTGACGAACTATACATTTCAAATCCTAATGAAATAAAGAAATTATGATGAATTTGCTTTTATGGAATGGAATTTTGTGAAGGGGATCAAAAGAGGACACAATTTTTTTCTTTGGATCAATCTCCAATAATATATACTAATAAAATACATTTATTTTAATTAAGTTCAGTAGAAAGTTGCAATATTCAAAGCAACTGAAAAACTACTAAATACAAGGTGGCAGGATTGGCTTTTTGCCAAGACGTTGGAAAAAAAAAAACAAAAAAAAGTGGCAAAAATCGAAAAAGAATGGAAAAATTAAATTAGAATGGCACTATATATTTCAATTTTCACCCTTCACACTTTGCACATTAATTAAAAAAAAAAAAAAAATGAAGATTTTTAACTTAAAAAGTATTTATAATTAATCAATTAATAAAAAATGACATAATCATAAAAATAAAACTACGAATTTAAATTTTTATTTTATTAAAGTAAAACTTCTAAAAAACGACATATTTCAAAGTCAAACAGAGCACAAAATTACTGCATTAGTCTTTTTTTTTTTAACATTGCATAGCAAAATAAGAGTTCTGTGGAAGTTTCCAGAGAAAATTTGTTCCTGATATCAGGATGAATGAAAGAAAAAATTTACAATGTTCTTTCAACAGCAGCAGTACTTTGGGCAACAAATTTGCAAATAACTAGTTTATAAAAATTCCTCGATATGTCACAAACAGATGAAATAACAGGGGTCGATGCAGGTTTTTATTCTTGGGGCCCATTTTGTGAAAAGTAAAAGTTATTTTTGTAAATTTTATAATATTTTTGTGAAAAATAACATTTTGTAACGAAAATTGAAATCCAGTTACTCAAATTCGAACCAAGAATTTATTAACAAAAACTTCTTTAAATCCCCTTGCTAAAGTTTTTGTTTTTCGTGACCTAGTTTTATTTACAAATTATACATTTTAAAACAGTTTTTATGAAAAAGAATGTTACGAAAGGGGCTTATTTTATTGAAAAGGAATTTTGTGAAAGGGCCCATTTTATTAAATTTATTTTTGTGAAGGGGCCTATTTTATTAAATAGATTTTTGTGAAAGGGCCCTAAATAGGCCCCAAATTTTGCCTGGATCGACCCCTGAATACTTTCCCAGTGAGTTGCAAACTGATTCAACAACATTAGCAGTATTGTATGTTTGTGGAAAAGGCAATTCTTTCATGTCAAATTTTATAGCAAGAGGTACGTAGTCAGGATCTATTTCTTGCAACCACTTTCGAACTTTCTCCCTTTGTTCATAATTCTGTAATTCCCCTCTGCATTTTGGGTGCAATAAATATGTAAATAAATGATATGGTTGAGCTGCTTGTTTGAAACTTTTTTAAGTATGGCAATATGACTTAGCAATATAGGATTACCACAAATGAAAAGCATCTGCTAATGTTGAACTATCACCCTGAATGCCATTTAAAGTGCTTGCAACTAATTTTAATTGCAACAGAAGATCTTTAAGATTACTATGAAGATTATAATCTCTGCCAGTATTGACAATATTCAAAGAAATTTCACTAGTTTGATCATTAATAATTTTAGTATAATGGCCGTGGTTCTCGATAAAAAGTTTCCAAACATGTTATCTGACTGTTCCAGCGAGTGCTGCAAGGTAACTGTGGCTTAACATGATCATTGAATTATTTTAGCTAAGCATGTGGAGCATGGTGATTGCGAAAGTACTTTTGTATTTTAATGACATGATTTGTAATTGCTTGTGGAGTTATATCTTCACCTAGAAGATTTAACCAATGAGCAGAACAGCTATATGTTATAAGTTTATCAGTATCTCTCAGCAGAGTCAAATAATATAGACGAACACGCGAACGCCGTTTGCAGAAAATTTTCAAAGTTTGCAGACAGTTCTGATGGGTTTTTTTTTACAAATTTTTCATTAAAAAAATTATTAAGACCCCAGGCGGAGAATCTGTGCGAGGCCCGTCGCAGACTTATGAGAAGGTCTGCAGATAAAAAAAGCTATCTAGAAATTATTTGCCATGTGCCATGGAAGAAGTGCCGAGGCATATATATTTTTAAAACTTAAAAATATTGGAAGTGCGGGGCTTATGCCGGAACAGCAGGTACAATGCTTTTTTTTTTTTTTGCCAGGGCCGGTAGCAGAAACAGTGCAGCACCGAAGCAGGTGCTGCAGATTATTTTAGGCTTTGCAGATTAATTTAACAGATTAAAAATAAATTTTGTGTTGAAAAGTAAATGTTAAATGTTGATCTCTTTTAAATAAGGTTTATTTGGTTGGAAATTTTAGCGAATGTTTATGCACTTGTTTAGCATTTCTCTGCAATTTGCAGTGACTTTTTTACATTCGAAAGGGGGAATTCGGTATTAATATCTTAGTAAACATTATCCTCTTTTCAATAAAGTCTAATTCAGAAAACTGGAGGGGGGGGGGGGGGTTGAGAGCATGTAACATAATGTGAGGGATTGGAAAGAGGACTTTTTCACTTTTGCTGTTATAGTCCATGCAATAGAGACCGTATAGGGACTCTACCTAGCAAAATTAATGGTAGTACTAGAAATCGGCTTTCTAGATGTTTTTTGGATCGCTGAATCTGAATTTGTAACTTTCCACCAAAATTTCCCCTGGCAACCCCCCAAATTTTGGTAAAAAGGCCCCCCAAAAAGGTTTTTATTAAAAAATTCCATTTTTTTATTGTTTTAGGGGAAAAGTATCTAGAAATTCAGAAAGCAGACAAAATTTGCAACAAATCAGATATATGACATTATGACTTAGGATGAAGGGGAAGGGGGGATCTGCCTCGGAACATGCGTCACAGTGCTGCGTGGACTAAGTTGTGCAATTCCACTTAACCACTCACACGTTTACATTAGCCCTCCCATCTTCTCTCCAAACTTTCTCTATAAGGTTTACTTTAAGTTTTTTGGGTCGCTGAATCCGAATTTTTAACTTACACCCAAAATTCCCCCCCCCCAATAGTTGTTTTTAACTTAAATTTCTTATTGTTTTAGGGGAAAAGCATTATGAAATTCAGAAACTAGACAAAATTTGCAACAAATAGGATATATGACATTATGACGTAGGATAAACGGGGAGAGAGGGGGCTGCCTCGGAACATTCCCCGCGCGCTTTTCTCAAAAACAAAATTTTTTCAAAAAATCAATTTTTTGGGAGGTTGCCGGATGAAATTTTGGTGGGAAGTTACAAATTCGGATTCAGTGACCCAAAAAACATAAAGTGAGTCGAAATCCAGAACTAGTATTAATTTTGCCAGATAAAATCCCCTATTGACTTCATAATTTAGTGCACATATCGCCGCAGTGCATGTTCAGAGGCAGCCCTCACCCTCCCCGTTCATCCTAATTCATAATGTCATATATCCTATTTGTTGCAAATTTTGTCTAGTTTCTGAATTTCGTAATGCTTTTCCCCTAAAACAATAAGAAATTTAAGTTAAAAACAACTATTTGGGGGGTTTCAGGGGGGAAATTTTTGGGGAAAGTTAAAAATTCGGATTCAGCGACCCAAAAATCTTAAAGTAAACCTTATAAAGAAAGTTTGGAGGGGAGATGGGAGGGCGAATGTAAACGTGTGAGTGGTTAAGTGCAATTGCGCAACTTAGTTTACGCAGCACCGCGTGCATGTTCCGAGGCAGATCCCCCCTTCCCCTTTATCCCAAGTCATAATGTCATATATCTAATTTGTTGGAAATTTTGTCTACTTTCTGAATTTCTAGATACTTTTTCTCTAAAACAATAAAAAAATGGATTTTTTTAATAAAAACCTTTTTTGGGGGGCTTTTTACCAAAATTTGGGGAGGTTGCTGGAGGAAATTTTGGTGGGAAATTACAAATTCGGATTCAGTGACCCAAAAAACATCTAGAAAGCCAATTTCCAGTACTACCATTAATTTTGCTAGGTAAAATTCCCTATTGCCTGGACTATTAGCGGCGATATAGGACTTAGGAGGGGCATGGTGTTTTTCTGCAGAAAATTTTTAAGAAATTATTTGAGTTTGCAAACAGTTTTACATTTTATCTAAGTCTGTCTCTTAGTTCTTGCCTCATGTAATTAAAATAAAATCGTTAAAACCCTCTTTTGAAATACTAGTAATTTTTGCCAGAGGCAAAAATTGGCCAACCCTGAAAGGTGGCATAAAATTCCACATGCAAACTTTAAAGGGCAGTAGAGCATACTATAGGGCGATTTTCCCAAAAGTGAACCATACCCTCAAAAAATAAACTATAAAATTTTTCTTTTTTATTTATGGCTGTCAGGCTAGCTCAGATTAAAATCACACAGAAATTTCACATAACTTCAAAATAACACTTTCTCGGGGTAGCTTTTTAAATATTTTTTATTTATTCTTGGTAAGACGGTACATGACAAATAGAACATCCCACGTACACATAAAATAATAAAAGCGCGAATAACTTCCTACATATTTCCACAACTCAAAACAGAACAGAACTCTCTCAACTAACTGCATTTCTTATTCGGCAATGATAGAGATACAAACACTGTATTTCTCATTGCCTCTTATCACCTCCTGTCATAAAACCTCATTTCACATACTTCATTTTATTTTTAAGTTCATAGTCATTCATTTACTTTATTTACTTTTATTTATTTCTTAAATAATGACAGTAATAAATATTTCTTAAACTTTTACTTACCCTCTCTATTGATTCTAGACAATATCCAGCTGTAATAAAAGTTTTCTGACTTCTTTAACATCCATAGTAATCTATACCATTTTGCCGTTTCCAATTTTATTTCATTACCGTGCTTCACCGGCAAAAACCTTCCTTCGACTACGTTTCAACTCATGTAACGATATTTCTCCTGCCAGATGGCGACTTAGAATATCGTTTTCAAATCGAATCTTTTCATCGAATCTTGCTTTGCATCGATTCGATGCCGTTCTCTGATTGGTTCGTTCGTCTGAAACGACATTTTCAATCCGTTCCCTTTTATATAAATATGCGATTCCAATTTTAATTAGATGCACTTTTATCTTCCTTTAATGGAAGAAGTATGTCAAGTAACTGAACGATGGCTGGTCCACGTTCTGGAATGTTTGTTTAAGTTTTACCTGTATTTTTATGTTTTATCCTGAATCCTAAAAGCTGTGATACCTTCAAACAAAATGTCCGTTCCGATATGTGAAACATCGTCATTATGTTCTCCAATATGTCTGTTCAAATGAATGATACTATTTATTACTGATGTCAAGCATGTGTTTTTGGAAGTAAAATAAACTGTCTTTATTTAATTCAACCTGCATATGTTTTACTCTGCACTCATAAAGATCAAACTACACTTCTACATCTCTACATCTTTAATTCCAGGATAATCCTTCCCAGCATATGTTTTCACATGCGTTATCTGCTCCATTTGATTAGATTTTAACGTGTATAATCATTTCAGATTATATCAACGTACATTAGGCAAAGCTCACGCAAGCTAGTCACGTGATTGCCAGTTGAGTCGATTTTTGAAACGGGAGATGTGCGTTACATCCCCCCCCCCCCCTCTGTTTCCGATTTACGTCTCGGAGAGGAAACAGGATACTTTCTGGGTCTTCCTCTTTTTCTTAAGGGTGCAACTGGAATAGTTTCAGATTCTTGAAAAGGTGACAAGGCAGAAACGTGGTAAGGCCCAATTCGCTCAGTAGGATTGTCCAGGCTGGCAATGTCATATGTCACTAGTGACTTTTGAGTCAAAATTACGTATGGCCCATCTCTCTTAGGCATAAATTTTGCTGTTTTATTTTTACTTGCTTTGCTCACAGGATGTAGGGTAACCCATACTTTATCACCAGGTGCGAAATACACTCGTCTACGATTTTTATCGTAATATTTCTTCCGCTGATCTTGTTTCATTTCAACATGCTCTTTCACACTTTTTGAAATATTTGCAAGACGTTTAAGATATGGGGTTATTTCCGGAACAAAATTGTCATTTTCCACAACAGTTCTGAAATCGTTCACCACATCATCGATTGTTCTTAATTCTCGACCAAATTGCAGATAGGCGGCAGTTTGGCCAGTTGTATCAGATTTGGCAGAGTTCATAGCAAATCTAATAAAAGGAAGTTTGTCAATCCAGGAAGCGTGTTCCTCCCCAACAAAGATTGCTATTCGAGGTTTCAAGTCTCTATTTTTGCGTTCTACTGGATTGGCCTGAGGATGGTACATAGGTGTCAACGATTGGTTTATTCCAAGAATGTAACAAACTTGTTGTAGAACAGCGCTCATAAACTGAGGGCCGTTATCACTTGTCTTCTTGGGATACCATAACGAAGGAAGATCTCTTCAATCAGAGTAGTCGCACATTCTTGTGCAGTGGCAGTTGTTAAGGCAAATAGTTCGACCCACTTAGTGGCATAATCTTCTACTATAAAAATCCATCGATGCCCATCTTTACTAGGAGGCAATGGTCCAAAAAGATCAATGCTGAGGGTCTCAAACCAGTGAGCATAAGCAGGTGTTCATAATAAACCGTCTGGTTTCTGATTTGTTGCTTTATAACAAGCGCACTCTGGGCACTTCTTCACATATTCAGAAATGTATGCTCTCATGCCTGTCCAATAATATTTTTTAGCAATTCTCTGATAAGTTCCTGCTTCACCATAATGTCCGGCTGAGGGGTTGTCATGATGAAGTTTCAAAATATTTTGTCTTTCTTGTACTGGAACGACCAGTTGCGCTTCTTCGGCATATGATTCGGGAGCATACCTATAAAGCTCACCTTGATTCATCAGGAATCCTCTATCAGTCCAATTTTCGCAATCATCTAACATATGTTGTTTGCATTCAACAGGCACGCGCCTTTTCATTTGATCAGCTATGATAAGATCCTGAAGAGCTTCAAAAGACGTTACAGTTAATTCTTTAAGCCAGTTTTCAAAATAAGCTCGAAGTTCGAAATAATAATCTCGCCAAGTTATTTCCTTGGACTTGCGATGCGTAAAGAACAGCTGTCTAAACTTTTCGGCACTAATTTTAAACCTTTTTAGAAGTAAATCTTTAACATGTGAAAAATTTGAAGAGTTTTCTTCTGATTCACGAGCGATAAACATAGAGATAGAAGATGGTACAACACTGAGTAAATACGAAACCCACAGATGCTCTGGCACCTTCGAGAGCTTTAATTGACGTTCCAGGAGCACCAAAGTTACATCATCAGTTTCTGGCCTGAATGTAGGCAACAGCTTTTGAATATCTATCTTACTCTCCGGGTGAGACATTACCCCTGCTGCATTACCACCTACCGCTCCACTGGAAGCACATTGGCTCTGAGCCTGTAACTTGAGCTTCTCAAGCTCAAAATTCATCTCAAGCTTTTTTAACTCTAGCTCTTCCGCTCTATGCTTTTTTTCTAATTCTAATTTACGCTGTTCTAACTCTGCTGCTCTTTGTTTTTCCTCTAAGTCCCATCTGCGTTGTTCTTCCTCGCGAGTCGAAATTTGGTTTCTGACTAATAAATTTACAAAATCAACTTCGTATGAGGGGGAGGATTTAATTTTTTCATGCAATGTGACAACTGTCATAGAGGGTTACACATCCAAATTCATTTCTAATGCAACCTGATATAAATCCTCTTTCCGAGCTTTATTAAGTTCAGATATTTTAAACTTTAGCAAAACAACAAAACAAGTACCCCACAAATACCAAAAATTCGTTTAAATTATTCCCCAAACGTGTGAGCTTTGCCGTTACAACTCATATAAACAAGACTTTAATAAAGCAAGACAGTAAGGTTTAACCTTAGCAAAACTCTGACTACAAAACAAAACAAACTTTAAATCCCTGCAGGTATAAATAAACTGTATTGTCATAACGTGACATTTAATCCAAACGTGTGAGCTTTGCTGTTACAACTCATATAAACAAGACTTTAATAAAGCAAGACAGTAAGGTTTAACCTTAGCAAAACTCTGACTACAAAACAAAACAAACTTTAAATCCCTGCAGGTATAAATAAACTGTATTGTCATAACGTGACATTTAATCAAAACAATATTGTAACCAATATAAAACCATTTACTAAATAGTTAACACTTTCAAACAATATTCTAAATAATATCAAACACAAAATTGAATAATTAAAATTTCAACCAATATTATTATTATATTTCTAAGACTACTTAATATCATTTTCATCCAATATAACTTTAAAAGAAAAGAAACTTTCTTTTATAAACAACCAAATGCAAAAACTTACTCATATCGTTTTGAAAATCACATTCAAGGCTTTTTCATCAGTAAATCAGCAATTCAAAATTAAATACTTACGTTTAGCATTTAAATAATAAGAAACACTTCAAATAAAAATTGTAATAAATTCTCTTACGAAACCAAAAAAAAAAAAAAAAAGAAAAAGAAATAAATAAACACATATCTTTATGAGAATTGTGATAAAATTATAAATACATTTGACTGACTGTTTATTTCCCTTATTATAAAAAGAAAAGAAAAAAAATCATTGAACGTAACTGAACACTTCTTTCACTTCCGCTCTCTCTCTACCTTTTCTTTTTTTTTTATGAATCGAAAAATATCTTACTTAAAGCAAAGTAAAAATAAAACATACATGAACAGAATCAATAGTAATTTTCAGAATAATGGTGAGGGAGGGGGGAAGGGGAAATATGCAATACAAACATGACAGGAAAATAATAGAATGAATTAAAATTAATAAAGTATATGACGAATACTGTTAATGTTACGAAGAATGCATTCTTTTTGTTAAACAAACAATGGATCCATTCTATTTAAAAATCGCTTACTTGTTGCTTATTGATAATATTTTGTAGAATTAACAAATCTTGTAGAATAAACCACTATAGGCACAAACACTGTAGGCATCGTTGTAAGAACAAATGAAGTGAAAGTCCTTTAAAAACACAAACATCCTAGAACTTTCTTAGGACATTAACGGAATATTTTGTAGAACTTTAACTTGAGAAAATAAGAACACATATCACATATGATGGAATTCATCTGTAGAATTTTAGGAACATATTTCACACACTGACAACGATTGAATCTGTAGAATATTAGGAACATATTTCACTCGCACATGACCTAATCTGTAGAATTTTAGGAACACAATTATTTCACACGCGACAAGGACAACATATTTCACACACTGACAACGATTGAATCTGTAGAATATTAGGAACATATTTCACTCGCACATGACCTAATCTGTAGAATTTTAGGAACACAATTATTTCACACGCGACAAGGACCGGTCGTGCCATTCTTTTTTTTTTTTCTGCTAGTTGAAAACCACACTTTATCAAGATGCTTCTTAATTAAAAAATATTACTATATCACTTGGTTTGAAGAATGATGAAATAATATTGCGAACGCTTTTGAAAAATTAAGATGTGAACATTTTTCTTCGAATTCGTGGCCGAACGTTGGGTAGTCAATTGTCAGGCTAGCTCAGATTAAAATCACACAGAAATTTTACATAACTTCAAAATAACACTTTCTCGGGGTAGCTTTTTAAATATTTTTTATTTCTTCTTGGTAAGACGGCACATAACAAATAGAACATCACACGTACACATAAAATAATAAAAGCACGAATAACTTCCTACATATTTCCACAACTCAAAACAGAACAGAACTCTCTCAAAACTAACTGCATTTCTTATTCAGCAAAGCTCACGCAAGCTAGTCACGTGATTGCCGGTCGATTCGATTTTTGAAACGGGAGGCGCGCGTTACATGGCTAATTAAAGTACATAGTCTCAAGTATTTAATTCATGTATTTTTTTACTTTTACGTGGTTTGTTTCTATATGTTCATGACGGTCAAAATTGATGTTTACGATATTGAAAAACGCATACATTCATACACCTATACTAAAACATTTTTAAACACATTTAGAAAATTTACTTTTTAAAAAATTTCAAATTATGAGTACATTGGTGCCATCTACTGGCAGTTATTTTAAATAATTAAGATCTGCATCATGTGGAATACATGATTAATATCTTTTTATCATGTATTCTCGTAATTTAACATCCTAAATATGTTGAGAAATGTCATAAATCTCAGGTGGTATACAAACAAGTGAGACTTGTCCCGTGCATCACATCCATAAAATCTACATAATCTATAAATTAATTTTTAAGATTAACTTAATATTGTGTCAAATCAATCTACTAAATGTTCTTTCATTATAAAAAAAAGTATAATCTATAAATCCATGAAACATCACAGAAATTAACATTAACACCATATGATATATGCATTTTGATTTTTTGTGAATCCCATGCATCACGCATACATTTTAATTTTTTTGTTTACTCAATTTTTAATGTGTGAAAAAAACCTGCATGTCTTTCTGTATAGGTCAAAATAAACATTTTTACCCACTGGCCAGCACACTGATTTTTTTCACTGGCCAGTAACAAAGTTATGTACGCTCCATACAAAATTGTGTTTTTTCTAGCTATCAACATTGTAATTTACTAATATATATTACTTACCATTCGATATGATTACACTCAACTGAAAAGTTTTATTTTTACTATTAATTGCAATGAAATAAATTCACAGGAAATTTTCAGAAAAGTTACAGCAGAGGGGGACCCCCACCCCCCCACCCCTTCTCGGTACTAACTAATATGCATTTTTCTGTGCCATTTAACGAATTTCGCGATCTTTTGACGAAATTCACGTTTTTTCGTGACCTTTTTCAAAATCTGCATTTTTTCGTGATCTTTTGACGAAATCTGATTTTTTCCCGCAATCTTTTCACAAAATTGCATTTTTTGTAATCTTTTAACGAAATTTGTGGAGTATTTTTTCGCCATTCTTTGAAAATATTTGCATTTTTTTCAAGATTTTTTGACGAAATTTGTGTTTTTAGGCTATCTTTTGACGAAATTTGCGTTTTTTTCGCGATCTTTTGATGAAATTTGTGTTTTTTCCATAATCTTTTCGTGAAATTTGCGTTTTTTTCACGATCTTTTGATGAAAGTTGTGTTTTTTCCACGACCTTTTCATGAAATTTGCGTTTTTTCCACGATCTTTTGACGAAAGTTGCGTTTTCTCCGCGATCTTTTCATGAAATTTACGTTTTCTCCGCGATCTTTTCACGAAATTTGCATTTTTTCCGCGATCTTTTCTCGAAATTTGGGTTTTTTCCGCGATCATTTGACGAAATTTGCGTTTTTCCGTGTCCTTTTCTCGAAATTTGTGTTTTTCCGCGATCTTTTGACGAAATTTGCATTTTCCCGCGATTTTGTCACAAATGTTGCGTTTTCTCAGCGATCTTTTCACGAATTTTGCGTTTTTTCTGCGATCTTTTCACGAAATTTGCGTTTTTTCGCGTTACTTTGAAAAATATTGTGATTTTTTTTTCGCAATTCTTTGTCAAAATTTGCGTTTTTTCTGCAATCTTTTCAGGAATTTTTCGTTTTTTTCCGCGATCTTTTCACGAATTTTGCGTTTTTTCCGCCATCTTTTCACGAATTTTGCGTTTCAAACGCGACATTTTCACGAAATTTACGTTTTCCGCGATCTTTTCACGAAATCTGCGTTTTTCCGCGATCTTTTGACAAATTTTGCGTTTTTCCGCGATCTTTTCACGAATTTTGCGTTTTATCCGCGATCTTTTCACACGAAATTTGTGTTTTTCCGCGATCTTTTCACAAAATTTGCGTTTTTCCGCGATACTTTGAAGAATTTTGTGATTCTTTGTCGGAATTTGCGGTTTTCCGCGATCTTTTCACGAATTTTGCGTTTTATCCACGATCTTCTCTCGAAATTTGCGTTTTCCGCGATCTTTGCACGAAATTTGCATTTTTCTGCGATACTTTGAAGAATTTTGTGATTCTTTTTCGCGATTCTTTGTCGAAATTTGCTTTTTTCCGCGATCTTTTCACGAAATGTGTTTTTTCCGCGATTTTTTGACGAAATTTGCGTATTTGCACGATCTTGTCACGAAAGTTGCGTTTTCTCTGCGATCTTTTCACGAAATTAGCGTTTTTTCTGCGATCTTTTCACGAATTTTGCGTTTTTTCTGCGATCTTTTCACGAAATTTGCGTTTTTCCGTGTTACTTTGAAGAATTTTGTGATTCTTTGTCAAAATTTGCGTTTTTCTGCAATCTTATCAGGAATTTTTCGTTTTTTCCCGCGATCTTTTCACGAATTTTGCGTTTTTTCCGCCATCTTTTCACGAATTTTGCGTTTCAAACGCGATATTTTCACGAAATTTACGTTTTCCGCGATCTTTTGACGAATTTTTCATTTTTTCCGCGATCTTTTCACGAATTTTGCGTTTTATCCGCGATCTTTTCACACGAAATTTGCGTTTTTCCGCGATCTTTTCACAAAATTTGCGTTTTTCCGCGATACTTTGAAGAATTTCGTGATTCTTTTTCGCGATTCTTTGTCGAAATTTGCTTTTTTCCGCGATCTTTTCACGAAATTTGTGTTTTTTCCGCGATATTTTGACGAAATTTGCGTTTTTCCGCGATATTTTGACGAATTTTGCGTTTTATCCGCGATCTTTTCACACGAAAATTGCGTTTTTCCGCGATCTTTTCACAAAATTTGCGTTTTTCCGCGATACTTTGAAGAATTTTGTGATTCTTTGTCGGAATTTGCGGTTTTCCACGATCTTTTCAGGAATTTTGCGTTTTATCCGCGATCTTCTCTCGAAATTTGCGTTTTCCGCGATCTTTTCACGAAATTTGCATTTTTCTGCGATACTTTGAAGAATTTTGTGATTCTTTTTCGCGATTCTTTGTCGAAATTTGCTTTTTTCCGCGATCTTGTCACGAAAGTTACGTTTTCTCCGCGATCTTTTCATGAAAATTGCGTTTTTCCGCGATCTTTTGACGAATTTTGCGTTTTTTTACGTGATCTTTTCACGAATTTTGCGTTTTATCCGCGATCTTTTCACACGAAATTTGCGCTTTTCCGCGATCTTTTCAAAAAATTTGCGTTTTTCCGCGATACGTTGAAGAATTTTGTGATTCTTTGTCGGAATTTGCGTTTTTTCCGCGATCTTTTCACGAATTTTGAGTTTTATCCGCGATCTTCTCTCGAAATTCGCGTTTTTCCGCGATCTTTTCATAAAATTTGCGTTTTTCCGCGATACTTTGAAGAATTTTGTGATTCTTTGCTGGAATTTGCGGTTTTCCGCGATCTTTTCACGAATTTTGCGTTTTATACGCGATCTTCTCTCGAAATTTGCGTTTTCCGCGATCTTTTCACGAAATTTGCATTTTTCTGCGATACTTTGAAGAATTTTGTGATTCTTTTTCGCGATTCTTTGTCGAAATTTGCTTTTTTCCGCGATCTTTTCACGAAATTTGTGTTTTTTCCGCGATTTTTTGACGAAATTTGCGTATTTCCACGATCTTGTCACGAAAGTTGCGTTTTCTCCACGATCTTTTTATGAAATTTGCGTTTTTTCGCGATCTTTTGACGAATTTTGCGTTTTTTTACGCGATCTTTTCACGAATTTTGCGTTTTATCCGCGATCTTTTCACAAAATTTGCGTTTTTCCGCGATACTTTGAAGAATTTTGTGATTCTTTGTCGGAATTTGCGGTTTTCCGCAATCTTTTCACGAATTTTGCGTTTTACCCGCGATCTTCTCTCGAAATTTGCATTTTCCGCGATCTTTTCACGAAATTTGCATTTTTCTGCGATACTTTGAAGAATTTTGTGATTCTTTTTCGCGATTCTTTGTCGAAATTTGCTTTTTTTCCGCGATTTTTTCATGAAATTTGCGTTTTTTCCGCGATGTTTTGACGTAATTTGCGTTTTTTACGTGGTCCTTGGGCGAAATTCCCTCTTTTTCGCGATTCTTTGACGGAATTGGTGATTTTTTTTCTACGAACGGTTGACGAAATTGATCTTTTTCGGCGACCATATCGAAATTAGCGATATTTTTATGTCCGAATTTTTCGACTGATGACCGTTTTTTTTTTCGGAACCGAATCCTTTAAATTTTCGGAAAATTCGAGACAGAATCACCCCTGCTACTTTCTTTTCTTACGTTCGGGAGAATCGCCAATTTGGACGCGTAAATTCCGAACGAATTTCACCCCTTTCCTCCCTGGCATCGATCTTTCAACCATCGCGTGTGGCGAGTGGTGCCCATTGAGTTTGTCGAGTAAGGACAATAAAATTAATCGCCACATTTTAAGTGTTACTTGACGCCTGGCGAGTGCTAATTTTGTGCTATATCTTTCTGAAGTACGAGTTAAGGTCTTATACCTCATAATTATCAAAGTATTTAATAATTTTATTTCGATAAATTTTAATGGTTTAAACACATGTAAATGTCCCGTGCATCACGTAAGAATCCCCTATAACAAAATTTTTTTGCATAAGAAACTAGGCTTGATATGCATTGATTAAATCATAAATGCAGGATATCTTACTCCAATTCGAACCTGAAATTTTGTTCATAACTTTAACAATAAAGAAAAAAAAAATGATGATCTTTGCAGCAGACTTACCTATTTTGTGTAAAATGTAATACTACCATTACGTGTATTTATGGCAGCTATCATCCACATCTAAACTAGAGACCACAGAATGTAGTTCACATTACAACAATATACAATTTCACTGGTCAAAATACTGTATGTATTCTTCCAAAACTTTTTCATAATAATATTGCAGTTCACAACAGTAGAACACAGACAAAACACAGTAGATCTGGTGAAAATTTTGTTAAAATATCTTCATCAATGTTAAAAATAAAGTTTGATTTGAAGTGAAATGGTAAGCATTTATGTCTCAACAAATTAATTGTGATCCTAGTTTCTCATACAAAATTTTTTTGTCGTAGCGTGCTCTACCTCCCCTTTAAGTTTGCACATAGTTCCATGGCAAACAGTATAAATAAATCATAGTGTAAAATAATTAAAAACATCGTAAAAATTATAGTATTTGCACAACTAACAATTTGGATTTAAAAAAAATATTATATGGTACTTTTCGGTTAGCCGGGCACCAGTGTTACATATACCTACATATATTTTATATATACATACATACATACATATAGATATAAATGCATATATATGTATGTATACATACATATATATATATATATATGTATAAGTACATATATATATATATATATATATATACACATATGTATATATATGTATGTATATATAACGCTAACTGAAAAATACCAATTATATATTAAAACCATATATGAGTTTTAAATTTTAAGAAAATTTTAAAGAGAGTAGTAATATTTTAACACATAGTACAGGGTTATTCGAAATGATGTACACTATTTTAAAATGCTATAATAAATTCATTTTGAAACATACACTTAGCAGAACGGATTTAAGATGAAAGGGACAGTGCCCACACGATAGTTTTGTTTGTGTCAAACTCGTTTAAGTATGTCTGGTGTTATTAAGTTCAGAGCATTACATATACGTGTGTTTAGGTCGTCCAAGTTGCATGGTAGTGGTACCACATACACGTTGTCTTTCACAAAACACCACAAGAAAAAGTCACTTGGTGTGACTGCTGCAAAGACATAAGAAAAAATCATGTGAGAACAAACAATCTTCTTGAAACACCATCAAAATTTGTAAATGCGCTAGGCTTTTCGAAAGATCTGAGTCTTTCTTCGTCAGGTGCAAAAAAGACGTCCTACTATGAAAGCAGAGGCAAGATGCAGAGTCTTGCCTCTGCTTTTGTTTGTTCTTAGTCATTCACACCAGTTTTAACTTATTTTCTTTAAAAATCATGTGGTTGCGAAGACAGCCTGATTTTTCAAATTTGTGATAGCACTTACAAATGATTTTGTTAGCAGGACTATCTTTTCTAAAACGCCTATGAGATGCAACTTGGAATAAAATTACAGATTCCATTTTCGTATACTGCAGAACACCAATCGACTTTTCTTGCTGAGACGCCATTTTAGGTTACAGCGATAGTAGTGCCATTACAACTTCTGTAGTGGTGCCATCCAAGAGGAATGTGAAAATGTTTGAGTTCTCGTTGATTTTAAACCTGTTCTCGTAAGTGTATGTTTTAAAATGTGTTTAATATAATATTTAAAATAGTGTACATCATTTTGAATAACCCTGTATATTTCAGAGTAAGAAAATAATAAATCATAGGAAAAGAAAAAAGTAAAAAACATACCATATTCCCAAATGTGAAGAACTTCGTTAAGAGCACCTAACTCGGTATTCCAAAATCCAAATAACTTAGAGTGTTTAATTCTAAGATGGAAATACTCCTCGGTAAATTTAATATATTCTTTGAAGTCTTTAGGTCTTATAGTATAAGTTCTTATTTCATAAATCTTTTGAGGTTCTTTGCCAAGATACAATCCATCAACATCAGTATCCCTGGCTGCAGAATGGAGAGGAGGAATTGAATAATTACGGCTTGACAGAATGGCGGACTTTCTACAAAAACTTCCTTGATATCTGAATAAAAGCTGAAAAATTAATATATAATTAGTTTAAAATATTAAATAGTTATATTAAAATTTTATAAGAGTTACTTTATACACACAGACCAATGGCTTAATCGAGGGGGGACAACGTCCCCTCTTTTTTATTTTATCTCAAGCGCCCCTTACTTTCAATTTGCAAGGGGGTGCTAAAGAGCAGCAGAATTCAGACCTTCCAAACCTACTAATTTTTTTAAAGAGAAGCACACTAATAAACTAACAATTTTAAGAATAAAGGTATTGATTCTTAATATATTCCAACAAAGTTTAAGATTGTTTAGGATTTTGGATTGTCTGTTTGTCCATCCATCTCTTAGCTTTCTAACTTTCATAAATTTGCGTTAATTAAAATAAAATTTATGTGTATTTTTATATTTATTGCAGTGTTATCCCTATTGAAAATTATGTATTTAGCATCACATTTTCAATTATGGAGGAACAAAAAAGAGTTCTTTCATATTATGACCTACCTATAGGGGGAAATTGTTTGAATTTTTAAGACTTTAAACATACTTGGATTATAAAAAGAATAAAAAAGAAAAGAAAACATATACTATCATGAATTTTTTTGGCTAAATGGCCAGCAATATTCAGGCAACTACGGATTAAGTATTTAGGCAACTGAATATTTGGCTAGAGGGGCGAATATTTGTTTTTACATACTATTAACTATGGCATTCCCTAAATAAAATATTACTCTATTATATTTCTGGTGTTGGCCATTACATATACAAACGTGAGAAAAATTTCTCCTCTTCTCCACTCCCGTAGGAAAAAAAATAAGCTTTACCAAAACATACCATATGATAAAAGGGATTTATCACTGAAATTTGGTAACTTTTTTTTTTAAAACTGTAATTATAAAAATATCTTTTTTTTTAAAATTAAAAACGATGCAGCACCATATCAAATCTAAGCTAGAGATTGACCAAATACCGAATAGTCTATTTGGTATTTGGTGATTTGGCATCCATATTCGGTTTCAGCCTAATTTATGCAAAACAATACATAAAGTATTAGTAGTTGTAAAAATAAATGATGACTAATGTTCATTTGATGCTATTTTAACAAATGCTTCAGTTATAAGGGATCATTTTTCATTTATAAAAGCACATGCATTACTAATTATAATCAAAATTTAACATAGGCAAATTATGTTGTTAAAAAAAAAAAACAAAAAAAAAACAGAGAGAGAGAGATTTTGGGCATTATCTGGTTGTAATCTGTTTCTTTTTTGTTCATAAACCTGTCCAGCTTCAGAAAATAATCGATTGCTATCAGGGTTGTAGTGGGTAGCTGCCCGGGTACCCGCCCAGCTGCCCGCCCGGGCTGGGTTTTTTTATAAAAAACCCAGGTAAAAAGCCCGGGTTTTTTAAAATATATTTCTGGAAAAGAACAGATGATGTATTTGTTAACAGTTTATCGTTATTTTGTTTTATTTATTCACTTCTTTGAATCTTAGAAAATATATTTGTACTAATTTACTTGCACTTTTAGATTGGAAACAATTGGAAAACACACAATTGATAGCTGTGCAATTTAAAATTTGTTTGTTATTTAAATTAAAGGGATCATATCTATATATGTATTTTAAGAACAGAAAAAATAGTGACATCATTATTAAGACTATGAAGTCATTCCCATCTATTAGACTATGAAGTGTTCACAAAGATTGTATTTGAGATCAGGATTTCCATTTATTTCAGCAATCAAATTCCTTGCGCTTTCCTGAGCAAAAAATTAAATTTTCCCAGAGTAATTCCTCTGAGAAATTTCAAAATTTAAACTGATAAATTTTGTAAAGAACCAAAGTTTAGTAAAAGTCCTTGTTTTTAATACTCATTTTTAAATTCCGTCAGATTTTCTAGTTTTCCATATACAGTGGCAACTGTGAACGTTATTATTTGTGAGGAAGGGGGAATCATCATCCACATTTTGGCATTTTAATTTACCCGGGGAAAATTGCCCATTTAACCCGGGTTTTTTAATAAAACGCGCCCGGGCTGGGCTTTTTACAACCCTGATTGCTATAAACGCTGCTGGTAGATGCAGATATGTATTTTCTAAATAATTTTGATAGTGTTGGATACCTATTATAGTTTTTTTTTCCCCAAAACTAATGGATTATCGTTTCTTGATAAAAGACGTAATGCAATGTATGAAGTTAATTCTTCTGAAGCTTTAAACATCTGATATGAGACTATCATTTTCAGTAGAAGGTATTTCACTTTGTTTTTCCACTTTTAACAATTTCAGCAAAGCATTCCCAAAATGATGAATGCACCTTTTGTGAAAGGGAATTTCTTTTATCGAAGCTTTATGGTTGATTTGGTTCAGTAATTTCAGAGAGTAGGTTTATTAAATATTATTTGTTGCATTTTACTTTTAAGTAGGTTTTTTTACTTTATTGATGGTGGTTTCACCTTTAAAAAATTCTATTTTGAATCGAGGATCTAAAATAATGGCTAAAAAATTAGACTCACCACCATAAATTTCTGAAAACATTCTGTGAGTCCTTTTGTTAACGTTTCTTTCATAGAACCCTCTCCAAAAACACTCCACCATCACCTTTTACAAAGTAGCGTTTCAAAGTAAAAACAATAGTTATTACTGCCGAATTAAAGATTTTTTGTTACATACAATTTTTGTTATTTCTTCGAAAGGTTGAAGAAGCTTAAAAATTTTTTCTATCATAGACCACTGATCAACTTTTAAATTGACAATCCCACAAAATTCAGAAAAATTACGACGACAAAGTCTTTTTCAATATTATATACATGAGTTCAGCTGCACAATAAAAAACAAGTCAAAGGCCATTTTTAATAAGAAACAAGAAAGAAAAAGGTCATGTGTCAAGCATAGATTATGAAACACTTTCCAACACATTCAGAATTATGTAACAAAACTGCACCATTTAAAAAATTTAAATATTACGTCTAATTCAACCATATGGAAACACATAACACAAATGGGAACAGATGTCATAAATTCCCAGGGCTGCCATCTTGGAATTTTTCTTGGCATGAAAACCCCTTTTCCGCCAAGTAGTAAATGTTGCCAATTACCGGTTTATACACAAGTTAAGCTTAACAAAAATAAGATGTAAATAATAAACAAAACTTGTTAAAGTGGCAATCACTAAACGTCGTATGAGCGCTACGTGCTCATTAACCGAAAAAAAAACATCATTGGATTCAGCAAACTCCTTCTGCCGCGATCACAAAAATGCACGAAACTCATTAAAGTAGCAATCAGTAATCGTTGTATGAGCGCTATGCGCTCATTAACTGAAAAAAAAAACATCACTGGATTCAGCAAATTCCTTCTGCAGGAATCACAAAAATGCACAAAACTTATTAAAGCTGCAATTAGTAAATACACGTATGTTGCTGTTCCCCAATCTCAAAAATGCACAAAATGCAGGAAAAATATACAATAAACAACTAATAGAAAACATTACTATAAAACACAGCAACAAAATATACATAAAATTATTAACATACCTTAACAGACAACTGCTTTCTTGAAAGCTCAAGCACGAAATACATGCTAGCATCACCGTCATTTTCCAAAATAGGCTTATGAATACGCACTGTAAACAAACCTCCTTTATTCGTCAAAATTTCCTCATATTTCTTAATTACTTCAGCAAGAGCATTTAAACGGACTACAGAACCCATATTCAAATACATCCCATAAATTTAACATAAAAATAATTGACAGAAACATACAACACGATATCACAAGCAAAAACGGCCTTCTCGCATACTCACAAAACACAATCTCAATAGAAAACGGGGTTGCCAGAACACACATGCCACATGATTCCATATCGATAAAGATCGCCAACATAAAATCACCAAGAAATCTCAAAACATCCAAGATGGCAGCCAAGGTAATATACAGCATCTAAGCCCACAAATGTTTCAAAACCCATTTTCAGCTGTTTCCATCTACAATCATAAAATTATTGGAATTTTTTCAGCAACCCTGTATATGATATATAGATTTGTATCTATTAACTACATACATGCAAAAATTTAGTTCACTTAGGAAATGCATGTACTTCAGTTGAAAATTCCCCTTCAGCAATTTCATCTGATAAGGAGAATGGTAGACATGAATACTTTTATGCGTCCTGTATATGAGGTATATAATTTATTTTATATATAACGAGTAACATATAAAAAATTAATTGAATTTAAAAGTGCATACCGAATTTTAAACGGTACACCAGGGTTGGTAAAAAACCAGGTTTTTTTTTCAAAAAAACCAAAAAACCCGGTTTTTTTGGTTTAAACCGGGTTTTTTTTATATATATTTTCCTATTACATATACATGCATATTTATTGATAAAAATAAACATTGTTGGATATATGGGTCATTTTCAAAATATTTGTACATTTGGGAAATTTTTCCAGAATAAAAAAAATCTTTAAAATACAACTTGTAAAAATGTTAGATAATATTAAAATGTTTCTTGTATATAAAACTGAAAACAGCAGTTCATTTTTTTGGTTTTGAACGTCAAATAAAAAATAAAATATGAACTTGCAACGGTAAAATGTTCCCCTCTGTTACCGACAGTCAAAAATTTTTATTTAAAAAAATTAGACACCTGAAACAGCAAATATCACATTTTCTGTAATTAGATGATTGCTGCTTTCAGAAAATGCTAACTGTTGTTTTGTTATGATTATCTTTATTATTGTAAAATACAAAAGATTTCCCCTCTGTTACTTTTTATAGAAAAATGATAAGTTTCAATTAAATGTTCATTCACATTTTTTCAGCTAATTTATAAAAAAAATACTTCATAAATAAAGTAGTAGCTAAAGTTACACAGTTAATAATTCAAAATGATGTTTGATAATTTTTTTAGTGAAATAACCCAACTTAAATTGATGGTAACAGAGTGGAAAAAAAGTAACAGAGGGGAACGCTATTAGTGGACATATTTGCAATGAAATGTTTGTATTGACAATGAGTATTTTTTAAATTACAGATAATATCTAATGAATTGATAAGTTAAAACTATTAAAAATAGAGCAAAAAGTTTTTTTAAGCTTAGTACAATAAATTACATGCATCAAAAAGTAAATGTCAATGTTCAATGAAAATAAATACAATTATTTTTAAAATATACTCGTATTATCATTTATTCTTACAGTTTACATTTTATCAGAAATATTTGAGTTACAAAACAAAAAGTAATATTTAAAATTGAACAATCTTTGTTTACAATTTTTCATTGACATCTACACTGTAATCAAATTCGTAGTATACACGTCCAACATTAAGTTTTACAGTTGGAGTTTTAAGAATACCCAATACTTGATCATAACAAATATAAGAAGTATCATTTTCTTGCATTTTAAACTTCTTTCTGCTACTGTCTAAACTTCTAAGGTAAGTAACTTTTATATCGTTATCTTCAACACCAGATTCTGCAATTGCTAAGTATCTGTATTTTAACATTTTCTTCTTCCCAGCAAGTAGTTCCACTAGAAGGTATGTCCCATTCTGAATTTTCCTTTTTTCTAATTCTTCAAAAAGTAATTTTTCCGGATCTTCTAATTCTTATGGATCATCTGCATCTGGCCATTTCTCATATTCATCATCAGATGTTTCAGACGATTCAGACTCACTTGATGTGTAAACATCTCTGTATAGCAGTTTGCTGCTTGAAGAGGGTCCAGGTTTAACACTTTTTGCCTTTTCTGTGGTAAAATATGTGCTTCTTCCAAAGCACTCACATTGCCCCTTTACAGTCTTTGAGCAATAACAGCTGACATCTCTGAAATGTATTTTGCCTGGTTCAATCAAAATGAGTTGGTGCATTTTCATTGTCCCAGGCATAACAGGGATTTCTTTTGGCAGACTAGATTTTATAATATCTATCTCATCTTGTGACACCAAAAACAATATTATGTTTGTTTGTGTTTTTACATGGCAATAGAAGTCAATGTCATCTTTAATATCATTACCATTTGCAACTATGCGGTCAGCAATCCGTTTCAGGGCACCGCCTATGCCATCTGCAGCTCCCTTTCCATGCCCTGACTCAAAATACGACCAGGTGGCAAACTTGAAATTATGCTCGAATATCTTTCTGTCAAATAGGTAGAAATTTTTCTTCTGACGGTATTGTGAGCATGGACCATCTGAAAAGATGTGTAATGTATCTACCATTTCATAATTCAATTTTAAATGCTCCAAAATTGGCTTCAAATGAGCCCAAATGGCTGATGGGCCATGCTCATTAGAAGAAGAAATGGTGCATAAGCTTTTGTGATTCAAGACTTCATCAGTTTTTGTGTATAATACACAAGTGTGCAATGTTATCTGATTTCGTGACGCACCAAAATGGTGACCCTGTACTTCTTCGGCAAGTTTGCAATTGTAATTTTCGCTGAAATCAATGTGGATTACAGCTTCGTTGGGCAGCAAATTATCAATGCATGTTCTATAGGCATGATACTGCTGTTTTATGTTAAAAATATGTTTCTTAAAACGATCTATATCTGTAGTAAACTTTTCTACCAACAATTTTACATTACCTTTTATTTTTTCCTTCACTATCTTTTTAGTCTTGACTTTTTCTTCACCATCGCCTGATTTCCTTATGTATTCACCTTCTTTTCGGATCCACTCATTCCACTCAATTTCTTGATCAGGATTAGGATTTTTAAAGTTCACTTTTTTTTTCTTGCAACTTGCACATTCATTATACATACATTTTTTGGAATTTAAATCACACACTGTTTCCTTGATTACAGCATCTA
Source organism: Maratus speciosus (assembly GCA_963932465.1). Classification (NCBI taxonomy): domain Eukaryota; kingdom Metazoa; phylum Arthropoda; class Arachnida; order Araneae; family Salticidae; genus Maratus; species Maratus speciosus. The sequence goes on along the minus strand of OZ010794.1, from coordinate 559,391,917 downwards.
AGTCCTTTGTTTCACATAGTCCAATAGTTTTCAAAGCTGAAACTCTAGATTTCATATTACTATGAATCAAGCAGAGACATGTTTCTCGGTTATGAACTGAAGGAGATACAACATAAAATGGTCTGTATCGAGTGAAAGTTGTATAAGATACATTCATAACTTCTTTGTTAAATTTACGATGAAGCATCAACATTGTATCTAAAAGATATCTTTTCTGAATTTTCTGTTTGTTCTTTGTCAAAGTTTCTTTTTTACCTGCACTTGCTCTACTGACATCGTCTCTATTAAAGAATTTTTGTATTGCTCGTATTTTGTTGGCATTGTTTGGAACAAATGTTTTGGACACCCGGGCTCTCCCAGAAAGCCCTAAACAATCAAATCCTATTTCTTTCATCATTTTGTATTTTTTTATTATTCTAGATGTAACTGCTTCTTTTAAGGTTTTTTTTGCTTTTGTCTTTAATTTCTCTCTCATATACTTTTCTTTTAAAGATTCACTCAAACAGTGGTATTTAAAAAGCAATCTCTTAACCTTTTTAGCACCTTCTGGTGTAACATATGATTCACGCATTATCTTCTCTGTCTTAGATTTAGGTGTCATTTTGTGTATTTCATCTTCTTTACTTTTGATTTTAGCTCTATATGCACTTTTCTTGTATTTCTCTTTGCTTGTTATTATTTTTTTAAGCTCAGCCTTTAACATCAAATTTTCTTTGTACAAATTACATCTATCTCTTCGTTTTTTTTTTTTCGACCTCTTGGTTTAGATATTTGTTCATTATTAATTGTCGCAGTAGATGTAATTTTAGATGGCTCTACTTCATTATCAGCATGATTTTTAGCTCTTACCTTCCGTTCGGCTTTTGCTTTTCGCCAACTTTTTCGTTGAGCTCTTTTTCTTCTGTCAGACATATCGTTTATTAAAACCTTATTCTTATGGTATCGCTCACGGTCTTTCTTCTTGTTTTCTTCGTTCTTTTCTTTATCATTTTTTCTCCGCTCTCTATACCTTCTTTGTTTTTCTGCTGGTGTCAAAGCCATGTTCTTTAAAAAATAAATGAGATAAAATTAAATAAATATCAGCTGTAAAATATAGGTTTTTTGCATTAGAAAAGAAAATTTTTACCTTATGGAAAATTAAAATATTTTAAAAAATTACTATAACTAGAAATAGATTCTTATTATGTTTTGAAAAAAAATATTTATGCTATATTATTTTATTAAACATAAATGCTAAATGATTACAATTAAAAAAGTGTTTTGTTTGAGAACATTAAAGCCTAATGTTTATGGCAACTAGCTCACCACAAAAACAATTACAGTGAAGCCTCTCTGTAAGGGCCACCTGTCGTTCCATTGAAAACTGGCCCTTATGAGGGGTGGCCTTGAATAGGGGGTAACGAAAAAAACTAAAATAAGAAAATCAAAACGTATATAGGTGAAAAAACTGTTTATTAACATTTTCAAACTCTGTGCATGATTGAAAAAATTTTCTATCGAAGTTTGTTTACTTTTCATAATTTTTTTGCAGACAATTTTGGTTTCTAATGATTCTTTTACTTTATGGAACAAATTATTTTAATTTCCATCATTTATTAATGCCTTAGAATGAGATATTAGTTTATATATTTCTAACAGTGTTTCCTGACAAGATATATTCACAATATTGTGCTTCAACATGCATTCACAGTTTTAGTATTCAGTATACCAGCTTAGAATTTAAGGCATATGTGAAAAAAATGGCCTTTATGAGGGGTAAGTGCGGCCCCTAATAGGAATAAAATTAACGTTATGTCTATGGGAAAAATTTTCGTTCCTAAAAATATTGGCCCTTAATAGAGGTGGCCTTTAAAAGAAGTTTCACTGTATTTCATATTAAATAAGAAAAAATATACATTTTTTATTCTGTTCTAAGAATATGAAACCAGAACATGCAGCCTATTCAAGAACAATGTTCAAATGAATCTGTTCTTTCAGTAGTTTCTTACCCTGTTACTTTTTGTTCCACTCTGTTACCATAAGCATGGTAACAGAAGGGAATGGTAACAGAGGGGAAAAAAACAACAAATAATTTTATCTGCACAAAGTGAATTAAGAACAAGAAAAGCTAAGACTATTTATTTAAGAAGCACCATTTGATCTTATAGTTAAAATTATATAAAAGCATTAAAAAATAAATTTGACATAAATAAGCTGGTAACAGAGGGGAAACTGAATAAAACATCCTTACCTTGTAAATTCTGTACTTCAATACCACTGTGAAAATAGTTTGACAATTTAAGAAAGGGTGGCTTCATCTAAAAATAGACTGTTCAAGGAACTGCAGAATCACTTGTTGCCAACTTAGTACAATAATTTCTCACAATAAATATGATAACTGAGGGGAAGTAACAGAGGGGGAAAAATCTGGGGACAACAATAAATTGCACCATTTCTATTAAAAAACAATTTAAAAATATATATATTATATGTTCTGTGGTATAGATAAGACACACAATAATTGTCACAACTAAAAAAATTAACAATTTTATCAATTGATTTATGATTTTACTGCAGTTGAAAAGGTAAAAAGGGAAGAGGGGACATGGCATTTTAGCTATGTCTGACACATTGAAACCATAATTGCACTAATATTATTTTTAATTACTTATAATACTTTGTGTACATTTACTCTAAACTGTCAGGAAAGTAATATGATTGCTTTTTTTTTTTTTTTTTTTTTGAAACTTTATTTTAGTAATTAAAAATTCTTAAAGTTGGGGGACATAGAATGTACAAGTTTTTTGAAAATGACCCATATATTGTTCTGTCCTCTAAAAAAAACCCGCAGGAAAATGTATCCTAAAAAAAACCCACCCTAGATTTTCTTCAAAAAAATCACTGAAGTAAAATTTTCTTTTTGTCCTGTTTCTATATGCCATTTACAATAATAAAATTATTTAAAATTACTTACGAAGTGTTTATTTAGTTTTTTTTTTTTAAATAAGCTAATAATACACAATTCTAGCAAAAAAAAGAGCTTCATTTTCACAGTATTTCTTGTTATAACACAACATGTTAACAATGATGTACATCAATTTTTAGATGTTTTTATGTTAAACCATTAATAAGTGAATAAAATGCACCATTTTCAGCTGATTATATTATGTTTGGGTCAGTTTGTGACCTTTTGAAAACAGAGGTAAAAAAAAACCATGCGGGAACTTAAAAAAAACCACTTTTTTATCTATAAATAAATGATGGAAAATACATTTTTTCTTTTAAATATTCATTTTAAAGATGAAAAAATAATAAATTATGCAAATTTAATGCATATTCTAGTATTTCTAAGAATTTGAAGTGTGTCATACCCCTCCCTCCCTCCTTTGTTATTGCAAAAATAAAACCCATCCACTTTTTTTTTTTTTTTTTTTTAAATACACAAAGATATCCTTTATTTGTATTTCATACATTGTTTTAATGTTTACAAGCTTATTTTATTTTAATCATTATTTTGTTTTTTTTTTAATGTAAATTTTATTACTTAAGGCGATTTTCAAGTTCACTGTTCAACAAGCATGAAATTTTGACACATTTACCACCTCATTTTTAAACGTAAAGGCACAAAATTGACAGGGTTGACCAAGTGATTTGAAATCAAAATGAGTTTTAAATTTTTGGTAAATAAATTACTTATCGAGTTATAAGTGATTTTGTGTCACATGACAACTGGCGAAAAAGACTAAAGATTATGTTTTAAAAATCTAAATATCAAAGCTGGTCGAATGTCATTAAATTGATTCATTTAATTAAATATAAGACTTTTTAAAAATTTTATGATTTTGGATATTCAAGTACAAGTATGCAAAATTTCAAGTCTCTAACTTATACAGTTTCTGAGAATGAACTCTCTGACGGACAAACAGACAGACAGAGGAATGAAATGAATAGGGTTTCATCAGATGAACAAAGCCCTAAAAAACAGCATACAAAAATTACAATAACGAATCCAACCTCAGTTAAAATTTATTAGTTTTTATTCAGTATCTTTTTAAATGGTTCTAGATTTTTACAAATGTAGAGCTAAAAATACCAATTTAAATTTTATGTTTGTATGGACCAAAAGTAGGAAATGCTACGGAATTTACTCAAGATATATATCAAGAAATTAGAAAAGTTTGGGGAGAATTTAGCAAAAAATTACATTTTATTTTTTCATTTGTAAATCCTTCAATTTACTTTTTTTTTTTTTTTTTTGCTGAACTGTGTTTTAAAAATAATTAATAATGAAAGAAATACTTTGCTGTCTAATATTTTGATTTCTAGAAGTATTTTTACATGTGGGTTTTTTTTAGGAAAAATTGGGTTTTTTTTCAAATTCTTGTTTAATTGGCTGCCATTTTGTAATATATTGATAGAATCAAAAATACTACATTAAGATCGTAGTCAGAACAAGCTGTGAAAATGTAGCTACTTCAAATTGTTTTGTATTTTTTATTAAATTTTAAATAGAGAAAAATTCAAAAAGTGGGTTTTTTTTTTAGAGGACAGCACAATAAGTAATATAACTTCATTTAAAAATAATTTAAATTAAATAATTACAGTAATTATGTAGAAAATTGAAATAATTTAAACATTTTTTAGTAAAATCTATGTCTTATGTTCCATGAATAAAATGCTCTACATAGTGAAACATTGATACCTTGAAAATCTTAATAAACAATCTTTTGATTACTATAGTACTATAAATAAATATATGGTGTAGTTTCATAAATACAATATACTTTCCCATGGCTATTCAAAATAATTTCTTTGAAATATTTGCACTCAGATATCAGATTGTTTTGTTAGAAAACTACATGAACAATTATCTTTTATTGAAAGTAAAGCTTTTTATAAAGAATTCCTGGAATGATTTGAATTTAGCAGTAGAGTCTTTACACGTTTCAAGAAATATTGTATATTGTCATTTGACACGTCTCAGAAACTGACAGGTAAAAAAGGCAACAGTAAAATAAACAGAAATACCTATTTACCAGCTTTTTAGACTACTGAAAACATTGATCTAAAAATCGAAAGTAGATTTATAAAAGTTGCCATCCACTAAAACATTTAAATAGTCATCAGACTTAATACAAAGGCTTTTTTTCTAAGCTATATTATAATACCTATTACTTTTAAATTTCTAAATTAAAAATTAATAATATACTTTTTTCTATTATGTCTCAAGTGAACCTTATCTCAATTTTCTCCCATTTTTTTTGTCAGATCTAAATAATGGATTTGATTATGCAATAAACGATTTAAATATACCTTATTGCATATTTTAGTTAAAAGTAAACAGGTGCTTCGCTAGCACGCAATTTTTCAATGTCCTTTAATTTGACTTCATATTTTGTTTCTTTTTTATTCTTAAGGCTGTTCTCAAATCCAAAAGGGCAACTTTATTGTCAAAGTGGGTGTTTTGAACCGAATTTCCACATGAAAGAAGAATAACCACTCAAGGAAGGTTAAAAACATATTTGACATGTGATCAAAATTGCCTATAACTCAATAGGTAATTTACTTATCAAAAAGGGAAAACACAGTTCGATTGCAAATTGCTTCCATAGTCAGGACTTCCAATTTTATATCTTTCCGTTAAAAGATTAATTTATAAATGTGTGAAAGCATTTTGCACTTGTTGAGTCAAGCAGTTGAGCACAGTCTTAAAAGATAATCTCCCCAGTCCCCAATCAAGAAAATTTTTTTTTACAGCTTGACTGAAATCTTAAAGGTCATTTTATGTTATTAACTGTAAATAATCTGCGTTTTCTCAAAGGAAAACATTTTGTTCAAAATATAGGATATTTTTAGTCTCTTTTATCTTTGCTAAATTCACATGTTTTAAATTTCCTCTTTAGAGCTTCAGATATGTTCATCAACACATGCATACAAATTAACCTAGACTCACTATGTCTCACGGTGACTGCTGTGATAAGACTGTTAAAAGCAGTGTTGTAGTCGTAAAAAAATGCAGAGAATATACACTATAGGCAGAGGGCATACACTAGAGTCCTAAACGTTCATGATTAGGGTATACGCTATAGCTTTGAGAAACAGAGGGTATACGGAGCTTCTTTAAAAAATTCAGAAGGTATACTTCGTATACCCTCCACTACATCCCTGGTTAAAAATAGAAATTATTTATATCCAATAATTTGAAACATTTGAATTAAAAAAATGAGAAAATATTATATTTGATTTTTTCTAAAAAACCAGTTGGTTAACCAATTGATTTAAACAATGCCATCCCTGCTGATAACAGAATAAAATCAAAATGCAAAACACCAATCCCAATGTAGGAATGGAAGAAAAACAAAGGCTTACTAAACCCAATAGCAATGATACAACAAAGAAAACTCACAGCCAATTATTCATTAATTAGCATACAGAACAAAGTGTAACTAATGGAGAGAATTACTTATGATTATGTCATCATTGAGGCATAATGTAATCCTTAGTAAATCTTAACTAATCAAGCAATCTAAGTAGTAAAAGTGTATTTTTAGCTCAAATCTGCCATTTTGGCTATTTATAAAAATAAAAGAATTGAAAAAGAAGAAAACTAACTACTTTTTTTTCCAACAGCTAATTTTAGAAAAAGTAATTAGTCTGCCATGTAGATATAAAGCTTATAAGAAAAGTTTCATTGACTAAAAATGTTTGTCCCTTTACAAGATTATTAATTCATCATTTTTCTAAAGTTTTGCTTGTAGTTTCTGCATAACTTGGATTTTGCATTCTTCAATAATGTGTAAAATAAATGAAAACATTAGGGAGAAAGAGAAAAAAAACCATTTGGTTTAAACCAGCTTGGTTTAAAACAAACAACCCCGCGGTACACTCCAGCAATTATTACTCAAAGACAGTACTGTAACCGATTTCTTTTGTGTGTCCCTGTAGATGAATAAAAAATGCTATGAATGCCCTGTTCTAACGCGATCATAGTGAAATTCGGTGATTTATATAAGTTTCAATACATTTTAAACAGCATAATGTCATTAAAATACTCTGCAAACGATTTTTCCCCATATACCATAATGTAATGGAGTACTTTTGAATGCCCCTGTAAATGAATTATTAATCCTAGATACTTCATATACAATACCAAACATACTTTGGTGACCCTAAATAACCTTTATCAATTGCATGAAAATCCGAGTTTATTTATGGGAGTTAGAGAATGGACAGACAAACCAAATGCATTACTTTTCAACTTTGTTAGACAGTGTTAAAAAAGAGAGAGGGTGAACCTCTTTTCTTCCTAATAGCCTATAAGGGGTGAGTAAAATCTCTCTACAAAATAAGAAAGGGAGATATGGCATCTTTACCTTAACATTTAATTATTTCTATATTAGTTTTTTTTTTTTAATTTATTTAATGTGTATTTTCTTTAATATACACATTAAAATAAGTATACCCCTATGTCTATCCTATAGCTTTTGTCTCAATTAAATCAAAATCGCTCAAATTATTTATCATCATCATCACTCAGTTAAATCATTATTTAAAACGTAAACCATAAAGCAACAATTTGCCAGAAGGCAGTTAAATATACAAATTGATATGTTGCCTTTTGTATATGAGAACATTTCTATTCAATGTGTTTATGATTAAACACAGACAATCAGCTTAATGATAACATCCAGCTTCTTTTTATTTTAATGGACTTTTGTTTTCTGACAATCCTTATCCTTAATAATAGTCAGTAAAATTTAATATTTTGCTAATTTATTTTATTGACTAGTGATGAAAGAATAAAAATTAAATGACAGATTAATGAATTTGTTAGTGGAAAAAAGACATTAATTTTTTTGTGTAATTAGATTTAAGAATAAAAATGTAACTGTATTAATTTAATTTTAATTAAAGTTTATTAAAAAAGCTAATGTATGTAAAAATATTTATAAAAAATGTTAAGTATTTGGTTGCCGAATATGAAATATTTGATAATATACACTTTGACCGAATATTCGAAGAAATTCTTGCTTCAGTCAATCAGTAATCTAAGCCCTGAAACTATTTGATATTTTACTTGTACTAATTAATAACACAAATCTGTAATTTATAAAACTGCATGTTAAATGTTTTAAATATTAAATAAGATGCTTTCAAAATAAAACTGTAGATCCAATGCTTGAGTCCTTTAATCTACAGATTTACTAGTTTTATCACTACTATAAATTAATAGTTATAGTATATTTTTATGTACAGAGTTGTTTTGTCGAGATGAATAATCATATATTGAAGATGAAAAATAATAGATTTTCAACAACTCACGTGACTTAAACAATTTTCTTTAAATGAACGGGGAGAGCTTGAATCCTATAAGCCCTTTTTTCTGTGCCCTTGAATATTATTCTCTGCTTTTTCATTGGTTTGTTAGATTGAATGCCAGACTATAAAATATGCAAGGCAATAATAATAGAAAAAATCACCTTAATATTAAAAACTGCATTAGCCACATGAAAATAATTAAAAGCAGCTATTTATAAAAAAAATTGTTCTTATTACATTCTGATAAGTGCAATTTAAAAATTAAATTTGATTAATTAGTTTTTCAGTTAAATTAAAAGATTTTATGCACTATGATAATTTCTGAAACCACATTTTAGTAATGGCCACATGGGATTTCCATTACTGGAAATTAACCAATTAAGTATTCCAGTAAAGGAGACTGGTCCTAAAACCTTAAAAATAAATCAAATTTTGTAAATGGCCATCAGTGTATAAAATTCAAAGATTCTATTACTATCAAAGAAAAAACATGCAATTTTTTCAGAAAAATAAAGAAGATAAATTAGTTAAGCAAAACCAGCCTTCAGCTAGCAAAGTAAAATTTTATTTGGAATACAATGGGGCCTTTCCACTGTGACGGGTGTGACATTCAGACATAATTTTAAGAGGTTATATCTGTGTTTTAAGCAATAAATTCCTGAAAAGTATTTAAAATATGTTTTTCCATGCATTTGCTTAAATAATTGTGCAAGCACGAAACTTCAATAGCTTTCAATTAAAAAAAATAAATAAATAAATAAATAAATCATGTGACGGATGTGACTCTCTCTGGACATGAGTTTTCACTAGCATACACATTTGTTAAAATTCCTGTGAATATTTTAATGTTTCATTATTAAAACAATTTTTTCTAATAAAAGAGATTCAGATTAAACTTAATGCATAACTTTCATAAAAAATTTTAATTATTTTAAGGTATAAGAAATTTTTTTCTGCTGTGACGGGTGTGACATCATGCAAAGTATACAATTTTAAAGTTATTTACAAAATAAAACAGCGATTGGTATTGACAGAAAACTTGACAATAGCTAATATACAAGCAAAATTTAATTAAACTAACATCTATTATTTTACCAATCAAACTGATTGGTAAAGTTATCATACGAATTTTAATATTTCCAACTGAGCGAAAAAATGCCCAGTCTGGGAATCGAACCCAGATCCTTGGCTTACAAGGCCAATGTTTTTCTGTTTAAGCTAACTGGGCCGACAACTACCCAGCATATTTCGCTCAGATAACCTTCTTGGTAGTAACTAGAGATGCAACGAACATTCGGCCTGCCTGCCGAATATTCGGCTTCGGCCGAATATCAAGTCCATTATTCGGCCTTGGCCGAATAATACTATAATAAATGTTTTTATATTTACACAGTACAACTTTTTAATTTGACAATTTATATTCATCATGTATAATGAAAATTTTATTCGAAATTAACTAACACTTTTTTTTCCATTAACTTTCATACCCCGAACGGGTTTTATCTACCCATTTTTATATAAGAGACTAATTTAAGAATCATGTTAAAAAAATTTTATGCTGTATCAGCAAGTACAAAAAGTATCTGTAATAAGCTAACATAATCTGTTAAATTTAAAATTAATCTATTCAAAATTATTTTAATACAGCTGTACAAACAATTTCAAATATTTTTTTTAATCATAATGGGAAGTTTAACATTCATCCCTTGTTAGATAAAAAAATATTTCTTTCAATAATATTTTGAATTATACCTATAAAGAACATAAATATATGATTGATTAGATATAGATTTATTATATGTATAAGATATTTAAGTCGTATATGTTGCAATTCTTAAGAGGTTTTTTTAAAAGTAAAATACAATTTAAGTTATTTTTTTAAGTGTGTTACTATTTCTTATTAAATAATGAAAGACATGTAAGTATTGAATTCTTTTAATTAGTATGCATATACGTTTTACATATTTTTTTCAAGAATAGCATTGTACTGTTTATATTTGCCTTAATAAACAGTTAAAATGTTTTCAATAAACGTAGATTGTGATGCAGAAATAATATTAATTCAGCATTCTCAGGTGATAGTCTATTTCTTTTTCTTTTCTTTCTTTCTTTTTTTTTTTTTTTTTTTTTTTTTGTAAATGCTACCTGCTTCTGAAAATAATCTCTCACTATATATGGTACATCCTGGTGCAGAAAGGTACTTTTTGGCTAATTGTGAAAGGTTTAGAAAGTCTTCTGAATTTTTCGCCCTCCACTCCAAATGACACTGTTGTCTTTCTAGTAGTGGCTGGGAAAGAAAATTACTAATGTCTTTTACTTCTTCACATAGAAAGGAACTTTCTGTAGAACTTCACTCTGTGATTGGCTTGCAATTTCATTAAAGCATGCCCACAAAGAATTTGGAACTTGTGAAGATGGAATGGTTACGTTGGAAATATTTTGTTCACATTCTGTTACTGGTTTCATACTAGCCTTTCTTAGTCTTACTAAAGCAGTTAATTTGGACTTTACTCTTACATCCTTTGCTTCATCTTTGTTGAAAAAGAACACTTTAAATCTGGGTTCCAAAACTGTTGCAATGGAATAGTGTTCATTGTCTTGAATCGGTGCAAAAGACTTCTCCAAATTTTGTAGAAGAGTGTCTTTCATGGTGCCTACACCAAAAAAATCTCCAGATTTAAATAAATATGATTTTAATGCTGTAACTATTGGAATGACTTCAGAAATTAATGATTTCGATGAGGCAATTTGTTTTGCTATTTCTTCAAATGGTTGTAATATATTGAGCAATTTTTCTAAAATAGTCTCCTGGTTTGCTGTCAGATTATTTATTTCTCCAAATTTAGTTGCATATAGAGAAAGTGCATTTTTTTGTTCCTCTCCAACATATAATAGGTGATATTCCAGCGTGTTGCCACACTCCGAACTAATTTCATCTTAGAAAATTTTAACTCATTAATTTGTATATCAGTTAATCTTGAACATCAGACTTAGATAAAATGTAAAACTGTCTGCGAACTCAAATAATTTCTTAAAAATTTTCTGCAAAAAAACGCCGTGCTCCTCCCGAGTCCTATATTGCCGCCAACAGTAAAAATGAAAAGTTATATACAAGCACATAAACATTCGCTAAAATTTCCAACCAAATAAACTTTATTTAAAAAGAGATCAACATTTAACATTTATTTTTTAACACAAAATTTATTTTTAATCTGTTAAATTAATCTGCAAAGACTAACATAATCTGCAGCACCCGCGTCGGTGCTGTACTGTTTCTGCTACCGGCCCTGGCAGGAGGGGAAAAAAAAAGGAATTGTACTCGCCGTTCCGGCATAGGCACCGCACTTACAATATTTTTAAGTTTTTAACTCGTATGAGCCGCGGCGCTTCTTCCAAAAAGTACTGTACTATGGTACATGGCAAATACTTTCTAGCAAACTTTTTTTTTTTTTCCTCGAGTTGAAAAATAGTCTACAGACCTTGTCAATAGTCTGCAACGTGCATTACACCGATTCTCCGCCTGGGGTCTTGTTAATTTCTTTTTTAAATAAATAAACTTGTAAAAAAAAAAAAAAAAAAAAAAAAAATCATCAAAACTGTCTGCAAACTTTGAAAATTTTCTGCGAACGGCGTTCGCGAGTTCGTCTATATTATCTGACTCTGTTGAACATGTTAATGGCGAATGATTAAAATGTGTAAACGATTTTTTTACCTACAACAATTAAGTCATTTATTGATCTTTAGTATGTTAGAGCATCAGATAGGGGAGAATTGGGAGGAATGGGACAGTGGGAGGAGTGGGACAGCAGCATTTATGTCCAAAATAACTGTTAGTATTTAGTTCTAGTTTGTCCACTAGATGGAGCATCTATAGCCCGGGGGCTTGAAATTCATTTTTTCATAGGAGGGGAGTCTCCCTACCAACATTTATAAATGGAGGGGAGTTGACCTATTTGGGAGGGGAAAAAAAGTCTAAAACCCACTGTTATTTTATGTGCTTTTTAAAGATTTACATTAATTATTTTCTCATGTATGCATTAATTCAGGCATGACAAAATACCATTAAAGCAATTTAAATCAACAACTCAGAATAATGATGCAAAATGTTTTTTTTATTTAAAAAAGTAAGAAAGCAGGGGTATGAGTAAAAAAAAAAATTCTGAAACTGACAGCAAATTTTCTGAAAGTTTACAACAGAGGGGATGAAGGGGGGGGGGGGATTACTCCCAGCACTAGCTATATGTGTTTTTCGTGCCCCTTTGACGAAATGTGCGTTTTTTTGCGATCTTTCGACGAATTTGTCGTTATTTCACGATCTTTTGGGCGAAATTTGCCGTTATTTCGCGATCTTTTGACAAAATTTGCCGTTATTTCGCGATCTTTTGACGAATTTTGCCGTTTTCCGCGATCTTTTGACGAAACTAGAGTTTTTTGTGCTATTCTTTGACGGAATTCGCGGGGGGTTTTCGTGATCCCTGGACGAAATTCGTGTTTTTTCACGATCCTTACAAAATTCGTGTTTTTTCGTGATTCTCTGATGACATTCGCGTTTTTTCCGCGATTCTTTGATGAGATTCGTGTTTCTTCCGCGATTCTTTGATGAAATTCGCGGGGTTTTTTTTCAGCGGCCGTTTGACTAAGCACTAAATTGATGTTTTTCCCGCGATCCTTTGACGAAATTAGCTTTATTTCTCGATCCTTTGCCGAAACTCACATTTTCCCGCGTTCCTTTGCCGACATTTATTATTTTTTTTTTTGCTATCCTTTGATGTGATTTGCGTTGATGAATTTCGAGTTTTTTTTTCCTGCGATCTGACGAAATTCACGTTTTCCGCGATCCTTTGAGAAAATTTGTGTTTTATTTGCAATCCTTTGGGAAGAAATTAGCGATTTTTTCCTCGATCGATTTGCGAAATTGATTTTTTTTTCGGCGATCATATTTGTCGAAATTCGCGATATTTTTCTGTTGAACTGATGACCGATTTTTCATAATTTTCAGTAAATTCGTAACAGGATCACCCCTGAATTCGGCAATCGGTTGCGGACACTTGTCAATCGATCTCGAGAAAAAAATAATGAAATTTGTCTATCGGTCGCATGGAAAATTCGTGAATTTCAACAATCTTTCGCGGTAAACAAAAAAAAAAAAAAAAAACGCAAAATGTGTCAATCAATCGCGCGAAAATATCGGGAAATTTGCAAGGCGTTCACGGAAGTTGATCGTAATTTCAAAATGCAAAATTTTCCGGAAAATGGTGAGATTTTTTTGGACGGGAGTCTCCCGCCCACGATATTATTTTAGGCGGGACTTCAAAATTTTGGGCGTGTATCCCGCCATCGCGCCCTGAAATTCAAGCCCTGAGCCACATGTTTGATTCTAATTGTTACACCAGCTGTATTATTGTTTGTATTTAAAAGGGAAAATTTTATTTTCATACCTCAGAAGTAAGTACAAATTCTTATTCTTTCAATGATTTTTTTCAATTATTATTATATTTAAAATAAAAATATCATAATTGTATAATAAACTTAAAGATATAGTGTTTGTAAACTAGCAGTCAAATAAAGCCTAAATGTAGCATGCTATATATGATAAGCCTTTTTAAAAAATATTCAGCAGAGGGAGGAATGGGACATGTTCTCAAATACCTTTGAGTGCTTCCAATATGCACCCATATCCCAAAGCATCACCACAAAAACTGTAAAGAAAGACAGAAAAAAGGAAAGATCAAAAATCATCACTGACGCACCAGAAAAAGAAGAAATTGAAAAAATAGCTGCTGATAAAAAGAAGAGGAGATTGTGTAAAAATAAAACTCTTAAGGTGAAAAAGAAGAAACAGAAAAAAGCGAATGAATTATCGGATGATTCCATTGATGGAAAATTTTTGTTGCATGACTCTACAGATGAAGACTTTTGATTTGATTACTCACAATGATAATGAAATTGCTGAAGAATTTGATTGGTTAACTGATGATACAAAATTAAGATAAATGACTTTGTACTTGTTAAATTTTTGACGAAGAAGACAGTTGTTTATTATATTGGCAGAGTTGAGGATATAGACAGTGATAAGGAGTTTATCATATTCAAAAATGATGAAAAAGAAAATTTTCACTTCCCACAAGAAAATGACTTCAGTGAAGTAGAGAAATGGGATATCATAATGAAATTGCATCAACCACAAATAATTTGTGGTACCAGCCGAGCCCAATCCTACTTTACTTTCAGTGTTGACTTATCAAAATACAATATGTGTTAATTTAATTTTTTTCAAACAGTGTCCTATTCCTCCCTCATGTGCGTCCCATACCTCCCTCATGTGAGGGAGTAGTGGGACAAAAATGTTAACATTTTAAAACATGCAAATAAAAGCCAGTTGTTTGTATTTCACAGTGTTTGTATTTTTTAAACATAGCTTAAGTAACATACTATTAGATTTTTATAAGCTGTACTCTTGGTAAAACATAAGCAGAGTCAGATAATATAGACAAACACGCGAACGCCGTTCGCAAAATTTTTTCAAAGTTTGCAGACAGTTTGGATGGGTTTTTTTTTTTACAAGTTTCTTCATTTAAAAAAAGCAATTAACAAGACCCCAGGCGGAGAATCGGTGTAACGCACATTGCAGAATATTGACAAGGTCTGTAGACTATTTTTCAACGGGAGAAAAAAAAAAAGTTTGCTAGAAAGTATTTGCCATGTACCATAGTACAGTACTTTTTGGAAGAAGCGCCGCGACTCATACAAGTTAAAAACTTTAAAATATTGTAAGTGCGGTGCTTATGCTGGAACGGCAGGTACAATTCCTTTTTTTTTCCCATCCTGCCAGGGCCGGTAGCAGAAAGTGCAGCACTGACGCGGGTGCTGCAGATTATGTTAAGCTTTGCAGATTAATTTAACAGATAAAAAATAAATTTTGTGTTAAAAAATAAATGTTAAATGTTGATCTCTTTTTAAATAAACTTTATTTGGTTGGAAATTTTAGCGAATGTTTATGTGCTTGTATATAACTTTTCATATTTGCTGTTGGCGGCAATACAGGACTCGGGAGGAGCACGGCGTTTTTTTGCAGAAAATTTTAAAGAAATTATTTGAGTTCGCAGACAGTTTTAAATTTATCTAAGTCTGAACATAAGTAGCGAATTAAAAAATAAATTGTGAAATCTGTCCCACTCCTCCCAACTCTCCCCTACTGTTAAATGCAATGAATGTAATTTGCTTTTCCTTACAGATGTTTCCTTCCTCTGAATCTGAAAACATTCACTATATACTTCTTAATAGTGCTATCTGCTGACAGCAAAGAAAAAAAAAATAATGATAAAATTTTTTTTGTTAATTGTGATCTTTATAAAGCCTACAATGATCTCTTTCGACCATTTTAGGGGATATTCCTTTCATCCTTTCTATCAGTGGTTTTTCTTAAAATATTAAGATTTCTTATTTTTTATTTTATTTCATCTGAAAGCTGAAACTTATGTTTCCTAGTACTTTTAAAATTTTGTCATTATTTTGAAATGTAAAAACACACATAATATCTATTAAAATGTAACTAGACAATACCTGATGAGGAACTTTTGCTAAGAATTTCTTTTTTTGGCTGAATTATATTATTGAGGCAAGTTTTAGGCCGAACACAGCCGAATATTTTTTCAGAGTAAAATAATGCTTTAAAAAATTAAAAATTTGTAGGGTGAACTACCCAGTAATTGACCATTTAGTGAAAGTTTCTTCACATTTTTTTTTCTGTGCTAAATTTAAAGAGATATTTCTTGAAACTCTTTTTTAAAGCAACAATCACTTATAAGGATCAATAATAAATAAACATTTTTTGTCTACTTTTTTGCAGTTTTATTTTATTTAATATAATAGTTGTCAAGTGAGATTTTGCCAGTAATTGACCACTTAATGTTAGAAAATGACCATCACAGTGTCAGTAATTGACCACTCTGAAGTTGAACTGATAAACCTTCTTAAAATTAATCATATGAAAAAATGGGGAAGTTTGCCAAGTTTTATTCTACAGAAACTGGATGTCTAGCTTCCTGGACAGCCAGAAAAAAATTGGGGAAATTTCAAATTTCTAAAAAAAAAAAACTGACGAATTTGAAATTTCTGAGAAATTTTTTAGAAAAAGAATTTCAATCATAAAGCCAAGGATTTTTAAATTGCAGTAGTAGCAAAATATGTAGCTGTGCTCTTTATAAGGACTGTTCGAACCTCTTATATAAATATATATATATATATATATTTATTTTTTTTTGTGCTTATCCTCTTTTACTCTTTCCTTGGCAATTATTAAGGTTTTTGGTATGTAACATCACACAATCTCGACACCTGAAAAATTGTTGCCACCTGGCTAACCGAAAAGTACCAATAGTTTTTATTGCCATGGAAAACCTAGAAAAGTAAAGGAAATTCATCACTGAACTTAGCTAGTCAGTCACTCTGTATAGAAAATATAGATGTACATTCTATATATGAGCACATCATGATCTGCATTTAAAAAACTAGTTAAGAGATTTTTTGTAAAAAAAATTAAAACTGTTTCTGAACAGAAAACATATTAGTGAATTTCCACAATGTTTTGTAAGATTGAAATTAGTGGTAAAACATGATATTTATATGTAAATATAGACAAGAAAAGAATAGTTACTATTTAGAAATTTATTTATAAAAAAAATCCATTAATTATTAAAAATAACACAAAAATGAAACCTAATCCTCATCTGTTTCACCAAAACAACTGACACACATGAAGTGAACTTCTTTGTCACTCTGTCATCCAATGCAAATTGTTGCCTGTGTCTCGTAGACTCACATTTTAGTATGATAGGGCTCATACCAGATTTCTTTAATTCCTATCACATCTTCTTCCATCCAGATTTCTTCACATGCCTTTCACACCCAATCATTTATCAGACTTTGCTTATATGTAGAAGTCTTTATTGCTGCTTTTTCACCTTTTTGTTTTCTTTAATTTTTTAACTTTCCTTACTTCCTGTCTTCTTTCTTCTGTTTCTCTTCTTTACTTTCCCAATAATTTAGTCATGCTTTAAAGCAGCCATGTTCAACCTGCAGGCCACATATGGCCCAGTAATCTTTTACTTGTGGCCCGAGATACATAATCATTAATCTCTATTTATAAAATTGATATATGCATAAAATATATTTAAGATTTTCCCTATTGCTTTATATTTTTGTGGGATGACAAAATCTGTCATGTTATTTATATAATTAATTTTAAATTATGTTTAAATATTCTAAATGCCATTTTCGTTTAGTGAAAAGTTTTTTTTTTTTTAGTTATAGTCCTATTTGTGCTACAGTTATGCATACATTTCTGAAGCACTTGGCAATCAACACTCTACTTTTGTCCCTCAAAACTTACTGTAATGTTAATGTAAATTCTGTATTGTTATTATGTTTTATTATTATACAACTGCAGTTAATTAGGGTTGAACTTTGTCATGGATAAAATTAGCATAAAAAACATTTTATATTGCAATTTTAACAGCATACTTCCACAACAAACTATGTTTGGAGCTGATGGTGGTAAAACTTTTTTTATAAGATTTGTGTGACAAACCCTAATGATATTTAGAGCCTCACTATACTAATTTTGTTATCTTTACATTTTAATTACACTTTTCTTGCATTATTATTATATAAATGTGTTATGACCCTCTTAACATAACAAATGTGTGCTTGCTTGATCAGTAATTGACCAAGCATATTTAGTTATTAACCACCCTGGTCAACTACTGAACAGGGTTGCAAAAAAGCCGGCTAAAATTAAAAAAAGCCAGGCCGGTGGCTTTTATTGGTTTTAACCGGCTTTTTTTGGCCAAAATTGGCTTTTTTTGGCCATAATTGGCTTTTATGCAATAAAGCATTGTAATTATAAACTACACATTTTAAAGTGTTTTTAATTAGTTTTAATGACATTTAATTGATTTACAGTTTAATAAGTAACCCAATTTCTCAATAATGAGGACATAATACTGGAATAAAACTTAGATGATTTTGCTAGTGATTTGTATTCAGAATTGCAAATATGTCTGCTAAATTTTAAAAGGGCCATACCAACTGCCAATTTTTTTATTTTTACTGCTTTATAAAATTAAAGAGGACAATGGTTACTTAGTCATGTTCTATTACTTAATTTTAAGAGCTATTAACATACAAGTCTTATTTTATTTCTAGCAAACATTTAAAATTATACATATAGTCGTTGAGCCAGAAGCCAAAATTAGTGATTTTGGTTTCATCTCTGAGGACTTGATGATATATACCTTTTTGGATTCACAATGGTACAAGGAGTTCATTTTATGATGATACTATGAAATTTGTGGTAGCTTATAGACGCCATATTGAAAAAATGAGCGCCATCTGTCGCACATAGATACATATGAGTTTTTTGCCAGTATCACATAATTAAAGAGGTTTCAATGAAAAAATGGAAAGAACAAATATTGTTAAACATAAAACGTTATACAAATGATGTATTTTTTAATATTTTATTTTAATATGATGCTTATATTTATATTTAACGTTATGTTTATTAACATTTTCAATGGGATAAACAGTTCAAAAGCCATTTGCGATGAAAGAAAACCGAAATCTTATTTTGCATTTTAATGCACATTATTTTCATGTGGTAAGACCCAGCAAAATTAATACTGGTGAAACTATTGTACTTAGTCTGTTAAAAGTTAACCCTTTCGGGACCACGGGTGCATATATGCACCTTCGGGAACGTGTTTCCACCGCTTGCTTTTGATACCACAAAAAAGAAAAGTAAATTTTTCCTTACTTAATTAAGATATTTTTTGATTGCTAAGCTAAATTTAATTTTTTTGACAAAAAGTGATGTCAACCGAATAAAATTCATGTAAAAGATGCTGGTCCCGAACGGGTTAATAAATAACAGAAATCTTAGTCTTCTTCACTACTATCATCATCATTGGTTGAAATTCCTGTGTCCACATAACTTCCATCGTCATAGAGCAGTTTTATATTCTGCATATGCTTGTATATATGAGGTTATTAAAAGGACACGCATATTATGGTGAGGCACATATTCTTGAACAAGAACATGACATCAGCTCCAAAATAGCTTAAGGAGGAGAAGGATTGCCATTCCACTGGACTTCTAGATAGCCTTTTCCTTCACTATCTGTTCCAAAAATCCGACCATATTCATTTGGGGATGGAAGATCAGGATCAACCTGTAGGCACTTCATCCAAATAAGACGGTGGTAATTAGCTCGCATTACCTATAGGTAGAGTGTATTACTACATGGCATAAGGCGATGCGACTCCACAGACTCCTTTTTTACAGAAAAAATATATGGAATACAGCGCAATTCATTGATGTCTGAGTATTTGCGCTTTCCATAATAGCGATGTCAAACTTACGACTCAAGCTATTTTTTTTGTTTCCTAGCTTCATTATCAAGTGCCTTAAGCGCATTTCGAACTTCAGTGTTCTGAATCATCATTTTCCTTTGCCTGCAGAAGCACTTACTGTATCGCACCCGACAGTGAATGCAGTTCAGGTAATGCATTACACACCGCTTTACCTAGAAGTTCATGCATCTCACTCAAGTTGTAGAACTTTACCCTGTCATTGGACCCACATTTTACAAATATTAACCCTTTCTAGTTTTTCAAATCGTTTTCTAAAGAAAGCAGTGTGAATGTGATAACTGCCACATCAGTATCTATAGAGATAATAATAATATTTCTAAATCCAGACACTAAAGCATGGTGTGCGCGAAATAAAAGTCTGGTATAACCTCTTCTTGGAAGCAGGTCAATTTAGTGGATTCTTCAACTAGTTATTTCGTGAATTTATAGCATTTTTCTCCGTAGAAAACGTACATCATTCGTATATTCAGCTATTTCATATAATGTTCATTGTGCCATTCTTGAGAAATGAAATGTATAAGTTCTTTCTTGTTTTCCTCATCATATAGAAACTGCTTCAATTTCCGCACTGGATGTCTAGGAGTATATAACTTTTATAGCATTACCAACAGTTCATATTTTTCGTTCATTTCTTTTTATTGACACCTGCCTGTATGTATCAAATACATCTATTCTTTGAGAGGATGTAGAATCCGTGTATTATTTTAGAACACAGATTCTTTGCTAGTTTTCCGAATGATTGTAGTTCCTGTGGTAGCTTTGAACAGAGCACATTCCGTCAATGATATTAACAACACCTTCATTTGCATTCTTTCAGCAGTCGCAATTTTGTCATAACATCCATCCCTTTGATTTTTCAGTTTTTCGCATTAAACCATCAAGTGTTGCCAAGG
This sequence comes from Maratus speciosus, assembly GCA_963932465.1. Lineage (NCBI taxonomy): Eukaryota > Metazoa > Arthropoda > Arachnida > Araneae > Salticidae > Maratus > Maratus speciosus. The sequence continues at coordinate 559,371,293 of OZ010794.1, read as the reverse complement.
ACTATGAAAGAGGCTTTAGGTGGTAGGAAAAAGCAGCTCTCATATCGAAATTTCTTCGCTCTGCAATGATTGTCATCTGAGCAAACAGATTTCTTTCTGCCTAGGCAACAAACTCTGATTTTACAGTCTGCTTCTTCTTAAAGTCAGAAAATGTCTTTAGCTTTAGCTAATGTTTTTGCCTTTATCTTTGGAGGTTTTAAAAACCCGTCTGACTTTGAATCTTCAGACAGATATTCTCTCTTGAAAGTTTGGTAAGCTTCTTCACCTATCTCATGAGCTTTAACCATGTTTTCGACAATTTCTATATTTGTCATTGCTCCAGTTGATTCTATTACCATGTCTAGATTTATCCATTCATTGGTAATCATGTTCTGTAAATATGAGATATCACGTTCGTCTTTCTGGATCCTGCTCAAAGGCAGATCTAGATGTAGAACTAATTTTGGATCTTTCACGAATCATGTGAAGAAAATGCTGCCCTGATATAAAAAATATCTCTCGACTGTGGCAGGTCTTTGACTGAACTTCGTTGTACATTTTGACTCCTGCATGTCTTTACTTATTCTCTCTTCAACCGCCCAATTAATTTGATAGCATGCAAAACCAAGGAAATCTTTCAATCACCCTGTTTATCGGCGACCATTTTCCAATATGGCATCCATTAGCTACTCTGTTTTGGCATGCATCATGGATAAATATCATTCTTATACTGCGGTGAATCCAAAAAATATGTGGTTTACCAAATCCGCTAACGTGTGAAACCACAAGATCCCCTGGCTCAACGACGGCGACTGTTTTCCAATATGGCGCCAATAAGCTACCCTTGTTTTGAATGTATCATGGATAAATGACATGCTGTTATTGTGGTGAATCCAAAAATGTGTGGTTTACTAAGTCCGCTGATATGAAACCACTCGAACCCCTGACTCAACGATGGCAGCCCTTTTCCAATATGGCGCCCATAAGCTACTCTGGTTTCGAAAGTATCATGGATAAATGAAGTGCTGCTGTTGTGGTGAATCCAAAAATATATAGTTCATTAAGTCCGCTGACATGAAACCACTCGAGCCCCTGGCTCAACGACTAATAGTCATATTAATAAACACCACCATTTCTCACTATTAAAAACATTATGAATAAGCATATGCATGAATATGCGTAGCAACAAGCTTTTCAAAATTTTATTTTGAGAATTTTTTTTTTGTTTTTGTTTAAATGCTCTATTTTTTTATACACTTATGTACCACTCTCCTCAAATAAAACATCTTTTCTAATTTCTCGTTTCCATTTTGATATGTTATATTTTGTCATTAAGGCTGTTAAATCCAAAATGGCAACTTTCTGACCTAAGTTTTAATTTATTTTTGTTCAGAAATGCATGAAACTAGCAGATGTTGTTGTTCAGAAACTATGTAATTGCACTGTTTTTTCTGGTTTTTTTTTTTTTTTTTTGCAAACGCAATAGATTTTTCAGAAAATAGTGTCAAAGTGAGCGTTTTGAACTGAATTTCCACACGAAAGAAGAAACCACTCAGAAAACGGTGAAAAAACGTGTTTGTCACGTGATCAAAATCTCTTTATAGCTCCATAGGTAATTAATGGATCAAAAAATGGAAAACACAGTTCGATTCCAAATCGCTTTCATGTTTCATGGTCAGGCTTTCGAATTTTACATCTTTCCGTTAAAAAATGAATTTGTAAATGTGTCAAAACATTTTGCGCTTGTTGAGCAGAGCAGTTAAGAACAGTTTTAATTAAATATAATCTTTAAAATGGGTAGTATATGTGGAGCTATATAATATAGAATTTCAAAACACCAGTTTGGAGCCTAACATATATCCTTTTCAATGTTTATATATATATATTTTTTTTTTCAGAGATAATGCGTTCACAGTTGTCTTCTAGAAGTTATAAAGACTTATTTATTTGATAAAATTTAATAGAAGTCTAGTATTTTTTTTAGTAGAAAATATTTATAAATGTATTAAAAATTAATTGATCCAAATTTAAAACAAATTTACTGTAAACCAACTTTAAAAAATAAAAACTGACTTCTTCCAATAAAAGCCGGCTTTTTTTTAATAAAAGCCGACTTTTTTTAATAAAAGCCGACTTTTTTTAAGTGGTTAAAACCAAAAAAAGCCGGCCGGCTTTTTTTGGCCTGGCTAAAAGCCAGCAACCCTGCTACTGAAAGAACTCATTTTTTAAATAAAAAATTGGTGAATATTGCTTTCATAATAGAAATCTATGTATTTTTTTAAAGTATCAAAAGGAATGGATGCAAACAAGCAAAAAGTCAGTAGTTGACCATTTTGGTCAACTACTGAATGCTTTCAACATTCACACATCTAGTAGTTGACCAACCCCCTTACCATCATTTAATTTATGAATTTAATATTAAATGCATAATGATTAACTTAAAACAAACAAAAATGAACTACACACCTCATTTGGTGAACCAATGGAATTAAATTAAACTTGATGCTGCAAGATTAATAAAACAACTCACAAAACAACACTACTATTACAGAATGTATTCACTTTTCATATTGTTAGAAGGTGCATTTTCTTTAATTTTTTACATTCAATCAGAATGTAGATAGCAAAAGTAATTTTTTCCTATGCAATTCATTGGATGCTAGATATTTTTATTCAGCATTCAAAAATACTTTATCAACACATTGATTCTTGTTTTTAACACATAAATGTGTTTTTGGTCAATTACTGGCATGTGGTCAATTACTGGAAGTTCACCTATATAAATAATTTTTTAAAAGAAAACAATACATTTTAATTGTGAAATATACCAGAATTGTGCATATAGTGCATACTATATTTTGTTTTTAGGCAAAAATAAGTTCATTATTCGGCGGCCGAATATTCGGCTGTAACTTGGCCAAATATTCGGTATTCGGCCAAACCACTATTCGTTGCATCACTAATAGTAACATCTGGTCTGTCAAGTAGACAAATCAACAGAATAAACCGCAGGTAAAAGAACTCCATATACATGATGGATATGTAGATGAACTATTATTATTTTAAACACAATCAAACTGATTGGTTAAGTTATTATACGAATTTTAATATTCCCAACTGAGCGAAAAAATGCCCAGGCTGGGAATCGAACCCAGATCCTTGGCTTACAAGGCCAATGCTTTTCCATTTAAGCTAACTGGGCCAACAACCAGCCAGCATATTTCGCTCAGATAACCTTATTGGTAGTAACATCTGGTCTGTCACGTAGACAGCTCAACAGAATAAACCGCAGGTAAAGGAACTCCATATAAACGATGGATACGTAGATGAACTATTATTTTTGTTTTTTTATGTGTACCAGATGTTACTGCCAATAAGGTTATCTGAGTGAAATATGCTGGGTAGTTGTCGGCCCAGTTAGCTTAAACGGAAAAGCATTGGCCTTGTAAGCCAAGGATCTGGGTTCGATTCCCAGCCTGGGCATTTTTTCACTTAGTTGGAAATAGTATTAAAATTCGTATGAAAACTAACATCTTTATGCAGTTACAGTACAGAACCATTTATCAGGAATGGTTGGGGTCAGTCAGATGTATTCTGAATAACTGGTTGGGGATTTAAACAGCATCCATTTGATAAGTTTTGTGGAATATATGTGTTTGTGGCATTATTTCTGGTTTTAAATTATTAGATTACTTGGATTAAAAATCAGATGCAAGAAAGATCAAAAGTTAATCAGAATTTGAAAGAAGATAATTTATGAGAACCCCTTGGGAACAAAAATTCCTCTGCATAAAAATTAAAACATCTAAAATACAACTAAATATGATTCCATTTCAAATACTAGATATTGCCATCAAATTATACAATGGTTTCAAGCAATGCATATGTCAAACTGGCAGTGTATGATACATTTTTCTGCAAGGATTCTGAAATCAGTCCATTAGAAATAGCATTCCGGATAACTGGTTTTCCGGTTAACTGATTTCCGGATAAATGGTTCCATACTGTAGTTTAAAATTTGTAGTGCCTCCTACTTGTTATAAGTGATGGGGTAGCTATTTTTTTTACAATGGCAAAAAAGTTTTTTAATTGAGATATCATCTTTCTCTGGCCAAATCCAGTGTGATCCACTGGCTTACATGTATTTCAAGCTTATTTCTTCCCTATGGTAGTTGATATTCAAGACATTACCGTAGTACAAGGTATAAGCTGTTGGTGCTTTTTATTACTGGCCAGGGAAACCACAACATAGTCTCAGATATTTAAATAAATCTGATGTTATCAAAAGCTTTCTGGGGGGAGATTCACAATTAACAATGATTTACCTCCCTTAGTATTGATTCAGTAGTTTTTCCAATCAAAAAGTTGTACTATCAGCACTTACCTTAAAGTGGTGATAAGACTTGATGCCTTCCCATCCTTCTGTCAGCATTTGTTTAGTTTCCAGTATTTTCTCTGCTGACACATACTATATCTTTATTGCACCAATCTCCTGTGCACATTTAAAAAAAGCCAAAGCAGAATTAACTATTGCTTTTCTGGGCTTAAAGCAAAACCCACACTCGACTTTATCAATCCCTCAATTCCGTCAACTGCTCCTTTACCATGAGAAGTGGCCAAAAAGTTCCATTCACTATTAGCTTAAAACCTTTGATAAAGAAACACAAGTTTGAAATGTTGTTTTTAAAGAAATCTGCAAAGCCATCAGAAAATTTTTTCACCGTTTTGAGTTGGGGAAACTGTTTTTAGGCTAGTATTAATGGTATTTAAAAAATCCCATATGGCACTACTTAACATGCTGCTAATCAGTATTGATTACTATATTATTACATAAAAGCGAATCACATTACCTTTCAACGGTGCAAAGCATGTAAAAATGGTGATTTGACGATGAGTCCAGTGAGCACTCTGGATCTCACTTTGAGAGACAGTACTATAGTTCTCTGCAAAGCCCACTTGTATTATTGCTTCAGTGTCTCCCACATTATTTTTTGCTTCTTCAAAGTAACTGGATTGAGTTACAGTTATGTAAAGAATATTAATAATAAATTTTATTTTCTTGAAAATCTATCAAAAGTTTAAGTAAATTACCACCAACTCACAATTTGCTAAAAAATTCAAATATATAGTACATTTTATGATTTATCTTTTTTTTAAGCCACATTTGTCTTAATATGTTTAGAAACAATAATGATATCAACCTTACACTTCATTTAAGAAACATTTAAATATATTTCTAAACAATTTAAAATTGTGTCACACCTTTCACAAGGATTTTGTCACATCCATCACACTAAAATTCCACACAAAATAAAAATTTAATGAATTTTTAATATTTCATATTTATTCAGACTTGCAATAATTAGACTTTCAGAAAGTTTCATGTATTTTTTAGAAAAAATGAATTTTGTATAATAACTTGAGCATCTTTTTTGTGACGGGTGTGACAGAGAGACAGTATAAATATATTTGCATTAAAAATCTGGTCTTTTAAATTATTTTGAAAAATTAAGTGTTTTTCTAAAGGTAAACAAAGGTCACAAATAGTAATGTATGCACATAGACTGAAAATGCTGCTGTTTTAAATATTGCATCTGGCGGAATGAAAATACCTTATTTTACATTCTAGAAAGTTTTTGAAATTTTTCTAACTTTGTTCCTAGATAAACCATAAAAGAATAAGTTTTACAGCTTAGTTCTCTGTAATTTCATATGTATCATATTTTTACCTTTAATTTGATATATTACTTGTAATAATAAAAGAAGTTTGAAATTTCAACCCTTATGTCCACTTTTTCATGAAAATGCCCAATGGGCATTATATTCTTCTTTCTGATTAGTTTAAGATTATCAACAAAAATAGATTATATTTATAACATGCAATGTAGAGTTATGAAAAAAGTAATAAAAACTGAACTATTATTGTTTTTATTTTTTTAGCAAAAATTTTGGAGGGTGTCCATTACTGAAACATTTATCATATAATTCCCCATTTATCCTATAATAGAAAAAAAAAAAAAGATACTTAATACAAATTAAATCACAAATACTATTATGTAAATTTATTGAGTAAAACGAATTATGATACTAAAATGAAAACGAAAAATATTAATTACCCGAGCAAAACCATTACACAAAACAGAAGCCATCCTAGAAGAAATTTAAATTCAAAAACTAAATATTCCACTTAAGAATTTCAATTTATATTTAAGAGCATGCCATGGAACATGCAACTGTATCAATTTACAATGCTGTAACAAATGAATATATGAAGCCCACACAAGTAAACAAACGATTAACAATGCCTAAATAAAAAGTGGAGTTAAATAAAATATATTAGCATCGCAAGAATCGCAGTCTTTAATTTCCGGTCAACAGATTTCCGCATAAACAAATTCAAAACATTTAGAGGTTGAGTGATTGATTGATTACAGGGAGTCTTAACTTCTGACTGTTGCATTAACTTAAAAAGATCTATAGAGAGCGCTAATCACAGCAGTCAGTACAGGAAAATTGCCCCTTTAAATAATGTTAAAGTGCCATCGAAATCATTACCTATTTCAAACGCGTTTGATCAAATGCCCATGCGAATTGAATTTCAATTCGTATGATAACTTTACCAATCAGTTTGATTGTGTTAAAATAATAGTTCAAATGCCCATATTTTTTAACTTTTCATATAACACAGAACGCTAACGTCACATGAAATTTGAAATTGTGCGAAAAAATAATCATTGTGGAAAAGACATTTAACATTGGGACTTAAAACTGCCTACAGAGGCGCTGATCGCAGCCTTCGCTTTAACTTAATGCTAAACTATAGCTATAGCGACTAGAATACATAGTGTGGAAATCGGCTATTGGGAATTAAAACGGCCTATAGAGGCGTTGCTCGCAGCCTTCGGTACAGGAAAATTGTCCCTTTAATTTCCCTTTAACTAATGCTAAAGTGCCATTGAAATAATTCTTTATTGTAAATGCATTTGAAAGTTTTAGATATTCAAATTCGGATAATTTTTACTTTGTCATATAATACAGAACACAAATATCACAGGAAATCTGAAATTCTGCAAAAGAATAATGATTCTGAACAAATTTAAAATACATGTAATGCAATGCGCTTGGACGACACTATCCTGAAGCGAGAAGTTACATCTTTTCTCCACCAGATGGCGTATTCCAGTGCTTGAATCGCCAATCTCTGAAATGCTCAAAAAAGTGCTAAAATATTGTATCCCTTAAATATGCAACGATGCTGCTGCAATATGCAGATCGCAGCGACATCTGCAAGATATTTTCTACAACTGCAAGATATTGCTTGTCTGTACAATGTAATACTAGTAATACAAAAATCCCGCAGATGTCGCCGCAATCGACGCTTGGCATTGTAGCAGTATCGTCGCACATTTAAGGGATAAAATTTTTTAGCACTGTTTGGATAGCATATTTCCACACTAGGTATTCTAGACGCTGTATTATAGCGCCTAGAAGCTAAAGTACAGCGTCTAGAATACCTAGTGTGGAAATATGCTATCCAAACAACGCTAAAAATTTGTATCCCTGAAATGAGCAATGGACTTTACCCACGAATGGCAACAGCCACTCCTCTGCGGGAATTTTCCCTCCGAAAAAGACTGTTTATTGGACGAAGGGGAAGCAGTGTTAAAGTGTTCTTCACGCCCATTGGTGTTTTTCTTCTGTTTACCCTCGGCTGACGTCAGATGGGTGAAGTCTATAACCTGTATAAAAACCTGTGGGGCGTTCTCATTGGTCAAAAAATAGATAGCCTTTAATAACAGAGGTAATTTTTCACGATAATTTTAACAGTGTAGAATACATGTGGAAATCATAGAAATACCAATAACGAGAAGGAAGGCAAGGATATCTTTGCATTGCATCTTCGCTGCCTGCTGTTTGCCACTGGATAGTTTCTCTTTCGTTAATCCCCATCAGCACTTGCGGCAAAAAGGGTGTTAGTAACAGAGCCCATTGGATAGTAAGGTGAAGCGTTAGGGGGGTTGCAAGCAGTTTGTCTTCGTTAAATCCCCTCAGCCCCTGCGCGCTTCAGAGCTAATCCGGGTTCTTGTCTTCCTTCTCGTTATTGGTACTTCTATGGTGGAAATATGTTATCCAAACGCGAAATTTGACTTTCCATAAGATTTTTAGCATTAGTGCGAAATCCTGCAATTTCATTGGCTATCGCTTCACCGATAGCCAATGAAATGGACTCTATTCAGGTGACGTCACACGCCAGAGCTGGCGGTATGATGATCTGTTATTCTAGTTACTGCACCGGCAGAATACCAGTATGCGCAGGCGCAAACACCGCTAGCAGACGACTTTAGCCTTGACCCAGGTTGAGTGCATACATTTTAACTGAAAATTTGCAAACTTAGGGAATTTTCTTGCATACAGAACAACATTTTGAATTTAGATTACAATGTATTAAGTATATGCTGCTGCATCAAAGAATTTTTTTGCGGTATTTTTAACAAATAAGCATTAATAACTCACACCCCATAGACTGCTATGCTAAACAACGCCAGTAAATACCGCCAGCAGACGAATTTTAGTCTCGACCTCAGGTCGCGTGCATAAGGTCCATTGAACGGAACTTTTTTCCCTGAAAGGACAAGTATAAAGAGTACTGTGTAAAGCAGGCGGTATCAAAAGCGTATGAATGATCTAGCCCAGTGGTCAAGACTAGGGCTGGTTAAGAGTCTGGATTTGTAATCCTAAAGTTGCGTGTTCTGTCCTTTCGCTGGCGTTTTCCCTTTTTTAGAGTTTTGTTTTGATTTTTATTAAGTCAGTTAGTTAAAATCAGTCGATCTTTATTACCAGTTCTTTTGTAATATTTTTTATCAATTAGATTTTTTAAAATAAATTAAATAATTAAATTAAGAAAAATCATTTAATCTATTTTTTAATAATTAAAGTAAACATTTATTAAAATGCAATAATAAATTTCTTAGGCTTACATTAAAAGTATTTTCATGTTAGAGATTTATAAAGTTCTGATCATTTTAAATTTGTCTGTTAATATAGTAACAGATAAATGCAAAATTATCAGAATTAATATATTAAAGGTTTTTATTTTAAAATTATCCTCGAGACATAAAAATCTTTATTAATTTATGACAGGTTGCTTTATAATTTTTTATTCTAAATATTACACTAATATTTAAATTAAATTTTAAAATTCATAGGACTTATAGGGTATTTTTCTAATAAAAAAATCTTTAATAATTAAAGTGTAATAATAATATTTTCTTAAGTCAGTTAGTTAAAATCAGTTGATCTTTATTACGAGTTCCGTTGTAATTTTTTTTGTCAATTAGATTTTTTTAAATAAATTTAAATAATTAAATTAAAAAATTCATTTAATTTATTTTTTAATAATTAAAGTAAACATTTATTAAAATGCGATAATAAATCTCCTAGGCTTACATTAAAAGTGTTTTCATGTTAGAATTTTATAAAGTTCTGATCATTTTAAATTTATCTGTTATTTAGATTATTTTTTTTTATTGTAAATGTTATACAGATAATTGAATTAAATTTTAAAATTCATATGACTTATAGGGTATTTTTCTAATAAAGAAATTTCTTTAATAATTAAAGAGTAATAATAATATTTTCTTAAGGCTGTTCTTAACTGCTCTGCTCAACAATCGCAAAACGTTTTGACACATTTACAAATTCATTTTTTTGACGGAAAGGTATAAAATTGGAAAGCCTGGCCATGGAAGCGATTTGGAATTGAACTGTTTTCTCCACTTTTTGATCAATCAATTACCTATTGAGTTATAAGCGATTTTGATCACGTAACAAACACGTTTTTCGCCCGCTCTTCAGTGCTCTTTCTTCCTTCGCGCGGAAATTCGGTTCAAAACGCCCACTTTGGCACTATTTTCTGAAAGATCTATTGCGTTTGCAAAAAAAATGAAAAAAAAAAGCTCAATTACATAGTTTCTGAACAACAACACCAGCTAGTTTCATGCATTTTCGAACAAAAATATATTAAAACTTATGTCAGAAAGTTGCCCTTTTGGATTTGAGAACACCCTTAAGTCAGTTAGTTAAAATCAGTTGATCTTTTATCAACAGTTCCTTTGGAAAAAAAAAATTGTTAATTAGATTTTTTTAAATAAATTTAAATAATTAAAATATTCATTTAATCTATTTTTTAATAATAATGTAATAATAATATATTCTTACCTAACATTAAAAATATTTTTTGTTGGAACTTTAGTAAGTTATATATATATAATTAGCAGAAGTAATTTATTAAAGTGTTCATTTCTCAAAATTAAGAATTATCTTTCATATATAAAAATATTTATCAATTATCAGCTGCTTTCTAATTTTTTATTGTATATTCAATACTACTAAATTCTTATCATATATAAACTGTATGTTTAAAATGAATATTTATTAAAATTAAATTTTAATATCTTCTACACTTTCATGAAAAGTACTTTTATGCTAGAACTCCAGTAACATATAAATAGTAATTAACAGAATTAAATTATTAATCTTTAAAAATGAATTATTTATCCTTTATCTATAAATTACATTAATAATATATATTTTAATGATAATTTAACCATTGAAGGCAGTAAATTACTATACTTTAAATAATTGAATGTATGGTAAAAATGCAACAAAAACAAATATCTGTGATTTAATAATTATTCGCAAAAAGTTTAATTATATATATATACATACCGGGTGTCCCAAAAAGGACTGACTGATTTTAAAATTCAATAACTTGCAAACGGTGACAGATATTTAAAAAATTCTTGCAGGAGGGTTATGCATAAGGTCAAAAGTTTTATTACAGTGATTTTCAATTTAAGTTCGATTTACAAACAATAGATGGCGCTGTAAGCAATAGTCGCTAAATACAGGCTCGATTTTTGGTCCTTTATCTTATTCCATGAAGAAAAAGGAGATGGAAATGTATTATCCGGGCCACGAAGTACCAAAAATCGAGCCTGAATTTAGCGACTATTGCTTACAGCGCCATCTATTGTTTGTAAATCGAACTAAAATTGAAAATCACTGTAATAAAACTTTTGACCTTATGCATAACCCTCCTGCAAGAATTTTTTAAATATCTGTCACCGTTTGCAAGTTATTGAATTTTAAAATCAGTCAGTCCTTTTTGGGACACCCGGTATGTTGCAATAAAAATGTAATATGCATCAAACATGAACAATGAAAAATATTTTGCTATTAGTTGCAATATAAATCTTTAAAATAACGATTATTATTATTATTATTGAGATTTTTGTTTTAATTTTACTACATAATACCACTTAGGAGCTAATGTTATATAATTAAAATAAAATATCTACTTAAATGCAATAATACTATCTTTTAAACTGACATAGAAAAATATTTTTATATATCTAGATGGAACTTCAATTACTTATTTTTAGTTAAGCTGCCAGAACTTGAATACTGATTGCAAACATCTGAGTAAAAAAAAAAAAAAAAAGTTCTAAGCAGCTTATTATAACAATCTCATTATTTTATCATAATTTAACTAAGTTAATGAGGTTTTAGAATTGTTGATAATTTTCTTATAGAAAATTAAATCAAATTTAATAATTAATTATATACTATGTTATTAACTTTATAACAATTGATTTTGTGTTCAGTTTGAGAAATATATACGCTTTTTTTTAATGCATCAAGTTATTGTTATCAAGATATACAATTGATGAAATGAGTAGCAGCGCTGTTACCTCGGCTGTTACTTGTAAAATGGATTTTTTCCTTTCAGGGAAAGAAGTTCGGTTCACCGATAGCCAATGAAATTGCCGGATTTCGCACTAATGCGAAATATTCGCGAATAATTCGCACTAATTTCGTCTTATGAAAGTCAAATTTCGCTATCCAAACAGTGCTAAAAATTTGTATCCCTTAAATGTGCGACAATAGTGCTAAAATCCCAAGTGTCGATCGCAGCGACATCTGCGGAATTTTCGTGTTACATTGTATAGACTAGCAATATCTTGCAGTTGTAGAAAATGTCCTGCAGATGCCGCTGCGATCTTCATATTTCCTCAGCATCGTTGCACATTTAAGGGATATAATATTTTAGCGCTTTTTTAAGTATTGCAGGGATAGCCGATTTCAACACTATATATTCTAGGCGCTATTGGCGATTCAAGCGCTCGAATACGCCATCTGGTGGAGAAAAGATGTAACTTCTCGCTTCAGGATACTGGCGTGCAAGCGCACTGCATTACATGTGTTTTTAATTTGTTCAGAATGATTATTCTTTTGCGCAAATTTAGATTTCCTGTGACATTTGTGTTCTGTCTTATATGACAAAGTAATCTTTATCCGAATTTGAATATCTAAAACTTTTAAATGCATGTACAATAAAGAATTATTTCAATGGCAATTTAGCATTAGTTAAAGGGAAATTAAAGGGACGATTTTCCTGTACGAAGGCTGCGAGCAGCGCCTCTATAGACCGTTTTAATTCCCAATAGCTAAAGTGCATAATGGAGGATATTCCAAATATGCGTTCGAGACTGAAAAAAGTCACGTGATACCGATAATTTACCCAAGGAACTTCTAACTGATAAGAAGGGAAGATACTACTGCTTTGCCTCATGAACTGTTTCATTGGCTAGCGGGGATTTACATCACACGCCTACAGAGCCTTCCCTTCTTTACGCTAGAAGTTTTTATCTTGACCACATGATCAAAACGGAGATGGAATATCCTCCATTATAATGGATTTTACCCGAGGCTAACGAGAAAGACAGGCTACCGCGGTGGGTCCGATTCTTCATTTTTTACAGACCGCTGGAGTCACGTGATGCTGTTTTCGCACACCTTCATTGGTGCATTCGAGCATCAGTGACACCAGCGGTCTGTAAAAAAAGAAGAATCGGACCCACCTCGGTAGCCTGTCTTTCGCGTTAGCCTTGATTTTACCCATGTGACGTCAGCCGCGGGTAAACAGAATTAAAACCTCAATAGAGCTGTGCAAGGTGACGTCACGAACAGGTTTTTGCTGCTGCTGTAGGACAGGCATCGCTACCTTTATCAATGCTTTTTCTATTTGTGTGTCCTACAGCTATGTTCATTGTTCTCCGGTAAAAGTCACGTGGTGTGAACCGCTCTATGGACTTTACCCGCGAAGGGCAACAGCCACGTCTCTGCGGGGAAGAACCCTCCGAAAAAGACTGTTTATTGGATGAAGGTGGAACAGTGTTAAAATGTTCTTCACGCCTATTGGTGACTTTCTCCTGCTTACCAGCAGCTGACATCATATGTGAAAAGTCCGTAGGCGTGAAGAACATTTTAACCCTTTGAGCTCCGATGGATGAATTTCTTCCCACTTAATTTTAATCTCGAAATGTCACATTGGCACCGGAATATTCAACCAAATTTATTTGAAAATAGATAAATGCATTTTCTCGCGTATACTATAAGCCGAATCTTTTGTTTACAAAATATTGGTGCCAATGTGACATGTGGGCATTTTGAAGAAATTCACACCCAGAGCTCAAAGGGTTAACACTGCTTCCCCTTCGTTCAATAAACAGTCTTTTTCCGAAGGTATTTACCCGTGGAGGCGTGGTTGTTGCCGTTCGTGGGTAAAGTCCATTCTTGCAAATAATTCCGGACAAATGCGTTTGAAACAAGGGCGGATGTGGAGAGTCCTCGGGGGCAAGGGGGGGGGGGATTTTAGAAAATTGGAAACTCCAATCTGATGCGCGGATCGGAGTTAATTTTTTCACTGCGGGTTGTATTACTTCTACTTTTTGCTGCGGGTCGGGTTTGGGTCCTATTGACTTCTATTTTTTGCTGCTGGTCAGGTTAACTTATACTTTTGTGCTGTGGGTCGCGTTGGCTTCTACTTTTTGTTGCGGGTGGGTTAGCTTCTACTTTTTTGCTGCAGGCCGGGTTAACTTCTACTTTTTTTCTGCGGGTCGAGTTTGGGTCCATTTGACTTCTACTTTTTAGCTTCGCCTATCGCGTTCGTTTGGGGCAGATTGACATAGAGTATTTTGGGTTTGGGTCAGTTTCGGTTCGTGTTTTCACTCTTGAGAGAAGGGTTCGGGTTCATCTGATTTTTGAAAAGAAAGTCTAAATATTTTTGAAGATAAAAACTCCATAACGGACACGCCCAATAATTATTTAAGAATACTTTTAAATCTTCAGGATTATGTAAAATTGCTAATTTGGTATAAGACTGCTTGTTTCTTTATATCTAAGATCAGTCATTCAGTAAAGTCATTCATTCAGCATTCAGTAAAGAATGCTTTGAAAACTATTAACAAACATACCGGGTGCCCTAAAATGGACTGACTGATTTTAAAATTCAGTAACTTGCAAATGGTGACAGCAATTTAAAAAATTATTGCAGTAGGGTTATGTCAGATGTCAGGGGATTTTTTACTGCGGTTTTTTATTTTACTTTACGATAGCAGCGATAGATGGAGCTCCAAACAGTGGTCGTCAAATCGGGGCCCAATTTCTGACCTACCTTCTCCGGACACCGATTTAACACTTATTACATCCAGCGCCATCTATCGTTTCTATTTTAAACTAAAATCAAGAAAATTGCAGTAAAAAATTCCTGATCAGGGGTGATTCTGAGTAAAAAAAAAAAAAAAAATTCTGAGATTCAAAGCAAATCTTCTGGAAGGTTACAGCAGATGGGGGGGGGGATTCCCTCCTGGCACTAATTATTTTTGTTGCAGGTCGGGTTAGATGTTTTCGATTCGGATCGATTTCAGTTTGAGTGTAGATTCCTGCAAGCTGGGTTTGGATTAACCTGTTTTTTTCAAAAGTCTGTTTTAGTATGTTATTTCAGATGAAAATCTATACCTGTAATAATAAATATAGATGTATAAATGTGTGCTGTTTTCAAAAGAGACCACTGTATTTTTCCCACGACTCTTTGATGAAATTCACACTTCTTCGACCCTTTGACGAAATTCGCGTTTCCTTCGCAACCCTTTGACAAAATTAGCGTTTTTTCAGCGATTCTTTGAAAAAAATTGCCGTTTTCAAAGCGATCCTTTGAAGAAATTCGCGTTTCTTTGATAAAAAGTTACATATTTTTACGATCCTTTGACGAAATTCGCGTTTTCTCAGCGATCCTTTAACGAAATTTGAGTTTTTTTCCTCTGCCCTTTAACGAAATTCGCGTTTCTTTCGCAACCCTTTGACGAAATTAGTGTGATTTTGCAGCTATTTGATAAAATTCGCGTTTCTTTCCCGCGGCCCTTCGACAAAATTCGCTTTTTTCAGCGATCATTTGACGAAATTCGCTTTTTTTCAGCGATTCTTTGAAAAAATTACCGTTTTCTCCGTGATCCTTTGAAGATATTCACGTTTCTTTGATAAAATTTACATTTTTCGCTATCCTTTGACGAAATTCGCGTTTTCTCCGCGATCCTTTAACGAAATTTGAGTTTTTCCCTCTGCCCTTTAACAAAATTCGCGTTTCTTTTGCAACCCTTTGACGAAATTAGTGTGATTTTGCAGCCTTTGATAAAATTCGCGTTTCTTTCCCGCGACCCTTCGACAAAATTCGCGTTTTTTCAGCGATCATTTGACGAAATTCGCTTTTTTCAGCGATCATTTGACGAAATTCGCTTTTTCAGCGATTCTTTGAAAAAATTGCCGTTTTCTCTGCGATCCTTTGAAGAAATTCGCGTTTCTTTGATGAAATTTACATTTTTCGCGATCCTTTGACAAAATTCGCGTTATTTCCGCGATCCTTTAACGAAATTTGAGTTTTTTCCCTCTGCCCTTTAACAAAATTCGGGTTTTCCGCGATCACTTGAAGTATTTCGCGTTTTTCCCGTGGTCCTCTGACCAAATTCGCGTTTTTTCCGTACCCCTTTAACCAAATTCTCATTTTTTCCTCGATCTTTGGTGAAATTGAAGTTATTTTCTGCGAACGATTGACAAAATCGTTTTTTTATGGAGACCGTATTATTATTTTTTTTTTCAAATATCAAAATAAGTTCAAAAATTGCGCAGTTATTTTATTACATATTTCAAATCTGCATATATTTTAGATTTTAAATATGTCCAAAATCTTTGCAAAAGAGTTTTTTTTTAATAGAATTGGATCATAAAAAAAAGATTTGTTGCGCAAATTTTGCTATTTTTACGTTGGGCATGGAAATTGCGGGATGCGCAGCGAGAGGGTTAAATTTTTGGAAAATTCGGAACAGAATCACCCTTCTTCCTCACATCTTACATAAACCTCCTGCAAGTATTTTTTAATAGCTGTCACCATTTGCAATTTATTGAATTTTAAAATAAGTCAGTCCATTTTAGGACACCCGATATATTCAGTAGCTATGGGATGATGGCTGAAAGAAGCAGTTAAAAAAATTAAAGCTGGCTTCGATGTGTCAGTTAGAGGTTTACCCGGGGTAAAATTTCCAGGCCCGACACACACACACACAAAAAATTGGTTTGGCCCGGTATAAAAACTAAAAATTCGATTCCAGCCCTGCCTGCATTTTGCAATTAAAATTATTCATAAAGCATACTTACTTATGCTCATATTTTATTTTCAGATGCTCGAAATTGATGAATACAGAAAAACAATAATATTCATGACTATTTAGGCCATTATAAGTATCATTTGAACCTGTTTTCTCTAACAAAGAAACTTTTGAGCATATGGCAGAAGAATATTAATGACGAATATTAGGATATATCATATTTTGGAACGAAATGATTTTATAATGATTTTATGGTTTTAATAAAAACTTTATATTTTCATTAAAATAGATAACAGACTTTTTCTTTTTTAATATAACAGGTGTAAGGAAAAAGTTACGAAAAAAAGTAAATTTTGGTTGGATCAAAAATGATAACGATAATTTAAAGACAACCCCCCTCCACCCTACAGATATCTTACGATATCATGCGTCAGACCCTCACCTCCCCCCTAAAATGATAACTTTATATATGTACAGCCCCTAAAACATTTTTTTAATTGGATGAAATTCGTATCTTTAGAAAATCATTCTGTGTTGCTGATGAATTAATTACATTTTATTTTATATAAAAATAAAAGGTTTTGGTCAGAGGCATAGGCCAATTTGGGCCACACGTATAATTAATTAATAATTACGTATATTTAATAAACACCTATAATTAATTAATAATTATGTATATTTATGTATGTATTGACTACTTTAAAAAAATATTTTTTTGACATTTTCGTTCTCGTTTTCGACAATTAAATTGGAAGAAAACCTAAATTCAGTTTCGGTTTCGGTCTTAGAAACCTGTTTTGGTCGATTCTAAAATTCAGGTGGTATAAAACAAATACTTCTAGAGACATACTCGCACATAATAAAATTAGAAAAAAGTGCTTCGAAATAGAATGTTATTAGAAACGAAATCTAGCGATCTGGTCACAACAGTATAAAAAAAATATATACACTATATGGCCATTAATGACCGGCAACTTCAATTTTAGACATTTCGTCGGATATTTAGAAATATACTTGACAGATTCTTCTGGAATTTCAGGATTAAAAGAACAGGTATGACCTCATATTTAGCAATGTCGATTTGTTAAGGGGGGCAATTAGATGGCCAACAAAAAATCAAAGAAAAAAAATAATACTTGGGATCACCCTGTAAAATAAAATGCACGAAATGATCTACCGCTACCGAATATAAATAAACAGACATTGTGCAATATGTGTATTCTTTCGTGTAAGAATAGCACGTATATTAATAGAGATATAGCGATTTATTTAAAAAAATTAAAAAAATCTTGCATGTTTTTTGCTTATAACATGCAGGGTTTTCAACCAAATTTAACACCAGTTTCAGAAAAATTGACAAAATGCAGTAGAAACAATATAGTGCAATTGGAATATAAATATATTAAATGTTTTAGGAAACATGAGCAGTTGTATGAAATAATTTTTATCTGCGCATGCACGAACGATAACAAGGATCATTTTACATAATTTAATAGTCAACTCTATGGAGCAACTTATTAAAAAAATCTAGTCAAATATCGTAAAAATTCAGAAAGATATCGGCGTTAAAGTTACCAAATTTTTAGTTGTTCTCTAAAAGCAGCTGAATAATAAGGGATTTTACACAAATTGTCATTTTTGATCATGGTATAGGCTCGTTCTGATGGTTATCCTAGAAGAACTAAAGCATCAATAAAAAATGAAAATTTAAAAAAAATTAAAAATGACAATTTGTGGAAAATCTCTTATCATTCAGCTGCTTTTTGAGAACAACTAAAAATTTGCTCACTCTAACGCCGATATCTTTCTAAATTTTTACGATATTTGACTAGAATTTTTTTTAATAAGTTGCTCCATAGAGTTGACTATTAAATTATGTAAAATGATCCTTGTTATCGTTCGCGCATGCGCAGATAAAAATCATTTCATACAACTGCTCATATTTCCTAAAATATTTAATATATTTATATTCCAATTGCACTATATTGTTTCTACTATATTTTGTCAATTTTTCTGAAACCGGAGTTAAATTTGGTTGAAAACCCTGCATGTTATAAGCAAAAAACACGCAAGAATTTTTTTATTTTTTTAAATAAATCGCTATATCTCTCTTAATATACATGCTATTCTTACACAAAAAAATACACATGTATGTTTACTTATATTCGGTAGCGATAGATCATTTCGTGCATTTTATTTTACAGGGTGATCCCAAGCATTATTTTTTTCTTTGATTTTCTGTTGGCTCCCTAATTGCCCCCCTTATCAAATCGACATTGCTAAATATGAGGTCATACCTGTTCTTTTCAATCCTGAAATTCCAGAAGAATCTGTCAAGTATATTTCTAAATATTCGACAAAATGGCTAAAATTGAAAGTTGCCGGTCATTAATGGCAATATAGTGTATATATTGTACAAAAAAGCATTTCCCTTTCTGAAAGATTCTAAAGTGACCAGGGGACGAAAAAAAGCAATAAATTGGGGTCAACCCTCCTCTCCCCTTTTATTTAATAACTTTATACGTATCTCGATAATTTCTCCCTTTCCCATTCCACCCGCCATCGGCTGCAATTCTAGACAAATGTACCCTTCTGCACGTTTAGAAATCAGCTTACTTGTGAGAAAAATTTCTTATAACTCTGCTAATTTTTTTAAAACTAATTGTTAATTTTCTTCATTGAAAAGAGGAAACTTGCAGCTTCTATGGCTATTTTCACTTTTGTTTCTACGATGCTCCAATGATTTCTTTATAATTTTTTAAAGTATAAACTTCTCCATTTTGAAAATTTTGCCACCTTTAAGCCAAATTTAAAAATACTTTTACATATTTTAAAAATAACATAGGAAACACTCTTAGTGAGAAATCTTCTATTTTATCGATTGCAGCAATTCCCAACCCGTTATTTAAAATATTAAGGTCACAAAGTACATTTCTCCATATGTTAACATGGGATGCTTTCTAATGGCAACTGTATGTGAAGAGTCCCCTTAACCAAGCCCGTAGTCAGGATTTCTCTTCGGAGGGGGCTTAATCGTGGAATTTTTTTCTGATTTATCAGCAGTAATTTGGATAATATAAAGCGTAAATAAAAAAATAAACAAGGCTTAACCTAAGGCATATTTTTGCATAGGATACTTGATGTCCATGTTAAAATATGTTTTTTCAATTTCTGTCCCAATTAATGTTTCTAAGAGAACTTCCAATTTCCAAACCGGTTCAGAAACCGGGAAAATTTTTAGGGAAAACTGCAACGAAAATCAAAAAGCACAAACTAACAATATTCGAGATGAACCTGATGTATCTTGCAAAAACAATTTAATAAATATTGAAATACAAGCAAGCAACTTGAATAGATTTAAAGAGCGGGATTAACATTAGCATGCGAGTGTCTCGCATTACGAGAGCAGAGTCTTCAAATGGTTAATCCATGGATGGAATTACACATATTATTTTTTCTAAATAAAAAAAATAATTGTTACAGATATGTGGAAATTGAAGCTTGACAACATTTAATTTTTAACTAAGTTATATTTAAAGTAAAGGTATTTACACAAATATTTACAAAGAAAGTGTCGTCCTCTTAATTACATCACAATTCTGCGAAACGATCACAGCTCATTCTCATAAAACAGACATCATCATTCTCTGCGTTCGACAGACTGTCCTTCAGTTCAGTTCTAGTTTTTTTCCTCTCACAATGAGTGTCTTTCGATCAAAAGTGTCTCTCTAGTACGCATGCGCGCTGACTAGTTTATGGGGAAAGAAAATCAAACAGAGGAAGGCGCTTTGATCGGTAGGTACGAAAGAAGTAGGTGGCGCTGTGAGCAGTAGGCACGCAGCTTGCTCTGGAAGTTATTAAAGGAAAAGCTTTCCCACAGATCGGCCAGACTGACGGTACAGTGTCTAGAAGTATATAGTGTGGAGATCGCTAATACCGGTATAGCTTTTGAACGCATCCAAAAAATTACATTTTCTTAGGTGGCGCTGCCGTCAAATTTATTGCGTGAATGCGTAGGTTTTGTTTTGGCTTTCTTTTTTTGTTGTAAACATTTTTAGCGCTATATACAGCGTCTACAATTATTAGAAATTTATGTGAAAACATGTAAATGTATCGAAAATGATGTAAAAACGAGATTCTCATAGTTTTGTTCCCGATTGTGTTACATAATACAAGAACAGCAAACTTGTTTAATTTCGGTGTACCTAAAAATCAGTAGGTATTGTTTTGGTTCTCTTTTTGTTATAAACACTTTTAGCGTTATGTATAGCGTATACAAATATTGCAAATTTATGTCAAAATATGTAAAATTTATCGAAAATGATGGAAAAACGAGATTATCATTGTTTTGTTACCGGCTGTGTTACGCAATACAAGAACAGCAAGCTGTCTATTTTCGGTGTACATAAAAATCAAAATCTTTTGAAAAATGGAAAATAAATAACTAATATAATTAACTAATAACTAGTATGTTGTGGCCATCACAAAACTTTCTTCTATATAAATCACGTCAATTAAATCATTTAAATAGTACAAGAAATTACATCAATTTAGTACCCATTCATATCAAAGTATATCTGAATTTGAAGTTTGATGAAAATTCGTGCCTTAGTTCTTGAGATAGAGCTATAACGGAAAGTCTGAAAAATATAGCATAACAGCGCCACCTGTTGAGTGATTTACACCAATACATAAACAACAATAATTGATATCCAGGTGTACATGGATCTGAAGTTCGTTGAAAATCCAAACATTAGTTCTTGAGATAGAGCTATTGCGGAAATTACAAAAAAGCATAGCAGCGCCGCCTATTGTGCGATTTACACCAAACTGTATAAAATGTTAATTCATGTCAAGAACTGATTCTAAAGTTTGATGAAAATTCGTGCATTAGTTCTTGAGATACACCTATAGTGGAAATTCTGAAAAATACAGCATAGCAGCACCACCTGTTGAGCGATTTACACCAAAATGTCAATTCATTTCAAGGATTAACTGATTCTGAAGTTTGGTGAAAATTATTGCATAAGTTCTTTAGATACAGCTATAATGGAAATTCTGAAAAGTGCAGCATAGCAGCGCCCCCTGTTGAGCGATTTGCACCAAAACACAAACAGCACTAATTCATATCAAAGTATACTTGAATCTGAAGTTTGATGAAAATCTAAGTGTTAGTTATTGAGATAGAGCTATTGCGGAAATCGTATAAAATGCAGTATAGCAGCGCCACCTATTGAGCGATTTACACCAAAATGTACAAAACTTCAATTCATGTCAAGGACTAACCGAATCTGAAGTTTGAGGAAAATCCGTGCATTAGTTCTGGAGATTGAGCTATTGTGGAAATCGTGAAAAAGGCTGCACAGCAGCGCCACCTGTTGAGCGATTTACACCAAAACCTAATCAGCACCAATTTATAATAGGGACTAACTTAATATAAATTTATATTAAATTCCGTGCTTTAGTTCTTGAGATAGAGCGCCCACAAAATTTGTGTCACATACAGACAGACAGACTCACAGATGCACAGACTCACACACAGACATTTTGTAAAAACATGTTTTTTGGAAACTCTGACCCCTAAAACGTGTAAATCCGTCGAAAACCGAAAATCGAAAATTTTTACGAATCCAATACTTTCTTCTTATAAAGATAGAAGAAAGTAAAAATTTACTAATATAAACAAAGATATATTTAATACAAAAAAGAGCTTATTCAAAATGCAAACGATAAAATTACTTCATATCATTTACATACATAAGCATAAATTATTTTTTATAATTTCAACATATATATAATAAAATACTTGTACTATAATAAATCTATAGGCTACGAAAAAAAAAAAAAAAGTATGCACGGCGATCACAGGAAATATTAAATCGGTTTATAACAGAGCAATCTGAAAGTAAAGTGTTCTGCAGTTCGTACAAATGTGAAATGCATATAAAATATATGCCTGAATTGTCGTTCATTCTTAATATATCGCGTATTACAAGCTAATTTTTTTTTTACTCTGTTTTTCAAAAAAATTATCTTTCAAAAAATAAGTTTTCCGCATCAAAAATATCAAATACACATAGGATTTCTACACATTCGTTGCAATGAACTTGATCTTAGCGCCCTCTGGCGAAATTGTAATTTTTTGGATATGGTTTCGCTTGTTTATTTCTACACTATATACTTCTAGACACTGTAGTGACGGGTCGACTGCTCTCAGTGACACTGTACATCGGCTGGTAGGAGCAACTGGAGCACCTGAAAAGACAAAAAGAAGAAGCAGCACCCAAAGTTCTTTAAAGAAAAACATCATCAGTTCATTGTGAAGCGTCAAAAAGTTAAGTACATCAGCTTCTAAAAAGCAAAGTTTGGCAGTATAAAGTTCTTTGGACAACTAAGGGTTAAAAATTCTAAAAGTTCGTCTTGAAGAAACAGATTCGTCGTAAAATGCTTCTCACGTCATAAAAATTATTTCTTCTTCTTCGGTATCTTTTTTTTTTCATTACGTCTTTTTCGTCTTATTTATTTCTCTACGTCTTTTCTTCTTTTACGTCTTTTTTTTTTTTTTTACTAAGTCTTTTCGTCTTCTTTTATCACATTTTATAGTCACTATCATATAAGGATCTTTTGCTTCTTCGGAATTCAGGATAATCTTCAGAATCAATGAATTTATCAGGAACGATACCATATTCGTCAACATCGGTCAAAGTGTCATCTTCGGAATTTAAGTCAAATTTACTTCTATTTTCTTCTAAAAAGGATCTTCTATAATCAGGTCTCTTTTTAGTAAACTTCTGCTTAGGTTTCTTAACTTCGTAATTATTAATTTCAATTTCATCTTCAAATTCATCTCACGAATTAGGGATATACTTAATTTTCTTAGAAACATTATTCTTTGACTTCTGATTAGACCTTTTCTTAAGATTATCTTTTCTAAAATTTTCTTCATTTATTACATCAAATTTCTGGTTATTTTCATTTCTGGAAGTACACATCATATTTTCTTTATTTTCTAACTTAGTGTAATCTGAATCATTTTTAGGGGTTTTAGCAATGTTAGTCATCTTAATTTGCTTCTTTAACTTAGTCATCTCTTGTCGTAAATTTTCGAAATCTTCCTGAGAATAATTCAATTTTATCTGGATTCTTCTTTTGGAAATTTTTATTCTAGAACACTCATCTTCTGATTCTTCTAACTGTTTTTCAAGATGTTTTGAATAATTATTTACTTTTATTAACCGTGATCGGTATTGTTCTCAACGTTTACTTTCTTCATCTAATTGGGATTTTATATCTTGAAAACATCGCTCTAATTTTCTATACAACTTACTAATGGTTTGTCTTTCCGATGCTTCTTGTTCTAATTTATCTTCTAACGATGTTATTGCGATTTTAGACTTCGTTTTTTCTGACAAAAATGCTTCTTTTAAATCGATTACATCTAATTGTAACATTTTATATTTTCTTTCAACTTCTTTAACTTGAGCAGTTAAATTTTCATTTTCTAGGCGTAATTCTTTAATTTCAGAGCTAGAATAGTGCAATTGAGAAACAGGTAAATATTTGTTTTGGTTTGGAATTTGTGGGTTGCTACTGTGCAAGGTGGAAGATTAAGGGTTAAATTTAGAATTTACAGCTACTTCACTTGAATTAATAACATTAACTAAAGAATTATTCTGACTCTTATTTAACTTAACATCATTACCAGAAACAATTAAAGAGCCTTGTTGTATTACATCAGTACCAATAATTAAATCATATTCAATAGATTTGTCATCAATCACAAGAATAGATGCTTGAAATTTAGAATAACCAATTTCGATTTCGGCCTCAAAGTAATCGATTGATCTGAATGATTTTTTACCTAATCCACTTAAAAGCATATCTGTTGGTTCTAACTTTACATAATTACTTTTCTTTAGAATACTTCTTTCACTTCCTGTATCAATTAATGAAATGAAATTTAATAAATGCAACTTTACATCTTTAAAAACCAAATTCTGAGAACAGGTTAGAACATTTACTTGAAAATCATTAGTCAATTTTGAATCTTTGGTTTTACCACATTCGAATGATTTGTGGCCATACAAATTACAAGAAAAGCAGAGGGGACCTTTATCTTTATTTCTACACTGATTACTTTTGTGGAATCTATCGCCAGAATTATAGCAACTTATATCAGGTGTACTGGGTCTAGATTTGTTTTTCAACTCCTGGTTTCATCTTAGGCCTAACATCAATATCAGGTTTACTATCATAATCGACACGCAATTTATCATAAATTTTAAGTTTTTCCTTAAATTCAACAATATTTGGGCAACCATACAAGAAGGATTTTTTAAAAACAGGATCATTTATTCCATTAATTACATACTGAATAAGTGAAGAATCTTCTATGTTGCCTTTCGAACATAACTGTTTCATGCTTAAAAAATATTCGTCTAAAGATTCGTTTAGTTTAATTTTCCTTTTAGATAGCAATTCATGTAATTCAGCTGAATTGCACGTTTGACCAATTTCAGAAATAAGTAACGCCTTCATTTTAGACCACGAATTTATTTTTGTTTCACTTTCAATAAACAATTTAGCTTTACCTGTCATACGGCGTTTAGCCAAAATCAATTTGAGCAGATCACTAACATTAAATAAAGAAACAGTATCTTCAAAATCGGCAAGCCATTTTTCAACATTTTGAAATTGACTACCATCAAATTCCGTTAGCATATTATCAATATCATTAATATAAATAGCAGGTTTAAGAACATAATCTGGAATTAGAATTTTCTGATTTTCATTATTTTCACAACTAGAACTACCAGAATCATTTCTCAGATTATTTTCAGAAACATTCGAAATATCATTATTTTTATTCGATTCGTCATCGCTCTCATCATCGCTGACTGCACTCATTATTGATAAGTCATTTTAAAACCCCTTTTTTGTCAAATTTAATACGCAAAATAAGTTATTTCTGTCTTATTTTCAGAAATTATTTTTTATTTTGTTTTTTAACATATATAACTCCCCAGTTTGCAAAATGTATTATTTTTAAATCTCCATTTTATTTTATTTTAATCCAGATGCAGAAGAACAGAAGAAATTTTGTTTTTTATTTCCGAAAGATAAATTAAATAATAATAATAATAACAATAATAATAATAAAAGACGGTTCGCGCTATACCAAGACAACATTTTTACCATGTCAATATCCTGAAGTGCGCTGTTTTTACTTTATCTTTCTTCTTATTATTTTTTTTTCTTTTTAATATTTTCACATTGTATATAAAATTTTAACGTTATTAGTTTTAATCCGGAAATGTGGATTTCTTTAATTATTTCTGATATTATCATATCTTCTTAATATATTTTGCTTATGACACAGATAAATAATTACAGAACATAGAATTAATGTGTTACATAACTGCAGACTTTTTTTTAAATTTAAACTTTTGAATATGAACAGAGTGAAGTATAACACAAAAATAAATATTCACAAAATCGTAACTTTTAAAAAAGGTCAAGTTAGTTGTGTCATAAAATAAATTAATAATATTTTTTACTAATCTGTTATTTTCGGATACTTTTTTTAATTATCTTTTCATTTCATACGATTTACATAATGCTGTGTCAATTAAAAAAATAATAAATAAAGTGTAGATGTGTGCAACTATATAAGTGAACACAATTTATTAAATACTTGTATTTATTGAAACATTTAAAAAAATAGAACATATATTATAAGTTAATAATAATTTAATAATTTTATTATCATGGGTTGCGTTCCGCAACTATTTCTGAGTTTCATGAGCAAAGTAGGTAGTATATTAATAATCAATAATATAAGCACAAAATGATATATGTTTAATAATGTAAATACCAGTAAGCGTAATTTTACACAATTTGAATATGAGAAAACTACATGTCTAAGCGCATTTTATTGATTATAAAAATTACGAACAGGTGCATTAAAAAAAGAAAAAAGGTAATTTAAGAAAATCATGTTTCCGGTTTAAAAGTAATAACGTTAAAAAACGTAAAAAATCATATATACAATGTGAAAATACAACAAGGAAGGGCGAAGGAATTAAAAGAAAGATGAAGTAAAACAACGTACTTTACCTTAGAATTTTCAGTATTAGTAAAATCCCAGAATCGCCGGTAGCCATCTTGATTTTAGCTGGGAAACAAAAACGAATTTTATTCAGTTCTTTGTGATGATTGCCCTCCGCCTCTCCCCTGCTTTCGTTGGCACAATCCATCTATCTTATTCTATACCATTTTTAAATCAATCAAATTATAATTGTAATATATATATTTTTTAATTTTGTAGGTAACGCTAAGCTTTGACGCTTAAAACAAACAAGCGACTCCCTTTTAAAAACGGTTCTCAGTTCTCCCTCTGCCAAACTAAATATCGCGTTACAGGATTTCAACCAATAGGGAAGCTTCTTAAACCGCTTTTTTAGAGATATTTTTCTGTTTCGATCTGAAATGAGCGGTCCTACGATGCTACTCCTAAACAGGTGATTTGGCAAACCAGTTCTTTGGGGAAAATGTCTCTTTTTGATAAAACAGATACTCAGAAAGAACAAAAACACGCGTAAAACTTTTCGTTCTTTCGTTGAGTTAATAACTCTTTACACGCATTTTATTATGTAAAGCGTGACATGCGGGGATTGAAAGTGCATTATTTATTTTAATTAGTTTATAAAACATCAATAAAAGGCTTACTCTTGCTATTTATCAGTTGAAAATCTGCGATTTAAGGTAATGCACAGATTGAGACATCGCACTATGAACTGCAACGTTTGAACCTTTTTAACACTTTCCAACAAAGTTGAAAAGTGTTTATGCATTCGGTTTGTCTGTCCGTCTGTCCACGCTCTAACTCCCGTAAATAGACTCGGATTTTCATGCAATTGATAAAGGTTATTTAGAGTCACCAAAGCATGTTTGGTATTGTATATAAAGTATCTAGGATTAACAGTTCATTTACATGGGCACTCAAAAGTATTCCATTACATTACGCTTATGGGGGAAAAATCGTTTGCAGAGTATTTTAATGACATTACGCTATTTCAAATGAATTGAAACTGATATAAATCACTGAATTTCAATACGATTACTTTAGAACAGGACATTCATAGCATTTTTATTCATTTGCAGGGAAACACAAAAGAAATCGGTTACAGTTTTGCCTTTGAGTAATAATTGCTGGAGTGTAACGGTTTAAAACTCGGTATGGGCTTTTAAATTTAATTAATTTTTTGCATGTTACTCGTTATATATAACTTTTATATCACATATACAGGGCTGCACAAAAGTATTTACGTACCAGGACATTCTTTATTAAAGGAAATTGCTGAAGGAAAATTTTCAACTGAAGTACATGTATTTCTTAAGTAAACTAATTTTTGGCATACATAGGGCATACATTTGGTAGTTAATCTATATATCATATACAGGGCTGCTGAAAACATTCGGATAATTTTCCGATTGTAGATGAGAACAGCTTACATTGGGTTTTGAAATGTGTTATGCGTTTCCATATGGTTGAATTAGACGTAATATTTTAATTTTTTAAACGGTTGCAGTTTTGTTGCATCATTCTGATCGTTTTGGAAAGTTATAATCTATGCTTGATGCATGGTTTTTTGTTTCTTGTTTAAAAATTTATTTATGTAAATGCTAGGAATGTTACGTTATAGTCTTGTTATTCAGCTCGTTACAGCGCTGTGAGGTGTTATTTTATTATGATTTATTATTATTTGTTATTATTTATTATTATTTGTTATTATTTATTATCATTTTTTTATTATTATTTATTATTATTATTTGTTATTTTATTATTATTTATTATTATTATTTGTTATTTTATTATTATTTATTTTATTATTTTATTTTTATTTTTGTTAAGCCAATTTTAGCGATTTTTCGCGTTTCGATGCGAATCTTTCTTGAAACTCTTCTCGTTACAATGTTTCAGTCCACCAAAATAAATTTTATCCTCTGAGGTTTTTGAATTTTTAACAGGGTTTTTTTTTTCTCTTCTTTGCGGGGATTTTTCCACATTAGTAAAAAGAATGCCGGCTTCAATCTTTTCGTCCAATATAAATAAACGTTGCCCTCTTTTCAATAAAGTTGATACTGAATTCACAGAGCAATTTATTATTTTTTTTAATGGATTTTTAACGTTCCGTTGCGATATTTTTTGGCATTCATGAAAGGAATTCGGTTAAAATGTTGCGAAGTCCACTATAGCAAATTTTGTTCTCTGTAAATTTTGAGTTTTTAGCGGGGTTATTTTTTTTTCGTCTTTTTAGGTGCGTTCGCAATTATATAAATACGTAGCACCTATAGTCGTCGTTCAGTCCGTCTGTCTGTCCGTCCGTCCATAATAGAGCAAAAACTACCCAACCGAATGGTCTGAAATTTTAAATATTTGATTGTTGTAAAATTTTGTCGAGCCATTTCAAATTTTAGGAAAATCGGATGTATAGTTAAATTACAGGGACAGTCAAAAGTTTTTCTTTACATTAGGGCCAATGGGAAAAATTATTGCACGTGCATTTTAATGATGTTAAAGCTTTCCGAATGGTCTCAAATTTTAAACATATAATTATTGCGACATTTTGTCGAGCCATTTCAAATTTTATGAAAATCGGATGTATAGTTTAATTACAGGGACAGTCAAAAGTTTTTCTTTACATTAAAGCCAATGGGAAAAATTATTGCAAGTGCATTTTAATGATGTTACAGCTTTCCGAATGGGCTGAAATTTTAAATATATAATTGCTGCAAAATTTTGTCGAGCCATTTCAAATTTCATGAAAATCGGATGTATAGCTTAATTACAGGGACAGTCAAAAGTTTTCCGTTACATTAAGGGGAATGGGAAAAAATTATTGCAAGTGCATTTTAATGATGTTACAGACTATGCACTTATGAATTGCAAATAAATACACATTCAGTACAATATGGGGTGCAAAAAATAATTATAAAACTAGTTATAGTACGAACGCACCTCATTTGCCACGTTTGACGAGCAATTTCCAACTTGTTTTTATTATCGACAGGAAAATTTTTCAAGTACATTTAAATATTGTCACGCTGTTTCAAATATTACGGACTTGATATAAAATGTCGATATACCCATCCTCCCTCCTCCCCGTCGCACCAGTAGCCGATAGGTTCTGCTCTCGAAGCTGGGTTTGAACCAAATCGCGCCCGTCGCCCTAATCGTTCGGAGTTTTTCGTGGTTTTCCTTGCGTAAATACGGGTTAGGTTCCCTTAGAAAGACCCCCACGGAAGGCAACCCCCCCCTTTGGGCCCATATCCCAAGTGTAGATAATCGGCAGTCATAAAACAACACCTCCCTCCTCCCCTGTTGAGAAGCAAGGATGCCAAATTAAAAATACCCTTATGTAATACTATATATGCAGATCTGCATATGTTTAAAAAAATTATCAGAAAATGTTCCCTGCTTTGGGGGGAGGGGGGTTAAAGGGAGCAAATTAAAAATAAATCATCCGACCTAATACCTATATTCTTAGAAAATAGCTTTCCAAAATTTTACCTGAATGTGATGTTTTTATTCTGATTATCTGTATCGTACAAAAATTTATCATTGAGGCAGTGATAAGTTTTGAGATACGTTTTTGCAAGCTCCCTCCCTTTATTAGGAAGCAAGAATGCTGAATTTCAAAATATCGTCTGCATCTAGAATTCATATTCTAAGGCTAATGTCAGACGGACGTCTTTTTGCACGCTTTTTTACTTACGTATTATCCCCACACAATGTTTACGTAAGTAAAAAGCGTGCAAAAAGACGTCCGTCTGACATTAGTCTAAGGCTAATGTCAGACGGGCGTCTTTTTGCACGCCTTTTTCCTTACGTATTATCCTTATACAATGCCGCTAGCAATGTGTAGGGATAATACGTAAGAAAAAAAGCGTGCAAAAAGACGTTCGTCTGACATTAGCCTAAAACTTACCATCAGACCATTCGGTACCATCAATCTTATCTAATATGTA
Source organism: Maratus speciosus (assembly GCA_963932465.1). NCBI lineage: Eukaryota > Metazoa > Arthropoda > Arachnida > Araneae > Salticidae > Maratus > Maratus speciosus. The sequence continues at coordinate 559,340,781 of OZ010794.1, read as the reverse complement.
AATTGTGGATGGAATTTTTTTACATAAAAAAATTCTACGATCAATGAAAGATTTTTTTTAAAACTGATTTTAAATGTAGTAAAATATCGAGCATTTAACAGTAAATTTAAGTTTGGAACAGTATTGCAAATGTGATTATATATATGACGTAAAAAAACGAAAAACAGGAAAATGCATTTTTAATATTTGCTTATTTTTTGTATTCATTAAATATTTTTTGTGTTAAAAGATTTGTGTGTTCATTTTTGATGATTTTCAATAAATGCATGGAGATTTTTTATGCCAATTTTAGCGATTTTTCGCGTTTTGCGGCGAATTTTTCTTGAAACTCTTCTCGTTACAATGTTTCAGCCCGCAAAAATAAATTTTATCCTCTGTGATTTTTGAATAGCACGGTTTTTCTTGCTCTGCTTTGCGGCGATTTTTCAACATAAGTAAAAATAATTCCAGTTTTAATCTTTTCGCCCCATGTAATAAACGTCGCCTTCTTTTCAATAAAGTTTATTCTGAATTCACAGAGCAATTTTTGAATTTTTGTGATTTTTAACGTTCCGCTGTGCAACATTTTTGACATTCGTAAAAGGAATTCGGTTACAACGTTACGAAGTCAACTATACCAAATTTTGCTCTCTACAAATTTTGAGCTTTTAGCTCCCCCCCCCCCCTTTTTTTTTTACTACCGACGGAAATTTTTTCAAATACATTTAAATATCGTCACACTGTTTAAAATATTAGGGACTTGATATAAAATGTAGACATCCTCCCTTCTCAGGGCCGAAACTAGCCTTTTTGGCGCCCTACCCCCCCCCCCCCCCGCCTCCACCACAAAGTAAATTTACAAAAAAGAATTTTACTAAATATCTAACGGACAACTTATTTTTAAATTTAAAATATATAAAACTGAACTACGTAATCAGCTTTGTCAAACATTGATCCATTAAAATCTTTGAAAAGTTATTGAAAATAATTGCATTTTAATCTTTTTAAACTTTTTTTTTTTTTTTTTTGCATAGTCTGAATGAGGTCGATATCTAAAAAAGAAAGGTTTTACTAAGAATTTTACTCTGTGCATTCCCCTTTCCGTTGTCCGGGGCAGTCAGCGCCCATGGCAAGACGGAAAAAAAAAAGAAAAGAAAAGAAAAAGAAAGAAAGGAAGCTCAACACTGTTCAGCGGAAAAAAAACAAACAGCTTTCATGGAATTTTTTTATCTAGAAGAAAAATCAGACTAAGGGGTCACTTCTCCTTTGGTAGTTATCCGTAGTGGACAGTAGGGTGTCCCACAATAGAGACTGACCTTGGAAAACGGTAATGATTCTCCCTCGGATTCTCCTCACAGGAAGTGATTTAAAAGATAGAAAGCAAACGCATAGGCATGATACTTTGAAATTTTGTATTGTAATGAATCTTTTTATCTATTTGTAAAGTTTAATGCATTTGGTTCAGTTTTCCTTTTAAATTTTCCAGCTGCGAGACATTTTTATACAAATTTCATAATATATATATATATACATTCTTGTGTCAAACGTCAAACAAAATCTTCATTTTGGCGCCCCCTTCACCTCCTGTTAAAGCGGCGCCCGGGGCACGTGCACCCTCTGCCCCCCCCCCCTAGTTTCGGCCCTGTCCCTTCTCCCCTATTCAGAAGTAAAGATACCCTTATGTAATATTATATATGAAGATCTGCATCTTAAAAAAATTATTAGAAAATGGTCCCTGGGAGTCGGGGGTAAAAAGAGCAAATTAAAAATAAATCATCCGATCTAGTACCTATATTCTTAGAAAATAGCTTTCAAAATTTTATGTGAAAGTGATGTTTTTATTCTGATTATCTGTATCTTGCAAAATATTATCATTGAGGCAGTGATAAGATTTGAGATAAGTTTTTGCACGTCCCCTTCCTAAGAAGCAAGAATGCTGAATTTCAAAATATCAAAAAGCAGTAAACCAACGTTTAAAATGCACAAATAGTGCGTGAAAAGCAGCAAACAGCTATTTCGAATCTACAGCGAGATTCTTCTTCAGTGCAAGATAGGGGAAAAAAAAAAAACAGCATGCTAGAAAAAGCAAGGCTGAGCTAAATGATAGACAGAGACGCGCTGCCTTATATAACCTATGCGGGTAGCGAAAGTGCCAGAAACAACCAATGAGAGAGAAGCAGTCGAAACGACTTGGTGGACAAGTAGCGACATCTACCGGAGAAGGAGAGAAAAAGAAACCAAAAAAGAGGAAATTAAATTAATGCCAAAGAGTGAGAATTTTTAATGATGTGGAAAGCTTCCCAAAAATCAAGATCAAGGTTAGAAGAACATTTTTGGATAATGGTGGCTGAGGAAAAATCGAACCTATGTTGGGAAGACCAAGAATGTTGAGCAATAGAAGAACGTTTGAGCTCCTGATTTTTAACATAACCTTCATGCTCTTTTAAACGAAATCTAAGAGCACATTTAGTCTGGCCAATATAAGAAAGGCAACACTGGCCAGGGCCTGATTACCGCAGGGGCAAACTGGGCACCTGCCCCGGCCCCCCATCTGAAGGGGCCCCCAAATGACAAATTTTGGTAGTCCAATTTTTATGTTCCTATATACAAGTAAGAATGAAAAAATAGAAAAAAAAAACTTTTTCATTCTCTTTATATAAGATCTATGATTTGAAGGACCTAACAAATATAATTCAAAAGTGAATATTCGTGATTCCAGCGCTCTAATACGATCCCTGGTGGCAGATGTTCTAAATATTCATTTCAGTTACGTTGAGCAAATCGCAATACATTGAGCTGTGCATTAATTCTTAAAAAATATTTTATGTTTAACACTTTACATAAATTTTTTTAGTTATTTACTTAAATTTTACTCTTCTACTTGTTACATTCATGAAATTTTGCATTTAATATCAGTTCACAACCTTGTAAAAGATTGTTTAATTTGTTTTGATCTACATATTTTTACATGAATAAAGTAATGGTGAATTTTATTTACTGTCTTGTTACTTGGTGTAAAGAATCAAACGACTGACTTCTGATAGTTAAATGATACCTATAGTACTTTTAGATTGCAATTAACCCCTTGGGGACGAGCGGCACGTATACGTGCCGCATGAAGCGCTCAGAATCCTTGTTTTTCCTCACCAGTAAAATTTTACTGTAAAATTTACCTTATTTAATCAGCGCATTTTCTCGATTCAAGAAAACACAAATTTCTGTTTTTAAAAAAACGGTGACTAAAGTGTGAGATGAAATCTCACGTTTTTTCTTCCACCTATTCACCGGTCTGCATCTGTGACGGAGTCGCGGCTGTGCTTTTGTTTTTTTGTTTCTTTTCTTTTTTCCCACGTCTCTCTCGCTGACAACCTTAGCGTAGACCTGTAAGTTGGCTTTTCCCCAGTGCCTGCAAATACGCATCATTCATTATTCCCCCCTTCCTTTTTTTTCTCTCCCTGTTTCATCCCCGAAATTTGACTTTCCATAAGACTTTTAGCATTAGTGCGAAATCCTGCAATTTCATTGGCTATCGCTTCACCGATAGCCAATGAAACTGAACCGAACTTCTTTCCCTGAAAGGACAAGTATAAGAGTAAAATACTGTGTAAAACCGGCACAAGGTATTTTGGTAAAAAAAGTGTATGCACGATCTAGCCCAGTGGTTAAGACTGGAGCTGGTTGAGATTTTGCATTTGTAATCCTAAAATTGCGTGTTCTGTCCTCTCGCTGGCGTTTTCACTTTTTTAGAGTTTTGTTTTGATTTTTATTGAGTCAGTCAGTTAAAATCGGTCGATCTACCAGTTCCTTTGTAATTTTTTTTTTATCAATTAGATTTTTTAGATAAATTAAAATAATTAAATTAAAAAAATCATTTAATATATTTTTTAATAATTAAAGTAAACATTTATTAAAATGCAACAATAAATCTCCTAGGCTTACATTAAAATTATTTTCATGTTACTGATCATTTTAAGTTTATCAGTTGCTTAGGTTACTTTATAATTTTTTATAGTAAATATTATACAGATAATTAAATTAAATTTTAAAACTCATATGACTTATAGGGTATTTTTCTAATAAATAAATTTCTTTAATAATTAAAGTGTAAAAATAATATTTTCTTAAGTCAGTTAGTTAAAATCAGTTGATCTTTATTACCAGCTCCTTTGTATTTTTTTTTTTTTTTTTTTTTTTTTGTCAATTAGGTTTTTTTAAATAAATTTAAATAATTAAATTAAAAAATTCATTTAATCTATTTTTTAATAATAATGTAATAATAATATATTCTTACCTTACATTAAAAATATTTTTTGTTGGAACTTTAGTACGTTATATATATATATATAATTAGCAGAAGTAATTTATTAAAGTGTTCATTTCTCAAAATTAAGTATTATCTTTCATATATAAAAATATTTATTAATTTATCAGCTGCTTTCTAATTTTTTTATTGTATTTTCGTAACTACTAAATTCTTATCACTTATAAACTGTATGTTTAAAATGAATATTTATTAAAATTTAATTGTAATATCTTTTGAACTTTCATGAAAAGTACTTTTATGTTAGAACTCCTGTAACATATAAATAGTAATTAACAGAATTTATTAAAATATTCATGTTTAAAAATTAATTATTTATATTTTATAAATTACATTAATAATATATGTTTCAATGAAAATTTAACCATTGAAGACAGTAAATTACTATACTTTAAGTAATTGAATGTGTAGTAAAAATGCAACAAAAACTAATATATATATTATATATATATATATATATATATGTGTGTGTGTGTGTGTGATATAATAGTTATTATTCGCAAAAAGTTTTATTTTATATATATATGTTGCAATAAAAATGTAATATACATCAAACATGAACAATGAAAAATATTATGCTATTAATTACAATATATATATATTTAAAATAACGATTATTATTATTATGGAGATTTTTGTTTTTATCTCTATTTATTAAATTATTATCAGTAGCTTTACAATTTTGTAATTATAATTGTGATTATAATTTTACTAATATTGTGATTATAATTTTACTAATATTGTGATTATAATTTTACTAATATTGTGATTATAATTTTACTTAATATCTACTTAAATGCAATAATAGTATCTTTTAAACTGACATAGAAAAATATTTTTATATATCTAGATGTAACTTCAATTATTTATTTTTACTTAAGCTGCTAGAATTTTAACATTTTGATTGCAAACATCTGAGTAAAAATAAAAAAAAGGTTATAAGCAACTTATTATAACAATCTCAACAAAAATTTTAACAAAATTCTCAACAAAAAAAATTATAAAATTATTTTACCATAATTTAACTAAGTCAATGTTGTTTTAGAGTTGATGATAATTTTCTTACTAGAAAATTAAATCAAATTTAATAATTAATTATATATTATGTTATTAATTGTATAACAATTGATTTTGCGTTCAGTATGAGAAATATATACGCTTTTTAAGTGCGTTCGTAATTATATAAATACGTAGCCCCTATAGTCGTCGTTCAGTCCGTCCGTCTGTCTGTCTGTCCGCATGTAACAGAGCAAAAACTACCCAACCGAATGGTCTGAAATTTTAAATATATAATTGTTGCAAAATTTTGTCGAGCCATTTCAAATTTTATGAAAATCGGATGTATAGTTTAGTTACAAGGACAGTGAAAAGTTTTTCTTTACATTACGGCCAATGGGGAAAATTATTGCAAGTGCATTTTAATGTTGTTACAGCCTTCCGAATGGTCTGAAATTTTAAATATATAATAGTTGCAAAATTGTGGCGAGCCATTTGAAATTTTATAAAAATCGGATGCATAGTTTAATTACAGGGACAGTCAAAAGTTTTCCGTTGCATTACGGCCAATGGGAAAAAAATATTGCAAGTGCATTTTAATTATGTTACAGCCTTTCGAATAGTCTGAAATTTTAAATATATAATTGTTACAAAATTTTGTCGAGCCATTTTAAATTTTATGAAAATCGGATGTATAGTTTAATGACAGGGACAGTCAAATTTTTCCGTTACATTACGGGGAATGGGAAAAAAATATTGCAAGTGCATTTTAATGATGTTACAGACTATGCACTTGTGAAGTTAAAAAATATATACATTCAGTACAATATGGGGTGCAAAAAATAATTATAAAACTAGCTAAAGCACCTCATTTGCCACGTTTGACGAGCAATTTCCAACTTGTTTTTTAATGCATCAAGTTATTAAAGAAATACAATTGATGAAATGAGTAGCAGTGCTGTTACTCGAAAAACAGGATTTTCTCCTTTCAGGGAAAGAAGTTCGGTTCACTGATAGCCAATGAAATTACCGGATTTCACACTAATGCTAAAAGTCTTATGGAAAGTCAAATTTCGCGTTTCATCCGAGGCTGTAAGTGCGCGCATGCTCAGTAGAAACGGGCGCTTGCTATGACTTCAAACAAGTGACGTTTCGCTTCGCGAGCGTATTGGATTGCATTAATTTCGGTTTCGTTTTCTCATTTGTTTTCCGAATACCGGTGGCTTTTAAATTTGATCAATTGTTTTAAACCTATCGCTTAATTACTTTTGCGGGCCCCGTAGCAATGTTTAAAATACTTTCTCCCCTAATTTTTTGGGGCAGAAAAAGTTCTGACGGGATTGTCGAAACAACGATATCGATATTTGTTTGTAGTTGTGCCATTTTTTTTATCAACGGAGTTTTTTGTTCTTCAGTTAAATATTAGATATTCTCTCGGGAATTTTTTTAATCTAAGTGCTAGTATTTTCAAGAACTATTTATGGGTGATCAGGGGCGTAGCCACAGATATTTTTTCGGGGGGGGGGGGGGGAGAATTCGAAAATTTCCCAACTTGAAACTAATTGCTCCAATTTTCGACTAAAATGATATGCACAACGTGTGTAATAATTATAATGATACTTTTGCATAAAATATTCCTTTCCAAAGAAAAATTCTGAAACTGAAAACATAAAAATTCTAATTATGGGTTTGTTTACTAAAAAAACAAATACGCTTTTTACTTTCTTATATCTTTACAAGAAGAAAGTATTGGATTCGCGAAAAAATTCGACTTCCAGTTTTAGACTGATTTATACGCTTTAATAAGTCCTGAACACGATTCGACTGTTTTTAGAAAATATCTGTCTGTCTATACGTGATAAAAATTTTGTGGGCACTCTAACACAAGAACTAATGCACGAAATTTAATAAAACTTTAGAGATTCACTTATACAGTCGAACCTCGTTAACGCGAACACTCAAGGGAAAACTATTTTTCTTCGTATTAAAAGTAGTTCATGTTATCGGAACTTAACTACATTACATACAACTGGACAAGGCAATCGGAAACAGTTCGTGTTAACGAGGTTTGACTGTACTTTGATAAAAATTGGTGCTGATTTGTTTTTGGTGTAAATCGTCCAACAGGTGGCACTGCTATGCGGCATTTTTCACGATTTACATGATTTTAGCGATAATTATATCTCAAAAACTATTGCACGTAATTTTATCAAACGTCATATTTTGTTAAACCTTGACATAATTTGATGCAGATTAGCGTTTTATGTGTATCATATAGCAGGTGGCGCTTCTATGCTGCATTTTTCACGATTTTGCGATAGCTGTATCTCAAAAATTAATGCACGGAATTTAGTCAAACTTCATATTCCACATAAGTAGCACTTCCACATAAATAGATCCTTATTAGGCTTGGGTCTATATGTCCAAAGCTATCGCTTTTGTGTACTTTGAGTAAGGAATTTTCGTTGCAGACATCTAAGAGGCTGGGTGCCAAAATTCAATGATTTGTTTGAAAAATGCTATGCTTATATCTCGTTTTTAAATGCACACAATTCAACAAATCTATACCTTTAGAGTTTATTATTATAGGCAAAGAATTGTCGTTTAATTTTGGCACTGTGATTGCAAATTTTGAGGCATTAACATGTATGGAGTAGAAGAACATTTTGGGATTGGCACATCTGACTAGTTTTCACTTAATATTAATTCTTGTGGTCTTCAAAGAAGCCTACTTGTTAATAACATCGCTTAGTTTAATAAAATTCCCTATTTCACTTTCATATTTTAAAAGCATTAGACTGTCAAGTCTGTCATCCCTCATTGTAGCTTGCAATATATATTTTTTAAATTTTTATTTGACTAAAGATTCTTTCATTAGATGCAACGCCATAAAGATAAGCTGCTGTGAATGTTAAGGTACGAGTATATAGTTTGACAGCGTGACCCAAATAGTCTTTGAATTTCATGAGTAAAAGGTTTGTTAAGTGAGTTGGGATTTGGTTTATTTCTATTAGACTGTGCAAGTCATGTACATCCGGTTTCTCATATCCAGGTGGAAACATTATTAACATTTCCCTTGCAAAATTGTAATTTAAATATGGAATTCATTGCTGCAATATTCTCTTGATATAGGGAACAATGTCATTTAAGCCCATTACTAAATTCCCGAAATTTTCTTGTATTTCTTATAATTCTTCACTGTAAAACTTGTGTGTATCAATGTCCATTGCTGTGCTATTATTTTTATCTATTGCCTTTGGTGAAACCGTTTTCCTACGGTGCTTTCGGAACTCAGCTTCTCCAGTCACATCCTAATATTCATAATTGTTTGTGAGCTTGTCTTTAAGGAAATCTTTATTTCTTCAAAATTTTATTCAAGTGCAACGTGTCAGTGTTACAGTGCATGTCGATTTTTTCTTCAGTTGATGGACTGCTTTCATGGTCATATTTCTGTTCCAAATTAAAATCGTCCATTTTTTACCTTTTTCATCCTCGAATGGATTTTTAGATGCTCCAAAATCTTGCACGAAAACTCTTTTTCTATTATGAAGGGTTTCTTCGTGCTGAAATTTATAGTAACTTTTTAGAACAGCTTTAAACACAGAACACTGGACTTTTGGTTTAAAATTTTATAAACACATTTGAATATAAACGAACAGGACTGATATATATTTCCTCACACAAATAAAAGTAAAATGTGACAAATTTATCTAAACTAACGACTTCTTATATCCGCATTTGCTCATATAACGCTTTTTACTTGACAGCGAAGGGTTAACTAATTTTTGCGGCAAAAAAAATCACGAGAATGAGTAAAATATTGTCCAAAAATCGCAAAATTAGTCAAAAAAGTTCTGAAAACTCATCAAATCTTCTTGACCATAGCTGTGTTTCAAGTAGGTTACTACATTCCTTTCTGTTGTGCTACAAGTGATCTCCAATTTTCAAAAGAAGCTGCAACCCCTTTGGATTAAAATAGCTGGATTCTCTTTTGGGAGGAGAAGGGGAGGTAGGGTGAAATTTTTCAGAAAGGAACAAAGTTTTGGAGGAAATAAAGGAACTGGTTAGTCAGTTATTGATGGACAGGAGTAGAGAAATTTAGGTCTGGTAGATGTACAATATTTTTGTAGAACTGAAAAATACAATGATAGATTGAGTGTGGCTGATTTCTTTTTGTATTTCTTTTGATAATTTAACTTGTTTACTGTTGCAGTACTCAAAATAATCACCAAAACAATAAAAGTTTCGTAATTTTTTTACTATTACTTTTAAAAAAGAAAATGTCTCAAAAATCTAGAATTTCCCAACTCTAAGCTCAAATTTCCCAACTTCACATATATTGGGGGTGGGAGGCTCCCCCCCCCTGGCGACGCCCCTGTGGGTGATCAAAGAGGAAAATTATTATTCATCTTCATCCAAAATTATACTTGAATAAAGATTGATTTAGTTACAAGAAAGTGTAGTTCCTGTCTCTTCCTCAACACTGCTTGTTTCAAGTAAGATCGTTTTTGACTTTTCTCCTTTTAAAATGACCTAAAAGAACTAAGTGTAGGGTTATTGTGTCCATTTTTTAAAAAAAAGATTTTTACAACAAAATAGTTCTTAAATACGATGAAGACAATTTGTGAATATTCTAATATTCACGTCACAATTCTTGGTGCCGATATCGGAGAAATTCTTGAAAAATGCACCCTGGAATTATAAGAGAGACTGAAATACTTATTTAATTTATAAAAAAAAAATAATATGTTATAATGCTGTGATATTTTAATATTTTTGTCAGAAGCTGTTACTTTTTGAAGAGTTTATTTCAATATATAATTTTGTTGAACTTATATTTGTATTTGGAGAACAAATTGCTCATTTTTATGTATTTTGAAGAGATTTTTTTTTTGTTCTGAGAAGTAAACGGTAGGAAATATCTCCTTTTATTTTTGCAGAGCATGATTTTTCTTTCGATTGTATGAAGTGATATAAGATATTTTTGTTATTAATGTGCAAATATTTTTACAATGACCTATAATTTTACATCGTTTGAGGGGCATATGGCAAATATAAAGGCACAATTTATTAGAACTAGTGATATATTTATATATTGTTGAGATTATTAATTTATTTGAATGCTGTTTGTTTGAATTATTGCATTTATTTTTGAATTTTTTTTGTATTTATTCATCATGACGTCAAAAATTAAACCTCTAAGAATAATAGTGACACCTTTTTCTGGTGATCCCGAACTTTTAGATTTTTTTTGCTGAGCAAGTTAAAGCGACCATTTCTTATTCTAACTGGAGTAATGAACAGGCGCTTATTTTCCTGAAGTCTAAACTCTCTGATCAGGCATTAAAAGTTTATGTTTCCTCTACTGCATGTAAAAAGGCAACTTCTCCTGAAGACTTGTTTGATATTTTTAGAAAACATTTTAAGACAGAGTCAGCTAACTCCATTGCTCTTAAATACAATAGTATAAAGTTTCTACCTTCAGAATCTATCCGAAATTTTGCTACAATGTTAGATGATGTTGTTCGTAAACATTTTCCTCAGTTGCCTGATCCCTCCATTGAACAGATTCTTATATCAAAATTCACTGATCTAATCCCTAATCATTTGAAAATTCACATTCTTACACAACACATAGATTCTTTTGATAAAATGATTGAAGCTGCTGCTTCATATCAAGAGATTCTTGATTCTGTTCAAGCACCTATAATTTCTAATTCTGTTCCACCTTCATACAGTATGTTACATAACATACGGGAACAACCTGTTGATTCTCTGTCTCATAATAGTCATTCTGCGGACTCATCGGAGGTGTGTAACAAACCTCACTCAGTTACTTCAGATGATAACTCGTCTTGCGATACAGAGTCCAAACACAATTCTTCCAGAAACATAAGACTCAGCCATCATTTCAAACATTCGTATAAACGAATTATTTGCCAGTGGTCCACAAGACCTGGACATTCAGCAAACAAATGTTTCAAATTGAAATCAAGTTTAACTTCCAAATCAAAACAAGCATCTTTTAAAAAACGGCATCACAACTCCTCAGATGATAAACCACAGTCATCCGACTCTCGACATTCTTCCTCTAAAGTTTCGACCTCCCGTCAGAACTACTCAAATAAAAATCCTCATAGGTACTGACACGATTTGGGGAGAAGTGGGTGTGGAGCTGCTTCACCCCTGTGTCATTTTTCTCCACAGTATAACTCTCAAGCTGTCTCCTTCAATAATGTAAATTCTGTTAAAGACCTTGCTGTTCCCGTTTTCCAATGTGAAAGAACATTCTATAATTCAAACATAACTCCTGAATGTTTTCAAGAGTTATCTCCAGACACAAATACTCAACTTCCGTTCTTTAATGATTTTTCTGCCTTAAGTCGTGACTTTACGCCTTTTCAAGTCCAGAATGATATTATTGTACCGCGGTCTCCATTGACTAAAATTAACTATCCGATTTCATCACAGAGACTTGTAAAATCATTTGCTAGTCAAACAAATAAAGAAATTCCACTATTTGCAAACTCTGCTATACAAACAACCTCATCTGAAAATGACATAGTCTTTGTTGAGTCTGTCGAATTTCTTCTCCATGCGGAAGTTGATCAACCTACTCTTCCAATTATTCAATAAACTATTAACAAGAATCCTGCAAATTTTCTTTTCGATTCAGGTGCAAGCATTTCTCTATTATCAAAATATTATTTTCAACGTATAAAACAGCATGTACATTATACCAGAATTGCGTCAAATGTAAAAATTACCACTGTAAATTCTGCTGTTATTCGTTCTGGTTGTATAAACTTGTCATTTAAGATAGGGAAATTTTTCTACAAACATTCTTTTTTTCTCATTGATATTCCTGAAGATTCTAAGTTTGTTGGTATCCTTGGCTTTGATTTTTTGAAATCTCATAGAGTTGTTATCGATTTACATAATAGCCAAATTAAGATAAATAACAACCTACTTGATATCTTAGACTTTGTTTCTGCTCGGTTGATCATTTACAAGTCAACACTTTAACTCAAAAGATGTCTCTACCTGAATCTTCCAATAAAAATGTATCAGTGTCTGTTAATTCCAAGAATAAAGTACGTAGTTCTCTTCCTTCAAATAATTCTTGTTATTCGAGAAAGAAAGTCGTTATTCCTCCTGACAGTACTGTATATGTACCTGCAGTGTCTTCCTTTCATTCTTGTGATCAATTTTTGTTTGAACCAAAGGAGTATGAATTACCAACTTGTGCATATCAATCCATAATTTCTGCAGAACTTAGCTCGAAATCTAAAAATGCTGAAAACCTCAGTAGTTACTTTTATATTCCTATCACTAATAATGCTGAAGAACCCATTCACATTAATAAAGATTCAGTTTTGGGAACAATTCACGAGATAGATGAAATTCAAGAAGATTTTGATACTCAAAATATTAGTTCTCCCCATGAAATTAATTTAATTCAAGCTTCTACTGACATTTTAAAGTTAAGAAAATCAGAGTTTAAACTTAGTAATTTTAGCCTAAATCATCTGCTTCCATATCAGAAAACAGAATTACAAAATTTATTAACTAAATATGATAGTGTTTTCTTCTTCCTTGAAATCTTTGGGTCAAACGGACAGAGTTATACCTCATATCCAGTTTATCTCAGATGTTCCTGTTAAGACCATGCCCTTCCCTGTGCCACAATCTATCCAGGAAGAGGCAAAACAGCAATTGGACACGTTAGTTGATGCAGGAATTATTGAAAGAAGTATTTCCGAATGGGCATGTCCAATGCTTATGGTTAAAAAGAAAGCATCCTCTCCACATGAAAAACCTAAATTTTGAATGGCACTTGATCTAAGATTAATTAATACCATGATTCGTAGTTCTTCTTATCCATTACCTAGAATTGATACTATTATTAACAATATTTCTAAATTTAAATACTTCACCACATTAGATTTTCCATCTGCATATCATCAAATAAATCTCCCTGAAGCATTTCGCAAGAAACTCTCTTTTACCACCGAATGGGGTACTTATAGTTTTTCTCGTTTAATGTTTGGACTCAGATCCGCAGCCTCTTCATTTCAAATATTAACTGATGCAATAATTGAAGAAAGTAAATTACAAGGAGTTTATGCATATCAGGATGACATTATTGTTGCTGATGATTCATTTCAAGAAATGATTCACAAATTAGATGTTTTGTTTTCAATTTTACAGAAACATAACCTTACCTTGTCTCCTGCTAAATGCAAATTTCATCAAACAACCGTAGATTACCTCGGTTTTCATTTGCAAAATCATACTATCCAACCAATGTCTTCTAATATAACCAAAATTACATCTTTTCCAGCTCCAAAAACTAAGAAACACTTAAAAAGATTTATTGGTCTATGTGGTTTTTATCGCAGACTTATTCCCAAATATTCTAAACTTATGGATCCACTAATTAAACTTACCTCTCCAAAGGTTCCTTTTACATGGACGCCAGATCATAAAATTTTTTTTACAGAAGTTCAAAACATTTTTTTTCTCAAAACCTTTTCTCTCCTTGCCTGATTGGTCCAAACCATTTTACCTCAATACGGATGCAAGTGGTATAGCTATTTCCGGTGTCCTTCTACAAAAGCGAAATGGTCATCTACTATCTGTGAGTTATTTTAGTAAATCTTTATCTCCTTCAGAAAGAAAATATCCTGCTCTGAAGCTAGAACTGATGGCAATTGTGAAATCAATTAATGCATTTAAATTTTTTCTGTATAATAGACATTTTACGATTTTAAGTGACAGCAAACCTATTGAACATTATAAGTCTACTAGTTCACCAGTTGATCTGACTACGAGATGGTTGGTTGACCTTTACAATTATGATTTCACCTTACAATATCTTAAAGGCGAGAGTAATGTGTTAGCAGATTATTTCTCTCGTGAAGATTTTACAAATAATTCTCAAGATCTTAACACTAACCCTGCTTTAATAAGAGATAAAAATATTCTTCCAGTCACTACAAAGTCACCAACTATTGAGTTGCATCACATAGATGATCAAAACCAACAATCTCAAGACCCCAAAAGGGAAATTTCTGAGCCCACATTCCTCTGTGAACAACGTAAGGATCCTAAAATAATGAAAATAATTGACTCCATAACTTCAGATAAACCTAATCCTAAGTTCAAAAATTATTTTATTCATCCTGATACAGGTTTACTTATGATAAAACGTAAATTCTTACAACCTGAAAATTCGCAACATATTAAAATTATTGTGCCTCATATTTTAAAGTCAAAAATCTTGCATATTTGCCATATGCCTCACTTCGGTATTGGATATACTTATAGAAGACTACTCAAGAAATTTTACTGGTCAGGAATTTATAAAGATACAAAAAAATTTTGTTTTATCCTGTGAGTTATGCGTTAGACATAAACCACGAAAAATACCTGCAGCACCATTACAAGAGATGTTCATCCCTTCTAAACCTGGTGAGCTCGTCTCAATGGATTTCCTAGGGCCTTTTTCGAATAAATTTTATGTGCTGACATATTTCTCAAAACATATAGAGCTATACCCGATCAAGATTGCTACTATTCACTCTGTTGTTAAATCTCTGACCAACTACATCACCACCTATGGTCGTCCGGCTTCTTTAAAATCTGATCTGGGCCCTCAATTTAATTCACAAGTATTTGATAATTTTACGGAGAGCCTCAAGATCAGTATTGTTCATTAATCCTCTGGGCATCCTCAAACGCAAGGGTCATCAGAGAGAATAAATACCAGCATTAAGTCATCAATTGCTACATTAACTCAGGAGGGATATAATTTTCAACAGTCCCTAATGATACATAAAAGCCTCTATAACGACACAATACATTCTTCTACTGGGGATCTATTCTGGTGTGGTAGGAATGCTGAAATCGGTCGGGAAGAGCCGCCTTGGCGATTATTTGCTATTCTGGTGTAGTAGAGTCGAAATTTCGCCGGTCGGAGTGGGTTGCTTTTTTTCCGACTGCTACCAGGTGGTCGAGATCGCAGTGGGTAGGGTTCGGAAAGAATTTTTGCTCTGTTTGGAGGGTTTGGGCGCTTGTTTAATATTAAAAAATAGAAAGAAGGCATAGTTTTTCAATTACCAGGGGTCGTAAATATCATGATTTCTTCAAACATATAAAAAATATCCAATGTTTTTTTTATATTTATCAGATATTTTCAAAATAGTCAACTTATTGATAATTATAAATATTTTCAGACTTAATATAAATAAGAAATTAAAATATATTGCAGTTAGCATGATAACTTAATAAAATATTATTCTAAATGTGTGTTTTTTTTCTTTTTTGCTTCTCTTAAGTAACAAAATAGTAGATCAACTAATTGAAAACAGACCCAATTTGCTTTAAAAAAAAAAAAAAAAAAAAAAAAAAAAAAAGCTGTAAGATTTAGTATTAAGAAAATTTTGTTGTATAAAACACAATTTGAAATACAAAATAATTTGTTTTAATTAAAAAAAAAATGAACATAATTGTAATTTTGTTGCTTTTTCAATCTCATAATGTGTTGTGCATTTTAAATTGAGGTAAACCAAAATTAGAAAAGATCATTTTAAATGAAGATGTAAATAACTTATCTAAATTAGATAGTTTATCTTTCAATGGGTGTCGTAAGAAATATTGTCTGACGTAATTATTGTCATCTAAAAATTCAGCATCAAACGTAAAGTTTCTTTTTAGAGAGAGGGTGGGGCAAAAGTTCTGTATCTACAGAACGACACCGTTAATAACAGTCGAAAAATTCATTTACACTTGTTTTCACTGAAAATATCAAATTTTGAAATAAAATATAAAATATCGAAAGTATCAAACGTCTTGACATTTTGAAAGAAATATCGGATATATATCATGGTATATCTCAAGGATAAGCTATTCTATTTCTAAATATACCCATATAAATATATATACTCACTGATATATATATATATATATATCACCGAGCCCTGTTAATTACAAAATACTATTTTCTTACTTAAAGCTCTTTTACAGATTCTTTAAAAGTTCTTTGACTCGGAAACCTGTGTATTCTTTTTTTCTTGCAAAAAATGTCAACTAATTTACTTACAAATTTAATTCAGACCGAAAAAAAATACTTTCATTTTACATGGAAAGGTTTAAAGTTTAAACATGGAAAAATTTCTGAAATAAAAGCTTTTATTTCGGCCTTTTAAACAAACCAAAAGTTTCGGCAAAAAGCCAAGACAGTTCACATTTTTTTTTCTGTATAATATTAAAGCTGTTCTCAAATTAAAACTCCCTATTTTCTGACACATTCCTGAAATAATTTTTATTCGAAAACGCAGAAAATTGCTCGATGTTGTTATTCAGAAACTGCGAACTCGAATAGCATATACCATTTTTCGATAAAGGTAAAGGATTCTTCAGAAAATGCGGTCAAAGTAGGCATTTTGAACCGAAATTATGAAAGTGACTCCCGATAAAGGTCGTCAAAAGATAACAATTGCTTATAACTCAAGATAATACATTTATATACTTCAAAAAAAAAAAAATAAATAAAGGCGCTTTTCAATTCCTAATGACTTCAATTGTCATATCTGCTAATTTCATGCTTTTATGTTTTAAAATTAGTCTGTGTATGTACAGGGCCTGGTGAAACAAAAGAGGAGTGGACGAAGACCTGGTATTCATTCAATGCTCCTTCCTATGCTGTCACAAAAAATTAAACGTGTTCTATGTCTTAAAATACAGATATGGATATATAAATGCATATTTAGATAAATATATTACTTGTGTTTAATCTTTCCCGACTCCAATAGCACAAAATATGCAGTATAATTTGTACAAGATCGAATTAGATTTTAAATATTATCTCTGTAAAATTTGTTCACCAAGTTCGGCACTCCCTAAAATCAAAGAGGTTCAGTGCCACGGCCCAGTTGGAAGGGTTTTTTAATCAGCCCCTGTGTTTGTGTTCCAAAATTTTGCGTTGTTGAGCGGAGAAAACATATTTTAGATCCGTTTCACAATAATAATAATAATAATAATTTAAAAAACATTTTATTATTTGTTTTTACATTTAATGATTTAATTGATTCTAATTATATTTTTCACAAAGAACCAAGATTTTCAGTGAATTGATAAAGATACAACAATATTTTTTTCATTAGCATATTTAGTTTTTTTTTCTTTTTTTTAAATAAGTAATAAAACTCATTGATGATCTCTGTAAGTATTTAAAATATTAATAAATAAAATTAAGGGAAAATAAAATTTGAGAGACTTTCCTTAGAATATTTTTACTGTCACGAAAATAATTAAATCGTGGTGAATTTATAAATTAATTTAAAAAGGAAGGTGGGAGACATTTAAGTACAAAGCTAAATTAATATACTTATTATATATGCATATATTCTTTAAGTTTATTGTAGATTTGAGATTAAGAACAATTATAAGCAAACCTAGATTTTTTTTAAATAAAGGTAAAACTAAAGTATATTTAAATATTCGGCCTAATTTATATTTTTTTTTTCAGTACTGGTGTGATAAATATAATTAATTTAAAATAAAAGTGGTCTAAAGATGCAAATAAATAAAAAGTTATTTAATGTTTATTATTATTTTTTTTAATCCATTATATATTCGGCTTTAAATATATATGTAGAGCTTGGTAGAACCTACAACCCCCACCCCCCTCCTTTATTTTTCAAAAATATTTTGAAGCCTGAAAAAAAATCTGTCTATTTCACCATAACATTTACTAATCATTTTCTGATATTAAAATAGAACAAAGTTTCTTTCAAAAAATTGATTCAATAATAATAACAAATAGTATTTTATGCATAATTAAAAATACAAATGGACATTTTTTCTTAGGCCAGGAAATTTTAAACAGGTTACAGGCACGCACACGCTGATGTAAAACAATGGCATTCATTCCTTCAACTCTTTTTTTTTTATATAGATAACCCAAACATTCTTTTCCTTTCACGTAAATAACAATAACACTTGACAAAGCAAGACAGCTGTTTCCCTTTCCCAAACAAATAAAAACACGTGAGCGCTATCATCTGATTGGCTACAACTGTGTCCGATCGCACGCAGGGGATATTCTGCGTTTCATCCTCCACTGTGGTATAACGAGGGGAGACCAGAATAGCTCATCGCCCGGCGGTTGCTATGAGACTGCGATCCCGATCCCGATTCGCGGTATTTACTCGATTACACCAGAATAGACGCCCTGGATACTCACCATCTTTTCTGCATTTTGGCAGATCTATATCCAATATTTTTGATCTCTTCGATTATCCTGATCTGGAAGCGTTATCATATCCGTACGATTACTATCAGCATATGTCAACAATGAAACATGTGTACCAGAAAGTTTATGGCAACATGAAAGAGGCTCAACAGTTACGTAATCAACGTCAACATGAAAGTGCTCATCTACGAAAGTTCCAGTGTGGTGACCCAAGCAGCAAATAATCCCTGGCCGAACCTCCGCCGCATGTCCTAATCTGACTATTTTTCGCCCGGTCGACCTCATTTCCTGAGATCGGCAGTAAAGGCTTTTTGGCCGCACGGCAAACGATCTGAGGATCGTATGATCCTGATATGTTGTGCACAGATTTTTGACATATTGCCGACGTCTTTTTGACTACTGAGTTCACGCTGTTTTCTTGTTATTTTCTACCCCTCCCCCCCCCCAAGTTTTTTGCCCTCTTGTTTTCGTGGTATGCTAGCTGTGAAAACCATACCTTTTAAAAGTGCACTTTGTATTAAAAGTAATTTATAAAGAAATATAACATTTATTTTCATGTGAATTATTAATCTATGATTTTGAAATTAATTTTAAGTAATACACGTAAAAGTTATTTTTGATGAATATAAATTGCTTAGCAAATTTTCTACACAAATTAGCAAACTCTCATCTAAAACAAATAAATGACAGCCCGACAAATGTTACAAAATAAGTCTTATTATTAGAAGAAGTTTTTTTTACTGTTTTTTTTTATGAATTATGAATGGTCAGTCATACTTAAATAATATTTTGATAAGTAAAACGTAATGAAATACACTGTTGTACACTTTAAATACTAGGGTAAAAAAACTAGGTTATTTTGGACGATTTAAATGAATAAATTCAAATAAAGTATGTAGATAATAGCTAAAATTTTGAATATTAAATATTAAAACTTTTGATACGCGTATTTGGAAAAAGGGATTTAAAGTTAATGAAATAAACTTTTTAAGTTGGCAATATTTAAGAAATTAAAATCATTGAATTAATAGAGTTAAGTTAAAAGCTTAAGGTATGAAATCCCTCTATCCAAAGACGCATACCAACCAGAAAGTAAAGTGGATAGACATTGCGTTAAAATGAAAATAGAATCAAAGCCATCTATCTACTTTTTAAGAATTCATTAAGTTGTGATAACATCTGTAAAATAAAGAAAGTAAAAAGACTCACCCGTATGATGTGTAGAGAAAGTAATACTTACAATTTTCAGACAATTAATTTTATTTCATATTAATGCAGACTTTAAAATATGTATTCAAAAATTAAGTGCTTGGCCAAGCTGTATTTAAAATTTTTGTTAATCATTTAATTTACCAGTACAAAATAAACATATTAATTCTTTCTATTAAATTGACGGTGAGAAGAATCATTTAGTCATATGGAATCAATCTTAAATTATACGTGATGATCGTTGATAATGTTGAAAGTTCTCCACTGTCCTATATTGAAATGTGAAGATTATAGACTTTAATATTGAGTTCTAAACAGTTTCTGCGGAAAGAGAATGTTCAAATAAAGAACGTTGGATGATGGGAGTATTAATTGTAGATAGCAGCACACAGAGATCTTTTAGCTGTTCCAGAAGTTTGATGTTGGAGAAATTAAGTAAGATCGCTCCACACTCCTTTTTAGAAACTTTGTTGATCACTAGAGTAGAGGTACATTATTCTTCTTAAATCTATTTCATTAATCGAGGAATAAGATTTTATAATTTTTTTAATGTAGTATTGCGCTGTTATTATATTTCACCACTCGTAAGTTGAAAGTAAAGCTCTATCTTGAATGATAAAATGATTGTTGAATACCGACGTTGTAGGATGACACTTCTGGATATCTTATTTTCTCAATAAAGGCTCAGGGTCTTGATTTTCAATGATCTAAACCAATCACATAATATGGCACTGGTATCTTCTTCAAATTCCATGCAGAAGCAGCGTTTTAAAAAAACTAGTTGTTCAACCTGCATCTAAAACTCATTCTGCCCTGACGCAGCCGAAGCTGCGCCGAGATCACACACCAACGTCTGTCTGCTTAAACCCTAAAATGACAGACTCAAAACAGATCTCAGCCTGAAAGAATGTGTAAGATTTTGAAAATAGCCAATCCGATGCATTCAAGTACCGCGCGTCCATCCGGGAACGCATGAGTTCAATGAACTATCCGCGTGGGTGTCTCGCGATGTCACCGAATTGTACGAAAAAAATGGCGCAGAAAAGCATCCTTTTATCAATGGCGGACAGAAAGCATCGCGCCAATATTTAAAAATAGGAAAATGCAGAAAACGTTAAATTAAATATCTCCAATATTTGTTGACGGATTTTTCTGCAACTTATATCAAATTAATCAGAAAAATATTTTCTATCTGTTGATTATAGATTGAGCACGCAATATTAAAAAATAAATTATTTTTATTTTCGTTGTATTAAACTTATAAAGAATGTAGAATCGCGATCTTTTCGGAAAGCAAACACGAACGTAAAACTTTGTTAACACATATTATTGTAACTAGATGGAACCCGTCAAAACTTGACGGCAAACAATTTGATAGCACTAAAGAAAAAAAGTTTACTTACCGCAAAGGCTGGGCGATGTCTAGAATTAAATATCATGATAAATCGGCATCTGTATATCATGATATTCCGATATATCGATTTAGGAAAGTGCCCCCTCACAGGCCTTTGCAACGATATGTCACATGAGGTGTGACGGCAAAATTTAGAAAAAGGCCCTCCTGCGGGGGGAAAGCTAGTGGGGAGTGGGACACTGAAGGTGCATAACATGAATAATTCCGCAACATTTTGAGGAAATTTGCATTTATTCTGCGATCCTTTGACAAAATCAGTGTTTTTCTGCGACCATTTGACAAAAATTGCACTTTTTCTGCAGTCCTTTGAATGAAATTCACGTTTACTCTGCGATCCTTTGATGAAATCACGTTTTTTTTTTCAATCCTATGACGAAATTTGTGTTTTATTCCATAATCTTTCGACGAAATTTGCATATTTTCCACGATATTTGACAAAATTCATATTTTACACGATGAAATCAGAAAATAAAAATGACTGTCACTGTTGCACTCAGTTCCATGTACACCCAAGAGGTCGAGTGCCCGTACTCGCTATACCCTTTTAATTTTTCAGCAGGCATGCTCGTGTAAAGTTGACGGTTTTTCAAAAAATTTCCTGCTACGAACGGTTTTAAAATTTATTTTTTACTATTGATGTTTGTGCATAGATTTAAATGACAACATTATCACAAATTATTTGAAAACAGGTTTAAAATTTTGGGTAAAAAAAACTTTTTTCCTGGAAAAATTGGAAAACAGGAATATGCTACCAAAAAATATAAAAAAAATATTATAAAAATTGTAGTGTGAGTGTCATAGTTTTTACGAAAGTTTTTCTTGCTTGATTACTTTTTGTAATTATGATGTATTCCACAAAGAATATAGGAAATATAAGAACGTTTAAAGTAATACCGAGTTGCATAAAGTTAACTTAACCATCGTCACAAATTGATATTACTAAAATTTTGGGTATTTTTTCGTTAGCACACCAGTCAAAAATGACTTTCCCATTAGTGCACCACCGACCCCCCCCCCCCCCCCAAAAAAAAAAAAAAAAAAACAAACAAACAAACAATAAGCTGGATGTATGAAAATTCATGCATCAATCTATAAACTACACTAAATATGTAAATGTTACAGTTGCTAATGCATGTATGAGCACTGCACGCCCATGAAAACAACAAAAAAACATTACTGTATGCAGAAGACTCTAAAATGTGGGAAATTATGTAAAATTATGTGCTGTGCTAACTTAAAAGTACCGAACTTAAGGGGGTTTCTCAAACATTTCCATCCCTACTTTTTATTTTCTAAAAGATTAGATTTTATTAAAAAAACACTAATATTCAAGCATGCCTACTGAAAAGAAAAATAACAAAAAAAGGAAAAATGCTGAAAAAGGCGGTTTCCCCCATGAGATGCCAAGAAATCCAAAATTTGAATACCATTATATTTCAGAAAATTAATATTTGCCTTAATTTTGCATTTAAATGTTTGAATATATAAAGAAAATGTTATTGAACTGAAATGGTGGTATTCAAAACACATAAATCCTTGGTATCTATGTACCATGAGGCATATTTCCTAAATCAGCAAAAAAATTGGAAAAAGAAATGAAAAAGAAAAAAAACACTAAAAAAAAAACACATACACAATACATATATACTCAGATATTTGTGTCCATTTCGATGTTATTAAAAAAGATTTGTTGGGAACATTAAAATTTTTGTCACACATATTTACAAACAGACCATGCAAAAAAGCAAGACATGCATGAATGAAAATGGATTACTAAAATTACCTTATTGTAGACAACATTGAATCTCTTAAAACCCTTCGACCTATTTGAACCTTTGAATTGAGTATACACAAACATGCATCAGGCCAGTGCACTAATGCATGTACTAAAATAATTTTCTTATATACTACGCAATTTTATTTTTAACCCTTCTTTAAATGAAAGTAAGTGAAATGGATCAGGCAAACTGCACTACATGCATAGAACAAACAAAAATTTATTATTGCACAACATAGGCTCCCAAATTTGTTGCACATTTCTATAATTAAAGCATAGTCAGACACACATAAGGCTAAACGCACTGGACGCATGAATGCAAATACTAAGATTATCCCCTTATAAATAACATTAAAAACTTGGTACCTTGTCACCTTATTTGTACATTTAGAGCATTTTTCCATTTTATCGACATGAACCGATGAATCATATAGGTTTTTCATTATCCAGCATATTTATTATTGTACAATATAAGCCCAGACAAACTGCACTGATGCATACTAAAATTTATTATTGCATTACTCAGTAACCCTAAAATTTGTTTACTTATTTCTACAAACTGAAATTCCGACAGACATACATCAAGCAAAACATTCTACATGCATGAATGCCAGGTTCCCTTTAGTTGTTTATTATAGGACCTCTTTATATACTACATTCAGTGTTCTATTGCCTTTTGGTAGTATTTGAACCTTTAAGTTCTCAAATGAACGCACCCGAGACATAGCTACATATAACTGACCATGGCTAAAAACAGGCTGGGGTAAATAAATACCAACACAATCTAAAGTTTGTCCCTGTGCTTTGTTGATAGTCATACAAAAAGCCAGACGTATGGGAAATTGGCGTCTTTTAAAAGAGAAAGGGAGTGATGTGTCTGATGGTGATAGGTCGATTCTATTAATCAAAGCTCTTTGCCCTTTTCTTTCGCCAGTGATAATTTCTAAATCTAAACAATTGTCATACATATTCCTCACAATTAGTCTTGTCACATTTAAAAGACCCTGGGTAGCATTTAGGTTTCTTAACAGCATTACAATTGCACCGACTTTTAATGTGAGATTATGTGGAGGCAAACCACTTAACTCTAAACTGTTTAGAAATTCTGCAGGAAATTGAAGAATTTGGCTTTCATCATCAGTTATGAGATTATTTACGCTAGCGTATGTTCTCTGTGTGCCAGGTATAAGATGTAGAACTTTAGAATTTATTTCATTACAATGCTCATTTTTGGGGGCAAGAATAGCAAATTTAGAAAAATTAACAACATGATCTGGTGAAGCAAAATGTTTGCCAAAAATTTCAGATACGATATCTTCTTTTGCAATAATTTCTAAAGGTAAATCAATAACAGAAGAACCATATGATGGTTCATCATTGACTGATGGATAACTTCCATCACCAATTTTAAGCAAAAACTTTGAAAACTCCAATTCGTCTGACCTAGCTCGCATGTTTTTAAATAACCGAAAAACCTTGAAATATGGCCAAAGAGGTGAAAATTTGATGCAATTTTGAGTTATTGTTTGTCGTGAGGCATGTGGAACTACTGGCAATACCTGTCTAAAATCCCCTCCAAGAACGATTATCTTCCCACCAAAAATGATATTATTGGTCATTATATCTTGCAGAAGTCTATTAACAGTCATTAATGCATAAACATTTGCCATAGGTGCTTCATCCCAAACTATCAGTCTTGCTGACTTAATATCAGAAGCAGCTTTGCTATTAATTTTTAAAGACGATACTGAAGTTTCATGCAGAATCAAAGGTAACTTAAACTTACTATGTACTGTGCGACCATTTGGTAAGAGCATAGCAGCAATGCCAGTCCATGCAACAGAGATAATTTCTATACCTAAATCGAAGCATTTTTGTATAAGACACTGGTATACAAATGTCTTCCCAGTACCACCTGGACCATCTATGAAATATGCATTGCTTTTATTTGTATTATTCGCTTGGATTACTTTACTGATTTCGTTAATGATTAAAAGTTGTTCATCATTAGCTTGCTGAATCATTAAATTATAGTCAAGATTTGGATTTTTAGAGAAATTGATGTTGTGATCAGTTATTAAGAAATCATTAATAACTGGCAAGTTGAAAGTTGAAAGAGAAAAACCATGTAATTTAAGTGTTTCATTAATATCCCTGAGACTAAAATGATAAGCTTTATTCGGCTCATGAAGCTGCAAATAATCTTCACTAAGATAATCTTTAAAAGTTTCCCATAATTGAGTAGCGTTTGATGGTTGTTGAAAAATGGCAATGAAAGAAAATAACTGCCTTAATTGAATTGGCATTTGAAGAACTGATGCTTCATGCAAACAACGCACCACTCAGTATCATCCTGAAGTAATCCACTTTGCATAGCTGCTTCTTTGAAAGAAGAAAAAACAACATCATGAACTGTTCTTATATCTTCATGACTTGTAGCCCCAACTACATGAAGCAACAGTAACCTAAGATGATAACGCTCGGATTCAGAGGGAGAAACATTATACATTCTGCCAATTACTCTACGAAAGTTAGAGCGTTTTTTCCAAATACACTTAGTTTTATCCCAAGTATAATGAAGAGGTGTTTCTGGATAAATAAAAGGGCTTTTTGTTTCTGGATCCTTATTTAAATTAAACCATGCAATAAGTTGTGTGCTTCTTAATTCTGATCTAAGTAAAGCTTCCGCGGCTTTATCATCCTGAAAATATATTTGTTGCTCTTCTGGCAAATGCACAGGCAAGCGAATGATTGTGTGAGATTGTTCATGCATTGGATAAGAAAAAATTCTGTATGCACCTTCACATGGACTGACATATCGAGTGTTTAGGAAAGCAGTAACTTCATCATGATGAAGCACACCACCTTCAGCAGTTACCTGCACATTGGCGCAGTCATGACCTTTGTAAACATATTTATGTATATATTTTATACTGTGAACACTCGCGCAAATTTCGACATTAATATGGGCTTGAAAATAAAGTAAGAGAAAGGGATTGTAAGGAACTATGTAACGGTTGTCAACCTCAATATTTTTACCTTTAATATGTTTAGAAATAGTCCTGTTATTATTTCTCCTTTTATAAAGGGGATAACCATTAACATTTTCCTTAATTTCCTGAACAAATTCTTTTGGAAATTCTTTCTTACATTTACCATCAGTCATGCAAATTGAGTTTGGATTAAGACTACCGCAAGGACCGTGTACCATGTGGCATTTAACTAAGTTATGTAAGACTGTATCATTAGGGTCGGGAATTTCTGCAGAAATAACTTTATCTATGTCTGCTATTTCTCTAAATTTACAATTATCTTGAAGAGATAATAATAAATGCACATGGGGCAAACCTCTCTTTTGAAATTCAACCGTATATAAGTATGTTTGTACTTCGCCAAATATTTTTCTTTCTTTTATCAAATGTAAAAGTTCTTTAATTTTTGAATGAAAAACACGAACTGTAACATCTGGTCTGTTATTAGCAGTTTCAAAAGGATGTATGCTGTTAGTTATTTCTGGCCATAAAGGGTTACATGTAAACGTTAAGAAAAGGTCTGGCTTGCCAAATTTTCTTACCATTGCCATGGCATCCTGATAGTTTTGAATCATGTTTCGAGGACTACCAGTAAAAGAAGAAGGTAAAATAACAATCCGCCCCGCCCGTAAGTTTTCTTTATCAGCACGTGCAAACAGAGCATCTGCAAGGCCAGCGTATGTGTCTACTCTCAATTTTGCCTGTTGACTACGGATAAATTTTAATCTGTCACCTTCGATGCGACAGTAATAATCAACTATCAATTGCTGAGTTAATTTCCCAGCATTAATTAACGGATTGAAATTTCCCTTAGGAGGACATCCTCGAACCATAAGTCTATAAGAAACATATTCTCTCATGGAAATATTTTCACGAACATTAGTTTTCCTCTCTCCCCCCGCTGACATTGAACTATGCCAACCTGGTTCACCGCAAGGCCAAATCAGTACATATGACATCGGATCACAATGCATACTATCAAAATCTAGAGTTTTCAGTCCACCATCTTTAGAATAAACATTTATGTACCTATGAGATGGTGGAGCACCATCATTAGATTCAAAAACCGCTGCAACCTCTGAGCATGTTGGTTCGTTGTAACGGCGAGGATCTGATAGCGGTTCATGATAAAAGCGCATAACAAAATCAACTGGCACTCTGTTTTGTTTTAAAGCTAGCTCGTGTTCCTCAGATATTTTTTGATGCATCGTTTTATAGCACTTAACGTATGGATTACATTTAATTAAATTAAGATTTATTATATTAAGAATGTCCTCTCTAATAGAACTATTCTCAGCCTTTTCTAACCTAATTTCGTTTGCTTCAGAAAAGTCTAAAATGTACAATTGACCATAAGAAGCATGGGTCGAATTATCTGGATACAAAGGGGAAATTTTGTGGTGTACTGAACCTAGAATTTTGAAACAATAAGGACCGTAACCAGGAGGTAACTTTATATTGGCACCGAATGACACGAAGGATAAAGCATTATTATATTGCCTAATATTTTGCCTAAAGTTTTTCGACATGTCATTATTTCCAGTGAATAGATCTCTTATGTCATCAATAATTTGAAATTCGGGCAGTTTGAACTTTTTGTTAGAACAACACAAATTAAATAAGGCATTTGAATTCTTTTCTGATGAAAAATACAACGCATTACAATAAGCACATGTGTTGTCTAAATTACCTAAGTTGGACGGAGATAAATTTGGAATGTTGTCGGAAACGGCACACCTATACTGAATTTTATATGGCTTTAAAACTGACTCTACCTTTTTTCTATTAGCATAATACTTTTTATTTTGCTCCTTCCGTTTCTGTTTTTTGGAAGGAGATGATTCAACCTTTTTTTGCTCTGCATAATACTTTTTATTTCTCTCTTGCAGTTTTCGTTTTTTGGAGGGAGATGAATTTTTTTCCTGCCGAATTTGTTCTTTGCCCTTTTTGAGCAATACCGTATAGTGACCATCATGTCCATTTCCATCATACAATAAACTAACTTCTATTTTGCCTCGAGCATTTACACCCAAATTTGTGACGTTATTGTTTTGTGCATTGATAATTGTGACAAAAATATTAAAAATTGCGGTTGCGGCATTTAATTCTAAGTGTCCACCATGCGTACTGTTTCTTGACATAATATTCATGTAATCGTTTACCCGAGTAATAGGAACACCGTAAGAAAGATCACCAACAATAAACGGATGATAAACATCCCAATTACCGACTACATGTTTTACAATGGCGTGGCGTACGCGCGGGTGATGATCTTCTGTATCATACAGGAACACAGACAGCGCCCTAAATAAACAATTTCCGTCCGGCTCAATTTCGCGAAGATTGTAGGATGCTAGATCCATAACTAAACTAAATAAGCCTAGGACTCGCTATGAAAATTAAACAGCAGAGCAAAATAATAGAGATCGAAATGGACACAGCAAAATAAAATAAATAATAACAAATAAACTTACTATTTCAAAGCAGCACCTTACAGTAAATAATATTAGAGATAGCAACGTGCGTGCTACTATATTAACGACTACAGCATGGGAGAATAAATTATTCATTGCCTAAGATCCTAAGAATAAATCTGTATCTAGGCAGGAAGTCTTGTGCACACACTGAACTTCCATTGGACCACAGTGTCCGCACATGCGCTGTTTACCCTGATGACGATGATACACGGAGTAAAAGTTGCGATGATGTGATCATGTTTCTCTGTCTACGGTGAATCGTTCACTTCAGTGAAAGAGATCGGACAGCCCGGAAGAGATTTTGGACGCATGCGCAGATATTCATTTTTGATGCACTGAACTGACAAAAATAGCCTTTTCTTTTAATATATATGATGATGATTGTTTAGTTTAATATATTTTAATGAATGATTGAAAGATAGAATTTAAGTTTGATTGAGGAAAATGAATAAAATTTAGAATAACTTTATTAAGAGGAAACTTAAATATTTTGAAGAGAATTTTCTAGATTTGAAGTTGAGTTTAAAATGAATAAATATTAATTTAAGATTGAGGAAGATAAATAAATAATAAAATTGAGATTATTTACTATTAGAGATGTTGCATTTTATAACAACTATTATTTGCAATAAATGCGTTTTTAAAGTAAGGATAAATAACTGATGAGTTGAAATAATAAATTTAGCATCGCATTTTTAAGAGACATGTTGAAATAATTTTTTTTATTATTATTATCAGAATAATTTCGAACATTAAAACTTTAATCAGGTCTAAACTAATAATACACTATTAATAAACTAAAATGTTTCACGTTTTCTGAAATGCATTTAATTTATAAAAGAAAGCATTATTTTATTTCCTGCCATGCATAAAAATTTATTGATAATAACTTTTCATAAATCTCGAAAAAAAAAATTAAATTCTCACATTCTAGGTTTTTCTTACCTCCCCCCCCCCCTTATTACAGTATTTGCAAGGTAAAAAGTATTCAGGATTTATATTATAACATCTCGTTCAAGTAGGCTATTCCTTACGGTAATATTTCCAGTTTTCCATACTTTCCCTAATCCTAACTTAAAAAAAGAAACAAGAAAGAAAAAAACGCAAATAATTGTTTAATGTTTTAATTTTATTATTAAATATTCTTTATTACTAATTTATTCCTATAAATCATAAAAACAATCTAGTCTTTGCATTAAGTATATAATTCACTTTTTTCTATTTTTAAAGCAATTTTTTTAAGTATGAGTAACTATTCGAAATTCAAAAAAAGGGTGCACACTCCTTCTAATTTCTAGAAATATTTGCGGTATATATCGAGCGATCGCTTATTTTTGAAAGGTGAAAAATTGCTAACTTTTGAAGAAAAAGCTTAGAAATTTATACTCACTCTCTCACTTTACATAACGTATCCTCGCATTCCCGTATCTCTTCTCTGTCTGGTTAAAAATGACCTTGCTTGCAACATAAAAAGGGAAATATCTTGAGGGGTTTGATAAGGTGGGTGAGAAAGACCCTGAAAGGGAGTGGGCAGTCACGTGTTTCGGAAATACGCCGAAACTGCAGGGGGTATTGATGAGGGGTCGCACATTGTCGGGCATTAATCGCCCCAGAAATGTCGGCCGATGTAATTTTCTGAGTAAATATTAACATTTCAAATCTATCAGTTAGTGCGATCTCGTGCCGATACCAGCGTTGGACTACTGGAACAGACTATGATCTATTGACATCATAATAATGTCAGTGGGCGATTACCGGTATTTCGCCGATAATTCGGATAAACGGCCTAATTCATTTCGATATATTTTGCTGTCTGGGGGATATTGTTTACATTAGAACTAATGATGCATTTAAGCCAAGAAACATTATTGGTCCTTATGTTGTGACAAATGTAATTTCTGATGTGCTTCTTTCTGTTAGGGTTTTAGAAGATGAACTGGACAAGCCTTTTACAATAAATATTAATAGAGTAATACCTGTACAGAAACGCCAACAACACTAAGTGTTGCAAAGTCCTCATCCAATTACACCTCTACCCGACAACTAAAATTTACGAAAAAGACATTAATATTTGCATTTAAATATGTATTTTCATAAGTATTAATAGTTAATTTTTTTTTTGTATTTATTTTTAGGTTTATGGGTAGTTGCACCTGACAATGTGATGATGTTATGACAATATTTTGTTCACCTAATATTCTAAGTTCTAGTAAATTTAGCAAAAACATGTTGGTAATATCTGTTCCAGGTTATCTGTCTATTCCTTTTTATTTTTTGGTACCATGTTTCTCATTTATAAATTGACATGATCAAGCTTATTACATAGAAATGTATAATGATTTTGATAGTATATTTTAATTTTTTTTTCTTTTTTTGGAGATCTCCACTTTTTTTTTTCATACAGCAATATATATATATATGCCTAGGTTGATGAATTTTGAGTAATTACTTATGTTAAATATTTTTTGAAGAGTAATTTATTGATGTTGACTTTTTTATTTTAGAGGTTATACATGATGTTGTTTACTGTTGTTGACATTATTTTTATATACATTTTAACTATATATGTTAATGGTAGTGAACAGCTATATAAATATCTTCAATGAGTAAACAAATTATACTAGTACTCTTGATTTATGAGATACTTTGATTGATGAAAACTTGAATAGCTGAAGATGTAAGTTATTCTATAATACTCTTGGACGACCAATTTTACTTAGTATAGTTGCAACTGTTATTTTATATTATTCGAATAATACATTTTTCAGGATATCTCTTGACAGCAAAGTTGTTTGCCTTTTTTTTGGTGAAATATTAATGTGTAATATTTCTTTGATATGAGATCTTTTTAAAGATATACTATGTGGACAATTATTTTTATGGCATGGCACATGTAAATAATTGGAATACTCATTCTAAATGTATATATTTATATTGTATATACTACATTGATGTAACATTTATGTATTCCTTTTCCTTTCTCTTTTTCCTTTTTGATCACCACATTTTATTTTTAGGGCTTGTTAATTGGCTTCAAAATTTTGATTTTCCCATCCTGATGCAAAAGGTCACCTTTTTTACATCTGTCTGGCACATCAAAATTTTATTCGTTGTTGGGGGGTATTGTGAGATGAAATCTCACATTTTTTCCCACCTATTCACCGGTCTGCATCTGTGACGGAGTCGCGGCCGTGCTTTTGTTTTTTTTTTGTTTCTTTTCTTTTTTTCTCCCGTCTCTCTCGCTGACAACCTTAGCGTAGACCTGTAAGTTGGCTTTTCCCCAGTGCCTGCAAATGCGCATCATTCATTATTCTTCCCTTCCTTTTTTTTCTCTCCGTGTTTCATCCGAGGCTGTAAGTGCGCCCATGCTCAGTAGAAACGGGCGCTTGCTATGACTTCAAACAAGTGACGTTTCGCTTCGCGAGCGTATTGGATTGCATTAATTTCGGTTTCGTTTTCTCATTTGTTTTCCGAATACCGGTGGCTTTTAAATTTGATCAATTGTTTTAAACCTATCGCTTAATTACTTTTGCGGGCCCCGTAGCAATGTTTAAATACTTTCTTCCCTAATTTTTTGGGCAGAAAAAGTTCTGACGGGATTGTCGAAACAACGATGTCGATATTTGTTTGTAGTTGTGCCATTTTTTTATCAACGGAGTTTTTTGTTCTTCAGTTAAATATTAGATATTCTCTCGGGAATTTTTTTAATCTAAGTGCTGGTATTTTCAAGAACTATTTATGGGTGATCAAAGAGGAAAATTATTCATCTTCATCTAAAATTATACTTGAATAAAGATTGATTTAGTTACAAGAAAGTGTAGTTCCTGTCTCTCCCTCAACACTGCTTGTTTCAAGTAAGATCGTTTTTGACTTTTCTTCTTTTAAAATGACCTAAAAGAACTAAGTGTAGGGTTATTGTCTCAATTTTAAAAAAAAAAGATTTTTTACAACAAAATAATTCTTAAATACGATCAAGACAATTTGTGAATATTCTAATATTCACGTCACATAAAGATTAAAAAAAAAATCCCTGCCGGCTCGGACCTACAGGCGGAGGTAGATTTCGATGTTAAGTACTAAATTCTCCAACAAAACTTAAATCAAGATTAGAGATAAAACCCAGTTTCTTCACAAAGAGCGAGCTGTAGGGAGCTAAACTTTTTGTGAAAATTGTAATATACACGAATACACACACACATATATATGGAATAGGTTTAAAAAATGGCTACAAAAAATTCAGAGAACCTTAAAGTGTTAAAATATGTTAATATTTCTATAGTCGGGTTTTTATCATGTTTTAATACGTTTCTTCAAACTTACATGGCGTTACATATTCACCTGCTGAGGTCCATTATATTTCCAATATGACGCAATGTACATATTTTTTTAATTCGTCAAACTATTTATTTTGAGTTTTCATGCTGAAATCTTGCTCTAGGAAACTTATGACGTAATATTCAATTTGTTTTCAATTTGTCAAACTATTTAATTTTACACGTGAAAATTTTGCAAAAGAAAAGTAATTGTTGTGGTGACAATTTTATTATTTGTTTTTTTTTTAATTGTTGGCAACTGCTATAACGAAAAACTTTTATTTTTTTCCTGCCATTGTTGTGTAAGAGCTGGTTTTATCAGAATCATGTTAAGATAGTATTCAAAATTTTGAACCCTCCCCATTTCCACCCTCTTGGGCCGATTTCGCCCATTTTCAATCCCCGCCGAGACATTAGCCATCTCAAAGTTGTTGGCGAGTTTGAAGATGATTCGTGCATAATTGCGACTTTTATCGTGCGGACAAAATTTAGTACATACATACATACATATATATATATATATATATATATATATATATATATATATATATATAAACTTTTTAGGTGGGGGTGGTTTTGGGTTCCTGGGGTCCTATAATGAAAAGTTATGAAGGAATTTTTCAAAAGTCGCACCATGGTAACGACTGCAATAGGTAGTATTTCTTACGAAATCTACCTAATTCGTAAAAGGCTCCCGTCCCGAAGGGGTTAAAAAAAAAGCTATTCAGGCATTTTGTCTTATTTTACCAAGGTACAAAATTATAAATAAATTTATCAATATTTAGAAAAATGCATATTATTTCACTTACTTGAAAGCTATTTTCAATATTGACACAATAAATTTAATTATTCTAGGGTAAATATTCTACTTAGAATGATATTGTATTAATAATGATACCTAGTTACTTATTAATACAATATCATTCTAAATAGAATATTTACCCTAAAATAATTAAATTTATTGTGTCAATATTGAAAATAGGTTTCAAGTAAGTGAAATATTATGCATTTGTAAATATTGATAAATTTATTTGTAATTTCGTACCTTGGTAAAATAAGACAAAATGCCTGAATAGGTTTTTTTTTTCAATTGCTATCTAAAAGTGGTTCTTGCAAATGACTATTAAAGTATTAACAATAACAATGAAATTTTGTTTTTTAACATAATCTTATCATTAGAGGCTCCTAGCTTCCGCCTCATAATAAATGTTTATATAGTAACCACTTCAAGTAAATTCTAAATAGAATATTTACCCTAGAATAATAAAGTTTATTGTGTCAATCTGAAAATAGCTTTCAAGTGTTTGAAATATATGCATTTGTAAACATTGATGAATTCATTTGTAATTTTGTACCTTGGTAAAAGAAGACAAAATGCCGCAATAGCTTTTTTTATGCTATCTAAAAGTATTTCTCGCAAATGTCTTTAGATGCACAACTTCCCTTGTTGATAAGTACACTGGTGTCCAAAATTAAGGACCGATCACAAAATGCTAATTTTCAAGTACGCGAATACTCAAAAGGAAATAATATCTCTGCACCACAGCTAGCCCATATAACATCTCATTCATGTCACACATGGTCACAAGTGTCACAGTCACTACGGTGAAGCAAAAAAAACAGGAAATTCCATACATCTCATTATGATTCTCAAACGATCATTATATGTGACTCCACTGAGACGTCACTGTGACTGCTCCTTTGTGACGAATTACCATGTGACTTTACAATGTAGTTACATTGTGACTCTCATGTGACTGTCATCTGCAGACTCAATTTCAAAGTCATCGTGAACGCTGCATTGTGATAAGTTACATTAAAGTCACATTATGACTTTCAGGTGACAGGGTACCTACTGTGAAGTCACCATTGTGCTCTTTTGTAAAAAGTGACCATGTGACTATAATGTGATATTATTTGGTGACTTATCCTAATGCAACGTTCACGATGACTTTGAAATTGAGTCTAAAAATGACAGTCACATGAGAGTCACAATGTAACTAAATTGTAAAGTCACCTGGTGACTCGTCACAAAGCAGCAGTCACATTGACGTCTCGGTGGAGTCACATATAGTGATCATTTGAGACTCATAATGAGACGTGTGGAATTTCCTATTTTTTTCTTCACTGTAGTGACTGAGACACTTGTGACCATGTGTAACGTGAATGAGATGCTATATGGACTATCTGTGCTGTAGGGATAGTAATTATTTGAATTATATTATTTCCTTTTGAGTATTCGCTTACTTAAAAATTAGCATTTTGTGACTGGTCCTTAATTTTGGACATCAGTGTATTTACTTGTGTGTCCTAGTAAAAGTGAATCAGTTTTATTTATTAAACAAGCGAAGATAAAAAATGTAAATTTTAAAGTAATTTCTCCTATTCATTTCGTCCCACACTGTATCACTTAAAATAGTATGATTTTGTTTTGTGATTCTTAGCCAGATGGCAATGTTTTGAGGATTTTTGCCATATCAACAGGTGATTTGCTTTAACTGTGCATTAATTCTTATAAAATTATTTTATGTTCCTTAACATATTACATAAATTTTTAAGTTATATACTTAAATTTTGCTCTTTCACTTGTTAAATTCATGATTTTTGCATTTAATACCAGTTCACAACCTTGTAAAAGATTATTTAATTTGTTTTGTTTTGGTCTGCATATTTTTAGATAAATAAACCAATGGTGAATTTTATTTACTCTCTTGTTACTTTGTGAAAAGATTAAACAACTGCTTTTTGATAGTTAAATTATAGTACTTTTTAATAGAATATTTATCCTAGATTAATCAGGTTTTTACTTTGTCAGTAGTGAAAATATGTGACAAGTAAGCTAGGT
Organism: Maratus speciosus; assembly: GCA_963932465.1. Lineage (NCBI taxonomy): Eukaryota > Metazoa > Arthropoda > Arachnida > Araneae > Salticidae > Maratus > Maratus speciosus. The sequence goes on along the minus strand of OZ010794.1, from coordinate 559,305,160 downwards.
ATTAAAACGACTGACTTTTGATAGTTAAATGATACCTAGTACTTATTAATGCAATATTATTCTAAATACAATATTTACCCTAGAATAATCAAGTTTATTGTGTCAATATGAAAACAGCTTTCAAGTAAGTGAAATATATGCATTTGTAAACATTGATGAATTCATTTGTAATTTTGTACCTTGGTAAAAGAAGACAAAATGCCGCAATAGCTTTTTTTTTTGTTGTTGTTGCTATCTAAAAGTGTTTCTCGCAAGTCACTATTAAAACATTGATGATGAAATTTTGTGTCTTATGTAACATAACCTTATCCGATAGGAAAGTTTCAGCTTGATCCAGCTAGTAGAAACTGAGATATCAAATCAGTATGTATAGTTGTAAATCTGTGGTACAATTTAAAAAATTATAATGTATAAAAACAATTTATATGTGCAATGTTATCGCAAAAAAAATCGGTGTGGAGGGGGGGGGGGGGCAAAATTGAAGTCTGCCCCGGGCACCAAATGAGCTTAGTCGGGCCCTGACACTGGCAAGGGATTTGGTAAATACCCCAGTTATCTAGGCGATCAACGGGGTGTTTGAGATTTGAAAAAGTGATTTTATTAACAGGAGAAAAAATAACATTAAAACCAAACCTTCTTAAGATTTTAGCAACTTGCTGACTGATTTTAGGAAAAAATGGTAACACAACTGAAGTATTAGAGTTGGAATTTGAATGCTTTTTAGAATGGACGGGTTTCGTCAATTTCTTATAAATAGAATCAATAATATTAGAGGAATAACCACGATCAACAGCAATAGCTTTGAGGTAATTAAGTTAAGCACTAAATAACTGAGGAGTGGAACAAATATTGGTAGCCCGAAAAACAAAAGTATTGAAAGCAGCGAATTTCTGGTTAGGGGGATGAGAAGAATGCCTGTGAGGTGGGAGACTGACAGCAAAAGGTTTGCGAAAGACGATAGCCTAAAAGCCATTTTCAAAACGAATAACAAGGACATCGAGGAAAGAAAGACAGTTATTGGTCTCAATTTCAGAGTAAATTGAATGCAGGGATCAATGGAATTCATAATAGAGAGAATATGATGAATATCCGAATTTATTTCAATCAGGACATAAACATCATCAACATAACGAACATAGAACGGAAATTTTAAAATTTCAAAAAGTTTGACCTCAAAATAGTGCATATAAATATCGCATAAAATTGGACTAAGAGGATTACCCATAGCCAAACCATCAATCATGCGGAAGAAATTGCCATTGAAAACAAAAGTATTTTGCGACAAGCAAGCGCGAGTGAGAAGGATAAGTTCCTCGATTTCAAAATAAGAGAAATGGAATTCACAAAGCCTCTTCTTGAGGCAATCTAAAGCCCCCTCAACCGGAACGTTTGTAAATAATGATTTAACATCAAAAGAAACCATCATGTGACCCTGCGGCTTAAAATTATGAAGTTTTTTAACAAAATCAAAAGAATTCTTAACAGTGAAACAGTTACTGCTCAAAAGTGGGGAAAAACAGAAACTAAATATTTGACAAGCTTAGAAGAAGCTGTACCGATACTAAAGACAATAGGTCTAAAAGGAATGTCAGGTTTATGGACCTTAGGTAAAGCATAAAACCTGGCACAGTGCGCAATAGATGGAATAAGAGACTTCTTAAAGTGCCAAATATTTAGTTTCTGTTTTTCCCCCACTTTTGAGCAGTAACTGTTTCACTGTCAAGAATGCTTTTGATTTTGTTAAAAAACTTCATAATTTTAAGCCGCAGGGTCACATGATGGTTTCTTTTGATGTTAAATCATAATTTACAAACGTTCCTATTGAGGGGGCTTTAGATTGCCTCAAGAAGAGGCTTTGTGAATTCCATTTCTCTTATTTTGAAATCGAGGAACTTATCCTTCTCACTCGCGCTTGCTTGTCGCAAAATACTTTTGTTTTCAATGGTAATTTCTTCCGCATGATTGATGGTTTGCCTATGGGTAATCCTCTTAGTCCAATTTTATGCGAAATTTATATGCACTATTTTGAGGTCAAACTTTTTGAAATTTTAAAATTTCCGTTCTATGTTCGTTATGTTGATGATGTTTATGTCCTGGTTGAAATAAATTCGGATATTAATCATATTCTCTCTGTTATGAATTCCATTGATCCCTGCATTCAATTTACCTCTGAAATTGAGACCAATAACAGTCTTTCTTTCCTCGATATCCTTGTTATTCGTTGTGAAAATGGCTTTCAGACTACCGTCTTTCGTAAACCTTTTGCTGTCAGTCTCCCACCTCACAGGCATTCTTCTCATCCCCCTAACCAGAAATTCGCTGCTTTCAATACTTTTGTTTTTCGGGCTACCAATATTTGTTCTACTCCTCAGTTACTTAGTGCTGAACTTAATTACCTCAAAGCTATTGCTGTTGATCGGGGTTATTCCTCTAATATTATTGATTCTATTTATAAGAAATTGACGAAACCCGTCCATTCTGAAAATCATTCTAATTCCAACTGTAATACTTCAGCTGTGTTACCATTTTTCCCTAAAATCAGTCAGCAAGTTGCTAAAATCTTAAGAGGGTTTGATTTTAATGTTATTTTTTCTCCTGTTAATAAAATCACTTTTTCAAATCTCAAACACCCCGTTGATCGCCTAGATAACTGGGGTATTTACCAAATCTCTTGCCAGTATGGCTTTTCTTATATTGGCCAGGCTAAACGTGCTCTTAGATTTCGTTTAAAAGAGCATGAAGGTTATGTTAAAAATCAGGAGCTCAAACGTTCTTCTATTGCTCAACATTCTTGGTCTTCTCAACATAGGTTCAATTTTTCCTCAGCCACCATTATCCAAAAATGTTCTTCTAACCTTGATCTTGATTTTTGGGAAGCTTACCACATCATTAAAAATTCTCACTCTTTAGTCAATGACTTATCTAGTACTCCAGATTTTCCAAGTATTTGGAAAGCATTAATTTAATTTCCTCTTTTTTGGTTTCTTTCTCTCTCCTTCTCCGGTAGATGTCGCTACTTGCCCACCCAGTCGTTTCCACTGCTTCTCTCTCATTGGTTGTTTCTGGCCATTTCGCTACCCGCATAAGGTATATAAGGCAGCGCGTCTCTGCAAAGCGATATAAGTAAGCGTCCTATCTTAAATGGGAGAGGTAACCGCAAGATTAAAGGCGGGGTCACGTCAGTCAAGGTCATACGCCACCCAGCGGACGGAGTGAACTACAAGAGGATTATTAACTTCTCCCCCCTTTGTGGATGATCTATAAGTTCGATATCTATGAAATAACTATGCTCACGCGCAGCCGTGATTTTATTCGTTTGTCGTCTGCAGTACTTAATTGTTGGAAGTATAGATATAATTCGATTTATTTATTCGCCATAATTTATTTTATTAATTGAAGTTAGTTATTTAAACAAAATCAGTTCTTTTAAGAACTTATATTATTTTGGAAAATGCCACGTTGGCGTTCTAATTATTGCAGTTTTCAAAACTGCAAAAATAACTCTCTATCTGAGAGAACAATGTCAGCGATTTTAATACGTTCTATTTGAATTATGTTTTTGTAATGCAATGAACAAGGGCATATAAAAATTAGTTAATGTATGTTAAGATAGAATTTTACAGCAGCGTTTTTAATTCAATTCCTGATAAGATAAAGTTATAAAAATTACATAAACATGTGTATTTCCAATGAGAATTAAACGTTTTATTACGCTTAGAGTTTAAGTATAAATTATTTAATTAATTTTAAGGCATATTTTTTATTTACCGGGCCCAGGCGATAAATTACCATATATTCTCTTGATCGAATTGTATTTATAATATTTAAAATAGAAGCATTTCATTCATTCCATTTAAAACGCATTTAATTTTACATTAGGATCCACTTTAATTTAAAATGCAAGCAGTAATTCTTGTACTATTAAACAAGCAATAATTGATTATTTATAGTTTTAAATACTTTGAGAATTTTAGACAACTGCTTTAAAAAAAATTCCTAAAATCGACAAATTACTTTTTTTTTAAATCTAGAAATATGTCGGTCATTGTGTCATATCCGGGAAAAATAGTTTTCATGGGATACCTGCACTTCGCACAGGTGAATAGCATTGCAGAAAGCATACTAAGTATAGAAGAAACTTCAAAAATTGGAATAAAATATTTACAAATAGTACGTGGTATACTCAATTAAACATTTATTATCTTACACCGGTTCTTCGCAGGGGTAAAATGGATAACTTTCCGTAATCGGGCCGATAGCTATGATTGGCGTCAAATGAGAAAACAGTATACAATTGTAACTGTATAAAAGTTAAATAATGGTTAGAAAATGAAAGTAACTTTTATCGAAATAACCCAACTGCGGAACATTCTCCAAATTTGAAAAAGGCTTATGAAGCACACAAAAACTGCCAATAACTGAAAACTATAGACTAATAATAAGCTCGACGTAGCAGTTGTTGGTCGGTAGCCAATAATTTCAAATTTCCCTTTTAATTTTGTCCGGTTTCATTTTTTTTTTCAATCTGGCTCCGCAAAAGAGTCGGAATAAGTAGTAGAAAAAAGGGCTGCGGACGGAGATGGGCCAATTGAACGCATTAAAATCACTGACATTTAATAATATATATTAAATAATATTTTAACTTTTTTATAAAAAAAATTATAGCGCTGAAAATCACATTTAAGATGCTTAAAGGTTTTAAATATTTCTCTTTTGCAATTTCCCAACCAGCTGGTATATTTTAGAAATCGTAGTTTGTTACATAACTTACTCAATTGTTGTACTTGTATATACAGTTGTAACAACCATAAAGAATGTTTAAGGATTTATCAGCTTCGTTTAGATAACGTAAAATTAATTTGCTAATTTATAATCAAGTTGTAAAAATACTAAAATGTTGTATTGTTACTAGAAACACATCCATGTACATAATTTTTATTTTTCTAGCATATCTGGGAGGGAAAAATCGATTAAAATTTTTTATCCTTTCATATATATGAACAGGGTTAGATTAAATAAACAGCGTAAAAAAGTACTTTTATGTTAGCCAGCCGGCCGCAGTTCATAAACCGTCAAATATTTTCCCCATCACCAGCGTTTATGTTGCATTCATTTCATTCAAAATATAAAATCCTCATTTTAAAAACATACTCGTCATTTGAAAAGCATAACTTTATTTAAAATACATACATACTGGTATATTACATCAATTTAAACACATGCTTTTCGCTCATTATAAATAAAATACATTTTTTTTTCTAATAAATAATAACATAAACCCAAGGTGGGCAAGTTTCTTCCAATGTGGAACTAAACCATGAAATTAAAAGTTACGCCTATAACTTTTATTAACAAAAATGGTTTTCTTTAGCCTGAATAGCTTGCATAAAATTCAGGTCTATTTGAAGATATCTATAATTTAAGAGTTATAGGCAGAAAAGCAGACAAAGCCATTTTAGAGAATACCTGTTAAAATTTTAATCGTGAATTTCAAATATTTACTCACTCATGGAAGAACCTTGTTTACCAGATTTATTGCAAAATATTTTTGTTACAGCTTGTTTTCATAAAAATATATGTATTTAAAAAATAGTTGCAATGTCAGTTTAGTTTCGGGGTAAAAGGGAATACTGCTTATGTAGCATTAGTGCTTTTTCTCCCGAAGTTAAAATGACATTGCGATTTTTTTTAATGCACATATTTTCATCAAAACAAACTGTAACAAAAATATTTTGCAATAAATCTGGTAAACAAGGTTCATCTTCCATGAGTGAGTAAATATTTGAAATTCATGATTAAAATTTTAACAGGTATTCTCTAAAATAGCTTTGTCTGCTTTTCCGCCTATAAGTCTTAAATTGTAAATATCTTCAAATAGACCTGCGCACGAGATGCGCAGATGGTAGGTATTCTGTCATATATGACATCATACAAAAAACCCGCGTATTTGCGTTATTCACTCCATCCACAAGATGGCGCAGCTGTGTCATTTTACGGCAGATTCCAGCATTAACTTTGTACGCTTACTTATAGCGCTTTGCGTCTCTGTCTATCATTTTGCTCAGCCTTGCTTTTTCTAGCACGCTGTTCTTTTTTCCCTATCTTGCACTGAAGAAGAATCTCGCTGTAGATTCGAAACAGCTGTTTGCTGCTTATTCACGCATTATTTGTGCATTTTAAACGTTGGTTTACTGCTTTTTAATATTCCTGTACAAAGGCTTTAATTGCTATTTTCAAAATATCGTCTGCATCCTTCATTTATATTCTAAAGCTTACCATCAGACCATTCAGTGCCCTCAGTCTTATCTAATATGTAAATTGCGAATGAAATTTTTTATATAAAAAAATTATACGATCAATCAAAGAAATTTGTTTACTGGAAATGATTTTTAATTTAGTAAAATATCGAGCATTTAAGAGTAAATTTAGGTTTGGAACAGTATTGAAAATGTCATTATATATATATAGGATGTAAAAAAAGAAAAATGCATTTTTAATGTTTGCTTCTTTCTTCTATTTAATAAATGTTTTTGAGTTAAAAGATTTGTGTATTCATTTTAACGGAGACTCTCGAATACTGAACACATCTATTTAACAAACCATAATGTTGGGTTGGATATTTTGCAGACACAGGATTTTATTAAAGCATGAGCAAACCGGGCGATGTCTCTGCCCCCATACTCCTTTGATTTTAGAGTCTTCAAATTTTGTATCCAATTTTTGTAAAGCTGTATTTACAACCTCTTTCAACTTCGTAGTGATTATAATCAATATTTTGAACTTTTATGTTAGAATAATATTAAAAACAAAATATGTATTCATCTAAATTGCAGAAAAATCTCTCAATAGCACTTCGGGAATGCTGAATTTGTCCGTTATTCATGGCGTTGAAACATACCCCCAGAAGAGAGTGGTAGTAATTTCAGAATTTCAAACTTCAAAGAATATTTTTTTTCTAAATGTTGAGATATGCTCCCTTTTTGTCAAATCAAATGAATATTTGCATACTTCTTTAATATTTACAAAGCATGTATTTGTGCAGCTCTATGGTCTTACAGCAGAGTTGGGCAAATTTGTAATCTCAGTTATCCGCAATGAAATTACAAGTTAATTGCATGTAATTGATGATAGTTACACACATCCAAACGCAAAAATTTCGTCAAATAATGGGATAAGGGCTACAGTTCTAGAAGAATTTTTTATGGCATGTAATTTTAACTATAATTAATTACATGCAAGGAAAATGTAATTACATTGCAGATAATTGCAGTTATAAATTTGCAAATATTTACAAAGCATCTCTCTCTCTTTTCTGTATTTTGAGTATAAATAAAATTTGCAAATCTTAAGAGAAACTGATATCAACATTATATTTCATATAATCTCTCTATTCTAAAAAAAAGTAACTCCCGCTGTCACCGCCGCCGCCGCCGCCGCCGCCGGTTTTGAATTTTTTGTGACCGGAGGACTTTCTTCGTTAATATTAAGAAAAATAATGCATACAAAAATATGAAAATTGGTAGTATTATACAGAAATGTTTGATAAACACGCTGATGTAGACAGTTTTCAAATCGAAGAATTATTTTAAGAGATATTTAATGCTAAAGTTGGACAAAATCGTTCCATTAAAAAAGTTTTATAGGAGCAAAAACTATATATCGGAATTTAATACTTTTTAGATCATTTTATACGTTATAATTTCCCGGTGTGCAGAATTAATTTATTTTTTTAATTTGACTCATTTTTCGAGGTTTCATTTCTATTTTAAATTCAAATTTTCAGCATTTCGAGAGATATTTTTTTACTTATTTCAGAAAATTGTACTAATTTAACCTGTTGCCAAACTGTATAAACAACGGAAACAATAATGTTTGCTTCAAATTAAAAATTTATTTACACGTGACTATTATAAACAGAAAAGAAAAACTTTCAAATTAGAATTAAATAATTACGTATAAAAAGCAGGAACTTATTGAAAATTACTTCATCTGTAATTACACGTGAATTTTAACAGAGAAAGGTTGGTTGGTTGATTTTGTGACGGCCGATTATCTACACTAGGGATATAGGTCCGAGGGGGAGTGCCCTTCGTGGGGGTCTTTCTAAGGGAACCTAACCCGTATTAACGCATGGCAATCCATGGTTCGAAGAAAACCACGAAAACTCCAAACGATTAGGCCGACGGGCGCGATTGGGATCGAACCCAGCACTTCCCGTCTACCAGTTTCGAGAGCAGAACCTCTCAGCCACTGGTGGGGCCTTAACAGAGAAAGGATAATGTAAAGTAATAAATTCATTAACATGCGTTAGAAGTTTTAAATAGGAGAAATTACATCACATTTACGTCACATTACACTTATTACGTAAAATGAACAAAAAATAATATTGCAAAATAGTAGTTTAAATTTAAAAATAGCGCGAGACATTTACTTGATATTTTGAGATGAACTTTTCAACTATTTTTTTTTTTTTTTTTTGGACAGCGCAAATAATATTTCATTTCTAATAAAAGCATTTTCACGTGAATATTAAAAAGGGAAAGAAAAGTTTGGTGAAAATTACGTCAGATTAAAACGATATATTTAAAATGTTTTATTTAAAAGGACTTTCTTTTCGCTCTGTTAAAAAATACCGGGAGACAAAGATTCTGTTTACTTAACTCCTTTTATATTAGATGATTTTGAAATGCCATTGTATCTTTTAACAGCAGCTGATTTTTCCGTAAAATTCCCCAATCAAACAGAAATGAATAGAAACCCGTTTATAGGGAGATCGCCTTTGTTTTTTTAATTATAATTCAATCTTCCAAAAAAATTCAATTAAAGCCGATCAAATTAGCGTGCTTTTAGAGACTGCAGTGTCTGATCGGGGGGTTGGCGAGCGTAGCTCGTAGGGGGCCGAGCCCCCTAGTCATATAAAGGTAAATAAACCGCATTGTTTCTTTTTTCTCTACAACAATGAAAATTATCCGATTGCCACCATTTTGAAGAAATTTCATAAAAATTTAAAATATAAAAATGGGAATATTTTAAAAATTAGCTAGCGCGGCACATCTACAAATGAATGGCTTTCATTTAAAAAAAGTAATTAGGAAAAATTGGTCCCGTATAAAGCTCAGGGCAAATGACAAAAAAAAAAAAAAAAAAAAAAAAAAAAAGTCTCGTCTTTTAAATATATAAAATCTCTTTTAAATTTTAATTGGTATAAAATTACTTCATATGTAATTATGACACTTTATTGACTTCTTTGAATTAGTAAAGTAATGTGAATAACAAATATATAACTATATCTGTGTATATCACAGCAACCGCATAAAAAGAAAAAGAAAAATATATGTGAGAATAAAAAGAATTTTTAGACATTAAGCGGAATTTTTGTTATTGTTTGTTTCTTTTTATTAAAAGGAAACAAATTTCCGTTTATTCTATTTTACAAAGTTTTTTGTTATTTTAAATATATTATTGGTATGTATTTCAGGTAAAATTTTCTGAAAAGTTCAAATATACAAAAATTGTTGCTCTATCTTTAATACTCTCAAAAATAACATATATTGTGCATTAAAAAAAACACATTTTTAAAGTAATTATCTTTAACTTCACGGGAGTGTATGGAATCTTTTACATATCAACGGGCACCTGTTCTAATGGTTACTAATTGAGTTTGTTGTACTTGGGTCCTAAGGAAGGTAGAACCGAAAAACACGCCCCTGTCTTAATATATCACTATAACTTGACAGTCAAACAATTTTTTTTTTCAATCTGATTGGATGCAAAATGCCATTAGGTACCGCCTTTCCCTGTCGGTCATAGCTAGAAGTAAAATCTTGAAAAAGGATTTCGAAAAGCTATTGTTCAGGGACAGGACCCTTAACAGTGTTTTCAGTTTAAGGGGCTTCCGATTTGAAAGCAACTTTATGCCCAGTCGATGGATGATTGTCTTATTTTAAGTGAGCCATTGGGGATAAAAGGTCTAACTGTAGTTTTTAAAAAGCTACTATAAAATTTTAATAAAATAAAGATATAAATGAAAAAATTACTTTTAAAGAAAAGTGGTATATTAAAGTTAAATGGTAAGAATCTTACTGGTTAAGAAAAAATAAAATAAAAGGAATAAAAGTTAAGATTAAGAATAAAAGATATGTTAAGCACAGTTAAGAAAGATACATTGACAAGCTGTCGGACAAGGCAGAAGGGAAGTCGGCAATGGGTGGGACAGATGTTATGTCACAGGAAATCAAACCAAAGGCACTTTTCAGAGTCCATACATTTTCTTTTTTTTTCTTTTGTTACTAGGTAACAGTAAATTGATCATATGATCGTAAATGCTAGATATTAGCAATAATTTTTTTTTTTTTTAATAAGAAAGTTAAGATAATGAGAGAAGTATAGAAAAGAAATAAAATGAAATTTTGGCAGTGGTGGAGAACTCAAGGTCCCTCAATATCCATTATTATTTAATCATCGGAATCTCATGATTAAAAAGACGAAAATCTCTATTAAATTTTTAGTGGTAGCAAAAAAGCGTAAAAGTTGGAAGGTATGCCAATGACATTCGACTACTGTGTAGACAGCATAATACAATGAACGAAAAAAAGAAAAGACTAGAAAACAGAAATTCTGCTTTTTCAGAATTTAGTGTCGTCCCCCCCCCCCTTCCCGATGAAAAAAAAAAAATATATATATGTATATAAATAGAGATAGTTCAGTTTTAAGACTTAAAACACACGCTTTTATTTTACATAAAATGACGTCATCCACATCCTCTGAAGAATTCCTTATTTACGATCCCGTCTTAAACAACATCTCCAGTAAAATATGCATAGGACGTGACTATCGCTGAATAATACACAAATCCAAAAAAGAGATGTCGTCATTCAAGAAACTTGACAAAAGAAAAAAAAAATGTTATCTCATGATTTATATGCATTCATTTGTTTGCAATATTAATATAGATACTTAAAATTAAATTAAATTTATAATAGCTGCATGTTTTATCAGAAATCATTCATTTAATTTTTAATTACATTTTTTTTTTTTCAGTTTTTATGAGAAAATGACAGCAAAAAGATATAATTGCTATTTTCCAACTATTTTTCCTTTACTTTTTACAGAAATGGAGTAGTTGAATTGCCAAAAAATAAACAAATGGCGCTAAAAACTACAAAAAAATTAATATCAAAAATAAATGGAGATGCAGTTTTCAAACAAATTACATTTAAAAGTACTTTTTTCCCAATACGATGGTATAAAAATTGAAAATGTGCGATGCTTTGAAGTTTAAAAGATTGCAGTAGAGTATTTAACAGTACAATGATACATCTGCTTTGTTTTGCGGCTGGCTTATACAACGGAACGTTATTTGTTTGAGACGACATTTTAATTGCTGGGAGAAAGAAACAGCATACTGGAGGCTCATAAAGTGACAGCTTCCGTATTTTGATAGTGACAAAAAAAAAAAAAAAAAAAAAAATGAAAAAACGTGTTTCTATAACACATTAACAGTAAATAATATATTTTGTAAAAGTTTAGTTTAAGCAAGCCTAAACATGCATGCGTGTAATGTTTGGGCTTGTAAAAAGTGTTCCAACCAAAACAAAAGTTCATTATAGAAGCTATGTCTATAAACCCCAAGCTTTTCTTTAACATTGATTTATTTTTTTCCATAATTTATATATTGCTAATTAATCACTGAAAATTGAAAAGAATGTATGACAAACCACTAAGCGAAAATATTAATTATATATTTAAATAATAATATTAATTAATATCAATTATATATATTTAAATAAATATTTTAATTCATATAATTATATATATAGTATTTAAATTAAATATCAATATTAATTATATATTTAAATAATAATAATAAAAAAAAGAAGAAAATCTTTAGTTATGGTAATCTTCAACTACGTTATAATTACAGAAGAACCAGTTATTGGAAAAAAGAATGCTAGTAAATTAATATACATTTTTATATATAAAGGATAATGCTTAATTTTAAAAGGTAAAAATAAATTAATTCTGCTAGTTTGATATTTATCAGTTACTAAAATTCTAACATAAAAATATTTTTAATGAAAGTTTAGGAGTTATCGAATTTTAATAAATGTTCATTTAATTATTAAAAATAGCTTATTTGAATTAAAAAAATTTAATTATTGAAATTTATTTAGAATTAAATTAAATTTTATCTAATAAAAATCAATGCAAAAACCCTTGACGAGTTAAAAGTTTCTGACGCAGCACTTTATCTTATGCTCTAAGAATTTTAAATATGGAACTTAAAAATACTGATATCAAATTGTGAGTGACGTTATGCTATTTCTTAAAAAATATGTTTGTATTTATTTCATCATTTTATTTTTGTTTTATTTATAATCGCATGTGCAAAAGTTATGTTCAACATGAAAAGCTGCATAAAATTTTATTCGCTGTTGCTTTATCATTTACATCTCTCATAAATTCAAAATATCAGTTTTAAAAGATATGATATAAAATTTAAGTGACGCCTTGATGTGACTTTAAAAGGTTTGTTTTAAAATTCAATTTAAATTATTTTTGACTTGGTTAAAATATTTTTTTACATCTACACAATACTTTTAATTTTCCAATTCACTGTTAAATATATCACTTTCATTGAATCTATACTATGCATTGAAATGTATTTATTTCAATAAATTGATTTATCTTTTGTGTCACGCTATTCAAAATTGTGAGTAAGATTTATGTAAATGGTTTATTTGCGTCAAACTATCCTTTTTCATACATTTCATGTAGTTTGGACACAATGACGCAAAGAAACCATTTACATAAATATTACTCACAATTTTGAATAGCGTGACACAAAAGATAAATCAATTTATTGAAATAAATACATTTCAATGCATAGTATAGATTCAATGAAAGTGATATATTTAACAGTGAATTGGAAAATTAAAAGTATTGTGTAGATGTAAAAAAATATTTTAACCAAGTCAAAAATAATTTAAATTGAATTTTAAAACAAACCTTTTAAAGTCACATCAAGGCGTCACTTAAATTTTATATCATATCTTTTAAAACTGATATTTTGAATTTATGAGAGATGTAAATGATAAAGCAACAGCGAATAAAATTTTATGCAGCTTTTCATGTTGAACATAGCTTTTGCACATGCGATTATAAATAAAACAAAAATAAAATGATGAAATAAATACAAACATATTTTTTAAGAAATAGCATAACGTCACTCAAAATTTGATATCAGTATTTTTAAGTTCCATATTTAAAATTCTTAGAGCATAAGATAAAGTGCTGCGTCAGAAACTTTTAACTCGTCAAGGGTTTTTGCATTGATATCATTACTTTTTTGAGGTTAGTGATAAAATGATTAAAAAAAAGATACTTATGGAATTTAATGCAGATTTAATTTTACTATTTTATTACAATTTTCCTTATAGCAGTTTGTATATAAAAACAAGTGGGTAAGTATAATCGCAGATCGCACAGAGGGTTTCATTTGATATTCCTTTAAAAACACTTTATCCTTAAATTAATAAATCCAAAATGTTAATTTATAATTATTAAATCCTTACATAGATGGTGCACCAATAGTTCCAATTATCATGGGGCAGGGAACGCATTCTTTTAAACAAACCACCTTCCAATTGAAGTCATCAAAAACCAAGTTGAATAAGCCAGACCCCGTTGTGTTGTTTGACAAACAGCAGTCTCATGTCCCCTCCTTCCCCCCTTTTTCAAAATTTTTCAGACCAGTACCTAAGAATGGAACCGAAATAATTTTTTCTCTTCAGAAATTACGATAAAAAAATAGTATGCAGTACTCATAAATTTACTTTAATGCTATATAGGGTGATTATTAAGTTAATTATAACGTTTGGAATCTGTTGCATTGATGTCCGAAAGGTAGTTTCTGAGTTATGGAAGCTGGACCCACATAAGGCGCCATAGAGGGGCGAAGCCCGCTAGTGTCTATCATAATTATATCTGCCATGTGGACTAATTGCGATATTTAATCAAAATAGTCCCCCCCCCCTCCTCATCCCCGGAAATATAACAAATACAAAATGTGTCTTTATAAACCTATCGTCAAATAGGTTTTTATTTCTTTTTCCCTAAAAAAAAGAAACATGATTTTTATATCCGTAACGTAAATAGCGGACGAAGCCCGCTAGTTCCTATCATAATATATATTTTTAATAATTTTATATAGTCTATAATAAAAATCAGACTTAAAATAGTCTAGTTCCATGAGTACTTGTAGTGTCAGTTACATGCTACGATTTTTGGATACCAGTATTTTAGAACAGGAAAATGTGACTTATTTTATCGGAGATATCTCATTAATTGAATAAGGTGAAGCAAACTTTTTGAGAAAAAGGTGGCCAACAAGCATGGCAGTTATCAGCTATGTGACTTTGTGCTAAAGTCCATTAATTTGATCTGCTTTAAAAAGATTACGGAAGATTGAATTATAGTAGAACCTGGATTAACCGAGCTTCGATTAATCGAGGTTTCTGTTAACCGAGCCGATAACAAAGTCTGATTTTTTTTCCTTTTGAATGAGCCTTAAAAATAACCACACTCTTTAGCTCACTGTCCGTGCTATACAGGCCCTTCTGCCCCCAAAAGCACTCAACTCCAAAGAAACATTGGACCCTGAGAAGTCAATAGCGAACAATGCTTTATTTCCAGTGGCTGTGTGAACTTTCGTAAATTTTTCAATTTGCATTTTACAATTTACTACTGATAGTTGATTTTCTTTTTAAATTTGTTCAGCTGTGAAACAGAACTTTACATATATTTATTTTTATTATTTAAAAAACGTTCTATATATTATTTTAAAAGAGATGTTAAATTCGCAAGCACGGCGAGTTTTTACACACAGTTTCTATTAACCGAGATTTCCGATTCCGATTTACTAACAGTCCCAATTAGCTCGGATAATCGAGGCTGCTCTGTATAATTAAAAAATCAATGGCGATCTTACTGTGAACGGGTTTCTCTTTTACTGAGGGATTTCAAGACCGAATCAGCTGGTGTTAGTTGCTGTTTCCGTGCTTGATTAAATAAGATTAGTTAAACATTTGAAAATTACCAAATATAAAAGGAACTAAGTCAACAGAGTCTTTGCTTTATGGTATTTTTTAACAACGCTATAAGAAAATGATTTTAAATAAGAGATTTTAAATGTAACGTTTTAAATCTGACATAATTTTCTCCAAAATTTCCTTTCTCTTTGTAACATTCAACTGAAAATATTTTTATTATTAGAAAGATAATATTATTATTTGCGCTACCTTAAAATTGGCAGCTATAGTTAAAAATATCATCTCGAAATTTGAAATAAATCTCTCATATAAATATATTTTTTAATTTAAACTGTTTTGCAATATTATTATTTGGCCACTTTGGCCAATATGACGTAATTTCCTCCATTTACGACTTTTAACACATATCAATGAATTTATTATTTAAAAATTTTCTTTTTCTTTTAATATTCACGTGTAAATATAATTTTTATGACGTAATTTTCAATGTTTTCCTGCTTTTAATGCGTAATCATTTAATTCTAATTTGAAAATAATTGATTATTTTATAATTTTCTTTCATTTTAAGTAAGCATGTGTAAAAACAATTTTTATGACGTGATGTTTAATATTTTCCTGCTTTTAACACGTTATCATTTAATTCTAATTTAAAAGGATTTTTTTCTGTTTATAATAGTCACGTGTGAATAAATTTTTAATTTAAAGGATATATTATTCTTTGCGCTGTTTTAACAATTGGCAACAATTTAAAATAACCTTTTCTAAAATATGTAAAAAATATCTCTGGAAATTCTGAAAATTTTAATTTAAAATTGAAATAAACCGTCAAAAAATTAGGCAAGTTAAAAATAATAAATGCACTCTGCAAACTTCGCGTTTCTATTGAATGATTAAAATGAATGAAACTGATTAAATTCCCATGTATATTTTTTTTTCCTATGAGACTTTTTTAATGAGACAATTTTATCCAGATTTAATATTAAATATCTCTTAAAATAATTCTTCGATTTAAAAACAGTCTACTTCAACGTTTTTATCAAACATTTCTGTATAATACTACCCATTTTAATATTTTTGTATGCAGTAATTTTCTTAATATTTGCGAAATAGACCTCTAGTCACAAAAGATTCTTTCAAAGCGGTGAAGAGCGTTAGTTTTTCCCTTTTTTTTTCCGAATAAGAGACAAAATGTAGTACGCAATTGCGTCAAAAGATGGCGACACCAGAATTCTGATATGCTTATTATGTAAAACTTCACTGTTATTTATAAATAAAACATTTCAACTAAATTATTTATTATAAAATAATTATTACATCACAATAGTTTTTATGCAAGGAAAATAATAATTATAATAATAATAATATTATGGATGTCAGTGATTATATATTGATTGACCGTCATAATAATAAAAAATGATATTATAAAAAGAAGAGCTGAAATGAATTATTTTTTTACGTTTCTGATCGTGTGATTTATATTAAAATAATAATTATTAATGTATATTTTTTGTAAAGTGATTGAAATTAAATATATTTATAAAATTTATATTAATATTTTTATTGTTGAAAAATTGCCAAGAAATAATCATCATCAAATTGGCGTCATTATAATTGTAATTTTATTTAACTTAATAGCAATTAAAAAATTACAAAGGAACTGAGAATAATGGTCAACTAACAGACTTTAAAAGAAAAAAAAACTTTACATGTGAAAACACGTACCAGGAGTATCGAACTGCCTATGTTAAGATCAGTAGACGATGGCCCTCAACCACTCAGCCAGTGGGAAGACAAAATTTTTCTCCCCAAAAGTGGTTAAAAAGAAAGCATGTGTATGAATACAGTGTCATGCATTTTCGGTGAAATTTCCATAGAATGGCGAAGAAATATAGTCCGATTTTTCATGCGCATTATAAAACGAACAAGAGTCTTGCTGGAAACAAGTAAATTGTTATTTGGTTCATCTGAAACATATTTATTTGATTTTTAAAAAATCGCCCGTGTCATTTTCGAGAGAAAAAAAAATCGAAGTATTTAACGAACGAGAGTTTTCCCAGAAAAAAGAAAAGTGTTATTCACCTCGCCTTAATCACATTTATATTATGTATCAATTTAAAAATAATCGTTAGAACCGTTTTCGAGATTTTCAAATTAGGAACTTCCTCGATATCATACCAACGTTTTCACTTTAAAAATGGCTATTTAGATCTCAAAATATACTGCACGTAGAAATGTAAAAATTTCAGTATACGATTAGACTGCAGATATAAGACTGTTCTAGAAAATTCAGAACAATAAGACCTACATCTGCTGAGTTATTAAAAGGCGGCTTTTCGCGTTTTCTTTGATGTCGAGTTAGCTGTATATATGAGTTCCGCCATCTACGAATTCTATGATACGATACGATACGATACGATTTTAGGCTTAAGGCTGCGTCACTCGGAATACTACCGTCTTCCATGATTAAATTAAATTTTATTTAACTTAATTTGCAATTATAATTTAATTTAATTATCTAATTGACAATAAAAAAAAATACAACTATTTTATTAAGACATTAAGAGGCAACTTCACTCACGCGAAAAGACCCGCTCGGTAATGTTAATCCTGTGGAAGAAATTGTTAAAGATATCTCGTTTCTTTCCAATATTTTTAAATGATTTTTTTTTTAATTTTTTGGCATTGCTGAGCATCTCTACAAAGGCCATTTTTTACTTTTTAGATTTTTTATAGGTTTTTTTTATTCGATACTTTTGCATGATCGGAACGGGTTTCAAAATAAAACGTATCCTCCAAAGGAAAAAAAAAATCGAAAAACTAAAAAAACAGCCTTTGTAGAGATCGACCTCAGCTATTCAATGCAAAAAAAAAAAAAAAAAAAAAAAAATCATTTTAAAATATTGAAAGGCAAACGAGATATCTTAAAAAAATTCTTTCATAGGACTAACATTCGCGAAAAGATGTTTTCGCGTGAATGAAGTAGCCCTTTAACAAGGACACAACTTGAAACAGTAAAATAACAAATTTCCTTCTTTAACCGCCCTACTACTATGTAGTTTGCACTTTGCACAACCGGATATAGCTTTCAACTTTTAAACAGTCACATTTCAACTCCTCCCCCAGTAACTACGTAACCATCTTTCAGCCAATCACCATTCGACATTGTACTCAATGGCTCTAGTTAAGGCTCCTATAATATGGGCTGACTCAACTCACGCCGCCATTTAATTGCCGGTAGCAGGGTCGTACTGGCATAACTGAGAGGGCGGTGGCAAAATGGATAAAAAGGGCGCCGATTGCCTTACAAAAGGGCGCAAATGTTTATATATATATACATACACACACACACGCACATACTATATAAATTATGCATAAAAAATCACTTTAAAAATATATACGAGTATATTGCTATAGCGAAAACTTTATTCCTAAAATAATTATGTCACCCAAATTAGTATTTTACACTACAGAAATGTAATATGCACAAAAATAGTTCCCCGCAAGACATTGCACTTAAAAAAAAATCTGATGTTAGATCAGTGTTGCCAATTTAGAGGTATTTTTTTCCACCACACTTTTCTATTTAAGCTATCTCTATTTTCGAATTTCGCTCACCATATCTAATGAGTTAATTCAAACTTTACCCCGAATATTTGAATAACAATCTCCATACAATTATCTCCAAATGGAAAATAAAATATTGAAATAAAACAAACAAAAACAATTTCGTTGGGTCAAAACTCAAAAGTGCAAAATATTAATATTTAATACAATTCAATAATATTTTATATAATACAATCTCTAGAATACAAATACTAATTACGGTGTATAAAATTTCAGGAAAGTTATTTTTGTTTAGTTCAAGAGTGACGTCTATTTTACGTGAAATATTTTAAAAATATGTTTTATTTCTTTATTTTTTCAACATTCAAAAAATATCACAGATTTTTTTTTTTTTTTTTTTTTTTAATTATGGCCATTTTTTTTTTCATCCTGACCAGAAAAAAAAAAAAAAAAAAAAAAAAAAAAAAAAAAAAATATGACCATTTTTTTTTCCTTTTCTGACCAGAAAATCAGAGTTCTAACTTTTTACGACAGCTCTTTCATCTTCACCTAACACTTCATTTATAACGGTTGTTTCATAATAATGGATGGCACCAGTCCATCAGAAGAAAATGATCCATTCCAAAGGTATAAATTCGATTGAAAAAAACTATTTAATACTTTGAGCAGAAAGAAGAGGCTACACCTGCAATTTTTATGACACTAATAGAATCCCATAGCTGCCAATGTGTACGGTTTAGTTACCTCTAAAATTTAACACAAATTTTTGCCATATTTAACCGTTGACAATTGTTAGACTTCCTAAACTGAAATTCCGGAAGTGACAGCCAATTGTTCCCTTGCGACGACATTTCTGTGGCTTCAACTCGTAAAACTTGGCTAAAAGTACTATCTTTGACAACATTTTCTGAATGAATCTTTGCCTTTATAAGAAAATGGGAAACTCTAATTTCCTGGTATCTGAACAAAATTGGCAAATTTTATATTTTTACGAATATTAATGCATTTTTTTTGTATTTACGAATGAAAATGACTTCGCGAAAGTATCAGAAAAGCAGTTAGTTTGGATTAGGGAATAGCTTTCAATATAAAAAATTCTCATAACGAGGATGTGATCGCCCCCCACCCCAAAAAAGGAAATCCATGACCCCCTCTATATGATGAGCTGAATCCGTTCTTGGCTTTGTCGAATATTGATTGATTAAAATCTCGGAAACGGAATCGAAAAAAATTCCGCTTTATACAGGATCCTTATGCATATCATCTTTAGATTCTTCTATGTTTTGTCATACGCCAGACAGAATGATTTTAACAATACCGTGCAAAAGGCAGATGCGAGAAAAATCGTCAAACAAAATCTTCATTTGGCGCCCGGGGCACATGCCCCCTCTGCCCCCCTTAATTTTGGCCCTGCTTTCAAATCAGCAAACTTACAAAGGCTGTGCCCAATAATGGAGTTGTTTCTGTTTTTCAAAGATCTTGTTCTTTTTTACCGCGATTCATGTGTGTACGCAGGGTAGGGGGGGGGGGGGCAGAAAATCTTTGAAAAAGTAATACATTCTTTAAAAGTATTACGTTGAATGTATTATTTTGAAAAGTAGTATTACTTGAATTTTATTGCATGATAGTTTTGTTTTAAAGGTTTTCATTAAATTTCATTATAACTGCTGACTGCTTTACTTGGCTGAAAATGCCAATTATTTTTTATTGCCCAGCAGAAACTTTTTAATCAAACTGTCTTTTATATTTTTTGAGAAAAACAAAAGATCTTTCAGAAAATCCTGCCAAATTCGTTTTGAACCGAATTTCCGGACGCGACAGTGGAGGAAGAGAAAGAAAACTGTTGTCATGAGACAACAATCAATTTTAACTCAAGATGTAATTAATTTAAAGAACAGAATCTATTGTATTACAAATCACTTCAATAACCAAGCCTGCAAGTCTCATTCTTTTATGTGGAGTTTGGCCGAATATTCGGTTTCATTTTCGTTTTTAGCCCAAAATCCTAGTTTCGGCGAAAATACTGCCGTATATTCGGTATTACTATAACTGCCCCTCCCTAGCCTCCCCAAACGGCACTCCTATCCAAAGAGCCGTACATACTATATATTCACATACAAGGAGATAAATCTAGTATAGTGTAAAATCTGTTACTTACATTCCCATTTAATAAAATAAATAAGTTTTGCGCCTCTTAGTACTAATAACATCTGTTACTTCAATCTTAGTTTTAAACATCGAACTATAGATAAGATTTTCTTTCAAATTTTTGAAAATGGTACATATTGTTTACATAAATAATTAATTAATTTTTTTATACACAGTTATTCAAAATGAAAAAGAAATTCATTAAACGTAATTTATGTTACAACGATTTTACATTTTTTATTCCAAATGCAACTTTAACTAGAATAAAAATCATGCGCCATGCATAGAATATGAAATATTTTCTAATACTATCAAAAATATTTTATTATAATTATTTTTTTCATACAAGGGACAGCGATGCGGTAATAGACATTTTAGAAAATACTTAAAGTTAAAAGCCTTATCTCAGTACTTACTGTCTAGACTGAAGTAGTTCCTAAACACATTAAGGGACTACTTCACTCACGGGAACTGAATTCGCTTACTAATGCTAAACCTATGGGAGAATTTTTTTAAAAGATATATCGTTTGCATGTCAAAATTTTTAAATGGTTTTTTTTTTTTTTTTTTTTTTGCATTGGATAGCCAAGGTCGATTTTCATAATGCACGTTTTTTACTTTTTCGATTTTGTTCGCAGTCATTTTTTATGCGGATAGGTCGACTTTCGAAACCGGTTCCGAAAGTAAAATTATCTAAATTGAAAAAAAAAAAAAAAAAATATACAAACAAAATCGGAAAAAAAAAAAAAAAAAAAATCGGCCTTTGTAGAGATTGGCCTCAGCTATCTAATGAAAAAAAATCTTTTACAAATATTAAAAGTCAAACAAGAAAAGAAAAAAAAAATTCCATATGATTAACATTAGAAAGCGGGTGTGAAGAATTTGCGTGTGTTAACATGCAAAATCTTCAGTAATATAATCCTTGTATTTTATGCATACCACACAATGAAACTAAAAGTCTAATTAAATAGAACAACGCTTTTCACTAAAAAAAAGGTTTTTACCGTTCATTGACGACAATATTTGTGTATCCATGTCTTTTGTGCAGTCCTATGTATGAATTTATTTATATTATATTCACACAGTAAGACTTAGTTGTGCTAAAAACAAATAACACTCTTGAAAATGCATTTTCATCAAATCCCGCCCACACAATTTAAATATTTTGAATTGTTGCACTGCATATAATTTGTAGAATTCATTCCACAGAATTTAATAAAAATTAGTTGAGATTGAAAAAGCACGTCTTACAATGTTGCTTATAGACTGTTAAAGAAAATTGATATGATATATTCCCTATGCTTTCTGTGGATGACGTTATCTCCCTCCTCAATAACGTATATAAATTTCAAAAAACGCTTTTCAAACAATTACTGTCATTAGTGAATTCAGGAGGTGGGCCGGAGGGGACATTCCCCCTGAATATTTGAGATTTCGTGTTTTGAATGGTCAAAAAGTGCAATCCCCCTCGGAACTCTATAATGTCACCCTCAGAGCCACAGAAATCCCTTCCCCCCCGAGGAAAGTGTCTGAATTCAACACTGATTACTGTAATCCGAGATTAATACAATGTAATTTATTTCTATATCCCTGTAAATAAACGAAAGAAGCTACACGATACGTATTCTATATTAAGCGTGTTGTTGTGCCCTTCAGTGATGTATATCAATTTCTTTATGTTTGAAGTAGTGCAACATCATTAAAATACAAAATAAAGAATTTTCTTTCCATAGGACATAATTTAACGGAACATTTTTTTATGTATACCTGCAAACGAACTATAAGTGCTAAACACTTCATTTTCATTAAAGAATCTTTGTAGTAAGTAGTAAATCATAATAATGTATATAAATAGAGTGGCAATCCAAGTTTATTTACGGGCAATCGGAATGACGAACCAAAGTCATAAACTTTTCAACTATGTTAGAAAGTGTTAAAATGTTGTAGTTTAATTTTGTATTGTTTATGCTACTGCAAATGTTTTTGAGATTGCAGACATTTCTAAAACAATATTGCCGTTATTAAATAAAATCTATATTTTATTTTAAAACAAAGTATTTTAGAAATATAACAAATAAAACGCATATTAAAAACTCCTAAATTAAACTTCTATCAGCTTTTTTTTTTATACAAGGAACTAGTGAAACATATTACTATTTTTTTTTTCTGCACACCTGATATATTTTAATCGGTGGTTTAGAAAAAAAAAATACACAAACATAAAAGAAACACAGAACTAAAAATAGTCTTTTACGGGGGTTTCAGGAGGACAGACCCTCTCCCTGATAAATAATTCTTGATATCCTTTCTTTTACTGTTCAATTACTTTAAATCCTATGCGAAGAACAAACTTTGTTATTTTTTGAAATTTTCAAGAGGGAAAGAAAATTTAGTTAATTAAATTTGAAAATCTAAAGAGGGGCAATTCTGCTCAACTACCATTTCTGGCACCTATGTTTCCTTTCCATCCCATTGTACAAAAGATATAACTTTATACAAAAACATATTGATATTTGGAAAATATGAAACCCTTATCAAAGATTCATGGTATAACATAGCATATAATTAAAAATATTATTGATCAAAACTCAAAATATGCTTACGATTCTCTTGCATCGGACTTTTGATCTTCAATTGTGCTCGATAATTTCGTATCTGTCATCACAGCATTGTTATACTATCATCGACGACCAACGTTTCGAAAAAATTATAAAACTTTCCAATTTTGGCTGCCTATATTGTTTCATTGTTATTTTTTCCTTCAAAAATTGAAATTTTGATGCAAAATACTTATGGCTAGAATTTAAAAAACAGATACTTCAGAGATATTCGCTGGAATTCAAAATAATCCAATGCTTGTAGTTTATTCCTGTCTAAAGAAGTAATCCCCGAATAGTAAACCAAGAAATAATTGTCAATGTGAATGATACAGGAAGATAGGAGAAAGGGGGATAATGATTTTGTGGGATTCTTGGCACTGCAATATATCAGAAGTTGTCAGTCTACATTGGTGTCCCTTTTGTTGATTTATTCTGTATTCGATTGCAGACACCGTACACCGTTAGTACCAGTCATCTGAGGACCCCTACTAACCAACAGTATGTGACAGATATGACAATTACCCCGAACGTCTTTAAATACCTTATTTACTGACTAATGGAAACATGCTGTTGTTAATTACCATGTGAGAAAAACATGACCAGTCTTTCAAAACTGAAACATCTGGATATTTTTTAAACGGAGACTGCAGGTGTATAAAGATCTTTTTCAAAGAGCTTTTGTGGTCTCTATGTTAGGAAAAGGAGGAAGATAATAGTTTTCGATTAGAAAATTCCAAGTAAAACTAATGTATGCATCTGAAGGAACTAATGTTAGCGCGGTATTTCAGGTGTTTCACTACTGTTAATTATGGTGAAACGGCAAGTAAATATCCCTTTCTTCCGAATTCCTTTCAGTTTGTTTTCTGAATACTCAAAGAAAACTCAAATAGTTTTAAAAATCAATTCTTTACTTCATAAAATTCTTAATTTATTAAAGTGCTTTTTATTTTAAGCATTTAATAAATCAGGAAGATCTGCGTCCCCTCGCGTCCTTAGCGTCCCCTTGAAAAAAAAAAAAAAGTAAGGGGACGCTTGAAATAAAATAAAAAAGTGGGGGGACGCCATCCTCCTGCGTCCCCCCTCGACTACACCACTGAATTCATGAGAATTTAATCATTTTTAGATCATTTTATACGTTATAAGTTCCCGGTGTGCAGATTGCGTTTATTTTTTTCATTTGATTCATTTTTTTGAGGTTTTATTTCTATTTTAAATTCAAATTTTCAGCTTTTCGAGAGATATTTTTTATATATTTTAGAAAATGTTATTAATTTAAACTGTTGCCAATTGTATAAACAGCGAAACAATAATGTTTACTTCAAATTAAATATTTATTTACACGTGACTATTGTAAACAGAAATAAAAACTTTAAAATTAGAATTAAATGATCACATGTTAAAAGAAGGAAAATTACGTCATAAGAACCATATTCACACTTGAATTTTAAAAGAGAAACAAAATGTTAAAATAAAAAAATTATTATGCGCTAAAACTTGTAAAGGGAAGAAATTACATCATATTTAAAATGGCCAAAAAATATGGTAAAACAATTTAAATTAAAAAATATATTTGCGCGAGATATTTTGAGATAATCTTTTCAACTGTTATCGTGAATTCGAAGACAGCGCAAATAATATTTCCTTCTAACAACTAAAGTATTTTCACCTGAATATTAATATGAGAAATAAAACTTTGGTGTAAATTAAGTCAGATTTAAAACGATACATTTAAAATGAATTATTTAAAAGAATTATCTTATAGCGCTGTTAAAAAATACCGGGACACAAGGCACTGTTTACTTAATTCATTTTACATTAGCTTATTTTCAAATGTTTAACTAGTTTTTTAATTAAATACGTAAACAGTCACTGAATCTCTTAATAGCAGCAGATTTGGTCTTAAAAATCCCCAATCCAAGGAAAACGAATGGTAACCCGTTTACAGAAAAATCACTACTGTTTTTTTTTTGTTTTCTTTTTAATTCAATATTTTTAAAGCCGATCAAATTAGCGTGCTTTTTGGATTTTGGTGTGCCTGAACGGGGGTTGGCGAGCGTAGCTCGTAGGGGGCAGAGCCCCCTAGTTTCTTATATAATTATGCAGTGCATTAAGGATTTTTTTTTTTTTTTTGTCAATCATCAAAAATCAGCATTTTTCTACGATAAAAGTTGAATATCGTCTTCAAATAATCAGCATTAAGAAAAGAAAAAAAAAGAGAGAGAGCTTTTCATAATTTCCACCCTTTGTCTCGTCTAGTCACTAAAATAAGTCATATTTAATTAAAAATTACTGTTTATTTTAATTTCAGATAAGCCAAATTTAAACTACAATGGTCGTCGCAACTCACACGCACACACACAAAAAAACAGCGCGTCGTGTCGCGCATGTGTCGTGTGTTAATTAGTATTTCGTGGGAAAATACCTCCACATCGGCCGATTTCTATTTTCTTCAGAAAGATAGAGAGCTCCAGAATATGGTATAATAATAATAATAATAATAAAAGTGTCACATCTGGTATTACTACAGAAACCACTGGGTATCTATAGAACCGATTTGAAACCTCGCCGAAATGGTAATTTGTCTTAGGAACTTCCACGTTACTGACTAACAGCATTGAAAACTGAACCCAAATACATCTGCACTTCTCTTTACTTATATTTATCCATTCTTTTGTAAAAGGACTTTTACAATTTTAGTGGTTTATCTATTTATTTTAATTACATATGTATTTTTCAATTTATATATCGGGGTGGTGTTTGAAGTTGAAGTTTAAAGAGGTTAAGCAGATCCGGTTTAAAAAAAAAAAAAAAAAAAAAAAAAAAAAACGTTTTTACATATTGGCTTTTTCGGATGCTAAAAATATTATCGAATTTTTAAATATATATAAAAAAATTAACATTTTCTTCTTTCAAAAGCAAAATTTACATAAGTTTCCATTGCAAAATCTTGTGAAGAATTAGTCTTGGCGCCCTTGGCGATCTAACACCTATATTATCATTAAGAAATTATGGAATGCTCCACTTTAGTAGAACTAAGGGCATCAATTTATGTGTGTATTTGTGGGGAGTGTGCGTGTGTGTGTGTGGAGGGGGGGGGGGGGGGGGCTTGCTATTACAAGAACACGATACTACTTTTTTTCAAGTTATTTTTACAGAGGCGCTGAAAAAAATCTGGCCAAGTCACCAAGGGCGCCATGATTACAAAAACACGGTATTAGTTTTTTTAAACTTATTTTTACAGAGGCGCTAAAAAAATCTGTCCAAGGGCGCCATGATTACAAAAACACGATGATAGTTTTTTGAAAGGGATTTTTACAGAGGCGCTGGAAAATATCTGTCCAAGGGCGCCATGATTACAAAAACACGATATTAGTTTTTTAAAACTTATTTTTACAGAGGCGCTGAAAAAATCTGACTAAGGGCGCCGTAATTAAAAAACACGATATTAAGTTTTTGAAATTTATTTTTACAGATGCGCTGAAAAAAATCTCTCTAAGGGCGCCATGATTACACGATAATAGTTTTTCAAAATTATTTTTACAGAGGCGCTGAAAAAAATCTGACCAAGGGCGCCATGATTACAAAAGCATGATATTAGTTTTCTGAAAGTTATTTTTACAGGGCGCTGAAAAAATCTCACCAAGAGCGCATTGATTACGAAAACACAACATTAGTTTTTTGAAAGTTATTTTTACTGAGAGGCGCTGAAAATAAATCTGATCAAGGGCGCCATGATTACAAAATTACGATATTAGTTTTTTTAAAGTTATTTTTACAGAGAGGCGCTGAAAAATAAATCTGCCCAAGGGCGCCATGAGTACAAAAACGCGATAATAGCTTTTTGAAAGGCATTTTTACAGCGGCGCTGAAAAATATCTGACCAAGGGCGCCATGATTACAAAAACACGATATTAGTTTTTTAAAACTTATTTTGACAGAGGCGCTGAAAAAATCTGACCAAGGGCGCCATGATTACAAAAACACGATATTAGTTTTTTAAAACTTATTTTTACAGAGGCGCTAAAAAAATCTGACCAAGGGCGCCATGATTACAAAAGCATGATATTAGTTTTCTGTAAGTTATTTTTACAGGGCGCTGAAAATATCTCACCAAGAGCGCATTGATTACGAAAACACGACATTAGTTTTTTGAAAGTTATTTTTACAGAGGCGCTGGAAATAAATCTGACCAAGGGCGTCATGATTACAAAATTACGATATTAGTATTTTAAAAGTTATTTTTATAGAGAGGCGCTGAAAAAAAAATCTGTCCAAGGGCGCCATAATCACAAAAACACGATGTAGTTTTTGAAATTTATTTTTACAGCGGCGCTGAAAAATATCTGACCAAGGGCGCCATGATTACAAAAACACGATATTAGTTTTTTAAAACTTATTTTTACAGAGGCGCTGAAAAAATCTGACCAAGGGCGCCATGATTACAAAAACACGATATTAGTTTTTTAAAACTTATTTTTACAGAGGCGCTAAAAAAATCTGACCAAGGGCGCCATGATTACAAAAGCATGATATTAGTTTTCTGTAAGTTATTTTTACAGGGCGCTGAAAAAATCTCACCAAGAGCGCATTGATTACGAAAACACGACATTAGTTTTTTGAAAGTTATTTTTACAGAGGCGCTGGAAATAAATCTGACCAAGGGCGTCATGATTACAAAATTACGATATTAGTATTTTTAAAGTTATTTTTATAGAGAGGCGCTGAAAAAAAAATCTGTCCAAGGGCGCCATAATCACAAAAACACGATGTAGTTTTTGAAATTTATTTTTACAGAGGCGCTGAAAAAATTCCCTCCAAGGGCGCCGTGATTACAAAAACACGATATTAGTTTTTTGAAATTTATTTTTACAGAGGCGCTGAAAAAATCTGACCAAGGGCGCCATTATTAAGAAAACACGATATTGGTTTTTTTTAAACTTATTTTTACAGAGGCCCTAAACAAATCTGTCCAAGGGCGCCATGATTAGAGAAACACGATGACAGTTTTTTGAAAGGGATTTTTACAGAGGCGCTGAAAAAAAAAATCTGACTAAGTGATTAAAAAATACGATATTAAGTTTTTGAAATTTATTTTTACAGAGGCGCTGAAAAAATTCTCTCCAAGGGCGCCATGATTAGAAAAATACGATAATAGTTTTTTGAAATTTATTTTTACAGAGGCGTTGAAAAAATCTGACCAAGGGCGCCATGATTACAAAAACACGATATTAGTTTTTTAAAACTTATTTTTACAGACGCGCTAAAAAAATCTGACCAAGGGCGCCATGATTACAAAAGCATGATATTAGTTTTCTGTAAGTTATTTTTACAGGGCGCTGAAAAAATCTCACCAAGAGCGCATTGATTACGAAAACACGACATTAGTTTTTTGAAAGTTATTTTTACAGAGGCGCTGGAAATAAATCTGACCAAGGGCGTCATGAGTACAAAATTACGATATTAGTATTTTTAAAGTTATTTTTATAGAGAGGCGCTGAAAAAAAAATCTGTCCAAGGGCGCCATAATCACAAAAACACGATGTAGTTTTTGAAATTTATTTTTACAGAGGCACTGAAAAAATTCCCTCCAAGGGCGCCGTGATTACAAAAACACGATATTAGTTTTTTGAAATTTATTTTTACAGAGGCGCTGAAAAAATCTGACCAAGGGCGCCATTATTAAGAAAACACGATATTGTTTTTTTTTAACTTATTTTTACAGAGGCCCTAAACAAATCTGTCCAAGGGCGCCATGATTAGAGAAACACGATGACAGTTTTTTGAAAGGGATTTTTACAGAGGCGCTGAAAAAAAAAATCTGACTCAGTGATTAAAAAATACGATATTAAGTTTTTGAAATTTATTTTTACAGAGGCGCTGAAAAAATTCTCTCCAAGGGCGCCATGATTAGAAAAATACGATAATAGTTTTTTGAAAAGCATTTTTACAGAGGCACTGAAAAAAATCTGACCAATTGCGCCATGATTACAAAAACACGATATTAGTTTTTTGAAATTTATTTTTACAGAGGCGTTGAAAAAATCTGACCAAGGGCGCCATTATTACAAAAACACAATATTAGTTTTTTTTAAACTTATTTTTACAGAGGCGCTAAAAAAATTGTCCAAGGGCGCCATGATTACCAAAGCCGCCTCTGACAAAGGGACCAAATGAAATTAAAATGAAAATGACCTGTATTAAATTGGCATTTTTTTTTTGTTTTGTTTTTTGTACTTTCACAAAAAACAGAAATACCAAACTACCGGGCAGCCACCCAGGGCGCTGAATATTTGACAGAAAATATACTAAATACATCATTAATACCAATATTAATTTATGTAGAAGTTACTATACTTCGGGGTACTGAATAAAATCTGGACCAGGGCGCCATGACTATCAAAGTCTCTGTGAATGAATCCATTTAAAATGAGAATATGTTTCTTATACAGTGTTTCGTCGTTTATACTTGCACAAAAGGCAGAAATACAAAAATACCTCACAACACCAGGGGCGCTAAATACTTAGACGCAGAAAATATGCAAACGTATTACACGCAGACTTATTAGACACTTATTAGAAGCATTCCTAGAACAGAAATTATTTCGGCGTATATCTAAATAAGTGAGTACTTAATATTATTTTTCTTAGAATTTATCATTAATACAGGCTTTGAAACAGAGTCTGGTCCTGGATGCAATGTGTAACAATGGCATACCTGATTGTCGATAACTTATGTTATCTCGAAATTGGTTTATCTAATTGTCTTTCATCACACATAGTTTGCTTATGCTATACTTTAAAAAATAAAAAGCATTACTTTTTAATTTTCCAAATGAAAATCTTTGAAAATTTTATGCCTTTCAAAATGCGTGCTTAAAAAAAAAAAGAAAAAAGTGACGATGGGCGCACCGGGCATTTGCCTCGTTGCCCGGTGGGCCAGTACGACCCTGGCCGGTAGGAGGAAAACGATTGGCCACGCCGCATGCATGTTCACAATACCTACTCGGTTGATTTGACACTGGTATTTCTCAGTATATTTTTCTGGTATGAAATGTTGAATATCTTAAAACACTTAGTTTTGTTATAATGATAATGCAGTAATAAAAATATCCTAATTCTAATAATATTATAAAACCGAAAGTGTGAATATGCTTGGTTAAAATCAGAATCAAAACGAATAACTAATTGTTTTTGTATTCATTATCAATTATATTATTATTTTTTCCCAATACTTAAATTTTCCTTTAAGTTAATAAAATTTGCATAGTTTATTTCTTTGTAATACATAAAATAAAAGTTATAACAATAAAACCAAGTTTATTTGAATGTAGCTGAAGAATATTGTTTTGAATTTGTAATATTGTAGCAATTCAAAGAAAAAAAATGTGAAAACTGATTTGACATAAAAGAAATAATAGGCACACTAATGTTAAACTTTATAAAAATGCAGCTGATGCGAAAATTCATGAGTGATTGTGTTTCTGCACTTTTTATAACCACTATTTCTTTCTAATAGTAATATTTGCCTTATAAATTACGAGATTAAAAGATGTGACGATTACTATTGGAAATAGCGATATAAAAAATCCGAAAACACAATTACCTTTAAAACCAGTGTTATGTTGGTTATATTGTGCTAATATCTGCATTCGTCGCTAACGGTGTTGACAATTTAGCGGAATTCTGAATTCAAAATTTCTATCAGTCATTTAAAAAAGTTTTTTTCACTTTATTTAATTGACGAATTCAGATTTTTCACTTTATTCATTCGACGAAAATTAAGTAAAGCGAAAATTAGTATTAAAAATTTCTTTTTCTATACGTGCTCGTGCTCCAGGGAGAATGTACATTTTACCTTGCAAAAGATCGCGTAGAAGATTTTTTTTCTGACTTGTTTATAATGATGCCAACATGGAAAAACGCAGTTTTCTAACACCATTTCTTAAGGCTAAATTTTCTGTGGCCAAAAAACAACAAAATTTTGGAACTTATTTTGATTTTTTTTTTTTATATATATTTCGAGATTCGTTGCCGTAGCATATTATTTGTTAAATACAATATTAAAGAGGATAAAATTCTGTACAACTTTTATATTTACAACTTTATTATACACTCAATAGCAAGCGTAGTACGCCATTTCAAAATTAAGACAATTTTTTCAATTTTGTTAAAGACCGTGAAAAACATAGTTTTACCCCAATTATTCAAACTGTTCCACGCGGATTTAATCGCGTATGCCGACTTCTGAAAATTGATAGCAGTAAATTATCTATTATTTGCACACTTGCGTCTTTATTTTCATCTCAACAGACATTTTATATTCAATAAATTTATATAATTTTAAAACTAGGGCAGAGAGTAGATGAATGAGACGATTCTCATATTTAAAACAGTAATTTTAAGTGTATAGTGCTAACTTCAAAGCATTGTTTAAAAGAATACTTCAATATTTAGTAACTTATTTACTCGATAGTTTCAATTAAGAAAGAATTCTTGTTTAGTTTAAATAATTTTACTAATTTTGTAATTTTTATAATGCACACATATTTTTCCAGGCATCAATGGGATAGGTATGAAAATTTGCGAAAAACATATTCTATTCTACACTACAATGGTATATTTTATTTATCAATTTTTGATAACATATGTTTTAATGTTTTACTGTTTTAAAAATATAAAATATTTTAGATAGATTTTGCAAGTTTACCTTCTTTTTTCGGTACATTTCCCCTGCACTAGTATTTTGAATACAAAAATACTTTTAATTTTAAGCAATGATCGCTATCTCTGATACTTGAACTATAATACTAATATTGAAAAATATTGGATTTACATTGAAAATATTTGTAATTTGTAATGAAATATCAAAACTTTAAACTGTAGCTATTTCGAACAAAATGTCAATATTGCGAAAGTATTTACTTTATGTTAGTAATATTAATAGTGAAATTACAAAATATTTTTTGCCAATTTATATACTTGTGCATTATTGAAAAAAATATTTTACAATTTCACTATTAATATTTCTATTATAAAGTAAATATTTTTTTTTATTTGCTTGTAACTTTTATTTGATGTAATGCAAACAAATAAAATATGTAAATTTTATTAACTTAAGTGAAAATTTTAAACATTGGGAAAATAAAATTAATATGATGCATAATTCAACCAAACATTTTCACACTTTCGCATTTATAATATTATTAGAATTAAGATAGTATCATTATTACACTGAGATAATACCAAAACTAAACCAAAACTAAGTGTTTCACAATATTCAAAATTTCATACCAGAAAAATATACTGAGAAATACTAGTGTCAAATCTGAACCGAGTTGGTATTGTGAACATGCACGCCGCATGGGCAACAATCGCTCATCGGTCAAAGTAGGAAACAAAATGCTTGACGATTCAGCCTCTAGTAGACGTCACTATCGTCTAAATCGCGCCCCTCACAACGGCTCATATCACAAATGCACCCGAGAAGTTCCCTATCAAGGCGCGGGCGCGCTGTCTCATACGATGCTTTGTTTACTTTCAGCTTAAAGGCGGAGCGTTGCGTATCGTCTTCGTAGTTTAAAAAAAAAAAAAAAAAATCAGAAAACAGCTAACAAATATCATTCATGTATAAGTTAAATGAGCTTTATTTAAAACCGGATTTAAATTGCTTGATATTATCATTTTTTTTTTTAAATCTGAATAAAACCAGTTTATTTTTCCTTTGGATTGATTTTTATTGAAGACGGGATTTTTTATTTTTTACTGTTCAATAAAGAGAAATTAAAACAATATATTACAGGCAACTTCAACATAATGAAAGAGGTAACATTTTATAAAAATTCTGTCTTTTAGAAAAGAAAAAAATTACCCATACAACACAAACACGTCCTGAGGACATACGAAAGACGTCCTATACAGTATATTGCCTCGTCCGTCGGACGTCCTACAATATCCCATCGTTATCCGGCGGACGTCCGCGGGGGAGCAGAAAGAGACACCTAATCACGTCCTTCGGACGTCATTTTCAGCCATTCATAGGATGACAGTAGGACGCTCATAGGACCAGATAAAACAAATAGAATTTGCATCCTCTGCTCGTCCGGCATGCGGCATTCATAGGATGCTCTTCGGATCAGTAGCGGACGCTTTATATAAAAAAAATAAAATAAATAGGAAGGGAGGGCAATTGCCCCACCCTGTTTTTCCTAGATGAGGCTTCAGATTTCTATTAATTTTATCTTAAACTGAGTGACGGCGCACACTGAAATATTTCTATTAAAAAATAGTGGTGCCTGGACAATTGTTGTCCAGGTTACCACTATTTTTTAATAGAAATGTCAGTGTACAATAAAATTAATAAAAATCAGAAGCATCATTTAGAAAGGACAGGTGGGGCAATTGCAACCCCCCCCCCCCTTCATTTTTTGATTTTTAAAATCTTATATTTATATTACTGAAAAATATATTTTAATAGATTTCTTTTTGTATGATTATTTTTCCTGTTGTTTTTCGCAAATATAAGAATCCTTCAATATAAATAAATTATACTAAAAATATTTAAAAATAAGCATGAAAAATGAATACAAAGAAAATACTAATTCATTTAAAGAGAAAAATTATTATTTCTGTTATCAACATCTCTTTTTTCAACTAATAAGTAGCATACGATGAATGGGGTATCATTGGATAGGATTCTTCGCCCATATCTAATATAACAAACTGAATTTTCTTTATACTTTTAGATTAATATCATCATACACATTTTTTCTGATTTCAACACCCCTTTTTTTAGGTAAATACACAAAGTTGAGTTGGATTTTATACGAAAAGCTTTTGACATAGTATACTCCTATTAGTACAATTTGATTGGTTTAAAAAAAAAATTGCAAATATAAATTTAGGAAAAATGCACTTAATTTACAGTAAAGATTACAGTGCGAAAGCCTTGCAAGGGTCTATTGGTCTAGACTTAATATACTTTTCTAACAAATGAATTTTACTCCTAAGCAAAATCTGCATTAAAATTAGTGATGAAAAAGTAATTAAATTGAAATTTTTGAAAAATAAAAAATTTTATCAGTAATAGCTGAATGCATAAAAAATTCCTCATTTTCTTAGAACAGTTTAAAAAATTGTTAAATATTGTTATCGGTATTGAATTCAGACCTCTCGGGAAAGGATTTCTGTGGCTCCAGGCAGGGGAGGGGGGTGTATTTTAGAGATCTGGGGGTCAAATTGCACTTTCGTTCATTAAAAGGGATAAATCTCAAACCTTCTATATGGGGAAGAGGAGGATCTCCTGGGCCACCCTCTGAATTCAACACCAATTGTTATATATGTATTAAATAAATTTAATTTCATTCTTTTGATATTCCTCTATCTTTTCCACAGTCATTTAAATTCATAAATACATCAAATTTGCAGTTTTTTTTATTTAATATAGGTAAAAATAAAGTTAAATAGCAATTTTAATATTTCTAAAAAAATAAATAAATAAGAGGGTAAAATCTTTGTTTTTTAACACTGTCAAAATTTTTATTTTAATTAGATTTTTGAGATACAACAGGGGAAAGGCCACCATCGAAAACATCGGTTACAACTTAATACAGACCCTACTTAAAAAAAATAAAATATTTCGTATTAAAATAATGTCTGCAAACTTCATGTGTGTTCGTGTATTTAGACAACCACAATTTAAGACATGTCTCATTTGAGAGAATTGAAAAATGTAGTAAACTTGTTTAAAAATTTCATGTATTTAGTTTCAAAATTGAAATTGTGAATGTGCAAGAAGTTTTCATTTAAAATAAAAAATTTGAGTATGCACTAAATGACATTTTAACAAAAAAATTCTCAGAATTTTTATCGATTCTTCTGCAGTATCAATTTTCTCATACTCTTTTTTTTTTTTTTTTCATGATTTATAAAAACAGATAAAGAACATTACCATTATCCATGGCGAAGAAATAATGAAAACTCAGAATGAAAATACTTCATTCTGAAGTAACAATATATTTTTTTCTGAACTAATTACATTTCTTTAAATTAAAATTCAAGAGAAATACATTACATTTTTTAAAAGTATGTAAGCATTTAGCTCAATATTTACTGTTAATAATATATTAATAAGTTCTGTTAATAATCAATTATTTATATTACATTTACTTTAAACAAACCAAAAATTTTTAGTATTTAATTTTTAGGATAAATCAAAAGAAAATAATGATAACATTTTATGATGTCAGATTTTAAATATGAAAGCAATTAAATAGGCATTCTTTTCAAGTGCAATAAAAACTTCTATTTTTAGGTAGGGTAGAATTAGGTATATTTTCTCTTCCCTTTAGCTTGAAGTAAAAACACACAAGATCATAAAAGTTTCATAATATTTATACCATTAGATTCTATTATATCTATAACTTCTTACCTGATAACTTGTTCTGTCAAGTTTTGGTTTTAAGAAATAATAAATTGTACATTCAATCTAGTTGTTCTGTGTCCGAGATCCATTGAATTCCTTATTATTTTTTATAGTAAATAAATGAAAAGCTTGCCATTAAACACATAAAAAATATATTAAAATCACTTCACATCATGATATTCTTTACAAAATACTTAATAAACTCCTGTAACTAAATCTATTTACATCTTCTATTCCAGTATGGATGTAATATTTTAAAATAATTATACAATTATTTTACTCGCTGCTTTAGAATGCATGAATTTTAAGTTTTAAACAATGCAATTGCTGAAGTACATACATTTTAAATCACTGTTAAGAAAGAAAAAAATACTGTAAAATAACAACACCAACAAATACATTTAAAGTATTTTAATTTACATTTATAGACTTTTTTTTACATAACATTTACGTTCTTATACATGTTGTAACTATGCCTTTAATACTCTTTCAATGTGTGCCCTTGATATAAGTTTCTTTCTCAACAGCATCTGAAACAAATAATTTTCAAAACATTAAAATTCAGAGTAAAATATCATTATGGCTAGAGGAGTTAAACAAAATTTTGTGTAAAAGAAAATAAGAGAATTTTTAATTTCTAACTTGGTATTGGTACTACTTTTATGTTAGTATATCAGGTGATAAATTGACAAAAATTCCTTTTATAGCCCTACCTTGTGTTGAATTCCTTTAATTTTAAATATAAACCCTTCACTTATTTCATTTAAAATACATAATTTTCATTAAATTACATACATGCCTATTACTAATATCAGTTAAAATACAGAAAAAATAAAAAAATTCTCACACTGTCTTTTTAAAGAAGTTTTATAAAAACAAAAATTTATAAAGAAGACCACAAAGCAAAATATTTAATTTCATGATCAAAGTATTATTTCTAATTTCCATAGCAAAAAATAAAAGCTGTCACTGACGAGAAAAAAATTGCGGTTGGCAGGATTTGCACCTGGCAATTTTTTTTTTTTTTTTTTAAGTAAAAAGTATGCATAAAAAATTACTTGAGAATTAACATATGTAAGAAAATTTGAATTGCTTTGACATATTTAAGGTTATTCACATAATCAAATTTATTATGCTTCATTAAGGCTCCCAGTTAACGTGCATTTTCTATTTCCCCCCCTTGATTGGAACTTTTATCTTAAACAGTTTATTTGTAAGTTACGTCATCATGATCATAATTAAAATTAATTTAAAAAATATAAAATATTAAAAGCTTTTTTAATCTAAACAAAGTGATTTTCACTTTACATGAATGTAGAAAAGAAGAAAAAGCCAGCTTTTAAAAGTTTAGCTTTTCAGTCTCAGAATTTTGAGAGTAACTTTTCCAACTTAATTTAACACCAATGTTTGTAATATATCATGTCTCTGTTCAAATTATTTTTCAGTTGCATTTGACTATTTTCCAAAACTAGTTTAAAAAAAAAAAAAAAAAATACAAAGAGTTTTAATCAATAATCCCTGCAGTTTAAAAACAAATTTGGATTGTGTTATAGATCCCATCTACATAGTATTGTTTGTGAAGTATTAAAGGATGCAATTTTAAAGGAACAAATTATTGTGGTTCTGGCATTATTATAAATGTTATTTTTAAATCTTTCATTCTACAAAAATTGGTAATTTTTATAAAAAATTAGCAAATTAACCCCCCCCCCCCCCCCCCCCCCGGGCTCTCAAAAGACGCTTTAGTATGATGTCAGTATTAACATTTCGGTTAGAAACTGACCAAACAACATTTGCTCTGTTTCATTTTTTCTTAAATATAAATCATAGATTTTGGTCTCAGAATTTTTTTATAAAGTTACTTTCACTTTCTAAACCAGTTCTGAAAATGAAAGTGTCATTCTAAAAAATATCTGCAACTCAAATTAAAGCAAAAAAGGTGCGATGTAGAGATGGAAACTCTGCTATCGTTTTGTGTTATAGATTCCTCATCTACATAATATTGTTTTTTAAGTATATAAATGATGCAATTTTAAAGGAACAAATTATTGTGGTTTTGGCATTATTATAAATGTTATTTTTAAATCTTTCATTCTATAAAAATTAGCAAATCCCCCCCCCCCTCCCGCTTTCAAAAGACGCTTTAGTATGATGTCAGTATTTAACATTTTGGTTGGAAACTGACTTCAAACAACATTTGCTGTGTTTCATTTTTTCTTATAAATCATAGAAAATGTTACCCCCCATATAATATTAAAACACTTAGCTGTGAGATATCAAAATAGAAAATACAACATCTAGCAATTGTTTGTTTAGAGTAGGTTTCTAACATGGCTGCAAAAAAGCCGGCTAAAATTTAAAAATAGCCACGCCGGTGGCTTTTACTGGTTTTAACCGGCTTTTTTTGGCCATAATTGGCTTTTATACAATGAAACATTGTAATTATACACTACACATTTTAAAGTGCTTTTAATTAGTTTTAATGACATTTAATTGATTTAGAATTTAATAAGTAACCCAATTTCTCAATAATGAAGACATTAATACTGGAATAAAACTTAGATGGTTTTGCGAGTGATTTGTAGTTAGAATTGCAAATATGTTAGGTAAATTTGAAAAGCACCATACCAACTGCTTTATCTGGTTTACAATGACTGACCCTTAACCCCCCCCCCCCCCCCGAATTTTTTCATTTTTACAGCTTTATAAAATTAAAGAAGACAATGTTTACTTAGTTACATGCTTTATTACTTAATTAATTTTAAGAACTATTAATATACAAGTCTTATTTTATTTCTAGTAAACATTTAAAATTATGCATAGTCATAATAAAAACGTCATTTTCTCACTATTAAAAATATTATGAATAGCATATGCATGAATATGCTTAGCAACAAGCTTTTAAATTTTATTTAGAGAAATTTTATTTATTTTTTTGGAGTCTAACTTATATTCTTTTCAATATTTATGTATATATTTTTTCAGACATAATGCCTTCACAGTTGCTTTCTAGCAGTTATAAAGACTTATTTATTTGAGAAAATTTAATAGAAATTTATAATTTACTCAGTAGAAAATATTTATAAACGTATTATAAATTAATTGATCCAAATTTAAAACGAATTAGCTGTAAACCAACTTTAAAAAATAAAAACCGGCTTTTTTTCAATAAAAGCCAGCTTTTTTAAAGTGGTTAAAACCACCCCCCAAAAAACCGGCAAACCTGGTTTCTCACCAAAATGACACCACAATTGAACGCATATAATATATAATTTTCAATTCCCACATATTTAGTTTTGATATAACTGCCAAGTCTAAACCCAAACCAAAACTACATTTTACTTTAAGTTTTAGATTCTCAATATACATGTTAATAAATAATAATTAATTTTCTCAATATATTTATTAATGAAAATTATAAAACATGGATTTTCACTTATAAAAGTTGTTTTCGACTAAATTTGCTGCAAAAAATTGTTTATATTTTCTTTGTAAAGTTTAATTTAATTAATATATAGATACATTTGAACTAAAAATAGTTAAATGTTTTTTTATGATTATCATTTGATTACATTAAAATTGTAGTTATCTCAATAAAAAAAAATCAATTGTAATTTAATTATAATCAATTAAAAAAAATCAATAAAAAATATCAATTATAATTTTGCTGCAGAAAAGTATAATTAAAGAATATATAACAGGGAGATACAGATATGCATAGACTTGATATGAATTTTTATTGTTATGGACCCTTATTCAGAAATACTTAAAAAAAAACTTACCAATTTTGAAATTTAATTTCTTTAACATTTTATGTAGAACTGAGCTTTGACTGCTGGATGTTTGCAGTATCTTTTTAACCTTCATTTATCCATGCTGGGACTTTTTGGATCCTACAGTTTGTGCCTACAAAAAATAAATAAAATAACTGAAGATACAAAAAAATCAATTCAAAATAAAATTTAATATAAATGATCACACGTGGCATTTAGCAGTTTCTATTATCTTTACATTCGATCTAAACAAATTCAAAGAAATAATAAAGTACTTCTCCATTATTCCATCGCAGGGTTCATTTATTTTAAATCAATTTAGTTTTAATCGTGATTTAAATCAATTGATTTTTTTTTTTTATTATTATGTTTAAATAAATTCAAGATGTAAACAAACATATTAATGTTTTTAAATATATTTAGTTTTATATAATACAGATAATGAATCAGTTTTTAGAAAGATAAGGCTTTTTTAAGCTTTATAAGATTAAAATTTTTGTCAAGTAAAGTATTATAGACCCACGACGAGAAGAGACCTGTCAATCATGCGTGACGAAGTCTAAGACGAACCCATTTCTTCCAAATCGGAGCGGGGTTTTGTCTTCTCTACGCCGCGCCGTAGAGGAAAAAGGAAAGGTTGTCATATTTCCCAAATATGCGAGGTTTTGGCGCTATTTATATATATAATATTGACTTTAAAGGGAAATTACATAAAAGCGTTAAAAATTTATATAAACTATGTTACTTTTTAATTATTACGATAATACAGAGAATTAATTATTTTTGTTTAAGTATAAATTATTAAAAATTTTGTTAAAAAATAGTATTTTTTCTTTATTAATGAATGAATTACATCTCGACTTTTTGTAATAGCGAAATAGTTAAGAAATACTAATTTACTTTATTTAAGCACATCTTTCATTTTAAGAATAATCAATTGAATTGTGTATTTTTGTATAGGTACTAATAGTAAAGGTAATAATATCATATTTTGGACTTTTAACTTATATTATCTTGAAACTTAATGTATTTTTAAATACTTTTAATAACCAATAAAGATATAATTTAACACAATAGTCAATGAAAAATTTAAAAAATAAAATAAAGTAATAATTAAAGATTTTATTTTTAATTTACCAGCTTAATTTATAATATAATTACTAAAAAATTTTAAGGCAAATTATTGATCCAACTATGACATTTTTCTTAATTTATTTTTAGCTCGATGGACAGAAAAAAAAAATCTACGAGCGGAAAAATTAAAAAATAGATGCATCTGTAGTCCGTTTTTAAAAATGAAGAATATCTATATGGAGTAAGTTAAATTAAGAAATGCACTTGACAAAAGTAGGGGGGGGGGGGTCCTGATGTAAAATTATAAGCGACTTGCTGTTTCAGAATGACAGTATTTTTTTCTTTATTTCTGTGCTGTCACGTCCAAAAATTCTGTTCAAACCGCCTGTTTTGATCTTTTCTACGTTTATTTTTTGCTCTATGGACAGAAAAAAAATATCTACGAAGGGAAATATATTAAAAAATAGATGCATCTAAAATCCGTAGCCCAGACCGCATTTTTTAAAATGAAGAATATACATATGAAATAAGTTAAATTAAGAAATGCACTTTAAAAAAGGGGGGGAGGGGTAGCTCCTGGTGTAAAATTATAAGCGACTTGCTGTTTCAGAATGGCAGTATTTTTTTTCTTTATTTCTGTGCTGTCACGTCCGAAAATTCTGTTCAAAACGCCCGTTTTGATCTTTTCTACGTTTATTTTTTGCTCTATGGACAGAAAAAAAATCTACGAAGGGAAATATTAGAAAATAGATGCATCTAAAATCCGTAGCCCAGACCGCATTTTTTAAAATGAAGAATATCTATATGAAATAAGTTAAATTAGGAAATGCACTTTAAAAAAGGAGGGGGGGGGGAGCTCCTGGTGTAAAAGTATAAGCGACTTGGTGTTTCAGAATGGCAGTATTTTTTTTTCTTTATTTCTATGCTGTCACGTCCGAAAATTCTGTTCAAAACGCCTGTTTTGATCTTTTCTACGTTTATTTTTTGCTCTATGGACAGAAAAAAGAATCTACGAAGGGAAATATTAAAAAATAGATGCATCTAAAATCCATAATCCAGACCGTATTTTTTAAAATGAAGAATACATATATGAAATAAGTTAAATTAAGAAATGCACTTTAAAAAAAAAGGGGGGGGGGGGCCCTGCTGTAAAATTATAAGCGACTTGCTGTTTCAGAATGGCAGAACTTCTTTTCTTTAATTTTGTGCTGTACTTTATGTACAATCATTCTTTCTTTAGAATGAATTGTTTTCCCTTTTGAGGACATGTTTAATATTAAAAAAAAATTGTTTTGAAAAAAAAAAAAGTTTAAAAATGGCAAGATAAACTAAACGACAGAGAGAGACAGTAAAACACAGCTAATCGAGAGAGGGAAAATATGTTTATGTCAAGGAATGAGCAAGTTATTGGCGCGAAAATTATTTCATTGCAACCCCTAGCTCTTAGTGGGGAATGGTCAAACTGAAACAGCGGGGTCATTTTCCCCCTCCAGCATGGCCTTGCACACCTTCCGTAAAATAGACTCATCTAATAGAGGGTGTTTCCCAAGTCTCATCTCGTGGTGGGTTTATAATACAATGTAATAGAAAAAATGGTTTCAAATTTAATTTGAATCAAATTGTAAAATAAACTAGCAACAGTAAGGAAATCTAAGCAGGAATATTTATTTTGATTACTTAATATAGTATTTAGAAAAACTTCTGCAAGTTTAAGTAAAATAAAATTATATGATTTTGCTCGTTACAAACAAGCATTGTGACTAATAGATTAATTATCTCATCTTTTGCATTATGCAGGAGAGAAACTAACAAGCTGTGAGAAAATAATCAACATTATTGTTTGCTTAAAAGAAATTCTTGACTTTAGTGATACCTATTAAATTAAAATTTGAACCATTAATTTTCATGTCTGTGTATATAATTTTATAAATAAAGTCGTAAAATAATAATATTGTGCGAGGTTTAAAAAAAAAAAAAAATAAAAAGCTCTACCCATTGACAACTTTTCAATAAAAAAAAAAAAAATAATAATAATAAAAACTATTGTATATCTTAATTAACAAACTGTATGTAATACCTAATAAACAAATGGAGGTACTTTTCCGTTATACAGACACCACTGTCGCCAAGCATAATAGTTGGCACAAAATGAAAATCATGTGAATTGAAACATTTGAAAAATTAAAGAAAAAATTGATAGTACAGTGAGCATTTTAAAAATATAACATTTGAAAATTACAGACTTTTTCAAACTATTTTATTAAATCACAAATATATACTTAAAATAAGTGAACAAATAACTGTTATTCAATAAAGTAATAAAATAAAACTCATATATTAAACTTCTGGCATAAAATTACAAATATCTTTGAAATATTGCATGGTTATTTTCAATAAAAATCCCTTTCACGATCAGGGTTGAAATAATTAGCGCATTGGAAAAGCCCCACTTTTTAAAGTGTCAGCTATCAATAATTTTAAACAATAAAATTAATGAAAACAGAAAAAGGAATCTTGGATATTTGACCCTTTTCACTAAAATTTAAAAAAAAACTATTCTATCGTAACAAACTCCAATTTTAACATTTGTAATACACAGTAAACAAATGGAAGAATGAAGCCATTTGACACCCCCCCCCTCTCCCCTGCACAAACCCCCCCCCCCCCAAAATTTGGAAAAGACTCACTCACTAAAGTTTCAGCTATCAATAATGTTAAACAATAAATTAACAATATCTTAAAACAGAAAAAGAAATCTTGGATATTTATTTGTTTACATTATTTTCTTAATTATCTCTATCGGCTGGTGAATGTTTGTAATGGTCAGTTGAAATGGATCTATTGTAGGTAACTGGGTTATTCTCTGCAATAGTGCAAAAAGTGCTTCCCAGTCATATAAATGCTCTTAATTTCATTACATTTTTATTTATTTTTATTTTTATTAGAAGATCTAAACATACTTTATTAGGGACAGAAAGTAAAATTTAAAAATAAATAAATTTAGTATTTAAAAATGTAATATGTATCATGCAAACATCATTCCCTCACCTTTCCCCACCTGTACTACCATAGATTATTGCCTATTTCTTTCCATCCAGAAATAAAAATAATTAAAAATACCCTAAGCAAAATAAAGTTCTTATTTGGTACATTACAAAAAATAATAAAAATATTATTTTTTACAATTATTATATAGTCTACTCAATCAATTATATGTTTCCCCATGTTAGACCATCATTCCCTCACACATTGCTATTATCTCAAATATCTACCACTAAAGAGCAGTAGCAGTCTAGCATCCTTCACAGAGAAGAAGCCATTTTGAGCACTTGTCAGTCCAGCAACATAAATTGGTGGTGTAAAATTTTGTTAATTTTTCAGAATTTTTTTTCAGTCGGTATATCTGGAAGCGTTTTTATTAGCAGTCATTCCCTCACACAGAATACTAATTTTTTTGTAAATATCAAAAATTTTAATTTTATCATACATTATATATTAAGTGTTGCTCTCCAAGGAAACAGTTTGGATTTCTTCATAATTTTGCATTTTTTCCTACAATTAGTAAAAATGTCTTATTTCATCATTCCCTCACTTGTCATTCCCTCACATTTACCATTATGAGGGAATGACAAGATGAGTGAGGGAATGATGTGCTTTCTGTTTAAATGATGGATTTAGTTTTCCTGCTTAAAATTTATACTAATAGCATGTTATTTTTTAAATTTATGTGGCTCAAACTAACCAAAACATTTTATTTAACTGTTCTTGGAGAAATTTATAAATACGCCAGAGTAGCTTTAGTGAAAAATTATGCATATACGTAGAATAGTGTTGATTAGCATTTTATATTTTTTATGCGATTAAAATATATTGAGTTTTAAAAAAAACTTAGGAGAGAAAATGAAAAATAATCCTTTGAAGCTTGAAAAACTGAAATATTTAAAAGAGAAAGGCCAAGTTAAAAGTGTAAAAGAGATGAGTTCTAGACAACAATGTCAAAAAAAGGAAACAGTGGAAGAAAAATTAAAAAAATTATAGAGAAAATATTAAGAAAAATAAGAAGATTGAGCAATTTCTTTCTCCCCAGACTCCATCAAATAGTGGTAACACAGATTCCGCAAGTTTTAGTGGTTCTGAGGCTGAACGTCCTTTTTCAAGGCAGAGTGCTTGGAGAAAAGAATTAGACGTGGCAGATCA
The DNA here is from genome assembly GCA_963932465.1 of Maratus speciosus. Classification (NCBI taxonomy): domain Eukaryota; kingdom Metazoa; phylum Arthropoda; class Arachnida; order Araneae; family Salticidae; genus Maratus; species Maratus speciosus. The sequence continues at coordinate 559,260,333 of OZ010794.1, read as the reverse complement.
AAACTGTTTCGAGAAAATCAGTCATTAAAAGTTCAACTGTAAAGCTGCAAAAGGAGATAATCAAAATACAAAAAGTATTACCAAGCCTTACTTAAAAAATTTTTTTAAACATCTAAAAGTTAACTCCTAAAAGAAAAAATAACTGGAAATAAAGACGTATCATCCAAAATTAGAAAAAGCTTTTATTTGGAGACGTTCTTTACACAGCATTGGCATCAACTTTTAGCAATATGGGAAAGAGTCAAAAAGGTAGACAAATGTACTACAAAATTTTAAGGGAAGTATTTTGAAAAAATACAGATTGCTATATATGACAATATATATATATATATATATATATATATATATATATATATATATATTCTTAGATATCGAAGCTTGAAGAATAAAAAAAAGATTATACCTCAAAAAGCAAAATAAAGAAACAAAAGAAGGCTTTTATGCGAGACACCTAAATATTTATACAAGAAGTTTCTCAAAGAAGTTAATTATGTTTTGAGTTATTCATCATTCTGTCGCCCGAAACCACTTTAGGTGAAAAAATCTAATGTTGAAGAAAGAGATACAGCTGCTTGTGAAGCTCATTCAACATAAAAATAATTGTATTAAAACTTAATGAAACAGGAATAATAAATTTTAAAACACCTGATGTATTACTAGAATTATGTTGTGAGAAAAATAATATAACCTGCCTTCAAAGGAAGTGTGAGAATTGTAAAAGCAACTTAATTTTATAAACTACTGAGGATGAAACAAGTTTATTAAAGCTGAAGAAATGGATCTGGGAAACACAAAGTATAATTAACCAAACCAAAACTAGTCAGATGTGGCAATCCCAAAACTCATACATGTTAATACTTCCTGAAAAATGCAGCTTAGCAGTGTACCATCGGTTAGGTGATTTACATTAAACTCTAATCAGCAACAACTTATGTCAAGTCTATCTTAATCTGAAGTTAGATGAAAATCTGTAGTAAATTAGTTTTTGAGATAGAGGTATTCCAGAAATCATAAAAAATTCTGCATATCAGCACCACCTGTTGGGCGATTTACACCAAAAACTAATCAGGACCAATTTATATCAGAGACTAACTGAATCTTAAGTTTGATAAAAATACGAGCATTAGTTCTTGAGATATAGTTATTGCAATAATCATGAATAATATTAGCATATAAGCGCCACCTGTTGGGTGATTTACCCCAAAAAGTAGTAAGCACCAAATTATATCAAGTACTAACTGAATCTGAAGTTTTATGAAAATCCGAGCATTAGTTCTAGAGATATAGCTATTGTGGAAATCGCGAAAAATGTATGATAGCAGCGCCACCTGTTGGGCAATTTACACCAAAAAGTAATCAGCACCAATTTATATTGGGAACTAACTGAATCTAAATCTTATTCAATTCCGTCCATTAGTCCTTGAGATAGAGTGCCCACAAAATTTCTGTCACATACAGACAGACAGAAACTTTGTAAAATAATTTTTTTTTTTCCGGGATCTCTGACCTCTAAAACATGTAAATCTGTCGAAAACCGGAATTCGAAAATTTTCACGAATCCAATAATTTCTTCTTGTAAAGATAGAAGAAAGCAAAAAGATGAACATAATTACCACACATCTTATGGGGAAAGAAAGACTGAGCCCCCTCAGCCATGTGATAATAGATCATCAGTTTTCATCTATTTAATTTAATTTTATACTATTTTAATACTATTTTATTGTATCAATTCATATTAAAAATAATGTGTTAATTAACTTGTTTTGTAAACAATCATTCCCTCATATCTGTTTCATCATTCCCTCACTCATCATTCCCTCACCATCATTCCCTCACTTTTAAAATTTTTATTTTATTTTTTTGTTAAGTCAAATTTTTAAAACGATTTCTGCTGCTATTAAAATCTTCAATAATTGGCTAATTGCTTACCATTTATCTACTTTTTATGAAAATTTACGTATGTATCATTCAAGTCAGACTGCTTGGCCAAATTTGCAAGTATTGTAGAGAACAACCCAACTATGAATCACAAATTTTTCAAGCTCTTTCTCATTTAATATCATAGTGCCACCATTTAAAAGCTTTACTCTTATGTTAATTAATGAAATAATTAGTAAACCAATAAAACACCATTAAAAATACAGAAAAAGGTCAAATAAAAAATTCCCTGATGACAAAAACATATAAGATATCACATATAAGATGACATAAACACATCATATATAATATTATGGATTAAAATAACATCTGACATCAAGTGAATGTAACGCTACAATCATATATCTGTGGCATTTAATCCTATTTTGGCCAAAGTTATTTTTATTGAAAGCAGTCGACAAGATAATGGAGAAGTACCGAAAAAGCTACCACCAAACTATAAAATTGAATGCCAAAATTACATGATCGTAGCGGCACATTTACTTGATGTCAAATGTGTTTATATCTTTTTTTAATGATGTTTTATTGATTTATTAGATATTTTGTTGATTAAAATAACAATTATGTTCTTAAACAGCAACAAAATATTAAAAGAGGAAAAACTATTGAACAAATTTTATGATGCATAGTTTCATATAATAGATTTGTTTCAATTGATATCACTTAAACATTCACCAGACGAGAGGGATAGTTAAGAAAAATAATGTATTAAATATCCAAGATTTTTATTTCGGTTTTCAATAATAGTATATTATAAAATATATCGTTTAAAATTGATAGTTAGCAAATTAGTAAACAGAGCTTTTCTGATTTTTTTTTTTTTTTTTTTCAATTTCAATGGTAACATTCTTATTTTTTATTTATTAGTTGTTGAAATTTTTTGGCAATAATTTTTTTTTTTTTTTTTTTTTTTAAGAAAAGTGATTGATGGGATAAAGGAGAAGTACTGAAATTAATAATGAGTTTAGACATCCAGTTAAAATTATTACGTACCAATAAAAATTACAAAATAAAAATGTTATGTCTGAAAAATGGTATTATTTACTTTTAGTTTCAAGATCATGTACACTTGCAGACCCAGAAGCAGAATTTTCTGCATCAGTCTGCAGCAAACTAAAATTTATCTGCGACTCAGTAAGCCTACTGTCGTAAGAAATGACAAAAACACTTAAAGTAAGCAAAATTTCCATTTATAAAGAAAATATAATATAAGGATACAATAAATACTATAAATCTAGCGACTTAAAGCAAATTTCAGCTATTTCTTTAACCCCAGCATTTCTTTTTAACTTGGTGGATTAATCTGCAAGGTTTAATATAATCTACAGTGCCCGTTGCCGTGCTGCACTGTTTCTGCTACTGGGCTTGCACAACTAACAAAATATATGGGATGGAGCAAGAATTTGAAAAAAATTTGCTACCAGGCCTAGTGTTTACTGTAGACGGAAAATAAATACAGGGAAGAATACTTTACATAAAATAAATAAAACAATGTGATTACATGATTCAAAAACATTTATTACTAAACAGGTGCAAATATTTGCACCTACATGATGTTTCAACTTGAGATATAGAGTGTTTCTTATATTTTGAACTATTTTTTCAAGAGAAATTCCATTAACATGTTTAGCAGTGATTGTTAAAAAAAAAAAAGAAAAAAGTGATTTTTATGTATGGTAAACAAAGAAGCATTAACTTTAAATGATTTTATGGATTAAAAACTTAAAAAACACAATTGGATTACAATGACTGAATAACCTGTTTTCCTAAAGAAATAAGGAAGTTCTATAATTTTTGCAAGCTCTAGGACACACGGATCTTGATATACTGCAATTCGTCGAAGAGTTTCATGAGATATTTTTGCAAAAATAGGGGTACATTTCACTATATTAAAAAAAGAAGGCAGAGTGTATTTTGCCGATTTTAAAAAGACAGGTGCTGCGTCTTTAAATCATGACTTAGAGGGAACACAGACAAGGCTAAAATGTTATTTATAATGAAAAACAGACAAGTGAAATAAGCTATTCTAAAAATCTTTTCTTTGAAAATGCAAGACAGATTTTAAACACATCAAAACAACAAACAACACAGAAATGTAAAATAAAAACACATTTTTTAAAATGAAGAATTAAAACAGTGTACTTTATCTTTTTTTTCAGGAGTTTTGTGTGTCTCACTGAACGCCCCTCCCCCTCCCCCCATTAAAAAAAAGCAAGCTAAAAACCAGCTAGTATACATATACTTTTTTAATACAGTATATATGTATAAATGAAGGCAAATTGAAGCTGCTAAAGTGTCACAGAGGGGCCCTAACTGGATCTTTGCTATTGGGCCACATGTAGGCTTAGTTAAAAAATTTAAAAATCCTTATCTTATACAAAATTAATTTTATAAGCAGGTTATTCTTGGAATAAAAATCTACTTTACGAGTATTTTTATTAGATTTTTTAAAGATAAATAAATTTAATAGTTAAATAGATTTAAAAGTTGAATTTAAAGCTTTATGAATACTTTTACTTGTTAGTCATCAACAAAATGAATGTTTAATGTATTTTTATATCTAACACAACACCCAAACAATGAGTCATAAACAATGTTTTGGTGACTCACGAAATGATCTATCTTTAAAAATAATACTATTTCAGTAAAAATGTAATGAACAAAGGTTTGTTTTACGATCATACAACATTATTATTTCGAGTATTTATATGAAAAATGCTTATAACTGTTTAATGTTTTCTATGAAAATTTCCCTGTCTCATGGTATAGATTACGACAAAAGCCTTATATTTTAGTGCAAAATTCAAAAGTTCACTCTAAAAAGTTAAGATTCGAAAGTTTACTTACCTTTAGGATAAATTCAATCATTATTAAAAGAAAAAAGTAATAGAACACAGTTGTTTAAAAGATATTTCGTTTCAACAACAAACGCACAGAGTAGTTGAAGTCAGAATTTCTTGCGCATGCGTACAGGTGACACGGATGTTCTCCGGACAACACCGGACGATCGTGGATGGTTCGTCCGGATTCTGGCGTCCTGCGAACGTCCAAATTATGCTCTGTACAGGATCTGACGGGTATCGGACCTCCCGGCTCTATATAGGACCATATAGGACGTCCGGAGGAAGTCTTTGGTTGTATGGGTAGCTATTATTTTATGAAAGTAAATACTAGAATACATTTAAAAAAAATCTGTCTTTTAAGTATTGATGCGAGATACAATATCCTAAAAGTAAAAAGTATGGATTTTAAATAAATGAAATAAAAAGCATTCTTTTTTAAAAAAACAACTTCGTTTCCTAGTTAGATGATCACTTTATTTTTGTAATAATATAACAAGACTGATGTGCCAATTCCAAAACTTTATTCTATCTTATACATGCTAATAATTCAAAATTCGCTATCACAGTGCTAAAATTAAATGACAATCTATGTCCATCATGAGGAATTTAAAGGTTCTTTGCATATCTTCTCTTATAAGAAGATATAAGTATCACATTGCTACAAACAAATCATTGAATTTCGGAACTCGACCTCTTAGATGTCCGCAACCAAAATTCCAACCCAAAGTATATAAAATTAACACCTGTTGCTCAATATACACCCAAATCTAATAAGGATATATTTAAGTGAAAATGTAAAAGAATACTAATTTTGATTAAAATGCGTGCATTAAGTGTTTGAAATATAGCTTTTGCGAAAATCGTGAAAAATTCAGCATAGCAGCGCCAACTTTTGAGTGATTTACACCAAAAACTAATCAGTAACAGCTTACATCAACGTCTAACTGAATATGAAGTTTGATGAAAATCCGTGCATTAGTTCTTGAGATAGAGCTATTAATTACTCAAATCGTACAGAAAACAGCACAACAGCGCTACCTGTTGGGTGATATACACCAAAAACTAATCAAGCTAGTTTATATTAAGGTCTAACTGAATCTAATGTTTTATTAAATTCCGTACATCAATTCTTGATAGAGTTATTGCTGAAATCGTGAAAAAATCAGCAAAGCGGCGCTACATATTAGGCGATATACACCAAACACTAATTAGCACCAGTTTATACCAAGGTCTAACTGAATCTATAGGTTTGTGAAATTTCGTGTATTAGTTATTGAGACAGAGCGCCCACAAAATTTTTGTCACATACAGACAGACTCACAGACAGAGTGACAGACAGACATTTTCTAAAAACCATTAAATCGTGTTCAGGATTTTCTAAAACATATAAATCCATCGAAAACCGGAAGTCGAAAATTTTCCCGAATACAACTAATTTCTTCTTGTAAAGATAGAAGAACGCAAAAATCCTCAACGGGTTAAACATTTTTGACACAGTACTTTGCCTTACTGCTCTAAAAATTTTAAATATGGGTCTTGAATAATGATATCAAAATTTGGGTAACACTATGCTATTAATTAAAAGTAAAACATATCATCATTTTTTTTCTATTTATATTCACAAGTGCAAACAGTATTTTCAACATCATTTGATATATAAACAATTTATTCACTCATACTTTTTCATTCAGGTCTCTCATAAATTCAAAATATATATGTTTTAAATGATATGATATGAAAAATTGAGGGCGAATTTATAAAACTTTAAAAGGTTTGTTTTAAAATTCGATAAAAGAAATTTTTTGGCTTGTCCTTTTAAATATATTTTCACATGCAAAGGATATTTTTTATTTCCTAGTACACTGTTAAATATATCACATTTTCACTGAGCCTATATCATACATTGAAATGTATTACTTCAATCGATTGAGTTATCTTTTGTGGCAAGGTATCCAAAAATCTTAAGTAAAATTTATGTAAATGTTTTGTTTGCGTCATAGTAGCCAAATTAAATGAAACATATGCAAATGCAAACCGATAACATTCCAGAAAGATAACCCAACAGTTTTTTTTAAATTTTTTATTTAAAGAAAATAACCTGTAACATTTACTGTTCAGTAAAAAGAATAAGTAAATAATTACTGTTAAGTTTGCAGCTTTTAATGAGCACGTGGAAAGCATGTTCAAAGTTTAGTCATATATGTTCTTGCTTTATACTTTACACTCACATATGGAGTCCCTGATAACTGACAATTATAAACAGTGAAGTTCTTAGCAATAAAAGAAAAGTGTATCATTTAAGCCGATACAGTTCAAATCAATGAGTAATGTAGAAAATTTCCGAAGAAACAAACGAAATTTTTGAAATACAAATAGTTTCGGCCGAATTTTCAGCAGCATTTTCCCCGAAAACGAATGTTTGGCGAAACTCCGATTTTGGGCAGAAAACGTAACGAATATTTCGGCCGATCTACACTTAAAGTTACTAAAACTTTTAAATCTATTATACGCAACTCGTTAGTCGATTATTCTATGATCTCTAATGCCAGATATTTAAGATCTGTTTGCTTACCTTTACCTGAGAAAGCCATTGTAAAAACTAATATTCATATACTATTTATACTTTCCTTTAAATAATGAAACAACCAGAGATTTGATAATTAAAATAAATAACAAAATTAACAAAAGTCGTATTCATAACATCTAAAGGACAACATTTTTAAAAGACTAGGGGGCTCGGCCCCCTACGAGCTACGCTCGCCAACCCCCGCCCAGACACCGTAGACTCTAAATGCACGCTAATTTGATCGGCTTTAAAAAGATTTCGAAAGATTGAATTATAATTTAAAAAACAGTGGCGATCTCTCTATAAACGGATTTCTATTCATTTCTCTTTGATTGGGGAATTTTAACGCAAAATCCGTTGCGGTACTACTTGATTATCCCGTCGACCCATTTCGCCAAATTATATAAATCGCCAAACCACTCGCCAAATTATACAAATTGACATAATTTTTATTTTAAATAACGAAAAAACAAATAAATTAGTACAATATTAATAAAAATACAAATAAAACGTCGAAATAAAAATAACTTGATGACGTAGACACGTGTAACAACATTTCAACATAAGCTAATATAAAAGGAATCTCTCTATTCTAAAAAAAAGTAACTACCGCTGTCACCGCCGCCGCCGCCGGTTTTGATTTTTTTGTGACCGGAGGTCTTTCTTCGTTAATATTAACAAAAATAATGCATACAAAAATATGAAAATCGGTGGTTTTATACAGAAATGTTTGATAAACACGCTGATGCAGACAGTTTTCAAATCGAAGAATTATTTTAAGAGTTATTTAATGCTAAAGTTGGACAAAATCGTTCCACTAAAAAAGTTTTATAGCAGCAAAAACTATGCATGGCAGTGTAATCATTTTTAGATCATTTTATGCGTTAGAATTTGCCGGAGTGCAGATTGCATTAATTTTTTTATTTTGACTCATTTTTTCAGGTTTTATTTCTATTTTAAATTCAAATTTTTAGCATTTCTAGAGATATTTTTTACAGATTTCAGAAAATTGTACTAATTTAAACTGTTGCCAACTGTATAAAAAGCGCAAGCAATAATGTTTGCTTCAAATTAAAAATTTATTTACACGTGACTATTATAAACAGGAAAAAAACTTTCAAATTAGAATTAAATAATTACGTATAAAAAGCAGGAACTTATTAAAAATTACGTCATAAAAAGTATACACGTGAATTTTAAAAGAGAAAGGATATTGTAAAATAATAAATTCATTAACATGCGTTAGAAATCTTAGGAGAAATTACGTCATATTTACGTCACATTATAGTTATTACATAAAATGAACACAAAATAATATTGCAAAAAAGTTTAAATTTAGAAATTGCGCTAGACATTTATTTGATATTTTCAGAATTAATTTAAAATGTCTCATTTAAAAGAACTTTCTTTTCGCTTTGTTAAAAAATACCAGGAGACAAAGACTCTCTTTACTTAATTCCTTTTATATTAGCTTATTTTGAAATGTTGTTACACGTGTATACGTCATCAAGTTATTTTTATTTCGACGTTTTATTTGTGTTTTTATTAATGTTGTACGAATTTATTTGTTCTTTCATTATTTAAAATAAAAATTATATCAATTTGTATAATTTGGCGAGTGGTTTGGCGATTTATATAATTTGGCGAAATTGGTCGACAGGATAATCAAGTAGTACCGCAGCGGATTTGGCGTTAAAATTCCCCAATCAAAGAGAAATGAATAGAAATTCGTTTATAGGGAGATCGCCACTGTTTTTTAAATTATAATTCAATCTTTCGAAATCTTTTTAAAGCCGATCAAATTAGCGTGCATTTAGAGTCTGCGGTGTCTGGACGGGGGTTGGCGAGCGTAGCTCGTAGGGGGCTGAGCCCCGTAGTTAAGTAAACAGAGTCTTTGTCTCCTGGTATTTTTTAACAAAGTGAAAATAAAGTTCTTTTAAATGAGACATTTTAAATTAATCGTTTTTAATCTGACGTAATTTTGACCAAACTATTCTTTCTCTTTTTAATATTCACGTGAAAATACTTGTGTTAGAAATTAAATATTATTTGCGCTTTCCTAACAAAAATAGTTGAAAAGTATCCTCTTAAAATATCAAATAAATGTCTAACGCAATTTCTAAATTTAAACCGTTTTGCAATATTATTTTGTGTTAATTTTATGTAATAACTGTAATGTGACGTAAATATGACGTAATTTCTCCTATTTAAGACTTCTAACGCATGTTAATAAATTTATTGCTTTACAAATTCCTTTCTCTCTTAAAATTCAGGTGTAATTATAGTTTTTATGACATAATTTTTAATAAGTTCCTGCTTTTTGTACATAATTATTTAATTGTAATTCCAAATGTTTTTTTTCTGTTTATAATAGTCACGTGTAAATAATTTTTTAATTTATTTACACGTATAAATATTTTTTTTTTTTTTTTGAAGCAAACATTATTGCTTCCGCTGTTTATACAGTTGGCAACAGTTTAAATTAATATCACTTTCTAAAATCTGTTAAAAATATCTCTAGAAATGCTGAAAATCTGAATTTAAAATAGAAATAAAACCTCAAAAAATTAGTCAAAATAAAAAAATTAATACAATCTGCACTCCGGCAAATTCTAACGCATAAAATGATCTAAAAATGATTAAATTCCTATGAACAGTTTTTGCTCCTATAAAACTTTTTTAGTGGAACGATTTTGTCCAACTTTAGCATTAAATATCTCTTAAAATAATTCTTCGATCTGAAAACTGTCTGCATCAACGTGTTTATCAAATCTTTCTGTATAATACTACCTATTTTCATATTTTTGTATGCATTATTTTGCTTAATATTAACGAAGAAAGACCTCCGGTCACAAAAAATTCAAAACCGGCGGCGGCGGCGGCGGTGACAGCGGTAGTTACTTCTTTTTAGAATAGAGAGACTATATTAAATAAAGACAACATTAAAGCACAATATTCCTCTACATTCATCTATTTATTTTATTCAGAATCAATAAATAAATTATTTAATCCCACTACTATCAAATCTATTTAAAATCATAGGAAAAAAAACAAGTTGGAAATTGCTCGTCAAACGTGCCAAATGAGGTGCGTTCGTACTATAACTAGTTTTATAATTATTTTTTGCACCCCATATTGTACTGAATGTATAATTTTTTGCACTTCATAAAGCGCATAGTCTGATACATCATTAAAATGCACTTCCAATAATTTTTTCCCATTCCCCGTAATGTAAAGGAACACTTTTGACTGTCCCTGTAATTAAACTATACATCCGATTTTCCTAAAATTTGAAATAGCTCGACAAAATTTTGCAACAAACAATTATATATTTAAAATTTTAGACCATTCGGAAGGCTGTAATATCATTAAAATGCACTTGCAATAATTTTTCCCATTGGCCGTAAAAGAAAAACTTTTGACTGTACCTGTAATTAAACTATACATCCGATTTTCATAAAATTTGAAATGGCTCGACAAAATTTTGCAACAATCATATATTTGAAATTTCAGACCATTCGGTTGGGTAGTTTTTGCTCTGTTACATGCGGACAGACGGACGGACTGAACGACGACTATAGGTGCTACGTATTTATATAATTACGAACGCACCTAAAAAAGCGTCTAATGCTGCGTTTACACTATGGCTTATCAGGTCTACAAGGTCTGCGAGGTCTGCCAGGCGTGGGTTTAGCCTGGTTTAGGAGGGTCTGCGTGGTCTGCGAGGCTTGGTCTCTGTGGTCTAGGCCTTGGCTTTAAAATACTAGACCCAACCAATCAGCGTGCTTCATTTTTCTGTATTCCGCCATTTTAAAAGATTGAAGAAGCAGACGACAGCTTATGATTTTAAAGATTATTTGAAATTAATAAGGGATTTACAAATTAAAGGTACGTAATGGTTTTTCAGATGTTTTTTAACATTTCTTTACATTGTTTCATAACTGTAGAAGTTTCTTTTATAAAGCTATACAATCGTAAGTTACTATTTTCATGTATTTACATACTACGCTACTAAAATTAATTTGTTAACTATGTTACTTTTTAATATTACCAAACTCTATAAAACGATGTATTCGTAAATTCTTTAATTTGCATCTTCCTGTATTTACATACAACGCTGCCTATGCATTTGTTAATAGATAATTATGTTCCTCATTTCCAAATTCTTTAAAATTAACATGGTTTCATATGCATGAATTTAAAACAAATTTGATAGCATATGAATACAAATTAATATAATACGGTCGCCATTCTATTATAATGTACGGTAATCCCTTTTTTGTGAATAAATAGTTTCATTTCCTTCAGGAATTTATTTGATATTCTATTTCAATGCATTTTTAGTACTGACAATTTTTTAATTTATCCTAAAACTAGCAACAAATTTTTAACCATAGAATTAATTTTGAATTAACTCCAAAGTTTTCTCTATTATTTTTATATAATTGACTGATGATAGCAAACTCTGCATACATGATTTACATTATTATTAATCAGTTTTAAATGTGTTAATTTTTACAATGATACGGTACTATCTAAAAAGTAATATGAAGACTTTGAATTGTATTTAGCTTCTTATCCTCCCCCTAAAAAAATTCTAATGACATATATAAAATTTAACTTTTTTTAAATTGAACAAACTTGTTTTTAAATAAAGTTTTTACTTGTAATTATTATTAATAATTTATAAACCATCCCTTATTCTTTTTAAAATTTTATCTTATATGCTTATCTTTCTGTAGTTTTCTTTAATAATTAATCAGTAGTAGTATATTAAAACTGTAAAATCTAGAACATGAATTTTTTCTCTCCACTTCCCCACAAGAGATGATTTACGACTGAAAAGTTCGTAAATTATTTATTTTTTTTCAGAAAGAGTTTGAAAAACTTTCAAACCTATAAAAGTTATACTTGAAGTACAGATTAGAATCTGCTGGTGCCAAGATAAATACATATTTTACCAAGTTTGCTCTCAGGATATCGCAGGTGTGTAGTCTTCTATAATAAGTGACTACCATTTGTGATCTTCTGCAAGAAAGTGGATTGTCTGATGCTCTTGGACTATGTGCTGTTTTGTTGTTTTCTACTTAAAATTTATCAATCAGGGACTCTCGTATAAATAAAGTATTACTAACTTGTATGACTAACTGTAAGTATGTAGTTTTTTTATATATTTATTTTCTGTTGCTTAGAACGAGAGATTTTGAAATGCATTCTACATTGTTTTTGTTGTTTTTATTAGTTTATTATACTCTTTTTTTTCTATTCATTTACATTGCAGGATGTTTTCAATGGGACATTTTCAACAGTTATGTGAATGTTTGTCGATTGCCTGTTGACCCGACTTTTACATGAGATTTGCATGCTTTTTTTGAAGATATGAATCTTCAATAATATTCGTGTATGATGATTGTAAGTAAGTCATTTTTCTCAAAAGTACATGTTCTGTATTTTATTTATCATTGTTTTATCTTTTATATATAACGTCATTTTTCTCACAAAATCAATCTGTATCTAAGAAAACTTTATTCTCAATACAATATTTATTATTTAATTCCTTTTATTCTTTAATCAATGTTTTCTTCGCATTAGTTTTTTTAATTTATAAAATGGCATTAAATGATCAATTTAAAAAATGTAGTTTATGTAAACTATGTTTTATATAAACATCGAGTATATGAGTATTCTGTTAGTGGGAAGCAGTTAACCTCTACCTCCCTCCCTATACACACTTTTCAAGGATTTGATATTGCAAAAAATGTGTCGCTCAGACTTAAAAAAATTCTGAAATTACACGAAAGCTAGAATAACTTATCAGATTTGTCTAAAATAAGATCACAGTGTTAAATAAGCAATTTAAGCACAGTAATTAATTAGTAATAATGTATATATTTGAGAATATGGTTATGTATATTGCTTCGTAGCTGTGAACTATGATCAAATGATATCTCTTCCATTTCTAATTCCTTTTTCTTCCATTTGGTACACCTGGATAATTTTAATTTAATATCAGCTTAATAATTATTAATATATTTTATTTAATATTGAAATAATATAAAATGTATTATCTGTGATAGTATCATGGTTTTTATTTGTTTAATAATTATTAAGCTGCATATGTAATAATCTAATGTATTTGATTTAATATTTGTTAATGTTGAACTAATCTAAAATGTATTATTATTAATGTTGTTTTTTTTTTGTTGTTGTTGTGATTTGGGTTGTTTATTTACAATTCTTTGAAGTGACATGAATTATTTATTTCATTAGTATAAGTTATTGAAATTATCAGGAGCATATGGTGTATTTTAGAATTTAATTAAAATGTGTCAACATTGTAATTAATTTTTATAAAGCTCTGAGCTTCAAAATAAAATAAGTGATATTGTTTGTTTCGCTCAATCAATGTTTATAATTCACTGGGTCATTCGATGGTAACTTACGTTACATTTAGAACAGTTTACTTCAGTAATTTTAGTAATAAAAGACAAAAGAAAAAAAAATATTAACAATGCAAAGTTGACATGATTTGTTAATTAAACCTATTCAAAGATAAATTTAGATGATAATGGCCTAATTTTAGTGTTTTTTCTTGAACTCTGCCAGTTATATTTATTATGGTAACTGACATTACTGAAAAAGTAACGTAAGTTGCCATAAAAAATGTAATTTTCATTTTCTAGTTAATTTTTATCCAAATTGGCCTTTGGATAGGTTTAATTAACAAATCATGTCAACTTAACATTTGAAAATTTTTTGGTGTTATATTACTGAAATTACCGCTGTAAATTGTTTTAAATTATAACGTAAGTTACCATGGAATGACCTTAGTATTCAACAACAATCAAAATTGGAATTAATACGTATCCGGTGTCATAAAATGCTATAATTTGAAATAAGTCTTCTAAATTTTTGGGTCAAAATTCATTAAACAAACAAAAATATATATATATATATGAAGCCATGCTTTTATGATTTTTACGCTTTTAGATTTCGCTCACAAAATTTACATTTTTCCTATAATATATTTTGTAAGTAAGCTGCAGCTTCATACTTTATTTTAAATATGAATTAACTAAGAAATTGTGAGCATAGCAAGTAAAAGTTTTTTTTTTTTTTAGCTCAAAAGATTAGTTTTGAGATGTTAATGATAATATTCATAGCTGCTGAATCAGAATTTAGTTCAAAAGCGTTTTGAGAAATTTAAATGACCATAGGTATAAAATTTATCACTTGTATGGTTTGGTTATTTTGGCTTCGCAATATGTGGCACGGGTCAACTACACAATAGAATTCTCCCCACCTCCAAACGGACTGTCGGGGCTCAGATGAGAAGGAAATATTTTCTTCTTTGCACTGGCCTGCTATTGATGCATACAGGAATCCATTTTGTTGCCTAAGTGGAAGCATAAATACAGAATGACTGCACGCGAGATGAAAGACGCGAATAAAACAATAATAAGTGGAATATTTACGTAGCTTGTGCGTTCTTAAAATGCAGTTACATTTTTTTTTTTCAATTTTAAGCCTTCGTGAAGGTTTCAAAATGTATAATATCAATGATTTTTAACCCCTAAAATAACAATTTTTAAATTTAAGAATTTCCTACGATACATATTTATGAATAAGATTATGAAGTTTTAACATCTATCATTGTTTTTCAGTTATACATAAATATTTTTCAACATCAAAGTTAATCAACGCAGTATATAACTGAGATTTTAATTCCCATCAGCAGTATTTGTTTTCTATTTAAAATAAAAGCCACTTTTTATTTATTTATTATATATATATATATATGAATACTTTTCATTTTTTAAGGTGGGAGGGGGTATCTTTAAAAA
Organism: Maratus speciosus; assembly: GCA_963932465.1. Classification (NCBI taxonomy): domain Eukaryota; kingdom Metazoa; phylum Arthropoda; class Arachnida; order Araneae; family Salticidae; genus Maratus; species Maratus speciosus. The sequence continues at coordinate 559,245,142 of OZ010794.1, read as the reverse complement.
TTTTAATGTCATCTAATCCTCCACTGCCTTGCACAGAGTTTAAAATCATGAAATTTTTTTTCTTTTTTGACCATTGGCTTCTTAGTAATGACAATAAGTATCCGCGTAAAATTTTCCTTACCCACAAAACTTAAAACATTTAAAATATTTTTCTCTTTTCTTGTTTCTTTCAAATGTTAAGTTGTGTTAAATGTTAAATAAATAAATGACTTACCCTTCTCCCAAATAAAAAAATAAATTAATAAATAAAATATAAAAATAATTTCAAAATTTTTAGATTATTATACTGTATTTGTTATTCATTAGAATCGTTGATGTTAATTCTCTCCCATCCCCCCAGCAAATAGAGAATAATTAATAGCTGGTATTAATACAAAAAAAATTCTTTTTTTTCAGCTTTTGTAGTCTTAAACCCTGTAAAAAAAAGGGAACACATTTTCTTATTTCATTGTAAGTTTCACACCTTTGTTTAAAATAAGCTATCTAAATCTGCAAAAATATGTTACCAATTTACCTTTATAAATGTGTGAAATTTAAATAGCAAGATTATTTTCCTTTATAATAATAATAATAATAATAATAATAATAAATACTCCGCATTCATAATGCTTATTCTTTAGCTATTATTTTTTCCGTCATTACTCAGCTAATTTAGATAAAACATTAATTACTTTATCAAAGTCAATATTTTTAATAAATATTTCTTTATTAAACTGGGCTAACGACTAATTATTGACAAATGATAATTTAAAATACTTTTATTGCTTAAAAAATATATAAGTTTCACATTTTTTCTTTAATCGTTTAAACAAACAAATCTTAAAACCCCTTTTTATGAAATTTTCATTATACTAATATTTTCAATAAACAGTATAGTGCAATACAAAATTTTAGTTTTATTTAACCTTTTGCTCTTCTTTGTGGAGAGTAACTTGCCATTTTTTAAAAATCTCTGCTACTAGGTGTGCGAAGTGTTAATGCAACAATAGCTTGGCTTTTTTTTTTTCACCCATCAGTAACCACCCCCCCCCCCCCCCAAAAAAAAAAAAAAAAAAAAAGAGACAGAGAGAGAGAATTTGGTTCAAAATTCAAGAGAGTGTTCTTAAAGAAATTGTTATTCTTGTTCTAGGGATTGTTTTCCTTTTTTTTTTTTTTATCTATAATATTTTACATGTTTTCTTATCATGTTTTGAATAATTTAAAGTTTTTTTTTTTTATTATTTTATGCCAGAATCCTCCCAGATTACGATTATTTATTACCAGCTGATTCGATTAAACAATAATGAACTTTGTTTTCACAAAAAAAAAAAAAAAAAAAAGAATGATTTTATTATATAGTCAATCGTATAAACTGCGTGCTTATGTACTTTTTTTGTATCACGACAGACAATTTTTGTATAAGAAATCAGGATTGCAATTCACTTCTTATTTAATCAAAAATATAGAATATGTCACTAAGCCGAAGTCTTATTTTTATTCCACGTTTTAAAGCCTTATAAAAGAACAATTTTTAATCTTTTATCATCAATAACTTGAAATGGAAATAAATCTTCGCTTATCTTAAATGCATAAATTCTGCGGATTTCAATATTCAAAATTATTGAAAGAAAATTTAAAGATTGTACGCATTCTAAATGTCCCGTACTATACGCAACAACTGTCGTGACGTTGTTAATAATAATGTAGCTCTTGTAAAGATAATTTAAACAAACCTACTTTATTATACATGAACTATAATAACTCGAGAAGTACTAAAAATTTCTTTGGCTTACATCCAGGCAACACTGAGCTAGTTACTCCATACTTTGGACTCAAGAAAAAAAAAGTAGCTTGAATATTTTATTCATCTTTTAATTATACCTTTAATAGTTTCAATTCAAGAATAACATTTTCAATAATCAATTTTTCCTGTGTTTTCCATATATTATTCAAGTTATTAAAAAATGACTCATAATTTTTTCATTCAAGAAATTCCTTATATTTGTATAATTTTTTTTTCCTTTCTATTATAAGGAATTTTTTGAATGAAAAAAATAATATGTCATGTTTTTAAAAGCTTGAAAGTTGTTTTGTCCTTTGAACTATAAAGGACAAAATATAAGTATAAAATACAGGCATTACAAAAGGCAGTTATTTCTGTCGATAAAAATTATCTAAAAAAATATTCATCAGTTAAATGCAGCATTTAATGTTATTAAACTCAAGAGAGAAAAACAAAGGCCGCGCACTTGAATTTTATGTTTTATTTTTAAATATGCCAATTTTTTATCAGAGTTCTTGGCAAAGTCTTTAGGTAAGCAGTTTGAAGATTGTGAAATCTTTAGTGGATAAAAATAGATTTTTAAATTTAAGAGAAATTTCAAAAGTTTCTAAGATTTTAGATAAAGAGTATAATTCGAGACAAAAAAGATGTAGTTTTGCATCAAAATGGACGCTTTACTAACTCCGCAGTCAAACCTATTCAGATTATCTTCCTTTAATCTCCTCCTAATCTACCCATCTTGACCTTTGGGGAGGAAAATGCAGGAAAAAGTAATTATACCGTGCGGAGCGCAACTATCCCGGTTATTTTATTTAGTTGTAATTAATGCAGTTTATAAATATAACATATGGAAAGTAATGATGTTTATTAGTAAAACATATTGTGCATTAGCTGCGTTCGGTTGTCCCCCCCAGCTTTTTTTGGAAAAATAACCTTTATGTATAGTGCGTAATATAAATAAGTATAAATAAGTGTGTTTTATTGAATTCTTCTACGTGTGGAAAGCATATTCTCTTATTTTTTCTATTTAAATTATTCTACACTGACTATTACTCATGCTGGTTAAGCTATTTAATACTTATATTTAACTTCTGAGTATTTTTGGTACTTTTATGTCACTCGTGTACAAATCTTTCCAATAACACTTTTTTTTTTTTACACACATGAAAATTAGAAACAATATTTTGATGATATATTTTTTTTCTGCAGTTGAATCAAAATGAGTGAAAGGCATGTATTTAAATGTGACATATGTATTAGAATGAAATGAGTGAATAGTTTATATTTAAAATTAAGTGAATGCATTGCAAATGATGACAAAGGAAAAATATTTGTTGATTTATCGCCTGTGCCGACTAACAGAAAAGTACCATATTTTTAAATTATTTTTTATATTACATATGCAAATCGTGAAATGAAGAGTTTTAATGTTATTAATAATTAATGTTATTTTGATTCTGGGTTCGAAATTTTAAGTTTATTTATTAATTATACTATGTTAACTCTCATGGAAAGATGCTTGCAAACTAATATTAAACCAATGGTAACTTTACAAATTTATCATTTGCTTTTGAATATTTTTAAATAATTTTTTCTGTTTTGCGTGGGACATGTCTAATTGGGTATCTTTTTGCCCTTGATTTCAGGTGCAGTTTTTCAGAGGAAAATTTCAGTTTCAGAACTTGTTTCAAAATTAAAAGTGCCCTCAAAAGAAAAAAAAAACTGCAACCAAAGAAATAAAAAGTAAACATATTTCGTTAGACATCAGGTTCAGGTTGCCCAGGCCAAAAAAAAAAAAAAAAAAACCCAAAGTATTGAAATGCAAATAAGAATTTTGAAAAGAACATTGCCGTTGGTTTAACATTTAGTTTCAGTGTTCTTGTGTTACTACTAGAGATGAGAGATATGGCCTTGGGCTCGATTTTTGTACCATTCTTCGAGCTTGGGTGGACCCGAACTCATTCATTCTGAAATTAACAATTTTATTTATTCTCATACAGAAAAAAATAAAACAACTTTTTTCCCTTAAAAATTACTTACTCCATTTCAAGTCATTTTAATGTTATTTTTATCAGAATGAAAGGGAAACAGAAATAGTGTTTTTTAAGCTCTTTTTAGATGTGTTTGTAACTATATAAATACGAAGCACTTATAGTCTTCATCTGGTTTGTCCATCTGTCCGCATATAACAGCGCAAAAAATACCCAACCAAATGGTTTGAAATTTAATATATATATATATAATTGTTGCAGAATTTTGTCACGTCATTTCAAATTTTAAGAAAATCAAATCAAAACTTAAAAAGATATTAATAAAAGTTTTCTTCATTCTATTAAATCCTATCGTACATAATTAATTCAGTGATATCCCATGACATGTAATGATTCTAGGTTGCCATGTTGATTACGTCATATTTAAGATGGAATCCTATTATTTCCATATTACCTCCTTTTTTTTAGGTATGTCAAGAACATGCTTTTTGGTTTTGATGCACTATTTATTACTTCTTAATTATTATACCAACTGAAAGTTATTAAATGATTATCTCGCTTCTTTCCAAAAAACTGTCTTAATAGTTCACAATTTAGCTAGTTACACAGTTTATTTTTACTCAATTTTTACTAATGCATTATCTTCCTTTCAGATTGAAATATAAATACCTTTTTCTTCAGATCAATAAAGTTTTTTGCAAAACATTGTCATCATCATAGACCATTATGATACATATTAATATTGTTTCATTTATTATACGTAGTAATCATTATATTCAATAATATTTATAATATAAAGAAATTTTATTTTGTTTCTGTAACTTGTACTTTCAAATAAAAGAAATTTATTAAAGATTTGTTGTCTTTTATTTGACTATATATTTTTTATTATAAATGGTATTTCAGGTATTTGCTTGTTTTGTCTATCATGTAAACCTTGATTTAAGAATTGTTTTTAATTATCTATTTATTTTTTATAAAAAAAAAAAAATTGCTAAAATATAAAATGAGAAAAACACTTTCAACATGGTTGAAAAGTATTTATGAATTCAGCTTGTCACACTTGTAAATATACTGTGATTGCATTGTAATTATTAAATGCTAATGATGTTCGCTATAGAGGGTGCTATTTAAATGCGAAATTCAATAAATATAATGCATCAAAAAGTGTTATGGGGACAACAAGTGCTGAAAATGCATTTTTACTGAGTTACGTGTTTTTAAATGGCACATTTAGATATTTCATTTCATTGTATGAAAATATTAAATTTCTTAATAGCTACTGTTGGAGAGTATTTCATAATCTATGCCTAATTTTTCATAATTTGTGTATATTCCTTATACCAGTGGTGCAGCCAGTATCCTTATTTGTAAGGGGTTTTGGAGAATTATTACTCCTTGTGGGATACAATATGTGACAAATAAAAACCAATGTAATGAAAAGCAAACATAATAAGTTTAGCATTTATGTGTTTAAAGGTTTCATAGAAAAGCTTCTTTATAATATAAGGTATTTTCAATACAACTTAGTTTTTTAAATACTGTGGGAGGAATTTTGAAATGTCACTTTCTTTTGCTGCTGCAGTGTTTATACAAATTAAGGGCTGTGCATATATAAAATTATCATTTTAATGTGTGTGGGAGGGGGGGGGACCTGACGTTTGATTGTCATAAGATATTTTTGGGGAAAGTTTGTTTTTTTTTAATCCAAACGATATTTTTTGTTTTAGTGCTTTAATTTTTTCTTTACATCAAAATAGTCTTATACCTTTTTAAATAGTAAGTGTAGTTAGATGTTAATTGATATACAGTTGTTTAAATGTAAAATCATATCTTTATGCAAACACAAACATATAAAAATAAAAAGGATTTTTAAACATTGATGATGATTTCATTAAGGTGGGTGTGTGTGTATGGGGGGGGGGGGTGTCGAGGAATGATAACGTATGATATTGTAAATGATGGGGTGGGGACTAAAATTACCTAAATGTTGATAACATTATATATGTACAACACCATACAATAGTTTTAGAACGGGAGTAAAATTATTGTAAATTTAAAACAATTATCAGATTTCTCAGCCCTATTTTCAACCATCTGCTATAGTTTATAATTTTTAAAAAATGTTATTTAATTTTCTAATGCAACTTTTTCTTTTATATTGCCACAAAAAGAAAATGGGTATGAGCATTATTTTTATAAATCAATTAAAAATCAGACTCACTGTATTTTTACATGCAAAAATGGCATCATTTTGAACAGATAATGCATATTTTTCATATATAAATTTTTAAGCCTTTACTATAAGTGTTACCATAGTACCTTTATTTAAATGTAACATCACGACTAAAAGTATATAGAAAATGGCGTCATTTTCATGTAATCATTGTAGATTTAATTTTCACAAGCGATAATGTAAGTTTCCATTTAAAAATATTGTTTTATCATCAGGTGAGGACAATAATTTCTCTTCTGAAATTAATGTCCATTATCTATAAAGTAAAAGCTTTATTTTCAAACTGTCCAAAAGTAAAATTTCATGAAATGTTACATTTAGTTCCTTTTTTTTCCAGTTACATGTGCCAAAGAAATTCTGTATTCTCCCTTATAAAACAGCGGGAATTTACTATTATTGTGTCAAAGTAATTAATTTTTTCCTCATTGTTGTTTTAAAGATTTATTGCTCAGAAGGTAGTGTCACAGATGATAATAATATAAATAATGAGACAGGCAGTTAACTGTTGCACCAGAGAGTGGTGTTGCCGTAGCAACATCATACGCTCTGCTGCAATGTGAAATGAGTGGTAACCTGATTACTGGTGATGTCTTCGATTAGGTTTTCGATCAGTGTTGGTATTCATTTCACATTGTAGCAACATAATGTCAACATTAAAGCCAAACCATACATATAACAATTAAGAAAACAAAAGTAAGCTCCTACTGTCATTTTTTAAATGAAGAATTGAAGCAGTTATCTCTTTTGTCAGGGGGTCGTCCCTGCCCTCCTGGACCCCTGTTTAAGGTAATTTCTGAACACTTAAGGGACAGTTTCCCTTTTCAACAATTTTCTTTATTTTAAATATGATTCAAATGGTGAACTCACTGAATTTCAATGTTCAACTAAAAGTACATTTTGAAAAAATTTTATAAAAATTTGAATTTTTTTAAATCTCTGCTACTTTTAAAAAAAAATTGATATTTTTGCCCTTTTTTTTTTTTTTTTTTTTTTTTAGATTTTCAAATGTGTACTACACAAACTTGCACATGGATATTTAGACATATCTAATATTACATTTATTATGATTTTTTTTACTGATATATATATAGTGCAAAACGATGAAATCTAACATATCTTCATATACTTTTTTTTTTTTTTTTAAATAACAAAAAACCTAAATGCTAATTCCATGCGCAGATTTATCACATATGTAATAAAGAACATGCACCAAAAAAAAGCTTAAAAATCTCTATCTCTCAAATACAGAAAAAGCCTTAAAACATGAAAGTGAAGAAAATATGAAAATGGAGAAAAAGCATTTAAAGTTTTAATTTGTGTGGTAATTGCGCTGAGTGTTTTAACAAAATTTACAATACCTCGCGATATATTTACGGTATGGATAAAAATGAGGTATCAAAATATTCACAATTAAACAGGCTTTCATTTAATATTAAAAGAGAAAAATCAATTTTTTGACCAATTTTAAGGTAAACTGCCCCTTAAATCAAAGGGAAAAATAAATGTAAATTTTATTTTGTGGAAAGGAGGGATCGTACCCCTTTCCCAGACAACAACAACAAAAAAGATTCATTTTCTCTCTATGTTTCATTATTTTAAACTGTTTGAAAAGAATAAATTTTATTTTTTTCAGAGTCAGAGAAAAAGAAAATTAGGGGGCAATTGCATTTTCTTGCTTCCCTTGTGGCCAATGAGCTTAGAAAAATGCGTAATTTTTATTAATTTACACGTAATTAATGTCTGTGCAAAAGAAATTACGGCGCAAACAATTCTGACACGTTCATTTCGATACGAATACGAACGTAAACAAACAAACACGACTGTCCCTCCCTTCCCTCAACCTGCAAATATACGCATGCGCAAGCCAAGTTCTTATGCCGTAGTGTGGACGCAATTTTTTCGATTCTTGGACCTGAAAGACCCAACAGACCTGACAGGCCACATAGTGTAAACGCAGCATTACACCGAACTCAGTAGCTAAAAGCTTTCTAAATTGCGATTCCTGTGATACTGAAAAGGCTAGAAACTTTAAATATGGCATGATAGTTACTTATAAAATATAAATGCCCTCGAAGGGCTGTCGAAAATAAATTCGAATTAAAAAGGGGTGAAGTGAAGGGGAGGTGCGAAAAGCATTCTAAAGAAGTCCTAAATTACGATTTCTACGCAATTTCAGGGAATATAAACCAAATATAAAAGTAATAGTTGCGAATCAATGGTAACAGTCTCTGATCCTACACAGGCTATATTTTATGCCGATGATTCTACCACCTGGGATTTACAGAAACAACAAACGTTCTAAAAAAGGCCTTTAAAAGCTTTCAAAATTAATGTTGGCAAATTAATGGTGACAGTTCCTATTTCAACATAGCCCTTTATGTTGAGAGAGGTGGTAGGACTTGGAATTTGACATGATGGTTAATTTTAAGATGTAAGAAGATGGTTTCTAAAAAATTCAAAACTTCAAATGAATACTGAAATGAGCGTATTAATTGAGCATAAAAGTTTCAAAATATTTTCTAAATTATTACTTATTTAGTTTTATTTCGTTTTATTAAGTCTCATTTCTGCCTTATGCAGTGTAACAATGATGTTTAATCAAACTGCGTTTTAAATAGTAATTTTTTTAATTATTCCTAAAAGTAATAAGTACCTTTTAATAAAATAAAATATTACCTTTTAATAAAATAAAAATTTAGTTAGTACCTTTTAATAAAAATTAGACATATAAATACCACTTGACATATTTCAAATATTACGCGAGCAAAGCCGCGGGGTTTGCTAGTCTTTTAAATTTACGCTTTCCCCATCTAAGCCGGAACTACTTTCCTCACAGGCGACGCAGATGGGTCTTATAATATGTCGATTCGGGCCGCCGTTTTCTCAGAAAAACGTTCTTTGTGGTTTTGAGAAAATCCCGCCGTAATTACGGACGTCATTAGCTGATTAACGACTCATTATCGAAGGAAAATTATTTCAGTGTATGCGCTTTCCCATCGTCATCTTTTAAATTTGCGCTTTCCCTGCAAAGAAATTTTTAGCATCAAACTATAGCGATATTTCTAATAATATGGTAGTGGTTTTAAATATAGCAAAAGCATAAGCGCAATTATTTATCAAGAAATGTTAACATACTTGCAGAAATATTTAAATTCACCAAAACAACATTTGGTAAAACAAATTATTATTTTGTTTTTGGTCAGTTAAAATGAATTATACCGTATTCGTGACCTACCTATTTCGTGTAACTAAAAACCGATAACGCTGTATTTTATCGTGTTGATGGTCTGGTCAATGACCAACAGTATTGGCGGAATTTCGATTACGGAAGATAAAATACGGGGCACAGATGTCAGATACGCACTTGGATCACACGGAGTTGATCATATATTACGTACGCCATGAATTAAACATTAATAGTGTTATTACACGTAAAAATTGCAAGTCAAAAAAATCGCCTGCGACCCGTCAGATTTCATGAAACTTAAGTATTATCCATTGAGAAGCAGGGGCGGACTGGCCCAACCCGCTACCCCGCGATCGCGGTGTGGGCCAAACGGGTGTAGTGGGCCAAAAAATAATAAATTGCTTGAGTTTTGTTTCTTTTCAATAAAACTAAAAACTCATTTTTTCTTTTTCGTGAAGCGTGTTTTTTTTCCTTTGATCAGGTTAGTCAGATTTCTCTTTTCTCTCTCCCATCTGAAATCTTTGGAAGATCCTGTTCAAATTACTCATTTTGTATAGAAACCGAAAGATAGGGAATAAAGTAAAAAGCACATATCGCTCACCCGCAAGAAAAGTGACACATCGCGCAAAAATTCATTTTGCGTTTTATTCCACAGATAGATCTGTCATAAGTGCGTCTTGATACAGAAAAAGTTTCATAAGTGTAGTTATACGGAAAATCGCTTTATTACGCTCTATGTCCATTCGTGACCACATAAGGGGCGTTGGGTTGTGTGAGGAGGTAAAATTATTCAAACTTCCTTTATGTCTTTATTCTTATGGCTTTTACACTTTTACTCCTGCATGAAGAGCTAAGTGCTGTAACTTCTTTTTACAGTAAAATCATGTAAATTTTATTTTGCTTCTCCTGTGAAATTTACTTTTGCCAAGATGCACTTTTTGCACTTTTCTTGCGGGTGAGGAATATAGTGAGTGAAAGGTGGGAAGTTGTTCGATGGGATGTGTGACGAAGTTAATTTGTTGAGAAAAAAACATAAGTGGCGAGAATAAACATTTTCTTGAATGCCGTAAATGGAGTGATCGTATAGCAAAGATGATAAGGTTGACTCGCAGTAAAAATAAAAGGAATAATCTTACTTAAATGACAACAGTAAACACATTGAAGAGACAGCAGTTATAAAAATCTTCTTTATTCGTTGATTCACTTTGAGAGGTGGAAGGTAATTAGGAGAAGTAGGTCACTGTACACATTCGAAGAACGTTCCACGTAGAATTATTAAAAACTTGAAGTAATTCCATGGCTACAAAGAATACTGGCTAAAGTTGGTTAAAATCCTTTCTCAGAGAATGTCTTGAAGATAACAAAGTCCAAATTCGAAAAAGCATTGAATTAAATTCCATCAGCGATCTGCGACAAACTTTTACTTATTAGATGAGCACCTTAGAATAATATGATCGCTGAACGGTGTTCGCAATCCTTCAAACAGGCACTAAGGCCCGATTTGAAAAAGACAATTCACGTTGTCAAAAATACATCTTAAAAATTTCGTAAATCTTAAAATCTGTTAAAAAACTGGCTGCATTGATATATATACTACATAAAAGGGGTTTACAAAACTACCTCCAGAAATGATTTAAATCTATTTGTTAAAATTAAATTTGCGTATGAACTGTAGAACGAATGACAGAACGGGAAAAACGAAACTATGGTCAAAAGGCAAGAGGGGAGACACACCTCCAATATGACGCGGTCGACGTCACGCTGTTTCTAAAAATAGAACAGAGGAAGGGGAAAATCTGAAATCAAAACGTTCTGTTACATGCGGTGAAAAGGAAAGAAAAAAAGCGATTTGAACGATGTTTTGCATTGAAAATAAATAGTTTAAAACGTGAGATAATAATGCTGCATTACAATTTAAAAAATAAATAATAAATGTGATTGCTACATCACAGGATGGTTTGCCTGCGGACATTTGCGTAGTAACAAAAGATAGACAAGGCCCAGCAAAGAGGAAATTGCTGGCCAGCAGCAAGATAGGTGCTGGCAATGATGGAGAAGTACTGGCTGATGGTCTACCACTGCATGACCACTGCTGGACAGCTTCAGTCAACTTTGCTGTTGGAAATCATCAGATAAAATTCTAGTGGGCATCCGTTTTATCTCATGCGCTGGCACACCACTACATGGAAGTGCACGAAGTTTTGCAGTATTATTGCTGGGAACCCTTACGCTAGGTGGCGCTGCGAATATCGAAGACATTGAGTATTTGAACACAAATCTGAAATGAATATCTTAACACAATTTAAGATGTGAAGCTAATTTTTTTTAAACTATAAAAAATATAGCACCACTGCCACCAACAAAATAAATAAGTAAATGAATAAATAAATAAATTCTTTATTTCAACGCACTTTTTTTTCTCTTTAAATTTGGTTTTACTAGGTTACAAAGGATTTCGGTTTCCATAATTTACACAGTTCAGAATCAATAATTAAAAAAAAGCGTATAAAATATATAGGATTTTTATACAATAGAATAATTTCTATACCAGTTTAATGATTGGGAACGTAAATCACAAAAGAAACAAACTTGAAATAGTGTAATGAGAGGTTGAAAACTACCAGCAGTCGTAGCGTACGCTGAAAGTACTTGTTTATTGTCCGATTACGAAAACCTAGCAGCATCGAGCGCGGTCAGTACTTGGGAGAGTGACCACATGGAAGCCGCTGAAAGTTCAAATATTTCTATAGGCTTCTATTATAGACACTTCTACAGTTATTTCTATAGCTCTTGGTGAAACTAGCTTATAGAAAAAAGAGCCATAATTATATAATACTTTGTTTTTTTTATAGAATTCTATAAGAAATTTTTGTAAGGGAAAGTGCTGGGCCAGCAAAGGAATAGCAGTGGGATAGGTGCTAGCACTGCAGGAAAAGTGCCGGATTGAAGTAATGTAATGCAATACCAATGCTGGCCTGCTGTTGGCTATCACTGATGGGCCAGCTGCATTCCGCTCGGACACTTTTCGACAGGTTTATGTAATGGCAGTACTGCACTTTACCGCTGATGGCAGTGCTGGCTGCCATCTTTTTTCCAGCTGATGGCCCACTGTTCCTTTCTTTGCTGGGGGATTAGCTTACATATATAGGGGTGCTCTACAGATTAATGATCTTGGAAAGCGAGGATTAGCTTATAGAGAAAAATGAGAGGAGTCCCCGGCAGACTTGAATAATAGTGACGTTAAGCACGGCAATTTTTTAGAATTGGTAACGCTGCTATGTAAATATATTGAAATTTTGCACGGTTATCGTGGTTTAGCAAAGCTATCAAGAGAAGCCAAGAAAGAAGATCTTCAGAAAGTATGAAGACTAGAATAGAGCAGATAGAAGAACAAAATGAAAATCCTAATTGGCATGGAAGAAGTTCGTTGATTTCATTCCTGTCCAAGTCATTTATAAGTAAGTTAATTGCTCATCTCTCCATTCAGATCCAAATAAACATTGCGATGAAGTAAAACAGTCAGTTTCATTCAATATTGAAGTAAATTTCACACAAGATATATCGGTAACGGCGCAGTTGGCAAGTTGTATTCATTGTATTCACGCAGCATGGTAAAGGGAAGGTTAGCTTTAAAAACTGGTTGATGTTCCCAAAACAACAGGAGAAACTCTCTATCCCCAAGTGAAAGAAGAACTTAAAAAATTTAAACTCCCTTCTTCACAAATAATTGGCACTTCTTTCAATGGCACAGCAAATATGAGTGGGAGATATAAAGGTTTGCTGTCACAACCTAAAAAGGACAATCCAAATATACAGCATGTGCAGTGATATGCTAAATTTCGTCCTAAAAGATGCAAAAGAATGTTGGATTCTTGGACTCAATGCAAGCTACAACCGTGTTTAGCTCAGAGGATATAAGAGAATGAAAGTATGGACTTCAGTGAATAATCAGCCTGTAGGTGGAAATAAACTTCTTCGCCGATTACGAAAAGAAAACGCTACTAGGTGGTGGAGTAAGGATCGACTACTTAATAACATGTTTGAGAAGTCTTCAAAACCTTTTAAAGATCAACATAAGTTTTCAACATTGCTTAAGTGACTACAAGGTATCACCGAAATTGATAATCGGTGCAAGTTTTAGTATATATTAATAGCAACCATTTTAAGCAACCTATCCAATATATTTACGCCCACATCGAAGTATCTGCAGGTAAGCGGCCTGGCTACGTAACTGCTATTAACAAAATCCAAACCCTGAAAACCAATCTGCTACACAAAATAGATCTCCAGAACCTTGAGAAACAACTGAAAGAAAAGGAGTAACCATTGAAATTGAGTTTCCCACTGGAAAAGAGAATATCTATATCGAAATGTCTATGTGATGAATATTATCACAATGAGGCAAGAAGTATTATCAGATAACCATCAGAAATATTTAAGGTAAATGTTTATAATATCATCTTAGACACAGATATTCAGCAGTTGAGTACGCGATTTACTGGAAATGACTTACTCAGGCTCATGAAAGACATTGCCTGGTTCGATCCTTGCCGCTTCAGTGAGGTTAAATTTTTAAATGAATTTTCTGAAGAAGCTCTTAGTACTCTGTTTGACTTGGCGAAAGTAAAAAAGACTGTGTCAGGTTCAACCGAACAGGCCAGCCTACAAAAAGGTTTTAGATTACAGCCCTGCCGATAGGGGAATTTAACTGAAATCCACAAACAAGTGACATAAACCTCTAAAAGTAAGACCCACCCGTCCAAAACTTCGTCTGAAAAGAGTTGCTGAAATTTTCCCTGCACTATGCTGATTATAATCAGTCACTATTGCAGCAACAATCTCGACGTAGCAAATTTTCAGCAGTGTACAGAAAAGAAACGAGCAATTCAGAAGAACTCCTTAAAGATGATGAGAATCGCTGTAAAGTTAATAAAAAATGTAAAAAATTCTTAGCTTGTGCATTAGAATTATTGTGCAAGTTGAATGCCTATGATCATATTTATCCACATTGTACATAGTCTATAAATACATATTAATTTTATCATGCACTCAAGTGTCTTGTGAATGAGTGTTTTCAACGCTTAAAATTATAAAGAACTGCTTGTGTTTATCTCTAGGACAAGAACCGTTAGAAGATTTTATTCGATTCAGTGTTGAATGATCTTTTGATTATGATTCTTATAATATAATAGAGAGAGTTTCCTCAAATTCAAAAGAAACGTCCAGATATCTGACTCTGACATTCTAATTAGTTAGTAATGAGTAGAAATAAATTGATTCAATTTTCAGGTACTTTATTGATATTTTAAATAAACATTAATCAATGTACAAAATGTTGATAATTTCAAATAACAAAATAAAATGTAAAAATGAATACAATGATATTTCAAATGACAAATTAATCAATGTATGCGTGTCAATTTTAATAGAACTAATTCTTTCTGGTCAATGCTGACACTTTCTAGTATAAAATTTACAATGTCGTGTACAGACAAGTCTAAGGTTTTATTGACGGCATAGTGATTAGCATCTTAGCCTTCCACGCAAAGGGTCCTGGGTTCAAATTTCGGGTGAAGGATGGATGTTCCTAGGTGTTGTCAATGTGGATAGGTTAGGGTAAGCTGTGATCGATTCGCGTTTGGAGCTCCTTTACAAGTAGCCATCATTATTCTAACGATATCTTCGGCAGATGCTGACAGCGCAATTGATCCACAATTGGACTAAACAATTTTTTTTAATACAAAGAATACAAATATCTGAACAGAATTCCCATAAGAAATTTAAAATGTTTTTATTTATTACGTGTATACCTTTTAATTGTTTAAAGTTTACATATTCAGAAAATAAATCAAAATTAAGCAAGTTAACCTTCGCCCCCCCCCCCCCCACCCTGAGTTAGAGCAAAGGGCCATTCTAAGAATGGGATTATCGCTAAGTGGGCCAATGCCTAAGTCTAGCGGGGTGGGCCAAACTACGCCAGTCCGCCCCTGTCAATATATGCTTGTGCATACCTCCGATGACCTTGAAGAACCTCATTCATATCTTTTTGAACGTAACAGCCGCCCCCTGATAAACCAAAAGGCATAGTACGCCACTGATAAGTCCCATTATGAGTTGTAAACGCTGTCAAATGTTTACATTCCTCAGCCATTTTAATCTGCCAATAACCCCTCAATAAATCAATCGAAGATAAATATTTAGCTGCCCCCGCAGTATACATGATTTCCTGCGAATCTTTCATAGGAAATGTTGGGACCTGCGTTACTGAATTTAAAGCTCTATAATCAATGCAAAGCCTAACAGTTGCGTCTTTTTTCGCCACGCAAACAATTCGATGACTAATTTCTGCATTTGACACTTCAATTAGATTTAATTCTAATAACTCTTGAATCTGTCGATCTACTTCCTCTTTATAAGCAACAGGTACACTATATAACTTTGGCTTTTTCCTTGCCACACCCGGTTTCAAATCAATACGGTGCTCCCCTACTTCCGCTGGTCGTACAGGACCCATAAATACCTCTTTATTATCCCTCAAAATGGACTTTATATCATTGACTTGATTATTAGATAACCCTCTTATTTCGAACCTTTCTATGTCCCGTTCTACCTCTTGTTCCCGGTTTAGAATAGGAATTTCCCAACTTCTCCAAATTCCTCATCACCTTCAAAAACAATATTGACTATGTTACACCTGACAATAAATTCCCCTTTATTTTGATATACATACTTTTTGCTACCATCCGCCATCTCAACTAAGACTCTATCACGCACTTTCACTTTTCTAGATAATTGACATTCTAGACACGATTTACAAAACTTTTTAGTTTCTTTAGCCATACCTTCCCAATAAAAAGATTGCCTAATTCTCTCTAAGGTTTTCTTTGCCGCGTGATGTTCTCCCTCATTAGAAACATGCGCTGACTTTAAGATTCCTTCTCTTTTGACCTTAGGCACTACTAATTGAGCTATAGCTTCTTCTACAAATTTATCTTTATGATACAATAAGTCCTTTTCAATATAATAACCCCCTTTATCAATTTTAGCTAATTTCCAAGCTCTCTCTAACTCTTTACATTCCAATTGGGATTTCTTAAATATATCTGAATTGCTTATCGAAACATTACCATTTCCCTCTACTTCCGTCTTTTCTGCATTCTGACTTTGTAAATTTTCTGATCTCGCTTCTATTGCGTAAACATTACAATTATCGCTGCTCCTATCTTTCTTTTCACTCGAGTTATCAATACTAATTTCCGAACTTTCTAATTCTTGGGTTTCTAGCAATGGCTCCTCGCGATTAACCCCTGACAACTCATTAATCACCTCGGGATGTAAAATTACCTGCTCATTAATATTATCGGTCACTGCGCAAAGTACTTCCTGATGAATTATATTAGTTTGTCCGAATTGCGGAATAGCTAACGGTAATTTAACCAACGGTGATTTAACTGCTTCACCAAATAATCCTTGTAAATAAGTACTACCTGCTCCTTTTAATTTCTCTTCCGGTACCAAATCTTTATGAATAACACTAATTTCACATCCAGAATCGACCAATCCTTTTGCTTTTTGCCCATTTACACTAACTTCAATTTTCTCGAGTTTATTTAATTTCTCCTCAATAACATTAGTTCTCTGTTCGGCCTTTGCCGATATCCTCGCCACAATAGGTCCCTTAGGTAACTCTTTATTTCCTTTCACGACAATCTTATTTACACCCGTTTTCTGTTCACGCCCTTTACTAGCATTATTATTTCCCTCATTACTCACTTTATTACAAAAACGTTGGTAATGACCTCTTATACCACATTTGAAGCATGTAGGGCTATATCTCTTAAACTCAGTTTAAATAATTAATCTCATTACTTCCATTTTGCCTCCAATTACCACTAAATTTACTATCCTCCCTAAGTCTCACTTTTTCATTGTTTACATACCTATCTTTACCCTTAAAACTTTTATACGTAACGGCATAAGACTTATGTTTAGCGCCAAAATAATTGTCACATTCTTTAGCAATTTTAGAAGCTTCTAACCATTTACTCTGCTGAGTTAACCCAATATATGATGCGGTTTCTTCATCTAACGTGTTTAATAACTTATCCGTAATTATTAACTGATTGACCTTTTCATAAGAGTCCGCACCCCTAATCTTACAATAATTTTCCCATGTTGCTATTAAACGTGATACAAATAATACATGAGTTTCATTCTGGTTTCTCCTAGCCTTCTTAAAATTTTCCAAACACGCCTTCGGTGTCGGTTCATGTTCCCTTAGAACTAACTCTTTTAATTCCTCATAACTCCCAATTTGTTCCCTAGTGGTATAAATTAACAAATTATCCGCCTTATCTCCTAACATATTTAGTAGAATTTCGGCCTGCTGGTTTTCCGGTACATTTTTAGTTTTGAATGCCCTTTCTAAACTGTTGAAAAATAAATTCCATCCCTCAGTCCCTTCTGGTACTTTGATAGACAGAGTTTTAACACTTTTGATCAATTTTTCTATGTTACTTTCATTATTAGATTCCCTAGGGCCATTAGAGTTATTTCTTGAACCTTGTACCCTTAGCCTCTCCATTTCTAATTCATGTTCCATCCTCAATTTTTCAGACCTCTCTTCTCTTTCTCGCTCTAACTTTTCCCGCTCTAATTTTTCCTGTTTTTCTTCGCGCTCTAATCGCTCCGCAACAATAGTGTTAGATAATTCCTTAATAGCCCCCTCATCATATTCCTCGCTGTCCATTATCTTTTTCTTAAGCTGAAATCTGGTATCATCTTCCGTGAATTCAACCCCCGACTCTTCGGCTATCATCTGAAGATCCACCCTTTTTAGTTTCAATAAGAAAGCCATAACTTCACCGATTACTATTACCACTCTACAATAATATTTAAACCTGCTAAATGAACATTTCCTAAATTTGTACTTTAGTACAGTTACCTCCACTTATTATACTAATTAATACCTTTCAGATAATCGATGTATTATATTTCTAATTTAACCTACTGTATAACCTGATTTTCCTCAACCATTTATATCACACAATTTACTTTCAATAAAACAAAAGGTAAAACAATTTCGATTTGATTACTATGCCCGGTAGCAGAAAGTGCGTCGCAGATTTATTTTGGGCCTTGCAGATAAATTTGCCTACTTGGGGGGGGGGGGGGGAGTATTTTCTTTAAAAAAAAAAAAAAGTACGAAAATTCTAACAAAAAATATCGCGAATTCAACAAAGGGCCGCCGAAAAATATCAATTTCGACAATCGTTCTCATAAAAAATCGGTAATTTATAGCCAAAGGGTCGCTATAAAAACGCGAATTTCGTCAAAAGAGCCCGGAAAAAAACATGAATTTCGTCCCAGGGTTGTGGAAAAAATGCAAATTTCTGTCACAAGATCGCGAAAAAAACACGAATCTCGTCAAATGATCGCGGCAAGAATGCGAATTTAGTAAAAGGATCGCGGAAAGAACGCGAATTTAGTCAAATGATAGTGGGGGAAATGCAAATTTAGTCAAACGATCGCGAAAAAACGCAAATTTATGTCAAAGGATTGCGTAAAGAACGCGGAATTTCGTAAAAAGATCTCGAAAAACGTAAATTTTTGCCAAAAGATCGCTGTATAAACTTTAATTTCATCCAAAAATCCCGAAAAAAACGTGAATTTCGTTCCAGGGGCGCGAGAAAAACGCAAATTTCTGTCACAAAATCGCGGAAGAAACTTGAATTTCATCAAAGGATCGAGGAAAAAACACGAATTTAGTCAGACAATCGCGGAAAAAATGCAAATTTCTGTAAAACGATCGCGAAAAAACGCAAATTTCTGTAAAACGATCGCGAAAAAGCGCAAATTTCTGTCAAAGGATCGCGGAAAAAAGAAAATTTGTCAAAAGATCGGAATTAAATTTACGGAATTTCGTCAAAAGATCGCGAAAAACGCAAATTTCTGCCAAAGGATCGCTGTAAAAACGCGAATTTCGTCAAAAGATCCCGGGAAAAACGTGAATTTCGTCTCAGGGGTGCCGAAAAAACGCAAATTTCTGTCACAGAATCGCGGAAAAAACACGAAGAATCGAGGAAAAAACGTAAATTTCGTAAAGGACCGCGAAAAAAACGAGAAATTTCCTCATAAGATCGCGAAAAAACAGCATATTTCGTCAAAAGATCGCGAAAAAACGGCAAATTTCGTCAAAAGATCGAGAAAAACGGTAAATTTCGTCAAAAGATTGCGAAAAAACGCAAATTTCATCAAAAGCGTGCGAAGAAAAACACATAATTAGTGCCGGTAGTGGATTTTCGCTCCCCCCCCCCCCCCTCTGTTGTAACCTTTCGGAAAATTTGCTGTGAATTTCAGAATTTTTTTGCTCAGAATCACCCCTGATATTAATCAGTAAGAACGCTGTTTATTTTAACCCTCATAATGTTTGTAACATAAGAAAATGTAACACGCTACTCCCGCAGACAATTTTCATCCCACTCAATTGCTGTCGCAGACACAATCATAACTTTCTGCTACTGGGTTACTATGCAATACAGATTCCACTTTATACAATTAGATAATAACATACAATTTACATAATAATACTGATACGTTGCAAATTGAATAAAAGTATTGATGTCAATAGAAACATCCACATAAAAAAAAAATTGTATAACATACACATATAAATTTCTACAATTATCCCCAATAAAATATTTCCAAATTCAATACTGGTCTTCTCACTTAAAACAAATAAGATGAAAACCTTCCCTCTTTTTTTTTCTCTTGTGAGCCTTTTTTTTTTTTTTCCCCTCACTGTGAGCCTTTTTTTTTTTTTTTTTTTTTTTTTTTGAAATTTACTTCTAGTCAATTAAAATTCTAAGCAAATGTGCATTACTCGTTTGTTATCAACTCTTCAAGCTTAAAACAGTATTGCTTCATTTAAATATTACTTTAATAATAATTTAAATTTAAGTAAATTCAATTATTCCTTCCAACTATTATTAACACAATGCATTAATTTTGTTCACTACCATTATTAGTAAAAAAATATATAGAAAATCAATATTAGTACAAGTTATTATGACCTTTTCTTAAAACAATAGTAAATATGGCTCTTAAAATCTCCTACCTATCTGAACACAATTATTTGATTGCACATAAATTATCTAGACAATTTATCTTAAATTACTATTAATTATACAACAACAATTACATTTGGTTCGAGAATGTCAGCAGACAGAAATGATCAAAACACCTTACCTTATACTTTATCTGCTGGGGTACTCCGCTGCTCACACGTAGTTCTGCGATGCACTCAATATTTCACACTTTAAAGTCACTTTGATGATATTAAACACTCAGGCTGTAATACACTGTAATTTGTTTCACTGCAGCGATGATAGGGCACCAACACCAATTCTGTTCGCTGCAACAACGATAGGGCACAACACTTTAGTTCGGTTCGCTGTAACGACGATAGGGCACACACTTTCTGTATTTCCACTCGACGATTGGTTTTTATCTCTCTAAAATTCCGCTCGACGATCCGGCATTTCCACGCAAGGATTCCACTGGCTGCTCCGGCACTAACACACTGCAACACGGCTCGCTGTTCACTGGTCCAAGACGATTCTATCCCGTCGCTGCCATCAATTTGTCGGAGTTTCCTCTTAGTCCGCACAACTTCGAAGAAAATCCTTATTATTTATATGCTGCCACCACCGATATGATTACGTGATATCGGTCACGCACTGAGAAGATTGTTTAAATGAAAACCAACGCTTTCAATTAACTAAATTAACAGTTTATTTACACACTATTTACACAATAAAATAAGGCTTTGTAAAATACAAATACAATAAGCCTTTGTGCACACTGCCATAGCCCTGAAAAACATAGCCCAATATTCCATTACAATGTTTTCATCCTCTATCCTCTCCAAAAACAGAAAATCTACCTCGATTATCTTTCTTTCCACTGATATCTCTAGAAATATCTCAATTATTGCAATATTTCTTCGTTGAAAACTTTGAGTTTCAGTGATGTCGCTGTACTTGAAAAATCCTGGGTCCCCAGGACCCAGGATTTCTAAAAATCTGGGTCCCTTTTTCACAAAAGCGGGTCCCCATCAATAATAATTCATATTTTAAAGGATAGATGAAACTTGTTTATTTGGAAAAGATAAAATAAATGCATTAATTATTGTTTTAATAATAATTAAATAATGAATTAAAACCAGTATTATTTGCACTCAAATAAGATATTTTTAAAAAATATTAAGAGAAATTTTCTTTACTTTTTAAAAAGTAAAAATGCAAGATACAATTTTAATTGTAAAAATGCTTATTTGAGATTAAAAGATATCAAGTTCCACTAACAAGTATCACCAATGTTCGCATTTCTTTTAAAAAGGGGCAAGATGGTTTTATTGAAAAAGATATTTTTGCTGAAAAAAAGAATACTTATCATAAATCTTCAAAAGGTGGGAGACATTTCAATGCAGTAAGGGGGGTGGGGTCACTGGTCCACCCCCTGAAAACATTATCAAAGTACCCTGAAATCATGCTGCATTTTCAAGAATCTCATAAAAAAGAAATTAAATCCCATTTTATACATGTTCTACCTATAAGTTTGGTTTGTACATCTCTTTTGGTGCTTTAGATGCTTTGATTAAATTCGCGTTTTTTCCGCGATCCTTTGACGAAATTCGCTATTTTTTCGCGAACATGCTACGAAAATAGTGTTTTTTCCGCGATACTTTAACGAAATGTTATCTTTTTTCGAGATCCTTTGACGAAATTTGGCTTTATTCCGCGATTTTTTGACGAAATACGCTATTTTTTCGCGGCCCTTTTACGAAAATCGCGTTTTCCTCGATATTTTAATGAAATTTGCGCTTTTTGTCACGATCCTTTGACAAAAATATTTTTTCCGCAATTTTTTGACGGAATTCGCTATCTTTTCGCGATTCTTTGACGAAATTCGCGGCCGTTTTTGAAAATCTCATTTTTTCGCGATATTTTGATGAAATTTGCGCTATTTTTGCGATCCTTTGACGAAAATCGGCTTTTTTCCGCGATTTTTTGACGAAATTCGCTATTTTTTCACGATTTGTGGATGAAATACACTATTTTTTCACGGCAATTTTAACGAAAATCGTGTTTTTTATGCGATATTTTGATGAAATTTGCGCTATTTTTTGCGATCCTTTGACGAAAATCGTTTTTTTTCGCGATTTTTTGACGAAATTACGCGTCCCACGGGACGCTTAAGAGTTTTTTTTTTTTGCGTCCCGTCTCCGATTTTTCGCATAATTTACACGCTATAGCGCGTCCGCGGCATCACTGAGTTTATTCCACTGCCTAGCTGCGTAATAATGAATAACACTTATTGTACTTTCTTCTCTCGCTGTTGTGATTGGTCCACTCCGCAGATATTGATATGTCATGAATAATCAAACAAGCTTTGATTATTGCTCAGTTCCAGTTGATACAGAATATATTCTAGGATGCTCGGCTTGCAAACACCAATCAGAGTCCGCTAATGGTAAAATTTGCTTTCTGTTTCTCGTCAAGTTGGAGAAAAGTCAAGATCAAAGAACTTGTTCACAGTGATGATCCATTGTTTACCAAGTCTGTAACGTCTACTATGCTACTGAATACAATGCCTATTCATATTGTGTATTGATATTTCTTCTGTGTCGTTTGTTGTATTTTCGTTAGAGTGCAGTTTTCTCGAATGAATTTAACATATCCTGTCTTGATATTTTAGCTTAAAAGGAATGCTTATAAAACTAAATTCAAATTAGTATAAAACTATTCCAAAATGTGATTTGAATATTAATATATATATATTTTTAAAGGTTTCGATGTTGTTTTCTTGTAGTAAATAGGTAGGAAGATATAAATACAGTGAATTTTTTCGATTAAGAATGCATTCATTCCTTAGAGAAAGATTGAAAAACAACATGTCTGCTACATCTACCATCTACTGAAACCTACTTAATCACAAGTATACTAGCATGACATGTGGCATTAAATTAATTTTAGTTTTTCCCCTGCTTTTACTTATTTTAATTATATTAAAATCGTCACTGTCCTAAATTTAAAAATATTTATTTATTTATTTATTATTTTTTTTTTAATAATTGCAGTTATATGCAAAGTAATTAAATAGTAGTTAAAATGTTATTAATAAATAATCCATAAAGTAGGGAGGAAAAGGAAACATACTATTAAAAAAAAATACTATGCAACAAATGATATAAGTGCAAACAGATATCAAACATTGGTGTCTTTTCTAAAATGTTTCTATTTTGCATAGATTTATATACATATTTTAATGATGCTGTGTGAACATATACAGTAGGGTGGGCCGAAAAAAACTTTTTTTTTTATTTTCGATGATGGGTAGTGCGGAAAAGTGACCACTGGTGGCACCAAGTTAACACAAAAAATTTGAGATTTTTTGGACAATTCCTATATTTGCCGCTTTTGGCTTGAAGTTTTGCTAAAATGCTAATTTTTGAACTTTTTTAGCAAAAATTTTAAAAATGTTAAATTAAACTTATTTTAATCGTATTTACTTGAAAAGGCATATTTAATGTTCCAAATGTATAAATAAGCTCTGATAATGTACTATTTAATTGCTATGTGTATTTTAAATTAGACGATTTTTATAGCCTTTTCGCGTTTAAGTGCGCAAAAGTTGCATGTATTGTTTGAATCTTTCAACGGTTTCTCTCTTTTGTCTTGTTTATATCCCTTGGTCTTCCTTATTTTTTTCGATGCTTTAAGGGTCATATATTTGGGTGACGGACAGCAGAATCCCTCAGAGACAGATCTGGAAGGAGAGAAGGGGGTGAGGCGAGAACTTAAACGAACGCAGTGACTCATCGCGATGTTTGGGGAATGAAGGAGGAAATACAAGATGGAAGAAACTGCGATAAGGGATGCTTATTATTTTCAGTGCTCAGTTTTCCTGAGACATGGCGGACACTGTGTGAGACAGGAATATGCGTTTAGGAGTGTTTGGCTTTGAAGGGCCTGGTTCAGATTCAGTCGAACTGCTTGCTTGAAAGCTCCCACTACTTGAATCTTCCAACAATATAACTGTCTTCCATCTGGATCTAACTCCACTCGTTGAAGACTTTGTCGCAGAACCACTATTCCTCGTTGAAATTGTATCCCTTTTCATTTTCCGCGATATTTTCTTTGCAAGAGTTTTGCTTGTTTTTAAACCAATATTTCCGATAAAATTTTTCGAACAGTTCTTTGATCCTTCAAGAAGTTCACCTCCCGATGTGGAACTTTACGTCTGATGTCGCAGCTACAATTGTTCAAGCCTCTACACTTACAAGATGCAATGTCAAAGAGAGAGGTTTCCGCATTTCGTACGAAATCTTCGCGGATCGCCTTGCCTTTAAAGCCCGTATGATTACAAGATTTCTCCAATGATCTACACTCATTGTAATAGTTTTTATCTTTCCGTTAATTGTTCGTTGGTTAACCACTGGTATGGATTTCGATTATCCAGATTTTATCCAGATTTCAGAAACTTTTTCACCTACCATTTTAATAATATCATCCACTGGTTGAAGATAAATATCTCGATTTTCTTCTATATTGCTTCGCAACCAATAGTAGTGGCGCATGATGTCAGCAATAGTTGGCAATTGCAAGTCTTTCAATTTTGCACGGTGCCCCAAAATGGCTACTTTTCACGCTATCACATGTCTTTACATGATCATGAACTTTCGAACTAGCCATTTCTAAACTCGTAGTAATAAAACGCCAAAACACAGTAAAGGCACGTTAAACGATCCAAAAAGCAATGTATTGCACGAGAAAAAGGTTTTACTTTTACACTGAATATCACAGGGATACCGAGCACTGAAAAATAATAAGCATCCCTTATCGCACTTTCTCCCCTCTTGTATTTCCTCCTTCACTCCCCCAACGTCGTGATGAGTCACTGCGTTCGCTTAAGTTCTCGCCTCACCCCCTTCTCTCCCTCCAGATCTGTTTCTGAGGGATTCTGCTGTCCGTCACCCAAATATATGACCCTTAAAGCATCGAAAAAAAATAAGGAAGACCAAGGGACATAAACAAGACAAAAGAGAGAAACCGTTGAAAGATTCAAACAATACATGCAACTTTTGCTCACTTAAACGCGAAAAGGATATAAAAATCGTCTAATTTAAAATACACATAGCAATTAAATAATACATTATCAGAGCTTATTTATACATTTGGAACATTAAATATGCCTTTTCAAGTAAATATGATTAAAATAAGTTTAATTTAACATTTTTAAAATTTTTGCTAAAAAAGTTCAAAAATCAGCATTTTAGCAAAACTTCAAGTCAAAAGCGGCAAATATAGGAATTGTCCTAAAAATCTCAAATTTTTTGTGTGAACTTGGTGCCACTAGTGGCCACTTTTCCACACTACCCATCATCGAAAATAAAAAAAAAGTTTTTTTCGGCCCACCCTAATATACAGGTTTAAAACATGGATTCGTTGCTTTCTACATCTGTTGGTACTTAAATTGCTGCTAATGTACCATTTTTTTCAAAAATTAGTAATATTCCTATTCTTACACAGTTTAAGGTACTTATCACGATGTATCACCAATATCGATATTAACTCGTTGATATATTGTGATATTAAATTTCTGATATCGCCCGGTTCTAGTCATTATAGTTTTTTTTTCTTTTTTGGGGGGGTAGGGGGGGTAGGGCATGAATAATAAATTATTGTAATCTCAAAAAATTTGTTCTTGCTAGGAAAACTATTGTTTTCAGCTTATTAGTACAATGTATCAAAATTGCATAGCTTAATGCAAGTAGAATATAATTACAAACATTATGCAGCATGAGTTTTAATGAAAGATCATCACACAAACTAATGATCATATGAATGATATTTTGTAGTTTATGTAATTTATGTTTATGTAGTTATGTATTTATGTGTATGTATTATGTTTATGTAGTTTAGTAATGTGTTTTATTTTATGAAATTTCATTGATTAAATTCCAAAATATAGTCAAGTTTTGTTAGAAAGAAATCGGATAGAACAAAATGTCCATTACAACAAAATTTTTAACAATTCTGTACAAAATCATTAAAAATAAAGCTTCTAATATACAACTGTCTATGTCTATCTAAATTTCATTAAAAGCATCCATTGAATAGCAAAAAAGAATTGATATTTATTTCATATTTTAAGAAAGAAGCAATTTACATTTAATCAATTCAGGGTTGTAGCTTTTTTTTTTTTTTTTTTTTTTTTTTTTTTGTAAAATACAAAAACTCAAAGTATAGCATATTTATAACAAATCTTCATTATAGCAAACAGATTTTTATAATCCCATGAAGTTTTTTCTAATGGAGCTCAATTATAATTACTGTTTTCTTTCTTCTGACTTTAATGTATGCTTAATAAATAACAATGTATAAAAAATTGCATCCCAGGGAAAAAAAGTTTCATTCTAATTTTTTTGTTCTAAAAAAATACATGCAAACATCAATTATAAATCTAGTTTATTTTTAAAATATCACACTTTTTTTCTTCATGTAAATGGATGCTCTTCAGAACAAAACATTTATTTACATCACACTTGTACAAAGAAAAATACTGTACACATTTATTCTTTTATTTAAAAAACAATTTTGTTTTAAAATGACATACCAGTGCCATAAAAAATATATAAGAATATAAAAGAGATACAATTGAAAAATACATGTATTTACTGATTTACAAAAATACATGTATTTAAAATTTCTACGTAAAAAGCAACAGTAATTTTCATAAAATTTTATTTAGCTAGAAAGACACTTATCTAAATGAAAATTAATTTCTTGCTCTTTGACTAAAATGGAACAAACAGGACAAGACACTTTTGAAACACCACTCTCTTGTACATTGAGTTGATTTATTTCATTTTCTTTCTTTGTAGAAATGCTGTTAATAGTCTTACTCTTTGAAGATAAAAACTTTTCTATGGGACTTTGAACCAAATTTCTTGTGCCATAATTTGATGCAAGAGATGTGCTGGGTTTCAGATCTAAAAGCAAGAGAGAAAACTTGATTTTATCAAAGCAAACAAAGAAACATCCATGACCTTTTATTCAAACCAGAAGAAATTGCCCTTCCTAAGCTAGGACAAAAAATTCCCATTTTTGATAGTGTTGACTAGAGATCTACACAGGCCGTGCCATGGCCCGAAGCACAAGCCCGGTCCGGCGGCTGATTTTCACTCATGGAACTCGAGCCAGGCCGGGCCTAACTTATTTTTTCTGTAGAGAGACGGGACTGGTTTCATTCCTAGTCTTCTCGGCTCAAAATTTTCAGTCCTAATTTTGAGCCAGCCCGTATGAAAATCGTTGTCTCAGTATGGCCTGGTCCATTCATAGGTCAGTAAAATTAGGCCTGGCCCAAAAATTTTTGCAAAAAATGCATACATTTTTAAATTGCCATTATTCTACACTTAAACATTAAAATTTATTCTTTTTAAAGAACACTAGATTTCTGCACTTATTTAAAATATAGTAAAACGTGTGAAAAAGAACCTGCGTATGATGGAACCCTGTTTGAAACTGACTAACATGTTGATCCATGCATAATTAATATACTAATACATAAGAAAAGAATATATATTACATTTACACTCGTTAAGAAGGGAACTTGTATATAACGCATTTTTTCTTTTCTATGTAATTCCGTCTTACAAGATTTTACTGTATAGCATTTTTCAGATTTTTAACACTTAAAAAAAATCAAAAATCAATGTTTTGTTGAAATTCACTCGGGCCAGGCCGATATTTTAACTTTTTTCTGGGCCAGGCTGAACTTTTAAGTTTTTTACCAGGCCGGGCCAATATTTTGTTTCCTACGAGCCGAATTTTTTTCTCTATGAGTTGCGCTGTGCCCAGGCCTGGAAATCTCGGCCCGTGCAGACCTCTAGTGTTGACATTTCTTTTTATTTCTACATATCTTATTGAAGCACTATATTTATCTAAGTTAATGAAACGATTACTGTCCATTATTATGGCAAAAAAATGTTCACTGTTCTGCCCTACATTGATAGATTAAGAAATTTTTTGTTAGAAAATTATTTAAAATAACAGGGCAAGTGTGAGTACGACTTGCACCCTGAGGGTTCTATACCATATTACCGTAAAGCTTAGCAGTAAATAGGGTCAGGAGGAGTAAAATAAGGTAGGTTTAAAAAATAAAGGCCTAAAAAATATAAATTGTAATTTTTTGCAATTGTTTTACCAAATTAGTTTGTTACAGGTATCAGTTATCACTTTTCAATGAATAACAAAATATTTGTTGCTTTATTATTATACTTAACAGCCATTTAAAAAAAATTTTGTTGATATAGTTTAGTTGTAATGATAAAAACTTTGGTTTTAAAGTAAATAAAAATATTTTTTCAGATTATTTATCTACTGTATAGCATAAAACATTTATTCAGGATTAACTTTCTGCATTTCTTATTACAAAATAACATAAAATTATTTTTTAGAGCAAAAAAACCTATGTGGGATAAAATAGTTATACTGTTAGACCAAAGCAAATAAATAGCAATTTTATTAGTTTTTTTTATACTTTGGTAATACTTTTTATGTAACATTCGACATTAAAGCAATATAGTGCTCTAAAACTATTTACTTTTATAAGTTAATTAAAAACGAATTTAACTTGATAAATTAATATATAGTAAAATCAAAATATGCAACTTTCAGCTTTATGCTTACAAACAAAGTTGCTGATTATTCAGAAGAGATTTTTCTTTTTTCTTTAGAACAGAAAAACTTATCTAATTTAAATAGTAATAATAGTGAACAAACTATCAAAATTGAATTTAGGTCAGAGTTTTTTAACAAGATAACAAATTAGATATTTCTTGTGATCACAATAATCAGAAATACATAGTTAAATTTACAAAAGAGAGTGGATGTTCCTATTTCATAAGTAAGATTAGTACATGTTTGATATATCACAAATTGCAACTCCCCTTTTTGATCCAACAATGAACCATAATTCAGGCTATTTCTTCCCTTAAATCTGTTGTTTAATATTTTGAGCATTCTAAAGAACACTTTTAATGATATTCATGTGCAATTATTTATTTAATCTAAAAAATAGAAAGTAAATTAAATAGTATTACTTATTTTACCCCACAGCATGGGGTAAGATAGTTAATTGACAATGCGTTTTAAAATACCATTATCAGTAATAATTTGCAATTTTATTGCCAAAATTGTCATTGAAATGTTGAGAGCAACGTTCATTTGCACGCTCTACGTAATTTTTTTGCAGATTAAAATGATACCTATATTTTTTGCAAACCAAGTATAAATTTTAAAAAAAAGCTGTTTTATAGCTATTTTATCCCACTTGACCCTACTGAATTTCTGAATAATATACAAAAAGTAAGAACTATCTACTTATACCTCAATGCTTCTTGTAATTGTTGCACCATAAAGTTGTGATTTATTTAATTACACTCTTTTATTTAACTTGTTTTTTGTATGTGAAGATGGAATTTTGTAATCAATTTTTCACTCACTTCCAGACAAGCTAGTACTACGAAAAGTCCTACAGGCATGTACCAGGAAGGAAAGGTAGCTTTGTTTTTCCTTGTTTTTAAGAATTCAGCTAATTTTATTCAACCACCAAAGCTAAAATGTATCATAGATTAATATACAAGATGGGACATTTACAGCAAAATCTGTAATGGCAACAGTACTAGCGTCACTACCGACAAGGAAGAAGAATTAACAAGCCTCCGAAATTTACCTATGTTGAAGAAATATGTTTACGCTCTATGTTTTGAGTATCTATTCTTTCCTAACACGAAGAAGAGGCAGACATATTCTATTTATGCTTTATTTATTTAGCTGCTTTTTATTTTTTATCATACTTGTATTATTTAACTTTAAATTTTAAAATGATAATTAGAGTAATAATATACAAGAAAAATCCTAGAAATTCTATTAAGAATGTAAATTTGTAAGTTTATGAGATTAAATTGTAAAAAATTAAATTCAGGTATTGTGTAATTTATTCACATCGAATAAAATTTTATTGAGTGTAATGTCAGTACCTCTATTTATTTTTAACTTTTAGATTTATACTAGTAGACCCACACGACGTTGCCCGGGTCTGTGATGAATGAACCTCAAATTTGTATGATTTTGTACCTTTAATTTCCTTTTGTCTGAAATTATATTTTTAAATATAAAAAATCGCAAGAAAAATATTAAATTGAAGATATGTACTATTTTGCGTAAGTTGATTTTAAGAGTCTATGCGTACCGAAAGTGAGCGGAACTGCGACAAAACACTCAGGTTTTTACTGGTTTTGTGGACATTTTCAGACATTTTTTTTTTTGTAAAAAATATTTCTACCCCTCCGAACGTTTAAAAATTTTTATAGGAGATTTAAATCTGGTCTATTTAGATGCTTTGATAAACATTGTGTTAAAATAAGGACGTTGACTAAAACAATAAATTAAGATATTTGCTCAGTTTACTATTCGAAAATAGTGGGTAGCGCAACCTTCCACCGACAGGGAGCGCAATTTGTTCTATACAAATATTACTCTACGAAACAGTGTTCAAAGGGCTATTATAACTTACGTGAAAGTTTCAACTCGATCGGTTAGTTCA